>JAQPPZ010001844.1:5467500-6828354 GCA_028583015.1 Wollemia nobilis
AAATAAAGTATTGCTTTCCCAAAGCGTGTAGAAGAATCATAATAAGAAAAATTTATTATGATATATAGGGTTCTGTTGAAACCCGCAAAGAAGGTGCATGAACCTAAGCAAATGAGGAACCTGTTTAGGATGATTTACAAATTAGGAGGTAAATGTTGCAAGGTTATTATGGATAGTGGCAACACTAATAACTTTGTGTCAACAAACATGGTGGAGAAACTTGGATTGAAAATAATGGAACACCCAAATTTGTATAGAGTTTCATGGTTGCAAAAGGGACACCAAATCTTGGTAATTGAACAATATTGTAGATCTCCAAATTGACTCTTATAAGTATGAGATTCTATGTGACATCATAATGATGGATGTGTGTCATGTCTTTTTGGTAAGACCATGGAAATTTTATAAAAAGGAAATGCATGAAGGTAGCAAGAACACTTTCACATTTAATAAGGATGATAATAGGCACACATTAAGTCCATTTAAGGATAAAGAGAAAGAAGTGGATAATAGTCCCCTAGTGAGCCAAGGTATAAAAAATATATTTGAAGGAAAATAAGAAAGAAGCATGTTATACTTTCATCACTAAACTCATAAAATAAGGGATAGTGGATAATATGAATGAAACCCAACATGAGGTGAAGGATAGACTAGAAGAAATTTGTAGAGATTATTTCAACATATGGGTTGCCATAAAAAAGAGTATGGTTCATTCCATAGATTCTCGTACATGATAAGTTGCCACCAATGATGAATGAGGATAAAATGTATAGACAAGAAATAAAATAAGCATAGGGAAGAAGCAGTTGACCCAAGTTCCCACCAATAGTGATAATAAAGACAATAGTGCCATGACTCTTAAAAAATAAGGAGAAAGAGGAAGAGAGACAAAGTGGTAAATATATGGTAGAATATGACTCTCATCAGGTCATTTTTGGCCATAACAAAGGTCATGTTGTCATAGTTGATAGTGACAATGGTACTTCAAAGTGTGGTGAAGGACATTGTAATGATGATCGAGGCCAGAGTGGGGATGAAAGTTTGGGTGTTTTGAAAGACACATAAGAGGCATTGACTCCATTTTGATGAGAATAAGAGGGTGCAATGGTAAAGTATTGGGAATATATGGGTAACGTGTGAAAATACCTATAATATTAGAGATAAGGCCAAAGAATGAAGGCCTCGGGTATGTAGATCTAGTAAGAAGTAGTGAGACAAAATTTGTGAGAGGAGAGAGCAATATAGGGAATGAATGTTAAAGAATGAGTTTTTGTAGTCATTATGGAATATCTAGACATGTAGTAACTAGGTGTTGGAACCTACATCCTTGTTGGAGTTGTAGAGAGTATAATCACTCCACACACAAGTGTTGGAACCAAGAGGTAGTCACCAAATTTTTTTATGTTGATTGTGGTTGGACAAATGTGATGAAATGGAAAAAAGTGAAGTGGATGTTGAGTGCATTCTCTATAAGGGTTTGATATTTAGAGGAAGACCAAGATAAGACAATGAATTTGGCATTATATCGGCATCCTTGCTAGAGTGTTAATAACTTGGATTACCACTTCGTGAGTTAGAACTCCTAAAAAAAAATTGTTACGTGATGAGTATGATGCAAGAGCATCCATGTGGTAAATGGATAAGAGAGCGATAACTAGTCGTGCCATACAAAAATTTGGAAAATTCATGAAAATATTGGATAAGAAAAAACTTAATGTGTAAATAAGAATGCTTAGCTCACATTGGTAGTTCAACCAACATGCATAGCTAGCAAGTAATTGTTTTTTATATTATTTATAAATAAGAAAATAAAGGGGAGTAAAGAGAAGAGAGCATAGTGATGAAATTATACTATTAAAAATATTCCTTTTAACCTTGCAAAGAAAATAAAAATATAGTTTAGTATTTTAGAGCTCCATGTTCTTTTATGAGTGAATTTTAGCCATTTCATAGTGAAGCTTGTATGTATCATTGTTTTTCCATGTGTGCAGGTCATAGAAGGCATATTGAAGATTGGAATTCATTGAGGATTTGAAGGCATATAAGGTTGAGAGAATATAAAAAACCTTGTACCCAAGGAAAGAATACTCTTACCCCAAAAAAACCCTATTCTCAATGAAAGAATACTCTCACCCTAGAAGAGACCCTATTCCCAAGGATAAAATACTATTAGCCCTAAAGAAATCCTTTTGTAAAGGAAAGAACACCCCTTACATGAGAGAATACGGTTATTATTGGCATAGTGTGCATGAGAGGATCTAGTTGTTACCGACATAGTGGAAGTAATCATAGGATGGAGAGATCATATAATTAAAAGGGTGGAGTTTCCAAGAAGAAACTCGTAAAGAATCTTATTTACCTATTTAATTACACTTAAAGATAGATTTTTCAAACCTAAATAGGATCATACGATTGTACAATTATGGAAGGATTGTCTAGTTGCAAAGGGATTGAATGGTTACAAAGGGTAATCAAATCATACAATGTGGTAAGAGGGTATTATTGCTAATTAAATCATACAATGTGGTAAGAAGGTATAGTGCCATTGTTCAATCAACTGAATCCCTCTTTGTTGTTGCATCAAGAGCAAGGAAAAATAAATTTATATATTTATGGAGATTCAAAATTAGTTATAAGTTGGGTTGCAGATCATGTTGAGATGAAAAACTTAATTTGTAGTCATTTCTATGAGCAAGTGAAATTATTAGAATCTTATATAACATAAATTTTATACAAGCACATCTATAGAGAACTAAATATAGAAGTAGATGGTCTTTCAAAAAATGGTTTGAACCTTCCAATAGACACTTGGTAGATGGAAGAAGTGGTTAGAGGACTTGGGGTTTCCTCATATTATTTATTTTATTAAGCATCACATCATAGATCTATTTATAGCAAAAAAGTTTTTTGAAAGGGATCCTTATCATTATTCTATAGAAATATAGGCTTCAAAATATCGTAAATATTGAGAATTGAAAACCGAGTCCTTGATTTTGGAACTCAAGCAAGAGTCATTCAAGAATTGTGATTGATCAAAAAGTTACTCGTACTTTACAAATGTGAATCCTATTATTAAGATTTTATTTTTGGATTGTAAGATAACTATAGGTTATTACAATAGGGAGGCCAGTACTCCTCTTAGTTAATTTTAGACCAGATCCTAGATGATATGTAACTAACGTTCTTGAGAATACTTCATATCTATAACATTATAAATTTTTCAAACACAAATAAAATTACAATTTTTTTTGAGGAAAATATTATTGGTAAAGGGGTTTTGAAAGGATCCATAGACCTTTTACAAAGCTAATGAGAAAGAGGTAATCCAAACAAGATTATATTTGAACAAAAAATAAACTGGACCATCACCTAAACTAGAATCCAAATATAAACATTGGAATTTAGGACTACACAACTGGATCATTAAACTAAAAGATACTTGGATACAAAAACAAAACAATACATACCCAAGAAGACTACCCAAGAAGACACCAAACTGGCCTGTTACTCTCATGTTACTTCAACAATGTTAATGATGAATAGGTTGTCTTTGACATGTGAGATGGAAAGGAATAAGGGTGCACTAGTCCAATGATAATAAATCTTTGGTTGACATTCGAATACGTCCACCCTTCTTCCAAAGATCATATTATCACAAATGGATTTCTAGTTGCACTTGAAATGATGAATTCTCATAGTAATAAGTATCATGAAATCGCCGCACCTACAATAAAAGTCACAAAGGGTAAAAATTAATATGTCCAAGCCATAACACACTACCCCTTTGCTAGAGGTGACACTAAAAGTTGAGCTAACCAGGTCAAGAATGATGCAAACAACACTATCAACAACATTATAGATTTAACTGACTCGATGACAGCTAAAACTTTCAAATAGGAGATTCAAATTGGTAATAGCAAATTTGATACAAATACCAACACAGTAATCTTGGCTAATATATTTGACAAACTAGGACACAGGAACACAGCTTGGTAGGATTTGGCTGACACAACAATGATAAATATTATCATTGGAAGCACACATGTGAAGACATAAGCTAACCTAGGTACAAACCCAAAGGAAAAATATAGACCACCACAACCACATCCAACCATCAAAGAAAGAGCTTTCCATCATAATTTATATGAAAACAAAAGTTTAAAAGGAAATTATTGTGCCAAATATGAAGATTCTATTCCAAAAACCCTAATTTGCCAAGATATCTATAGCCTGATTGTCTTGTCTACACACATGTTGGATAACAATATTTTTGAATTTGTTCATGTATATTTTACACTCACTTATGGTGTTGCTTACGTTCCAAGAAGGGACTTGAGATTAATTGATATATTTAATAACGTTCATTGAGTCCTCTTTGATTATTAAATTATCTATGCTAAGGCCTTCAAGGATGGAGAGTCCCACATATAGAGCTCTTGATTCAACAACATTATTGGATTGAATACCCATGTTTTTGGTATAATATAAGATGATTTTCCCTTCATAGTCCCTGACTATGCCACCACCTCTAGCTCTACCTGGATTACCTTTGGCTACTCCATCAAAATTTAGCTTAAGACATCCACTCGGTGGAGGAGACCATTTGACCATGGACCTATCAATATTAGATGTTGAGGGACCGTGAGGTTCATAATGAAGCTTAAGATATTCATACAACCTGGAATATAATCTTCCTCTAAGGACTTTTGAGGATGGGATTAATCAAACATTCTGAATGGTAAAGGTAAAGGTATGAATGTACATAGTTTGACAATCATTGGATTCATCATTAAACACTCTACAATTTATTTCCAATCAAATTTTTTATAAGCAATGAGAGAGATAGAAGGACCATAAGGCTTTAATGTGCACATTGGAAAAGGGATTAGACCGCTACTCACATAGATCCAAAATGGTTTTTGGTTGCACCTAGGCTAAACCAACTAGCTGAAAAAAAGAATAAAAAAAATATTTTGAAAAAGGACATTCAAGAAATAGATGGCTCACTAACTACCAATTGTATTTGCATAAAAATCATCATTTAGGAATGGTCAAACCTCTAATTATAATATTGTCTATGGTAAGAACCTTATTTTGGACCACCAACCAAAATAAAAGTGTGATTTTAAGAACATGTTTGATGATCCAAACACGTTTGTAGGCAAGCTAGTAATAAATGGGATGGTCTTGAAGGTAATATGTAGTTTTAACAGAAAAATGACCATATTCATAGAACCTCCATATAGTCATATCACTAGATAGATTTGCAATAATGATGCACATTCTGAGAAGATTAATGATTTCAAATGCAATTTCTTTTTGTTCATCACTAAGTTTGATTAGTGGAATAGTTTTCCACTTTACATGATGTGGCTACCTAAGGATCAAGTTGTCCACCTTCTCACCAAAATGTTGATCAATATAAGGCTTTAGAACTAATATCATTGATCAGTGGTTGGTCTTTTAGCCCAACATATTCTCAAAATTTTATGTTTCTTTCATAGCCAATATTCCATATCACCCCTTCTTTCATGAGGTTTTTGGTTTGGATGATAGAATTCCAAAACCAAGATCCATGATAAAGGGGATGATTGTCCAAGAAGGACCTTTGTTGTAAGTATTTACCTTTGATGATATCAATCTAGGTGGCTTGAAAATTTCTTATAATCCTCCATCCCTATTTGACTATAAGGGTTAAATTTATTTTTCTCACTTTACAAAAGCCCAATCCTCCTTAATTTTTCTTTTTGCAAACCCTTTCCCAAGCAACAAAAGGATACCACCTATGATCTTAAACTCTAGACCAAATAAATCTCTGTTGTATTTGATCTATTCTCTTGCATATGGATATCAGTGCTTTGAAAATGGAAATAAAGAAAATAGGGATACTTTGAATATAGGCCTAAATTATTGTTGCTTTGATCACTTGACTTAACAGTGGCCCCTTCCATCCAGTGAGCTTCTTAAGGATTCGATCGATGATATTATTCCACATAACATCTTTAGGGTTTCCTTGAAAAAGTGGAAGACCAAGATACATGGATGGCAAATTTGAAATGGAGCACCTCATAATTTTGCCAATTCTGATTTGTCTATTTGTGGGCTTATTTAGAAAGTAGATTTTACTTTTTTGAAGTTGATATTTTTCCCCTCAGCTACCTTATATAAGTTAAGAATCACTTTAATGACCTTGACCTCTGGAATATATGCACATGTCACCATAATAATATCATCAATGAATTATTGATGCATTATAGGATTGGATATGGAGGAAGCTTTTATCCCATAAATCACCCCTAACAATAATACCACCTTTAGTGATCCCACCAAGGATTTCATCAATATAATGAAGATAAATGGTGATATTGAGTCACCCTACCATAATCCTCTACCACTTTTAAAATACCCTATTGGTGAGCTATTAACTAGCAAGAAGAATCAGGTTGAAGAGAGACATTCCTTAATCAAGGTAATCCAATTTATGTGAAAGCCAAATTTAGCTAGAAGAAAATAAAGAAAATCCCATGAAACATAGTCAAATACTTTATTCATATCAAGTTTAATAAGGCTTGGCTTTTTGTTTCTAGTTATAGAGTGAATGAGCTTATGTATTGTAATTATACCATCAGTAATGAGCCTACCTTGAACATAACTCCTCTAATAGGTGTTAATGATGCTTGGCAATATAATTTTCATCATGTTATAAATGGATTTGAACAAAATCCTATAGATAATGTTGCAAATATTGATAGGCCTAAAACCAGACAAATATTGAAAATTATGGGATTTAGGAATTAGAGCAAGAAAGGTAGAGTTGGTGTCTCTAGGAAAACTCTTAGATCACTGAAAATCATGAAAAAATTTAATTATATCAAGGTCAACAACATCCTAGATATGCTAGAAGAAACAAGGGGAAAAACCATCTGATCCAAGGGTCTTATCAAGTAACATGGAACAGATAGCCTCTTTGAATTCATCACTGGTAAAGGGCTTTAGCAAATGAGAATTGTAGTCTTGGGAAACAAGGAAAGGAATATTTTGAAGGAACAAGTTGAAAGTGTGGGAAGAACTAGGTTGATATGGCCCAAGAATATTATGGAAATGCTCGAACGCTTCACTTTTAACCTCATGAATATTGTTGTTGGTGGTCCCATCACTTTTAATCAACTGACAAATTTTATTTGGACTATGATGTCTAAGATTCAAAGTATGAAAATACTTTGTATTAGAATCCCCATCCTTCAATCATAATGCTCTAGATTTTTGCCTCCAAAATGTCTCTTATTTGGCCAAAATATTGTGGTACTTTGTTGTAAGGCTTTTCTCTCTCTCTCTCTCTCTATCTATCTCTCTCTCTCTCTCTCTCTCTCTCTCTCTCTCTTATGATTGCATTTGGATTTCCTTGCTGGATTTGATTTTCAATAGTCTAAAGCTAATGTGAAATATATTGTTTACATTCAAATATGTTTCCAAAAATTTCTCTATTCCATTTTCATAAAGTGTATTTTTTAGGAGATTTGAAGCATTGGTCCATGAAAGTCTTTGGCCCATCACTCCTAAATATTGCATCAAAATTTTAGATGTTGTAGCCACATTTACTTGAATCAAAATGGGATTTTGAATGATGAAATAGAGAAAATACCTTCTAGAACCAACAAATTATGATCCGAACCTATTCTAGGTCAAGCATAAACTATGGCATCACCAACAATATTGATAGCTTCTATGGAAATTAGGAATTTATCAAGCCTCAATTGAATATGTTAGCTGCCAATCCTTCTATTGTTTCATTTATATTTAGCCCCTATTAACTAAATATCCATTAGCTCATTTCCATCTACGAAATTATAAAAATCCTCACAACACCTTGGTAAATGGGGTTACCTCTATATTTTTCAGACAGATAGAGCAGGGTATTGAAATTTTTGGCTAGCATCCATGCTTCTCTTTAGAAAATATATCTCATTTGACTCAATGAGTGCCAGATATTTAACCAACCTGATGGGTTATTAGGGGCATAGATGTTTGAGATAACCCACTAGGTTTTAGCATCTTTATTGTAAAATAATATGTTGACTATTCTATCTAAGTAAGAAATGAATCTTCCTTAAATCTTGATAGGGTCCCATAAACATAAAAGTACTCCAGCAGTGCCTTGGGCTGGGCTTGAAATGAATTCAAAATTCTTCCAAATATTTTTGGTAATTTTTTTACTATTGATATTATCAATCTTAGTCTCCTACAACAAAATAATACTAGGTTTCAATTCAATTCTAATGGATGAAATCAACCTTTGCTTGGATCACTCATTTAACCCTCTCACATTCCATGAGAGAATGTTCATATGAGATTTTTTGATAAATATTTCTTGCCTCTGGCCCTGCTTTGGGTCGAAGGTGGTTTAGATCTCTTCCCATCATCCTTTGGTAATTCAAAAATGGTTTGTTCTACCAAAGAAGTGATGATGGTACACTGAATTATGTTAGCAATATCATCTTCAATTCCTTTATTCCTGAGCTCCAAATTAGTTGGTCTACCTTTCTTCTTCCAACTATTAATATTGACTGTAATATTTTTTTGGTTCCTAGTTTTAGGAGGGCTGTAAATTTTTGCTAAGATTTGGGATTGATTAAAGTTTGAAGGAAACTCTACATTCTCATCCTGGGTAGGGGTTTTATTTGGAAATTCAATGGATTTATTAGTGGTAAGCAAACCTAAAGGTCCCAAACTTGAAGGAGAATGATGAGAATTCAAAATGATATTCAGATATTCATGTTGATGACTATGAGAATCCATGTGGGAAGGGGTATCAGATTTGAGAGAGACATTCTTAATGGAATTTTCATGAGAATATTCTTAGGACTCAAAAAATGGCCCAAAGGGGTTGGTTTTATTGAAAAGAGAACATACTTGATCAGTTTCAATTGCCAAGGAGTGAGATATTGGATGCTTGCTCTTTGGGTCCCTTGGAGGGTTATTATTGCTAACAATTTTATTTGAAGGCTATTGGTTCACCTTGATCTGGCATTTCCTAGTATGACTAGCATTTTTTTTGGTTCTCTTCTCAAAGTTGGACATTGGACCCTGAGGTGATCCTGCTTATGACACTCAATACAATAGATGGGTTTGTTTTCATATTCAATAGCTTGGTGCTTATAATTGGAACTTGAAACCAAATCCACATAGGTTGGTAGGTCTGAGTCTATATTATATATGATGTAGAACCTTGTATAGGTCATGCGGGACCCATTTTTAGTAGAAGAATCAAAGGCAACCAAGTCACCAATGGACTAGGCAATTCTTCATAGTAATCCTTCATCCTAATATTGAACTAGAATATTTGGAAGTCTAACCTAGATGGAGGTCTTATTGATGCTTTGCGATTCAGGATCAAAATACTCCCCTGCATTAACCAAAGAACAAGGGACCACCGATGAGGATCCGAGTGGTATCTTATAAATTATGGTGTTTGACAAGGAAAAACCCTCAAGACAGTGCCACTATTTCCATATTTCCACATGAACGCTATTTTCCAAAGGGCTATTTCCTAATGAATTCTATATGTGAGTGTGGCCCAACAAAATTTTCCACTAGATATGGAGCATTTCAGGAAATCATGAAGTCCATGGGTCTCTACATGATTAGAATATATTTGCTAATTCAAAAATGGGATTTCCCAATCGATTGTTAACTACCTTTACATAGGACCCCAGAGTTAAATTTCGAGGTGGATCAAGTGGAGGTTCTCCCTTCCCACTACAAGCCTTCCCATTTTTTTCATGCATGACCTTCAGGCCACCAATACCAGTGGCTTCCACTCCCTTGAAATTTGATCTCAAGATCATCGTCTCTACCATCTCCCAAGCCTTGGTTCCTACCATTAGGAATTTCAATTTTTTGTGATGATCTACTCAATGACCTGGTACCTGCACTCATCGCTCCCATCACGCTTTCCTTGTGTATTATATATATATATATATATAAATAATAGATCAATGACAAATTTTTGTTCATCATATTCTCAAATAAAATTCTAATATAATATTAATAAATACATAATGTATTATCTTACCTAATTAATATATATATATATATATATATATATTATATAGTTTTATCACTCTCATTTACATATAAATTTCTGTAATGTAATTAAAATACAAATTTATTTTTTTAAATGGTAGTAATTTTAAAGTGAAATTATAATTTATTTATATAAATATAAGCGTGTATTTGTAAAAGAAAAAAATAAGTGAATTGTAGGTGTCTCTAATAACTTTTTATTTTTCTTATTATTTTGTTGTTTACAACAATAATTTTTTTTTTCAAGGAAGGTAAAGTACAGCTAGGGGTCACACTCCCATGGGCCACAATGGGGCCTCCCTCCCTATGTGACGTGAACATGGGTAACCTAGATAACAATCTAAGGGCATACCACTAAGGTGTCCCTATAGGATGATAGGATTATCAAAATACTTATTATGTAGATTTTTGAACTAAATACATGATAATTTATGTTATATGCATATCCTCTATTTATATGTCCATTATAATACTATCATTTATATTATGTTGTGTGCTACTTGCTTTTATATGGTATTAAATATTTTGTTTTTCACAACAATAATTATTTACTTATTGAAGTAAAGGCAAAGTACAATGAGTGGCACAATTAGGAGCCACAGTTCCCCTCCCTATGATTTGAACTTGGGTAGCCTCAATAACAATCCACTACTAGGGTGTCCCTGTAAGACAATAGGATTATCCAAATACTTATTATCTAGAATTTTGAATCTAATACATGATAATTTATTTTAATGCATATCCTCTATTTGTATGCCCATTATAATTCTATTATTCATATTAAGCATGGTGGTACTAATTATAAATAAATTATTAAAATAAACATTATTTGTGTCATCTTGCACCTGGGGGGTGCAACACAACATTTTGAGCTTTGGATCTTCTTTGGGAGGTCCAAGGTTCAAACTGTGGTGTGGGTGAGTGTGTGAGGGGATGGGTGTGTGTCTCCATGGTGGAGTTGTTGCAATAGGTTGGAGGATACCTAGTCATATCCCCCATATTTTAATATTACAAAAAATAATTATACATTATTTGTGTCATCCATTTCATGACAAAGCATATATAAAGTATATATTTTTGTTAAATAATAACTTAAAATATGATATTACTATTAATAATTCTTTTTTAGTAGGGCATAGTGCAACATTTTGTTCTTTGACTCTTTTTGAGAAGTCCAAGGTTCATCAAAAACAAAGCCACAGTATTGTATTGTGAGATATTTTAATTAAACATTACTTTTAATGAATTTCACATCATATATATATATATATATATATATATATATATATATATATATATATATATATATTTAACATGTTGGAATCGATAGCCGCCATGAATCCAATTACATCGCTAAAAGCTAAAAACACCAGGAAAGGAACAAGCATTCAGTTCGATGAGGCTCGAGATTTGAACCTTGGACCTCCGCCCCCTTATGGGGTTTGGATGAATCAATTGGTCTACACCTCGAACCCAAGATATGAATATTGAATATTCATAAATTTGAAATATTTTATTTTTACAATGCATCATACATTCATTCTTTTGTCTTGTATGCAATACAACTCATATCTTAGATCTAAACAATTAAACCAGGACTAATGATAATTTCCAAGTTAAATATTAGTTATAATTAATTTTAAAATAACATAATCAATTAACTACAATTTCTCATATAGTAAAACTTCTTATCTATCATATTCTTCTATTTTATAAAATAACTCATTATGTACTTTATACAATGATTATTAGCTAAGTTTCATTCTATATCTAATAATTTACATGATTAGATTATTTCTCTTCTATTATTATTATGTCCCATATAATGTTATTACATATATTCATTGCATCATTACTATTAAAAATCACCAAGAATTTATATTTTAAATATTGAATGAAGTATGGATACAACAAGGAATGAAAAAACTGCTCTGAGGCGGGAAGCGATGAACTAGGGTTTCTGGAGCTAAGGAAAATCTTGGGCATCTGTTGGGTTGCCGAAGCGATTTTTGGCTGCTGTGGATCTGAAGGCAAGATTGCTGCCCCAGGAGGGTCCAATGGGGACTTCTCCGGATCCTCTCGTAGGAAGAAATAGCTCTTATGCTGATTTGTTAAAAGATAAATCTCCTTCCAAGACTGACGAAGCTCAAAGAACTGCTTTTAAAATGATATTTACGGCTGCTGGAAACAGATCAACAGCTCATCGAGTTAATGGATGCCTGCCACAGGCCGCATCAAGACCCAAGATTGTCATTGAGCCAAGGATGGTCGAAGAAACAGTCTTATACAGAGCCAACCACGACTTGATCTGTAAATTCATGGGTATTCGCCCTACCCTAAATTTTTTGCACTCCTGGGTCCAAAAAACCGGGAGCCTCATGGTGAGTACTCATTATGGTTTATTAGCAATGGGTATTTTATTGTTAGTTTTTCTTCTCTGGCCGATAGAAATAGGGCTTTCGAATCAGAAAAGAGGAATCATGGTCCAGACGAGGCTTATTTGTTCAACCCTGGAGAGTGGGATTCGATCCTCGTATTGAACCCACTGTTGTCCCAGTTTGGATCCGTTTGTATGCTCTCCCAATGGAGTTTTGGAGTGAGCAGGTTTTGGAGATGATCGGTAATTCCCTTGGAAGACATCTGGGTGTCTCCAAAGATACAATAGAAGGGAACACAACTGTTTACGCAAGAATATGTGTGGAAATGGATCTTAGCCGACCTCTCCCGGCAGAGGTGGAACTTGAACTTGCAGGACTATCATGGATTCAACAGTTGGATTATGAGGCTCTGCCCTTTAGATGCAGAGTTTGCCACAAACACGGGCATTTGGCCCGATTTTTCCCAAATAATAGTACCACAAAAATGGAGGCTCCTCTAGGAATGTCGAATCTTCCTAAGGAGGGTAAGGCAACAATAAACAGAGAACAAGCCAATGCCTCCCAGGTCAATGAAGCTCAGAGAGATGGGTTTGAACAGCCTAAAAGAAGGAAAAAGCAAAAGAAAAAAGATGGCAAGGAGCAAACTCACCTCAAACCCGCCAATAGGTATGAAATATTTAAGACACTAGTGGACCAAGAGGAACAATTCATGGAAGGCGTGGATGGTAATAGTGAAAATAATAACATTCACGTTCTTGCTCCTCTTTCTTCTCCCCCCGTCATAGAGCAGGTAATTGACCACAATGGGTTACCGCAGTCTGAGAGTGTTGGGGCTTTGATAGTTCATAACCAAGAGCAGCCAATGATCAAGGATGTCAGCATGGGAATAGCAGAAAAGAATAGAGAAAGGCCAACTTTAGGGATAACTCAGGTGGAAAAGAGGTCAAAGAATGGCAACTCTCAAGGAGTGGGTAGAAAATCAAATAAGGAATTGCTAACAGCTCAAGGAGACAAACTGATCACTGGAGGATCGGTGAGGCCAATAGATTCTTATTGCTCTCAAGGTAACTAATGATAATACAATCATGGAATGTTAGGGGTTTAAATAGTAGAACCCATCAATCTGTTGTTCGCAGACTCTTAGAAAACTGTAGAACAGACTTTTTGCTTATTCAGGAGACAAAAATGTCGTTAGATCTTATGTGTAAAATAGTTAACAAAATTTGGAGGGGTGTTGGGCATATGGATGTGGCTGCCCAAGGGGCCTCAGGGGGGATTGTTACTCTCTGGAACTCTCTTGATTGGACTGCAATAGAACATCTAGCCTGGAGGGGTGTTCTCACATCACACTTTAGGAATAATGTCACAGCTGAACATGTTTTAATCACAAATTTTTATGGGGCTCAAAACCTTGATGGTCAGCGGCTCCAATGGAAAGTTGTGCATAACATGAGAATCTCAAGGGAAGATTTAGACTGGATTATTGTTGGGGACTTTAATGCTAAATTATCCTCTAGAGATCAGGAAGGGGGAACCCCAATTTTGGACCCAGGGGATCGACATATGATTGCTCAAGTCCAGGCTTTACACTTAGTGGAGATCAAAGGCCCTGGTACCAACTATACTTGGACTAATAAGAGGAGGGAGCCACATAGCAGGAAGGTAAAGTTAGACCATTTTTTGGTTTCAGAGGAGGCATTTGTAAAATGGAATACAAAATTTCAGATTCTGGAGGGTCCTGTTTCTGATCATTTTCCCATTTTGTTGGAAGGAGGGACTAAGACAGGGCAGCATCACAAACCATTTAAATTTGAGAATTTTTGGTTACAAAAAGAGGAACTTCGATTGAAAATTCCTCAGTGGTGGG
The DNA here is from genome assembly GCA_028583015.1 of Wollemia nobilis. Classification (NCBI taxonomy): domain Eukaryota; kingdom Viridiplantae; phylum Streptophyta; class Pinopsida; order Araucariales; family Araucariaceae; genus Wollemia; species Wollemia nobilis. The sequence continues at coordinate 5,481,829 of JAQPPZ010001844.1, forward strand.
AAGAGGGCCGCCCAGCCCATGGGACAACAATGTTTAGATTCCACAAACAACTTCATCATGTCAAAGCTCAACTGAAACTGTGGAGGCGAGCTAACAAATCAGACTTCCAGGTCCAAAAAGCTCCTTTGGTGGCCAGATGGGATGAGGTCCAAAGACAATTTAGGGAAGGAACAATTATTGAGCAGCTCAAAGCCGAGGATGATGCCTTGCGTAAAGCGGTTGAGGACATTGACAACCAAGAGGAGACCTTCTGGAAACAGAGAGCAAGATCCACTTGGTTATTAGAAGGTGATAGAAATACCAAATTTTTCCATCGGACTGCATGTGCTAGGAGACAGATGAATAACATGGAAGCCCTTCAAGATGAGAATGGACACTCCTTTGATACTCTTCCAGGTATGCAGTCCCATGCAATGGAGTATTTTTCTAAACTTTTTAAGGAAAGTATGGTGCAAGATGAAGAGGCTCAAAACGTTGTTCTTGATGCCATACCTTCTGTCATCTCTGAAGAAGAAAATCAGTCCCTTCTCAAACCCATTGAAAGAGAGGAACTGAAGGATGTGGTCTTTGGTATGAGCACCGGAAAAACTCCAGGTCCAGATGGCTTTCCAATTGAGTTTTTTCAGGCCTTTTGGGATATCTTGGAGGAAGATTTAATGGCTGTTATAGAGGAGTCCAGAGGTAATAAAAGAATGCTTAAAGCATTAAATCATACTTTCATCACCTTAATTCCAAAAGGGGAGAAGGGGGTTCATATTTCAGATTATAGACCTATTGCCTTATGCAATGTGATATATAAAATAATCACAAAGGTAATGGTTGAGCGTCTAAAACCTCTTTTACATAACATTATCTCCTCTGAGCAAGGGGGTTTTGTTGAGGGTAGACAGATCCTGGATGGGGTGGTTCTAGCTCAGGAGGCAATCCACTCAATGCAAACTTTTGGTAATAAAGGAATGTTCATAAAATTAGATATGTCAAAGGCCTATGATAGGGTGGAGTGGAGCTTCTTGGCAAAGATGATGGCAGCCTTTGGTTTCTCTCAGGATTGGATAGAATGGGTCATGAGTTGTGTCTCTACTCCGACATACTCAGTGTTAATCAAGGGTCTCCCCTCGCAACCTTTTGGAGCCACCCGTGGCCTTCGTCAAGGGGATCCCTGCTCTCCCTATTTGTTTCTCATTTTGGCTGAAGGACTAGGTAGACTTTTCTTGAGAAGAAGACAACAAGGTTTGCTAACAGGTATCAAGGTGGGTGAGGAAGTTTTGACTCACCTACAGTTTGTGGATGATACTGGATTGGTGGGAATTGCCAACTTCAGGGAAGCAAGAATGATCAGAGATTCTCTTAGTGTCTACCTTAGGGCTTCAAACCAAGTCATCAATGATAAAAAATCCAAAGTGGTCTTTTTCAATCTTGATCAGAGGCTTCAGGGCAGAATTTTAGAGATCTTGGGATTCACAAGGACTTCTCTCCCAGTGGTTTACTTGGGGGTCCCTTTGCACTTCAAAAAACTAAAAATTGAGATCTAGAGGAATCTTTTGGATTGTATCAAGGATAGAATCAATCATTGGTCTCACAAATGGTTAAGCTATGGGGGTAGATTAACTTTTCTACAGTCAGTCATTCAGGCCATGCCAATTTATAAATTCTCTATCCTGGCTGCCCCGCATTCTATATGGAAAGAGTTGGACAAGATGGCCAAAAAATTTCTATGGGAAGGAGAAAAATGCGAGAGGAAATGGGCCTTAGTTGGTTGGGACAAAGTGACCCAGCCCAAGGTAAAAGGAGGTTTGGGTCTGAGAAGATCTAAGATAAATAATAAAGCTTTGGCTGGAAAGCTCTACTGGAGGTGGATTTCCCAGCCAACTTCCTTATTCAGCAGAATCCTTACCAGTAAATATTTGGGACATGTTAACCCAAATGAGGTGGGTCGTTTCCCTTTGGAGGGTACTGGATCCTTAGTGTGGTAGGCTCTCAAGTTAGGATCTCAGGTTGTAAAAGATCGATTATTTTGGAAAGTGGGGAGAGGGGAGAAGGCACATTTTTGGTCAGATTCTTGGGATCAATACCCACCTATCATTGTCGAATTTCCTGAATTGCAACCTTTAAAAGCAGCCATTGAAACCAAGGGATGGGTTCAAATTGAAAGTTATTTCACCACTAGTCATCTAGGGGATTACAAGTTTAAGCAGTTTAAGAAGTTGGATGAGTGGCCAATTTCAATCCCTCCGGATTTGGCACCCATCATGACTAAAATCTTGATAGAAAGATTCCTCACAGGTAGAGACGAGGAGGATGAATTAGCTTGGGGCTATGGGAACCTTGGTGTCTACACGGTGAAGGCCGGATATGTCAAGATCCTTCTGGAGCCTCCCCCGCATACTTTTCTGGTTGAGGATTGGAGAAAGATTTGGCATTCCAAAGGGTGGCTGAAAGTTAACTTTTTTGCCTGGCAGTTCATGCACAATGGAATTCTCACTTTTGATAATCTCAGATGTAAAGGAGTCATCGGCCCTTCCCAATGTGTTTTATGCTACAAGAGCGAGGAAACAACTGACCACTTGATGTTTGAGTGCTCTTTCACGCGCCATATCTGGAAGAGATGGTTTTCATGTTTTAAAATTCAAGTTAATAGTGACTTGAACCGAATTAATATCTGGGAAAGATGGAAGAGGGGTAGATTTAAATCTAAAGCTCTTCGTCTTGGTTGGGAGCTTGGATTAAACTTCATTTGGTGGCAAGTGTGGTTGGAGAGAAATGCTAGAATCTTTAGAGAAACTTTTTCTTCGTTAGATGGAGTTTGGCAGGTCATTTGGAGTAAAGTCACTAAAACTGTGGCCATCTATGATAAAGAGGAAACTCAGGTGGCTATCGGGGCAATGGAAGAAGGACTTGAAGTGCAAGAGGATCAGATCAGAGCTAGTTGGAAACCACCCCCAACAGGTTGGATTAAAATTAATACTGATGGTGCTGCAAAAGGCAACCCGGGTAGAGCTGGAATTGGAGTGGTTTGCCGTAATCATGCTGGAGCAGTGCTTTATTGGAAACTGCAAGGCTTGGGAAGAGCTACAAACAATGAAGCAGAAGCCATAGCTATCAGATCTGCTTCTATTTGGGCAGTTAAACAGGGCCATAGGAGGATAATACTCGAATCAGATTCTCAAATAATGGTCGGAGCTCTAGATTGCATGAGGAACTTTGCCTTGAAAGCCTGGAGGTTGAGAATTCTTGTCAATCAAATTAAGGAACTATGGAGGCAATTAGATGATGTGGTTCCAGTCTACGTGAGTAGAGATTTAAACAAAGCGGCCGACTTCCTGGCTAAGATTGGTGCTGAGAAGGAGGTTGGGGTTCAGTTGCACAGTGACATGGCTACTGAGGACGAGGCGATTAGGCAGGGTCTTGAAAGGTCCCTGAGCTAATGATCAAGGAAAAAGCAAAGGGTGGAATGGTGTCGCGATTTCGCGACATGCTGCTGCGTCGTGGCCAAGGGAGGAAAGTTGTCACGATTTCGTGACATTTTGTTTCATCGCGGCCAAAGGAGGATAGTTGTCGCGATATCGCGACATGTTGTTTGGTCACGGTCACTGGAGGAAAGGTGTCACGATATCGCGACATTTTGTTTCGTCGCAGCCAAGGGAGGATAGTTGTCACGATTTCATGACATGGTGCTGGGTCGCGGCCTTGGGAGGAAAGGATAGTTGTCACGATTTCGCGACATGGTGCTTGGTCGCGGCCAAGGGAGGAAGGGTGTCACGATATCGCGACATGTTGCTTGGTCGCGGCCAAGGAAGGAAAGGCGTCGCGATATCGCGACATGTTGCTTGATCGCGGCCAAGGGAGGAAAGATGTCACGATTTCGTGACTTGTTGCTTGGTCGCGGTCAATGGAGGAAAGATGTCGTGATATCGCGACATGTTGCTTGGTCGCGGCCGAAAGAGAAAAAGTGTCGCGATATCGTGACATGTTGCTTTGTTGCACTTTTTCCTTCTCGACCGCGATGAAGCAACATGTCGCGATATCGCGACATGTAAAAAGTGTCACGATATAGTGTCGCGATATCGCGACATGTTGCTTCATCGCGGTCGAGAAAGAAAAGTGTCGCGATATCGCGACATGTAAAAAGTGTCGCGATATCGCGACATGTTGCTTCGTTGCGGCCGAAAGAGAAAAAGTGTCGCGATATCGCGACATGTTGCTTCGTTGCGGCCGAAAGAGAAAAAGTGTCGCGATATCGCGACATGTTGCTTCGTTGCGGCCGAAAGAGAAAAAGTGTCGCGATATCGCGACATGTTGCTTTGTCATGGCAGAGAAAGAAAAAGTGTCGCGATATCGCGACATGTTGCTTCGTTGCGGCCGAAAGAGAAAAAGTGTCGCGATATCGCGACATGTTGCTTTGTCACGGCAGAGAGAGAAAAAGTGTCGCGATATCGCGACAGGTTGCTTCGTTGCGGCCGAGAAAGAAAAAGTGTCACGATGTCGCGATATGTTGCTTCGTCACGGCAAAAGGTGGAAACGGTGTCGCGATTTCGCGACATGTTGCAACGCTGCTGCCCAAGGAGAAAAAGTGTCGCGATATCGCGACATGTTGCTTTGCCGGGGCCAAAGGACGAAAAAGTGTCGCGATATCGTGACATGTTGCATTGTCATGGACAGAAGAGGAAAAAGTGTCGCGATATCGCGACATGTTGCATTGTCATGGACAGAAGAGGAAAAAGTGTCGCGATATCGCGACATGTTGCATTGTCGCGCCCAAAGGAAAAAAGTGTCGCGATATCGCGACATGTTGCATTTTCGCGGCCAAAGGAGAAGAGGGCAAGAGGGTCACGATTTCGCAACAAGTTGCATCTACAGACCAATCTGACCCCCCTGGTTGCTAGTTAATGGTTTAGGAGATTTGGCCCCATTGCAAATCTTCCTTCCTTTTGTAAGCTGGTGTTCTCTTTGATGTCGGATGGGAAATTTCCCTTCCCAATTTGTAATTGATCTTTGTTTTAATACAAGTTTTTTCAAAATTTTCAAAAAAAAAAAAAATATTGAATGAAGTACTTGATCAAATCACTAACTTTTTAATTAAAAATACATTTCACATACATGGATTATATATTATAATAAAATGATAATTTAAATGCAAGATATTAATACTACATGTTGACAGAGTATAATACATTTCCTTTATAACTTATGGTATACATTCATTTATATTTATGCAATATAACTCATATCCAATCATCTAACTTTTGCATCTTTGTGTCATTATAAAATTTTAATTTATTAGAAAGTATAAGGGGTAATGTGTCATATATTCATTCCTTTTTTATATGCAATACAACTCACATTTAATCCTTAATTGACTCAAGTGTTAAAAGTAAAATGTAAACCTTTGTAAGTTTACCATGTTTTTTATAGGAAAATGTGATTAACATTTTTGGTATTATTAAATTTTAACAATTAAACAAGGACTAATTAAAATTTCCAACTTAAATATTAATTTAAAATAGTTTTAAAATAACATAACTAATTAATTATAATTTTTCATAGTAAAATTATTTATCTATCATATTATTTTAGCTTTGTGTAAAATAACTTCATATTATCCAAATCAATATTAGCTAGGCTTTTAATTTTATATATAATAATTTATATGGTCAAAACATTTCTCTTATACTATTATTATATCCTAGAAGCTATTACTCACTTATATTCATTGCACCATTACTGATAAAAATCACCAAATATTTATATTTTAAATATTTAATAAAGCACTTGATTAAAGTACTTACTTTTTTTAATTACAAAATAATTTTGACATTCATTTGACACCAAAAATACAAAAACATACCCAGGTGTTGTAGGTGAGTTGAAGAGGAGAGGGCAATCCTCCAAAGGAGGTCCCAGGTTCGAATCTCCACCCTACCAAAAAGCTGAATTGGGTACCCAAAATCCAATTGATAATGTTGGTACGGGCAGGGCTGGGTGCGACCTCGGGTGACTTTGACGGTGTAGAACCCCCTGTTTAGACCAAAGTGGCCCCGTAAGGGGTTTTTCACTTAAAAAAAATAAAAAAATACAAAAACATATTTAGATTATAGATTCTTATAAAATTATAAACTAAATGTAAGGTAATAATACTAAATACTGGTGGACTATAATGAACTTTATTTATAACATATATTATATACTCATTTATATTTATATAATACAACTCTTATTCAATTGCACATTGCATCTTTATACTATTACAAAATTTTAATTTACTAGAAAGAATAATGGGAACACATATTCCATCATATATCACTAATAATAAAATTTTGTTATTGAAATTAAATAATAACTTAAATGAAATGTATTAGTACAAAATCTTAATGAACTATAATGCATTTCCTTTAGAACTTCTATTATATATTCATTTATATTTATGCATTACAACTCACATCCAATCATGTAATTATAACTTTTACATTATTATGTTATTATAAAAATTTGATTTACATACTTCATCATAAATCACTTATAACATCATTATTTTTTATTTTATTTTTATTTTATTTTTGGTGGACATAGAACCTCTATAATCCCTAGCCGATAGGGTAAATATGAAGCGGGATTTTGACCTCAACCCTCTAGAAAATCAAACCAAGGCAGCCCAAGCACTTGGCTACTATCAACCAACCTATCATCCTCTATTAAGAACAATTATTATAAATTTTAATAAAAATTATATTATTATTTAATAATTTCAATTAAAGTATAATATTATTAAAAAATAGAAAAGTAATCTAAATGTATATCATTTAAGTATATTTTAAAGAGAATTTGGAATACCATATGAATGTTGATTAATATAATAGTCATAGTAGAAGAGGTAATAAAGTGGAACAAAATTCCATCATAGGAATATGCCACTAGAAATAAAAACAACTTATTTTTATAATTTATTACTCTCTTTTATATTTAGTTCTATAGAATTAATAAGGTTTCATATTTACAATAAACTCAATTTTTGGTGGTTGTTGTAGTGTTATTGTTGGGCTTGAGAGCCTACATGGTTTGGATGGCATGTTTCTCTTATGTTCTTAGTAGTTTTTGTTGTCACTTGAGCGTGGTTAGTGGTTCCTTCGAAGAGAGTTGGTTTTAGAAAATTAGTTGTTGGATTGTTGGTTAGTTTTGTTGGGTTGGGAGACCTACTGGTTTTATGGTGAACCTCTATATTCCTTTAGGTTGCCCGGTTCTCCATATTTTATAAATAATATTTTTGGGGTTTCTTTCAAAAAGCTCTTTATTAATATCATACCAAAAAAAATAAGGTTTCATGCATAAAATAAATAGTGTTTAATTTGACTATAAAGTTATTGTTAACTAAATTTTCTAATTATATTAGAGTAACAAAATATGGGTATGTGTGAGTAGGAATTATGATAGCCATATATTTATTTTTTTAGATATTTTTAAAAGAGAAGGGAGCAAACATGAGTTAGATGCAAGTATGGCCAAGGATCACCTTCTCATATTTAATATCATTCTGGAAATTTTTAAAATTTAAGTATTCTTATGTGGAATATATAGCTAACATGGGATGAAGTGTAATTATCAAAACCTTAATTAGAAGGGCATCTTAGCTGGAAGTATGGAGGTCATAGTTGGGGACAAGGAAAAGAGTTGGTGTATGCTAATTCTTATCCAGGTCATAAATGTTACATCAAAAATGATCATCAAGTATGATACGATGAATCAAGTCATGCATTCCTAAACCATATTAGGGATATAAAAATAACTAACATTCTTGATTATTTGTTTAGATCCATACAAATATCCATTGACAATGTTAAGAAAGATAATTCGTCCCACCCGATATATCAAGACCTACAACTAATCATGTATAGGTATGCCCTTGAAAAATAGGCCCAAAAAGTTATCATCGCATGCACCATCAGCCCCTCCAATCTTAATCCATCCAATGACCTCTAGCCATGATTTTCTTGCTATTGATGCAACCAATGATGATGATCATGTGGAGAGTGTGTCCCTTGATTATTCTAAGTTAAGAAAAAACCTATCTTGGACCCTCAAGATTCTCCTCAGCCTAGAGAATTTCTGCTTCGATGTCACTCTCTGAGGAGTAAAAATGTTAGGAGTAAGTGGAAGGGAATTCTAGAGGTCTTGTAGGAGTCCCCTCAACCAAAGTAGGTGAATATTGAGGTCTCTCCTCTAAAAATAATGTATGTTGACAATCCACTGGTGCAAAGCTATCTGACTTCAAAGGTGATCATGTGGCCAGCCCATTTTAGAATACCATTCTTGATCCCTTCACCAACATTGTGGTGATGCTCTCTACTAATGCTAATGCATCTAAATCTAGGACTATGTACAACCAAACCACCAATATGTTGGATGATCTCTATAGCCAACTTAGAGATCACCATAAGGCTAGTGATGAAGCTACTGCTAACAATGAAGATTCAACCTAGGATTGAGCCTTTCCTTTATACTTTGTTGTTCCATGAACCACCCACTAGTTCTATTTGTATGTTGGGATTACCTTCATGGATCCAATATTTATTTTTGTATTTTTGATCCTTTGTTGTTCCTTGAACCACCTGTTGGTTCCTTTTGTATGATGAGATTTTCTTCATGGATCCATTATTTATTTTTGTGTTGGTGTAGGTATGATGACATGTTATTTTGTTGATCCAAATATAATTAATGTTTTGGAACCCTTTCAAAACCCACTCCTCCAATATAAAAAAAAAAATTATGACATGATGAATCATGATATAATAGATTTTAAAATCGAAGTGTTAATATGTAAGTTCCATAAACATGGCATCAAGTGAAAATGAGGATTGAATTCAAATTTCTCCATGATTGTTCTTATGAAAGGAATATTTCTCATCAAATTATCTAGATTAGAAATCAAAAATAAAATTACTCATGATGGTCCATGGATTTAGGAGAGAGGTTCCCTATGTTTAAGACCATGCATTGAAAAATTCTTATTGTGTGGTTAGGCATTTTAGAATTCCATATTAGTTTATTAACATAGAGTGTTTGAAGAATATTGATAATATTCTAGGGGATTTCATCTATTATGTTTTGGTATTTTTTGATCTCTCCTACTTCCAAATGGATTTTGTTGACCATGATTTCTTATTGCCAATTTAGTTGCTAGATTGGGTCAAGCATAAGAAAAAATAAACATATAAAAAAGGGGTAAATTTTACATTTGAAAATAAATTGAAAATTAAAATTTTGTTGGAGAACATGTTGAATAAGGTGCATCACTTTTAGCCTTCCATGTCCCACATTCCTTACCATTGTTAGAAAATCATAAATAGGATGTATAGTTACAATTCCATATTATCAACAAGAAAATAATTTGTATATTCAAAAAGAAAGAAAAACTTTGTAGCAGTACCTTAGCACAATAGAAATCAAATAACGAAGAGGAAGTAGAAGCACAAACGATCAATGTAAAAAGGGTACTTCACGACATAAGAACAAGAGAGACTGAAATGAAAGTGAAAACTCCGAAAATGCATTTTACACCTTAAGTGCTCATTAGTTTGGCTGATGACCAAACATTACAATCCATCTTGTTTATATAGATTTCTCAAGCTAGTGGGTGTGCCAGCCGACATGCCACATGGCGAGAATCAAGAAAAAATGACCATTACCTTGGGATATGCCAAAAATGGTAGTTATTGCAAAGTATAATGGTCAAAAGTGCCTAAAACATTAAAAATACTCCTCGAAATGTGCACCTGTGAATATGGGGTATTGATTTCCGAAAAGAGACTTTATGAAAAATTCTAAACTTTAAACTTCATTTTGAGGGTCTAGAGGGTCTGAAAAGGGCCTGTTTTTCCATAAAAAAATCTTGATTTTTGGTTTTTCATCGTAGAAAATTTTATAAAATTTCCAACGCTTCAAATGGTCTGAGGATCGGAGCCTTGTAGCAAAATTTATGGCTGATTGAAGTTGGGCTGGGTTCTGTTGGCATTTTTGCCACATTGTTTTTGTTGTTATTGTTCATGCAAAAGAATGCACAAGTTGTAGAGATACTAACTCCTCTATTTGTCCCTCCAAGCATTTTGAAAGGGAAAATGCAAAAATCTCTATAAGTTTTGTGTTAGAGCAAAGTAACTGTAACATGTCGCGATATCGCGACATGTTGCAGTTTCGTGGCGTCCAAATGCAGAAATCAGCTAAGTACAAAAAATGTCGCGATATCGCGACATGTCGCATTTTCGTGACCTATCACGTTTTCATGGTTAAAAATAGCCAACGGAAGCAAGGGAGTCAAACTGTCACGATATCGCGACATGTTGGAGTTTCACGACTTATTGCGGTGAGGAAGCACTAAATTGAAAGGTGGCAACTCGCGATATCGCGACATGTCACGTTTTTGTGACTTGCGGTGGCCACAGAGCAGAGTGATAGAAAGTTGTCGCGATATCGTGACATACAGCAGCCAAGGGGAGTGCCAATGAAACATGTCATGATATCGCGACAGAAAAGCGAGCAAGGAGTAGATGGTACGGAATGGCGCGATATCGCGACATGTCACGTTATCGCGAAAGGGCTGAAGATAAACACAAGGCAGATGAAAGATGTCGCGATATCGTGACATTTTTGGAAACGAAGCCAAGAAAGAGGAACTTGTCGCGATATCGCGACAGGAAGCGGCAACGATAGAGAAGGCAAGAAATTGTCACGATTTCGTGACATATTGGACAGGAAGGGCAAAGCACAGAGAAATGTCATGATTTCATGACATGTCACATTTTCACGAGGAGGAAGTACGGAGGCAGCCAGATTGTACGAAATGTCATGATTTCGTGACATGACAAATTTTTATGGCCGAACAACATCAAAGTAGAAGAAGACAGAAACATGTCATGATTTTCAGACATGTTGAAGATGAAAAGACAAAATGGAGAAAACGTCGTGATATCATGACATGTCGCATTTTCGTGACCTGTCGCATTTTCACGGGTATAAAGTAGACAAGACAACGCTGAGTGAAAGATGTCACGATTTCGTGACATGTTTCATTTTTGTGATAAGGAGCAGCGAACAAAGCTAGATAGAGGAGAATGTCATGATTTCATGACATGTCATGGAGACGAAGCTGAACGAGAGAAGATGTCACGATTTCGTGACATGTCGCATTTTCGTGACTGGTGGGGGAAGAGAAAGCAGTAAGGTAAAAGTGTCATGATTTCGTGACATGTCGCATTTTCGTGACCTGTCTCATTTTCATGATAGAAGCAACAACAAAGGCCCGATATAGTTTTGTTCGCATTTTTCCTTCAAAATTGCATAGGAGAATGTGAGGAGAAGATAAGGATCAAATGAAAGCTCTCCAACTGATTTTGAGATCGTGGTCGAAGAAGCTCAAAGATTAAATGTTGCTGATTACCGATGTGCGCTAGATGGAAGAACCTGAGGCAGTTTTCGATGCCACCAAAATTAAAGATGCCTCCAGTATTAAAAGCTCATGTTCATGGTCTCTTAACAACTTTTGGCCTGCCTCGATAACGGTCATTTAATGAAGAAATATGGTCCCTTGTTTCTGTTTAATTTTTAGTTTTGATCCATTAAAATAGGGACTGTCATTTCTCTGAGGCAGATTAAGGGGATCATTTCTTCAAAATCTGTTTCATGTATTAAATGTTGTAATACGAAAGGAAGAGGGAAGGCCTCTATAAATACCAATGTAAAATCTCAAGCAAAGGGAGGAGGATCTTTTTGCAGAAATTAAGACAGAAATCCTAGATGCATTTTGCTTCTATTCTTAGTGTCTTCTGGAGTTGGTGATCCAAATTGTTGTGCATGTTTTGCTTTCTGTCCGAGTCACTTATGTTAGTCCAGTGTTAATATAAGTTAAATTTTGTTGTTTTGAATTTGGTTGTATTTGCATTTGAGCGTTTGGAGTACAATTGGAAGCGAACTTACGGCTAATGCGTGATCCAATTTCTGTATATGCATTCTAAGAGTCAGTTGTTGCTTAGCTTCAGGATCTAGTTGAGGTTATTTGTTGTTCGAGGTTGTTCTCCCCATCAACGATCGACTTTGGCCATATTTACATCCCTTTCTATTATTTCCCATTTCTTTTCGCATTTTCCCATTTCTTTCCTGCATCCTTATCTTGAAACCAGTTTAGATTAGTTTGGGAGCCAGCCCTCTCTGGAGATTGGCCCGGGAGACTTCTCTTTCTCTCGGCCTTTCAATGTTGGCCGAGTCTAGGGCGCACAAGTGATGAAATCTTGTACTTAGGCAGATTTGTGTCCAATAGTTTTTGGCACGCCTAGTGGGACAGATCTTAGAAAGATCCATAATCGGTGGGACAAGTGTTATTCCAAATTGACAAACCCACCTGTGCCAACAGTTTTTGGCATGCCCAGTGGGACAGACTATTTCTGTCTCAAAAAGATCCATAATCGGTGGGACTCACAAGTTCCATTTGTTGACACCCGGAGGAATCAAGATTTTGATGAATTGTCTTGACCTCAAAGCGGAGATTGTAAGTTCATCTGGTGACTCTGTTGAAGGTGACTCTATAGTACCTAGAAATTTCTAATCGTGAAGTCGGTGAAAATATTTGCTTCATGATCACGAGATCAAGTGCCAAAGAATCGAAAGATCCAATCGAATTCTTCGAGATTGATGTTCAGAACTGGAGGGAGCGCTCAAGATTGGTAAGTCCTATGAACCCATCATTTGTTATCTCATCATAGGCTGCAGGTCAGTTTGTGCCATCTCCGACTCCTCCCAGTACTGCTACGAGCTTGCTACATCTAGATCCAGTAGTCCAAATGGCCCAGCATCCTCCACCAAGGAAGTTCTCGACATGGAATAGTTCGGGAGCCTTGAATTTACTGGCACAAAATCCAGTCCCTCAAGCTGCTTTGAAAGCTTTGCCGACCTATGATGGTACTGGTAAAACTACTTATGAGCATATTAATGATGTAGCCTCTTTGGCGGCTATCCATGACATAACGGACGAAGACGTAATGATAAAATTGTTGGTGTTGTCATTGAGAGGTAAATTGTTGTATTGGTACCGATCATTGCAACCAGGCACTATTGCATCATGGGATCAATTAGGAGAGTTGTTAATCAAAAAATTTCATGAACACGCTGATCCATACTCCTTGTTGCATCAATTTAATGCAATTCAAAGGCACCCACAGGAGGAGATAGCAGACTTCAATGTCAGATTTACCAGAAGCTGGCAGAGAGTTCCTGAAGGTCTTCGGGCCACTCATGAGCAAGCTGCATTCTATTATCTCAGAGCTTTCAACATAGACATTGGCTTGGCGATCCGGCAGTCCAACGTGAATACATTCCCAGAGCTGTTCGAACAAGCGCAAAAGGCGAAAGCTGACTTGATTGCCATAGGTAGGCTTCCCCAAAAGGTAACAATGCCTATCTTACCTGATCTTCCTAAGCATTTGTATTCTGGTTCATTTTCATAGCCTATGCCTTCCATGTATCCTATTCCATCATGGAGCTCAAGTGCGCCTCAGATCGCACCCATTCCAGCTTCCCTAGATCCCTGCTCCGACTATTCCACAATTGCCTGCACCAAGCATTCCGCAATTACCAGCTCCCACTTCATTCCCAAGCATTACCTGCATCGCCAGCACCTCTACCTATATCGGCACCTCCTGCGCCCTCAAATCTTGATCCTTACACAATGCTATTACAAGAGGTAAGATCTGCTAATTCAGCTATAAGAGCGATGGGAAATAAAATCACAATCATTGAAAGAAAGCAGGCCGAGAGAGATTTCCAACCCAGGAGATTTCAACCTCCGTCGATCACGAGAGAACAAGCGGCTTCAACAAGCAAAGTGCCTGAACAGAACCCGACTGTGTTGATGAATGAGGAAGTTGGCCCTGTAGAAAGAACATATTGGTGCTCTACATGTAATGATCCACACGGTGAGGAGACTTGTATGGTTCATTTGAACTATGTACAAACATTGGCCGCAAGCTCTTCTGGAGGACAAATTAATATGATTACTGAGGTAGATCATAATTTTATGGTGCCATCTGAAGAACAAGTCTCAGTTCTCATGAGAACTGGGAAGAAGCCAGTCATTGTAGATCTAGCAGAGATGGAACCATTAAGGGTACCGGCTGATCCAAAGATGCAAAATGAGAAGAAACAAGTACAAGTGAAAGCTCCTATTTCAGTACCAAAGCCAGATTCACCTGTTCTATTAAAATATCTTTTGCCACCATGAGCAAAGGAAAAATTGCAAGAAAAAGCCTCAGCTTCGCAGGCAAGAGCTGAAATAGAGGAACGAGCCAGAGAAAAGCTCAAGTACCCATATTTGACTAAAATATTGAGGGTAGAAGCCACTCAGCAATATCGGAGCAAATATGAAGACACTAGTGAAAAGAGGGAGTCCGGTGCATCTACATACAATATTGTTGAAGAATTGAAGAAGATTCCAGCCAAGGTTAGTCTCTATGATGCATTACAATTACCTGGGCAAGTTGATCTGTTACAAGAATCATTGAAGTCTATGAAAGATAATGAGAAAAATCCTACCCAGATGATTTTTGCTCAAACATTAACTACTTCAACCACTGGAAAAAATAGACCACCCCCATTTTATTTGTCACTCAGGATGGAGGGTTGGATAGTGCACAACTGCATGATTGATTCTGGTGCTGCGACAACTGTCATGCCAAAGGCAGTTTGTGAAGTCATGGGTATGGAGTATACAAGAAGTAGCCCTGGTGTCTTGCAGTTGGATGGGACCCCCATGAAAATAGTGGGTGTGATCAAGGATGTTCCTATTGCTCTGCATAGTATGCCTCAAATTACAGTAATTCAAGAGATAGTTGTGGTCGATTTGGAACCATATTTCAGTATGTGTTTGTCAAGAGAATTCACTGCCAAGCTGGGAGGCTATCTTTCTCTGGATTATTCTCACTTGGAGATTCCTTTCAAAGGAAGAAGAATCCGGATCTACAATAAGAAGCCTTCTACTTTTCATATAGAGAAGATGGGAGAAGAAGAAAAGTCCACACATTCTGTTCACATGATAACTGAAGAATTGGAAGATCCTGATTTGATGGATGAAGTCCTGGATGAGCTTCGCTTAGAGGATGAGTTTTCAATGCTCGATTTTAATGCCATGGTGGAAACTAAGATTGGTTGTTACTCCATTACAAATCCTGAAGAGGTTGAAATAAAGATGCCTCCTGATCAAGTTGGTCAAGACTCTGTGCCCGATCAATTATGGAAGTTGTATTTTGATGGGGCACGATGCAAAAATGGTGCGGGAGTAGGGATTGTTCTTATTTCTCCCTCTAGCCTATAGAAAACATATTCATATCGACCGACCTAGAGTTGTACTAACAATGCTGCTGAGTATGAAGCGTTGTGCCTAGGTTTGAAGAAGGCAAAAAAATTGGGGATTGAACAATTGCAGATTTTTGGTGACTCTGAATTGATTGTGAATCAAGTACTGAACACCTGCATCTCCAAGCAGAAATAAGTAGTATCTCAAGGCGTACTGCAACCAATTTTGGGATCCTGGCGAACATCACAAGTTCGGGGTAATTTGAAAAGGTCCATGTTTGCTTTCAAAAAAAAAAAATCGTCAACTTCGGCTCTTTTTGCACACGAGCCCGCAGGTATGTTTATTTCTCTTTCTTTTTCTTTTCCTTCCCAGCAGATAGTGGCTTTCCTCTACTTCTTTCTTCCACTTCCTTACTTCATTCCCTTCCTCTCCTACTCCTTCTGCAAATAATCAAGCCACTACTGTTGTTTCTACTCCCCTCTCTGATGTTCCCTTTTCTTCACTTCCCTTTCTTCTAATTTTTTGTCTTTTGAGCACTTCTCCACAGTTCCTACCACCTCCTCCATTCCATCCATTTCCATTTCATTCTCTATTTTCATCAAAACCCAGTAGCTGGTAGCACAGTAGCACCCTGTTGCTGTAGTTACCACTTCTACTCCTCCATCTTCCACCATTCCATCATTCCCCATTCCCGTTCCATGGCCTGCACATCTGCTGGTCATCACTCCATTCATTTTCATTTTTTCAATTCAGGTGCTTTTCACTACTGCCATGGAGATCCTTGCATAGCACCTGGTGATTACCCAGCTCAACCGAGCTAGGCAAAGTGCAGTAGTTCTAAAGAAATAAAGGAAGTTCTGCTCTTCCATAAATTTTTGTTGAAGGTCCTATTTTTGAGTGTCGAGTGCTAGCAAGAGCTTGTTGCAGTAGTCTGCAGAGACATCCAGTATCAACCAACATTCACTTCTTCTGCTCCTCTAGCTTCTTGACTCTGTTGCCCAATGGATAAAGGCCTAGGGTTCGTGCATACAACAGAACTGTATACCCCACGAGCCACCAAGAATGTTGGCATTTTTGCCACATTGTTTTTGTTGTTACTTTTCATGCAAAAGAATGCACAAGTTGTAGAGATACTAATTCTTCTGTTTGTCCCTCCAAGCATTTTGAAAGGGAAAATACAAAAATCTCTATAAGTTTTGTGTTAGAGCAAAGTAACTGTAACATGTCACGATATCGCGACCTGTTGCAGTTTTACGGCGTCCAAATGCAGAAATCAGCTAAGTACAAAAAATGTCGCGATATCATGACATGTCGCATTTTCGTGACCTATCGCGTTTTCACGGTTCAAAATAGCCAACGGAAGCAAGGGAGTCAAACTGTCACGATATCGCGACATGTTGGAGTTTCACGACTTGTTGCGATGAGGGAGCACTAAATTGAAAAGTTGTCGCGATATCGCGACATGTCACGTTTTCATGACTTGCGGTGGCCACAGAGCAGAGTGATAGAAAGTTGTCGTGATATCGCGACATACAACAGCCAAGGGGAGTGCCAATGAAAAATGTCGTGATATCATGATAGAAAAGCGAGCAAGGAGCAGATGGTACGGAATGGTGCGATATCGTGACATGTCACGTTATCGTGGAAGGGCTGAAGATAAACACAAGGCGGATGAAAGATGTCGCGATATCGCGACATTTTTGAAAATAAAGCCAAGCAAGAGGAACTTGTCGTGATATCGCGACAGGAAGCGGCAACGACAGAGAAGGCAAGAAATTGTCATGATTTCGTGACATATTGGACAAGAAGGGCAAAGCATAGAGAAATGTCATGATTTCATGACATGTCACGTTTTCACGAGGAGGAAGTACGGAGGCAGCCAGATTGTACGAAATGTCACGATTTCATGACATGACAAATTTTCGTGGCCGAACAGCATCAAAGTAGAAGAAGACAGAAACATGTCACGATTTTGTGACATGTTGAAGATGAAAAGACAAAACGGAGAAAACGTCGCGATATCGCGACATGTCACATTTTCGTGACCTATCGCATTTTTGCAGGTATAAAGCAGACAAGACAGCGCTGAGTGAAAGATGTCACGATTTCGTGACATGTTTCATTTTCGTGATAAGGAGTAGCGAACAAAGCCAGACAGAGGAGAATGTCGTGATTTCGTGACATGTCATGGAGACGAAGCTGAACGAGAGAAGATGTCACGATTTCGTGACATGTCACATTTTCGCGACTGGTGGCGGAAGAGAAAGCAGTAAGGTAAAAGTGTCACGATTTTGCGACATGTCGCATTTTCGTGACCTGTCTCATTTTCATGATAGAAGCAACAACAAAGGCCCGATACAATTATGTTCGCATTTTTCCTTCAAAATTGCATAGGAGAACGTGAGGAGAAGATAAGGATCAAATGAAAGCTCTCCAACTGATTTTGAGATCGTGGTCGAAGAAGCTCAAAGATTAAATGTTGTTGATTACCGATGTGCGCTAGATGGAAGAACCTGAGGCAGTTTTCGATGCCACCAAAATTAAAGACGCCTCCAGTATTAAAAGCTCCTGTTCGTGGTCTCTTAACAACTTCCGGCCTGCCCCGATAACGGTCATTTAATGAAGAAATATGGTCCCTTGTTTCTGTTTAATTTTTAGTTTTGATCCATTAAAATAGGGACTGTCATTTCTCCGAGGTAGATTAAGGGGATCGTTTCTTCAAAATCTATTTCATGTATTAAATGTTGTAATACGAAAGGAAGAGGGAAGGCCTCTATAAATACCAATGTAAAATCTCAAGCAAAGGGAGGAGGATCTTTTTGCAGAAATTAAGACAGAAATCCTAGATGCATTTTGCTCTATTCTTAGTGTCTTCTGGAGTTGGTGATCCAAATTGTTGTGCATGTTTTGCTTTCTATCTGAGTCACTTCTGTTAGTCCAGTGTTAATATAAGTTAAATTCTGCTGTTCTGAATTTGGTTGTATTTGCATTTGAGCGTTTGGAGTACAATTGGAAGCGAACTTATGGCTAATGCGTGATCCAATTTTTGTATATGCATTCTAAGAGTCAGTTGTTGCTTAGCTTCAGGATCTAGTTGAGGTTATTTGTTGTTCGAGGTTGTTCTCCCCATCAACGATCGACTTCGGCCATATTTACATCCCTTTCCGTTATTTCCCATTTCTTTCCGCATTTTCCCATTTCTTTCCTGCATCCTTATCTTGAAACCAGTTTAGATTAGTTTGGGAGCCAGCCCTCTCTAGAGATTGGCCCGGGAGACTTCTCTTTCTCTCGGCCTTTCAATGTTGGCCGAGTCTAGGGCGCACAAGTGATGAAATCTTGTACTTAGGCAGATTTGTGTCCAACAAGTTCTCACGACCCGACTGCAGCACAAAAAATTCTTCATATTTTTATTGTTTCTCCAACAGATGATGCCACAACTGATATGGGAGAGCTGAGGGTATTTGCTACATTTTTCATAGAGAGGTCCTAGCACATTTTTGTTTATATGAATATTATGGGCAAATTGGCAGTTGTACAACTTCATCAGAACTGGGGGAGATTTCTTTAGACTTGGTTGTCTTAAAGAGATCTTCTAGAGTATTTTTTGGAGCAGTGCAGGTCGGTGTCAAAACTCCACTTGGGAAAAGAGAGGAAATAAGAAGCGGGATAGGTAGCCCTGGGATCTCAACCTATGAAAAAATAGATGCTTCACCTTGCTGAATCCTTCGTCATCCACCTCTCTGACCAGAAACCTATTGAGTTCATTGACAATGAAGGCCTTTTTTTGATGGGGTGGATGGAATGAATAAAAAGGGATATATTGATACACATTCATTGGTTTCTGGAATAGTTTAGTACCCAGACATCCTGGAACAGTTATGGAGGGTGGTTTGACCACCAGAATATCCAAGATGTTAACTTTAGAAGTGGAAATGGCAGTAGTGATGTTGATGTTGGGATAAATAGAACCATAAGCATCAAAGAGATCTTCAAGGCTCTTATTAGTACCATTCCAAACTCCAAAAGCATCATCAATATATCATTTTTACAAGAAAATATTTTCCAAAATATATGGAAAAAGATTGAAAACTTGCAATTCCAAGCAACAAAGAAACAGACAGGAATAGGTAACTGCAAAATGATCCCCATTACTGTACCTCTTTTTTGCCTATATATATTACCACCAAATTCCATATAGTGTTTGTTTAGGACCAGTTCTATAAGTTCGAGGATCAGCTAAACCAAACCTGGCTTGAACCTTCCTGAAATGAAGTGTTGAATAACGACCAATCTTGTTGTTGTAGGAATGCTTGGGTACAGGCTCTCAACATAAAATGTGAACAGAACATAGCTTGGATGAAAATATCTTTCATCAAGGATTTTCATTAGGCTCAACGAGTCTTGTATATGGTTTGGTTGCTCCAAGAGAATGGGGATAAGGTTCTCACAACCTGAATTCGATCCTCGAACCATTTGAAGTGTTGGAAAGCTTATAGAATTTTCTTTGATCAAAAACCAAAAACTCAAGAGTTTTTGTGGAAAAACGGGCCCTTTTCGAAGCCTCTAGATCCCTCAAAATTAGGTTTAAAGTTTAGAATTTTTCATAACATCTCTTTTTGGCAATCAATGCCCCGTATTCATGGGTGCACATCCCGAGGAGTATTTTTTAATGTTTTAGGAACTTTTTATTGTTAGCCTTGGCAATCACTATCATTTTTGGCATATCCCAAGGTAACGGTCATTTTTTCTTGATTCTCGTCATGTGGCATGTCAGCTGGCACACCCACTAGCTTGAGAAATCTATATAAATAAGATGGATTGTAATGTTTGGTCATCAACCAAACTGATGAGCATTTAAGGTGCGAAACGTGTTTTCAAAATTTTCCCTTTCATTTCAGTCTCTCTTGTTCTTATGTCATGAAGTACCCTTTTTGAATTGATCGCTTGTGCTTCTACTTCCTCTTAGTTATTCGATTTCTATTGCGCTAAGGTACTGCTGGGAATTTTTTCTTTCTTTTTGAATATACAAGTTATCATACCAAAAAAAAAAGGTTTCATGCATAAAATAAATAGTGTTTAATTTGACTATAAAGTTATTGTTAACTAAATTTTCTAATTATATTAGAGTAACAAAATATGGGTATGTGTGAGTAGGAATTATGATAGCCCCATATTTATTTTTTTAGATATTTGTAAAAGATAAGGGATCAAACATGAGTTAGATGCAAGTATGGCCAAGGATCACCTTCTCATATTTAATATCATTGTGGAAATTTTGAAAATTTAAGTATTCTTATGTGTAATATATAGCTAGCATGGAATGAAGTGTAATTATCAAAACCTTAATTAGAAGGGCATCTTAGCTGGAAGTATGGAGGTCATAGTTGGGGACAAGTAAAAGAGTTGGTGTATGCTAATTCTTATCCAAGTCATAAATATTACATCAAAAATGCTTATAAAGTATGATAAGATGAATCAAGTCCTGCATTCCTAAACCATATTAAAGATATCAAAATAATTAACATTCTTGATTATTTGTTTAGATCCATAGAAATATCCATTGACAATGTTAGGAAAGATATTTTTTCCCAATCGATTTATCAAAACCTAAAACTAATCCTGTATAGGTATGCCCATGAAAAAAATACCCAAAAAGTTGTCATCGCATGCACCATCAGCCCCTCCAATATTAATTCATCCAATGAGCTCTAGCAATGATTCTCCTGCTATTGATGCAACTAATTATGATGATGATGTGGAGAGTGTGTCCCCTGATTCGTCTAAGTTAAGCAAAAACCTATCTTGGACCCTCAAGATTCTCCTCAGCCTAGATAATTTGAGCTTAGATGTCACTCTATGAGTAGTAAAAATATTGGGATTAAGTGCAAGGGAATTCTAGAGGTCTTTTAGGTGTCCCCTCAACCAAAGCAAGTGAATATTGAGAGCTCTCCTCTAAAAATAATATATGTTGACAATCCACCGGTGCAAAGCTATCTGATGCTAAAGGTGATCCCGTGGCTAGCTCATTTTCGAATACCATTCTTGATCCCTTCGCCAACATTGTGGTGATGCTCTCTACTAATGCTAATGCATCTAAATCTAGGACTTTGTACAACCAAACCACCAATATGATGGATTATATCTATAGCCAACTTAGAGATCACCATAAGGCTAGTGATGAATCTACTACTAACAATGAAGATTCAACCTAAGATTGAGCCTTTCCTTTATATTTTGTTTTTCCATGAACCACCCACTGGTTCTATTTGTATGTTGGGATTACCTTCATGGATCCAATGCTTATTTTTATATTTTTGATCCTTTGATGTTCCTTGAACCACCCGTTAGTTCCTTTTGTATGATGGGATTTTCTTCATGGATCCATTATTTATTTTTGTGTTGGTGTAAGTCTGATGACATGTTATTTTTTTTATCCAAATGTAATTAATATTTTGGAACCCTTTCAAAACCCACTCCTCCATTATAAAAAAAAAAAGTATGACATGATGAATCATGATATAATAGATTTTAAAATTGAAGTGTTAATATGTAAGTTCCATAAACATGGCATCAAGTGAAAATGAGGATTGAATTCAAATTACTCCATAATTTTTCTTATGAAAGGAATATTCCTCATAAACTTATCTATATTAGAAATAAATAAAAAATTACTCACAATGGCCCATGGATTTAAGAGAGAGGTTCCCTATGTTTAAGACCATGCAATGATCTTCTTGTTATGGTGCAGTGGTAAATTCCCTGGGTGTTGGTAGAGGCCGACCCAGGTTCCATTCCCCTTGTCTCCATCCTACAAATATATGGTATAGTTAGGAATGTCCTATGTGTTGGTAGAGGTCGACAAGGCTCCATTCCTCCTATGCCCAACTTGTTGAAAGTGGCACCTCGAAAGAGGTGTTTTCCACTATAAATTAGTTTTACCCAGGTGTTGTAGGTGAGTTGGAGAGGAGAGGGCAATCCTCCAAGGGATTTCCCAGGTTCGAATCTCCACCCTACCAAAAAAATCTGAATTGGGTACGCAAAATCCAATTGATAATTTTGGTGTGGGCAGGGCTGGGTGCGACTCCCGGGTGACTTTGATGGTGTATAACCCCGTGTTCATGGTCTCTCAAACCAAGGCGGCTCCATAAGGGGTTTTTTGCTTTAAAAAAAAAATACCATGCAATGAAAAATGCTTATTGTGTGGTTAGGCTTTTTAGAATTCCATATTAGTTTATTAACATAGAGTGTTTGAAGAATATTGATAATATTCTAGGGGGTTTCATCTATGATGTTTTGGTATTTTTTGATCTCTCCTACTTATAAATGGATTTTGTTGACCATGATTTCTTATTGCCAATTTAGTTTCTAGATTGGGTCAAGAATAAAAAACAATAAACATATAAAAAATGGGTTAATTTTACATTTGAAAATAAATTGAAAATTAAAATTTTGTTGGAGAACATGTTGAATAAGGTGCATCACTTTTAGCCTTCCATGTCCCACATTCCTTACCATTGTTGAAAAATCATAAATAGGATGTATAGGTACAATTCCATATTATCAACAAGAAAATAATTTATTGAAAATTATAGTTATAACTATAAAAAATATTGCTATAATAATCATAAAAATAGATGTCTTCATGTTGATAACTTGGTATATTGCTATTAGTTTTAGTTTCTTTAGGGTTTATTTTTTATACTATTGTAGCATTTAAAATAATAGATTACAATGTTATTTTATAACCAAATTTTAAGAATTAATGCTATTTTTTGTGTTATTTATTGTGACAATCTTATATATGCTTTAGCAATAATTTTATCAATGAATTTTTACCAAATTTTAAGAATTAATGCTTTAGAAATAATTTTTACAAATGGTTAAAGGACTATCCCCTCTCTGCAGACCCCATCCTTTCAACCCTTAGAGCTTGGACAATTGAAGTTTTTGGTACCAAAGTTGCAGATTTTATTACTTTGTCAAACAATAGAAGGGTTTGGAAGCCAATAATGAACAATGATCTACCAGGGGCATCAATAATACTGGAGAATGAATTAAGACAGTATTTACTCCCTTCTGGCATTCTTGAGGACCAGCTTATCTGGGAAGCTTCAGACAATGGGGAATTTTCTGTCAAGACTGCTTATCTGATGCTTATTGATAATGATGAACCTACTTTCCCTCACTTGGAAGTTTGGCCCAAAAGCATTGTTCCGAAGGTTGGGTTTTTTGCATGGCTGGCCATCCAAAATAAGATCCTCACCATGGATAACTTAATAAAAAGAGGTGTGATTGTTGTTAATAGGTGTTATCTTTGTATGTCTGAGTGGGAGTCTATTGATCATTTGTTTCTGTATTGTAATTTTTTTGTCTCAATCTTGTTAGGTCTGTTACAAGTGTTTCATATTTATTGGGTCCATCCTCAGTCCATTTTTGACTTATTTGTCCAGTGGCCTTCTCCATTTTTGAATAGGTGTCTTAGGTATATGTGGAAGATCTGCCTTCATCACTACTTGTGGCAGATATGGTTGGAAAGGAATCTTCGGGCCTTCTTGGATAAGGTTTCTCAGTCATCCTCTGTCCTGTCAAAAATTTTAGTATATGCTAATGAGAATGCTTGTTTAGTGCCTACAGCATCTAGACCTCCAAATCCTTTTGAAGCTTCATTAGGCTAGTCATTAAACTTACCTCTCACTGATGGCCTCAATCATCCTCAAGTCTGTCCTAGAACCATGATCACATGGACCCCACCCCCCTTAGGGTGGATTAAGTTAAATTTTGATGGGGCATCTAGG
This sequence comes from Wollemia nobilis, assembly GCA_028583015.1. Lineage (NCBI taxonomy): Eukaryota > Viridiplantae > Streptophyta > Pinopsida > Araucariales > Araucariaceae > Wollemia > Wollemia nobilis. Next base: position 5,505,952 of record JAQPPZ010001844.1, read on the forward strand.
GGCAACCCAGGTGAAGCTGGGGCTGGTGGCTTACTTAGATACCACAAGGGTGAGGTGCTTGTAGCTTTTGCTGAACATCTTGGAGCTCAAACTAACAATGTGGCTGAAGCGAGGGCAATTTGGAGGAGCCTCAAGGTGGCAGAGAATTATCCAGGGAAACCGTTGGTGGAAGGTGATTCTATTATTATTATAAATCTTCTAAAGAACACTAAGAGAGCTCCTTGGATATTTGATGACTACATCCACGAAGCAAGGGCTCTAATTCATGATCGACTCGAGGCCATAATTTTGCATACCTTTCAGGAAGCAAACATGGCAGCTGATAGGTTGGCAAATGAAGGCATTGTAGCAGCAAATTTGATCACGTGGACTGAAAATATTCCTCATGCAGTCTCAATGGTGATAGATAATGAAAAATTTTAGATTGGAAGGCTCAAAGTGGATCAATGACAGAAAATGGGGGCATTTTTAAAAATATTTTTTTGAACCTTATAATGGCTTTTGTCATATTTATTTTGAAGAGTCTGTCTGGCCTCATCAGTGCAGCCGTTGATTTGTGTGATTCTCTAAATCTTCTGTTTTATAGCCAGCAGTTCCAGGGGCACAAGGAGTCGAAGGCAAAATCTAAAGATGATGGCAAGGAGGATGATAAGAAGTTAGATGAGGACTACAAGGAAGACTGCTTGGCCTCTTGGCTTTCCATTCTATGGGATGTTTTTTTGACCATATTCTATTATTTTTATATGGGCACAAGCTACTCTGCATGGTGCTTGCATGATTAGTTTTTGTCTTTGTTAGTTCTATTTTGCGTCTTTCTTTTCTGATGGCCATAATATTAGGCTTCCATAGTCTATTTTGGCTGTATTCTGTTGGAAGAGTAGGTCTTGGCCCTTTTTGTTGTCAGTTTAAACTTTTAGGGCTTGGCCTTTGTCCAGTTGGTCAGTGGACCCTATTCTGTAAAATGGTTTTGGGTCAACCAGTTAAAACCCAGTGTTAATTATAATATTCTCTTACTTACCAAAATTTTTTTTTATCAATGAATTAGTGCTTTATGAAATCATTTATAATTTAAAATTATATTAGATATGTTTTACTTCTTCTTGGATAAAAATAATAGGGGTTTTATTTAAATTTTCTTCATTTGGTATCCATATATAAGGTTGACTAGTACTTGCGTTGAAAGAATATTTTGTTGTATATCTTTCCTATAATTTATCGTGGTTGATAAAAATTCCACTTCTAATTCTAGAATTCAATAGATAAGATTATGATTATTGGAGTATAAAAATGAGAACTTTGTTTACAAGGAATAAACTATGGAAAGTAGTTGGAAATAATATCGAATATATTACATTATTTGGTAATGTTAAAGGATTACAGAGTACTATTGTAAATATTAGTTTAAAAGTGTGTTTTTATATTTATCCAATATATGTGTCAAAGTGTGGATAGTATTATGTGTTGTGTAATAAAATGTGCAAAGAGTCAAGAGAATAAGTGAAGAGTCATTGGAGTTAGGTGTAAAATATGAAGGTGAAAAGTCATAAAGATGTGGCAAGATGTAAAGTGATAGGTTATGTAATTATGAGAGTTTTTTCATAATGTGAGGCATGTGAAGGGATTCATATCTTGGGTGTTTGAGAAGAGCAATCATCATGAAAAATTATATAATGAAGACAAAGCTCCATGCTATGTAATTTGAGTAACTTTCTATGTAATATTTTATGATCCATGAATGTAATTGTGAAGTTCCTTATCATGAAATATTTGAGTTATTATGTGAATGTGATTGATATTTGATCCTAAATAAATTAACCTATGAGATAAGCTAGCAACATTTCCAGCAATGGTATCAGTCCCACCTTTGCTAAAGTTTTTAAATTTTAAGAAGAGAAGATATTGAAGGAGAAGAATTTGGAGGAGTGAATATTGAAGGAGTGGAGATATTACTAATAAATTTTTTGAGAAGATATACTAAAGAGAAGATATTGGACAAGACTATTCCATTGAGGACATGAGAAATATTGAAGATATTTAGAGGAAGTTATTGACAAATTTTTTTTGTTGTGATAGACGATATTCAAGAGACGAAGGAATATATTCAAGAGAAAATATATTTTGGATATGGATGATATTGATATCAAATAGAAGGATGTCAATTGGAAGAAAATATATTGAAAAGCAAAGGAGTTTGATTAGTCTGGAGCTAGTGAACATGAAAGAGAAGAATTTCTAACTATGCTTGCATGAGAAGACTACAAAAATATTGAATGATAAGACATGTTGTGAAGAAGAACCTATGTTCAGGTGAGTAGAAGTGCATGTATTGAAGTGAGAAGAAGACTTTGTGTTGTGAGAACCTATGCTAAAGTGTTGAATTGAAGTAGAAGATTAAAATTACCTAGTCAAGACTTACTTGAACTGAAGAGAGTGAGAAGTGCATTTGAAAAGGAGGCATAATGCTTATGAATCAACATCCATGAAGGAGTAGAATTTATATACATCATAAGCATTGAGAGTGAAGAGAAACACCACATTGTCATGTGTACAAAAAAGAGAAAAATTGAATGCCTAAGGTAAAACTACATATTGAGTACATTATTTCAAGCAAGTTTATTTTTTTTTGTTTTATAAATTTTTAGAGGTATAATGTATTAATTATTGAAAGAATTTATTTTTGGAATTAAAAGGAATTAATTTGAAAGAATGAATTAATGAATACGAAGCATAAGGAAACAAAACATTTAAATTTTGCATTGAAGATTGAAATAAGTGGAGTGTTGATTAAATTGAAACTAAAATATAATTGTGAAATAAATTGAGTGATATAAGAAAGGCATTGAATGAATGAATATGAATTGAATGGTGAATGATGAATTGAAATTTGAAGATTTATTGATTAATATTGAAAGAAGGAATTTATGAAATTTGAAAATTTGGGAGATTAAAGAATATTATAGAATTGAATTGAAATTTGATGAATTTGAATATTTGATGAATGAAATTGAAATCTGAAACAAAAAAATTGAAATTAAAATTTTGGGAGTTATAAAAATAATTATGATGAATTGAAATTAATTTCTTGATTGAACATTAAATATTTAAAAGTGAAATTATTGGAATAAAAGGCTAAAAATTTAAATTTTTGAGGAGAGGCATCCTACATCAAAGGAATTAATTTTTTTTTACAATAAATGCATCACAAAGATCACATAAGTTCAAAGGATCAAATTCTATGAGAAGAAATTTTTAAACCCAAAGATCTTGTCAAAGTCATGTGACAAGATCACATGAAATTCATCAAAAATGATAAATGAAGAAGATTCATGGTACATAGATTTAGGTGCAAGTCACCACATGATAGGAAATTTATATTGGTTTGATTTAATACAAATTTAAACAATCATTCCAACGAATATTGTAGATGATAAAGTTTTCCATGTACACATATTTAGGAATGTGACACTCTAAATGCATATTAAAAGATGTGTTATATGTTATATATTTAACAAATAACCTTGTTTTAGTATCTGAATCAGTTAACAAAGGAAGAACTATGGAATTTAAATATATCAATAGAAATAATAAATGTCTCATCAAGAGATAAAATAGAATTGAAGCCATGAGTTCCATAAAGAATGGAATGTTTATATTGGATGAAATGGGATTATAACAATATGTTTTAGATCATATTTTTCCACAAGAACAATTTAATGATGCATTTTTTATCTTCTCAAAAGAATAGGAAACAAGGAATTGGACTAGACATAGTGGAATAGTATCAACCAAAATCTAAAAGTGGAATTTGTGGATGGAAATAAGAAGAAAACAAAAGATAAATATTGAAGACTAAAATTATTCACACGAAATAATGTAATATGGGGGGGTGTTGGAGATAATACATTATTTGGTAATATTAAAGTACCGTGGATTATTATTGTAAATATTAGTTTAAGAGTGTGTTTTATATTTGTCTAATGTATGCATGGAGAGTATTATATTTCATGTAATAAAGTGTGCAAGGTGCTAAGGTGTGTAAAGTGTGAGATGTGAGTTATGAGTGTGCAAAGTGTCAAGTGATTAAGTTAAGAGTCATAGGTGTTAGGTGTTAAATATGAAAGTGAAGAGTCATGAATTTGTGGCAAGATGTAAAGTGGGAGGTTATGTAATTATAAGAGTTTTATAATAATGTAAGGGATGTGAAAGGATGCATATATTGGGTACATGAAGAGATCAAGAGTTATGAAAAGTTTTTTATTGGAGATAAAGTTCCATGCTATGTAATTTGCATAACATTATATGCAATTTTTTATGATTCATGAATGTAATTATGAAGTTTCTTATTATGTAATTTTTGAGTTACAATATGAATGTGATTTATGTGATTGATATTTAATCATATAGAAATTATCTTGTGAGATAATCTAGTAAAATTGCCAACAACTAGTTATGAAGAGCTAGAAGAATGGGTCATCATGCCACATAATGATAAAAAATCTAAGAAATATGTAAAGAAAAAGAACTCATTGGATTTATACCATATCTATTCAACTCTAGATAAGAGCCTATTCTCTAGAATAGTAGATACAAAGTTAGCAAGAGATGCTTTGGATGCCCTTTATGAGGCTTACTAATCAAGTGACCAAGTTAAAGTTATAGAATTACAAACACTTAACAATGATAAGAATCTAAGAATGTATGAAGTAGGATTAAGTGATTATTATCTCAGAGTGAAATATGTGGTAAATAAAATGGCCACACTTGGTGAAACTATTGAAGAAGATATTGTGGTGAAGAAGGTGTTAAGAACACTAACACCAAGGTGGAATCATGTAGCAATTATAATTGAAGAAAGCAAAAATTTGGCTACACTTGAATTTGATCATTTGGTTGGGTCTATTATGTCTCATTGTGAATGTTAAGAAGAGAGAAGAGAAAGAATATGCATCAAATTTATGAATTTCCAAATGTAAATGTGCCATCACTAGTAGTCAAGGTCATTGGCAAGGCCAAGGAAGAGACCAAAATCAAAATTTTCCAAGACTAAAAGGAGGTAGAAGAGGAGGTTTATCTATATGAGGAAGAGATAGGTTTGATAAAATAAATATCCAATGCTATCATTGCAAGAGGTATAAATATTTATGAAAAAAGTATAATTAAAGCTAGAAATGAAGGTAGAAGAGTTAATTCTACTAACGAGGATGAGGATGCTTCGTCAATCCCCTTATTTTTATCATATGAAAATTTTAAAAAATTCCTCAATAATTTTGGTACTTAGATTTTGGCTACTCCAACCATATTTGTGGTAATAATGATTCATTCTTTATAATGGATGAAAGCTTCAAGACCAAGATCAACCTTGGTGATTATTTATTATAGAATTTTAGGAAATATAGATTTTACAATTGTCCCAATATCAAAGAATAGGATGTTTGAATTGAAGTTTTGAGGTAATAGCAGTAGCCTTGCAAATGTATCATTCAAAGATAAGAGTTTATTGTGGCGTCTAAGGTATGACCACTCGAATTTTATAATATTTCCACAAAAACTCTTGATTTTTTGGTTTTTCATCATAGAAAATTTTATAAGCTTTCCAATGCTTCAAACGGTCCGAGGATCGAAGCCCTGTAGCAAAATTTATGGCCAATTGAAGTTGGCCTGGGTTCTCACGATCCGAATGTAGCACAAAAATTTCTTCATATTTTTGTTGTTTCTCCAATAGATGATGCCACGACCGATATGGGAGAGCTGAGGGTCTTTGCTCCATTTTTCGTAGAGATGTCCAAGCACATTTTTGTTTAGATGAATATTATGGGCAAAGTGGTAGTTGTACAACTTCATCAGAACTGGGGGAGATTTATTTAGAATTCGTTTTCTTAAAGAGATCTTCTAGAATATTTTTTGGAGTAGTGCAGTTCGGTGTCAAAACTCCACCTAGGAAAAGAGTGGAAATAAGAAGCGGTACGGGTAGCCCCAAGCTCTCAACCTATGAAAAAACTGATGCTTCACCTTGTTGAATCCTTTGTCATCCGCCTCTCTGACCAGAAACCTATTGAGTTCGCTGACAATGAAGGCCTTTCTTTGATCGGGTGGATGGAATGAAAAAAAAGGGATATATTGATACACATTCATTGGTTTTTGGAATAGTTTAGTACCCAGACATCCTGGAACAATCATGAAGGGTGATTTGACCACCAGAATATCCAAGATGTTAACTTTAGAAGTGGAAATGGCAGTAGTGATGTTGATGTTAGGATAAATAGAACCATAAGCATCAAGGAGAGCTTGAAGGCTCTTGTTAGTACCATTCCAAACTCCAAAAGCATCATCAATATATCATTTATACAAGAAAATATTTTCTAAAATATATGGAAAAATACCGTTGCAATTCTCCAAGTAACAAAGAAACAAACAGACATAGGTAACTACAAAATTTCTCCCCATTGCTTTACCTCTTTTTTACTTGTATATCTTACCATCAAATTCTAGATAGTGTCTATTCAGGACCAGTTCTACAAGTTCAAGAACCAACTAAACCAAACTTGGCTTGAACCTTCCTTAAATGAAGTGTTGAATAGCAGCCAATCCTATTACTATAGGAATGCTTGGGTATAGGTTCTCAATAGAAAATGTGAATATAATACAGCTTGGATGAAAATCGCTTTCATGAAGGATTTTCATTAGGTTCAATGAGTCTTGTAGATGATTTGGTTGCTCCAAGAGAATGGGGAGAAGGTTCTCACAACCCGACTTCGATCCTCAGACCGTTTGAATTTTTGGAAAGCTTATAGAATTTTCTATGATGAAAAACCAAAAAATCAAGAGTTTTTGTGGAACAACGGGCCCTTTTTGGAGCCTCTAGATCCCTCAAAATTAGGTTTAAAGTTTAGAATTTTTCATAACATATCTTTTTGGAAATCAATGCCCCATATTCACGGGTGCACATCCTAAGGAGCATTTTTGAATATTTTAGGCACTTTTGATCATTATCCTTGGCAATCACTGCCATTTTTGGCATATCCCAAGGTAACGGTCATTTTTTCTAGATTCTTGCCATGTCGCATGTCAGCTGGCACACCCACTAGCTTGAGAAATCTATATAAACAATATGGATTGTAATGTTTGGTCATCAGCCGAACTGATGAGCACTTAAGGTGTGAAACGTGTTTTCGGAGTTTTCCCTTTCATTTCAGTCTCTCTTGTTCTTATATTGTGACTTCTACTTCCTCTTTGTTATACGATTTCTATTTCGCTAAGGTACTGCTATGAAGTTTTTCTTTCTTTTTGAATATACAAGTTATCATACCAAAACAAAAAATGTTTCATGCATAAAATAAATAGTGTTTAATTTGACTATAAAGTTATTGTTAACTAAATTTTCTAGTTATATTAGAGTAACAAATTATGGGTATGTGTGAGTAGGAATTATGAAAGCCCCATCTTTATTTTTTTAGGTATTTGTAAAAGATAAGGGAGCAAACATGAGTTAGATGCAAGTATGGCCAAGGATCACCTTCTCATATTTAATATCATTGAGGAAATTTTGAAAATTTAAGTATTCTTATGTGGAATATATAGCTAGCATGGAATGAAGTGTAATTATCAAAACCTTAATTAGAAGGGCATCTTAGCTAGAAGTATGGAGGTCATAGTTGGGGATAAGGAAAATAGTTGGTGTATGCTAATTCTTATCCAGGTCATAAATATTACATCAAAAATGCTTATCAAGTATGATAAGATGAATCAATTCCTACATTCCTAAACCATATTAGAGATATCAAAATAATTAACATTCCTAATTATTTGTTTAGATCCATAGAAATATCCATTGATAATGTTAAGAAAGAGAATTCATCCCACTCGATTTATCAAGACCTAAAACTAATCCTATATAGGTATGCCCATGAAAAATAGACCCAAAAAGTTGTCATCACATGCACCATCAGCCCCTCCAATATTAATCCATCCAATAAGCTCTAGCCATGATTCTCCTGCTATTGATGCAACCAATTATGATGATGATGTGGAGAGTGTGTCCCTTGATTCTTCTAAATTAAGAAAAAACCTATCTTGGACCCTCAATATTCTCCTCAGCCTAGATAATTTGTGCTTCGATGTCACTCTATGAGAAGTAAAAATGTTGGGATTAAGTGCAAGGGAAGTCTAGATGTCTTGTAGGAGTCTCCTCAACCAAAGCAGGTGAATATTGAGGGCCCTCCTCTAAAAATAATATATGTTGACAATCCATCGGTGCAAAGCTCTCTGACATCAAAGGTGATCCCATGGCTAGCTCATTTTATAATACCATTCTTGATCCCTTCGCCAACATTGTGTTGATGCTCTCTACTAATGCTAATGCATCTAAATCTAGGACTTTGTAAAACCAAACCACCAATATGTTGGATTATATCTATAGCCAACTTAGAGATCACCATAAGGCTAGTGATGAATCTACTGCTAACAATGAAGATTCAACCTAAGATTGAGCCTTTATTTTATATTTTGTTGTTCCATGAACCACCCACTAGTTCTATTTGTATGTTGGGATTACCTTCATGCATCCAATGTTTATTTTTGTATTTTTGATCCTTTGTTGTTCCTTGAACCACCCGTTGGTTCCTTTTGTATGATGGGATTTTCTTCATGGATCCATTATTTATTTTTGTGCTGGTGTAGGTCTGATGACATGTTATTTTTGTTGATCCAAATGTAATTAATGTTTTGGAACCCTTTCAAAACCCACTCCTCCATTATAAAAAAAAAAGTATGACATGATGAATCATGATATAATAGATTTTAAAATTGAAGTGTTAATATGTAAGTTCCATAAACATGGCATCAAGTGAAAATGAGGATTGAATTAAAATTACTCCATAATTTTTCTTATGAAAGGAATATTCCTCATAAACTTATCTATATTAGAAATAAATAAAAAAATTACTCATGATGGTCCATGGATTTAGGAGAGAGGTTCCCTATGTTTAAGACCATGCAATGATCTGCTTGTTAAGGTACAGTGGTAAATGCCCTGGGTGCTGGTAGAGGCCGACCCAGGTTCCATTCCCCTTGTCTCGATCCTACAGAGATATGGTATAGTTAGGAATGTCCTATGTGTTGGTAGATGCTGAAAAGGCTCCATTCCTCCTATGCCCAACCTGTTGAAAATGGCACCTCGAAAGAGGTGTTTTCCACTATAAATTAGTTTTACCCAGGTGTTGTAGGTGAGTTGGAGAGGAGAGGGAAATCCTCCAAGGGAGGTCCTAGGTTCGAATCTCCACCCTACCAAAAAAAATCTGAATTGGGTACCCAAAATCCAATTGATAATGTTGGTGCGGGCAAGGTCGGGTGCGACTCCTGGGTGACTTTGACGGTGTATAACCCTTGTTCATGGTATCTCAGACCAAGGCGGCCCCACAAGGGGTTTTTCTCTTAAAAAAAAAAAGACCATGCAATGAAAAGTGCTTATTGTGTGGTTAGGATTTTTAGAATTCCATATTAGTTTATTAACATAGAGTGTTTGAAGAATATTGATAATATTCTAGGGGAGTTCATCTATGATGTTTTGGTATTTTTTGATCTCTCCTACTTCCAAATGGATTTTGTTGACCATGTTTTCTTATTGCCAATTTAGTTTCTAGATTGGGTCAAGCATAAGAAACAATAAACATATAAAAAAGGGGTAAATTTTACATTTGAAAATAAATTGAAAATTAAAATTTTGTTGGATAACATGTTGAATAAGGTGAATAACTTTTAGCCTTCCATGTCCCACATTCCTTACCATTGTTGAAAAATCATAAATAGGATGTATAGTTACAATTCCATATTATCAACAAGAAAATAATTTATTGAAAATTATAGTTATAATTATAAAAAATATTGCTATAATAATTAGAAAAATAGATGTCTTCATGTTGATAACTTGTTATACTGCTACTAGTTTTAGTTTCTTTAGGGTTTATTTTTTACACTATTATAGCATGTAAAATAATAGATTACAATTTTAATTTATAACCAAATTTTAAGAATTAATGCTATATTTTGTGTTATTTATTGTGACAATTTTATATATGCTTTAGCAATAATTTTATCAATGAATTAGTGCTTTATGAAATCATTTATAATTTAAAATTATATTAGATATATTTTACTTCTTATTGGATAAAAATAATAGGGGTTTTCTTTAAATATTCTTCATTTGGTATCCATATATAAGGTTGACTAGTACTTGGGTTGAAAGAAGATTTTGTTGTATATCTTTCTTATAATTGATCGTGGTTAGTAAAAATTCCACTTCTAATTCTAGAATTCAATAGATAAGATTATGATTATTGGAGTATAAAAATGAGAACTTTGTTTACAAGGAATAAACTATGGAAAGTAGTTGGAAATAATATCTAATATATTACATTATTTTGTAATGTTAAAGGATTACAGAGTACTATTGTAAATATTAGTTTAAAAGTGTGTTTTTATATTAATCCAATATATGTGTCAAAGTGTGGAGAGTATTATGTGTTGTGTAATAAAATGTGCAAAGAGTCAAGAGAATAAGTGAAGAGTCATAGATGTTAGGTGTAAAATATGAAAGTGAAAAGTCATAAAGATGTGTCAAGATGTAAAGTGAGAGGTTATGTAATTATGAGAGTTTTTTCATAATGTGAGGCATGTGAAAGGATTAATATCTTGGGTGTTTGAGAAGAGCAATCATCATGAAAAATTATATAATGGAGACAAAGCTCCATGCTATGTAATTTGAGTAACTTTCTATGTAATATTTTATGATCCATGAATGTAATTCTGAAGTTCCTTATTATGAAATATTTGAGTTACTATGTGAATGTGATTGATATTTGATCCTAAATAAATTAACCTATAAGATAAGCTAGCAACATTTCTAGCAATGGTATCAGTTCCACCTTGGCTAAAGTTTTTAAATTTTAATAAGAGAAGGAAGATATTGAAGGAGAAGAATTTGGAGGAGTGAATATTGAAGGAGTTGAAGGAGTGGAGATATTACTAATAAAATTGTTGAGAAGATATACTAAATAGAAGATATTGGACAAGACTATTCCATTGAGGACATGAGGAATATTGAAGATATTTGGAGGAAGTTATTGACAAAACTTTTTGTTATGATAGATGATATTCAAGAGACCAAGGAATATATTCAAGAGAAAATATTTTTTGGAAATGGATGATATTGATATCAAATAGGAGGATGTCAATTGGAAGAAAATATATTGCAAATCAAAGGAGTTTGATTACTCTAGAGCTAGTAAACATGAAAGAGAAGAATTTATAACAATGCTTGCATGAGAAGACTACAAAAATATTGAATGATAAGACATGTTGAGAAGAAGCACCTATGTTCAAGTGAGAAGAAGTGCATGTATTGAAGTGAAAATAAGCCTTTGTGTTGTGAGAACCTATGTTAAAGTGTTGAATTGAAGTAGAAGATTAAAACTACCTGGTCAAGACTTACTTGAACTGAAGAGAGTGAGAAGTGCATTTGAAAAGGAGGCATAATGCTTATGAATCAACATCCATGAAGGAGTCGAATTTAGATACATCAGAAGCATTGAGAGTGAAGTGAAACACCACATTGTCATGTGTACAAAAAAGAGAAAAGTTGAATGCCTAAGGTATAACTACATATTGAGTAAATTATTTCAAGCAAGTTTGATTTTTTTTGGTTTTATAAATTTTTAGAGGTATAAGGTATTAATTATTGAAAGAATTTATTTTTGGAATTAAAAGGAATTAATTTGAAAGAATGAATTAATGAATACGAAGCATAAGGAAACAAAATATTTAAATTTTGCATTGAAGATTGAAATAAGGGGTGTGTTGAATAAATTGAAACTAAAATATAATTGTGAAATAAATTGAGTGATATAAGAAATGCATTGAATGAATGGATATGAATTGAATGGTGAATGATGAATTGAAATTTGAAGATTTATTGATTAATATTGAAAGAAGGAATTTATGAAATTTGAAAATTTGGGATATTAAAGAATATTATAGAATTGAATTGAAATTTGATGAATTTGAATATTTGATGAACGAAATTGAAATCTGAAGCAAAAAAAATTGAAATTAAAATTTTGGGAGTTAATAAGAATAATTATGATGAATTGAAATTAATTTCTTGATTGAAGATTAAATATTTAAAAGTGAAATTGTTGGAATAAATGGCTAAAAATTTAAATTTTGGAGGAAAGACATCCTACATCAAAGGAATTAATTTTTTTTTTAAATAAATGCATCACAAAGATAACATAAGTTCAAAGGATCAAATTCTATGAGAAGAAATTTTTAAACCCAAAGATCTTGTCAAAGGCATGTGACAAGATCACATGAAATTCATCAAAAATGATAAATGAAGAAGATTCATGGTACATAGATTTAGGTGCAAGTCCACACATGATAAGGAATTGATATTGGTTTGATTTAATACAAATTTAAACAATCATTCCAACGAATATTGTAGATGATAAAGTTTTCCATGTACACATATTTAGGAATGTGACACTCTAAATGCATATTAGAAGATGTGTTATATATTATAGATTTAACAAATAGCCTTGTTTTAGTATCTGAATCAGTTAACAAAGGAAGGAATATGGAATTTAAATATATCAATAGAAATAATAAATGTCTCATCAAGAGATAAAATAGAATTGAATCCATGAGTTCCATAAATAATGGAATGTTTATATTGGATGAAATGGGATTATCACAATATGTTTTAGATCATATTTTTCCACAAGAACAATTTAATGATGCATTTTTTTATCTTGTCAAAAGAATAGGAAACAAGGAATTGGACTAGACATAGTGGAATAGTATCAACTAAAATCTACAAGGGGAATTTGTGGATGGAAATAAGAAGAAAACAAAAGATAAATATTGAATACTAAAATTATTCACACGAAATAATATAATATGGGGGGTGTTGGAGATAAAGGAGGTAGAATTAAAGTACCATGGAGTATTATTGTAAATATTAGTTTAAGAGTGTGTTTTATATTTGTCTAATGTATGCATGGAGAGTATTATATTTCATGTAATAAAGTGTGCAAGGTGCTAATGTGTGTAAAGTGTGAGATGTGAGTTATGAGTGTGCAAAGTGTCAAGTGATTAAGTTAAGAGTCATAGGTGTTAGGTGTTAAATATGAAAATGAAGAGTCATGAATATGTGGCAAGATGTAAAGTGGGAGGTTATGTGATTATAAGAGTTTTATAATAATGTAAGGGATGTGAAAGGATGCATATATTGGGTATTTTAGGAGATCAATAGTTATGAAATGTTTTGTATTGGAGATAAAGTTCCGTGCTATGTAATTTGCATAACATTATATGCATTTTTTTATGATTCATGAATGTAATTATGAAGTTTCTTATCATGTAATTTTTGAGTTACAATATGAATGTGATTTATGTGATTGATATTTAATCATATAGAAATTATCTTGTGAGATAATCTAGCAAAATTGCCAACAACTAGTTATGAAGAGCTAGAAGAATGGGTCATCTTGCCACATAATGATAAAAAATCTAAGAAATATGTAAATAAAAAGAACTTGTTGGATTTATACCATATCTACTCAACTCTAGATAAGAGCCTATTCTATAGAATAGTAGATACAAAGTTAGCAAGAGATGCTTGGGATGCCCTTTATGAGGCTTACTAATCAAGTGACCAAGTTAAAGTTATAGAATTACAAATACTTAACAACGATAATAATCTAAGAATGTATGAAGTAGGATTAAGAGATTATTATATCAGAGTGAAATATGTGGTAGATAATATGGCCATACTTGGTGAAACTATTCAAGAAGATATTGTGGTGAAGAAGGTGTTAAGAACACTAACACCAAGGTGGAATCATGTAGCAATTATAATTGAAGAAAGCAAAAATTTGGCTACACTTGAATTTGATAATTTGGTTGGGTCTATTATGTCTCATTGTGAATGTTAAGAAGAGAGAAGAGAAAGAATATGCTTCAAATTTAAGAATTTCCAAATGTAAATGTGCCATCACTAGTAGTCAAGGTCATTGGCAAGGCCAAGGAAGAGACCAAAATCAAAATTTTCCAAGACTAAAAGGAGGTAGAAGAGGAGGTTTATCTATAAGAGGAAGAGATAGGTTTTATAAAATAAATATCAAAGGCTATCATTGTAAGAGGTATAAATATTTATGAAAAAAGTATAATTAAAGCTAGAAATGAAGGTAGAAGAGTTAATTCTACTAATGAGGATGAGGATGCTTCATCAATCCCCTTATTTTTATCATATGAAAATTTTAAAAAATTCCTCAAGAAGTTTGGTACTTAGATTTTGGCTACTCCAACCATATTTCTATTAATAATGATTCATTCTTTATAATGGATGAAAGCTTCAAGACCAAGATCAACCTTGGTGATTATAAATATTTAGATGTTGAGTGTTGGATAGCTTTGTGATAATAATTATAATGTTGTATTTAAAAATAAAAAATACATTATTTATTATAGAATTTTAGGAAATATAGATTTTACAATTGTCCTAATATCAAAGAATAGGATGTTTGAATTGAAGTTTTGAGGTAATAGCAGTAGCCTTGCAAATGTAGCATTCAAAGATAAGAGTTTATTATGGTGTCTAAGGTATGACCACTCGAATTTTATAATATTTCCACAAAAACTCTTGATTTTTTGGTTTTTCATCATAGAAAATTTTATAAGCTTTCCAACGCTTCAAACGGTCCGAGGATCGAAGCCCTGTAGCAAAATTTATGGCCGATTGAAGTTGGCCTGGGTTCTCACGACCCGACTGCAGCACAAAAATTTCTTCATATTTTTGTTGTTTCTTCAACAGATGATGCCACGACTGATATGGGGGAGCTTAGGGTCTTTGCTCCATTTTTCGTAGAGAAGTCCAAGCACATTTTTGTTTAGATGAATATTATGGGCAAACTGGCAGTTGTACAACTTCATCAGAACTGGGGGAGATCTTCTAGAATATTTTTTGGAGTAGTGCAGGTCGGTTTCAAAACTCCACCTGGGAAAAGAATGGAAATAAGAAGCAGGACGGGAAGCCTTAAGCACTAAACCTATGAAAAAACTTATGCTTCACCTTGCTGAAACCTTCATCATCTGCCTCTCTGACCAGAAACCTATTGAGTTCGCTGACAGTGAAGGCATTTTTTTGATGGGGTGGATGGAATGAACAAAAAGGGATATATTGATACACATTAATTGGTTTCTAGAATAGATTAGTACCCAAACATCCTAGAATAGTCATGGAGGGTGGTTTGACCAGTAGAATATCCAGGATGTTAACTTTAGAAGTGGAAATGGTAGTAGTGATGTTGATGTTGGGATAAATAGAACCATTAGCACTAAGGAGAGCTTGAAGGCTCTTATTAGTACCATTCCAAACTCCAAAAGCATCATCAATATATCATTTATACAAGAAAATATTTTCTAAAATATATGGAAAAAGACCGAAAACTTACAATTCCAAGTAACAAAGAAACAGACAAGCATAGGTAACTGTAAAATTGCTCGCGATTGTTGTACCTCTTTTTTTCCTATATATCTTACCACCAATTCTAGATAGTGTTTGTTCAGGACCAGTTCTACAAGTTCGAGGATCAACTAAACCAAACCTATCTTGAACCTTCCTAAAATGAAGTGTTGAAGAGCGACCAATCTTGTTGTTGTAGGAATGCTTGGGTATAGACTCTCAACATAAAAGGTGAACAGAACACAGCTTGGAGGAAAATATCTTTCATGAAGGATTTTCATTAGGCTCAGCAAGTCTTGTAGATGATTTGGTTGCTCCAAGAGAATGGGTAGAATGTTCTCACAACCTGACTTCGATCCTCAGACTATTTGAAGTGTTGGAAAGCTTATAAAATTTTCTATGATGAAAAACCAAAAACTCAAGAGTTTTTATGGAAAAACAGGAGCTTTTTGGAGCCTCTAGATCCCTCAAAATTAGGTTTAAAGTTTAGAATTTTTCATAACATCTCTTTTTGGCAATCAATGCCCCATATTCATGGGTGCACAACCTAAGGAGTATGTTTTAATATTTTAGGCACTTTTGATTGTTATCCTTGGCAATCACTGCCATTTTTGGCATATCCCAAGGTAACGGTCATTTTTTCTTGATTCTCACCATGTGGCATGTCGGATGGCACACCCACTAGCTTGAGAAATATATATAAACAATATGGATTGTAATGTTTGGTCATCAGCTGAACTAATGAGCACTTAAAGTGTGAAACGTGTTTTCAGAGTTTTCCCTTTCATTTCAGTATCTCTTGTTCTTATGTAGTGAAGTACACTTTTTGCATTAATCGCTTGTGCTTCTACTTCCTCTTCGTTATTCGATTTCTATTGCGCTAAGGTACTACTATAAATTTTTTCTTTCTTTTTGAATATACAAGTTATCATACCAAAAAAAAAATGTTTCATTCATAAAATAAATAGTGTTTAACTTGACTATAAAATTATTGTTAACTAAATTTTCTAATTATATTAGAGTAACAAAATATGGGTATGTGTGAGTAGGAATTATGATAGCCCCATCTTTATTTTTTTAGATATTTGTAAAAGAAACATGAGTTAGATGCAAGTATGGCCAAGGATCACCTTATCATATTTAATATCATTGTGGAAATTTTGAAAATTTAAGTATTCTTATCTGGAATATATAGCTAGCATGGAATGAAGTGTAATTATCAAAACCTTAATTAGAAGGGCATCTTAGCTGGAATTATGGAGGTCATAGTTGGGGACAAGGAAAATATTTGGTGTATGCTAATTCTTATCCAGGTCATAAATATTACATAAAAAATGCTTATCAAGTATGATAAGATGAATCAAGTCCTACATTCCTAAACCATATTAGAGATATCAAAATAATTAACATTCCTAATTATTTGTTTAGATCCATAGAAATATCCATTGACAATGTTAAGAATGAGAATTCGTCTCACTCGATTTATCAAGACCTAAAACTAATCCTGTATAGGTATGCCCATGAAAAATAGACCCAAAAAGTTGTCATCGCATGCACCATCAGCCCCTCCAATATTAATCCATCTAATGAGCTCTAGCCATGATTCTCCTGCTATTGATGCAACCAATGATGATGATGATGTGGAGAGTGTGTCACTTGATTATTCTAAGTTAAGCAAAAACCTATCTTGGACCCTCAAGATTCTCTTCAGCCTAGATAATTTTTGTTTTGATGTCACTCTCTGAGGAGTAAAAATATTTGTATTAAGTGCAAGGGAAGTCTAGAGGTCTTGTAGGAGTCCCCTCAACCAAAGCAAGTGAATATTGATGGATCTCCAATAAAAATAATGTATGTTGACAATCCACTAGTGCAAAGCTATCTGACATCAAAGGTGATCCCATGGCCAGCTCATTTTATAATACCATTCTTGATCCCTTCGCCAACATTGTGGTGATGCTCTCTACTAATGCTAATGCATCTAAATCTAGGACTTTGTACAACCAAACCACCAATTTTTTGGATTATATCTATAGCCAACTTAGAGATCACCATAAGGCTAGTGATGACTCTACAGCTAACAATGAAGATTCAACCTAGGATTGAACCTTTCCTTTATATTTTGTTATTCCATGAACCACCCACTGGTTCTATTTGTATGTTGGGATTACCTTCATGCATCCAATGTTTATTTTTGTATTTTTGATCCTTTGTTGTTCCTTGAACCACCAGTTGGTTCCTTTTGTATGATGGGATTTTCTTTAGGGATCCATTATTTATTTTTTTGCTGGTGTAGGTCTGATGACATGTTATTTTTGTTGATCCAAATGTAATTAATGTTTTGGAACCCTTTCAAAACCCACTCCTCCATTATAAAAAAAAAAGTATGACATGATGAATCATGATATAATAGATTTTAAAATTGAAGTGTTAATATGTAAGTTCCATAAACATGGCATCAAGTGAAAATGAGGATTGAATTCAAATTACTCCATAATTTTTCTTATGAAAGGAATATTCCTCATAAAATTATCTATATTAGAAATAAAAAAACATTACTCACGATGGTCCATGGATTTAGGAGAGAGGTTCCTTATGTTTTAGACCATGCAATGATCTGCTTGTTATGGTGCAGTGGTAAATGCCCTGGGTGCTGGTAGAAGCTTACCTAGGTTCCATTCCCCTTGTCTCCATCTTGTAGATATATGTTATAGTTAGGAATGTCCTATGTGTTGGTAGAGGCTGACAACGCTCCATTCCTCCTATGCCCAACTTGTTGCAAATGGCACCTCGAAAAAGGTGTTTTCCACTATAAATTAGTTTTACCCAGGTGTTGTAGGTGAGTTGGATAGGAGAGGGCAATCCTCCAAGGGAGGTCCCAGGTATGAATCTCCACCCTACCAAAAAAAATCTGAATTGGATACCCAAAATCAAATTGATAATTTTGGTGCGACAGGGTCGGGTGTGACTCTCGGGTGACTTTGACGGTGTATAACCCCCTGTTCATGGTCTCTCAGACCAAGGTGGCCTCACAAGGGGTTTTTCGCTTAAAAAAAAAAAAAACATACAATGAAAAATGCTTATTGGTTAGGCTTTTTAGAATTCCATATTAGTTTATTAACATAGAGTGTTTGAAGAATATTGATAAAATTCTAGGGGAGTTCATCTATGATGTTTTGGTATTTTTTGATCTCTCCTACTTCCAAATGGATTTTTTTGACCATGATTTCTTATTGCCAATTTAGTTTCTAGATTGGGTCAAGCATAAGAAACAATAAACATATAAAAAATGGGTAAATTTTACATTTGAAAATAATTTGAAAATTAAAATTTTGTTTGAGAACATGTTGAATAAGGTGCATCACTTTTAGCCTTCCATGTCCCACATTCCTTACCATTGTTGAAAAATCATAAATAGGATGTATAGTTACAATTCCATATTATCAACGAGAAAATAATTTATTGAAAATTATAGTTATAACTATAAAAAATATTGCTATAATAATAAAAAAAATAGATGTCTTCATGTTGATAAATTGGTATATTGCTATTAGTTTTAGTTTCTTTAGGTTTTATTTTTTATACTATTGTAGCATTTAAAATAATAGATTACAATGTTATTTATAACCAAATTTTAAGAATTAATGCTATTTTTTGTGTTATTTATTGTGACAATTTTATATATGCTTTAGAAATAATTTTATCAATGAATTAGTGCTTTATAAAATCATTTATAATTTAAAATTATATTAGATATATTTTACTTCTTCTTGGATAAAAATAATAGGGGTTTTATTTAAATTTTCTTCATTTGGTATCCATATATAAGGTTGACTAGTACTTGGGTTGAAAGAATATTTTGTTGTATATATTTCTTATAATTGATCGTGGTTAATAAAAATTCCACTTATAATTCTAGAATTCAATAGATAAGATTATGATTATTGGAGTATAAAAATGAGAACTTTGTTTACAAGGAATAAACTATGGAAAGTAGTTGGAAATAATATCAAATATATTATATTATTTGGTAATGTTAAAGGATTATGGAGTACTATTGTAAATATTAGTTTAAAAGTGTGTTTTTATATTTATCCAATATATGTGTCAAAGTTTGGAGAGTATTATGTGTTGTGTAATGAAATTGGGAAAAAGGGTCAAGAGAATAAGCGAAGAGTCATAGGTGTTAGGTGTAAAATATGAAGGTGAAAAGTCATAAAGATGTGGCAAGATGTAAAGTGAGAGGTTATGTAATTAGGAGAGTTTTTTCATAATGTGAGGCATGTGAAAGGATTCATATCTTGGGTGTTTGAGAAGAGCAATCATCATGAAAAATTATATAATGGAGACAAAGCTCCATGCTATGTAATTTGAGTAACTTTCTATGTAATATTTTATGATCAATGAATGTAATTGTGAAGTTCCTTATCATGAAATATTTGAGTTATTATGTGAATGTGATTGATATTTGATCCTAAATAAATTAATCTATGAGATAAGCTAGCAAAATTTCCAGCAATGGTATCACTTCCTCCTTGGCTAAAGTTTTTAAATTTTAAGAAGAGAAGGAATATATTGAAGGAGAAGAATTTGGAGGAGTGAATATTGAAGGAGTTGGAGTGGAGATATTACTGATAAAATTGTTGAGAATATATACTAAAGAGAAGATATTGGACAAGACTATTCCATTGAGGACATGAGGAATATTGAAGATATTTGTAGGAAGTTATTGACAAAACTTTTTGTTGTGATAGACGATATTCAAGAGACGAAGGAATATATTCAAGAGAAAATATTTATTGGATATGGACGATATTGAAATCAAATAGGAGGATATCAATTGGAAGAAAAGATATTGCAAAGCAAAGGAGTTTGATTAGTCTGGAGCTAGTGAACATGAAAGAGAAGAATTTCTAACTATGCTTGCATGAGAAGACTACAAAAATTTTGAATGATAAGACATGTTGAGAAGAAGCACCTATGTTCAAGTGAGAAGAAGTGCATGTATTGAAGTGAGAAGAAACCTTTGTGTTGTGAGAACCTATTCTAAAGTGTTGAATTGAAGTAGAAGATTAAAATTACCTGGTCAAGACTTACTTAAACTGAAGAGAGTGAGAAGTGCATTTGAAAAGGAGGCATAATGCTTATGAATCAACATCCATAAAGGATTAGAATTTAGATACATCAGAAGCATTGAGAGTGAAGTGAAACACCACATTGTCATGTGTACAAAAAAGAGAAAAGTTGAATGCCTAAGGTATAACTACATATTGAGTACATTATTTCAAGCAAGTTTGATTTTTTTTTGTTTTTTAAATTTTTAGAGGTATAAGGTATTAATTATTGAAAGAATTTATTTTTGGAATTAAAAGGAATTAATTTGAAAGAATGAATTAATGAATACGAAGCATAAGGAAACAAAACATTTAAATTTTGCATTGAATATTGAAATAAGTGGAGTGTTGATTAAATTGAAACTAAAATATAATTGTGAAATAAATTGAGTGATATAAGAAAGGCATTGAATGAATGGATATGAATTGAATGGTGAATGATGAATTGAAATTTGAATATTTATTGATTAATATTGAAATAAGGAATTTATGAAATTTGAAAATTTGGGAGATTAAAGAATATTATAGAATTGAATTGAAATTTGATGAATTTGAATATTTGATGAATGAAATTGAAATCTGAAGCAAAAAAATTGAAAGTAAAATTTTGGGAGTTATAAGAATAATTATGATGAATTGAAATTAATTTCTTGATTGAAGATTAAATATTTAAAAGTGAAATTGTTGGAATAAATGGCTAAAGACATCCTACATCAAAGACATCCTACATCAAAAGACAAAGACATCCTACATCAAAGGAATTATTTTTTTTTTTTAAATAAATGCATCACAAAGATCACATAAGTTAAAATAAACAAATTCTATTAGAACAAATTTTTAAACCCAAAGATCTTGTCAAAGTCATGTGACAAGATCACATGAAATTCATCAAAAATGATAAATGAAGAAGATTCATGGTACATAGATTTAGGTGCAAGTCACCACATGATAGGAAATTGATATTGGTTTGATTTAATACAAATTTAATCAATCATTCCAATGAAAATTGTAGATGATAAAGTTTTCCATGTACACATATTTAGGAATGTGACACTCTAAATGCATATTAAAAGATGTGTTATATATTATATATTTAACAAATAACCTTGTTTTAGTATCTGAATCAGTTAACAAAGGAAGAACTATGGAATTTAAATATATCAATAGAAATAATAAATGTCTCATAAAGAGATAAAATAGAATTGAAGCCATGAGTTCCATAAAGAATGGAATGTTTATATTTTATGAAATGGTATTATCACAATATATTTTAGATCATATTTTTCCACAAGAACAATTTAATGATGCATTTTTTATCTTCTCAAAAGAATAGGAAACAAGGAATTGGACTAGACATAGTGGAATAGTATCAACCAAAATCTAAAAGTGGAATTTGTGGATGGAAATAAGAAGAAATCAAAAGATAAATATTGAAGACTAAAATTATTCACACCAAATAATGTAATATGGGGGGTGTTGGATATATTATATTATTTGGTAATATTAAAGTACCATGGAGTACATTTGTAAATATTAGTTTAAGAGTGTGTTTTATATTTGTCTAATGTATGCATGGAGAGTATTATATTTCATGTAATAATGTGTGCAAGGTGCTAAGGTGTTTAAAGAGTGAGATGTGAGTTATGAGTGTGCAAAGTGTCAAGTGATTAAGTTAAGATTCATAGGTGTTAGGTGTTAAATATGAAAGTGAAGAGTCATGAATATGTGGCAACATGTAAAGTGGGAGGTTATGTAATTATAAGAGTTTTATAATAATGTAAGGGATGTGAAAGGATGCATATATTGGGTATTTTATGAGATCAAGAGTTATGAAAAGTTTTGTATTGGAGATAAAGTTCCATGCTATGTAATTTGCATAACATTATAAGCAATTTTTTATGATTCATGAATGTAATTATGAAGTTTCTTATAATGTAATTTTTGAGCTACAATATGAATGTGATTTATGTGATTGATATTTAATCATATATAAATTATCTTGTGAGATAATCTAGCAAAATTGCAAACAACTAGTTATGAAGAGCTAGAAGAATGGGTCATCGTGCCACATAATGATAAAAAATCTAAGAAATATGTAAAGAAAAAGAACTTGTTGGATTTATACCATATCTAGTCAACTCTAGATAAGAGCCTATTCTCTAGAATAGTAGATACAAAGTTAGCAAGAGATGCTTGGGATGCCCTATATGAGTCTTACTAATCAAGTGACCAAGTTAAAGTTATAGAATTACAAACACTTAACAACGATAAGAATCTAAGAATGTATGAAGTAGGATTAAGAGATTATTATATCAGAGTGAAATATGTGGTAGATAATATGGCCATACTTGGTGAAACTATTCAAGAAGATATCGTGGTGAAGAAGGTGTTAAGAAAACTAACACTAAGGTGAAATCATGTAGCAATTATAATTGTAGAAAGAAATAAACTAGCTAAACTTGAATTTGATAATTTGGTTGGGTCTGTTATGTCTCATTGTGAATGTTAAGAAGAGAGAAGAGAAAGAATATGCATCAAATTTAAGAAATTCCAAATGTAAATGTGCCATCACTAGTAGTCAAGGTCATTGGCAAGGCCAAGGAAGAGACCAAAATCAAAATTTTCCAAGACTAAAAGGAGGTAGAAGAGGAGGTTTATCTATAAGAGGAAGAGATAGGTTTGATAAAATAAATATCCAATTCTATCATTGCAAGAGGTATAAATATTTATGAAAAAAGTATAATTAAAGATAGAAATGAAGGTAGAAGAGTTAATTCTACTAACGAGGATGAGGATGCTTCATCAATCCCCTTATTTTTATCATATGAAAATTTAAAAAAATTCATCAAGAAGTTTGGTACTTAGATTTTGGCTACTCCAACCATATGTCTGGTAATAATTATTGATTCTTTACAATGGATGAAATCTTCAAGACCAATATCAACCTCGGTGATTATAAATATTTAGATGTTGAGTGTTGGATAGCTTTGTGAGAATAATTATAAGGTTGTATTTAATAATAAAAATACATTATTTATTATAGAATTTTAGGAAATATAGATTTTACAATTGTCCCAATATCAAAGAATAGGATGTTTGAATTGAAGTTTTGAGGTAATAGCAGTAGTCTTGCAAATGTAGCATTCAAAGATAAGAGTTTATTATGGCGTCTAAGGTATGACCACTCAAATTTTATAATATTTCCACTAAAACTCTTGGTTTTTTGGTTTTTCATCGTAGAAAATTTTATAAGCTTTCCAACGCTTCAAACGGTCCTAGGATTGGAGCCCTGTAGCAAAATTTATGGCTGATTGAAGTTGGCTTGGGTTCTCACGACCCGACTACAACACAAAAATATCTTCATTTTTTTGTTGTTTCTCCAATAGATGATGCCACGAATGATATGGGAGAGTTGAGGGTCTTTGCTCCATTTTTCATAGAGAGGTCCAAGCACATTTTTTTTTAGATGAATATTATGGGCAAACTGGCAGTTGTACAACTTCATCAGAACTGGGGGAGATTTCTTTAGACTTGGTTGTCTTAAAGAGATCTTCTAGAATATTTTTTGGAGCAATGCAGGTCGGTGTCAAAACTCCACCTGGGAAAATAGTGGAAATAAGAAGTGGTACGGGTAGCCCTGGGCTCTCAACCTATGAAAAAACTAATGCTTCACCTTGCTAAATCCTTCGTCATCCGCCTCTCTGATAAAAAACTATTGAGTTCACTGACAATGAAGGCCTTTTTTTGATGGGGTGGATGGAATGAACAAAAAGGGATATATTGATACACATTATTGGTTTCTAGAACAGTTTAGTACCCATAAATATTGGAATAGTCATGGAGGGTGGTTTGACTAGCAGAATATCCAGGATGTTAACTTTAGAAGTGGAAATGGCAGTAGTGATGTTTATGTTGGGATAAATAGAACCGTAAGCATTAAGGAGAGCTTGAAGACTCTTGTTAGTACCATTCCAAACTCCAAAAGCATCATCAATATATAATTTATACAAGAAAATATTTTCTAAAATATATGGAAAAATATCTAAAACTTGCAATTTCAAGTAACAAAGAAACAGACAAGCATAGGTAACTATAAAATTGCTCCCCATTGTTGTACCTCTTTCTTGCTTGTATATCTTACCGCCAAATTCTAGATAGTATCTGTTCAGGACTAGTTCTACAAGTTCGAGGATCAAATGAACCAAACTTGGCTTGAACCTTCCTAAAATGATGTTTTGAATACTGGTCAATCCTGTTGGTATAGGAATTCTTGGGTACAGGCTCTCAACATAAAAGGTGAACAGAACACAGCTTGGAGGAAAATCTCTTTCATGAAGGATTTTCATTAGGCGTAGCGAGTCTTGTAGATGATTTGGTTGCTCCAAGAGAATGGGGAGAAGGTTCTCACAACCCGACTTCGATCCTCGAACCGTTTCAAGCGTTGGAAATATTATAAAATTTTCTATGATGAAAAACTAAAAACTTAAGAGTTTTCATGGAAAAACGAGCCCTTTTAGAAGCCTCTACATCCCTAAAAATTAGGTTTAAAGTTTAGAATTTTTCATAACATCTATTTTTGGCAATCAATGCCCCATATTCATGGGTGCACATCCTGAGGAGAATTTTTTTATGTTTTAGGCACTTTTGATCGTTATCCTTGGCAATCATTGCCATTTTTGGCATATCCCAAGGTAACTGTCATTTTTTCTTCATTCTCACCATGTGGCATGTCAGCTGGCACACCCACTAGCTTGAGAAATCTATATAAACAAGATGGATTGTAATGTTTGGTCATCAGCCTAACTAATGAGCATTTAAGGTGTGAAACATATTTTTGGAGTTTTCCCTTTTATTTCAGTATCTCTTGTTCTTATGTCGTGAAGTACCCTTTTTGCATTGATTGCTTGTGATTCTACTCCCTCTTCGTTTTTCTATTTCTATTGCACTAAGGTACTGCTATGAAGTTTTTCTTTCTTTTTGAATATACAAGTTATCATACCAAAAAAAAAAAGGTTTCATGCATAAAATAAATAGTGTTTAATTTGACTATAAAGTTATTGTTAACTAAATTTTCTAATTATAATAGAGTAACAAAGTATGGGTATGTGTGAGTAGGAATTATGATAGCCCCATATTTATTTTTTTAGATATTTGTAAAATAGAAGGGAGCAAACATGAGTTAGATGCAAGTATCGCCAAGGATCACCTTCTCATATTTAATATCATTGTGGAAATTTTGAAAATTTAAGTATTCTTATGTGGAATATATAGCTAGCATGGAATGAAGTGTAATTATCAAAACCTTAATTAGAAAGGCATCTTAGCTAGAAGTATGGAGGTCATAGTTGGGAACAAGGAAAATAGTTGGTGTATGCTAATTCTTATCCAGGTCATAAATGTTACATAAAAAATGCTTATCAAGTATGATAAGATGAATCAAGTCCTGCATTCCTAAACCATATTAGAGATATCAAAATAATTAACATTCCTAATTATTTGTTTAAATCCATAGAAATATCCATTGTCAATGTTAAGAAAGAGAATTCATCCCACTCAATTTATCAAGACCTAAAACTAATCTTGTGTAGGTATGCCCATGAAAAATAGACCCAAAAAGTTGTCATCGCATGCACCATCAGCCCCTCCAATATTAATCCATCCAATGAGCTCTAGCCATGATTTTCCTGCTATTGATGCAACCAATGATGATGATGATGTGGAGAGTGTGTCCCATGATTCTTCTAAGTTAAGCAAAAACCTATCTTAGACCCTCAAGATTCTCTTCAGCCTAGATAATTTGTGCTTCGATGTCACTCTCTAAGGAATAAAAATGTTGGTATTAAGTGCAAGGGAAGTCTAGAGGTCTTGTAGGAGTCCCCTCAACCAAAGAAGGTGAATATTGAGGGCTCTCCTCTAAAAATAATGTATGTTGACAATCCACCGGTGCAAAGCTATCTGACGTCAAAGGTGATCTCATGGCCAGCTCATTTTAGAATATCATTATTGATCCTTTCGCCAACATTGTGATGATGCTCTTTACTAATGCTAATGCATCTAAATCTAGGACTTTGTAAAACCAAACCACCAATATGTTGGATTATATCTATAGCTAAATTAGAGATCACCATAAGGCTAGTGATGAATCTATAGCTAACAATGAAGATTCAACCTAGGATTGAGCCTTTCTTTTATATTTTGTTGTTCAATGAACCACCCACTGGTTCTATTTGTATGTTGGGATTACCTTCATGGATCCAATGTTTATTTTTGTATTTTTGATCCTTTGTTGTTCCTTGAACCACCCGTTGGTTCCTTTTGTATGATGGGATTTTCTTCATGGATCCATTATTTATTTTTGTGTTGGTGTAGGTCTGATGACATGTTATTTTTTTTTATCCAAATGTAATTAATATTTTGGAACCCTTTCAAAACCCACTCCTCCATTATAAAAAAAAAAGTATGACATGATGAATCATGATATAATAGATTTTAAAATTGAAGTGTTAATATGTAAGTTCCATAAACATGGCATCAAGTGAAAATGAGGATTGAATTCAAATTACTCCATAATTTTTCTTATGAAAGGAATATTCCTCATAAACTTATCAATATTAGAAATAAAAGAAAACATTACTCATGATAGTCCATGGATTTAGGAGAGAGGTTCCCTATGTTTAAGACCATGCAATGATCTGCTTGTTATGGTGCAGTGGTAAATGCCCTGGGTGCTCGTAGAGGCTGACCTAGGTTCCATTCCCCTTGTCTCCATCCTGTAGATATATGGTATAGTTAGGAATTTCTTATGTGTTGGTAGAGGCCGATAAGGCTCCATTCCTCCTATGCCCAACTTGGTGAAAGTGGCACCTCAAAAAAGGTGTTTTGCATTATAAATTAGTTTTACCCGGTGTTGTAGGTGAGTTGGACAGGAGAGGGCAATCCTCCAAGGGAGGTCCCAGGTTCGAATCTCCACCCTACCAAAAAAAATCTGAATTGGGTACCCGAAATCCAATTGATAATGTTGGCGCAGATAGGGTTGTGTGCGACTCCTAGGTGACTTTGATGGTGTATAACCCCCTATTCATGGTCTCTCAGACCAAGGTGGCCCCACAAGGGGTTTTTCGCTTTAAAAAAAAAAATACCATGCAATGAAAAATGCTTATTGTGTGGTTAGGATTTTTAGAATTCCATATTAGTTTATTAACATAGAGTGTTTGAAGAATATTGATAATATTCTAGGGGAGTTCATCTATGATGTTTTGGTATTTTTTGATCTCTCCTACTTCCAAATGGATTTTGTTGACCATGATTTCTTATTGCCATTTTAGTTGCTATATTGGGTCAAGCATAAGAAACAATAAACATATAAAAAAGGGGTAAATTTTACATTTGAAAATAAATTGAAAATTAAAATTTTGTTGGAAAACATGTTGAATAAGGTGCATCAATTTTAGCCTTCCATGTCCCACATTCCTTACCATTGTTGAAAAATCATAAATAGGATGTATAGTTACAATTCCATATTATCAACAAGAAAATAATTTATTGAAAATTATAGTTATAACTATAAAAAATATTGCTATAATAATCATAAAAATAGATGTCTTCATGTTGATAACTTGGTATATTGCTACTATTTTTAGTTTCTTTAGGGTTTAATTTTTATACTATTGTAGCATTTAAAATAATAGATTACAATGTTATTTTATAACCAAATTTTAAGAATTAATGCTATTTTTTGTGTTATTTATTGTGACAATTTTATATATGCTTTAGCAATAATTTTATCAATGAATTAGTGCTTTATGAAATCATTTATAATTTAAAATTATATTAGATATATTTTACTTTTTATTGGATAAAAATAATAGGGGTTTTCTTTAAATTTTCTTCATTTGGTATCCATATATAAGGTTGACTAGTACTTGCGTTGAAAGAAGATTTTGTTGAATATCTTTCTTATAATTGATCATGGTTAATAAAAATTCCACTTCTAATTATAGAATTCAAAAGATAAGATTATGATTATTGGAGTATAAAAATGAGAACTTTGTTTACAAGGAATAAACTATGGAAAGTAGTTGGAAATAATATCGAATATATTACATTATTTGGTAATGTTAAAGGATTACAGAGTACTATTGTAAATATTAGTTTAAAAGTGTGTTTTTATATTTATCCAATATATGTGTCAAAGTTTGGAGAGTATTATGTGTTGTGTAATAAAATGTGCAAAGAGTCAAGAGAATAAGTGAAGAGTCATAGGTGTTAGGTGTAAAATATGAAAGTGAAAAGTCATAAAGATGTGTCAAGATGTAAAGTGAGAGGTTATGTAATTATGAGAGTTTTTTCATAATGTGAGGCATGCGAAAGGATGCATATCTTGGGTGTTTGAGAAGAGCAATCATCATGAAAAATTATATAATGGAGACAAAGCTCCATGCTATGTAATTTGAGTAACTTTCTATGTAATATTTTATGATCCATGAATGTAATTGTGAATTCCTTATCATGAAATATTTGAGTTATTATGTGAATGTGATTGATATTTGATCCTAAATAAATTAACCTATGAGATAAGCTAGCAATATTTCTAGCAATGGTATCACTTCCACCTTGGCTAAAGTTTTTAAATTTTAAGAAGAGAAGGAAGATATTGAAGGAGAAGAATTTGGAGGAGTGAATATTGAAGGAGTTGAAGGAGTGGAGATATTACAGATAAAATTGGTGAGAAGATATACTAAAGAGAAGATATTGGACAAGACTATTCCATTGAGGACATGAGGAATATTGAAGATATTTAGAGGAAGTTATTGACAAAACTTTTTGTTGTGATAGACGGTATTCAAGAGACGAAGGAATATATTTAAGAGAAAATATTTGTTGGATATGGATGATATTGATATCAAATAGGAGGATGTCAATTGGAAGAAAAGATATTGCAAAGCAAATGAGTTTGATTAGTCTGGAGCTAGTGAACATGAAAGAGAAGAATTTCTAACTATGCTTGCATGAGAAGACTACAAAAATATTGAATGATAAGACATGTTGAGAAGAAGCACCTATGTTCAAGTGAGAAGAAGTGCATGTATTGAAGTGAGAAGAAGCCTTTGTGTTGTGAGAACCTATGCTAAAGTGTTGAATTGAAATAGAAGATTACAAGACTTACTTGAACTGAAGAGAGTGAGAAGTGCATTTGAAAAGGAGGCATAATGCTTATGAATCAACATCCATGAAGGAGTAGAATTTAGATACATCAGAAGCATTGAGAGTGAAGTGAAACACCACATTGTCATGTGTACAAAAAAAAAGAGAAAATTTGAATGCCTAAGGTATAACTACATATTGAGTACATTATTTCAAGCAAGTTTGATTTTTTTTGGTTTTATAAATTTTTAGAGGTATAAGGTATTAATTATTGAAAGAATTTATTTTTGGAATTAAAAGGAATTAATTTGAAAGAATGAATAATGAATACGAAGCATAAGGAAACAAAACATTTAAATTTTGCATTGAAGATTGAAATAAGTGGAGTGTTGATTAAATTGAAACTAAAATATAATTGTGAAATAAATTGAGTGATATAAGAAATGCATTGAATGAATGGATATGAATTGAAAGGTGAATGATGAATTGAAATTTGAATATTTATTGATTAATATTGAAAGAAGGAATTTATGAAATTTGAAAATTTGGGAGATTAAAGAATATTATAGAATTGAATTGAAATTTGATGAATTTGAATATTTGATGAATGAAATTGAAATCTGAAACAAAAAAATTGAAATTAAAATTTTGGGAGTTATAAGAATAATTATGATGAATTGAAATTAATTTCTTGATTGAATATTAAATATTTAAAAGTGAAATTGTTGGAATAAATGTATAAAAATTTAAATTTTGGAGGAAAGACATCCTACATCAAAGGAATTAATTTTTTTTTTAAATAAATGCATCACAAAGATCACATAAGTTCAAAGGATCAAATTCTATGAGAAGCAATTTTTAAACCCAAATATCTTGTCAAAGGCATGTGACAAGATCACATGAAATTAATCAAAAATGATAAATGAAGAAGATTCATGGTACATAGATTTAGGTGCAAGTCACCACCTGATAGGGAATCAATATTGGTTTGATTTAATGCAAATTTAAACAATCATTCCAATGAATATTGTAGATGATAAATTTTTCCATGTGCACATATTTAGGAATGCGACACTCTAAATGAATATTAGAAGATGTGTTATATATTATAGATTTAACAAATAACCTTGTTTTAGTATCTGAATCAGTTAACAAAGGAAGAACTGTGGAATTTAAATATATCAATAGAAATAATAAATGTCTCATCAAGAGATAAAATAGAATTGAAGCCATGAGTTCCATAAAGAATGGAATGTTTATATTGGATGAAATGGGATTATAACAATATGTTTTAGATCATATTTTTCCACAAGAACAATTTAATGATGCATTTTTTATCTTGTCAAAAGAATAGGAAACAAGGAATTGGACTAGACATAGTGGAATAGTATCAACCAAAATCTAAAAGTAGAATTTGTGGATGGAAATAAGAATAAAACAAAAGATAAATATTGAAGACTAAAATTATTCACACGAAATAATGTAATATGGGGTGTGTTGGAGATAATATATTATTTGGTAATATTAAAGTACCGTGGAGTATTATTGTAAATATTAGTTTAAGAGTGTGTTTTATATTTGTCTAATGTATGCATGGAGAGTATTATATTTCATGTAATAAAGTGTGCAAGGTGCTAAGGTGTGTAAAGTGTGAGATGTGAGTTATGAGTGTGCAAAGTATTAAGTGATTAATTTAAGAGTCATAGGTGTTAGGTGTTAAATATGAAAGTGAATAGTCATGAATATGTGGCAAGATGTAAAGTGGGAGGTTATGTAATTATAAGAGTTTTATAATAATTTAAGGGATGTGAAAGGATGCATATATTGGGTATTTGAGGAGATCAAGAGTTATGAAATTTTTTGTATTGGAGATAAAGTTCCATGCTATGTAATTTGCATAACATTATACGTAATTTTTTATGATTCATGAATGTAATTATGAAGTTTATTATCATGTAATTTTTGAGTTACAATATGAATGTGATTTATGCGATTGATATTTAATCATATAGATTTTATCTTTTGAGATAATATAGAAAAATTGCCAACAACTAGTTATGAAGAGCTAGAAGAATGGGTCATCGTGCCACATAATGATAAAAAATATAAGAAATATGTAAAGAAAAATAACTTT
This sequence comes from Wollemia nobilis, assembly GCA_028583015.1. Classification (NCBI taxonomy): domain Eukaryota; kingdom Viridiplantae; phylum Streptophyta; class Pinopsida; order Araucariales; family Araucariaceae; genus Wollemia; species Wollemia nobilis. The sequence goes on from JAQPPZ010001844.1 coordinate 5,537,858, forward strand.
TTGGATTTATACCATATATAGTCAACTCTAGATAAGAGCCTATTATCTAGAATAGTAGCTACAAAGTTAGCAAGATATGCTTGGGATGCCCTATATGAGGCTTACTAATCAAGTGACCAAGTTAAAGTTATAGAATTACAAACACTTAACAATGATAAGAATCTAAGAATGTATGAAGTAGGATTAAGTGATTATTATCTCAAAGTGAAATATGTGGTATATAATATGGCCATACTTGGTGAAACTATTCAAGAAGATATTGTGGTGAAGAAGGTGTTAATAAAACTAACAGTAAGGTGAAATCATGTAGCAATTATAATTGTAGAAAGAAAAAAATTAGCTAAACTTGAATTTGATAATTTGGTTGGGTCTATTATGTCTCATTGTGAATGTTAAGAAGAGATAAGAGAAAGAATATGCATCAAATTTAAGAATTTCCAAATGTAAATGTGCCATCACTAGTAGTCAAAGTCACTGGGAATGCCAAGGAAGAGACCAAAATAAAAATTTTCCAAGACTAAAAGGAGGTAGAAGAGGAGGTTTATCTATAAGATGAAGAGATAGGTTTGATAAAATAAAAATCCATTGCTATCATTGCAAGAGGTATAAATATTTATGCAAAAAGTATAATTAAAGCTAGAAATTAAGGTAGAAGAGTTAATTATACTAACGAGGATGAGGATGCTTCATAAATCCCCTTATTTTTATCATATGAAAATTTTAAAAAATTCCTTAAGAATTTTGGTACTTAGATTTTGGCTACTCCAACCATATGTCTGGTAATAATGATTCATTATTTATAATGGATGAAAGATTCAAGACCAAGATCAACCTTGGTGATTATAAATATTTAGATGTTGAGTGTTGGATAGCTTTGTGAGAATAATTATAAGGTTGTATTTAACAATAAAAAATACATTATTTATTATATAATTTTACTAAATATAGATTTTACAATTTTCCCAATATCAAAGAATAGGATGTTTGAATTGAAGTTTTGAGGTAATAGCAATAGCCTTGCAAATGTAGCATTCAAATATAAGAGTTTATTGTGGTGTCTAAGGTATGACCACTTGAATTTTGAAAGCTTGAAGTTATTAACCTCACAAGAACTAGCTTATGATTTACCAAAAATTAAAGAGAGCAAGGAGGTTTGTGAAGGTTGTACTAAAGGAAAAAATGCAAGAGAGAATTTTTCAAGTGCTAGAGCATGGAATGCATGGAGTTGCTATTACCTACTTCAATTTATTCATTCCAATATATGTATTCCAATGCAAAAAAATTGGTAAGTCATTATATTTCATTAATTTTATTGGTGAATTTTGAAGGAAATGTTGGGTATATTTTTGAAACATAAGGATGAAGTATTTTATGCATTTAAGAGTTTTAAATCCCTCATTGAGAATGAGAGTGGATGTAGAATAAAATTTTTAAGGATTGACCATGGAGGAGAATTTTGCTCAAATCAATTTATGATTTTTGTGACAAGTTTGGCATTAAAAGGTAGCTTACTACAACTTATACACCTCAACAAAATAAGATAGCAGAAAGGAAGAATCACATCAGTATTAAAATATCAAGGAATATGTTACAAATAAAGGGATAAAGTAGGCTATGGTCTTTTGCCAAATATAGTGAATATCCTTCCTATCTTGATTAAAAATTTGGTTGTTCCTTTCATTCCAAATATTCCAAAGAAGAATGGTAGAACCCATCCAAACTAACTGCCTAATAAAATGATCAACACCCTCTTGATTAGGCCAATCCCTCCAAAGTTGTTCAAAAGTAAAAAAATTGGACCACTTGTAAGCCAAGTAAAGTTGCCATTCTCCTCCATAGCTCAGAGGCTAAAGTACACTCAATAAAAATATGGTTGATATTTTCTACATTATCTTCACACATTTCACATCCAAAAGGGCCATGAAAACCATGCTTCATAATTTGCTCACCAGTAAGCACCCTACGATGCAATAAAAGCCAATTAAAGAACCTCACCTTAGGCCAAAGCTTTTGAGACCACAATTGAGAAAATATGTCAGAATAATGGTTGGGATTATTATGGTATAAGGTCAAATAACCTTGAGCAACTGAATACTCACCCTTAGTAGTGTCGTTCCATCCAAAACAATCTTTTTCATGGGACCAAGAGAGGGATCTCATATGAAGGATGCCTTGGATATCTTGTCTTTGCCTTTCTGGGATTTGAATAGGCCAATCCTCAATAGGGATCCAATATCTACCAACCTTTGAATTACCAGTATGGTATCAATAGTAATTAGCCACCTTTATCCAATTAGCTCGGTGAAGCTCCTCCATCCAAGGCCTCCAATCGAGAAACTGAGTTATCAAAGGCTTGTGACCATCCCAAGAATCTGTCCAAAAATTTGCATGTTGACCATTATGAATGATCCAAAATAATTTTTTCTTTATCAAATCCTCACCAGTCTTAAGAACTACTAAAATGGGAGAACCTTTGGTAGGAAGTTGATAGCGAACAAGGTCTTTAGGACTTTTGTTCTCAACATATTTAGCACGGAGATTATTGGCCCAAAGAGCATTGGGGTTATGCAACATCCTCCAATATAATTTAGTAGCTAAATATTTGTTGTTATTAATTGAAGACCGGAATCCTAACCCCCTTCACTCTTAGGAAGACATAAAGTATCCCATTTCACCAAGGCCCATTTTCTTTTCTCCTTAGTACCACTCCAAAGGAAACGATGACTGATTTGATCCAATTCTCGAAGAACAACCTTTGGGATATTCAAAATGGAAGAAACATAAATAGGAATAGCTTGAAGGACTGATTTTACCAAGGTGATTCTACCCCCAGAAGAAAGCCACTTGTTGGTCCACTTTCCAATTTTCTTCTTGACTTTGTCCAACAACCAATTCCAATCTTTATTTTTCTGCCTTTGAATATTTATGGGAATACCTAAATAAGTGATTGGAAGAGAGGTCTTCTTATATCTTAATTTATCCAAGACCATGGATTCCTGTCTAGAAGAGCAATGAAAGAAAATAACTTTAGATTTGTCTTCATTGATCAACTGCCCAGTAGCCTTAGAAAAACAACTAATGATTTGCTTAATATTAGAAGCTTCCTTAACTGTAGCTTTACCTAAAAGGGTAGAGTCATCCACAAATTGAAGATGAGAGATAGGTCTAGCTCCATGAGCAATGGTAACTCCCTCAAGGGTTTTTTTTCCCTCTTTTTGGTTATAGTCCTACCCAAGCATTCAACAAGAATGATGAATAAATAAGGGGATAGCGGGTCACCTTGCCTAATACCTCTGGAAGCTAGGAAATATTGAGAAGGCCTGCCATTGATAAGAACTAAGTAGGAAACTGAAGAGATACATCCCATAATCCAATCCATCCAATCCTTAGAGAAACCAAATTGCCTCAAAACTTTGATAAGGAAGTGCCAATCCACTTTGTCATAAGCTTTGGATAAGTCTAACCGGATGAACATAGAAGGAGAATTTTGCATATCCATGGAATGGATGGCTTCCTGAGCAAGAACTATCTCATCTACTATTTGACGTCCTTCCACATATCCCCCTTGCTCTGGGAAATAATCTTATGCAAAAGAGGCTTCAACCTTTCTGCCATGATTTTAGTAATAATTTTGAGAAGAACATTACATAAAGCAATAGGTCTAAAAGTTGAGATATGATCAACCTCTTGAGCTTTTGGAACAAGAGTAATATAAGTTTTATTGATAACCTTCAAAATTTCTTTGGATTTCCTGGCTTCTTCCACCACCTCTAATAAATCAACATGAAGGATATCCCAGAACTCTTGGTAGAACTCAATAGGAAAACCATCAGGACCCGGGGTTTTCCATTTTTGCATTTTAAAAACTACTTGTTGAAGCTCATTGATAGTAACAGGAGTAGTCAAAAATAGAGTTCTCCTCATAAGTGATAAGAGAAGGGATTGCTTGAAGAACATTTTGTTGAGAAGCTGAGTCAAGAGGAGTAGTAGCAAAAATATTGGAAAAGTAATCAACAACAATAGAGTTCATGCCATCCCAAGTATAAACAACATCTCCAGAATCTGATTTTAAGGAAGAAATAAAGTTGTGAGATCTTCGAGCTAGAAGAGATTTGTGGAAGAAATTTGTGTTTCGATCTCCTTCTTTGAGCCATTGAATTCTAGATTTTTGCTTCCATAAGATTTCTTCTCTTTTTTCCCATTCCTCTAAGCTGAGTTGTGAGTTTAATTTCATCTGCACTTCTCTTCTCTGTGAGGCCATCTAAACGGATTTTCTTATTCAAATTTTCAATATGAGCAATAACTTCATGTTTTTTTTTATGAACATCCCCAAACTCTTTCCAGTTCCAAGTCTTGATTTTGGATTTAATGTATTGCAGTATTTTGGCAAAATAGAACATCTTAGTCCCATGCCTAGGTTTACCTTCCTTCCACCATTGTTGCACATGAGGTCTGAAGGAAATGTCTCTAAGCCACATTAATTGAAAATGAAAAGGAGAGAAACTCACATTGGTTTTCCACATTTCCACCATGACTGGCCAATGATCCGAACCAGCATTATTAAGAGTCTTCACTTTAGGAATGTGACCATGGATTAAGAAATTTTTAGAGAGCAAAAACCTATCCAATCTCTCCATTATACAAGCTAAGCCTTGCCTTCTGTTAGACCAAGTCATAAGGCCATTATCTGGTTGGATATCCACAAGATGGAGGTTTGCAATATATTCACTCATGAGGTTAGTACTTTTGTCCAAATTTCTATTTCCCCCCTTTTCTCATCTAGAGAGAGGATGGTATTGAAATCTCCTCCGATCAAGATCCAAGATTTAGGAAAATGAGAGATAATATGAGTAATATCCTTCCACTGTCTTCTTTTTTCCTCCAAAGAAGTCGGGGCATAAATAGTAATGCAGAGCATAATCTGGTTGGAATGTCTACTTTGAATAGCTATAGCCAACAAACCCCAAATGCCAACCATATGGTGAATAACTACCTCTTTTGGGTCCCAAAGACAAGCAATGCCACCCGAAGTCCCTTGGGAACTGAGGGAAACCACTTTTCCAGTTGGCCAAATTTTACTGGCAATTAAGTCCATATCCTCCATTGACATCTTTGTTTCTTGAAGGAAAACAAGATGTGGATGATTTATCTGAATCATTCTTCTAATTTCATTTTGTTTTGAAAGACTCCCTTTGAGTCCTCTAATATTCCAAGTGATGATCTTCATTAATACCAGGGCTAAAAATGTTGGGAAGGGCATTAATCTTACCTTCCTCTACAAGCTTTTCACCTTCTTTTACCATATGATATTGATTGGTCTTGCGACCTACTTTTTGATTAGAATCCATCTTCAATTTTTTTTCCCTGTTTCTTGACTTATTCCAATTGAATCCGAGATGGCTTCTAACCTTGAAGAATGCTCATACACAACCAAAATTTTACTAGATGGTTCAATGGAGTCTATATTGGGACCTGCATTATTTGAAGTTTTGACATTTGAAATATTGTTTTTCTTGTGTAAATTTTCTCCTTTTTTTTCTGTTGAAAACCTTTGATTTGTTGGTTTGTCTCTGAGTTCTTTCCTTCATATTTAAATTGTGTTTCTAAGATTTTAGTTTCCATTATTTCCTCTTCCTCACTTGGGACATCATTTGTGGAAAGGATTTCAAACATATTAGCAAATGACTTTGATTGATCCTTCATTACTAGTTTTTTTGAGTGTTCTTCTTCTTAGGTATTTGGAAACCTGTTGAGTTTATATCTTCTTTCTTTTGATCAGGAATTTTATTTGGGCAAGCATTGGCCAAATGACCATATTCATGGAAAATTCTACAACGAAAAGGAATGTTCTCATAGTCCACTACTTGCTCCCAAGTGTCTTCCCCAAATTGTAATGTGATCTTTTTAGGTAGGGGTTTGTCAAAATCCATTAAAACACAAATTCGAGCATAAATAATATGTTCAAAATTTTGAGTACAATCAAAAGTCATCATAAAAGTTCCTAAAGAGTTTCCAATTGAAGAAAAAATAGTAGGATTCCAAAATTCAATAGGGAGGCCAAAGAGTCTAACCCACACGGGAGCTATAGAAGGCATCTCTTCTTCGACTTTAAATTTAGTATGCCAGGGCTTCATGAAAAGCCCTGCCCTTCCAAAAAACCAAGGACCCCCTTGAAAAGTTTTCTCTCTATCTTCATTATTAGCAAATAAAACAAGAAAATAACCATTTGGATAAATAGAGATTTGTAACTCACCTTTAGTTTTCCAACTTTTTGTAGCCCAGAATTTGAAAGTAGATAGACTCGGACGAAAACCCATGAACCGACAAATTAGTCCTCTTTTTTCCAAATCTTCAATGCCAGTCTGAATGTTACCCATATCAAGCTTAACAATAGGAGTTCCATCAGCTGCTTTAAGACATCCTGACTCCATTTTCCTGGGATCAATCTTAGGCATTCTTAGAGGTTTATGGGAAGCCCTAGTATTGATATTAGCATTGGGCTGAGGTTGTCCACCATGAAGGGCATCCCTAAAATTCATTTTTGGGACTGAGTCTTCAAAATTCTTACCCTTGATAGGGGTTTTCATAGTAGAATTATTTTGTGGGTGCACCTTAGCACCAGATTCACTTGAGATATGAGCCATTTTTTGATCAACTACTTGAAACTTATTTCGTGGTCTCTTTAATCCTTGCCCTAGACGTCGTGGAAAGGTATGGTTTTCACTTTTCTTTTGTGCAGCAAATTGGAAGCCGTTGTCACTCAAGTTCACAGTATGATCTATTGAAAGACAAATTTCTAACCCATATTGTATCCCCTACAACATTTCTTGCTAAAATATTGAGCATAAACCACAAAAATATTGGCCGCTAGGGCCCGAAGGCCCTAAAAACCAACCTCTGGAGCTGCTTGCACTCAACCCAGATGAAACCCTCGCATAGCCGCTTGCCAAATATATCATTCACACATAGGGATGTGCTAGGATCTGTGTTGCTCCAAATGATATGAAAATTTGTGGAGATGTTCTAGGGTTTTTTAGGCATCTACCCTCAAAATTTTAGCTCAATCCGAGTTTGGATGAGTGAGATATGGCCAAAACGAGTTCGGCAGTTTGGGCAGTCCTACGAAAATCCTGCGAAAAACGTCTCTACCATTCAGCTCCGAAATTTCCTCAAGAATTAGTCATATTTCTCTCACTTAGTTGAATCAGTCCATCATCTCCTTAATCACCCCCAAAACTCCCACCAAATATGGTATCAAGTGATGCAAATATTGAAGATTAAACCTTCTAAGGGCAACCAACTTAAAGAGAATGTGAGTATTAGTAAGATGGATAGGACTATAAATTGGCAACCTCCTCCTAAGGATTTTGGAAAAGTCAATACTGATGGAGCCTCTAGAGGGAACCCTGGAAAAGCCAGTGTGGGAGGAATTGGCAGACTTTCAGATGGCTCTCTGGTTTTTACTTTTGCTGAGAATTTGGGTATTCTTTCCAATAACCTTCTTGAGGGGTATGGTATCCTTAGAGGCCTTCAGGAGGCTACTAAGGTTGGATGGGAAAAGGTGTTAGTTGAGTCTGACTCTCAACTTATGATTAATCTCTTGAAGACTCCTTCTAAGATTCATAAGGTGGATTGGATAATAAAAAGAATTATTGAGAAAATTCAGTTAATCCAAATGGGATTTTTGAAAGTTGATTACAATCATGTGGTCATAGATCAAAACAAGAGTGCTGATGCTTTATCTAATTGGGATTTGGACAAAGGTGATCTTACTTGTTATGTCCACCCTCCTATATGGTGGGCTTCTCAAATTAGGGAAGCTCTTCTTTCTATCATTTCTTTGGATGGCTTCAGTTCTAAAGGTACCTAGTTTCTTCTTGTTTTTTTTTTTTTGTTTCTCTTTGGTTCATTCAGTTTTTTTAGTTCCCTAGCTCATTATTTTATTTATTTTGTTTCCTCTGTTGATTCTTTCATTAATAGTCTTCTGGTCTAGATAGGTCATTGTTTTGTTCATTTTTTTTTCTTTTGTCTTCTTCGTTTTTTTGTTTAGTTTTTTAAGGTGGGTGGGTTCTTTTGTTTTGTTTTGTTTTTGTGTTCTTTGTGTTGTTTTTTGTTGTTCTTGTGTTTTTTTTTGTTCTTGTTCTTGGGTTTCTCTTTGTTTGTGTTATTTCATTTTTTTATGTGTGAGTGTTTTCTATGTTTTTTGTTTTTGTTTATTGTCTGTTGTTGGTTGTTTTTATTTTTATTTTTATTTTATTTTTTAGGTTTTGGTTGTGTTTATTTTTCATGTTTTTTTGGGTTATGTCTTTGTAGTGTTCTGTTGTTTTTATCTTGTTTATGTTTTGTTATGTGGTTCTTGTGTTTTTCTATGTGGTTTGTGTTATGGTTTCTTTTATCTTATTGTACGTGTTTGGTTGTGCTTTTGGTTTTGACACACTCAAGGAGTTTGTTTTTTTTTTTATTTTATTATTTTTGTTGTTATTTTATTTTTTTAATTTGGTTTTGTGTGTTTGTTTGCTCTTTGAGTATGTCAAAGGTGGTAGGCCAGGTCCGAGTCCTGGGTGTTTTTGGCAGAATGGATACCCCTGCCTCCTTGGGTCTTACCCGAAAGTGGCATCCCTTTTGGGATGTTTTCCACACAAAAAAAAAAGGATAAAGTAATGTCTTTTGTGCTAATATTATTTCTATGGTAGTGTATATTCTCAATTATAATCCCGCTAATGCACATACAAAATGACTCTATATGAAGCATGGTATGATAAAAATCCCAATGTTAATGATTTCAATATTTTTTGTTGTTTAGCTTGTGTACATATTGCTAATTAGTATATAAAATAATTAAATATAAAGAGTGAGGCATGCATATTTTTTAGTTATTGAAAAGAAAGCAAAGGCTATAGACTTTACAATCCCATCACTAACAAAGTTATTGTTTCAAGAGATGTCATTTTTTATGAAGGGAATTTTTTTATCATCAAAATAACTAGGTTGATAACGTTGGATAATATTATATTATTTGATATTTTAGAATGTACAAGAAATACAAAAGTGTCTTGTATTAGGAGTGCATGTAGAAGTGTGCAAGTGTCATAGATTCAATTATGCATGTAATAAGAAAGTGAAGAGTCTAATATATAAGTGGAAAGATGATAAGCCAAAGGTCATGGGAATTGTCATAGATAAGTACTTGAAGAGTCATATTACTACAACTATATTATGGAGATAAAGCTCCATGAAATAGCATCTAATTGTAAGAAGATATATAAAAGTAAATAAAGCTTGTATACAATATTTTGAGCAATTCATATTGTAAGTATTTTTCATGCATAGTGTAGACACTAAAATTTAGCACCCACATATACCATCCCACCTCAGAATCCAACATAATAAACCATACCTAAGTCCCAACTTATGAATATAAAATCTTGCACATTATCCTAATTTCAAGATCTATTAATCTGGAAAAACCACCCTAGGATACACTGCCTACCCACTGGACACATGTCCTAGACACTCCATCCAGCACTCTTGACACATTTCACCCACTATTGTATCCATTGTCCCTTCACATAGGATAGGATCCTACATCCCACTCCACTAGTAGCCACGTAACCCTAGTTAAGTGTGTCACACTGAATGACTCACTGTAATTGCCCCACTCACCTAACAACTTAGAATTACCACTTGGAAATCCAGGCTTACCACCTTCCATTTCCCTCCAAAATCCTAAGGGGCCTATAAAGGTACCATAACCCCACCAAAAAAAGGGAGCTGAATTAAGACATCGCCAGGCTATAGACATTGACTCCTGAATACAGTCTATATCATATCCCAGAGGTCCATTTCCTGAGGCAACTTGTATTTTCAACTTGAACTGCTCGTTCGTGGTTACACAGTCAGAATCGTGCATTCATGATTTTGAGACCGTGTATCCATGGTTCCCAGTATGTCACTGCATAAATTCAATTTAATTTGTGTTAGCAAGGCTTTTATTTGAATATTTGCTTCTGTTATCTGCATTGTACTCATACTAACTTAGGTTTCAGTATGTAGCATTGATTATACCTCTTTATATGCAAGTGCTACTAATTATTTGTTGGTTGAATGTGTGTGGGTTACAGGTCCATTGGAAATGCTGCTAAAGCTAGAGTGGCCCACATTGGATACCAAAGCCCACTCACCTTCTGAAGTTGTAGCTGAGTACTAGGAGGACACTATACATTGCCTAAGATCTAAAAGACCTCCCCAATAAGACATTTGTATCATATGAAGACAAATATTATAACATTTCTCCCAAATTACTTGGGACAAATAAAAAATGTTGTAAATCTATATCAAAAATCAATATACAAAAGGGTTTTCTTCATTTGGCAATCTCTCTATGTTTGTGTGATTGTGTATTGCTAGTGTCCAATTATTTTGGTACAAAAAATGATGATCATAGTGGGACCCTCCAAGGGTTCAACTTTGTTTTTCCTTGCTTCTTTTTAATTTTATTGATCTATGTTTGTGTGTACAGGTGTCAGGAATTCTAGATGCATGAGAATTTGATCTTGGGTCAATGGGTCTTGGAGTTGTTGCACTTAACCTATCACTATGAAACTGCACATCCACAATTTCCCTTATAAGAAAATTCACATTCATGGTTTCAGATTGAGGAAACACTCTCCCATAGTTGGAGTTCTAGAGAAACATACACCCACATTTGTTGTACTAAGGAAACATGGACCTGTGGTTAAGAGCTGGAAGGAGAAATGAAAGGAACACAGGTCTATGCCCTGTGCCATATTTTTAATTTTCCTTTAGTTCTGGTTTTAGGTTGCATTTAAGTAGATTAAGGGTCTTAGTCCTGTATGCCTTTGTTTTCATATAGGTCTTAGGAATAGAAAAATTTACTTAAATCTTGCATTCATACACACAATAACAAAGGGAAATAAATAATAATATGCATATGCACATTAGGGAATAATCATCTTGCATGTACCAGGTTATAAATAACTTAGGTATTTATTTTTCAGGGTTTGGGCCTGTATTCGCCTCTGTTCTATTGATAAAAAGGTCTCATGCAAGCACGATTGGGATTTCCTCAAACGCGAACATGCGGTTGGAAAACTGTGTACCCAAGGTTTACCAAAAATAACCACCCACCCATGGTTAGCCCTGGTAAACAGAATTCAGTCGAGTCTTACCTAAATTTATAATTTTACCCCTGATATGATTATGTCTACTATTCTTCATTTTTCTTATTTTTTGCATTAGGCATAAAAACAAAATTGCATGTAATATTTCCATCGCACAATAGAAAACAAAACCTTCACACACACATATCATCAAAATATTGGTTAGATTGTATTTCATAACCATCCCCAATTCAGACTGGTGACGTTGGAATTCACCTCCTTCCATCGAATTATCCCCTAGATCATTCTTAGATAGGATAAAAGAACTTTTTAAGTTGGTATAGGTCACTTGTGTTCAAGCTATCTCCCATTGTTGGAATGATTGTTGAATCATAGTGGAAGAGCTAGGCAAACCCCCCACTAGGATTTAAGTGGTGTACCCTAGACTCTTTTGAGAAATCATGCTTGGTGCTAGTGTTTCTAATCACCATCTTCATCGAGTTATGGTATTCTAATCCAAAAAGAACAAAATATCTTCAAAAACTTCAAAAAAAAAACAAAAACACACTAAAACTCAATATATATATATATATATATATATATATATATATATATATATATATAAAATCAAACCAAAAAAAAAATTCAAAAAAAAATAGTGCAAATTAGAGCCAAAAACTTAGTGTGTTTATTTTATTTGCATGCTATATTACATTGTACTTTCCTTTCACTCATATATATTGCATATTAGCATATGGTAGTGACCCATAGTCAGACCAAGAAATTAACATTGATCTAGAGTCAGTGGTCTTCCCCAATGGCAGCTCAGTCTAGTGAGGCCCCTACCACTTCTATGTTAGGGCAAGTTAGCATGCCCCTTCCTATGTCCCAAAGCCTAAATATAGGGACCTCAAGTAGCACCCCCATTTCAGACATAGATATTATACATAGGGCTATTCACACAATTATTATTAAAACTCCTAGGAGTGAACCACCTACCATAACTAATGACCATGCCACACTTGTAGATATGGACACCATTAAGATGCATCTGAATGTTGTTGGTATGGTTTTCCTATCATTATCACCTCTTACCATTCCGTGTTGTGTCATACCATCATTACAAAAAGAATCCATATTTACACACCCACAGCAGTTGGGACAAGTATTTATGAATCCACTCTTTGAGTTGACTACTGTAGCCCTAGCTATCCAAACCTCATCATCTAACCAACCACCCCATACATTGCCTCAACAAACCATCACTTGCACTAATCCCCTATATGAAATAATAGCTCAGGTTGTTTCGAATATTCCCACATCTATCCCATATACTACACCCATAGGTGTCATGCATAATAATGTTACATATTTGGTGATAATACCTTATGCTACTTACCCAATTACATACACTACCATGGTTGTCTCATAACCAAATCATCCTACCACTTCCCATGTGGATGTGCAAACGTCAAATGCAATTTCTATGCAATAGGATTTCTTGTAGTTGCAACAAATGATTTCGGATAATGTTAACCATAGCATTAATCCTAACCCCAATCAACATTTGCATAGGATTTATCATACCCACAACCTGCCTCTCACCAGAACCATACCTTTATCCAAGATCCATCTTGGGCATCCCATGTATGCTAACTCGGTGGGTCACCATAATACCATCCCTCCATTGCCTCATCTATATCAAAACTTCCATTAGCTCCCATATCATAATACATTTCAGCCCTTAATTCCCCATCATATGCATCCCACATATAATGCACCTCATTATTAGCAGCATAAGATAAACCAGGGTTTCAATCCTATGGATTATCCTAGATACCAGTTCTTAGAGAGTCATATTGATAGTTTAGCAATGCAAACCCTAGGTTTGCAATATCATAAGCTAACCTTAAGGTAACTACTCAATCATCCTATCCATGCTTTAGTTTTTGTGCCACCATATCCAGTAGAATTTTAGATGTTGAAACTTGAGTTTAAGGGGGAAGAGGATCCTCGAGAGCATGTGATAAGGTTTGTAAATGCGTTCTTCAGAATTAGCAGCAATTATGCACTCATGCTATGCACATTTTATCAAACACTTAGGGGAGAAGTCCAATATTGGTACAACCATTTACCGCATCAGAGTTTTTTTACCTTTGAGCAACTTGCAAACCAATTCTTGGAATATTTCACCCTAAATGTTAGAAATCAAACCACATTGACCAATTTGATTTATTTAAAACAATATGATGATGAATCGGTTCATGACTTTGGCAAATTTTGGAGGGTGGTTATGATAAAGTTACCATTTTTCCTCCTAATGATATAAATAACAAGAATTTTCACAAAGAGTTGTGCCAAGTCCATCTCTATGTTATTGCAACTATAGTAGTATAGAATATTCGATGGGGCACTCACCTAAGCTAAATTGATAGAAGAGATAAAGATCCAAGACGGCAAGACTAAGCCTAAAGAAACGAAGTGGCAGAACAAAAATTAGAAGTGGAATAACCATGGCCAGTCCAAGGCTACTCAGGTTAAACAGATAGTCTTGGGCCAACCAAAGTCAAATCAACAAGCCCAAGTACAGATCCAACAACCCCAACAACAACAACTGCAACAATCAAGTTATCAAATGGTTCCACCCCATAGCATGTACAAAATCAAACACAACCTGCAGAGCGACAACAATGACATTTTAGGCCTAGACACAACTACACCCCATTACAGGAGCCCTATTCAACTATGTTTCAAAAACTGTATGTGGCACACCTCTTTACATTACCGGATATTAAACCAGAAGATCCCAAAAAGACAAAAATAAAAGGCTATAAAGAGTACCTATTTTGCATTTATCATAGGCAAAGAGGGTATTGCATTAAATATTACCATGGATTTAAGGGTATTGTGTGACTTATTGGAGCCGAGAAAGATCAAAGTCGATAATATTCTAGCCCAATTCAATCATAATCTTGGTATATATCAAACACCTTTGCCACATCATGAGGTAAATCAATAATAAATGGGAGCATAAAAATCTACAATTCCTCCCAACCAAGTTAATTACATGTCTCAACTATATCAAGGTTTTGTAGTGGCCATTAGTGTGGTCACCCACAGACAAAGACATACAAATCGCACAACACAAAATCCAAAAATATAATCAAATGTACCCATACACCTAGGGCCATTTGTTCCACCACCACCGTTTCAAAATCCAAGTAATCCATCATGCCCAATTTTTACCTTAAGTAGTCGGTTGACCCAAATTCTAAAAATGGCATCAGCAAAACTGTTAATCTATGAGATAATACAACGATCACACCCACATCAAGAAGCATTTATTGAAATCCTAAAATCCATCCGAGTACAATATGAATATCCCAATGTTTTTAATTCCTTTGTGGGGAGTGTACAAAAATGCATGGAACCCTTGATAGCATTTTATGACTTCGAGGAAAAGCAAGTTTCATCAAATTTACCAGATCCTCCCTTGCACATAGTAGCTCACATTGACATGAAGCCATTCAAGAGAGTCCTTATTGATACTGACTCTTCGATAAACCTCATTACCACATCCACAATCAAACAACTAAAGGTACCTTCATCATACATCACAACCTCCACCTTTACCCTTAGAGCCTTTAATGATGCTTTATGCTCAACTGTGGGAAACGTTGTTCTTCCCATCATCATGGGGGTGAAAACTATACATGTCCTCTTTCACATCTTGGAGGGGGCAATGCAGTACAACATACTTCTTGGAAACCCCTAGATTAGGAAAATGAAGTGTGTGCCCTCAACATTACATCTATTCCTAAAATATGAAGAACACAATCTTATACTGAGAGGGGGGGGTGAAAAGTATAAGGTCATTTTTTAACTTTTTCCTTTTACTTTAGAAAGCAATGCAATAAACCAATAGCAAAATCAAGTCAGTAATAAAACCAGTGTACAAGTCATCACACAATTGAGACACCAATATAACATGGTTCACCCAAGGTGGGCTACTCCACAGAGAAAATCTTTCACTAAATTTTCTTAATCAAATCCTTTGGGAATCCTTCCCAATTACAATGTTTATGGACTTCCTGTCCAAAGGAGAATCCTTCCCCTAATAAAATATTTATGAGCCTCCTTCCCAAAGGAGATGTCCTATCCCATAAAGAAGTATTTATGAGCCTCCTGCATAAAGCAGATGTCCTATCCCCAAAATCTATGGAAATTATTCTTCAGAAGATCACAGCCTCTTCTATCACTAGCAGGTGGAACTCCTTTCCATAGAAGATGTCCTATCCTTCTTGATCTAGATCTAGAGACTTCTATCCTCACTGATCACCTCCACAACTGCTCATCAATACCTGTACTAAACACAGTCAGTCGGTCCAACACAAGTCCTCTCAAAATCTTTCACAAATCTGCACCAAACTTAGTCCTCTAGTCCAGCACAAATTTGCTCTCAAATCTCTATCAGATCTATCCCAAGCTTAAGCCAAAATCTTGAACAAATCAATCACAACTGCTCACAAGTCTCCACCAAGACTTCATAAAATCTTTCCACAAGTTCTTCAACAAGAACCTATCCAAATCAGTCCACAAGTTCTCCACAAGAACCTGTCCAAATCAGTCCACAAGTTCTCCACAAGAACCTATCCAAATCAGTCCACAAGTTCTCCACAAGAACCTGTCCAAATCTATCCTAGCAAGCTCACCAAGAACTTGCCCAAATCAGCTCAAGCAAGTTTACCAAGAAACTTGTCCAATGTGAACACACAAAGAGAATTGTTAGAGACCCAATGTGTTTCATCCAATCATATCAAATCAATCTCATAGAAGCATAAAGAGAATTGTTAGAGACTCAATATGTTCTATCCTTCAACTTTCAATCTCAACTCAAATCAATCTCATAGAAGCATAAAGAGAATTGTTAGAGACTCAATATGTTATATCCTTAAAATCTCAATCTCAACTCAAGTCAATCTCATAGAAGCATAAAGAGAATTGTTAGAGACTCAATATGTTCTATCCTTCAACTTTCAATCTCAACTCAAATCAATCTCATAGGAGTAGTATAATTTCACAAGATCTTGAACCACAACCCAACAATTGCCAATAATGCAATATCAAGGAATCAACTCCTCCAACATAGAACCATAACTTGCTATCAAACCCTAGACAAGTTAGTTTTCAAGAACTCAAAGTAATATCTCTCTAAGCATAAAAAGGGGTTCAAGATATTTCCAACTTCTCTCAAATGGGAATGCTCAACTTAACCACACAACCAAGTTTATCAAGCAAAGTACAACTTGATAAAATCAAATCTCAAAGGAGCAAGCCCAACTCATGTATCAAGTAAAGCATAACTTGATAAAATCAATCTCAATGGAAGCAATCTCAAAACCAAACTCTCAACAACCAAACAACTCAATTAGGGTTTCAACAACTTATAGCAATGGCATATGCTTCTCACTCAAAAACCCTAAAGCAAACTTCAAATGCTTCCACTCTCATAAACCAGAATTATGTAATAACTCATAAACTCATCATGATCTCATAATGCATAATCAATACTTCCACTTTTAGAAAATAAGATCCACTCCAAATAAGGAAACTTAATTTAATCCTTTTCCACTCCAAACTTATTTTTAGAAAACCATCAATCAATAATAACCATGGAAGAATGTGCCCATACCTTTACTTTGATGAAGAAGGAGAACTCAAAATCTGTCACAACACTAACTCTCAATTTGCCACAAATTAGAGTTAGCAACAATGGAATAATCCACAATGATAAGAGTCCTAATAACACCTTATCACTCCAACTCATCAATAATCAAAACTCACAAATATACATATCAACAATAATCCTTTACACCTTATAACTCCTACTTAATATATCACAAAATAACTTCAACCTCAAAAATAATTACAAGAGAATATCCACTCAATAACTCCAAAGGATTTCTAACCCCAATATGACATTAAGCACAATTATTCCTTAAACCATTATAACTCCTAAAATATATTTACTTCTAAATGCATTTACCACATAAACATTAAGCATCAATAATAACAATGTCAAAGCAATATTTCTATTTAACCTTATACCTCCATCCAATTACCAACAATAATTTGCCAAGTCAAATCAAATATTCCACATTATCAACAAAAGATCTACCTTGGCCAAAAATCAATTCTCCAACCTTAGGAGAAGTGTGGAGACACCAACATAAGTGCCAAAGTGCTTCCTCCTCCAAACTCGTGGTCCAAGGCAACTGCTATACCACGTGCACAATAATCCATGACCAAAAATGAAACATGCCCAACGTGAATTGATCTCGACACCTCTACCTAGTGAGCACCTTTGCTCCACTACCTTCACCGTTGGAGCACAAGTTCCCAATGAAACTCTCAAGTGCCACTCATCGTTTTACCTTCCCTTTGCTCACAAAAATTAAAGACAAACATATTTATCTTCCTCATAGGCGTATGAAATCAAAACTTAAACACAAAGCAATACGAAACTCAAAAATCATAGAGCAATCCAAAATTGAAGGTCACAGAGCAATACAAAATCAAAGGTCATAGAGCAATACGAATTCGAAGGTAATCATGCAAATCGGAGGTGTATTGAACCTTAGGAATTAATGCCCTTTAATAGTATTTTGCATCCCATGCAAGTTGACGTTGGTGCTCCTTCCAAAAAAATGACGTCGGCGAGGTAATTCTTCTACATTGGCGTCACTAAGGCCTTAGAAACCCTTTCAATAATAATTATTAAATTAATAATTATTATTTTATTAATAATAAACTTAACTTAAAACCTTTTCAAAGGTTTGAGTTAATTTATTTATAAATAATCAAAATGGACTTTTAAGGTTTTTTCAAGGAGCAAAAACCTTTTCATTAAGCCAAGATGGTTTTAATAAAAACCTTAATGAGTCCAGATGGTTTTAAGAAAAACCTTTAACCTTGTCACCATGGTTTTAATTAAAAACCCATAAACAAACATCATGGAACTTTCAAGATATTTTTGTCACCAAACTATTTTTGACATCAACACAAATTCATTTTGACATCAACACAAACTCCTTTTGACATCAATGACAACTCACAAACATGAAGTTAGGCAACATACCCAAAATTACCAACAATCTCCCCCTTTGTCATTGATGGCAAACCACTACTAAAACCACTGCTGAAAAAAAACTTTCAAGCAACTGCCAACTATCAAAACTGAAACCAACTAAAAACCATCCTCTGAATATTTGCTCCCCTTGACTCAAGGCTCTCCCCCTTACTCAAATCTCTCCCCCTTTGTCATCAATGGCAAAGGGTCACCTTTGGGGCTCAGGGATAAGAATGAGCCTCTTAGATTAGCCCCTCCTCCACCTCCTATTGAGGTGATTAATTCTAGGGTGGGAGTAAAACTCCCATTAGGAACTGATCATCATTAGTGTCCATAGCTGCCTTTCCATGATTTTCCTGATATCCTTGTCCATGTTCCTATTCCTATTCTTGTTCATATTCTCATCCCTATTTCTATCCAAGCCATTATTCCTATTCTTTTTATTATTCTTGTTCCTACCATTATTCCTATTCTTGTTCATAGCCCTGAACCTATACCTTGGAACTTATGCTCTACACCATCTAGTTGTATGTCCTTCATTATTGCACTTATAACATTTGACAATGTTATTCCTTTGAGATGTACCTATTTTTTGAATCCTCTTTGTTGGACCAAACCTGTTCCTGTTGTTAACCCTATAATTAACTGCCTTGTGCCCAAACTGATTACAAGAGTAGCAATACCCTTGAAATAAATTACCATTTCTGAAATTTCCATTAACTTGTCTTTCTTGAGCCCTACATTGTGAAGCCATGTGTCCAAACATGTGACATGCAAAACATCTTCCATTGAAATTTCCTTGCCTTGACCTCATAGGTCTTTTAGTATTTCTCCCCTTATGATGATTACTATTTTTTGATTATGTGCTATCTAAATCACCATTTGAAAACTTACTCTCTCAAGTAATCTCTTCATCTGAACCATCTTCTTCTTGGGAGCTCATACTAGATTCCTCAACCTGTTCCTTTTGTTTCTTTCCAAAACCAAGACTTGTTTTATCTATTGTCCTTATTTGATCCTTGATGATTGATTTTACCTTCTTGGAACTTTCTTCAAACATGTAAAGCTTCTCCTTGTACTCTTTAGTTTCCTTTTTCAAGGAAGCTACTTCATGTTTTAAATATTTACACTCAAGAGACCTAGCTGCCAACTCTTCTTTGAGTTCTTGTGTCTTTGCTATAGAGATATCAAGATTCCCTATAAGCTCATCTCTTTCATAACAACATTCATCAAACCTATCAATGAGTCTAGCATATTTCTTTCTTTCTTTATTTAACACATCAAGAGCATTAACAAGTTCAACCTCAAGATCTACTTCTCCCTTTTCTAAAACATCCTCTATTTGTTTACCTTTTGAAACATCAATATCCTTTTCTGATTTCTTACCACTAGAGGTGCTACCTTCATCTAAAGCCATAAGAAGATCTTCCTCATAATTTTATGAAGCATCCTCATACATAGTATTACCATAATTTAAACCATCATTTGTACAATCATCCTCAAGGTGACCAAAATTTCCACATCTAAAGCACTTAAGCACAACAAATCTATTCCTCTTTTCTTTTCCTTCCTTTTTTGTTAGAAACAACATCTCATTTCTATCATCACTTGAAGAAATTCCATCATCACTACTAGAACACTTACTTGCTTTGTCTATGTAGAAACGTTTCTTATGTTTTTGGAAGTACCTCTTCCCTTGAATTTTTTGCTCATTTATGTTCTTCCTTTGATTATGCTTCTCAGATTCCCTATGCTTATAATCCTATTTTTCTTCATCACAATCATCCTTGGGTTTCAGACAGTCAGTAGCATAGTGACCAAAATTTCCATAATTGAAACATTTAATAGATTTCATACCTTTGTGCTTTCTTGAGAACTTGCCTTTCCTGCTGTAGTTTGCTTCTTCATCACTAGAAGACTCATCATTGTCTTCTTTTTGTTTACCGTTGGACTTCTTGGTAGCTTTGAAATATGCTTCCTTCTTAGGATTAGGTACCACTTTAGTTCTTAACTCAAAAACTACAAGTATACTATGAAGCTCATCCTTTTTCAATTTATCCAAATCCTTGGCTTCCTCAATAGCTGAAATATTTTCACTAAATATATTTGGAAGAGACCTCAAAATTTTATCACAAACATCATTTTTAGCAAGCTCAAGACCTAGTTCCTTCATGGAATTAACAATCTCATCCATACGAAGCATATAGTCACTAATATTTTCTTCATCATTCATCTTGAGTTGTTCAAACATACCTTTGTAATATCTCAATTTTTCTTTTTGACATTTGCATCACCTGATATGAACCACTTGCAATTGATCCCACATTTCCTTTGTTGTATTACAATGAATCACCTTTGTAATATCTACCTTTTGTAGACCTTTCAGAATTGCATTCATTGCCCTTGAATTGTTGTGATGTAGAAGTTTCTCATCTACTATAGTAGGAGGAAGATTTGGAATAGTGTACCCAAACTCAACTGCTTCCCAAACTTCATTTCCAAGAGCCATTAGATGAACCTTCATCTTTATGATCCATAGACCAAAATCTATCCCATCAAGAATAGGTGCTGAATTACCACTTGTAAAATCCATTGTGTTCTTTTCAAGCTTTTCCTTCAAGCTATGAAACTCTTCCGAAGGAACCTGCTCTGATACCAATTGAAGAACACAAGCTTATACTGAGAGGGGGGGTGAACAATATAAGACCACTTTTTAACTTTTTCCTTTTACTTTAGAAAGCAATGCAATGAACCAATAGCAAAATCAAAGCAGTAATCAAACCAATGTACAAGTCATCACACAATTGAGACACCAATATAAAATGGTTCACCCAAGATGGGCTACTCCATAGAGAAAATATTTCACTAAATTTTCTCAATAAAATCCTTTGGGAATCCTTCCCAATTACAATATTTATGGACTTCCTGTCCAAAGGAGAATCCTTCCCCTAATCAAATATTTATGAGCCTCCTACCCAAAGGAGATGTCCTATCCCCCAAAGAAGTATTTATGAGCCTCCTACCCAAAGGAGATGTCCTATCCCCCAAAGCTCTGGAAATGATACTTCATAATATCATTGCCTCTTCTATCGCTAATAGGTGGAACTCCTTTCCACAAAATACATCATGTCCTCCTTGCTCTAGCTCTAGAGAATTTTATCCTCATTGATCACCTCCACAGCTGCTCATCAAAACTTGTACTAAACATAGTCAGTCGGTCCAGCATAAGTCCTCTCAAACTCTATCATAAAATCTACACCAAAATTAGTCCTCTATTCCAGCACAAATCTGCTCTCAAATCTCTGTCAGATATGTCCCAATATTAAGCCAAAATCTTGAAAAAATCAATCACAACTTCTCACAAGTCTCCACCAAGACTTCATCAAATCTGTCCACAAGTTCTTCAACAAGAACCTGTCCAAATCAGTCCACAAGTTCTCCACAAGAACCTGTCCAAATCAGTCCACAAGTTCTCCACAAGAACCTATCCAAATCAGTCCACAAGTTCTCCACAAGAACCTATCCAAATATGTCCTAGCAAGCTCACCAAGAACTTTCCCAAATCAGCTCAAGCAAGTTTACCAAGAAACTTGCCCAATGTGAACACACAAAGAGAATTGTTAGAGACCCAATGTGTTTCATCCAATCATATCAAATCAATCTCATAGAAGCATAAAGAGAATTGTTAGAGACTCAATATGTTCTATCCTTCAAATTTCAATCTCAACTCAAATCAATCTCATAGAAGCATAAATAGAATTTTTAGAGACTCAATATGTTCTATCCTTCAACTCTCAATCTCAACTCAAATCAATCTCATAGAAGCATAAAGAGAATTGTTAGAGACTCAATATGTTCTATCCTTCAACTTTCAATATCAACTCAAATCAATCTCATAGGAGTAGTATACTTTCACAAGATCTTGAACCACAACCCAACAATTGCCAATAATGCAATATCAAGGAATCAACTCCTCCAACATAGAACCATAACTTGCTATCAAACCCTAGCCAAGTTAGTTTTCAAGAACTCAAAGCAATCTCTCTCTAAGCATCAAAAATGGGTTCAAGATATTTCCAACTTCTCTCAAATGGGAATGCTCAACTTAACCACACAACCAAGTTTATCAAGCAAAGTACAACTTGATAAAATCAAATCTCAAAGGATCAAGCCCAACTCATGTATCAAGTAAAGCATAACTTGATCAACTCAATCTCAATGGAAGCAATCTCAAAACCAAAACTCTCAACAACAAAACAACTCAATTAGGGTTTCAACAACTTATAGCAATGGCATACGCTTCTCACTCAAAAAACCTAAAGCAAAATTCAAATCCTTCCACTCTCATAAACCAGAATTATGCAATAACTCATAAAATCATCATGATCTCATAATGCATAATCAATACTTCCACTTTCAGAAAATAAGATCCACTCCAAATAAGGAAACTTAATTTAATCCTTTTCACTCCAAAATTATTTTCAAAAAACCATCAATCAATAATAACCATGGAAGAATGTGCCCATACCTTTACTTTGATGAAGAAGGAGAACTCAAAATATGTCACAACATTAACTCTCAATTTGCCACAAATTAGAGTTAGCAACAATGGAATAATGCACAATGATAAGAGTCCTAATAACACCTTATCACTCCAACTCATCAATAATCAAAACTCACAAATATACATATCAACAATATTCCTTTACACCTTATAACTCCTACTTAATATATCACAAAATAACTTCAACCTCAAAAATAATTACAAGAGAATATCCACTCAATAACTCCAAAGGCTTTCTAACCCCAATATGACATTAAGCACAATTATTCCTTAAACCCTTATAAATCCTAAAATACATTTACTTCTAAATGCATTTACCACATAAACATTAAGCATCAATAATAACAATTTCAAAGCAATATTTCTATTTAACCTTATACCTCCATCCAATTACCAACAATAATTTGCCAAGTCAAATCAAATATTCCACATTATCAACAAAAGATCTACCTTGGCCAAAAATCAATTCTCCAACCTTAGGAGAAGTGTGGAGACACCAACATAAGCGCCAAAGCACTTCCTCCTCCAAACTCATGGCCCAAGGCAACTGCTATACCACGTGCACAATAATCCGTGACCAAAAATGAAACATGCTCGACGCAAATCGATCTTGACACCTCTGCCTAGCGAGCACCTTCACTCCACTACCTCTGTCGTTGGAGCACAAGTGCCCAAAAAAAATCTCAAGTGCCACTTGTCATTTTACCTTCCCTTTGCTCACAAAAATTAAAGACAAATAGATTTTTCTTCCTCATAGGCGTATGAAATCGAAACTTAAACACAGAGCAATAAGAAACTCGAAAATCATAGAGTAATCCAAAATTGAAGGTCACAGAGCAATACAAAATCAAAGGTCATAGAGCAATACAAATTTGAAGGTAATCACGCAAATCGGAGGTGTATTGAACCTTAGGAATTAATGCCCTTTAATAGTCTTTTGCATCCCATGCAAGTTGACGTCGGTGCTCCTTCCAAAAAAATGACATCGGTGAGGTAAGTCTTCTACATTGGCATCGCTAAGGGTTTAGAAACCCTTTCAATAATAATTATTAAATTAATAATTATTATTTTATTAATAATAAACTTAACTTAAAACCTTTTCAAAGGTTTGAGTTAATTTATTTATTAATAATCAAAATGGACTTTTAAGGTTTTTTCAAGGAGCAAAAACCTTTTCATTAAGACAAGATGGTTTTAATAAAAACCCTTAATGAGTCCATATGGTTTTAAGAAAAACCTTTAACCTTGTCACCATGGTTTTAATTAAAAACCCATAAACAAACATCATGGAACTTTCAAGATATTTTTTTCACCAAACTCTTTTTGACATTAGCACAAATTCCTTTTGACATCAACACAAACTCCTTTTGACATCAATGACAACTCACAAACATGAAGCTAGGCAACATACCCAAAATTACCAACAAAATATGTACATGAGGGTAAATTACATTGAATCCCAGCAGAAACAAATCCTTATAAATATTGCAACTTGATCTCCAAACCTTATGAGCCTTTGCTTCAATCAACTCATTTATCCATCCAACCACTCATCATACGAACCTTCCCCACTAATGACACATCATCAAAAGCACCCATTCCATAGGAAATGCCTATAATTGATATTGATTTTGTATCTAAGAGCACCAAATCTAGTCAACCCTCAACCATTGCATTTCATTTACCCATCACACCTGATCATACCACTAACCAATCATCAAATCCATCAACCACCCTACTAGACCCACAAGAACCATTCATATTCATAGCACAACCCTCTCCATCCACCAACAAAGCTATCCAACCATAAGCATCACAACCCATAGTCTCATAGATAGGACAACCTATCTAGTAAAATCCACCATCTATTTGTGATTTTCAGACCATCTTAGATGAACCCACTTCATACACCGAGCCATCATTATCCCAACCTTCCTGAGTTGCAATACATCTCACTAATCTAGGCATTTATGAGTGCATCATTGAAAGTATCACAATCAATCCATCCATTGAGTCAGCTAAAGACTATGGTCACCCATGCAACCCACCCTTAGCCATATGTGAAGTGTACAAAATGGGTTACCAATCAATCAAGATTAATTTCATATATGGGGGAGTGGATTCTTCATTTGATCCATCTAAAGCCATATTCTAGGCTTTTTGATGTTCATTGATCTTATCAACACTAGATATCCCAATCACAAAAAGGGCATGCATCTCGAAATCATTGCTTCCAATGGAATTAAAGGCTTAACTTGAGTAAATATTTGAACATGATCTGCATGAAATCGATATGGATTTTTTGACCAATAATGATCAGAAAATAGATTGCAAAATCTGTAGTTCATTATGTTTGAATTTTTTCCCAAAATAAGGGTAATCTTGTTATAGTTGTTAGCAATGATTTATAATATGAACACAATTTACATGATCGAGTGATTAATTGTTGATTTTGATTATGAATGTTGATATTATGACTACCCCCTCAAGCGATGAGTCGATGAGGAAAGGATAAGTGATAAAATAAAAGAGTCACTTGACCATGATGAGTAATTTGGACGATTCAAGATTATTGCATGTTGTTATATGGTAGATCCTATTATAGCTGTGATTTTAATTGTTAATATTAATTGTACACCTCTATCCCATGGAGTAGTCTAGTTGCAATGGCCTTCTTAAAAAATCAAGATGGTATCAATTCCATTTAAGCTTATGTTGAATCACTATGTTCAATGATATAAAACTTCATAGAAAAAAGGAAATGAATACCTCGTTCTTGTGGGGCAGTCTAACTACCATGGCCTTCTTTGGTATTGAAGTGAAGACATTTCAATTCAACGATGAATAATTTGTCTCAAATAGCCTTATGGTGATTTACTCATCTTGCTAGATTTCATGGAGTGCAAGTTTCTACAACCTCCAAGTATGTAGAATAAATAACTAGGTACGAGGTATATTTGAAATTTGATTTATTTGTTATTTTTGAAATTTAAAGAATTTTGTATCGGTAGATATTTATTAATATCCATTTTGAAGCTCCTCATGGTGATAAAATAAGTGTATTTATTACTGCTTCTTAGCCACTATCATAATCCATAGCTAGTTTTTACAATTTCCTTAGTCGTTATCGCTATCAATAGTAAGGGTTGCCCCAATATGCACCCACTAATACAAAATACTATCGAACTTCATAACCACATTGATGGTAGAGCATCTAGAGGTATCTATGAGTGGTGGAGTCGGTGCTCCTAAGGTAGACTTGAAATCCTTCACTTGTGATTTTAGCCATAAAATGAACCTCACTAAATTACAGGCAATTAACCTCATTCTAGTTAGATTTAGCATTAGGATAGCTTAGTAGGATGGTTTAATTTTATTTTGGGTATTTTTGGGTGTGAAATGACCTCGCCAGGGGTTATTTTTGTAGCCACTATTGGCATCAGTGGCTCTCAATTTATCAATTGGGGGGTGCTATCATTGTCAATGGCTAGGTTCAAACACCAACAATTATAAAATTGACCATTGGAACTAGTCATTGTTGATGTCAATAGTGGCCACAATGACTATTTTTGATGTGAGCGGCTAAGGAACCTTAGCCATTTAAAAAAAAAAAATTATTAATTTTTTTTAAAGTTGAAGTTGATTATGCTTTTGAATTTGCACCTTATACCTTGACTGCATAGGTGTGAGAGCCTAATTTGCTACTCGAGCTACTACCCCTCTTAGATTGTCATGACTAGGATTGGTTTGGGGACTTGGGCCTTGGCTATATTCTCAGAATACCGACCATAATGTTGGACTAGGCTTATATTTTAGCCTTAGCCCATCAATGGGATGCTAGGACTAATACATTTCATCTTCTAACTAGATAGATGATAGTGACACCTAATGATGTCTACTATATTTATAGGATTACCATAGATGGATGGGTGATCACCTATTCATATACTTTAGCAAGATTGTAGTATTTTAGAGGTTTTTTGGTGATAGAGCTATTGAGGCACTGGGTAACATTGAGCATGGAGGGGTGCCAATGACCTATTGGTATAGGGAGGATGTCTTCTCATGGCACCAGGTCATTCTGATGCACATTATCTGTAATGTGCTTCTACTAGATACCTTAGGTGTAAGGTTACCTTAGAACCTCTTGGAAATGGTACAAGACTTTCTTGAGAGCACTATAGAAGAGCTACTCATCATGGTGTGGGGGAGTGCACTTCTAGCTCAACTCTATGATGAACTATACCATATTACATGGTGGGGATGAGTAGGTATGGTATGTAACCTACTACTATAGATATGGGGTGGGACCATATCAAGATAGATAGACCTAAAGAATTACCCCTAGAAAGAACAATAGTAGTGATGGTAGTTCAGTGCTATGGTGCTCGATGGCTATAGAAGTTAGAGACCCGCAAGAGCAGGTATCACACCTAGGATCTACAATATTATATGGATTCATTGATAGGACTTCAAGTGATATAAATCATATGGAGGCCCTACTTGGGTTGTCTAGCCTAGGAGGAGGTAGATAGCTACCTGACCTGGATGAGGCATGACAGATGGGTCATTGGGTGCAAGGCCAAGGTGAGGGATTTCTTTCACTTCTGTTGAGTGACTAGGTGCGTTAAAGGAGGATATCCCATAGGATCTAGTCCTCTACCATAACTTGAAGGCTAAGACACAATTTTCATGGCCTTAGATCATAGCTTTGATAGATGAGGATGATGCTCTAGGAGACACAAAGGTGGCATATGATGGTACAACTGATTATGGTACTTTGTGCACCAATAGGCTATGGTAGGGTGGTGGTCCTCTAGGACACTATAGGGATGGGGAGAATATTGAGGCTAATGGAGATGATGTTGCTTAGATTGAATTTGATGATCCACATGGGCAACTAGTGCATCTGAGGACTAAGGGTGAGTGGGGTCAGGCTACCGTGTATGTGGAGGACCCACAAGAGGAGGATGAGGGTGAGGAGGAGGATCCAAATGATGAGGTATCCTAGTTGTGGGCTCAGGTACATAGTTGGTAGGTATAACTATAGATAGCATAGTGGTATATCCTATAGCATGATACATATCTGGCTACTACTCAGAGTCAACTACAAGCAGGGTAGAGGTAATGATGAGGGTATGCAGAGGAGAGGAATACTCTATAAGCATAGGTGGATTTAGTTTTGACCACTATAAAAGAGATCACTACATAGAGAGATCTTATACAATCTTAGTTAGATGCAAAGACTTTTGAGAGAGATACTCTTAGGATACATCTAGGGAATCCTACTACTTCTCAAGCTACACCATACACTCTAGTCACTCAAAGATCAACATGATTGGATGCAATTACAGATATCAAGGGATTGATGGGACACCTAGAGTAGAACACGTCTTAGATGGTCGTAGACACTACATACATTATCTCTCTACAAGGTCATGTCAGGATACTAGGTGGAACTCCTCCAGAGTGGTCTATAGCAAGGGGATCCCATAGGAGTAGGTGATGTGAGTTTGGGTAGTCATTAGTGTGGCCCAATCATAGGTCAGGTGCATGATCAGAGAGATCAGCAGGCACTAGCTCTAGGTAGACTCATAGAGATAGATATGAGGGTGGATATGACTTAGGGGGCACAGGCCCTACATGATATGACATGATATCTTTATAGCATATTTGAGTGTAATATCTGAGGACCTACACTATTGTAGCCTACAGGTATTTTTGTACCACATGTACTCATTAATACACACACACACACACACATATATATATATATATATATGATACTCTTTTTTATGGCTCATTATGTGTATCATTTTATTGCTTTATGTTATTGTTATGCATATGTATGCAATTTTTATATGATATTTTGATTATGCTATATGGATGCGATGTACTAATGACATGCACTATCTAGGTGATAGATGTATGATTAGCTGCTATGATTTTTATGTATAGATGCACTATTATGTATTCCCTTATGAATGCAATGGTGAATGTTAAATGTATGTTTAAATTGTTTCAATTGTTTATGCATTTAATCTATGTGATGTGATATGACAAATGATATGTAATATAATGTAGTAATTACATGAAGATGATATAATACCAATAAACCGGCATGCTTTAATCACTTAAAACATAAGGAAATCTAATATGTGTTTTACAAACTAATGGATGACACCACTAAATGTATAAAAATCATGAATGTAACTAGTAACTCTTATCATAAGAATTAATTATTTTAGCATCCATATATGATATGAGATTTTGTGATATGTTTGTGTTTTATCTATAAGCATTTTTGAATTAAAATATGTGCATAAAATAGTCAGTGGCCATCTAAATATCATTGTCAGTATCTATCCTATTTCACAAATACCCCTTAATAAAAAAAATATCATAAGGTAAATTATGAGTGATTGATGAGATGATTTGTTGCTATAGGGGATTTTTGAGGTTTTCCATGAGACTCAAAAACCCTAGGTGATTACTCAAAAGTTGTATTATGACTATATAGGACTCTTGAAAGATAAAATCTATTGTGGTGAAGACCAAGATATTAATTATCCCTGTGTGTTCAAATGAATATATTAGATCAAGTATAAGACTACCTCATTGCTAGGTAAAATTCATTCAGACCATTGTTGTAATGAGAATCACCAATTGTTTATTATGATCCTAGGTTTGGACATAGTTGGATTAGACTACTAAGTAATACAGGCCACCTAAAGCTAGCTCATTTGTAAATTGCTTAGAACTATCCCATTTCCAGGTGAGACTCATTCAACCCATTGCTATAGTTGGGATCACTCAATGGATTTCAAATTATAACCATTCTAGGGATTCAAGCTCTTCACCCCCTTCTTTTATTTTCATTTTTTGGAATACTTTCTCAAGCTTAGTGATGAAAATCACTTTTTATTTTACATTTTGTTTTTTTTTAAGCAAGGGATTTTCTTAGTGATGAAAATCACTCTATTTATTTTGCTTTTCTTTTGTAGACACCTAAATCATGTCATGCTTAGGGGATCTACTTACATAGACACACTCATAAGATCATAAGACATAATATTGGACTTTCTAAGAACCAAAAGTCCTTCTCACCACTCATTTTGGGCCTTTTCAAGTCATCCAAGCTTACCCACTCAAGACAAGAGTGACCAGATTCTAGCTGCTCAAGCCTAGAGTGGCCAAACATTAGCTACTGTAGGCAATAGTGGCCAGATCATAGCCACTGTAGACAACAAAATTTGAGCCATAAGAAGAGGTTTGCCAAAAAATAGGCCCAATCTCGGGTGGAAGTGGCAGTCTACATGCAATAAAGGTGAGCGAGAGTGACTTTGCATTCCTTTTCATGACCAGTTCACATAGGATACTTGAGTTTGCATTTAGACTTAAGTTAACTGACCTTCAAGCATAAAAAAAGGACAAAAGCTTCTCATGCTAATGAATAGTTTGCATAGAAGACTCAAGTGGGCAGTTAGATTTTAGTTAACTAGCCTTCAAATATAGACAATAGACAAAGGCTTCTCATGCTAACTTGCACTACGTATGAGAAATTCATTTCTAGGGTTTGGACATAGACCTAGGGTTTCACACTATAAAAGGTGCAAGCCTAAGAGCACCAAAGAGAGACACATGATCGATATATGACATATAAAGACCCGAATCACATATAGGAGATCATTTCATAGAGAGAGTTATCTTTGGGATCATGTGTGTGATGGAGCTTTGACAAATCAAAGGGCACAATACCTACTTTCTTCAACATTAGATCATAGTATTTGACCCATAGCTTTGGGGTAAGGAGAGCAAGTTTTTCTTTAGTGGTCGTTGTCTTGGACAGTGGCCGATAGGCTTAGCTTAGATAAACATAGCATATTTTATGCCAACATCATGCCAATATTACACACTTACCCTCTCATATCCTACAACCCATTCAATCTATCTAGCCATTTTTACAATAATGCCTAGACCTTATTGGTAAAATCACTCCTGCCTCATCTAGCAACCATAAATTCATCATCACCACCACTGAGTATTTTACCAAGTGGGTTGAGGCTATCCCATTAATCCAAACAATAGGTGCCAAAATAGTCGATTTCATCACACAACACATCATTTATCATTTTGGCATCCCATCAAAAATCATCTCTAACAATGGTACATCATTCAAGAATAAGAATGTGCATGATTTATATGAAAATTTTAATATCCAACACAACTTTTCTACTCCATACTACCCCCAAGGTAATGGTCAAGCTGAAGCAACCAATAAAACTATCATCGCCATTCTTTGCAAAACAGTTGTAGATTCACACTGTGATTGGTACAATCAAATACATTTAGCTTTATGGGCATATTGGACCAGTATTCATACTCCAACTAAGGCAACTCCATTCTCTCTTGTCTATGGCATAGAAGCAATCATGTCATTGGAGCTTGAAATACCATCTTTAAGGGTATCTATGCAAGAATTCATTGATGATGACACGACTCATCAAGCTCGATTAGATCAATTACAATACTGAGGTAAACAATCCATTAGATCATACCCAGATTACTGAACCTCATATTCCTATAAGTGTTACTGCTATGAATATGAATCCTACAATAGCAATGGCCCAGGTTAATGTTCATTTATGGAGGACTAATAGATATAGGCCTTTTGCATTACCAACAAATTTAAATGCCTTACCCAGTAAAGCTCACAAATACCTCCCTAAATTTTTAGGAAACAGTGCAGTAACTGGAGAGGATCATATCAAAAGTTTCTTGTATGCAATGGATAGTCTGGAAGTTGAACATGAAGATGTAGTATTAAGACTATTTTTACAGACTTTAGAAAAATATGCTAGAGAATGGTTTAATTCCCTTCCTAACAATGATATCCCAGACTTCACCAGAATGGAAGAGGTGTTTCTAAAGAAATATGGTGAAAGGAAAAATGAACAATCATTGTTAACTGAGCTAGCCACTATGAAGAAAAAATAAAATGAGGTTGTTAGTGATTTCAACATAAGATTTTCAAAGACTAGGAACAAAATCCCTGCCAACCTTAGACCTAGTGATATTCAGTCTATTTGTTTTTATAAGAATGCTTTTCAAGGAGAGTTTAACTATGAGTTAAGGCAAGAACAAGCCACTACCATTGATGGTTGTATGGAAAAAGCAATGGATATAGAAAGAAATATGCTTGACAATGGTAAGATGAAGCCCTATTCTCTAGAAGTCAACCTACCTGAGAGAAAACCCAAAAGGGTGGCATTTGATATACAAAGAAGAACCAAAATTGATCCAATGGAGAAATTGACCAGTCAAATGATTGAGATGTTCAATAATGTGAACAACAGGTTAGCAAGAATTGAAAGAAATGGAAATAATGGTGAATCTTCACAAATAGAGCGACCACATGTTGACAACCATCCTCCTTTTAAGAAAAATTACAATAAGAATTGGGGAAATAACAATGGTTTTGAAGAAGGAAATAGGAATAGAGGTAATGGGAACAATAACTGGAAAAATAGAGATTCTGATAGGGATCAGAACAATGTTCCTAACCCTATACCATCTGCTAATGTAGCAGAAGGGTTTCCCTATTTTTGCTCTACTTGTGATGCACCCCATAACCCTGATGCATGTGGAATTCACCTAAGTGATCAACGTAATGTAGATATGCATGCAGAATCAGAAGAGGATATAAGAATCAATGCATGTTGGTCCATTGAAGATGAATCCAGAGAAAGGTTGTTTGAAGAAGACATGGATAAATATGCTTCAAATCATCATCCTCAAATTTTAGTAACTGAAGGAACTAAAATCTTGTAGAAATCACATGAGTCAAGATATGATAAGATGAAGCAAGGGAAATTAATCCCCACTTCTCAAGAGGTTGAAGAATTAGAGGTAACCCATGTTCTAAATTTAAGGAATAGAACAGTCCCTGAAAGGACAGAGAAAGCCTCTACAAGTGAAACAAGAAAACAAACTTTCACCAATAAAAATATCAGTAAAGAGAAAACTGATAGGAACCCTAAAAATATTACTCCTGAAGTAATAGAATCAGAGGAAGAGATTCCCAAAGAAGAAAGTAATAAACCATTGGATATAAAGAAGATAGAATTTGATGTTGGGTCAGAACTCAGTAAGAAAAAGGTTAATATCACATTTGGAGAACTTATGAAAGTTCAACAGTACAGAGAACAAGTCTACAGAGCATTTGGATTAGTAGAACAAAAAGAAGACCCAACTTGCCATGCTTCTAGACAAAATCAACATGATACAAGATCACCATCCTCTGTCAGACCCTTCTATGTGTCATTAAGGTATAATTCAGATGAAGGGGAAAGATATGTGATTCATAATTGCATGCTAGACAGTGGAGCTTCACATAATATCATGCCTAAGCTAATAGCTGACCAAATGGGATTAATCTGTACTAGAGATTCTACCCCTATTTTTGTAATGGATAGTAGGAAAATTCCTTGTGTAGGGGTGATAACTGGATTGTTAGTTTTCCTAGATCAACACCCCAAAAAGGGCATTGTCATGGATGTTGCAGTAGTTGATGTTGACCCATTTTTCTCATTATTACTCAGTAGACATTGGGCTGAACAACTGGGAGGTTCAATTCAATTGGACTGGTCCTATGCTACAATCCCAATATCAGATAAGGAGAATATAATTTTGAGAAGGGAACCATTCAACAAACACTCCATAGAGTTAATTCAAATAGATGAAACCATGATTAACTTAGTAAACTCTATGGAAGAAAAAGGGATGGGAGTTTATTCAATATGGCACAACCCATTCCTGGTGGAGGTACCAGAAGCAAAGAACATGGATCCAAAAGATATAAAAATAGTAGATGCTGAATCAAATAGAGTTTTGACTCAAGAAATGTGGACCATGTCTTTTGATGGAGCTAAATCCCAATCTGGAGCAGGTGCAGGTGTTAATATGACTGATATAAAAGGAAATTACCTTAGTATTCCTTACAGATTACAATTTCCTTGCACAAACAATGTAGCTGAGTATGAAGCTTTACTACTAGGGCTAAGGAAAGCAAAAGAGTTAGGCATTAACTACTTGACTATAATAGGGGATGCAGAGCTTATTATACTACAGATCAAAGGTAAATATCAGACTAAACATCCTAGGCTTAAGCAATATAGAAATGTAGTGTTGGAAGAAATTGATAAATTCTTAGCTTTCAATATCTCATATATTCCTAGAGAACAAAATCATGTTGCAGATATTTTAGCTGTAAATGCCTCAGGTCTAGATCACCCAGAGATAACTACAGAATATATGGATAGATTCCCAACTATTTTAGTTTATAAACCTTCTGTGCCAGATAACATAGTATATCTACAGGTCTTTCAGGATGACATAGATATTAAAGATTTTATGACTCTGCAAAATCAGTATGCAGATGTAATCTGTGATGAAAAATATGAAGAAAAGCTAAAAGACCAAATAGGAGAGCTAGTAGAAGTAATCCAGTTGAAAACTAATAAAATACCCAAAGGATTAGTTTCTCTAGAAAGTCTATTTGATGATTTTGACAAAGCTTATAAACCTTTACGTAGAGAAGTAATATCTGAAGATATTAACATTGGTTCAATGAAAGAACCCAGAATAGTGAAAGTAGACATGGCTTTACCTGCTAAAGAAAAAGTTGGATATATCAGTTTCTTGAAAAAGAACAAAGAACATTTTTCCTAGACTTATGAAGATCTGAAAACATTCAAAATAGATGTAATGACACACATAATACCCCTGAAAGAAGATTCCAAACCATTCAGATAGAAACAAAGGAAATACAATCCAACTCTGCACCCAATAATGCAAAAGGAAGTACAAAAATTGTTGGATTCCAAAATAATCAGAAAGGTAAGATTTTCTTCATGGATATCCAATTTAGTACCAGTCAAAAAAAAGAATGGGGATATTAGACTCTGTGTAGATTTTAGAAATTTAAACAAGAGTTCATTAAAATATAATTACCCATTACCCAACATGGAACAATTATTGCAAGCAGTAGTTGGCTCAACAAGATTGTCTCTATTAGATGGATTTTTAGGGTACAATCAAATTCAGATAAATCCAGAAGATAGACATAAGGCAACATTCACTACACCCTGGGGCACATTTGAATATTTAAGGATACCTTTCGGACTAATGAATGCAGGTGCTACGTTTCAAAGAGCAATGGACTTTACCTTTAAAGGATTAATGTTCAAAATTGTAGTTGTATACTTAGATGATATCATAGTATTTTCTAAGAATCCAGAAGATCATCTAGAACATTTAACTGTAGTTTTTGCTCGGTGCAAGGAATTTGGAATTTCTTTGAATCCCAAGAAATGCATATTTGGGACTACACAAGGAAATTTATTAGGACATATAGTTTCAGAAAAAGGAATAAGCATTGATCCAGACAGAATTGAAGCCATTTCCAAAATTCCCCCTCCTAGAAATTTAAAAGGAGTCAGGTCATTCTTTGGCAAGATAAATTTCATCAGAATATTTGTCCCAAATTTTGTAGAGATGACCAAACCCATAAATGACATGGTTAAGAAAACTGGAGAAATAAAATGGACAGTGGAAAATATGGAAGCATTTAACAAAATTAAAGAAGCCATATCAACCACTCCAGCCCTAAGTTGCCTAGATTATGCCAAATATTTTAACATCTATTCTTATGCATCTGAACATTCTATAGTTGTAGTTCTTTCACAGAAATATGATGAAAATAATGAAAGGCCAATAGCCTTCATGAGCTCAGGACTAAAAGGAGCACATATTAAATACACCTTGCTAGAAAAACATGCTTATGCAGTCATACAATATTTAGAACACTTCAAAGGTATATTTGGCTCAAATAAGGTTTACTATTGTATTCCTTTTATAGCAATAAAGGATATTTTTTCCCAATCAGAGCCATTAGGAAGACCAACAAGGTGGATGGTAAAGCTTCTGCAATATGATGTTGAATTCAAAATAGTTAAAACTATCAAAGGGCAGGGTTTAGCAAAATTGTTGGCCAAAAAAGAAGAAGAAGGATTTGAAAATGTTCTCACAATAGATGAGGCATATGATGTCAGAAGAATCAATAATACTGAATGCAAATGGTATGAAGAAATATTGTCATACTTACAAACTCTGTCATTCCCTAAAGATATGTCAACAAACAGAATGAGGTCAGTCAAACTTCAAGCTCAGAAATATTACATACAAGATGGTGTGCTATACTAGAAACACCTTGATGGAATATTATTAGTCTGTTTATATGAAAGTGAAGTCCCAAAAATAATCAATGAATTTCATGATGGTTTATATGGAGGACATTTTGCTCCAAGAGCTACAACTAATAAAATTATGAGAGCAGGATATTATTGGCCTTCCATTTTTAAATATGTATATAAACATGTTAGGAACTGTCATAACTACCAGGTTTTTGTAGGAAAGAAGCGTTTGGCTGCCATGCCCCTCAAGCCAGTAATCATTGAAGCACCATTCACACAATGGGGTATTGACCTAATTGGAGAGATCAAGCCTAATTCATCTGGCCAACACAAGTGGATCATAACTGCAACAGATTACTTCACCAAGTGGGTAGAAGTTGCACCATTGAGAACATCCAATACTACCACTATCATCAAATTCTTGGAAGAAAACATTCTGACCAGGTTTGGGGTTCCTCAAAAGCTAGTTACAGATAATGCACAATATTTTGTTTCATATGAAATGGTAGAATTTTGTGCTGAATATGGAATTGAATTATCCCATTCTGCTAATTATTACCCCCAAGGAAATGGTTTAGCTGAGTCATCAAATAAGAATGTAATAACAAGAATAAAAAGGTCATTAGGAAAGAACAAAAGGGGATGGGATAGTGAACTTAAATTTGCTTTATGGGCTGATAGGTTGTCTGTTAAAAGAAACACAGGAAGAACCCCCTATGAGATGGTTTATGGAGAGAAAGCCCTATTACCTTCAAGAATAGAAAAATTGGCACTTTCCCTCTTATTGCAAGACCATGAAAACCCCAACCCCATACAGAGAAGGCTTGACCAAATTGTCCTATTGGAAGAACAAAGAAGAGAGACCCTTAATAGAATGATGGAACAAACTCAGAAAACCATGAAATTGTTTAATAAGAAAGCCAAGGGTACTCCTTTTTCTCAGGGAGATATAGTCATCTATTGGGATCCTAAAAATGATAAACATGGTGAAAAAGGTAAATTTGAACCCAAATGGATTGGTCCATACCAAATAGCCCATGTTATCAACCAGAATACATACAAGTTGTAGACCTTGTAGGGTGAAATGATGGCTATCCCTATTAATGGCCAACACCTCAAAATGTACAATCCCTATTGAAGGTGAATAAAATAAAAGAAAAAAAAATGAAAAGAACAGAAAACCCCAAAAATAGAGTGCTTTACTTTTTAGCTTTTCTTTTCTTGTTTAGTTTAATGTTGAGTTTACTGTACACATGATATTCTTAGTTTGATGAGTATACATTACTGTTGATTCCACAAAAAATGATAAGGAAAAAGGAGATTTATTTTAGATTTTGATGAGTTTTACAATTTTCAAAATATGAATGTTTATGCAATAGTTGTTTGATATGAGATAAAACAGAAGGAAAACAAAGCTGATTGAAACATCATGTCAAAGCCTCACATTACAAATGATACTTAAAGTGACTTCAAAGGTCCAAAGAGCCAAGTTATCTTTGAGAGGGTGGTTAAGCTAAAAATCATTACACTCATCCTTTTAGCCAGAAACTAATCCTCAACTCAGGCATACTCATTGCACAATTTGCTTATATATCCAAGTACTTCTCTCACGAGAAAGAAAAATAAAAAACAAAGTTAAATTGAGTCACTGCCTGAGATATCTTGGAAAACCTCTATCGGGGCTATAGACGCTTGACTGGAAGTAGGGTAAAACCAGATGGGATTAGAAGCAACTCCACTGGGGCTATAGACGCTTGACTGGCAGTGGAGCCCTACAGAATGGAAAATTTTTTTGAGTGAAATCACATATTAGGCTTAATTATTTTGCTCAGATATGGCAAAGTTCTGAAAGACTTAGAAATAAAAATGAATACACAAACACACACATGGGCTTAAACATGATGAAGCAAAAGGCTTTGACAAATTTTGTGTAATCATATCTTATAACTTAGCTAGAACAAGCATTACAATAATCTCAAAAGCTCATATATTTCTAAAATTTTGGCCCTACTTTTCCAGAAAGTGAATGAAAGGAAATTACAGTTTTTCAATACTCTCTGACCCTGATGTCCGGTCACTAGTATAGTTTTTTAGTTTTAAAAATTGTAATGTTTTGTTATTTTTAAGTTTTGCTTATCAGCCTTGAAGTTTTTTATTTTTGTTCATTTTCTACAAATAAAACCAGGAGATTCTGTGGTTCTCAAGTGCCTCATGTTTTCAACACTTTGTCCCAGTTAGAGCCTATGTTGGAGCCAAATTTGACTCAACTTTGAAACCCCCAAATTTAAATTTTTGGTTTCAATCAAAATATTCATAATGTTGGTCACTTCTTCAGTTGGTGTGAGTTACTTGAGTTTTCATTGGTTGGTTTGATGAAGTCTAACCTTGGTTGTTAATAATGTGTGCCTTTTTTATTACTCAAGTATCTAAAAAGGGATAGGGCAAAGTTTTATTAATCAAGATCTCTAAAGCCAAAATCTGACCTTCATATAATAATTTTCCTTGGGCTTAAACCAACCGATAAACCTTTAAGTCCTAAGGTATTTAAAAGTGATTTAATTAAACATCGTGGTCTAAAAAAAAAAATATTTAGGGTATGCACCCCATTTAATTAAAAATTGAGCACCTTAGATTTAATCCAAGGGCGCTCGAATGTTTAATCCGATTTTAATAAATTAATAAAAGTGTCAATATTCTATAAAATTATAACCTAAGGTCAAAAATGATTAAAACCCATGCAACTCAGTCGATCTGGATAGATGTGCTTGAACCAATCCAAATCCAATGATCTCCAAAGAGTCAAAACTTTAAAGAGTCAACATGAGTCAAAGATTCAAATAAACATAGAGCAACTCAAAGATCGGATGATAGCGTAGTCGGAACTCAAGCATCACAGTTCACTTGATTTAATTAAACCACATATTAAAATACTATGGTAAAAAATAATTAAAGGTACACACCCCCTTTGAAATAATCACCAATCAAGTTGGGCGGATCGAGACCAACGCTTGATCTAGATCTAATCTGACGATGGCACTCTTACAAAGGTGCATCAAAAAGTAAAAGCCTCCAAGAGGTTAATTAAATCCATTAAAACAAGATTAACAAGGGTATAATACATTGGATAATAATCCCCCTTTCAATTTAATCAAAGTTTAAAATTATATACCCCCAATAATTAACCTTGCAAGTTGACCAAGATCTACGGCTACGCCAATAGCTATCGAAGATCCAACGATCACACCAAAATCATGGATGGTAGGATATCGGGTAAAGACAAAGGTAAAGTCAAAATTTAATTATGAATTAATAAGGGTATAATATATTGCTAAAATTCCCCCTTTCAGCTTAATCAAGGTTAATAAAATCTAATGATACGCCCTCTTTGACTAACGTATATCAACTTAAATCCTAAGATCAATGGAAAAATCAAAGCAAAAAGGATTAAATAACTGATTGACCACACCTCATTCTCCTACATCCAATGTACATGGTAAAATGATCAAAGTTTAGTCTAAAAGTTTATTTCACAAATGATTAATTAATTCGATTACTAATTTTCCCCTTTTAGCTAAACCGTGTATATACGAAATGATCCAACGATAGCACTCTCATCATGATATAATCTAACGTGATCACTCAGAGAGGTAAACATATTATATAGTGCCTAGGTTCTAATAAAACAATCATTAAGGTTTTAATCTCTAGGTTAACTTTATAACCATGATTAAATAAGATTAATACCCCCATATTCAATTATATCACAACAGGTAGACTAACGATCATGCAGGTCCCGAGACATCAATGGTTGCGCTAATCCTTTCTAAGATCTGATGATAGCGCATAAATCAAAGGTTTAAATGATAAATCAATCACCTAGATCTGATGGTAGCGCTCCATTAAGAGCAAGAAGATCCGATGGTCATGAATGAGTCAAAGTCAAGACAAAGGGACACGAGCGGGCTAAACCAATGGGTATCTTCTGACAGATCCGATGGATGCGCTCTATCTCAAATCGATCCAACGATAGCGCACACTCTAAAGGTAAACCAAAAGGTAAGCTTAAATTAACATTTGATTAATTAAATCTTAAAAATACTTTAAACCCTTATTTAATTACCATCCTTATTGGTCAAAATTAAAAAGGGTTCACATGTTTTCTTTCAAATAACTAACCTACAGGTTTTAAAAGATCAAAGGTTGCGATAGAACAGGAGTACATCCGACGGTTGCGCTTGATCATGGTTGACTCAGGGAAGCTAAGGATATTCAAGATAATAATGATAGGCACTCACACCAAGAACCAAATCTTGTGAAGATCCCGAGGGTGATTGCTGCCTAAGTAAAATATAATCAATCCCAAAGATTTAGTTATCATTCGGGTCTGAGGTGGCACGAGATTCAAAATGGAAACCATCCCCATTACACATCTCAGTTCCACATCAGATAAAAAGGGTTCCAACGACAAATAGCAGAAGTCTTAATGATTATAGGCACACAAATCAAAAGGCCCAGGGCACGTAGGATGAAGGACATTACCCATCATAAATGCTCAACTCCAAAAAAGGACGCATTGGCAAAATTTCTTTGGCTAATTTTAAACAATAGTTGGTGGCATCATATTGATGACAAAACATGTGAAATTATCAAACCCATTTCACCACCCTATATATGAGCTCACGAAACCAGTCAAGGCTACTACCCTAGTGAGCTAAGAGCAGAAGTTGATACACAAGAAGTACAGAGAGAAGAGGATTTTCAAGCTTCACTATCACAGAAGGACCCGACCTGCTACATTGAGATCAATGGCATCATGGGGAGACATTTTCATACCAGAAGACACTAGGGAAGCCATAAAATTCATCACAGATAGGTCACCATACTCTGAGATCTCTGGACCGCCTATTCCTGGTAGCACAATGTATGAATTTGCTCAAAAATGTGGAGCTGATAAAAGACCTACCCCAGCACAGCAATACGAGATTGACAATGCATGTATCAAGAGTTTTGATCGTGTAATGGAGAATGATAACAGGACACCATGGATAATGGCTGATCTTCATCACAGAGCACGGAGGTTACAATACAAGGGTTTTCCTAGAAATAACAGATGGAACAGTAACCTTGGGAAGTTGATATGTCCGAAGGTTCACTTCTCATAAGATTTAATGGCGTGGATGGTAGTGGCGTATGATGAGAGAACAAGGACATTTCGAGACAATAAGGATCGGCTCGTATTCAGTATCAAAGTCGAACACATCCAAGAAGTCTTCAATCTGATAGAGTATACCACCTTTCTGGTGCAAAAGGTAATCGAACACCAATCTCGTATGTTCACAGACATGGAAGTTTTTAAAACTTTGTTTGATACACATGAGAAAATAGAAAAGAAATTTCCAATTAGGAA
The DNA here is from genome assembly GCA_028583015.1 of Wollemia nobilis. Lineage (NCBI taxonomy): Eukaryota > Viridiplantae > Streptophyta > Pinopsida > Araucariales > Araucariaceae > Wollemia > Wollemia nobilis. The sequence continues at coordinate 5,579,331 of JAQPPZ010001844.1, forward strand.
AAATGCTTTTAAGCCATGGGTCCAAGATTTTTGTGATATGATAAACATAGTCTTAGGAGTACAGGATCTCAGTAGAATAACTAAAAGGACTTTATATTTAGCTGCACAATGCAATAGGGCATATAACACCCCAATTTACACCTAGGAATTAGAATTAAGTAACCAAATACATAAAGAAATGATAGAATTGAAAAAAGTAATTTTTGAACAAAGACAAGAGATGCCCCATTTCTCTCAATATTCATTTTTCATCCATCTGATAGTGGGTCAATTGGGAGAAGAAGCCAGAGAAGAGTAGAAGCCATTGACAACCCCTATGTTCAGACCAGTTTTTGGAGGATACATGAAGGGCGCACTCATTTAGGTTGGTTCTATGATCATTTTATGGTAGAAATCCATTGGATTTTAACTGGGATGCTCCCTGAGAGATTAGGGCCAGGAGTAAGGGCTTTCATCAAAGAAAAGGAGATTGGGGATTTCTTTTTCACAGAAGGTTTTACCTATATCAGGCTCTATGGGGCCAAAATTCCCCCAAAGCTATTACCAAAGTATTGTCCATTATCTCTAGCAGCCTTGGAATTATGTAGACAGGTAGCCGAAGAGGCCAAGATGAGATTAGTGAAGAAACATGGTAAAGTCCCTTGGCTCAATGTTCCCTATCACTTTGGAGATTATATATTTGTTGGCTACCCTACACTACTCAAGGGAATGTTCGATTTGGATACTATGGACTTCGATGAAATAACTTGGAGATTTTATGACCCAAAAGGGATATACAATAAAATGATGGAAAAAAGAGAATATGCCCGAATACTGCATCGTCAAGACGCTTTTGAAGAGAGATTATTAGAAGCTATGGAAAAAGGAATAGATTTACAGGAAGTATGGGATGAGTTCCCTCCCAAGAAAAGAGGCAGCACACAGGTTCATGAGGCCTATGATTACCCTACAGAATTAAGAAGGCTTCGAGAAGGTTCAGTAGAGGCTGTAGCACCCATTTTTCTAGGGGTAGTTCAAGCAATCAAAGAAGATCCCTTATTAGAGTTGATAGAAGAATAGGGTATTGACCTAATGGAGGTCATTGTGAATACTATAGACATAGTAGAGCAACAAGTTAGGCCTCCTGGAAGTGCTCATCTCAGAATAGAATCGACACCAAGCACTCCTCAAGAAGTTTCCCAAAAACCTAGTACAAGTAAGGGGAAAGAACTTGTAATCACATCTTGCTCGAGAGTCTTCTCTCGTAGAACAAGCTATAGTTCCTATTTTTGATAGGGTCTTAGTTGTAACAAGTGTAAAGAAATTAGCACCCATGGCTATCCCTGCCACTATAAAAATAAGGAATCAAGAGATTAAAATTCCATCGGTAATACAAATGAATAGTAGAAGAACTGGTGGGATTGGTGGTCTATTTCGAAGTCACCTAGTGAAGAAAGCAAACAGAGATTACCACCTTAGAAAAGAAGAAGCCCAGACTATCCTTACCTTCTACAAAGGTTGTATTGGAAAGGACAGATGAGCAGAATATTTTCACTACTACAAATGAACAAGAACTACAGTTAGTGGCAGGGATGGGAAATATAGAAGAGCAATTTATAGAAGAATCACAATTAGGAGCAACTATATCAGATATAGCAGAGATAAATCTTCCTGCTCTACAAGACCCACTAGTCTTCAAAGTCAATGAGGAAACAAGGGGCTCATCAATACTAGGGAAAGAAGGTGAAGTGGCCAAAGTTGTCAAGGCAATGCAAAATCAAGCCATAGACCAATTCATTGGGAAAATTGCAGAGCTAAGGAAACAATTGGAAAAAGAGGAGAAGGAAAAGGTAGAATTGAAAGCATTAATAAATAAACAACAGGAAGAATTGGCCAGAAAAGATACTTCAAGTGCACAACCCCCTTCAGTGGTGAAGATTCAAGATCATGTCTATTATCTGAATGCAATGAAGAAAGACATGTTAATGAAAATAAAAGCTCATGCCAGTGGGTTTTCTGAGATGTTTAGACAGATGAGGGTGATCCGAGTAACTGCTCAAGAAATTATGACATTATTACAAGAAAGAGAAGAGGATTTTGAAGTCATCCACCCTACCCTAGATTTTATAGGAGACCATTTTGAAGAACTGCAAGGACAAGAGATAATAACAGATGATGGCCACAAAATTCAGCTCAATTTTGAGTTTTTCAAAGCAGCTCTATTTGGAGCAAACCGAAAGAAGTGGATAGATGTTGTAAATGAAATGGATAATCTGATCAAAGATGCAATAGAAATACTGGAAGATATTGGTCTCTCCTTAGATCAATGCTTAGAGGCCTCTGATATAGAAGAAGTATTCAAGTGTACCATAGAAATATTTGAATGTGAATCAGGTGATGAGGCCGAAATGATTAGACAAACTACTCTTGTGGTGAATACTGTGGAAATGTTACTCTTTCAATATGAAATGAACAGGCTCACTATTGCCACACAAAAAAATAGAATTTTGCAAGAGATGAATATGCTGAGGATTGCAGCAACATTTGATACAGAAGTATGGAGATTAATAACTGAGCAAATAAAAAAGCTGCAAAAAGCCCAAAAAGGGAAAGGAGTTAAAACTCATGATCAATAGCTGGAAGCAAGTTCATCACAACAGAAGTCTGAGCCAACAGAAAAAGTCTCGACAATAGTTGACAGAGAAACAATACATAAAGAAGTAGTAGAAAAAGAAAAAGGTTCTCCTAACCCCTCCATCACTGGTTAGATTGAATTGTTGTTGAAAAATTCAAAGAAGAGAGTACAACCAAAACAACAAGAGTAGTGGAAGCCAGCTGTACCATTTTTGAAGTTCAATCAGATGCTGACAAGTGTAAGGTCAGAAATGAACCAGAAATAACAGAATCAAGAACCAACAGTTATAAAAGGAAGCAGCTGCGGTCAAGTTCTGCATCAAGCAATTAGAGAATAGCATTTTTTCTAAGAGGTATACTTGAGTGCCCTATTAGTTGTGTTGTTGTATCCCCTTCTGTGTCTATTTTTCTTTCTCATTTCTTATTCTTCCCTTTGCTTTGTAGGATTGTGATAGGAAAGTGTTCAAGAAGCTGAGATCATTTCCTACCTTTTTGAGCCTGAGATTTAGAGACTCTGCTGTTACCATATTGGAACAAGGAGAGTAGGAGAGACCTGTTACATTATTTGAACAAGATATTTTCATTGTATTGATATATTTTCTTTGAGAAAAATAGAGTTAAAAGGCATTCTGCCCACTCTGCATGTAAACTTTATGAAATCAATACAATTTTGAGTCTCTTTTCTATTATATCTTTTGTCTTAGCTCTGTGTGTCACTGTGTAATGGGTTACATTATTTGAATGCATTATATACGTTTCTCTCATTGGTTAACTCTTGGTTTTATTGGCAAACCTTCATTCGAATTTTGCATGGTGAAACCAAAAAGGTGAGATTTTACCTTTGGCATGTTTTCATTTGACCTTACTTGAAGAGGATTTGAAAATTCCTCTTTTATCTCATGACATTCATCATCATGTAGCACTTGTTTTTTCTCCATGACTTATTTATCAAAGGCACCAAACCTAGGTACCCAATTGAACATATGTACCTCTCTTTCAAACCATAAGTCTTGTCTATATAGGGGTGGGTTAACTAAAACATTTATGTGATAAATCACTTGGGTTGTTTTGGGTAACGTGATATTTTTAATTGGATCATCAATGATATCAAACCCAAATGATTCAGGTTTTGTAATTTTCTCATTTTGAAATGGCATAATCATTGTAGCACAAGTAAGTGGATCAAGATTTTCAATTTCTTTTCCTCCCAAGGAATCTAAAGCAAATGACTCTCTTTCTTGATTCATGGTTGTAGAATCCTTATCGTGTTCCAAAATTTGATGAGATTTGAATTCCTCTTCCAAAACTTTCTCAAATTGTATAGGATTTATAGTATACTCATGTGAGGAAGTAATTGAGTTATCCTACATATTAATTGACACAACAAGTTTATTAGAAGAATTAGATTGATAATATTCTTCCTATTTCTTCCACAAATCATAGTAATCATACCCCAAGTTCAAGTTATGAAGCTCAAGTACTTCTTCTTCATATTCTAATTCATCAACATGTTTCTCATCCCATTCATCTTCACCTTCCTCACTCTCACTCTCTTGAGGATATAGAGTTTCCACCACCAAAATGTTGTCCTATCCTTACTGATGTTGAGGTGGACCCTTATTTGGCACAAGTTCCAAATCATCCACTTGATCTTGGAGACAATGGGTATACCTAGAAATTTTGAGACAATTCCTTTCATTATTCTCCTTTGTATTATGCAATCTACACCCATTTTCCCATGCAAAATCAGAAAGATTAAGAATGGAACTAGGGTGACTTGGTCCTGCAAAAGTATCTATCTGATTAGCAATAGGGGAAGGCACACCCCCATTGTTTGGCTTCGTATTCCACTATATCCCTCTATTGTTGGAGTTTCAATTTGGGTGAGGGTCATGGGATTCATACTTCTATTTTTGAACTAAACCCCTACTCAATTTATGAACTATATTTTTGAGCTCTTCAACCTCTGAATAAATCTCTTCTGGTTGAGCTATGTTATTGCTAGTTCCAATTGGTGAGATCTTGACTTAACATTTGAGTTGGATTTTGAGCCACTTGATTTACATAGGGATTCACACTTTGAATCCAAATTGGATTGGGGAAAGGAACTATAGCCTGATAATTAACCGGACTGGCTCCTTACATAGTCTACTGACTATTTTGCAAAAATGAAGGAATGGGGGGAATGGATGTGATTGGTTGAATTGGAATGGGTGTGTAAGCGGGTGTTGATGAATATGGTTGTTGATAAGGCAAAGCATTTATGCCTAATATTTACGGTGCCATGATATGATTCATCATAGGATCTTGACCATATGGACCATATTGTCCTACCATAGGCATCTGGGAAAACCCATAACTCTGTGGTGTCATTTGTTGTTCAATGGTCATAGCTTCATTGTAGGCTAGAGCAAGCGTGGTAACTTGAGGATTTTGCCTTGCAAACATTGCCATCATAGGATCCAATGCCCAAAAATATATTTGCAAAGCTACTGCGGGATCAATGGCAAAATGTCAAATTGCTTTATTATAGCACTTCTGAAATATTTGATTAAAATCTTGGATTGGCTCACCCTAGCCTCGTTTGCATGTAATGAACTGATTATAGATGATTGTGGGATCTAATGGTGACCTGAATTGATTCACAAAAGCATCCTGCATTTGCGTCCATGATGTAATGGAACCAGTAGGTAAGCAAATATACCATTCGTAAGCCACTTGGTCTAGGATCATGGGGAAGAGTCTACAAGCCGCATCTTCATGTTGAACTTGTAGTCTTATAAAAACACCCCTATAGGCCTGAATATGTTCTTCTGTGGTCCTTGGGCCATTAAGTTTGTATTCGAGAAAAAATCTCTCTATATTATTAGGGATCTCATGAATATCCTTTGCAATATTCAAAGGAATGTTATGGGCTCCGTACCAAGGAGGTGGTGGAGGTTGGGCCATTTGATTAAAAATTGATGATGATAACCCTACAAGAATTGTGGAAATGGTACTGATAATTGGTACACTAGTGGCAAATGACACCACCGATGCAAGTCTACTAGATGCGCCTGAAATAGAAGGATCTTCTGTAACAAGAATATTTGGTGGGACCATAGTTTGCTTGGTTTTATTCCTTAGATTCCTATGAGTGAGTGAGAGGCTTTGGAATATGTTTTCCTTAGTTGTTTTGGACCTAGTTGCAATGCGATGCGGTGGGTCCAGCTTGTAAATGAAACTACCCTACAAAACCTGATAAAACTCTCAATACCTCAAAGAAAACCTGCGACACACAAAAAATCCTGCAATTAATGAAATTCAAAGAATCACTTCAAAATCAATTTGTTAGTTGTGAATGAAAGAAGGAACCATGACAAAGCAGTGTTCTAAAAATGTAAGTTTCTGATTCACCAAATCACATATGTGCAAGTGAAGAGCATACTCCTAGTGTTGTAGGCTTTCTGATTCACAAGATCACATTACACGCAAGTGAAGAGCATAATACCGAAAACAAATACATTTTAGACAAAAGATAATTCCTTACAAATAAGCATGAAATTGACTAGCAAATATCAAACATGTAACGTATTAATAATCATGTCAGCATCAACCAAGAGATGTATCCATTAAAATCAAATGAAAGTAAATGCATGGAGACAACCTCGTTAGTCAAGACCAAAATAAATCAAAACACATTATTCTTGTATGAACAATAAAAAACGTTAGAAAAATGCATAGCGATTCATGTCCTCCTTTTAACACTACAAGGTTGTGTTGTTAAAAGAGATCTAAAGATAATAATAAATAGGGCATGAAATATTTAAAATTTAAATCCCTATAGCATTTAAATCACTCTGAAATAAAATATTTCAGGCCCTCCTTCTAGCGCCAATCTGTTGAGTGGTATTTTCACCCAGTTGTGAAAGTACACTCTCCTTTAGGATTTGGGTTCCAAATCCCCTCTTGCAAAGAAGTTAAACAAACAACTTCTCCAAGGTCTCCGCTGTATTAGCATTTGCATATGTGTATTAGTAATCTCAAATAAAGATATTCAATTTAAATGCTTGGAACACCTTAATGATTGCAAGTAATTATAAACAATGGGCAATGTTGGTTTATTTCACCATGAAACTTTAGTGATTGTTTATTGTTTTTTTTTTTAATTTTGAAAAAATTTAAATGTTTATTTTAATGCTTGAAAATTTAAAATAAGTGAAAATTTCTGGAAAAAAAAAATGTAGAAAATGAAAATGAAATGCAGAAAACTGGAAATAAAACGCATTCAGTATGATGCTATCCTATTTCGACAAAACCGAAGATGTGAGGTTTTCATGCATGCAACCTAACCTATTGGACCTACAAAACAAGAACAATCTGGATAAGATAAGTGCTAGCTCCTAGGGTTTAAAATGAGGTTTTTTAGATTTAAACATTCACATGAAGCAACCAAGAAAACTTGCATAAACTCCATTTACAAGCCAAAAATCTGAAAATAGACATTTAATATTGCATGCAGAAAATGACTCCTCCTTTCTTGTCCATAAGATGCAACAATCTGAAATTTTTTGTATTAAAAATTTGTCATTTTACAATAACAAAAATTTCTGGTTTTCCCAAACCAGTCCATGGAAGAAAAACGACTCAAACAGGTCCAGAATGGCCCTCTTGCCTTCAACTCTGCTCGCAGAAATTTCCAATCCCTTATGGCCTCTTTGAATGATGTATTTAAACTTCTAAAAAAAAATGTTTCTCCTTCCATGACTGTTCGTTTCAATTTCCAATGGTTGTTCATTTCACCTTCCCTTGTGCATGCGTGAGTTTTCATTTCCAAAAAAAATTCATTTCTATTTTGTGGCCCTTCGTTTCATTTCCTCCACATGGGCTTGCATCTATTTCCCTTCGTGTGTAACGACCATCTTAAATGATTTCAAATCATTAAAGATTCCTTATGTAACGCTTTGTCTTATTCATTGGATTTTGTCCTTATGTCCACATCACTATGTAGGTCTGTTACCTTGGCAAAAATGGAACATGTCACGATATCGTGACACTTTATTCTTCTTTGCTTGCCTACCCCTTTTGAATCATGAAAATGTAACATGTCGCAATATCGCGACACTTTTGGCCCCTTCCATATTTTGTTGCTTTTAGCCGCAAAAATACAACATGTCGTGATATCGCGACACTTTTTCCTCCTTTGACCACAACGATGCAACATGTCACGATATCGTGACACTTTTCTTCTTTTGGCCGTGACGATGCAACATGTCACGATATCGTGACACTTTTTCTCTTTTGGCCGTGAAAATGCAACATGTCGCGATATCGTGACACTTTTTCTCTTTTGGCCGCGACGATGCAACATGTCGCGATATCACGACACTTTTCCTCCTTTGGCCATGACAATGCAACATGTCACGATATCGTGACACTTTTTCCTCCTTTTTTTGCGATGGTGCAACATGTTGCGATATCGCGATACTTTTTCTCTTTTGGCCGCGACGATGCAACATGTCACGATATCGCGACACTTTTCCTCCTTTGGCCACGACGATGCAACATGTCACGATATCACGATATTTTTTCCTCCTTTGGCCACGACGGTGCAACATGTCATGATATCGTGACACTTTTTCTCTTTTGGTCATGACGATGCAACATGTCATGATATTGTGACACTTTTTCTCTTTTAGTTGTGACGATGCAACATGTCGCGATATCGCGACACTTTTTCCTCCTTTGGCCATGAAAACACATGTCGTGATATCATGACACTTTTTCTCTTTTGGCCGCGATAGTGCAACATGTCGCGATATCACGACACTTTTTCTCTTTTGGCCATGACAATGCAACATGTCATGATATCGTGACACTTTTTCTCTTTTGGCCGTGAAACTACAACATGTCATGATATCATGACACTTTTTCTCTTTTGGCCGCGATAGTGCAACATGTCACGATATCATGACACTTTTTCTCCTTGTGGTTTTTTGCTTTTTCTTTGATCTTTAGCATATGGGCCACTTCGATCTTCTTGGAACACATGAAAAAAAGGTGGGTCCCTAATTTTGGGGTACATTGTGGAGCAGCCACAACATGCTCCATTGTTTGATGGTAACAATTATGCTTTCTAGAGCATGAGGATGAAGAAATACTTGATATCACAAGGATATGAGGCATGTAAAATGGTTGAAAAAGAGTATAGGGTTGAAGGTGATCCCGAGGTAGATAAAACTATCAGGAATTTGGTTGAGATCAATGCAAGAGCAATGAATTATATTTTGAGTGGGCTTCATGAGACATATTTTGTAAAAGTCATGCTATGTACTTCAACTAATGAAATGTGGACCAAGTTGTGGAATACTTATGAAGGAGATTCCAAGGTAAAGTTGTCAAAACTACAAACTTAGAAAATATTTGAGGAATTGAAAATAGAAGATTCTAAAGATATTGCAAAGTTTTTACTTTGAGTTGATGAAATCACTAACACCATGAGAGACCTAGGTTTTGAGATGAAAGAATCAAAAGTTACTCAAAATGTTTTGAGATCACTTCCCATGAAATATGATTCTAAGGTTTCAACAATAGAAGAGATAAGGGATATCAACAAGTTAACAATGGAAGAATTGCAAGGCAGTCTCACAACTTATGAGATGAGGGTAAGTAAGCATCAGGTTCCAGTAAAAGAGATTGCATTCAAGGCTTCAAAAAAAGATAAAGGGAAAGTTTTAGAGATGGATAGAGTCCTAGATAATGATGAGGAAGCTAACTTCATCAAAAGAAATAAGGACTCAAGGAATTTCAGGGATGTAGGGAAAGTCAGATGCTACAAGTGTGGTGATCTTGGTAACTATGCATACAAGTATCCACATGAAGAAAACAATGATGAAAAATAGGGTCACCGAAGAAAAGAATATGGAAAGCATAAGCATGCCAAATATTACAGATTCAAGCAAAACCGATATGAGAAAAAGAAATTTTTTTGTAAGGCAAAGAAATATTACTACATTGTAGATGCAAGTGATAGTTCAGGTTACAGTGATAGAAACCAGTCAGAGGAAGAAGAATGTACATTCTTTGGAATAAGTGAATAAAGGCAAGAACACCTATTCCTAGGTATTGAAGTTAAATAAGAGGATATATCTATTGAAGAAATATATGAAGAGCTTGCCATAGCCATTGAGCAAGAAAATAGGTACAAGAAAGGTCTAAGGATACTAAAATGCTTCATATGCGGATATTTTGGGCATATAGATGATGATTGCACATACTACAACAATTGCAACAAGGAAAGTTTATTTGTTGAAAAAGAAAGCAACATTTTCAATAATAGTTCTAGCAGCAATTGTAGTGACAATTCCAGTAGCAGTGATGATGAAGAAGAGAATTCCACAAAACAAGAAAATAAAATCAGGAGGTTGGAAAATAAAATCAAGAGGCTTGAAAATAAGGTTCATGAAAATGAAAAGGTCAATATGATGCTTAGTCAACACATTCAAGATTTGGAAAAAGAGCCTCAATAATCAAAAGAGCTTGGTATCACTATTTATGAGAACCTAAAGGAGAGGAAATAAAGATATGATCAGTTAAAATAAGAATATTAGAAAAGTTTGGGGACCTACATAGATGAGTTAGAACGATTTCAAAGGAATTCAAAAACTCTGGATAATATTTTGGATTTACAATGAGATCCATTTATAAAGACATGGCTTGGTTATGAAGAAGGGAAATCAAAAATAAGTACACAAGGTCCTATATTTGTATCAGGAGGTTTTTTTTCAAAAATCTATAAATAAGAACCAGTTCCCAAAGAAAAATAAGCAGCAAAAATGGATACTTGCATTTCAAAGGCTATAGAGGTGTGTGCCAATTTTCTACTTGACATAAATAAAGAGAAAGAAGAGAAAGTTTCCAAGGCACCAAAGGTCTCATATTTTGGGTTTGGGGAATCACACTCAAAAGGAAAGGAAGTGCTAAAATACGAAAGCAAGGAAGCACCTAATATTTGCGAGGAAAGTTCCAAAGTTCCTATGTCTCCAAATATTCAGTTTGGTTCTTATTTTGAGATAGGTGAATCAAGTTCAAAAGGAAAAGAAATTCTTGAAGATAAAAACAAGGAAGAAACTAAGGAATAAGTTTTAGATAGTACAAAGAAGGTTCAAGGATGCAATGCACAAGTTGAAAATGATCATAAGGATACTGGTCAAGAAAGATATGAAGAACCAAGGCATGAATAAAGGGCTTTTCAAGGACATTGTTTTTCTTGTAATAGATTTGGACACAGGGATATACATTGCAGGATCCATGGATCAAAGAAGTTTGATTTTTATAGAAGGAAATTCAAAGGAAGAAGGTATGGTTTTCAGGGACATTGCTTCTCATGTAATAGGATTGGTCATAGAGATTTTCAATGCAAAGGAAATGAGCAACATGGTTTTGGTTTTAGAGCTACACAATTCAGAAGTCATAATGGTCATGAAAACAGAGCTTCACAATACAAGGTTCAGGAAAGGAATGGATATGGAAATTATTTTAAGAATGAATTTAGGATATGGGAACCATCCAAAGGCTACAATATCAAGTGTTTTAATTGCAATAACTTTGGGCATATTGCAAAATGGTGTAGGACTCAATTTCAAACAGGTTCAAGGCAAGAAGGTCAAAAGCAAGAAGGTCAAACAGGTTCTAGACAATAAGATCAAGTAATTCATCAAGAAAAGGATATCAAAAAAACATGGAAGGAAGTTGATAGAGAAAATAATCAATGTAATATGGGAGTAAAAGTACTCCCACCCCAAAATTAATCACCTCAAGATAGAAGGGGGTGAGGGGTATAAGCTTAAGAGTCATATCTTTTAGCCCCATAGGTGTCCCTTTTGCCATTGATGTCAAAGGGGGAGATATTTGAGTAAGGGGGAGAACATTGAGTTAGGGGAGCAGCCTCCAAAGAGAGTATTGAGTTAGGAGCAGCCTCCATAGAGTGTATTGAGTCAGGGGGAGTAGCTTTGATTCTCAGAGTTGGTTTTTGTAGTGACTGTGGTGATTTGCATTTGAGGTGTTGCCATCAATGACAAAGGGGGTTATTGTTGGAAATTTGAGGTAATTTGAGACAGTTTATGTTGTCATTTATGTCACATGGATCATTTACGTCACATGGATCACATTGAGTTTTGGTGGCCAAAATATTTCATAAATAAGCATTTATGATATTTTGGAAAGCATGGCTATTTACAGGGTTTTTGTGAAAACCAAGGTAGGCAAAATAAAAGGTTTTATATAAAACCATGGATGGCAGATTTGAAATGGGTTTTTCTTAAAACCCAGGTTGGATTTTTGTTTCATAAAAAAAGGTGCCCCGATGAAGGAGACAATTAATTTTAAATATTTAATTTTAAATTTTAATCATTTAAAATTTTAAATTAAAATTAAAATTAATATTTTAATATTGCCGACGTAAAAAAGGAGGAGGCAAAAAATATTAAGTCATATCCAACATAAAAATAAAAATGTGGGCATATATAAATATGCCACTAAAATTTTTATTTTTTCTAAGTCCTTGATGAAGATAATCCGTTCGAAGAGCTAAGGGAGTAGAAGTGTCGTATTCGTTCCAAAACTAGTGAAGAGAATAGGAAACAAAGGTAAGGGAGGTTCCTTACCTATCATTTTAGGTGCTTGTGGCCTATCAACAAGAGGAAGGCACATAAGGTGTTTACGTGCTAGCAGATCCAAAGTTTGAGTTTCGTCGGCACTGGTTTTTGCAAGGTAAAAAGGGAGAACCTTTTGCGCATGTGGTTTTTGAGGGCAAGTTCGGAGGAAGCAAGAAGGAGGTCTTGCGGTCTTGGTTTCTATGTGAGTGGTTGGATCATGTGGTTGTTGGCACCATGGTGTGAGTGGTGCAGGGGCATCGACAGGGGATCAAATCTCACTGAGGTTAAAGGCAAGTTATGAATTTTTCTAAATATTTTATTTTTCTAAGGTTGCCCTAGGAGAGATAAGGTTTGTGGTGCATGTTGTGAAAAGGAAATATTTATAGTGATTTTCCTTTTAAGAAGTATATCATATTATATATTGTTGGAAAGCTTATTTCTAGGGCTATTTTATTATTTTTTTTAGAAGGAGAAATAATGTGTACATATAGAGATATTTTTGTTTTTGTAAAAGGGTTCAAGTGAAGGTTGTTTTATTCTTTTCAAAGTGTGTTGAGTGTGGCAGATTTTCCAAATGGGTTTCTTAATTGTCATAAAATGTATGGGCACATTCTCCTATTGATTGTCTATGGTGGTTTATTTCTGACATATCATTGGAGGGAAAATTATTGTTTGTGGTTTCCTTTTAAAAAGTGGTTGGTTGAATGCTTCAAGGTTTTCTGAATTGAGAGTTGTGTTTAAACCTTGTTTTATAAGCATAGTTGTTGAAGCCCATTGGTTGTAAAAGAACTTAAGTTAGAAAAGAACATGAGTATAATTGTTATGTGAGATTTGTAATTGAGCATTGTTGGAAACATTTGAGTTGGTTGATACATACTTGGACTAGGGTTGTGTGAAGAAGAATTGTCCCTTCTAGTGATTAGTTGAGATTGAGTTTATAACATATTGAGTCTCTAAAAATTATCTTTATGGTTCTATAAGACTTGATTTGAGATTGAGCCTAGAACATATTGAGTCTCTAACAATTCTCTTTATGCTTCTATGAGTTGATTTGAGTTGAATTGAGTTGAGATCATTGTGGATCATTGTTGTCATCCATTGAAGAGTACATTGCCATTCATTGTTGAGTTCATCTTTGAGCTTTACCTTGATAGATTTGTGGATGATATTTGAGTGTTACTTGAGCATGATTGATTGAGCCTTTGAGAAGGCATTTGTGGAAAGTTTTGAGAAAGCTTTGTGGACAGTTTTGGGGCAGATTTATGGATAGATTTGGGACAATTTTGGGCAAGTTATTGGTGATCTTGCTAGAGAAGATTTGAAAAAGTTCTTAGTGAGCTTGTTGGAGCAGTTTTGGGCAAGTTCTTGGTGAGCTTGCTAGAGCAGATTTGGACAAGTTCTTAGTGAGCTTGTTGGAGAAGTTTTGGGGAAGTTCTTGGTGAGGTTTCTAGAGAATATTTGGACAAGTTCTTAGTGAGCTTGTTGGAGCAGTTTTGGGCAAGTTCTTGGTGAGCTTGCTAGAGCAGATTTGGACAAGTTCTATGTGAGCTTGTTATTCATATTTGGAAAAGTTTTGGGTGTGCTTGTTATTTAGCTTTGGAAAAATTCTATGTGAGCTTGTTATTCATATTTGGACAAGTTCTGTGTGAGCTTGTTATTCTACTTTGGACAAGTTCTGTGTGAGCTTGTTATTCAGATTTGCACAAGTTCTGTGTGAACTTGTTATTGCCTAGCTTTGAGCAGATCAAAGAAATCATTGTATTGGATATTCCTGTGTGAAATATTATAAGGAGATCATCTTGTGGAGTACCCCACATTGGGAGAACCACATTAAATCTTATGTCTCAATTGTGTGTGGTGACTTGTGCTCTTGCTTACTACTATTATTGCAATTAAGGACATTAATTAATATTGATTTGGAAAGAAAGTAAAAAGTGGTCTTATACTGCTCACCCCCCTCTTAGTATAAGATTGTGTTCTTCATATAATGGCTTAGGGTAACATGAACGACTACCCTCATATATGCATGCATTCTTACTTTTGGGGTGATTTTCAACAATATAGCCATCCTTAGCCAGAATTTGGTAACCTAGAAGTTATCATAAATATTCATCTAGGATTGATGATTGGATAGCTATGACTTCATCCATCTTGTTTGATGCATTTGATTGCTTGCTTTTGTTTACATGTGTGTTTATGTGTAAGTGGACTTGGTGTAGAATCCCCTTCAAAAGGGATTAATAGACATAGAGGCTCTATTAACCCTAGGCCACTTAAATACCATACTAGTGTTTAATATTAGTATAGGTATTTTATGGGAATTAATCAAATAGGAAAATTATTTAATGGCTTTTATAGTTTGAATTAAATTGAATTAAATATTATAAATATTAATGTTTTAAATATTCTATTTAATTCTCTCCTTTACCTTTTTGATTATATAAAGAAATAAATAGCTTCATCTTTAATAAATTAGATAAAGACTCTATCTATTTAAAATAAAATAAAGAAAAAAATAACTTTATATTTTATAAATAAAGAAATAAATGGTTTTAATTGAATAAGATATCTGGAAAAAGAGGAAGAACCATTTTAAAATTTAAAAATCTCCTTTTTTCCACCTTGGGTAAGCTTGGTATTACTCTTGGTAAATAGAATTTATGTCAAAATGTGGAATTTGGAGAAGGGGTATATATGTCTTCTTGGTTAAGAAGACCAAAAAAAGGGAAAATGGGTATTTGGTCAAAAATTTTTGACATAGAGCACAAAGATAGTGAAATATCTTGGAGGATAGTCGAAGTACTTGGAAGTTGAACCAAGATGTTGGAGGAAGTTAAATTTAGGTTGGGGATCTCCATTCGCATAAACATAGTTGTTTGATGTTTCAATAATTTGTAGGATTATTGATATTTTCTATATCGAATCCATTTTTAGAAAAATAAATTATTGATATCCTCTTAGATCCTCCCTATTACAAACTTTGGTTGTTATATATTAGCCTTGATTTATTTTCCTTTTGTGTTCACTTTGATCTCTCTTAAAGTACATATGGGTTGGGAATTCCTTACTCCTATTTGCATGGCCTGTACACATGCTTTTCTATTATTTGCTAACAGTGTACCTTGTGCTTGATTATTTTGTAAAGGCTCTAGTTTGGAGGTGGGTGCATTCATTTTATAACTAGGGTTTCATCATAGTTTGATTGTTTTTACTACTCCACTTGTTGTCACCTCACCACTTGTTTTATTATTAGACTGATAGTGCCTTGTATCCTTCTCTTTGTCATGGATATTAGTTTCTCCTTTCTACACCCCTATCAATGTATTAGGTTGTAGGGTTTTAATACATCAAACCCTTCTTATATCCTAATCTATCAATGTGGAAGTTCATCATATACCTCTAAGGATGATAACTCCATGTTTATGTGCAACTCCTACATCTATAGCAATATAGGGAGACCTTGTCTCTTGGTTAAATTAATTTAAAATCTTAGACCTACCTTAAATTTTTCTCTTTCACTATGTAGATATTCCTATGATTAGGTCATGATGATATTGTTAGTGGGTCTTCCATTTGTTGAAGGTTTGTGTAGTTGATTGTCACCTATGATCAATCCCAATGATCATATGATCATAGTTTTGTGGTCATCATGAGAATTTATCCCACATAGGCATAGGCCTACATTTTAATCACTCAAGCTACTATGAGTTCATATCCAAGCACCTAAGTGCTTGGCTTGGTATATTTGATGCTTGGCTTGGACTGGTTAATGTGTGGTTGATGTTTATTTGTTAGATTCGAGTCATTGGTTGTTGTGCAAGCCAATTAGGCAAAAATATTTTGAATATTAGCTCTAGTTATCTCACATTCACCATGTGGGGGTATCTAAGCACCACATAAAGAGGGAGCCAGTCCCTATTGGATGAAGCTACCACTTGGCAAGGGCTTATGCATTTGGTTGTTGGTGTGGTCAATTTAGTTGAATCGAGTAGTTACTATTATTGATCCAAGTTGTCACTATTGTTAACCCATGATGATGGTGTTAACCCACCTTTGATGCATGGTTTTTTATCTATTATTTAAATTCAAACCCCTTTTTGAAATAAATAACATTTGATTTAATTAAACTAAAAGAATGATATTTATTTTATTTAAACTAATAAAAGGATATCTAGATGTATTTGAATTATAGAATGATATTTAGTATATTTAATTGACAAAGGAAATGGTTATCATATAAGTATTTAATTAGTTAAGGATATGGGCTCTTAATTGGTTAAAGAAAATGGTTTTGTACACAAAAATTATGGACCTTTGATTGGTTAAAGGAATGTTTATTGAATTACTCCATGTTTGATAAATGATAAATGACTTTCATTCCCAAAAGATAAAATAACTCTCCCTCTATGACAAATAGATGAATTTAATTTATGGATAATGAATGTGCTTTGTTTGATTAATGAAAGTAGTATATTAGTATAGAAGGGAATATTAGAGAAAATAATGGATGTGGGAAATTATGGGGTTTCCTTCTGATGATTTGAGTGAATGATTTATGCATAAATGCATTGAGTACTTTGTATAGTTGCAATTTGGCATCCAAATTATAAACACACATAATTCATAAGTCATCTAGTAGATGCATTTAGTTCCATTCTTCATAAGAAATATGAGTTATCCTCATCCCTTACCATCATCAATTGAGAGATAGAAAAGAAATAAGTACCAAGGAGGACACTTAGATCCGAGACATTAACCTTTGACATATGTTGTAGTGAAGACTTGTTATGGAAAAACAAGTTATGGAATAGAATCTAGTTGAGCAATATTCTAGTTGGATCATTTAAAAGTGTGGGAGTACTTTTACCATACTTGGGTTATGTAATAATTTAATTTATGAATGGAAGATGTATCTCTTACCTGTTATTTATAAAGGATCTATGATGACATAGTTTCATAATCTATCATGTTTTGTTAATTTTTTATATAGATAATGACATCTTATTTATGTATCTCCTTTAATGTTGTTATAGATGTTATCCAATGCTTAATTAAATAGGTAGACTTGATCACCTCCTTCTAAGGAAATAAATATTAGAAGATATTGATGGTTTATTATAGTTTAGATGTTTAGAGATGGTATTTAAAATAATTATGTACATGTGTTAGAAGTAGAAAATAAACCTAAGGGATTATGGGGTCCCTTAGGGAAAAATTTTATGTAATCTTATTCTTCATAGAACTCTTCTAAAACCTTAAACTAGTTAGATACATGAAAATATCAATTAGATTTAAAATAAATTTGGTTATCAATAGAAGAGGTGGATGGAATAAGTTAGTTCACCATGGATATGAGACTTATATCTTATTTGCATTACTATTAGTGAACCTGCATAGATGGATATATGTATGGTTTAGCGATGGGCGTACCCTTTTGATACACAAAATGGGGTAAGTTAACTCATTTATGAGGGATGATATGGATAGCTTATTTTCAAAACTCGTAGTATACCTACATAGACATACATGTGTATGGTTGATGTAGGAGCATCTGGTGGTCAAGGAGCAATATTGCATCCTCCAAATCATTTTATTGTTTGCTTTTATTTTCTAAGTACTTGTGTTGGGTTTGTTTCAAATCTTGGCCCAAGAGGGAGGTTTTGTAAAAAGAAGAGGAAGTTTTAGAGTAAAGGCACAAGTTGCGTTGGGGTCACAAAATCGCGACATGTCACGATTTCGCGACATGTCACGAAATGCAGGAGCATCCGGTGGTCAAGGAGCAATCTTGCATCCTCCAAATAATTTTATTGTTTGCTTTTATTTTCTAAGTACTTGTGTTGGGTTTGTTTCGAATCTTGGCCCAAGAGGGAGGTTTTGTAAAAAGAAGAGGAAGTTTTAGTGTAAAGGCACAAGTTGCGTTGGGGTCGTGCGAAATCGCGACCCCAAAGCTTTGGAAGGGCAATGGCGGTTTGAGTCGCGATATCGTCCCGATATCGCGACTCTTGTTCCGACTTCAACAGCGTTGAAAAGTTGGCAATTAAAATCAAAGGCTCAGTGCAGACGAAGAAGGGGAGAAGGTTTTGGTCGCGATATCGTGGCATCATTTGCAAATTGAAGAGAGGTGACCGTTGGGTCGCGATATCGCGACATGTCGCGATATCGTGACTTTTTCCGCCAAGGTGAAAGCAAAGGGACAGTGGGTCGCGATATCGCGACATGTCGCGATATCGCGACAAGTATGAAGACAAGCTTGTGGACACGTGTTCAAATGAGAAGGAAAGCCATAGTGACACGCGACCTCCACGTGTGTTAAAGTGGCACGGTCAGTCGAAGACAAAGCAGAAAAAAAATTAATTAATTAAACGCGCGGGCTGCCACGAAGATTGAAATTGAAATTGGCGACCGCGTGTATTAAGATGGGAATGGTCTTCACAACAGTACAGAGCATGGACATTATGGGCGAAATAGAGGCGCGGAAGGACGATCTGACCAAGGCGGCGTTTGCAGGTCAGAGAAGATCTTTAATGAGGTTTTCATGGTGGGTAAGGCGGTGGCCATTTATGACAAAATTTGGGAAGTTCGACCGAGGGAGGGAAAATTAGAATTTGAATTTGTTAGGCGGGGCATTAATGGCCGAGAGGATCGGGGGCCTCGATAAAAACCCGAAATCTTTGTAAGGATGGGGGATGGTGAAGTTCGGGATTTGGGGGGAGGAAGTGGTGCTGAGAAAAAGCTGTAACGTATGAGACCATTATTAATGAAATTTACCATGCAATTTGTGAGGGTGTGTTTGTGTGAATCTGGACCTTGCCATCAAGTGGTATCGGAGCGGGAGCTCTCGAGCGTGTGACAGATCGCCGGAGAGAGGCGGTTGCACCGGGATCCGTGGAAGAATTCTAAAAAAAAAAAATAATAATACGGGAGAAAATATCATGCCTCCACGAAGGAACCGTGGCGGAGCGGGAAATGTGGTGCCGGCCGAAGACTTTCGGGCCTTGCAAAGGCAAGTTCAAGCCTTGCAAGCGAGTTACGCAGAAGGCGCGAACCCGGAGGGGAAGAGGAAAGTGAAGATGAAGTTGAGGAGGAAGAACGGTTCGAGGAAGAAGAAGAAGGCTGTGGATCCGGCTCGAGCCCGGTTGTATAGGGCCATCTCTCAGATTGGAAAACAGCCAAAAATGGAGGTATCTACCTACTCGAGAAATCTGAATCCGGAAAAAGTGATTGACTGGATAAATGATTTAGAGGAATATTTTGAGTATGAGGAGATTGAAGACCCTAACCGGGTCAGATTTGCTAAGACCAAGTTAAAGGGTCATGCCGGCATTTGGTGGAGGGGAATGCGGTTGGAGAGAAACGAGAAGAGGGAAAGAGAGAATAACAAGATGGGATAGAATGGTGGAGAAGCTTAAAAGACAGTTCATCCCGACGGATTACGAGTTGGATCTGCTAAGAAAAATGCGGAGCTTGAGACAGGACAAACAAAAGCTGTCCAAGAGTACATCTGAAGAATTTTACAAAATTTCTATTAGAACGGGGCATTTAGAGGCAAATAAAGAGAAAGTAGCCCGTTACATTAATGGGTTGAGGCTTGGTATCCGGGGAAGAAGCGAGCACTGGTTCGAGTAAACACCATTGAGGATGCTTATCAATTTGCCTTGAAGGTAGAAGAAAAGCTAAACGGGCGGTTTGAAGGCAAGCAAAGAGGAAGAGGCCGAGGTGGAAGGAGTGGTGGGAGGACCGAGTGGAGAAAAGTACAAGGATCCGAAGAAGGCGGGTGAAGCCGGTAGTAACCGGGACCAAAAAGAAGAAGATGTTTATCAGCCTCGAGATCGAAACGACTACCCAAGAGGACGGGGTGGATACGGACGAGGGTTTGGAAGGGGAGTATTTCGTGGAACATGTTTCCACTGTGGTGAAGAAGGACACGGGGGCATTTGAATGTCCACAACACCGAGAAAGAACAAACAAGAGGCACGAGGGCCCGACCGAGCTGTTGTGGCGAGAGGAGGATCTTGAATACGAGCATTCGAAGAAGCGGAGAGAGGAGAAACAATGGTTGTAAGAAGAGTCTGTTGAACGAGGAGAAGGACACGGACCGGAGGAAAAGTTTATTCCGCACTAGATGTAAATGTGCGGGCAAGGTTTGCAATATCATTATTGATAATGGTAGCACGGATAACCTGGTTTACGAGGAAATGGTTACAAAGTTACGAGTTAGAAAGGAAGAAACACCCACACCCATACCGGGTCGCATGGTTACAAAAGGACCACGGAGCTTTGGTCAATGAGCGGTGTTACATTAAATTTAACATTGGGAATTATTGTGATGAGGTCTGTGTGACATCTTACCCATGGATGTTTGCCACATGTTCTTGGGGAGACCACGGCGGTTTGATCGGAGTGCGGTACATGATGGCCGTGCCAACACCTACTCATTGACAAAGAATGGTGTACGCCATAAACTAAAGCCCTTGAAGGATACGAGATGAAAAGGTATGTAATATTTCCGAAGTCTGTTTAGTTGAGGGGAGAGAGTTTATGAACGGGTTAAAGCATGAACATTTATGTTATGCAATAATCCCTAGAGTTAGGGGGAAGGAATGCCGGGATACCCCAACAGAAGTTCTAAATCTTTGGAGGAATTTCCAGGACATTGTGTCCGACAATGTGCACGAGGGCTTACCCCTGTGAGAAAAATTAGCCATCATATAGATTTAGTACCGGGATCAAGCCTGCCAAATAAAGCTGCACACAGGATGACACCTGTAGAGACTGAGGAGTTAAATAGACAGGTCCAAGAATTATTAGAAAAGGGATTAATTCGGGAAAGTTTGAGTCCATGCGCAGTACCTGCAGTGCTGGCGCCAAAGAAGGATGGGGAATGGAGGATGTGTACAGATTCACGGGCCATCAACAAAATTACTATTAAGTACAGATTCCCGTTACCAAGAATGGATGATATCATGGACTTGTTTAAGTGGAGTGAGTACTTCACAAAGATTGACCTGAAAAGTGGTTATCATCGGATCCGTATCCGAGAGGGGGATGAATGGAAGACGACCTTCAAGACAAGAGAAGGCCTGTTTGAGTGGTTGGTCATGCCCTTTGGACTGTCCAATGCACCAAGTACCTTCATGCGGGTGATGAATGAAATCTTGAAAGAATTTTTGGGAAAGTTTGTTATTGTTTATTTAGATGATATATTGATATTTAGCCGGACCCTGGAGGAACACCGATGCATATCGGGAGAGTCTTTGAAAAGCTGCGAGAAGAACAGTTATTAATAAATTTGAAAAAGTGTAATTTTGTCAAGAAGGAATTGGTATACTTGGGGTTTGTAATCTCAGCAGAAGGCCTGAAGATGGACCCCGAAAAGGTGAGAGCCATCATTGAATGGCCTACTCCAAGGAGCACAATAGAAGTGAGGTCATTCCATGGTCTGGCCAATTTTTATAGGAAGTTCATAAAGAACTTCAGCAGTATTTGTGCACCTCTCACAGAGACAATGAGGGGAGATAAAAAGGAGTTCAAATGGACATCAGGAGCTGAAAGGAGCTTTGATACATTAAAAAGAAAAGTTACTGAGCAGCCTGTTTTGGCACTTCCAGACTTCAACAAGGTATTTCAGGTGGACTGTGATGCCGGTGGCGGTGCAATAGGGAGTCATCTTGAGTCAAGGAGGCAAGCCGAGTTGCTTATTTCAGTGAGAAGTTAAATGATGCACGGAAAAAGTATTCGATCTATGATCAAGAATTTTATGCTATAGTTCAGGCCCTGAAAAAGTGGAGACATTATTTATTACCAAAGGAGTTTGTACTATTTACTGACCATCAGGCTTTGCAATACATTAACAGTCAGACAAAACTGAACCAAAGGCACATGAAATGGGTGGAGTTCCTCCAAAGTTATACCTTTGTGTTGAAGCACGGAAGTGGGAAGTCAAACGGGGTTGCAGATGCCTTAAGCAGAAGGCAGACTCTGCTGACCAGATTGACAGTGGAAGTAGTGGGGTTTGAAGAACTGAAGGGTCTATACCATGCAGATCCGGATTTTGCAGAAGCTTGGAAGGCTTGCTCAATACCTCTTACTATGGATAGAACAAAATGGTTGGATTTCTTAATCCAAGACGGGATCTTGTTCAAGGGTAGTAAGTTGTGCATTCCCAGAAGTTCCATGCGGGAGAATTTAATCAAAGAAAAGCACAGCGAAGGATTGGCTGGGCATTTTGGTAGGGATAAGACCATTGCCTTGATTGAGGAAAATTACTACTGGCCACAACTTCGGCAAGATGTACGGAAGTTTGTGCAAAGTTGCAGAATATGCCAGATGGCAAAGGGTGTAAAACAAAATACAAGACTGTACCAGCCATTACCTGTGCCTGAGAGACCATGGGAGGACATAAGCATGGATTTTATTCTTGGATTGCCGAGAACACGGAGAGGAAATGATTCAATATTTGTGGTGGTGGACCAGTTCTCCAAAATGGCACATTTTATTCCCTGCCAAAAGACAAGTGATGCGGTTCACATTCTTTGGGTTGTTCTTCAAGGAAGTGGTACGACTTCACGGTCTACCGAGAAGTATAGTTTCGAGACGAGAGATACAAAGTTTGTTGGGTATTTACGGAGAACTCTGTGGAAGAAATTGAAGACAGGACTTGAAATTCGATTCAGCATACCATCCACGGACGGATGGGCGGACGGAGGTGGTCAATAGAAGCCTGGGCAATTTCTTGCGGTGTTTGATAGTGGATCAACCCAAGGGATGGGATTTGGTCTTACCACGGGCGAGTTTGCATATAACGATTCGATTAATAAAAGCACAAATAAATCTCCGTTCTAGATAGTATATGGAAACAGCCCGAGGAATGTGTCTGAGCTAAGAAAGTTGGACAGAAGAGAAAAATGTAGTGCCGAGGCAGAAGAATTTGTAGAGCATATGAAAAGTCTGCATGAGGAAGTAAGAAGACAGATTACAAAAATGAACAGTCAATATAAGACAAGGGCAGACCAGAAGCGGCGGTTCAAGGAGTTCGAGATTGGAGATGAGGTTATGGTGTATCTCAGGAAGGAGAGATTTCCTGCCAAGACTTACAATAAATTGAAGATGAAAAAGTTTGGGCCATGCAAAATATTGGGAAAGCGGGAGTCAGGAAATGCGTATGAAGTGAAATTGCCGAGTTGGCTTGATATTTCACCTATTTTTAATATTTCAGATCTCGTGGAATATCATGAGGGAGAAAGTACAGACATGCAAAGTCCAGAACCATGGCAATTTCCAGCCTCTACTCCAAGCACAGATGAGGCCGAGGAAGTATTAGATACCCGTGAAGGCCGGAGCACCCGAAACAGGCAGTATACTGAGTATTTGATCAAGTGGAGGGGCAGACCAACTGAAGATGCGACTTGGTTGTCGAAGACGGAGGTTGACCGCTTGGGTCTCCCCTTAGCCAAACAAAAGTGAGGGTCACTTTTTTTATCTACCCGGGTGTCTGATGCAGGAGCATCCGGTGGTCAAGGAGCAATCTTGCATCCTCCAAATCATTTTATTGTTTGCTTTTATTTTCTAAGTACTTGTGTTGGGTTTGTTTCGAATCTTGGCCCAAGAGGGAGGTTTTGTAAAAAGAAGAGGAAGTTTTAGTGTAAAGGCACAAGTTGAAAAAGAAGTGGGGTCGCGAAATCGTGACCCCAAAGCTTCGTAAGGGCAATGGCCAGTTTGAGTCGCCATATCGCGACTCTTGTTTCGACTTCAACAGCGTTGAACAGTTGGCAATTAAAATCAAAGGCTCGGTGCAGACGAAGAAGGGGAGAAGGTTTTGGTCGCGATATCGCGACGTCGCGATATCGCGGCATCATTTGCAAATTGAAGAGAGGTGACCGTTGGGTCGCGATATCGCGACATGTCGCGATATCGTGACTTTTTCCGCCAAGGTGAAAGCAAAGGGACAGTGGGTCGCGATATCGCGACATGTCGCGATATCGTGACATGTCGCGGTATCGCGACAAGTATGAAGACAAGCTTGTGGACACGTGTTCAAATGAGAAGGAAAGCCATAGTGACACGCGACCTCCACGTGTGTTAAAGTGGCACGGTCAGTCGAAGACAAAGCAGAAAAAAAAATTAATTAATTAAACGCGCGGGCTGCCACGAAGATTGAAATTGAAATTGGCGACCGCGTGTATTAAGATGGGAATGGTCTTCACAACAGTACAGAGCATGGACATTATGGGCGAAACAGAGGCGCGAAAGGACGATCTGACCAAGGCGGCGTTTGCAGGTCAGAGAAGATCTTTAATGAGGTTTTCATGGTGGGTAAGGCAGTGGCCATTTATGACAAAATTTGGGAAGTTCGACCGAGGGAGGGAAAATTAGAATTTGAATTTGTTAGGCGGGGCATTAATGGCCGAGAGGATCGGGGGCCTCGATAAAAACCCGAAATCCTTGTAAGGATGGGGGATGGTGAAGTTCGGGATTTGGGAGGAGGAAGTGTCTTTGAGAAAAAGCATATGAGAGACCATATTAATGAAATTTACTGCAATTTGTGAGACTGGTGTGTTTTGAATCTTGACCTCGCCATCAATGGTGTAGGGTTGAGAGCATCCTTTTGATAGATTAAGGAAAATAATAAGTTGAATCATCATGGATATGATACAGACCACATAAAACATTAGATTAGGCCTTAGTTAACTTCTTAGATTAGCATACACTAAATACGAATATGGAAATCCGTATTGAGTTTTTTTTTTTAAAACAAAATTTATTATTTGTTAGTTAGTTTTTTTAGGTTTTTTACAGTAGATGTATTTGCCTAAGAATGACCTTCTAATAGGGACACATATGGAATGGATAATTGTTTAAGCATTTTGGACCTATTGAGCCAAAATTAATACTTAGAAACTTCAAAACTTTTAGTTCACTTCTTGACTAGATAACATGCTTACTCTATTTATTTATAAAGAATTTGAAAAAATAAACCATCTTGTATTATATGAATATGGTGAATTGATATTTAAGTGAATTGATAAACACCGATGATTGAGTAGATTTAATCCTTGGAATAATTGTGCATTTGTAAATCTAATAGAATTTTTGAAACACACTCTTACTAGTTTTAGATTTGCAATTACTATAAATAATTTATATCCTTTAAATCTTGGTAAATACTAGAATGAATCATTTTATTTACTCCTTTGGTTGACGCCTAAATTTTTTAAAGAATTTTTAAATCTTTAAAAGTGCCATTTTCATAATTCTTGTTCCAATTTACATACCTACTCCCTTGAAAACCATCATCACTTGTTGCAACTTGTGGGTCTTAAAATGATTATTTATCTTCTAGAATGGGTTCAGGTTATAGTTTCTATATTTATACTTATGTTCTTAAGTATTTCAAATTTTAAATAATTTTAGTGTTTTACATAATTCAATTACTATTTTGTTTTATTTTACTTGCTTATACGAATGAGTGAATGTCCTTATAAATGAACTAATTGACATGGTCATGGGTCTATACATACAAATTGATAAATCAAAACTCATTAAGGTCTTCACATCCAATATTTATATAATCTATATGACTATTGTGGAAAAGTAAATGAAATTAGTGACCTTAACATATTTCCTTTACTACAATTATTTATATTACATAGATAACTCTCAAATTTTAACATAATTTACAAAGACAAAACACTCATCATAATGGTAACTAGTAAATATTATAGTTAAATTAAAATTTGCTAATAGTAATTGACTATTAACATTGTTTATACTATGCTAAATTTTTTATTAGTGATCATTTTGTTAGTACATACAAATTAGTAAACAAAAATAATGACTTAGTTCATTCATTATATGCTCCATTGATCATGAAAAGGAAAAAGAATAATTTTCAGTCAACACGTGGGATTAGAAGAGTAAATTAAATTAAAGTAGATTTTGATGACCATGAAGTCATAATCTATAGGGTGCATTGTTTTCTATCCAACAAAAATTTGGTTATTGAAACATAATGTACAACCCTACCTCTTGTCAGATTCAAATCTTGGAGCTTTTCTTTGGAGTTCCAAATTCTTAATTGTTAGCATTACATGCTTCTATGATCTAGAAAATATACATATTTTATAATTTTAATAGAGTTGCAATAGTGATGGAGAATCATCCATCGATACCAACAAAAATAAATTATAAAATTACCAAATTACAAAACACTTTGTAAATTACATGATATCTTCTTCAAATAAAATATAAAGCATTAGAATTATATTTTTAGTAGAATTTAGAGGCGAAGACTCTTTGTAACTCTCATAATGACATCATTAAAATTCATTATTCAAAAACATATCCATCACTACCAACTTTTTTAAACTGACCTATTTTTTGTTGATGTGAAAGTGGTTCACATGAGTCACCTTCAATGCATAAGACTCAGGATCATATCATAGCAATAAATGAGACCTTGTATGTGTTAGTAGCAGATGCCTAAAATTATGTCTTTGTAGCATCAATATTTACAAAATTCAAACAAGCCAAATGAAAAAGGACTTAAAATCAATTAATTAGTGACAACTACATGTATCAATTGTGTCACTTTAATAAATTAATATTTGGTGCTATGATGGCACTATCATAGTGCAAGTAGAAAGAAAACTAACACTATTATAGAATCACATTCTAATGTCTACATGACGTGTTTAGCATCATATTAATATTGATAAATAAATTGGATGCTACATCAATGGTAAGATAGCACCATTTTTGCAAGAAAATAATCAAGATTTCAATAGTATCCCATCATAAAGTTGATGCTATAAGATGAAAATGTAAAATTATTTATGATTGCACTAGTGCTAGGCTTTATATATATATATATATATATATATATATATATATATATATATATATATATATATATATATATATATATATATATATATATATATATTTTATGGTAGTGGATTACATAAAAAATAATGCTATAATAAAAAAAAATGGTCCCTTCATGATTCCACACATGGTACAAAAGGTGTATTAGCAAGCAAATTTAAATGATGTATACCATGGCATAGTATTCAAACACACTTATGTAATCATGTATTTTGTGAGAATGCTTCATAGTTGATTAAATATTAATACTTCATGTGATACATTGCTACTAGGGCTTGTACCTTCTTACTATGTGCATTTGGATTTTGAATTGTATATGATATCCACCTTAATATAGAATATGTTTATAATGTAAAATGGTAAATATAGAGTAGATTTTAACATTGAGAAGGCCATAGCTTATATGGGACAATCCTTATGGAGGATATTGTTTACTTAATATATGGTTATCCAATCATACTCCAATTATATGGTGTATAAAATGTAAGTGGGCTAAAGGGGTATGTATTTGAAACTCTAAATGGAAGGACTTATTGTACTATCAAAAAAAATAAAAAGACAAAACTAGAACATATTTTGAAGGGGTTAGGGTAATATCACGGTGGAAATTACATCATGTATTTTCTAGTTAGTTATATACAATTAAAATGGGTTCCACTTATTACATCATAAAACCAAAATGTAATATTGTAATAAGCATCGTTATCATGAAACTTAGGAAAATTAAACTTTTAGTAATTATTTGTGTTAAGAATTTTCATTGATTAAACTTTATTTCCATAGACATTGTATATTTTTCACATATTTATATTTTCAATAAATATAAATTAAAAATTTTATGTTGAAATTTAATTTTTTGGTGCACCTTTTATGATGATCTAATTCAATACTAATCAAAACATATTACTATTAACATCAAAACACATCCTTGAGGGCTAGGTGGATTGGTAAGAAGTTGGGCACTTACCGCGAGGAGACCTAGGTTGGGGTATGTCCAATCTGGGCAAAGGTAGTAGTCTGATCTAAGTCCGCAAGTGTGTGCTAGTTTGATGACAACGGACCAACGGGATCACCCCCAGTCGTGTTTACTGAGGTGAGATAAGGGCAACTTGACATTGTGACCAGGTGTTTGGCATGCGGCAAAGGTAGTAGTATGACCTGCATCCACGAGTGTGTGCTAGATTGATGACATTGGTACCAACCCCCAACCAACATGGTCTCCCTCACTTGGAGTCCTGTTTACTAAGGTTAAATAGGGACAACTTGACAGTATGACCAGATGTTCATAAAGGAAAGATAGTTGCCTATTCCTCTATATGTCTAAGAAACATCAAAACACATACTATATATTTTTAAGAATATATCTTCTAAAATTCAACTAAAAAAATAATTTAATAGAAATTTTAAATACCATCCCTTACATTTATGGAACATTACATTCAAATTCCATATAAGCAGACCTATACAACACTCTAATGTTATTTATCTGGTTATTATATGAAAAGTGACTCATGATTCTCACTATAAAGATCCACTCATAGATTTCCACCTTCTTGTAATAGTAAACAAACAGTTGACTATGAAACCTGTTGGAATCTTTATAAACAACATTTGTTAACAATTTTAAAAGAAGCTTTATGCATATAATGAGAATTACGAACGGCGTTGCTTAATATTGAAATTCTTTATAAATTGGCATCTTCCTTTCTCAAAGTAGAAATAAAAAGTGTAGCAGGGCTTCTTTCAACCCTACTTTTTAGCATACGGTGATTCCATACAATGCCAATCACCGAACCTTAGTCAAAGACTAAAGAAATTAATTCATAAGGCGACGTCATACCTTTAATTATTATCTACATGTTATTGTTGTTAGTGCCTAATAAAATATTGTGGGCACAGGCTAGGCTACGGAAAAAGCAATGACAAAACAGCACTACCAACTTTTGTAATTTGTACTGTTTTCGGTGCAATAGTAGTCACCGAGTAGAATGTCTAAATCGTCATGGCTGGCATACATAATGATGGAGGGTTTCCTGTGCTTTGGAGAGGTGGCATTTGGCATTTTCAAAGCCGCTTTGTCTGCAAAGGACAGGGAATGTTTGGCATAAATTCTTCGGTGGACCTAAAATAATCAAAAAGCATTTAGTAAGGGTAATGCTAGGAACAGAGACATTTTTTGTCTGAAGTAGTGTACCCTCCAACATCAGCTTGGATACTACAAATGGAAATGAAAGGCAGATGAAGCCAAGCTCCATCTGCTCCCCACTCAATCAAGAAATAGCAGTGGCATTAATTTAATCAATATGTAGAGGTAACATGGTCTTGAAATTCTCGGAGGCTTTTTTTTTTTGTGTTCTTGTCAATCTGCTAGTATGTTAAGGGCATTGATTGATAATTTTTCTTGTTAAATTCCTTTGGGGTCATCACTTTGGTGAAGTAGACAAATGTCGTGGAATATTCACATTTTGACGTTAGTTACGGATAAAGTACGTTGACCATGAGTAGTCTAACTTTACAATCATACCGTTGTATAGTCTTATCCAATTTGCCATCTAATTCAAACGGCCACTTGCTCTGTGCTTTGTTTTTTTACAAAAGTAGGGTACAAAGTGTAATTGGGATAGAATGAAACATTTTTTGTTTGAATTTATGTCTCCTTAATGAGAGCCTAGAAAACACACTATTCAATTATTTCTATAAAAACTGATTACACCCATATGCTTATGTTTGGAGTTGGGAGCCTAGAAAACATACTATTCAATTATTTCTATAAAAACTGATTACACTCATATGCTTATGTTTGGAGTTGACCCTAAGTTTGGTATATGCAGAATTATGAAACATTTTTATTTGAATTTATGTATCTTTAATAAAAACCTAAAAAAAACATACTATTCAATTATTCCATGCTTATGTTTGGAGTTGACGCCATAAGTTTAGTCTATGCAGAATTATTCTAACAAAAAAAGAGGAAAGTATTAAAATGGAATAAAATTCCAACAAAGGAAAAAGAAGTTGAGTAACGCATTATAGTTCATTTTTTTTTCGTTCAGATGTTTCCTACTAATCATGCATAACATTTTGCAGCTGACCTTTGTATGGTTTGTTGAGTTTTTCATTTTTGGTTTCAATTAATTGGCTTGAAGAGAACACGAAACAATGGAAGCAATAGCAGTTTGGTATGTCGGACTGTCTAATATTAAGAGTTAATGAAACAACAGTAGATAGGCTGAAAAGCCACCACAAAATCAAACTGTCACAAAAATTAATTTCCATAATAGAAAACTAATTGGCCGAATTGAAACGGACCCGTAACTTAAGGACTTTGATGCCGTACTTTCTATTCTTGACTGGTAATGATATTATGGTATTTTAATTTTAATAAATTAAAGTGGTTTTACAAAAATACTTTGAAAATTATATATAATGTTTATCCTCAATCTATACCTTAAAAATGGCTTATTAAGTTTATTGAATTTATGCAATAAAAAGACAAATTAATAATTCTGAACTGTCATTTTTTTTATTTAATAATTTAATTTCAATTTCTTCTTAAAATTCATACCACTTATTACCAAAAAGTGATATCTAAGGTGTTATCAAATTCTTTATGTCTTTGGTATTTGAAAGTTTTAGTGGTATCTAATTTGAAACATATTTATTATTATTATTATTATTATTATAAATTCATCTAAGGGATAGAAGAGATTAAATCTTGATACATTTAATGTTTTAGTTGTAAAAAAAGTAAAGAGTAAAGTATTTTTTCAAGTCTCCATAGATCATATGAGACTAAATCTTGTTTTACCTAATATATGGTTATCCAATTATACTTTAGTTACCGAAGTATGATGTACAACCCTACCCCTTAATCTTATGTCTTTGAGAGTTTGAAACGTTTAAAGAT
Source organism: Wollemia nobilis (assembly GCA_028583015.1). Lineage (NCBI taxonomy): Eukaryota > Viridiplantae > Streptophyta > Pinopsida > Araucariales > Araucariaceae > Wollemia > Wollemia nobilis. Next base: position 5,610,369 of record JAQPPZ010001844.1, read on the forward strand.
ATCTTACAAAAACATATTGGTAATATTATTATAATTAAAAAAACTATATCATTTATAATAAAGGGTGGTTTATTTTTTAAGTCAATGTGAACAACAAATTTAACTCTAAAATGTATGATAGCCAATATATCTTGTAGGACATACAAGAGAAACCAAAGTTTTAGTGAGCCTTGATAAGACATGAGAGGGTTGATGCAATTATTTTATAATATTTTTCAATAATAAGATTTGGTTATCCTTTTTAAATGTTTCCATTAGAGAAACTATTATCTTCATTTCTTAAATAATTTTATAAGGTTTTACATCTTAAGTTCTATACCAATGTTAAAAAACCTTCTTTCTTAGGTGTAGTGTCACTCCATCCCATTATGTTTGGGTTTCTTTTTATTTTCTATTAGTATTTGATTTGTTCAAAATTTTAAAAATTAAGGTTATAAAATAATTTAAATTAATGTTTTTATATTATGTTGATTGATCAAGTTTAGATTTTGCATACAAAATGAGTTTAATGGTGCATAACCAAATGTTTTCATTGATGAGATCAATTTTCCAATAATACCAAGGGTTTTAGAGGAAACATATTACAATGGTATAATTATTTTGAAGTTGGAAATTATTTCAATAAAATTGTCCTAAAAGCTCAATACAATTTATAATTTATCCACTTCAATGATAAATGATAACATATTAATGAAACACCACCTCCAATTTTAAAGACATAAGTAAGAATTTTATGTGTAGAATAAGGCATGCAAATTTGTTTTTTCTTAGTCAACTACTCACATTAAGAAACTCTATTTTAGTATCCTATTTTGTAGTTCGTTTTTGGGAGGAAATAATCATATACATCCTCATCATAGGTAATGTTTTTCTCTTGAGTAGCTTCTTCATTAACTCAAATAGATTATGTCATTCATGTGTGAAAATTTTGTCATCTTCCAATAGGATAAATACTACAATAATGATTGGTTCTTGATTCTAAGCATATTTCTAAAATAAAAGTATTTTTGATATTATTTATTTAGAAAAATGCACTACTTAACACAATTTTATCACTTTCTCTTTTTTTTATTACTCTATACTCCATAACCATTTCATTTAAAGTATTTAGTGGATTAATATCAAGATTATCTACACCAATAAATATTATTGAAAAATAAATCTATGTATGTATGTATCACCATGCACAAAATATATTACTAATTTAGAGCAGGATCTTGTGGAGGCCCCATTTCAAATGGTAGATGCTAAGACCCCAGGGCTTGATGGCTTCCCCTACGAATTTTATAAAACTTGATGGGAGTTTGTTGGTCCTAACTTGCATAAAGTATATTTGGAAGCCCTATAGACTGGCTCCTTAGGTGCTATTATCAATAAGGGCAATATCAAGTTTATCCCAAAGTTCAAGGATCCAAAAATCATCACAAATTAGAGGCCAATAAATTTGCTCAATGTCAGCTACAAGATCATTTCCAAAGCACTTGCTTTATAGATTAGGCCCTTACTTCCCTCTATTGTGAGGTTTGAGCAAAATGGATTTATTTAGAATTGTTATATTTTGGACAACGTTCTCACTATTTGGGAAGGGATGGAGTGGGCTCGCGAGTCCAGTAAATAGGCCCTCTTCCTTAAGCTTAACTTTAAAAAGGCTTATGATCGAATTGAGTGGGTTTTCTTTATTTCTATGCTGGAAGCTCTTGGATTTGGTCCTCAGTTTATTTAATCTATTAAAATGCTTTTTTAGGATGTGTCAACTGTGCTTTCTCTCAACAAGTTTTAAACTAATGCTATTGGCTTACATAGTTTAGTAAGGTAGGGATGTCCTTTGACCCCCTTGCTATTTGTTTTAGTAGTAGAAGCCTTTGGTTATCTTTTGGTTCATTGTGCTTCTCTTGGGATGCTTTAGGGTATTTCCATTCTTGGGAATGCTAGTCAACTCATTAACAACCACTTTGCTAATGATTCCTTCCTTACTCTGAATGAGGATGAGCAATCCCTTTCTGAAGCTCTGTCTTGTCTTGATATTTTTTACAAAGCCTTTGGGTCTAATATCCAATGGAGGAAAATATATTGTTACAAGAAATCCCTACAGCCTCTTCCCCACTGGCTTCAACATGTGCTATGGAGTTGGATTCATCCTTGTGAAGTCTTCAAATTCCTGAGCATTCCTTTTGCCTTTCAAGGTTCTCTGTCCTAATTATGGTCTTATGTCATTAGCAAAGTGGAAAGCAAGTTGGTATATTGTAATGCTAAGAAGATGTCTCTTGCTAGAAAATTTTAAATTTGCTCGAAAGTGTTGGCTTCCATGCATGTTTATTACTCTTCTTGTTGGATCCCTTCCTAGGCTTGTTACAAATGACTTGAAAAATTATTGTGGGATTTTCTATGGTCTAGTGGGTCTAAGTGGAAGGGCTTTCACAAAATGGGTTGGGATATTTGCTCTCTCCCATGGCAAGTAGGGGGTATGGGTTTTCTGGACTATAAGCATCAAGGATTAGTCCTATGTGCTAAATGGATTATGCGGGCTCTCAAAGGACCTAAAGCATGGAAAGTTCTTATCAAACATTGCATCTCGATTGGGCTTCCCATCAACCATCAAGACTAGGTAGGAATGGATTTGCCCTCTCTGGTTTTGGTCCCAATTTTCATTAAAATCCCTTATTTCTTTATCATAAAAAGCATATGGAAGGCTCGACAATAATTTAACCCTTGGATGTTTTGGAAGGGGGTCCGTTCACATAAAGGTATTTCCATTAATCTTCTTAATTTTTGGTGGTCCCCTGTTCTCAAGCTTCATGGTAAGCCATTGGGCCAAGTTCCCTGGGTTCATGCCCAATTTTTTTTAAGCAGGGTATTGTCGCCATTGCTAATTTATACTCTAGGGAAAATAGAGACTGGGTTCCTTGGAATGATTTTAAAAGGTTGTTATATTTATCCAATGTTGATAAGGCTACGTATGATGTTGTTCTAGACCATACACATTTCTCCTTATGGTAGAAATTAGGTATCAGATCCCAAAAATCCTGGTGGAAATATTGGGCCTAGTATAAGAGCACTTCCTTGCTTAGCTACAGATCTAGGCAGGGATATGACTGGCTTATGCCAACTACCCATGGTGCCCAAACTCAATGTCAAATGGTACCTTCTCTCATAACTCTCTAGGTGGAAAACCAATTTTAATTCATCTTAGAATTCTTATCTGGAGCCAAAAAAAAAAATTTCTCCTAGAACTTACTGTATCAGAGTTTACCCCTTGGTCGCAGACTTTCTTATATGGAGGTGCCTGAGCACCAATGCCTATTTTGTCAAGAATCAAAGTCTTGTATGCATCTTTTTTGGGCTTGTAGATGGGCTAGTCTCACTTGGATTTGGTTGGGTCATTTATTTTCTCCATTTTTGTCCTTGCAGCTTTCATGGCATCATGTACTTCTAGGTGATTCTATTCAATTTTCTCTCCCACTGAGGGAAGTGTCGAAAATATTCAGAGTTAGCCTCCTGTTTCACATTTAGAAATTTAGAAATAAAATTATTTTCAAGCAGGTTGATCCATATCAAGATTTTTTATTTGCTGACAAGCTCAAAGTTTTTCATGATGTGTGGTTTTAGATTTGTGACCAGGCTAAAAAGGTGGCTATGGAGCTGGACCATTTGTAGGCTTTACTAAAATATTGGGGTGATGCCCCTTGTGCTGTCAGTAGAGATGCCTCTGATTGTTCTTCTCCTCACACAACCAGATCCCATTTGTGTTGATGCGCTAATCATGCATGGCATTAGCCTCCTTAGAGCAGATTCTATGACTATGGAGGGTCGTTACAATAGTTGAATCTATCTACCTCCTAGTATTCTACACCTAGAATCACATCGTAATATGTGCCTATGCCTAATGATGGTTAGGGGGCTTTAGGTAGCTACAAGTATATTTTTGGCTGGTCCTATCCTTCTCCAATTACTCATGCTTCAAGTTGGGGTGAGGAGCACTATGATGGGTGGGGGGAACCACCCACTTCAAATGGATAATACTTTGTCTGCCACGGGCCACCTTCCTTAAATCCTTTCTAGTTGTAGAATATTTCTTATTTTATGTTGATGGTCATGGTGCCTATGTGGTGCAATTTTTTTCTTTATCCACTATTAGGATAATTTAGTGGCTTTGAGGGTGTGATTTTTTCTCCACCCACACTTTATTTTGGCTGTAAAGGATTTTTATTTTTATAATTAAAATGGCCTTTCATAAAAAAAATTATTACTAATTCTTTACTTTTCATATCTAAGTAAATAGGTTATTTATTTCTAGTTCTCAAGGGCATAAGGAAGATATTAAAGTCAATTAACAAAGTATAATAAATAAAAAATAAAGGATGATCTAATTAAATTTTAACATGAATTTACAAATGAGGGCCCTTGAATTTTTATTAGACCACCCTACATTTTACTATAATTTTTTTCTTATCTTAACTTATATTGATCCTATTGATATTTTTTCATAGTGATAAGACCAATATATCATAAATGTTATTTATTAGTTTATTTAAATTTTATTTATTTATTTGTACTTTCTTACAAGACAAGACCACATACATTATAAGTACTTAATCAAATTATATTTTATTATTATCATAGAAATATTTTTCTTTGAAATTGTTTACCATGGTATATATAAAATGTTAATTTCATTTTAGATAAACCTTGATAGTCATTCATAGAAATATTTATTTGTTACAATTATTTCAGAGTGAGTTGTGATTGAATGAGAACTAAGAGCAAGTTTCACCATTTTTATTTTAGATATTTAAAGAATGAGCATTGAAGTGTGAATATGAAACAAGCATGAACAAGGAGAAAGCCTCACATTTTGTGTTCCATATGTTTGGGGACTATAAAAAATAAATGGTTTTTGTCAGGAACATTTAGGTAGCATGGGAATAAAGTCATTTATAAAATTTTCAATTGGATGTAAAGATGCCCTAGATGGATGTATGAATGTTCTTGTTTGGTACAAGAGAAATATAAATTTATAAAAAACCTTATTGAATTAGTATATATTATACTAGAAGTGATTTTCCAGGATGATATAATCATGAATGACATAATAATTTAGAAAAGCAGAGGATTACTATATAAGGTTAATACATACTAATTAGGTTTTTTGAATATTTAAAATCAGATCAAATGGAAGTGGGTATTGAATTTGAATTACTTCATGAATTTTCTTCCAAAAGGATAATTCCTCGTCATCTTCTCTAGTTTGGAAATCAAGGATAAAATAATGAATGGTATCCTATAGTTTTGTGATGAATATGGATTATATTTAAGACCATAGGGTAGAAATAAATTTTTTGAGACAAAAGAAAATAAAGGAGTTATGGTGTGGGTTAGGACTTTTAAAATTCCATATTACATTATCTTTTTTACAATTAAAAAAGCAAATTTTCTATTAATTAAAAAAATAGTTATCAAAGCATATTACAACAAGGGCCCAACAAAATATACCTAGGCCATGAATTATATAGGAATTACAATGCTAGATTAAATCAAAGACAAATTAGAGTGAAGCCCATAAAAAATTCCATACCAGCCTAACAACCAGACTACACTTCAATCATGGGCTTTAACAATAGTTTTAGTTTCCATATATCAGGGTTATGCATAGTGGTGAATATTCACAAATGGGGTGAATATTAGGATTTCCAAAATTGGAAATTAGCGAATATGGGGACCCTTGACGTCAGCCCATTTGCCTAAAATTTTTAGGACCAATATTTTCTAAGGGTCAATTCACCACAATATATATATCCAAACATAGGTATATTTGTACTCATTGGAAAGATATTTTTGAGCATGATCTAATGGTTATGTTTTTATGAAGTTATAAGGTGATTTAATAGATAAAAATTTATCCCAAGGATTATATTACATTTTAGGGCTTCAAATGCCCCAAATTTTGGTGTGAATATGATTGATTTGATTTGCTTAGGATTTACCTTGATTAACCTTGATTTCTATTAGGATTCACCATTTTTTTACAAGTATATTTTTAGTCCAACCTCTTTTGTATAATCCTGCCATATATGATAACAAAGGGTCTAAGGCCAAATAAAAATTAACCTCCTACCTTTTGCACCTTACTCAGTAGAAAGTAGATGCCTACAATCCATCTATTCAGTAGATATTCTTGATAAAAATTGATATGCACAACAAGATTCCTATAGTTGATTTACATCAAGGTCATGTTTAATTTTGTCAAGATATGTATAGTCTCCTCTGTTTCTTGATTTTTGCTCCACATTATTTGTGGTAAAAGAGCTATTGACTATTCCACCAAGGATCTCAGAGTCATGTTCAGAATCTTAATTGTTTCCATGATCTTCTCCCTAAAGCAATGTTGGTTTCTCACTTTCTAGATCTTCCACATGAGACCTTGTGATCCTTTTTTTTACAAAGTTTTTATAAGCTTGTTGTTATACTATTGGTTCAATATTTGAATGATGTCTTAGAATTCAATTGGCTCAAGTTAATTTTGATTAAAAATATCATATAGGATTCTCCAAAGATCTTTGGAAATATTGCAAGTAAATAGCAAATGATTAATGGTTTCATTGTCCTTATCATAAATAAAATATCTATTCAAGCCTTGCATACCCATTTTCCTTCTACTATCCATTTTCAGAATAGATCCATGTGCTACCAACCAACAAAAGAACTTAATTTTGGGGTTGAGAATCCCTTCTATATAAAATTCCATTCATAGTTTTGATTAATATTTCTTGCACTTTTGGTAGACATGAAAATGCACCATACAAATGAAATGTCAAGATATGAGCAAAATGTATTAATGAACAATGAGTCTTTGAATACAACATAACCCTACCATAGGGGATTTTAATATTGTATAATATCTATGAAATAAAAGGAGGATGACCACTTTTTTTTTACAATAATGTCTTTGGTGTAATATATTTTCATACCATAATAAAGTTGTGGTTGGGTTTTTGACTTATTTCTTGGACCATCCTAGTTTTCTTCTAGCTAATTCACACTTGCACATACTAATCAATTAAATTAGTAACATATGATGGGCCTCCCTTACATGAGGCCCTTACCAAAACAAAGATAACAAAAAATTACAAACCTCATTTAGATTTTTATAAAACTGAGAAATGCAATGCTTTATACCTTCATTTACCTATCTAATATCTATATGCTATGTTTTGTGTGTATCTAGGTAACCATCAATGATAGTTGGCTCTATGTAACTAGAGGTGATTATCGGTAACTATAAATGATGGTTAATGGAGGTGATGGTTGAGATCGAATGGTAAATGAGGTAAGGTGCCCCCGTTGGAGGGATCTGATGGAGATTTTGTGTAGACCTAGGGATTTGAAGAAGATTTTTAAATTAGTGTGCATATATCCTAGGGATTTGGATGAGTGCTTAAAATGAAATTAGAGACTAATGAGGGGCTAAATGGAAGAATTAAATACCTAAGAAGGATTATGAGAACTTTGAGGGGGAGGTAGGAATACATGAGGTATATTAGGTGGAAATTAAGATATTAGAAAAGCTAAGAGAAGGATTATAATAATTAATTAGAGTAGGAGAATGTTAGGGGAAATTGAAGAATTTAGAAAATTGGGGAAAAAAAGGGAAATTAGAGGAAAATAAGAACCTTGGGGAAACCTTTAGAAGAATTTAGGGAACAATTAGAGGAAAGAAATAGAATTAGGAAGACTAGGGAAATTTAGAAGAAATTCATAAGAAGAGGGGAATTAATAAGAACTTTAAGAAATTAGAAAAGAATGAGACTTAGGGAAATTTAGGTAAAATTGGACAAAATTGGGCACCTAGCAATGGTTTTGTTACAATTTGGGGATTTTGGTGAATTTGTGGTGATTTAAGGGGGTTTTTGGTGGTTTTGTGGAAATTTAATTACAAATGACTAAAATTTGGTGTATACATACATCCCTTTTTGTACTATATTGTGTGAAATACAATACAATAAAAGAGACACCTGGTCCATTGGATGAAATTATTTTGCTTGTTGCCCCAACAAAAGGGGAATGATTTTTAAAACTTTGGGGGTTTTGTATACCCCCTAAAGTACTGAATGGGTGGAATATGGAACAAATGATAGTGGTGAGCCAATTGATAAAAATGAATATGAATGATGAAGATGGTGGTGAGTGATGAAAATACATTTTGGTATAGGGATTGTGACTATATGCCTATGTGCCAATGTGAAGGTGATTGTGTCTATGTGTCTATGTGTCTATGTGCCTATGTGATTATGCCTGTGCCTATGTATGTGTGATGGTGTGTGTGTGTATCAGTGTGTATATGGTTGTGGGAAATATTTGAGACTTTGAATATCCCCAAATTGTATTGTGTGCTTTGTTGTGATGTTGTTGTTGCCCTAACAAAAATGGGTTGGAGGATGAGTGAATTATTCTTCTTTTTCCTCAGAGAAAAGGTAAATGTGAACTTGTGGATTATAGTTGGGAGACAAAAATAGAGGTAATCATTTTATTTGAGTCCAAAAAGACCTTGATTTTGTAATCATTTCATTTCATTCATCACTTCATTTTTTTTTGTTTTAAGTGAGATGAGGATGAGGTAATGGGTGGATATGTGATGGGGTGTATTAATTGAGTCATGATATGAATACAATGATGACCGATGGGTGCTAAGATATGATATGATGTATGGATGGTGTTATGTATGTAGATTTTGGTGTTTGAGAAATGAATGTGGTTGGATAGATATGACATGTTAAATAATCAAGATTTGATATGTAATATGGTGGATGATGATGTGATTAATTATGCATGATAAATATGTGAGATGGTAAAATTAGGTGTGGATAGTGGTATATGGAAGTAGGTGTGATAGATATAACAAGATAAACAACTGTATACAATTTTTAATCATTGTTAAAAAAATGCATAGACACATATCGATATCCAAGACTTTTATTTCCTAATCAAGGGCATCAACACAATCATATTGATCTAATTACAAGACAAATAGCAACATGGGGTACAAAATATGGATAAAATGGATGATAGATCGAAATGAGAATAAGACCACTTGTCAATGTGTATGTCCTAGGTATGAAGAATCTAAATATACTTCTAAGAAGCCCAAACACCCTAGTGACCTTAATAAAACTCATGTAGTAATCAAACAGACCCTCAAATATACTAAGACCTCCCTAGGGATTCAAGTATCTCAAGGACCAATTATGTGTGCAGTGAATTTTTTTTTCCAATTTTGAGCAAGGTTGCATGAATACATCATTGCTTATACCAATAAGCTATCTCACTCATAAGCGTACATAGGTATGTATAAAATGAGGTTGCTAATGTGATAAACATGTCATAATGCAAATAAATTACTCCTATAAAGGCATAAAACTACCTTGCCATGTACAATTCTTGGCTATACCTACTAGGAGCTAAGGTGACCATGAGCGTGTGTTATATTATCTATACTCATGAGCTTGGGATTGAAGGATTTAGCAAGAATGATTTTAGGACTCGCTCCAAGTCTAGGGTGGAAATATTTTGATTTATAAATTATACAAACACATATGTTTGGCATTTCTAAAATCTACGCTATGGAAATGAAAGAACAATGCAAGTCAAAAAAATATGCAAGAACACAAGAAAATAGCCCTAGAATGATTCTTGATTTTAAATGATAACTAAACCCTAACTTGTAATAAAGCAAACCTTTTTATTTTTGATTAAGGGTTTTAGAGAATACGCAAAAAATATTAGCCCTAGGATGTATATGCTTTTATTCTTTCAAATGCCAATAAATAAATATCAAATATTCTTTTTTTCGTTTATGATTAAAATATAAAATAAAAAAGAACAAAGACACACCACAAAAAACCTAAAGATCTACTAGGGCACTTACCTAATTTGATAGTTGATCCAAGATTTAAATTGCATCCAAAATACCTAGACAACTTTGAACCTATGAAACAACATGCAAAACCCTATAAAATATGGTCAATGTTTAGAAACTTGCTTAGGCCACTGTATGATTGAGCTTAGAGGCTCAAAAATCAAGCCCCCTTGGCCCTTTTAGTTGATCATTTGAATGTAAAATAATATTTGACCTTTGGAACAATAAAAATCAATATGGAATGGATATGCAATAGTGAATAAAATGAAATATAATGCAAGTGATAGAAATATAAAATGCAAGTAGAAAACTAGGGTTTTGGGATGCAAAACTTTGATCCCAAGCCCTAATTGACTAAATTTGTGCATTATAATTAGGGGCTATAACTATAGCTTACCAAATTCACACATGGTATGGGTGGGGCATGAATTTGATTTAGATGCACTTTTTTATTCTAAAATGCCAAAAAATGTGATGTAAAACAACAAAAAATAGAGCTAATGACTAATAATATAAGTAAAGAATATGGTTGGCTTATAAAGGAAGCAAGGAGCAATGAGAATATGAAGAAATAAATCTAGAATTTTTGAATTCTCCAATAATTAATACTCCTCCACTTGATCCCCAAGGGTAGCCAACACCACAACAGAAAACAACAAAAATAACAAATCATAATAGAAGAGCACTTATTAGTGGGCAATAAGAAAGTTAAGATCTAGAATTATAAAAATAAATATATATATATATATATATATATATATATATATATATATATATATATATATATATATATATATATATATATATATATATATATATATATATATATATATATATATATATATATATATATATATATATATATTTGAGGGAAAAGAGGGAGTTCAATCCTTTATTTATAAGAGGTTTGAAGGGCTAAAAGGAAAATAAAATGAAATTTCACTACAAGCAAGGACTAATACCAAAACAAGTCGATAAGGGGTGGTTTTTTTGAGAGAAAACTCCTTAGAATGTGAAATTCATGCCTAGTAGATACAAGGCATGAATCTAGAAATCTAAATTTGAGCACCATATGGATCGGGAATGAATTTGGTAAAGCTAGGGGAAAAAGATAAAGGAAGAGGAGAAACATGCCCTAATTTTACATTTAGTAAGCTTGGGTGGCTTCCTAGGGATATAAGGAAATATTGACTCATTTTGATTGTTAAATTTTCCATGTCTATTTTTCCCCCCTCTTTGATGCTTTTATGGCCAGATAAATACATCAAATAAATATGTCGACTCATATGGGAAAAAATGATGAACACATACAAAAAAGGGGTGTCCAAGTTTGGACGAAGGGGTACTGCAAAAAGGGATGTTACTATAAACACCAAAAAGTTGTAAGAAATCAAGGCATTACTATAATTTATGTGTCTAAGACTGGGGTTCCCCCTTGAGTTTTTTAAGGAATGAGATATTCTTGAAAAAAATTGAAAAGGATGCAAAAAGGAAGTGAAAACAAGAAAGAGCAAAGAAGAAAAAGAGAAAAATACAAAAGGAAGAAGAAATTAGGGGGAGAAGAAAGGGAGGGAAAATTAAAAATAAGAGAGAGAAGACAATGAGGGAAAAGAAAAAAAAAAAGAATAAAATGAGGTAAAAGGAGGGAAAATGAGGAAAAATGAGCTAATTTTCATTGCACGAGGAAGAGAAAACAACTCTACAAGAGAAAATGAGAATGATGCTTCCCATTCACCATGCTTCCACAATGAGAGGTGATGCTGGAATTGGTACAAACAGGGTGAAGGTGTAGATCAAAACCCACTTGGTAGAATTAGATGTTTCACCTACACACAAAACAAAATAGTAAACTTTTGAATTTTTTGGAAATTAAGAGCAATATTTTTGCAAAATTCATCATGGAGCATGAATTTAGTAAAGTTTCCTTGCCAAATAATGCCCAATAATTCTAGGGTGTGAATTTATTAAATTTTGTAAAAAAATGCACTTTTTTTAATAAATGAATATGACGAAATGTGTGAATGGTGTTATGTTGATTGTGCAGCTAGATGTACTTGAGAGAAAAGAGTGGAAATCAAGGATACTCAAATACACTATGAGAGAGCTAATAGTGGTAGAGAGGGAGACATTCGAGAATGTGGGACTTCTACATCTAGCATAGATGCCCAATTTTGAGGTAGATAAGGCACTACTAATGGCTTTAGTGGAGAGGTGTATCTGGAATTTTCCACATTCTGGTTATTGATAAGGGAGATGACCATCACATAGGAGGATGTGTGGTGCTTATTGAGGATCCTCATTAGGATGAAGATTATTTACATGGTATAGATGATTATGGTAGCATTGTAAATGATGTTGGGGGACCCAAAACATGTGATCCATCAAAGTGGATTTCATGTTGATGAGATGCCACATCGATATGGAGTTAGAACATTTGAATCCATACTATGTGGTGTGGTGGTAGGGATTTTGGTGTGCCATACGAGTAGGCGATACCTACCATGGATACTAGTAGGAGTAGTGGTAGACATACAATATCCTGGGGTTATATTTGCATGGGGACCATATGTGTTGGCTCATTTATATAGAATGTTGTATGACATCATGTATAAATGACAAACAAGAATGATCTATATGATGTTGCTCTAGGTGTGGTGCTAGAAGCACATAATGTTCTAGATGCTAAATGTACTACCGAGGCTATTATACAACATGGAGTAACCAAAAACATATAGGTGGAGCCAACACTATGAGCATGAACATAGGGCATACATTGGTGTCTTACCACTAGGGAGATGGGTGATAGATGAGTTGTAGGAGCACCAGATCATATGGAAACCATGGCATCTACACCCTAGCTAGATGGAGGATATAGAGGATATGGCTTAGGTGAGGAGGATTTGGTGGATCATCACTAAGAAGGGCAAGTTAGAGTTATATGAATTTGATCAAGTACAACATCAGTTCAGCATTCTATAAGAGATTCTAGACCTCAAAGGCTATTGGTTCAAGAGGATGAGGAGGTATCCACCAGGATTAGAAGACCCTTCTAATGTGGTTATATGGATAGAGGAGGACCTAGATGACCCACTCTATGTATATATAGGATTGGATGACATCTAGATGGCCTTTAATTACAAGATATGGTATGAAAGCATTGCACCCTTAAGGATCTCTCCACTAGTTTCAGCGTAGAGATACTAAGTTGTGAGCCAAAAAGTGTAGCTAGCACTTTTAGATACCACTTGATGCACCAAAAAGAGATATTTAAGGAGCATATTACCACTAATAACAACCCAAGCATAGGCTTGGGTGGAGATAGTGATAACCACAAAGGGGATGATCACCATATCTATCTCAAGGGGAGGGAGGACTATATGAGTTGCACCCATAATGACATAGGTAGGACTAGATAATGTTGGAGGTCTGAGGGAGACATAGGAGCTACATGCCATGGTGGCAACTATGCAAGAAAATATGGACACCATACTAGACCAGATCTAAGCAAAGTAGGACATGATGAGAGCTAAGACAGAGTGCCTTAGAGGAGATATGAGCTATTTGGAGTGAGAGTGACAATAGGCTTGGGTAGAGGTAATGGTTATCATGGTATGCAACCAACAAAGTGAGGAAGACCACCTACTACTAGTAGAGTTGTAGAGGATGAGGGATTCATATGAGATGGTGGTGTAGAGGGAAGCCTACTACTATATGGTATACTTCCATTCTATTCTAGTAGATTAGAGAGTTCCTCTACTATCATCTAAATGATCATAGAGTCGCTCACAATCAGGCACAATTTGGTTTATGATCTATCAACATGGCTCCTCCACCACATCTAATAGGTAGAGTAGAGGGGACATGATTGTACAACTAGGGCTAGGATCAGGATGATATGCCAATTTTGATTGTGGTATACACCCCTAGGGATGGTTGAGCATGTCAAGATATCTACTATAGAACACTGATAGACTTGCATGCACTTCATTCTTTTAATTAATACAAGCTACTATAATTTTATTATGTGTGATGTTTTATTATGTTTGTTATTATTATATTTTTATTTTTGTATTTGTATTGATGCATGATGATCATGAACATGATGAATGTAATGCATTATGAGCCTAACTGAATGAAATGCATGAATGAATCTAACCAAATGAAATGTAATCTAATAGGCAATATGAAATTAATGCAAAATTAAATGCAGGAGTAAGAAAATGAAAAGAAATGAAAGAGAGAAAAGAGAAGAAGGAAAACAAACAACAACAAAAAAAGAGAAAGGTGAATGAAGAAGAAAGCAAATATCTAAAAGGCCAAAATAAATAAAATAAAAATAGGAACATAACCCTTGTAAGGATGTGTGCTTGCAAATTATCAATATGGAGGTTGCCCATCGTGTGTGGCCATAAAGCTATCGTACAAGTATGTTATGCTTGTGAAGATAGACATGTGTAGAGAAATACCCTCTATGGATTCAGTGCTTGCTGATGGCTAGAGATGAAGAGATACCCACTAGGATGTGGGCTCACAAATAACCAAGATTAAGTATATACCTTGCATGTGGTCATGAAGCTTATCATGTATGGGGTGAAAATATATGATTTATTTTGCCAAAATAAGTACACTCGATAGGGGTGTGGTGTGTGAAAAATATGTATAACCAAAGCAAGGCACAACAAAAATTAGTGTTTGTGTGTGTGTATGTGTCATAAGAAGATAGATGAAAGCAAGAGAAGCAAGAAGTGTGTGTGTGTGCATCTCTAGAAAAATCTCAAGATCTAATAGGTGTGACCAAGAATTCATGAATGATTGATGAAATAAAATATTTGTACTTACCATATAGTTTAGGAAATATAGTTTAAATACGTTACAAAATAGGTAATCAAACTGAATGAACAGGAGATCACGCCAAAAAATCTACCAGGAGGAAGAGATTTTGGTTTAGAACTCTTCCACCTAGGATATTTAGGAAATTAACCTTTAGATATTTAAGACAGTAAATATCTACATAGTAGAATATAGAAAAGTAAATGTAATAATATACCCAAGTAGTGTAATGCAATATAATACCTATTTTACCTAGTGGAGTAAAAGGGTAAATATCCCAAAGAATGGAATATTACTCTAACATTCCCCATTATTACATTATTTGGGTAATGTATATATCTACCCCAATATAGTGAAAAAGATGTCGATTTGCTGGTTCTTGCTCTGTCATAGTGCTCTAGTTACTCCTAAGCAAAAAGTAGGTCATTCTTCACTTTGTCTTCACACCAACAAATGTCCTTATTGTAATCTTGTCATCCAACCGAATTACATGGGTAACTAACCACTACAATTGCTAGGTGTAGTAGAGTATATCACTTCATATAAATTTCATTCGGTTACAATATGAGTTTGCAAAAGATAAGGTAGCTAAGGTGTCAATTACTGTCAAAAATGCACCCTTATAAGTTCCTCCCCTCTTGTTACAAAACATGTTGTAATTAATTTTTGAAAGAAGTATGACTAAGGTGTCAATCACTACCGAAAATACACCCTTATAAGTCTTCTTCCCTTTTTACAAAAAATTGTGAAGAAAATAAATGTATATCCCCCCTTAATTACAAAATATGTGCAACACAAGAAGGTTTGTGAAGGATTTTACAAATATTGCCTCCTAGACAATTTTACACCAGAAAATTCCCTGCTTTTGTTACAATAACTTCAAACAATGAGATTTTGCTATTTATGAAGCCTAAAAAAGAGGTACAAACACCCCTTTATTATAAGTACTTAAAACAAAAACTTATGCTATTTATGAAGCCTAAAAAATAGAGAGGAAATGGTGTTTTTCTTAAGGTGACAAAATGTGTTTTCCCTCTACAATATTGTCTTAGCAATGAGAACTATGTGTGCTTTTTTTGAACCAGAATCAAAACTAGACACTTCACTAGCAATATTGGCTTTGTTTTGCTTTTGTGTTGTGCCTTTGTTTTTTATATTAGTTTTCCATGATGAATAATTAGGATCTTTAAGCAATTGTGTATCAGTTAAGTATTTGATATTTGCCATGATGAAGGTCCTAGAATTTGCACTAAGATGATTTTTCTTTCACTCTCAAATGGTATTTAATGGCACCTACCTAAAAATTCTTTTGAAGAGAGATAATAATTTGGAGTAAATTAATCCAAACAAATAAGATATGAAAGATAACTCACTCAAAAATATATTTAATGGCACCTGCCTAAAAATCCTTTTGAAGAGGTATAATCATTTTGAGGAAATTAATCCAAACAAATAGAGTGAATTAGGGGTTTTTTTTGTAAGAGAGAATATCAAGTGAATACTGGCTTTAAATATGTGCAATGGTTAACACAAATTTATTGGTGAAACTTTGGTGTATGGAGTGTTCTTGATTCTATGAATTATAATTGCAAAATAAATAATGCAATAATCAAACAATAATGCCCTCAAAATTCTGATCACCTAGGTTTTGGATGCAACTGAAAATGCACCTAATTTTCCAATGAAGGTGTCGATTAAAATAAAAAATGCACCTTTTAATTTTTGTAACAAAATTTGAAATTGTGTTGTGCGAAAAATTGATATATTTTTGTCTCCTTGTCTTACAATTTTACAAATAATGTGACAATAAACAATTGCCTATCTTTTCTAATTTTACAAAATAAAAAAGTTTGATTTGATTTAAGTGCTCCTCTCTTTTGTGTTACAAATTTGCAAAATAAATACAATTTCTTGTCTTCCCCCCTTTTTTTTCAAATTTAACAAATAGCACTCCTTTCAAGACAAGTCGACACACAACCCACATTTGAAAGTCTTCCAGAACTAGTCAACACACGACTTAGTTTATATGAACCCAATGTCACAATTTCTTCTCAAGTTTTTGCAAAAAATAAGATGTGCAATTTCTTGTCTTTTATCCCTCCTTGGAGAAAAAAATTGCACAAATTTTGACTTTGAATTTTGCAAGTTTTGGTGACTCCTTGTATTACAATTTTGGAAAACAAGAATCACAAAATGTGATATTTCCCCTCTTTTATTTTGCAAAATTAACAAGGGTTTTGGAGAAGAGTTGTAGGCTTCAAATTTACAATAAAATCATGCTAAGTTCTTGTCTTTTATTCCCTAATTTGGAGAAAACAAAGAATATAAATTCTTGTAGTTGCAAAATAGAACCCTTTTTATTTTATTTTAATGCATAATTTCTAATTAATTTTAAGCATCAAATTAATTAATAAAAAAATAATTTTGTTAAAAAATCATGATTTTAAAACAAAATATATTTAATTATTAAGAAAAAAACTCAAAACTAAGTAAAAATTACAAAAAAAATAAAAAATTACCTTAAGACCATTTGGTGTGGCGCCCCTTATATCGATAAAATTTTAATAGTGTCCCAGTGGGGAGTTGAACTCGTGACCCCACGAGACTTAGCCCTTGGCTAGGTCTTCAATCTAGTTGGGCTATCCCACCCGATGAAGCTTGAAGGGGAAGGCCTTCACCTTGAAGGCTTCCCCATGGTGGAGCGAGAGTAAAGTGGGAATAATCCCACATGCATCCCGTGGATGCAATTTTATGCTTTAAAAGGGCAAAGACACCCTTTACTTGTCGACTGCCTTTAGGCAGTCAGTTGAGGTCGTGTTTTGGTCCCCACCACTTATCGGTGGTAGTCTGGTCCATGCGTCATGTCTGGTGGTTTTCCACCACCTATCAGTCTGTTATGTGTCTGCTTCTGTGTCGTGTCCTGTTGGTGTCCAGTGGTTGTTCGCCATGTGTCAATCCTAGTCTAGGTCGATGTCTATTTTCTATCCACCATTTGTAGATCTAGATTAGGTTGACACATCAACTCCTAACCCTCGAGAGTCATGCTAGCTGATCGACTGTAGAAGCTTACATTTAATTTTATCAATCCGAGGGTAATCAAGGTTAGATTTAAAAAGTAGCAATCCCATATAGATTATATCGTAGGAGTTAATACTAAGTCTAGCTCAATTTCCTATCCAAATTTCATGCGTACACGTGTACAAAAAGAAATATAAAAATTATGTAGGGATGAATTATGCAAGATATGATAAATAAATGCAATCTAACTTTTATTAATGATGTAATTTACTGACACAGATGATTACTTGTAAACTAATTTATGAGATATTTTAATCTAAGTGTGAGGAACTAATTTATGATATGAGGATCCTTGTGCAATATGTTTATTTTATATATTTAGAATGCAATTCTAACTAATCCTAATCTAATGCAAGGGCGAGAGAACTCAGGGACTGTCTATTAGGAGTGGGCCCTGCCTCCTAAGTGGCAGTGTAAGTCTTTCTCCCCTAGTTTACCTTATCAGTAACTAAGTTTTATAATTCATACTAATATTTGTACATATGTTGTGAATGCAGGTTACAATTCTATAATTTACAAAACAGAAATTAAACAAGCTACATAATTGATACAGAATACCATATTTGAAGAAAATGTTGTTTTATTGCTGGAGTTTCAATTGTACATGCTTCTCAGAATAAACTGCAACTGTAAAATAATCCAGAATAGAGTAGAACAATGCAGAACAACCTAGACCTTCTTCTAGGTCTTCTATGTACTTTTATACTAAATTAATACAATACGAACAACTTCTTTTTCCACGTATTTGTCATGCTTGATTTGTGGAATGGTGACTGTACGTAGATCAAAAGATAATCTAAAACCTAATAATATTTATTTTGACTTGGACTTATAATTATTCCTATTGGTCCAAGTGGCATCTACATAAAATCTTATCAAGATACTATCTGTCTACTCCCAACTAACTCGCAAGATGGCTGTCTAAGACTTTTATTTCCTTTATTTTAGGAAGTCTTAACAGTCTTACAATTTGCAAATCAAATCATTACAAATATTTTATAAAACTTTATCAACTGGAGATATTCTCATAGCCATTATGGAGAAGCAAGAAGATATCTATTGCCATCCATGGTAATGTGTCGTCCATTTGATTATGTTATCCCTGGTCAATAGTAATTGTTGGTAACTTCCTCCAGTAATTGTTCTTCAGTAATTACTGTCAGTAGTTACCTTCAGTAACTACTATCAGTAATATACTTCAGTAATATGCTTCGGTAATATTCTTCGGTAATATGTTTTAGTAATATCAATTACTGTCGTTTACCGAACTGCTATGGTTCTTCTTCTCGTCTGAGGTGCATTCCAAAGGTTCTGTGATTTCTTTATCAATCATCCATGCTTTTCCCTGCATTTCACTCAGAACTCGGGCAAATTTGATATAAATCACACATAAATGTTAGATTACCATAATTGATCGTTTTTGCTAGTAAATCACATTTTATTAATAATAACTTTCATAAACATATCAATTAATCAGGTAAATGAAGTGATTTTGATACAAAAATATGTAATAAATAACCACTCATCATTCCCCAAAACTGAAGTTTATGCATGTCCTCATGCATACAAAAAAATGTAAATACAAGGGAAATAACAGTTTTATACATGCATTGCTTATTCAGAAAAGTAACATTATAATCAGAAAAACATGCATATTTTTGTGTCAAAATTTCAAGACAGTTCACACACAAAAATAGATGTATAATAATCTGAATATTTATTTTCTAATCAAATCAAAAATCAGATCCATAATCTATTTTTTGTATAGTAATCGAAATACAGTAATCTAATCAGAACCATAATAATCTCCAGAAGAATATATATTAAAATCATAACACTCTGCATAAATATATAGACTTATATATATAAAAAAAAAAAAAAAAATTTTTTCTCTGAAAAACACACAAAATAATCATAACTAATAAAAATGAAATATAATATAGCAAAGAAAATATTTCTGTCTTTTGCAAGTACTAACTATCCATCCATTTATATACAAATATACAAATAAATTGTTTCCAATATCATACAAAAATGAAAGATATATAAAAAATATAAGTCTGATTTTTATAAAAGTTCTTTGTCACTATTTTACTATTTCTGAGCCTGTTGTGATAAGAGTCTAGAAGAAATTCTAGAAGATCGGGGTCTTGTTCCTTTTTAACCTATTGTACCTGTCCCTTAGCTCTTTGGTCTGCAGTTGCTGCAGTGGCTATAACTGGCATCTCCACCATAATTGTCTTAATATGTTTGACCTCCTGATCACTTCCCTTCTGCTCTGCATCCTTTACTTGTGAAGAATGGAGTTCTTCATTATGTACCATCAGATCATCTTCCAAAGGCATCCCAACATTTAAGGCAAGGCCTTTTAATGCATTCCCTATATTAGTTGGCACATTCGGTTTTATAGATTGATGTTGTTGAGAAAAATTATGAATTTGTTGGGAACTATCCTCTTCAAGAACCTTTGAAAATTCAATTAATTTATTAGTAGATATATGTTTACTAAAATTGACCGATTTCTTAGGCTTTTTCTCGGAGGTAGAACTTTTAGGTGGGGAAGTTTCAATAGGTGGCGGCCGGTTGACAGAGTCCGTAGGTCTCGTAGTCTTATCCACAAAAGTTGTTTAATTAATTCAAATTGAACAGAAAGAGCACATTGTACAATTTTATACTATTATGTAAAATCTTCTCTTAACCTATCAATTTTCATTTGAAGAACTGTGTTTTGTGCTTTGAGATATGACAGGGTTTCTACAACAGTTTCATTTATAGGCAATTCTGGCTCTTGTTTATCTTCAAAATCTTCTATAATTTTTGTTTGCTTTCTAGGTTGAATTTTAAATCTCATATCTTTACATTTTTTCTTTGGGCTTTCAGGTTCTTCATCATGGCTATCAGAGTCATCTTCTTTTGGATATTGATCATCTTCGGATTCATAAGACTTTGAATATTTAGGTACATTGGATTCTTCCACAATTTGGCTCCAAGATACTTTTACTTCATGAGCCTTTTTCAAGATAATTAACTTAATCAGACCATGGTGAGAAATCAAGTGTAGCTTAGGTTTTTCCTTAGGAGCTTTTGGTTTAACCCTTAGAATCATTGATTTCAATGATTGAAACAGGAAATAGGGAAGATTAATAACACAGTCATCTTTGTTAGGATATTTTAAATTAAGCAACATTCGAATATGATAGGCTAATAGAATGGACATTCGTCCTTCGATAGTGAAAAATTTGATAATGAGGACAACTGCCTCCTACCAAAGAAGAGGGAGCATAGAGGTTGCAATCCCCTTAATTGACCCTTATTTATCCCTTAAAATTATGCATTTTTCATCAATTTTTTTTACCAACTGAGTGACGCTTTTTGAGTTCTTATAAAATAGTGCACCAACCTCAGGTAAGTTTAAAATTTCAGAAATCAGACTTGGGTTTAACGTTAATTGCAAACCTCCAACATGGGTGATCATTGTATCAGGGTTACAATTTAAAATAAACTGTCTTGCTACCCCTTCATCGTGACCTTTAAATTTAGTAAGTGCCTCCCACCAGCGAGCATTTTCAAATAATTCAATCACAGAGTCACTCGGACTTTGTGTGTCAACAGAGGATGGTTCACTACATTTTTGAAATACCGGTTTAGGCATTGTGGTCACAGAGATCCTGCAATATTTGAAGACACAAAATTTGTTTTAGAGGCCAGCAAGAATCCGTTTATATATATATAACCCTTTTTTTATTATTATTATATATATATTTTTTTGAGTTTTTTTTTTATGCTAATACCAAGAATATATAGGGAATGATATACAAAGTACAACTTTATAGGAAAAGATATATAAAAAAAAATGCAAAATGTATAGAAGGTGGAATTACATAAAATATACATAATGTATGAGAAAGGTATACAATACATAATCTATAATTCTTACAAATTAACTAAACCAAACAAATATATATATTTTTTAATTCAGGAAAACGAACCCTAGAATGTATTTTCTATTTTATTTTTATAAACAAGGCTTAATTGTACCAGAGAATAACGAATTATCAGATAATCCCTAATTAATTTAAGGAATTTACCTAAATTTTTACCTAAAACAACTAATTATAAATCTAAATTAAGAATTTCACATTTTTCTAAAAGAAATTTGCTAATTTAGTATAGAATAAAGAATTTCAAGCAAATTGTCTGTGAATTTGTCCTAAATTTATGCATTTTTCATCAATTTCCCAAATTAAAATCGAAATTTGCCCAGAAATAAAGAAAAATTTGTCAAAAGAACAGATTGTCAAGTAAAAAGTACAAAATTTCCATTTTCCCCCAAATAATTTCAGGGTTTTCAAGAAGTTTCAGGGAAACAATTTTAGGGCTTTTTAAATACTTCAAAAATTTCGAACAATTTTAGGGCTAAAATAGAAACTATGCCCTAAATATTATTTTTTAATTAAGATTTTCGTAGAAACCCTAATGACAGATTCTGAATTTTCTTGGAAGAAAAAAAAACAAATTACTATGCCTAATCCTCAGAGAATCCTAATTATGAACAGGAAATCATTTTTTAATAATAAAGAAGACAGAAAAAATAATAAAGAAAAAGAAAGTGATTTTACCTGTCGCCTATCGTAATCGTAGAAAAAGGGCTTGGCCACCTTATGTAATTAGCTTTTAATCACCTTTTTGTTACCAGCCTCCATATTTTATCCGAATACAGAGAATTGCGGGGTGTAAAACTAGAATACATCAATCAAATTGCAAGAAATCTTAAGATTTTTGATAGAGACTGGTAAGAATTTTAGTAACTTTCGTCTGCATGGCCACATGCAGCGTTGAGAAATAGAAGTGAATGCTCGGTGGCAAAAACTCTGGCCACCTTTTACCCTAAGTTTTTATCACCCTTTACCCTGGCTATGATCGACGACGGAGGTTTCATCGAGCTTTTAATCATCGGTTGAGGATTTACCCTAAGGTAAATCGAAGTTAGGTCGGTTTTAATCGATGATGCAAAATTGAGTTTAAGCTAGATTTAATCGACGGCGTAGGTTGTTTGTTAACCCACCTAACCCTACAATCGATGGTGATAAAATTGTAATCGCATGTGCCTTTGTGTTTGTTCAAGTTAATTAATGACCATCGATCTTTACGCAATCAACGATAGAGAAACCTTATCTGCGTACTTGCATTTCATTGGTCAATGAAAAAATGAAATGATAAATATAGTCTGTTGATTAAGTTGTAAGATCAATGGTTTGTATTGCTCTGCATGCGTATACGCGATCGGGTATTAGAATTTGACACGTGGCTCGTGTAATTTATGCCACCTTCCTTTGTTTGCGACGGCTAATAGGTTTTATTGTGTTATTAAAATCGGGATAATGTGTCATATGTATAATGTTATAATATATAACTATAATATAATATATCCTAAACTATACTATCGTGTCCTATAGTATATCACATAATATGTGTTATAATATATGTTATTAAATATAATATTAATATTTATTATATAAATAGTTATATAAAATATATTAAGTTATATATACTAATATGTGTTAAAAAAAATGTTTATTTTCATGATTATTTATTAAAATTTAAATAAATAATATACATCAGATTTTAACAAATAATAATTATAAAATATTACAAAGTTTACGGAAACAATTATTATTTTACAGAAGGTGTCTACGGAGAATACTTACAAAAACTACTTACATAAGATGCTTATGGAAGATACTTACAGAAACTACTTACATAAGATGTTTACGGAACATACTTACAGAAACTACTTACATAAGATATTTACGAAAAATACTTACAGAAGGCTCTTACGGAAGACACTTACAAAAGGCACTTACGAAAGATACTTACGAAAGGCACTTACGGAAGGTATCTACAAAAACCACTATTAGAAATATATATATATATATTTATTTATTTATTTTCTTCCCCCAAACTATATTATAAGCTACATACATTTTTACTTATTCCCTCCCCCAAACTGTAATTTTGGCTATATAGCCAAAACAAAGGAAAATGTACCTATTTTATGTATAAGAGTATTTTTATGTATGGGGTGGATTTATAAGTTTTTGAGATTATGCTTCCTGTATGTCATTAAGAAGTTTCTATTGTTAGTCATCTAGAAGAAAATGGATAATACTAAGGCTTTGTAAAGAAAAATATAATGGATATAAGCCATGTTTTTGTAGAGAATTTTGAAATCATAGTATCGTCATAATGATTTACTATTGGTTTTTGCATAAGATGTTTCTAGGTGGATTGTTCAAAGTCATCAAATAACATTCTAGGCATGCTGAAATAAACTCCATTTACTTCTAACACAAATCAATTTAGTGTTAAAGTTATCCTAGTATGTTCAAGTTTTCTTTCAAAACCAACTTGTGTGTGCAGTGAAGATTCATTCCTCATTATGAGTAAGGATTAAAAACAACAAGGATTATATATGCCAAAAGCTAGCTGATCTTATAAGCATCTAGAGGTCTTGTCTAGACTTATTGCTAATACGTAAGGATATCTTAATAAAGAATATCCCATGGTATTTGAAATACTAAGAATTCCAGGGATTCAAGCTCTTTTTGCCCCCTTTTTTTTATGCTTTATTTGGGATACTTGCTTAGCAAGGGATTTTGTAGTGCTTTTTGAGCTTCTTGCTTATTTTAGAAGAGAAGCAAGAGTATGTGTTTTGCTTTGTAGGATTCTTGTTTATTTTGAAGAGAACAAGAATTTATGGGGATACTTGCTCGATTAGATGAGGAGCAAGGGAATTTTTTTTTTTCTTTTTTTCTCTTTTATGGGAGAGGGCGAGCTTGTCCTTTTGCCAATTCATTAGTAATCTAGACCATGCGTATAAATAGATGAGCAAGGGAAACTTTTTACTTATGGCAAATATAATACATGAGTTAATTTTCCAAAACATCACAATGTCTTTTAAATGTGTATGTGTGTGTGGTTAAAAGAGAAAACTTAATCATCTAGAAGTTACTCATAACATTTCAAAAGATTTATTCTATTTTCAATGAGAATTTTGTTCAATATACCAGATATAATTTGAGTATTTGAAAAATACCTAGATTTCATCTATCAACAAGGTACTATACATCATGTGGTCATCATTTCTCTACAGAGTTTGTAATAAGGAATTTTCTTGAAAAAATTTTAAGACTGAAAATAGAAAAGAATGTAGATACTTCATGATGAAATAAAGGAAGCATAATCATTTTTATATAATAATTATATTATTATATATATTTATATATATTAACTGTTCCTTTTTTTTTAATCATTATATATATATATATCAGAGTATGACTGCCAACTATGCTAGTTTTCACCTATACCCTGTCTAACTTTACCTCCGAGAAGGTTTTCAAAGTCAGATTTATTTTTATTTATTTACTTATTTATTTATTTATTATTATTTTTATATTTTTTTATTATTTTTTTATGGTTGAAGGGACAAATGATGTCAGAACATGCTCTTGAGTCTGTATGGACCTTTCCATTGTATCAATATAGTTTCTAAAAAGTGTTGAAACTTGGAAAACAACATCATACCATATGTCAAGAAACTCATTGTTGTCCAAGTTTTCTGGGAGATCCATACCCTCTTTGTTTTTTGAAAACTACAAACCCAATGAATTTTGTGAATTTCCACTGCTCCATAAGTGTGCTTGTGATGCCACTCAGTACTCCCTTCTTGTAAGGCAACATATCTCACAAAACCATCACCATAGAGAAAGCATAGTCCTTCCTCACGATATGCTTGAAACTTTAAGTATGAAATCAGCTCAAAAACTGGTAATTCATCAAGGGTAGACAAAAATGACCATCCATTTGTTATCATGACAAAGATGAACACTGAAAAATCTGACTTCATCAAAGTTGTGAATATTGAATTGGCGAATATTTTTGAGATATAAGGATTTTGTTCAGCTTGAGAATATTGTTCTTTAGAGGGAGCATGGAACTGCAAAGGTATTACAGACTCATATGGCAGGTTATTAGATAGGGGCACTTCAACCTTATTAGGTATAGTTTGAACAAATGGAAGGGAAGGTTGTCCAAATTGGTGGAATTCATCAAGGGAGGTAGAAGAATCACAAGGCACTCTTTCCTGAACTACATTGTTTGTTGTTGATTGTGAATGTAATTGTGCAATGTATAATTTTTGCTTTTCAAGTTCTGTTTGCAATTCTGCTATTTTAGCCTCAAGCATTTTAGTGTGTTCTATGAAGCTGATGTTGTTATCTCTTGAGACTGGTGTTATCTTCTAGAATTCCATTCTTCTCAAGTATGAGAGGTAATCAACAATCTCTCCCTGTGACTATCTATACCGGTTTAGGATTTTTTTTTTTTGGTTTGCACAACAAGACAAGAAGTGTACAACTTAGCAAATCAACTACTTATCAAGTAGGATCACCTCTAATGAGATCAACTATTGTCTTTGTAGGCTAAGAATTGTGAGGTTGCGGTTTAGCGTGGTAAAACCCTAACAATATTTAGATCATAATGGCAAAACTCTAGGATCACCGTTGAGCTGTAAATTTCTATTTTGATTGTGCAAAAGTTTTGTGATTTTGTTTTTCTGTTTCAATCCTACTGTTTACTTAAATATAAAATTCAGAATTTTACTTTTAACAAAATGAAAAAGAAAAGAAATATGTATAATTTTAAATAGACCTAATGCTTACTAAAATAAGATGTGATCCACGGTCTATGAATCCATACAACCTATTTTAGCAAAATTAGGGAAAACCTAATGCTATTGAATTCAGGTGTGATCCATGGTCAATGAATCCATACAACCAAACTTAGTAAAATTAGGGAAAAAGTATGACCTAATGCTACTAAAATTAAGTGTGATCCACGGTCTATGAATCCATACAGCTAACTTTAGTAATAATTAGGTGAAAATAAAATTGCTGAAATAAAAGGTAACTTCTTATTGTTTCTTGGATAGGAGGATTTCATTACAATTGTGTCACTCAATGTAACTACTTCCTATAGAATAAAAATAGGGTGTTACTTTTGGCGTTCACCTACTTCCTAATTTTATTTATAGGTCCTAACTAGTTTAACAATAATAATTACCCAAAGCAAGAAATTTGTAGAAATTAAAATTTGCAGAAATTGAAATTTAATCTATGAAAGTAGTAAAACATGAAATCCTTATGAAAAATGAACCTGGCAACGTCGTAAGGCGGGGCTCTTTGTAGCCTATCTATAGTAGGGAGGTCTCATGTGTACCATCTACGTAAATATCTACTTTGACTCGTATGCACACCAAGGGCCCATGTGTCCACATGATCTCATGCGTACAAGTAAGTCCACTCGCTTTGCACTACCAAGCAACTTTTTTGACCAACTACTACGACGCTACTTTCCCCGGCAACGATGCCAAAATGATCGGTTGTAGAAGCTTACATTTAATTTTATCAATCCGAGGGTAATCAAGGTTAGATTTAAAAAGTAGCAATCCCATATAGATTATATCGTAGGAGTTAATACTAAGTCTAGCTCAATTTCCTGTCCATATTTCATGCGTACACGTGTACAAAAAGAAATATAAAAATTATGCAGGGATGAATTATGCAAGATATGATAAATAAATGCAATCTAACTTTTATTAATGATGTAATTTACTGATGCATCTGATTACTTGCAAACTAATTTATGAGATGTTTTAATCTAAGTGTGAGGAACTAATTTATGATATGAGGATCCTCATGCAATATGTTTATTTTATATATTTAGAATGCAATTCTAACTAATCCTAATCTAATGCAAGGGCGAGAGAACTCAGGGACTGTCTATTAGGAGTGGGCCCTACCTCCTAAGTGGTAGTGTAAGTCTTTCTCCCCTAGTTTACCTTATCAATAACTAAGTTTTATAATTCATACTAATATTTGTACATATGCTGTGAATGCAGGTTACAAATCTACAACTTACAAAATAGAAATTAAACAATCCACAAGATTGACACGTAATACCATATTTGAATAAAATGTTGTTTTATTTTTGGAGTTTCAACTCTACATGCTTCTCAGAATAAACTGCAACTATAAAATAATCCAGAACAGAGTAGAACAACGCAGAACAACCAGACCTTCTTCAAGGCCTTCTATGTACTTTTATACTAAACTAATACAATACGAACAACTTCTTTTTCCACGTATTTGTCTTGCTTGAATTGTGGAATGATGACTGTACATAGATCACAAGATAACCTAAGACTAAATAAACTTTATTTTATCTTGGACCTATAAATATTCCTATTGGTCCAAGTGGCACCTACATAAAATCCTATCAAGATACTACCTCTGTCTAACTAACTCGTAATATGCTTGTGTAAGACTTTTTAATTCCTTTATTTTAGGAAGTCTTAACAATATTTGTCTTACAATTTGCAAATGTCCCAAAATAATCATTACAAATATTTTATAAAACTTTATCAACTGGAGATATTCTCATAGCCATTATGGAGAAGCAAGAAGATATCTATTTCCGTCCATGGTAATGTGTCGTCCATTTGATTATGTTATCCTCGATCAATAGTAATTACTGGTAACTTCCTCCAGTAATTTTTCTTCAGTAATTACCTTCAGTAATTACTTTTAGTAGTTACCTTCAGTAGTTACCTTTAGTAACTACTGTCAGTAATATACTTCAGTAATATGCTTCGGTAATATGCTTTGGTAATATGTTTCAGTAATATCAATTACTATCATTTACTAAATTTCTATGGTTCTTCTTCTCGTCCGAGATACATTCCAAAGGTTCTATGATTTATTTAACAATCATCCATGCTTTTCCCTGTATTTGGGGTAAATTTAATATAAATCACACATAAATGTTAGATTACCATAATTGATCATTTTTGCTAGTAAATCACATTTTATTAATAATAATTTTCATAAACATATCAATTAATTAGGTAAATGAAGTGATTCTAATACAAAAATATGTAATAAATAATCACTCATCACTAGCCACCAAGTCAACACCCCATCACCATGTCAGCAAGTGTCATCCACCTCCTCAGGATCTGAGCCCATGCCTGATGATGTCAGCCTTGCCACATCACCTCCTTAGGATCTGAGCCCATGCCAAATGAGGTCAACCTTGTTAGATCCTTGGGCTACGGGATAGTACCATGTGTCCACCTATGGATTTCTAGGTATCTACAAGGTTAGGTCTTGTCTAGCGTGTCCACCACATAGGGCTTCAAGTTGGGTTTGGTGCTCTCCATTGGGAGTGTGAGGGCACTCCGGTCCTCTAGGCACTCTCAATTGGGTTGGCTATGTGGGAGCGTGAGGGCGCTCCTACCCTATATGCACTTTTGTTGGCTTACCATGGATGCGATGTCCCTATGGGAGGGAGCCTCAAAATATCTCCTTTTGTGACCCCTTGGGCACGATCACGTGATCACTGGAAGGAAGTGTGCTACCCGATTTATCAACTGTGGGTGCTCAAAATCGCTAGCGTATAGGTCCTTGTCAATAATATCCTATGGTCCCTCTCCTATGGGCCCTTTTCTATGGGACCCAAATCCTATAGGGTCGGTGTGGGCCTAGAAAAAAAATCCATGTTCCTACCTCCTCTGCCTCTAGGATTAGTGGGTTAAATAAATCATTAATCAAACATTAGGAACTTAGGAACTTTAGGAATATAGGAAAAATAAATTAAAGTCACCAAACTAAAATGGTTCTTCCTCCTGCGCGATCGCCATCACCTTCTCCAGTGGAACGAAGATGTATCATTGCACTTCCTCGCCTTGTCTAGTGGAACAAATTTTCATTGTGCTTCCTCCCTCTGGATCCCTCCAACTCTGATGCCAATGTGACCAAGAAATCATGAATTATTGATGAAATGAAATATTTGTATTAATCATATAGTTTAGGAACTATAGTTTAAATAGGTTACAAAATAGGTAATCGAACTGAATGAACAGGATATCACGCCAAACAATATACCAAGAGGAAGAGATTTTGGTTTAGAACTCTTCCACCTAGGATATTTAGGAAATTAACCATTAGATATTTAAGACAATAAATATCTACATGGTAGAAGATAGAAAAGTAAATGTAATAATATACCCAAGTAGTGTAATGCAATATACTACCTATTTTACCTAGTGGAATAAAAGGGTAAATATCCCAAAGAATGGAATATTACTCTAACAAGAGGTGTACATAATATAGTTAGTGGTCGTATTAATACCATAAATAATATCCATGTTGTATCTACCCTATATCACAAGGATCAATTAACACTCAAAATACCAATAGGTGTGAAAATATAAGAGGGAATGTATATCCTTTATCTTGGGGAGGATAAAATATGATTAAAAAATTTAATAAAAAAGGACATATAAGAGAATAAGAACTATATCCCTTGACTTGGAGAGAAATTGATGATCATTTTAAACTTTCAAATGTCAATATAATATAAGAAAATAAAATAGAAGAAGAAGAGATGGATGAAAAGCAAAGATCAAAATGCATGGAGATGGGCCCTAGGTTGGGGATTCTCTAGGTATTAGATCCATAGTATGAGTGCAATGCATATGAGCTAAGATCTAACTAGGTGCTATCAAATTCCATCCTCATGAAATCCCCAAAAATCTATATTATCAAGCAATCATGCAAATATGGTCAAGCAACAATGCAATTATATGACAAGGAGAATTTAAATGTAATAGAATTTCAGGTAAACCATGCAAAATATGATAGGCAATCATGTAGTATGAACAATCAAACCAAATACAATATGAAAACTAAGCTAAATGTAATATAAAAATGCAAAGTTCCAAGTTATGCATAGTATCTCTTTAGATGCATTATGTTCATTGGTTCTTTAAGTTATTTACCATCCAAGGGGGAACCAACTTAGGGTGCACCAAAGTTACCACATTGCAAAATAGAATGTTAGTGGGATAATGTGGTCCCTCATCCTCATCACTCCACTCCAAGCCTTGATGATCTAAATATTCAGCATAAGAAATAAGGTGATCATAATTATAAAAGGGTAAAGTCTAGTTTTTATTAAGGATGTAGCCTATGCCACATCACCTAGGTCAAAACTCAATCAACAAATGATATTGAATATATTTCTATTGTGAACCCAAACCTTTACCTATATATTTTATGCTAGATAGGATTTTCTTGGGAAGTGGGTAGTTAATGGATAGGTAATAATGGATAAAATAATGTTCCACAAGAAGAAGATTGCTACCATGGATCCTTTCTTCAAGGGAGACTCCTACGAAGATAAAGGTACATGTGCCAATGTGTGCAAATTCACACTTCTTATAGGGTAAACCCATAGTCCTTAGATAAATTGGTAGCTTGGCAAGATATAGAAGAAGTTCTTGAAGAAAAGGATTGACTTGATCCTATGATGAAATATTGATTAGCAGTTCCTCACTCATGTTTAGATTTTCAAGTTTTTTAGTGGTGTGATATGAAGAAAATAATGGGCATAAATTGATATTAGATTGCGCTTGCTCAACCATTGAATAATATTGAAATGGATGAGGGTCACCCAGAATGGTGACAATTTTATCTTTGAATTCAAACTTCAAACATTGATGAAAATTAGAAGGGATAACCCTCATCGCATGAATCCAAGGACATATAAGAAGAACATTAAAATATGCAAGGCAATACACCACCTAGAATAATATATCTAATATCTTAGGTCCAACCCTTAGAGGAGAGATATAACAATGTAGGCCTATTGTAACTCATTATTAAAAGCTTTGGTTATAAAATCAGATTTAGTTAAATCTTCTTCTTTTAATCCAAAATTTTGGAAAACTTAATAAGTGTATAGATTTAAGGAAGAACCATTGTCAATAAAACTTTGCTTGATAAACATTTCCCTAATAAATATAGTAATAGAGAGGGAGGAATCCCCTTGCAATTCTAAAGAAGAAATATCATCATATAAAAATGTGATATGATGTATCCCAAGAGAACCTACAACATCAGCTATAGTTCTAGGAAAAATATCATGAGGAATAGATTGTTGTCTTAGAATATTCAATAATGTTTCCTTATGAACAAGAGAAGTTTACAAAATATCTAAGAGATAGATCTTAGTTGGGGGTACTAGCTAATTGTTGTTGAATGTCTATGGAGATTTTAGGTTATGGCTTCAACACTAAAGGTGGGTTTTCTACTATTGTCCTCTTTTTTTAGGTACTCTTCAAAAATAAGGATGATTTTGAAGATTGATTGGATGTAGAACTTGTATCCTACTAAAATAATTGAGTCAGTTATACTTGATCTTGTTGCCTTGTAGTTATTTCTATCATACTAACCATATTGTTGTAGGTAGGTGGAACATTACGATATGACACTTGATTGGCTACCAATTTCCCATGCTTAGGTAGGGGATCCTGGAATATCCCCATGTCTTCATTAGTTATGGGTTCTTGTTGAGTAGGAGTTTTATTGTTTGTTGGAGGATTAGGTTGGGAACCCTCTATAGCAAGGTGACCATCAATTAAGTCCTGAAACACATGTTTCAACCAATTACATAAATTTTTCATGTGCCCCTCCACTCTATGATACTCAAAATATTGGCTAGGCTTATACCAATTAGTCATGGTATCAATTTTCCTTACGGGAGGTAAATCAATCATATTTACTTCCAAAAGCTACTTTAGTACCACATTCATAGGCATTTTGAGTCTTGTGAAATTTCTTGGTGGAGGTTTTTGAGGTTGGCTAAGCACCATATTTTGTATGGTGTTAACAACACTATGTATATGCATACTATCCGTTACCCCAACACCAACTACATGCTTGTTCTTATACTAATTTTTTTTGGCTTAATTTGACCTCTTAAAATAAGTTCTTGTTCTACCCTTCTTTCCAGATCTATTCCTTGGTCAAAATAAGTGATAGTTATTGTTTCCAATTCATATGATATTTTCTCTTATAAATTTCTAATAAATATCTCAAGCATATATCAAGGAGGTAAAGTATATCTTAATCATCCAACTAGGCTCCTCCAATGAGACAAAAGTTTTGAGAAATTTTCATCTTTACCTTGTTTCAACGTATAAAAATCTTTCATAGTCACATTATTCTCAACATAAGCCTTGAATTGTTGAATAAAAAATATTGTTGTCTCTTCAAAACTCCTCAAAGAATGATGAGGTAGTTGATAATATCATTCCAATTCCATACCACCAATACTCTTAGGAAATGTATTTAGCAACAACATATCATCATATATAATATCATGACATGTTGTAAACATCCTTAAATGTTCAATTGGATCTTCTATTCCATTATAAATATGTAAAACTGACATTAGAAAATGCTTAGGATAGGGTCTAGAAGCAACAACAGGGTCCAAGGGATGATTTCATATTTTATTGTAGTTGTAGGTGAAACTTGGAGGTTGAATCATATCCACTCTTAAAACCAATTGTTTCACCATACTTTTTGAACTTTGCATATCAAGATTTTTGTTGTGCAATGCCCCTAGGTTCCCTAGGGGAGGGGTATAGGTAGGTTCCTAAAAGGGAAATTTGTAAATGTTGGAGGTATTCACATTATTATTGTATAGTTTATGATATATGGTATCTTTTTGTGAAGGATAACTAACATTTGGTGGAACATAAGCATGAATGTTGATATGAGCAGAATGGGAATAAAATTGAGTATAATTCTAGGATGCACTACCAATTGGAGGAGCTTGTGGAATTCTCCTAATGCTAGTGGTCATAGTAGTAGCATATGATGGTTTATGAAAAGGATTAACATGATGTGAATATTAAAATAAGGGGTTGTTATGAACATGCCTAGGAGAAATGGTTGGAGGATGAGACATCCCACCTCTTTTGAGTCGGGATTCATCTTCCATAGCCTTAACCAAAGACTCCTTATGGTGTTTCATAAAACCCCATATATGATCAAATGATGTAAAATTGAAGCCTCCATTAGGCCCTTCAAAAGGATCAAAGTTAGTACCAATTTATTCATGTTCTTCCTCTTTTACATCTAGATTATGATTCTCTTTATCAAGCTAATCATATTATTGAAAAAAATGATCAGTTTCTAAAAGCTTTCGCTTACTCCTAGTGTTGGGAAACATTAGGAGGAACATAAAGGATAGAGAAGAACACTAACAAAAGGCACACAAGAATATTTTAAGATGTTATTAATGTTTGCTAATTCTAAGAAAATAAATTTAATGGTCTTGCTTAAAGTTTTCAACATAAAACATTAAGAGGCTTCCTATCTTGGAAACTAATATGTACCTTCACTTGGAGTTCACAAAATATGTAGAGGGAGAAAACTTACCTACCACGTATGATTCTCGGCTGGATCCACTAGGAGCCGAGGTGACCATGGGAGTGTGTTATATTCTTTATAATCAAGGACTTGGGAATCAAAGGGTTCACCAAGAATAGTTTTAGGACTCACTCCAAGTATAGGGTGGAAATTTTGTGATGTATATATTTAAAAAACACCTATGTAATTTAAGATATGGAAATGAAAGAGCAATGCAAGGCAAAGATACAATAAGATAGGAAACTAGCCCTAGAATAATTCTTGATTTTCAATGATGGCTAAACTTTAACTTGAAATAAATTAAGATTTTTTATTTTTGATCAAGGATTTTAAAGAATGCACAAATAATATTAACCCTAGGATATAAATTATATGCTTTTATTCTTTCAAATATCTAGAAATAAAGGTCAAATATTCTCTTTTTATTTTATGATCAGAATCTAAAATAAAAAATAACAAAGACACACAACAAATAGCCTAAATATCTACTAGGGAACTTACCTATATTAATGGTTGATCCAAGCTTTAACTTTCATTTATAATATCCAAACAACTTTAAACCTATGAAACAACTTGTAAAATCCTAGAAGATTTGATCAGCATTTGGGGTCCTACTTAGGACACTGTATGATTGAGCTTAGAGGCATACGAGTCAAGCCACCTTGGTCTTTTTAGCTAACCATTCAAAAGTAAAATTATCTTTGATATTTGTAACAAGAAAAATTAATATGGAATGGACATGCAATAGTGAAATGAAATCAAATAGATTGTAGGTGACAGAAAGCTAAAATGCAAGCAATAAACTAGGGTTTTGGGAAGAAAAACTTTGTCCCCAAGTCCTAATTGACCAAATTCATACCCTGTAGTTAGGGGGAATTAATATGGATTGAAAAATTTACACCCTATATGGGTGAGACATGAATTTGGTTCAAATGCACGTTTCATGTCCCAAAACACCAAAAAATCAATGCAAAAAAATGAAAAACAGAGCTAATGACTAATAATGCAATTAAAGAACCTAGTTAGCTAATGGAGCAATAAAGAAGCAATGAGAAGATGAATGAATCACTTTATAATGGTAGACTTATATAAAAATCAAGACTCCTCCACTTGATCACCAAGGGAAGCCAACACCATAGCAGGAAAATAACAAAAATATCAAATTATAGTAGAAGAGCACTTGTTAGTGAACAATAAGTGAGTTAATATCTAGGATTCTCCAAAAGATTAATTTTTTGGTGGAAATAGGGATTCCAATCCTATATTAATAATATATTTGGATGGATAAATGGGTGTGAAAATGAAATTTCATCATTGGAAAGGACCAACACCAAAATGGGCTAACGAGGTGTGGGGATTTTGAGAGGAAAACCCATAGAATGACAAATTTACGCTCAGTAATTATAAGGCATGAATATGGAAAGAAACAAATCACACCCCATATGGAATAGGTATTATTTTGGTAAATTTATGGGAAAAAGACAAAATAATATGGGAAACATGCCCTAATTTTGTACTTAATAATCTTGGGTGGCTTCCTAAGAATGTAAGGAAAGATTGACTCATTTTGATGGGTCAATTTTCCATGTCTATAACTCCTCTAATAGTTAAGTATCTATAGCCTTGGTGGAGATAATCAAATAATACTTTAATATTTCTCCACTATCAGTCAAGCATCTATATCCTTGGTGGATATATCTTAGATGGCCTAGGATCCATGATGAATGATATTTGATAACTTGTGCTATTATTTTCTTCTTTTATTTTTTGTGCAATGGATCCATGGGCTCAAATTATGAATGATAGGGTGAGAATGGGAAAATTTTCACTTTATGGTGATAGCAACTTAGGAGTTCATATTTCCAATTCACAAAATGTAATTAGTGTGTGCTAGACGTGTATGGTCCAAAATAAAATAAGAGTTAACCAAGAACAACCTATAGCACTCAAGGATTGACTAACATTCAATAAAGGTTGATTGAGACACTAACAATGGTTGAGTGACCAAAATAACCTAAATATTATTCAAAAAAAAGACATTGTAAAAGATACAGTTTCATATGAGTGGTGAAAGCATATACATCATGATGGTAGTGGGTAAATATGAGTGAAGTTAGAATTGTAGGAATAAAAGTGCAATGGATGAGGAGTACTACAACTAGGAATATGCCCTTGATTAAGATAAAAAAATCTAATGCTTTGACAACAAAAATTATTTAGACAAAAGTTAAAAGTGTTTTGAGGTCAAAATTTTGGATTGGATAGAGATGAGACAAAGTGACTATGAGATAAGAAGATAGAAAAGTATGAAGGAGAAGAAAGAAAAATATAGGAAAGAAGATAGAGATCAAAGAAAGGACGGAATAATGGAGAAGGTACTAATGTGGGTAAGGTGTAATGGTCCATGTTATGTAGCCACTTGAAGCGTGACCATACACCTAGGAGTGATGTGCGGTGAAAGAAGACAAGGAAAGAAGAGATGTGAATTGAAAATCGAATGTGAGCAAGTTGTGCATATATGGTGTGATTTGGTGTAGTCATGATTAGATGTGATAAAATTATGGGTTAAGGAAGGTATTATTTCCCTTAAAACAAGGTACATATAGGAATAATATAAAATAGAGTATGAACCCTCTTAGTCAGAATTTGATTTGAAAGATGAATCGAGTCCCCCATGATAGGGGAGAATAAAAAGAGTGGAAAATGTGAAATTGATGAATAGTGTGATGATGATGTGGTCTATTATGGGTGCAAAATGGACTGATTGAACACTTCAGAAGGATACATAGGATTATATTTAATTATTATGAATGTGATATGCCCCAGTAATAGAAGCAACAAAAATATTTAAACCTTGTCATTGATAGATTTTTACGTATATTGAAACAACTATGCTAATATATACTAACAAATAAACTATTGAGTCATGATTCATTATGCTAATGTTACTAAAGTCACTATGATGATGTGATTGAAGTTGCTATGCTAATTTGATTGGATTCACTGTGCTAAAACTATGCTATGATTAAGAGAGCTAATTAAGGCAAATGATAATCATTGACAAGGTTCTAGGATAGACATAGATTCCAAAAATAGGTGTTTATATATTGATCAATATTCAAGACAATAGTTGAAACTGTCATCCAAATCAAGTTATAAAGTGATTTGTGATGAGGTGCAAGTAGGGTGAGTGAATTTTATTGGTTATAATATACAATATGTGGGAGGGTGAAAGAGCTAATTGATGTGGATGAGGTGGTGAATTAGATAGTGAAGATGAAGATTGTAGAGAAAAAGAGGATTGAAATAAAGAATATTAGAAGGGCAATGTGAGAGGTCTAGGGTAGGGGTAAGATGAATTCTATTGAAGGTCATATAAAAGATAGAAAAATAATGGAAAAACTAAGCATAACAATAGCCTTTTCATTCTCTTCTTGCAAAAGATGGAAATAGGGGGTATTTATAGAAATTTTATGAGGGAAGGCGTTGGTGACATGGAGGGAATTTTGTATCCAAGTGGGTGTGAAAAGGCTAAGAAAATCTAGCGAATTCTAAATTTAATGGCTTTGGGTGGAGTGAGCTCTCACCACCCAAATTCCATAAACTGGCCTAGGGGAGAGTGAAGGGCATGGGGACATGTGTGCCTTGGGATTTTATCATGGAATTTTAAATTGATTTAAAAGGTGACATGGAGGGTGAGGAGGACTAACCCATTAAATTAGCCAATTTAATTCCTTTTGACTTGGAGTTTTTTCTTGTATTTTTAAATTACTCAAATTTGGAGGGAAAGTGGGTGGGGAGACAAGGTGGATTAAATGAGGGCCTTAGGTGGATATTTTGGGTAGACTAAGGGATTTGAGGGAGATTTTTAAATTATTGTGTATATTTCCTATGGATTTGGATAAAGTCTTAGAGTGAGATTAGGGGCTAATGAGGGGTCTAATGGAGGAATTAAATACCTAAGAAGAATTATGAAAATTTTGAGAGGGAAGGGAGGAATAATTTAGGAATATTAGGTAGAAATTAAGATATTAGGAAATATAAGAAAATAATTAGAGGAATTAAGCAGAGTAGGATAAAATTAGAAGAAAAAGCTATTTGTCCCTAGCATAGAGTAGCTCATTTAGTGCACAATATTAAGAGAAGTATATTGGTCCACATACATCCTATTAAACTTCCACATACTTTGTAATCGCACCTCCCCTTGAGACCAATGTCACTTTAGTCAAGGTCTCTCAACAAGCATCCCACCATCAACCACCTTCACCTATATCATTTCCTAATAAAAATTCCACATCTAATAGATTAGTTCCTAGAATACTAGCTAGTTTCTTTTTGTTTGAAGGAACTAGAATTATTACCCCTCAACATGAAATTCATAAAAATTTAGTGGTTCTTGATCTTAATCACCATTCTTCATCCAATCATGTCCATAAATTGTAAATACACTATACCTCAATGTATTCATCTTGCATGAACATTGATCATAATAAATACCACTTAGCTCAAGTCAATGTCACCTACCACATACCTAATTCAATTACTTTTGCAACTTATCCCCATTTCACCACCATTTTTGTCACCAGTGCACACACTGCACAAAATTCTACCTCTTATTCTTCTAATCCTCCTCCTACTGCATCAATTCTAATATATAGCACCCTAAAATTGACACGGTTAAACCTTAGTATTGAATTTCAATCCCAAACTTCCCGTTAAACCGCACGTTACCCGCTTTCCCCATTTTTTGCACCATTTTTAGGATTTGTTTTGACTGTTGGACGATATCATCATAGATTAGACGAAATCGTCCCCGATCTGATGAATTCATCTGGAACAGAACATCCAGACGATTTCGTCCCAAAACCAAATTTTCATAATTAGCTTATGTTTCAACGACCTCTCCAACTTGGGTAGAAACATGTCTGCATAGTTGGAGATTTCCTTGTTGGAGATCTCCCAGATTGGGATGATCCCCAACCTCCTAACATCTTCCTAATCCTATATAAACTAGGATTTTTCTAGTTTATCCCCCTGAACCCCCTAAACCCTTTAGCTGACAGATTTCCCTATAGATTTAGTTCCTTATTCCCTCATACTATTGTCTCTATTATGTATTTCACATTTTCTTGCAAGAAATCTACTATTTTTTAGTCGAAGATAGCTCAGATCATCGTAGATGATCTTGGACGATTACGGATGATCTTATCGAGGAGTGCAGACAATCTCGTACGATTTGAGGTGATCCTGACTGTAGTCTAGATTGGGGGAAATCAAAACCCAGAGTTTGCATTTCCATAGCTTTTTTGCAATCTTCTGTTGTATTTCAGCATTCTCTTTAATTATTATACTTATGCATCTTGGAGTTCACCTCATCTAGTATAAATGCATGATAAAATTAAAATAAATTGTGAAGTTAATGCTTTTCCTCTTTAATTACTATTTGTATCTGTCATTTAGACAAATTTATAGTTATTTTTGTCATTTCCCTTCGCTTCTATAGTTGCATATTGGGTATTTTGTATCTATTTCTATGATTGCAGGTTTTTGATGAATTAGTCTAACAAATTCATCAAATTTTAGATGATTCTATCTGATCTCAGATGACCTTCTATGATTTGAGATGATCTTGTTTAATATCAGACAATTACGTACAAATTGAGACGATCTGAACTGCTACAAGATTCAAAATCTTCATCAAACATCCAGAATCAGGTATGAAAATTTCTAGCTAGCATATTCTCTATTATTAGCATTTATTCCTATTTTTTGTACTCATTTAAATCAGCATTGGCATATAGAATAGTTTAGATTCATCTTGGCCAAACCTAGGAGTTGAATGATCAAGTATAAAAATGAACACATCAAACTCACTGTCAACCTAGGCATGGAAACTGCCATTCAAAAGTTTCTTGGTGAACCCACCATCTGTCAAAAATTCACCCTCATACCCTTCCCCTGAGAGGTAGGACCTTCAAAGGACCTCTTAGTCCAAGGTATTGTCCCATCCTTCTCACATCCCCCTTCCGAGCGCGGATCCTATAGCCTAAAGGTAAGGATGTGAAAAATTTGGAGCGATACATTTTGGTGAACCCGACGTGAAAACAAAAACCTTTTGAAAATAAAAATAAGAGAAAAAAACAAAACATAAATGCATTTAGACTTAAAAAATTGCATATCATATTTAGATGGTAGACTATAATAAAAGATGAGTTGTCACCATTAATGTTGAAAATCAATTAGTAGCTATAGAGATTACTTTTGTGCTTAGAGTACCTCAAACAAATAGGGCTCAACCTTTGTGGGACGAACTTGATAGGAGATTGAATCTCATTTCATCTAGAGCAACCGAACTTAGGCAAATTAAGAGGTTTGTCCTAGATAGAATCCTGGATCCCGATCAAGTGATTTTGTATCATGAACTTTAGAGAGCTTGCCATAGATGGTTAGCAGATAAAAGAGCCCTTGTGTCTTCTGAGTTGTACACCTTTGAGGAATACCTTGAGAATGCAGCCATAGTATATAAATTTATGTATGGCATAGAGGACCAAGAGGTCATTCTTATGGATAGACAAATATGGAATAGATTTCCCAGAGCTGTGTTATATCGAGAGTATTGCCATGAGATTTAATTTTACAAAACAAAATCTGAAAACAGATAATATCACCATAGCACACTTTGTTGACTTCCTGAAAAACAATTTCCAATTTGAAGAGGAGCATTTTATGACTCCTGATGAACTTGATCCCATCAATGATATCTATAAACTATTTATAGAAAACTAAGCTATTATTTTATTATTGATATTTCTTGCATTTAGTGTGTTGTTTATTGTCTTTATAAGTATAAAAACAAAAACAAAACAAAACAAAAATCAAAACATTTTATTTTTAAGCATTATAGTAGGTATATAATTAAAATATATACCTCCCAAAATCTGTCACAAATATATTAATATATATTTGCTAAAATCTAAATTTAGACATAATGACTAGACTCAGGAATGGAAAACAAATTGAAGTAGAAGAAGATTGGTTAAGAAAACTAGAAAATAACCCAAATGTTCTTCCTGAAGATCCAATTTAGGAAGAAGAAACCTTAAACCAACAAGAAGAAGAATTTGTGGACGCAAATGAACAAAAATAAAATAATAGAGAGGAAGTATCCTCATCTCCTAAAATAACTCCAGAAGGAGCTGTTACTTTTGAAAACATGGAACATTTTTGGAAATTTCTCAATACTAATATTGGCACTCTTAATAGAGCATTTCATATGGATAAAGATCAAATTAGTGACACTAGTTACTAGTTACTATCACAATATTGTTCATAATTATGGTAAAATTGCAGCCCCTCTCACCACTCTCACAAAAAATGATGCTTTTCATTGGTCAGAAGTAGCCACTCAAGCATTCAGGGCACTAAAAGAAGCAATGTGTACTACTCTAGTTCTAGAAACCCTAGATTTTCATAAACAATTTACGATTGAATGTGATGCCTTGAGAATAGCTATTGGGGTAGTATTAATGCAATAAGGGCATCCCTTGGCATTTGAGAGTAAGAAACTTTCGAGTAAGAATTTGGGAAGGTCCACATATGAGAAAGAGATGTTGGCTATTCTACATGCGATTGAGAAATGGAGACACTACTTAATTAGTAGTTGTTTCATCATAAAAATATATCATAGTAGTCTCAAGAATTTTCTAGAACAATGAATTTATTATCCTGAGAAAAATAAGTGGTTAACAAAATTATTGGAATATGATTTTGTTATTGAGTATAAAAAAGGGAATATGGTAGCAGATGCATTGTTGCGTAAATATAAAAATGAAGTGGTTATCAATGCCATTTTGGGTTCTTGTTCCCAATGGGTTTCTCAACTCCAAGAAGAATGGTTATCAAACATAGAAATTGCTCAAATAATTCAAGATTTGATTCTAAGATCATCCAATCATCTTCATTTTTTGTATTATGACAAGGTGTTAAGAAGAAAGAATTACATTTACATTCTGCACAATTATAATATCAAATCTAGATTCTTGAGGAATCACATGCTTCTCTAGTAGCAGGGCACTCAAGTTTTTCAAAGACATATATGTGGGTAAAACAATCCTTTTATTGGAAAGGATTAAATCTAATGTCAAAAAATTTATGGTAGAATGTGAAATATTCCAATGCAATAAAGGTGAAACAGTTAAATATCCAATACTTCTTCAACCATTACCAATAATAAATCGTCAATGGGAACATATATCAATGGATTTTATTGAAGGTCTTCCTAAATCAAAAGGTAAAATAGTGATTTTTGTGGTAGTGGATCGACTCTCCAAGTATGCCCACTTCAATGCTCTACAACACCCATTTTCAGCTAGCAAAGTGGCTAAGGTATTTATGGACTCCATTTTCAAGTTACATGGAATACCCAAAAATATTGTAAGTGATCGTGATCCCATATTTACTAGCAATTTTTTGTGAGAATTATTTCATCTTAGTGGTACAAAATTAAATATATCTTCTGCATACCATCCTCAAACTAATGGCCAAACTAAAATAGTTAATAAATGTTTGGGTACCTATCTAAGATGTTTTTCTCAAGATAAGTAGTATCAATGGAGTCATTGGCTTTCATTAGAAAATTGGTGGTACAAAAATTTGTACCATTATTACATAAATATGTCTCCATTTGAAGTAATGTATGGAGTAAAATTATTAGAAATAGCAAATTATGTTCTAGGAACTTCCAAAGTGGCTCAAGTAGATGATTGGTTCCAACACCAACAGACAATGCTCAATGTTCTCAATGATAATTTGGTCCAAGAACAAAATCACATGAAGTAGCAACAAGACTCGGACCATTTTTAAAGATATTTTAATGTAGGTGATATGGTCTTCTTGCATTTGCAACTCTACAAATAGTTTTCATTGAAGATCAAGACTAGTCAAAAGTTGGCTCTAAGATTTTATGGTCCTTACAAGATAGTGCACCACATAGGCAAAGTTGTATATCAACTAGAACTTCCTCCCTCATCCTGTATACATCCAGTATTTAATGTTTCATATCTCAAGAAGGTGATAGGACAAAGAGTACAATATAAATCAAAACTTCTAGTAATTGATGAAGAAAGACATTTATATCTCCAACCAAAAGCAATATTGTAAAGTTGATCATGTATTCTTCTATCACGTCACTGTTGGTCACAAATCCACCTAGTCATATGAAATGCGCTCTAGACCTGGAAAACATTGAAAGGCCGAGAGAAAGAGAAGTCTCCCAGGCCAATATCCAGAGAGGGTTGGCTCCCAAACTAATCTAAACTTGTTTGAAGATAAGGGTGCATGAAAGAAATGGAAAATGTAGAAATACAGGGAAATAATAGAAAGAGATAGAAATATGGCCGAAGCCAAAAGTTGATAGGGAGAACAACCTTAGATAGCAAATAACCTCAACAAGATCCTGAAGATAAGCAGCAACTAATTCTTAGAAAGCACATACAGAAACTGGACCAAACATTGATCATAAGTCGCCTTCAATTATACTTCAAATGTTCAAATGAAAACATAATCAAATTCAGAATAGCAGAATTCAACTTATATCTTAACACTGGACTAAACAGAAGTGAATCAGATAGAAAGCATCATATGAACAACAGTTTGGATTACCAACTCAAAAGATACTAAGAACAGAGCAAAATGCACTTAGGATTTTTTGCTTCAATTTTTTCAAGAAGGTCCTCCTCCTTTTGCTTGAGATTTACATTGGTATTTATAGAGGTCTTCCCTCTCTCTTTCACATTACAACATTTAAAACATAAAACCAATTTTGAAAAAGAGGTCCACAAAATATGCACTTGAAAAGAGAAATAATCCCCCTTAATCTACCTCGGAGAAATCACACTGCCTATTTTTATGGATCAAAACTGAAAATCAAACAAAAACAAGGGACCCTATTTCTTCATTAAATGGGTTTTCTCAGGGCATGCTTGAAGTTGTTAGGATATCACAAAAAGGAGCTTTTAATATCGAAGGCATCTTTAATTTTTGTGGCATCAAAAACAGCCTAATAAACCGTTCTCCCATCTAGCGCACATAAGTAAGCAGCAAAACATTTAATTTGGAAGCCTCCTTGACCACGATCTAAAAATAAATTGGAGAGCTTTTAAAACATTACTTCGTTCGATCCATATCTTCTCCTCATGTTCTCCTATGCAATTTTGAAGGAAAATGCAGACAAAACTTTAGCGGGTCTTTGTTATTGCTTCTATCGCGAAAATGTGATAGGTCACGAAAATGCGACATGTGAAATCGTGACATTTTCTACTTAATGTTTCCTCTTGTTACCAACAGTCGTGAAAATGCAACATGTCACGAAATCATGATATTTTCTTTTGCCTAGCTTTCTCTTCTTGCACTTCTGCAAAAATGTGACAAGTCATGAAATCATGACAATTTTCACTCACTTGGCACCTATCTTCATTCTTTCCATGAAAATGGGACATGTCACGAAATCGCGAAAATCTACCTTCATTTTGTTTTGTCCCCATGATACGTTGCAAAAACACATCTTCCTTTGTTTG
This sequence comes from Wollemia nobilis, assembly GCA_028583015.1. Classification (NCBI taxonomy): domain Eukaryota; kingdom Viridiplantae; phylum Streptophyta; class Pinopsida; order Araucariales; family Araucariaceae; genus Wollemia; species Wollemia nobilis. Next base: position 5,655,101 of record JAQPPZ010001844.1, read on the forward strand.
GCTTTTTCTCCACAACATTTCATGAAATCACGACATCTTTCTTTGTTTTACTTCTTCGCTGCTTCTTGTCGCAAAAATACGACATGTCGTGAAATTGCGACAATTTCTCTTGGCACTGTCTTGTCCGCTTTCTCACCATGAAATCTTGACATGTCATGAAATTGTGACAATTTCTTCCTTCTGGCTCCTTTTCTTCTTGCAAGTGGCAAAAATGGGACATGTCATGAAATCACGACATTTCGTACTTGGCATTGTCCTTCCCGCTTGTTCATTGCAAAAATGTGACATGTCGTGATATCGTGACACTTTCCTTCTGCCTTGTACTTTTCAGCTTCAATAAGTCACGAAAACATAACATGTCACGAAATCATGACATATTCCTCTTTCTCTTGTCCTTTGCTACTTTCGGTCGTAAAAACTTGACATGTCATGAAATTGTGACATTCTGTACTTTTTGGATGCTTCCGCGCTTTCTCCTCGCAAAATCATGACATGTCACAAATTCGTGATAACTTTTTGTTGCCTGGCTTCGTTTCCAAAAATGTCACAAAATCACAACATCTTTCTCTTGCCTTGAGTTTACCTTCAACATTTCCACAAAAACTTGACATGTCGCGATATCGCGACATTTTTCCATAGCGCTCCTCTTTGCTGCTTTATGTTGTGAAATCATGACATTTTCCTATCACTTTGTTTAGTTTCCACTGCAAGTCGCGAAAATGTGACATGTCATAAAATCATGACAACTTTCACTTTATTAGCTCCCTCACCACAACAAGCCATGAAAATGTGGCATGTCGTGATATCGCGACAACTTTCTGTGTTTAGATTTTTTCTATTATGGATGCCACGAAAACGTGATAGGTCGTGATATCGCGACATCTTACACTTACTTTGCTTGAACACAAAACTTGTAGAGATTTTTGCATTTTCTCTTTCGAATTGCTTGGAGGGAAAAACAGAGGAGTGAGTATCTCTACAATTTGTGCATTCTTTTGCATAAATAGTAATAACAAAAACAATGTGGCAAAAATGCCAACAGTCACATACAAGAATTTCTAATCAAATGGTAAGACCTACTAGTAGAATATGCTACATGAGAAACAAAAAGTATCTTTGAGTCATTTCCAACTTTGAGAACAAAGATTTTCGAGGAGAGGAGCCATGTTACAACACCAATATAGGCAAGTTGGCTATATTTCCAAGTTTAACCTAATCATTGATTTATTAATATAAGTAGCAGTAGAATGATTTAATTTTTATCATATTTCATATTGAATAATAATTTATGTAATCGCAAGGACTAAGCCCTCCTTAGTGGTGAAGGACTTAACCCTCCTAAAGTGGCAATAATATATTTGAATCCTATTCGTTTTCTCTTTTTGAATGAATTGCAATTGATTTTACATTTGTTCAACTTCAATTTTCATCGTATGATAGTGCTAGTTTTAATTTATTGCAACCAAAATGTCGTTTATTTTTATTTTTATTTTTTGCTTTAAGAAAGCTCTCCCCAATGCTTTAACAAGACTAATAAATAAATAAGCAGATAGTGGGTCACCCTGGTAGAATCCATAAGATGATTCAAAGATTCCATTAATAGATCCATTGATAAAAATAAAACATTTGGACTCTTATAACAACATCTAGTCAATTTACACCAATCTTTATCAAAACCAAATTTTCTAAGAATATCATACAGAAAGCTCAAACAAACCCTATCATATATTTTATTTATATTTAATTTTTTAAGTGTACCTAGAATTTTAATGGAATGAAGAGAACTTATATTCTCTAGTGAAATTATTATGCCTGATGAACTTGTTTACAATCATAAAAAAAACTTTTTCCTTTGAAATAATATAATCAAGAATTCTTTAAATTCTATTTGCTATAATTTTTTATATTCTATTGTAAATCATATTGAAAAGGGCTATTGAACAAGAATTATCAAAATATTTTTTATCTCATCTTTCTTGGAAACCAATGCAATAAAAGTGAAATTGAACTCACTTATTTAGCCCTTTATTTTTTTGACCTTCTCAATTATAGGAAACATATAAATATTTAAGAAATTGACAATAATTTGACAAAAAAATTACATAAAATCCATCATGGCCAAGTGCCTTGTTAGGATTGGAAGAAATAACTATCTCTTATAAATCTTCCATAATGAACTTATTAAGCTTTAATTTTGTCTTTGTATGATAATTAGTGAAATATTTTTTCAAAACCTTTTCTTAAGCCTCATATTTTATAATTTATGAAAAAATAAAAATACCTTTGAAATAATTAATTACTCTCTTCTTGATATATTTTTCTCCTTAATATATTTTTCTTCTACGGTTCAAATATTTTATTAAATGAAAAGAAAAATATATTTTCTTGTAGAATGAAAAATTTAAGTATTTATGTCTCTTCCTTAATCCAACTCTCCCTATATTTTTGGACCAATATGACTTTGTTTTTCAATACAGTATGGTAATAATTTCTTTATTTATAATTACATATAAATATCCTAGACCATTCCATTTATTTATACCAAAGGATTTCACACTCTAAATATTAATTTTCTCTTTTAGATATTTTATGTTTATAACATACCTATACATACCACAATATAACCATCTATAAGAAATAAAGGGCTTAGAGCCACACAGACTAAAATCTAAATGGCTTTGACTGATAATAATAGAGTGAATCCCATCTCAAGAGAATGTGTTTCTTGTATGATCCTACTTATAATATTATGTCTAAATTTTCATGACTCTCCTAGATGGACCTTGGAATATGGAAAAATAATGTATTAATTGATGATGCTTTAATACTTGATTTTGTGCAATTAAGAAGCTATGCAATATTATTAGATATTGAAGAGTATGATACTACTAACAAATTTCCAATGTGTAGGATCAAGTGCACTCGTAAGTGGAAGAAGTTGAGTCATCCACCGAAGATGAGGGTACTTGAGGTTGGGGAAATGATGACAAGGTAACTCAAAGGTAACACAAATAGATACCTTCATATAGGCATGCATTCGGATAGGTATAATCATCAATAGCTAGCCACCTTGAGCCCTAGACTTATGGCCTAGTAGCTATCGTAAGTTCTAGAGGCTGAGATAGGTGACTAGATTTATGGAAAGACTCCCTCTTTGTTTATTACATATGCATGATTATCTTTTACTTCAGCACTTATGGCCTTAATAGTTTGGGATGTATGAAAGAATAAGTAGTCCTTATAACTCCATGTATGCCTTGATTTATTTAGATAAGCAAAGGTATATCAATATAAATAAATGAGTTGATTTATTTAAGCAAGGATATTTCAATTTAAATAAATAGTAGATTTCTTTAGAAAAGGAAGAAAGAATAAAGAAAGGGTTTTAAATAAGTAAGGATATATCAATTTAAATAAATAGTTGATTTATTTAGATAAGTGAAGATATATCAATTTAAATAAATAGTTGATTTATTTAGATAAGTGAAGATAAATCAATTTAAATAAATAGTTGATCTATTTAGATAAGTGAGGATATATCAATTTAAATAAATAAGTTGATTTATTCGAATAACAAAAAGATAGCATTTTAAATAATTGATTTATTTTAAATGATAAGGAAATTTTGTTTGAATAAATGGTAGATTTATTTGATAGGATAAAGAGCTTCCATTCAAGAAAATATATGGCTTATATCAAATTGATGAAGGAAGCAGTTGTCTATTTTATGAAATAAAATAACCCATCGAGAAAATAACTCCTCTATTCAATTAAGAAATGCATTTCATTTTGAATTTGGGGAATAGACTCTGACTGTCGAGTTAGTGGGGAAATTCATTTAATTAAAATGACCAACCAAAATGGGATTAAGTTTGATAAGACCACCTTCTAAAATATTGGATAGACCACCCTTGGAGATCCAATCAGATCAACTACGTAAATCTCCTTTTGATGAGGAGGTATGGCCTCTTAATGTCGAGTGTCTCGAGAAGTCAAAGGAGGGAACATTTTCCCTACCATCTGACTAATTCTTATGGGGAGTTATGGCAAGTAGGTGGTGGGAAAAGGCCAAGAAGGAATGAGGTGGGAAGAAGAGAGGATAGGCAATAGAGAAGAAGAAAGAATGGGATAATGTTGCAAGAGAAGGAGAACAAACACTATGAGGAGGACAAACGTTGTGAGGAGGATGAACATTGTTATGAGGAGGATGAACGATGAAAAGCGAGGGGAAAATCTAGCAAGAAGGAAGCAAAGGCAACCATCGGTCATGAGCAACCCAGATAGACTATTGGTGACAAGTGATACCAGGTTGGGATCATGAAACCTTAGAGTTATTGATGCTTTCATTTGACTAGTTTAAATCATCGCCCGGCTTAGGTTCTCACCTATTGCATCTACCCTTTAGACCATGGTAAAACTGCTTCTTTTAGAGCGTAGGATCAAGGTTGGTAAGGTGGTCCTCTAACCATTCTTCTGTTGGAACCAATGTGATATTGTGTCCACCCTCTATTTCCTCTATCAAGTCGTAGTATCCTTGACTGGCCATTGAGTTATGGTAGCACCTCACTTTGTTTAAACATCATAGTTGTTACTCTGAGAAGAAACCTATTATTGGTATAGTAAATGATAGTTAGTCTAGATCCACCTCATGAACAGACCTCCTGCATGATCTATGGAATCACCCCCTTGGATGTCCACAACCATGTAGGATGGTATAGTGAGTTTGAATTCCATTCGAAAATCGACGTTGGACATAGAGATTAGCTAGTTTCTAGGATGGTAGATCACATGACGGCCATCATGGATACCATGGAAGACCCCTATAAACCCCATCTGCACTGGTTCACTATGGATAGTGGTTGTCTTGATCACATCTATCATCGTTTATACCACTCCCTCATAGGTTGTTCTCCTCTATTGAAGCCAACCACGGGTTAGTCGTGGTGCCTATGTTAGCCTAGAGTGTGTTTAGAATGGAAATAACTAGAAGTATTTCATTATCTAAAATAAATGTATTTTAGGGTAATGAAATAAAGGGATTTTAAATGTATTTCATTATCTAAAATAAATGTATTTTAGGGTAATGAAAGATAGGGATTTTTAAATGTATTTCATTATCTAAAATAAATGTATTTTAGAGTAATGAAAGATAGGGATTTTAAATTTATTTCATTATCTAAAATAAATGTATTTTAGGGTAATGAAAAATAAGAATTTTTAAATGCATTTCATTATCTTAAATAAATGTATTTTAGGGTAATGAAAGATAGGGATTTTAAATGTATTTCATTATCTAAAATAAATGTATTTTAGGGTAATGAAAGAAAGGGATTTTTAAATGTATTTCATTATCTAAAATAAATGTATTTTAGGGTAATGAAATAAAAGGGATTTTAAATGTATTTCTTTATCTAAAATAAATATATTTTTTTTTATTAAAAAAAAAAAAATTTTATTTTTTTTTTTTTTTTAAAATAGGGCTTTTTTATTTAAAAAATAAAAAATGTGGTTTGGTTTGTAAATTAAGGGTATGGGAATTTAATTTATGAAATGAAGAAAAAGGTTTATTTGAAGATTAAGGTAGTTGGCTTTAATTGGATAATGAATGTGAAATGTGGTTTGTTTTGTAAATTAAGGGTATGGGACTTTAATTTATGAAATGAAGAAAAAGGTTTATTTGAAGATTAAAGTAGTTGGCTTTAATTGGATAATGAATGTGAAATGTGGTTTGTTTTGTAAATTAAGGGTATGGGACTTTAATTTATGAAATGAAGAAAAAGGTTTATTTGAATATTAAAGTAGTTGGATTTAATTGGATAATGAATGTGAAATATGGTTTTTTTTGTAAATTAAGGGTATGGGACTTTAATTTATGAAATGAAGAAAAAGGGTTTATTTGGATATTAAAGTAGTTGGATTTAATTGAATAATTAATATGAACCTAGATTATTTAGAAATTAAAGGTATGGGACTTTAATTTTTAAGTAAGGGTTAGGCTATTTATTGCAACTAGAGCATATGGTTTGGTGCATGGTTGAATAACTCTCATGAGTAGATGAGAGGGGAAATAGAAAGAGTAGTTTCTGTGATATCAACTATGCATTAGAAAGTTGAATTGCTTGGGTTATTTGTATAGTTGCAATTTGGCAATAAAATAAACAAATGCATTTAGAAGCATGTCTATCCTTATCCATGAGTGTCCTGATCCCCTACTATCCTCACTTGATCAATGGAAGAGTGGGAGGACCAAATTCATAATATGGACCAATGCTCAAGTTTGCTCTCTACCTTACCTCTTACTTAATTATGCAATATATTAGATTTATGGGAAGATTTCCCCAATGAAAATGATGTAAAGTATTGTTTGAAGGTATGGGGTTTCCCATACATACTGATGTAATAAATGAACAATGTGATCGATGCACCTGATATTCCATTATTGAATGTGATTGTATTTATATCCTTTCTATTGCATGTAACCTTTAATCATTGCTTTATGTTTTAGTTATATTTGCTTGTTTAATGATTTATATTTGTTAGATTTAGTATCTAGACCCATTTTGTATACTCTTGCTTGATTAACTTTTATAAAATTTAGTAGTAAGTTCTAGGGTGAACTTAGAGGTCAACCTAAGGGCTTGAGACCCCCTTAGGGATATTGGTACTAGGTTTATAAGATCATACCATAGTTAAGATAGCTTGTTAGAGGACAAGATTGATAGCTTAATTTGTAGTACACATAGCATACCCACACATAATGGCTTGTGTGGAATATGGAGATGCATGTACACCTTTTAATGATTGAAGGTGGTAAGTTTAGCTCATCAGGATTGATGAGATGGATGAACTTATGTGCATAACATGAGATATGCCTACGTAGAAGGGACTTGCATGAGGGGAATATTGTGTGGTATAGTTCTTAAGGAAACTTAGGGGATGTCAAACATTAAGTTAGTCTAAGGTTGGTTGGGGATTTATGAATCCCTCTCCTTAGTCTTAAAAAAAATTATTTCTATCTTTGTGTGTTTTCTTATTTCTTTATTTTTGGGTCATTAAATTTGGTATCAGAGCTCTAGGTTCGAGGGTATAGAGATTCTTATGTGCTGAAAAGAGATTTGGGTATCTCCAATGAAGGCTTTCTTAGGTTTAAGCTAAAAGGTTGGGATAACCTAGAGTCTTTGCTTAATTAGAATCTAATGGAGTCGATCCCAAGGAAATATGAATGTTATGATACCTTAGTATGGGATTTGGTGTCAATGATACATCATAACCTTGGAACCTTATCCTAATTAGATTTCTAATGATTAGCAAGAAGAACTCTGTAATGTGGTTTGAGTTAGTGACTCAGTAAGATGAAGTTGTGATCTAATTATTTTATTGGTTGGAACTAGATCAAGATGCCACCTAAGGCCAGGATAGAAAGACCTCCACCTAGATAGACTCGACAAAGTAATATCGAATAAGAGATCTAGAATGAGGCTCCAGAAGTTTCCAATATGGGAATAGAAGATCTCACTACCACAGTTTCCGAATTACAAGATCAGTTAAGGCAAGTGCTAGAAACTATTGCAAACCAAAATTCACAAGCTAGAGATTCTAAGGTTAACCAAGTTGAGGGGCTTATGGCAGAATAAATACAATCTAGAACCCTCTTGGAAAAGGAAATGGTAAGAGACCTAAATAATATTTGTATCTCCAAATTCGATGGAGAAGTATAGGGAGATACATCTGAGGCTTTGTTAAGGGAACTATAAGTTCTCTTCATAGTAAAGGGATATTCTAATGGTTTGGGCCACTATTTACCTCTAAGGAGGTGCCCTAGATTGGTGGGAAACTTATTATGAGGAAACCAAAATCAAACTAGTAGATATTCCATGGAAGGAATTTATAGTCATTTTAAAGAAGAGGTTCCTCACAAAGAATTTATATGCTCTAAAGTTCGAGGTATTTTCTAGCCTAAGGCAAGGAACCAACCCAATGGAGATTTACTATAGGAAGCTAGTAAATTTGTTGAAGTATGTACCCACCTATAATGAGAAAATATGGATTCATAATTTTACTCATGGGTTGTAATCTAGGATAAAGCATGATGTGGAGATGCAGGAGCCTAAATCATTGCAAAAGGTATATGACCTAGCAAAGAAAGTAGAATCACACTTCCATTATAAATATGAAAACTTGACTGAGCAGGAACATTAGGAACTAAAGAAGAGGAATAGCAATGGGGTTGTAAAATGGGAAGCTGAGAAAGAATGAAATGCTAAAAACCCCTAGAATCTAGAGAAGAAATTCAATGGAAGCCAAAAGAAGTTCAAGAAGACATTTTATAAGAAAGGTAACAAACCCAATAATGCTAAGCCTCAACCACTAAAACTACAAGTTTTAGTTCCAGTGATTAAGGGCGAGGAGCAAAAACCAAAAAAGTGACAAGGGCCCAAAGATGGATTTTACCATTGTAGAGGGCCGTATTTTTCTAACCAGTGTCACATACCAACTAGGTCCAAGCACACCCAACATTAAGGGAAAGGAACCCATGCATAAGATCTACACTACAACTGGGAGTCAGAATATTGAGGGGTAAACCACCCCATTGATCATAAAAGGTAATATTTTTGATAAGAAAGTAAATATCTTAATAGATAGTGGAGCCACTGATAGTTTAATTTCTTTTAAATTAGCCAAATATATGTCGGAAAGGCCAAGGTATTTGGCTCATGGATGGAAGGTTGAGTATGATTCTAGATAGACCTACTCCATAAACCAATGTTTCTTGATGATGGAAATCACTTTAGCTAGTGGGACCATAGAAGGTTACTTATATATAGCCCCACTTCATGCCTTCGATGTGATCCTAGGGATGGATTGGCTATAGGCCCATAAAGTCATAATTAATTTATGAGATAGATGGATCAAGTATTCTAAATGAGGTAAGGAGTGGCTACAAATTCATAGCGAATAGGGGGTATTCAAACCCTAGATGTTTTCAGCTATGTATTTAAAGAAATTCCTCAAGAAAGGAGGGATTCTCTATGTAGTAAAACTGAATGAAGTTGATAAAGACCGAAAGAAAGAGGTGTTGGAGACACACCCAATTTTACAAGATTTCAAGGATGTATTTCCTAAGGATTTACCTGGGCTTCCTCCTATGCGAGAATTTTATTTCACTATTGATCTTATACTAGGAGTGAAACCCATTCACATATATCTGTATAGGATGTCACCCATCAAAATACAGGAATTAAAGGTACAATTGCAGGGGTTATTAGAGAAGGGGTTGATAAAACCAAGTGTGTCACCTTAGGGTGCACCTATTTTATTTTTGAAAAATAAGGATGGTTCCTTAAGATTGTGCATTGACTATAGAATTTTGAATAAAGCTACAATCAAGAACCAGTATCCCCTACCCAGGATCAAATATTTATTTGACCAATTGAGAGATGCCACAGTGTTTACCAAGATAGATTTAAGATCAGGGTATCACCAATTAAGAATACATGAGGAGGATACTCACAAGATGATATTTAATATGAGGTATGGGTATTATGATTTCACCATCCTACATTTTGTACTAACTAATACCCCAATCACCTTCATGAATTTAATGAATAGTGTGTTCAAAAGACACCTAGATCAAATTGTTCTTGTATTTCTAGATGAAATCCTAATATACTCTCAGAACAAGAAATAGCATGATAAGCATCTCAATATCATGTTAGAGTTGCTAAGGGAAAGTTAACTCTATAGGAATCTAGCCAAAAGCAATTTCTATGTTTTAGAGGTGCTTTATTTAGGGCATATCATATCAATAGAAGAAATTATTGTGGATCCAAATAAAATCAAAGCCATATTAAATTGGCCACCCCTACTACTGCTACCAAAGTAAAGAGCTTTATGGGATTAACAAGCTATTACAAACATCATATAAAGGATTTATCAAAGATCACCTCAACAATAACTAACCTCCAAAAGAAATAGAAATAATTCAAATGGATGAAAAAGTGTGAAATCACTTTTGCTTTTTTGAAGAAAAAACACACTACTACACCAATATTGAATATTCCATATCCTCAAGGAGATTTTACAATATGGACTAATGCCTCATTGGAAGGATTATAAGGAGTAATCATGCAAGAAGAGTCAATATTAGCTTATACTTTAAGAAAACTTAAGAAGCACAAATCAACTATGCTACTCACAATGTAGAGCTAGTCATTGTAGTTCATGCTTTAAATGTCTAGCACCATTATATGGTAGGAATACCTTTCAAGTTAAAATCAGATCATCAAAGTCTAAGGTACATATTTACCCAACCAATACTCAATGCGAGACAGAGAAGGTGGATCGATTTTCTCGTCGAGTATGACTTTGAAATTGAATACATAAAAGGAAAAGAGAATAATGTTGTTGATGCCTTGAGTAGAAGGAGACACATAGTAGCCATAACCAGGAGTCACATAAATCTCATGGACCAAGTAAGGCAAGAGCAAAATCAGGATGAATATTTCCAAGAAATTCGAGCCAGAATAGACAAGGATCATGAGGCCAAAAAGGAGTTTGGGGTGATAGATAAAATTTTGTGCTACAAAGGAAGAGTCATCATACCAAGAATAGGGGATTCAAGGAAGCTATTAATGCAATAATCCCATAGATCTCCTTATACAGCTCACCCGGGATGGGTAAATATGAGGGAAAATCTAAATATAACCTTCTTCTAAGTAGGAATAAAGAGGGATATTACATATTGTATAGCTTTATGCTTTGAAAATCAAAATTTTAAAGCATAACACAAACATCCCGTAGGATATTTGTACCCACATAACATACCTACATAGAAATGGTAGGTCATATCAATGGATTTTGTAGTAGGTTTACCTAAGACCAGGTACCAACATGATGCAATATTAGTAGTAGTCGACAAATTGACCAAGGTTACACATTTCATACCTGGGAACACCAAATAGGATGCTCAAGTGGTGGCTAATAGATTTGTCAAGGAAGTGTTCCGATTGCATGGATTTCCAAAGGTAATTATCTTGGATAGGGATTCCAAGTTCACTTCTAAATTTTGGAGAGCCCTTCACCAAGAAATAGGCACAAAGTTGCACATGATTTTGGCCTACCACCCTAATATGGATAGTTAAATAGAGTAGGTAAATCAAGTACTAGAAGATATGCTTCACATGTATTGTATGGATCACAAGTCTCATTGGGAATACTATCTATCATTGGTAGAATTTTCCTACAATAATGGGTATCACTCTTCTTTGGGAATGACACCTTTCGATGCCTTGTATGGGTGAAAGTGTAGACCACAACTATTATCGGACAACCCAAAGGATAAAACTATGATTGGACCAAAAATAGCTAGATAAGTGGAAGAGCAAATAAAGGTAATCAGGAAAAGACTCAGAGAAGTTGTTGATATGTAGAAGAGTTATATCGATCTAAAGAGGACTCCAAGAGAGTACTCGGTGGGAGATAAAGTGTTCCTAAGGGTCAAACCAATGAAAAGTGTGATCAAATCCACAAAAATGGATCCACGATTTGTAGGACCCTTTGAGATCACTGAAAAGATTAGTTCGATTGCATATTGACTCACCTTACCTCCTAATATATCAAAATTCCATGACACTTTCCACATATCTTTGCTTAGAAAATATGTTGTTGACCTTGAAAATGTGTGGGATGTTTCTAATTTGTACATGACAAACCAAAAATTAATTGAATTGATTCCAGTAAGGATTATTGAATTTCGATCTAAATCTAGGTGGAATTGGACCCTTGAGAAATGTAAGGTCCATTGGGACCATTTATTCGAAAGGAATGCCACTTGGGAGAAAGTGGTGAATATGCAAAAATATTTTCCTTTTTTGTTTGATGAACTCTAAAGAAATTTTTTTGTAATAATTTGTGTTTGATTGTGTTTACCTGTGTAAAACTAAGAAACATCGGGGATGGTGTTAGTCCTAGTGGGGGAGGATGTCATGACCCTCCTAGATGGACCTTGGAATACGAAAAAATAATGTATTAACTAATGATGCTTTAATACTTGATTTTGTGCAATTAAGAAGCTATGCAATATTATTAGATATTGAAGAGTATGATACTACTAAAAAAATACCAACATATCAGGTGCACTCGTAAGTGGAAGAAGTTGAGTCATCCATCGAAGACAAGGTTACTTGAGGTTGAGGAAATGTTGACAAAGCAACTCGAAGGAAACACTGATAGATACCTTCATATAGGCATGCATTCATATAGGATAGTCATCAATAGATAGCCACCTTGAGCCCCAAACTGATGGCCTAGTAGCTATCATAAGTTCTAGATGCTGAGATAGGTGACTAGATTGACAGAAAGACTCCCTCTTTGTTTATTACATATGCATGATTGTCTTTTACTTCAACACTGATGGCCTTAATAGTTTGGGATGTACGAAAGAATAAGTTGTCCTCATAACTCCATGTATACCCTGATTTATTTAGATAAGCAAAGGTATATTAATATAAATAAATAAGTTCATTTATTTAAGCAAGGATATATCAATTTAAATCAATAGTTGATTTATTTAGATAAGTGAGGATATATCAATTTAAATAAATAGTTGATTTTTTTAGATAAGTGAAGATATATCAATTTAAATAAATAGTTGATTTATTTAGATAAGTGAAGATATATCAATTTAAATAAATAGTTGATTTATTTAGATAAGTGAAGATATATCAATTTAAATAAATTGTTGATTTATTTAGATAAGTGAAGATATGTCAATTTAAATAAATAGTTGGTTTATTTAGATAAGTGAGGACATATCAATTTAAATAAATAAGTTGATTTATTTGAATAACAAAAATATAGCATTTTAAATAATTTATTTATTTTAAATGATAAGAAAAAAAAAATGAATAAATGCTATATTTATTTGATAGGATAAAAATCTTCCATTCAAGAAAACATATGGCTTACATCGAATTTATGAAGAAAGCGGTTGTCTATTTTATGAAATAAAATAACCCACTGAGAAAATAACTCCTCTATTCAGTTAAGAAATATATTTCATTTTGAATTTGAGGAATAGACTCTTGACTATCGAGTTAATGGGAAATTTTATTTAATTAAAATGACTGACTAAAATGGGCTTAATTTTTATAAGACCGCCTTCTAAAATATTGGATAAACTACCCTTGGATATCTGATCATATTAGCTATGTAAAACTTCTTTTGATGATGAGGGATGGCCTCTTAATATCAAGTGTCTCGGGAAGGCGGAGGAGGGAATATTTTCCTACCATTGGACTGATGTTGATGGGTAGTTATGGCAAGTAGGAGGTGCACAAAGTCCGAGAAGGAATGATGTGGAAATAAGAGAGGATAAGCAATAGAGAAGAAAAAGAAGAAAGGAGAGAATGTTGCAAGGAAGGGATGAACGATGTGAAGAAAGGAGAGAATGCTACAAGGAAGAGAACGAACGTTGCAAGGCAAGGAGAAAAGCTAGCAAGAAGGAAGCAAAGGCAACCATCGGTCATGAGAAACCCAGATAGACTGTTGGCAACAAGTGATACCAGGTTGGAATCATGAAATCTTAGACTTATTAATCCTTTAATTTTGCTGGTTTAAATCATCCCCCGAATTAGACTCTCACCTGTTGCATCTGCCATTTTAACCATGGTAAAACTGCTTCTTTTAGAGCATAGAGTCAAGTTTGGTAATGTGGTACTCTAACCATTCTTCTGTTGGAACCAATGTGAGCATGTCGTCATGCTTTATTTCCTCTATAAAACTATAGTATCCTTGACTATCCAATGAGTTATGGCAGTGTCTCTCTTTGTTTAAATATTGTAGTTGTTACTCTAAGTAGGCACCTATTATTGCTAGTGTAAATGATAGTCTAGGTCCACTTCATGGACAAACCTCCCACATGATCTATGGAGTCACCCCCTTGGATGTTCACAATCGTAGGGGCAGGTACCCCCCCTAATACCCCCCCCCCCCCCCCCCCCCCCCCCCCCCCCCCGGGTTCCCCCCCCCCCCTTCCCCCCCCCCCGCTCCCCCTCCCTCTGTAAAAGAACCATTGTATTTTATTATCTAAAATAAATGTATTTTAGGGTAATGAAAGATAGGGATTTTAAATGTATTTCATTATCTAAAATAGTGTATTTTAGGGTAATGAAAGAAAGGGATTTTAAATGTATTTCATTATCTAAAATAAATGTATTTTAGGGTAATGAAAGAAAGGGATTTTAAATGTATTTCATTATCTAAAATAGTGTATTTTAGGGTAATGAAAGAAAGGGATTTTAAATGTATTCCATTATCTAAAATAAATGTATTTTAGGGTAATTAAAGAAAGGGATTAAATGTATTTCATTATCTAAAATAAATATGTTTTAGGGTAATGAAAGAAAGGTATTTTAAATGTATTTCATTATCTAGAATAGATGTATTTCAAGGTAATGAAAGAAAATGGATTTTAAATGTGGTTTGTTTTGTAAATTAAGGGTATGGGACTTTAATTTATGAAATGAATAAAAAGATTTATTTGAAGATTAAAGTAGTTGGCTTTAATTGGATAATGAATGTGAAATGTGGTTTGTTTTGTAAATTAAGGGTATGGGACTTTAATTTATGAAATGAAGAAAAATATTTATTTGAAGATTAAATTAGTTGGCTTTAATTGGATAATGAATGTGAAATGTGGTTTGTTTTGTAAATTAAGGGTATGGGAACTTTAATTTATGAAATGAAGAAAAAGGTTTATTTGAAGATTAAAGTAGTTGGCTTTTTTTTTTTTCTTAAAAAAAAATTTATTTAATTGGATAATGAATGTGAAATGTGGTTTGTTTTGTAAATTAAGGGTATGGGATTTTAATTTATGAAATGAAGAAAAAGGGTTTATTTGGAGATTAAAGTAGTTGGCTTTAATTGAATGATAAATATGAACCTAGATTATTTAGCAATTAAAGGTATGGGACTTTAATTGTTAAGTAAGGGTTAGGCCATTTATTGCAAGTAGAGCATATGGTTTGATGCATGGTTGAATAACTCTCATGAGTAGATGAGAGGAAATAGAAAGAGTAGTTTCTATAATATAAACTATGCATTAGAAAGTTGAATTGCTTAGGTTATTTTTATAGTTACAATTTGGCAATAAAAGAAACAAATGCATTTAGAAGCATGTCTATCCTAATCCATGAGTGTTCTGATGCCCTACTATCCTCGCTTGATCGATGGAAGAGTGAGAGGACCAAATTCATAAGATGGACCAATGCTCAAGTTTGCTCTCTACCTTGCCTCTTACTTAATTATACAATAGATTAGATTTATGGGGAGATTAACCTAATGAAAATGATGTAAAGTATTATTTGAAAGTATGGGGTTTCCCATACATATTGATGTAATAAATGAACAATGTGACGATGCACTTAATATTCCATTATTGAGTGTGATTGTGTTTATATCCTTTCTATTTCATGTAACATTTAATCATTGCTTTATGTTTTAGTTATCTTTGCTTGTTTAATGATTTATATTTGTTAGATTTAGTATCTAGACCCATTCTGTATATTCTTCTTGATTAAATTTTATAAAATTTAGTAGTAAGTTCTAGGGTGAACTTAGAGGTCAACCTAAGGGCTTAAGACCCCCTTAGGGATATTGGTCCTAGGTTTATAATATCATACCAAAGTTAAGATAACTTGTCAGAGGACAAGATTGATAGCTTAATTTGTAGTACACGTAGCATACCCACACATAATGGCTTGTGTGGAATATGGAGATGTGTATACACCTTCTAATGATTGAAGGTGGTAAGTTTAGCCCATCATGATTGATGAGATGGATGAAATTATGTGTATAACATGATATATGCCTACGTAGAAGGGACTCGCGTGAGGGGAATCTTATGTGGTATAGTTCTTTAGAAGACTTAGGGGATGTCAAACATTAAGTTAATCTAAGTTTGGTTGAGGATTCATGAATCCCTCTCCTTAGTCCTACAAAAAAAAACTATTTCTATCTTTATGTGTTTTCTTATTTCTTGTTTTTTTGGGTTTTTACATAAAAACATTGTATACTTTATTTGTAACCATGTACTAGATAAAAAATGTATACATTATTTTTTATATGAGTTTGACTAATGCATATTCTATTCCATGTATATTGAAATATTGAATAAATAATAATCCAAATGTTATTTGAATTGATAAATGAAGCAAAATACTACATTTATTTAGAGAGTACCACACCTATTTTCAAAAAATAGTAAAATTATCTTAAAGTCCATCCCTAAAAATCCATGTACTATTGTTATGAACAATCATTGAATTTGATTTATAAACTAAATCCTTTACAACATGTTTCATGAGGAATAAATAAATTGGATCATATATGTTTACAAATCCAACTTAGATACTTTTATCTTTCATATATAAAATAAGAAATACAATTATATTATGAATTTGTAATTGTCCATCCCATTTGCACTTGTCCCAAATTTTTACAATACCTCCTAAAGCTCTTATAATAATTTCAACTCATCATCTACCAAATTAATTTGAATGCATCCATATATTCGTCACTACTTATTTTTATTTCTTGTATTAAAATAAATTCAATACTATAACAACCTATTTATTCCTTATTAAAAAAATTTAGGGGCCTTAAACATACCAATATCAATTTAAGATATCATTTTTACCATTGTATTATATTCTTGTTTATGGGATTAGCCTAAATTATTGCAAAAACTTATGATATCTATTTTTTATTTCCCATATTGACATTATTTTATGTTTGATCATGCTTTGAGGGTCTTCCTCTCCCTTTTTCATTTCCACCAACACTTTTATCTTTCTCAATAATTTTATTTTTTCTTGATCATTTAGAATAAGATATATCATAGAGGGTTAAAGGGGACTTCCTTGGGAATTACTTCTCCACTTCCCTACAGCCCATCCTTGACCTTGTCCCAGATCCTTGTTATTGTCCTAGTTCCCTAGCATCTCATTTGTCCTTCATCCTTGGTTGGTAGGTGTTGCAGATGATCTCCTTAGGTTGGGAGGTCACCTTTTCTCTTGTCTGCCCTTTTCCATACCTTTAGCTAGGGTTTCTCTTTGGTTCTTGTGAACTAGGATGTCCTTGGGATTTTTTGGGGTATCCTTGGGTTCGTTCCAGTTCCTTTTTTTGTGTGTTTTAGGGAATCCTTTTCCCTTATGCCCTTTGGGACATCCTTGGATCCATCCCATTGTTTAATTTTGTGTTTTAAGGATCTTTCCATTTTGCTCTTTTGGTTGTCCCAATTTTTTGTAGGTTTCCTTCATGGTGTGGCTCATATCCCTATTTGGTGGTGCTTCCTGGATCCTTCACTTGGCTGTTTATGGTTGCAGATGGGGTGGGAGGTCACTTATTCACTTGTCTACCCTCTTCTCAATCACTTCAAGGGTGTCCTTCCTGTACCTTCATTTTTGGGATGCCCATGGGTCCCTCCCTTGATCTCTTATAGTGCTTCTGGGATGGCTTTTGTTGCAAGTTTCCTTTTAGAGCCAATTTTTCTATGGTTTTCTAGCTAGGGCTCGCCTCTTCTCCTAGTTGCTGCTAGTTTTCATTGCAAGAGGATATCATGGCTTGTGGAGATCCTTAGCTTTCTATTCCACTTTTTGGGCCTATGTAGGATGCATTTTTTGTGATTTATTAGCTTCCTTGCTTGTTTCATGCCCTTCCCTGGGTGTTATCTTCCTTTTTTGGTGGATCCTCTACTCTATCCTACTTTTTAGGGTGGTTTTTGTAAATCAGCTATGGGTTTTCAATGTTCTCTTGTTGATTTCTGGTTTCGGTCAATAGCTTCATTTTTGGACCTACTCAGGTGGGATGGCCTTTTTCCCATTTTTTTCCAATTTTAAATTTCAATTTTTTTTATGGGTAGGTGACCCTATTTCAAAGTTAGAATGGGTAGGTTTTCCCCATTTCAAATCCTCTTGCATGTGCTATTTGTGCGAGATGGCCTTGTTCCTCTTCTCCATCCTTTTTGCACATGTTTTTTGGATTATTTGGGTGGAATAGCCCTATTTTAGTTAAAAAAAAAACTATGTCTTGTAAGGCTATCCTCTAGCCTGTCCTGTAAGGCTACCCTTTAGCCTGTCTTGTAAGGATGTTCAGTTTGGCACTCATTTTTTTTTCTTTGGGTTTTTTGTTGTCCTTTCTTGTGGCCTTCCTATGGCATTGTTCATTTTACTTGATGTAATTAGGTTTTGAGTCCCTTGATAAAAACCCACTTTAAATTTAATTGATAAAAAAAAAAAGAATAAGATTTATCATATATGTTTATGTTTTCATAGAGAACTTGAATTATAAGGAATAGTCTAAAAAATTTCTTTATTTCTCTCTATTATCTCTAAATTTCAAGGATCATACTCCATAGTAATTATATTTTTATGCTACCTCAAAATCCTTAAATTTAATGGATATCATACATAGTTATTTTCCTATCATGATACTTTTGAAACTATAGAGTGTTGTCATGATGAGACTAATACTTATACTAGATTCAAGAATATAAAGTGTAAGGAATAACCTCACAAACACTTTAATTTTTATGTTACAATGTAATTCTTAAATTATATGGATTATTCTTCATAGCAATTACTCTCATATGCTTCTCTAGAAACCCTAAACTTTCATGGATATCCTCTATACTCTTTTCCTTATTATTTTGCCCATGAAATAGTAAAGGAGATATAAATCTTAAAGTAAAATCTATACACTAAAATTCTTATTATAATGAGAGGATACAGGTTGAAGAAAATAAAAATATTTTTCCTAGATTAAATGTGGTCTATTTCAGCACCTTTAGTTTAAAATTTATCTCCATATCATTCTTTACCCTTTTAGTTCCATCTAAATTTGACTTATGCATTGTACTTCCTCATCCCTTGTGTTATTATTTATTTGTTTTAATAGTTGATATTAGTAAATAATGATGAACTTTGCCATTTAATTATGTAGAGGAGATTTTTTTATCACTTTGTTAGACATGGAAAATAATTTATTTAATCCATATTTTGCTTCACTCTATTCTCCTTTCATATTGAAGGTTGTCTCATTCTCAAAGGTATACCTTTTTCACCATTATTTTTACATGGTAATATCTTACATGTGTTTAGTCTCATAAAAGGTGTAGCATTAGGATGCAATATTTTCATAATCCACTTGTTGATTTAGTCTACTATTTCAAAGGTTTTGAAATATATATGGAAATACATATCTAGGTATACATAACATTACCTATCTCCTTATATGTGCATATCTTCTAAAGGAACATCCCTAGAGTATTGTTAATATTATTTAAACCATCTATATTTATAATGTAATATGGAAGCTTCCTCCTCTTTGATAATGTGCTGCTTCAAGTTTGGATGGATTTTATATCAAAATATATTACGCATGTTGGGATATAATTAATAAATATTTTGTGGGTATGGTTGAAGAGTCTATAACTAATGGAGCATTTTTTTTTGTAGGCGGGATGGCCCTATTTCAAAGTTAGAATGGGTAGGTTTTCCCCATTTCAAATCTTCTTGCATGTGCTATTTGGGTGGGATGGCCCTATTTCAAAGTTAGAATGGGCAGGTTTTCCCCGTTTCAAATACTCTTGTATGTGCTATTTGGGAGGGATGGCCTTATTCCTCTTCTCCATCCTTTTTGCACATGTTTTTTGGATGATTTCGATGGGATAGACCTATTTCAGTTAAAAACAAATATGTCTTGTAAGGATATCCTCTAACCTGTCCTATAAGGCTATCCTTTAGCTTGTCTTGTAAGGACATCCAGTTTGGCACTCCTTTTGTTTTTATTTGGGTTTTTTGTTGTCCTTTCCTACGACCTTCCTATGGCCTTGTTCATTTTACTTGATGTAATTAGGTTTTGAGACCCTTGATAAAAACCCACTTTAAATTTAACTGATAAAAAAAAAGAATAATATTTATCATATATATGTTTATGTTTTCCTAGAGAACTTGAATTATAAGGAATAGTCTAAAAAAATTATTTATTTTTCTCTATTATCTCTAAAGTTCAAGGATCATACTCCATAGTAATTACACTTTTATGATACCTCAAAAGCCTTAAATTTAATGGATATCATACATAGTTCTTTTCCTATCATGCTACTTTTGAAACTATAGAGTGTTGTCATGATGATACTAATACTTATACTACCTTCAAGAATATAAAGTGCAAGGAATAACCTCACAAACACTTTAATTTTTATGTTACAATGTAATTCTTAAATTATATGGATGCTTCTTCATAGCAATTACTTTCATATGCTTCTCTAGAAACCCTAAACTTTCATGGATATCCTCTATACTCATTTCCTTATTATGTTGCCCATGAAATAGTAAAGGAGATAGAAAGCTTAAAGCAAAATCTATACACTAACATTCTTATTATAATGAGAGGATTTTATACAAGTTGAAGAAAATAAAAATATTTTTCCTAGATTAAATATGGTCTATTTCAGCACCTTTAGTTTAAAATTTATCTCCATATCATTCTTTACCCTTTTAGTTCCATATAAATTTGACTTATGCATTGTACTTCCTCATCCCTTGTGTTACTTTTTATTTGTTTTAATAGTTGATCTTAGTAAATAATGATGACCTTTGCCATCTGATTATGTAGAGGATATTTTTTTATCACTTTGTTAGACATGGAAAATAATTTATTTAATCCATATTTTACTTCACTCTATTCTCATTTCATCTTGAAAGTTGGATCATGCTCAAAGGTATACGTTTTTCATCATTATTTTCACATGGTAATATCTTACATGTGTTTAGTCTCATAAAATTTGTAGCATTAGGATGCAATATTTTCATAATACACTTGTTGATTTAGTCTATTATTTCAAAGGTTTTGAATATATATGGAAATACATATCTAGGTATACATAACATTACCTATCTATTTATATGTCCATATATTCTAAAGGAACATCCCTAGAGTATTGTTAATATTATTTAAACCATATATATTGATAATGTAATATGGAAGCTTCCTCATCTTTTATAATGTATTGCTTCAAGTTTGGATGGTTTTTAGGTCAAAATATATTAGGTATGTTGGGATATAATTAATAAATATTTGGTGGGTATGGTTGAAGAGTCTATAACTAATGGAGCAATTTTAGGAGCCATCAATGTGTATTTTTTAACTCTTATCCCAAAAACTACAATGTAGTTTATTTTGATAGATTCAAACCTATATCTTTATATAAAGAATCATAGATGATTATATCTAAATTAATTAATGTCCAACATAATAGAAAACCTAATTAATGAGATAATATCAGTGTAACAAGAGTAATTCATACCAGGAAGACACATTCAAGACAATATTATCATAGCCCAAGAATCTATTCATTCAACAATCATAAATAAATAAAAAAGCAATGGTCACCAAGGCAGACCTATCTAGTGCTTATGATAGGTTGGAAAATAGATTCATACATAAAATATTGAAGCAATTGGGTTTCAATGAAGAGTGGATTAAATGGACCCAGGATTGCATTGATAAACCAAAAGTAATAGTGATGATCAATGGTGGACCCACAAGATTCTTTGAAACATTCAATGGAATTAGATAAGGATGACCTATTTCTCCCTTCTTGTTTGCCCTTGTGCTAGATGGTTTTGGAAAAGAAATTCAAGTGTCGTTAGAAAAAATAGACTTTCAAGATATCAATTCCTTAACCAATGTCAAACCTATAACCTATATACTATTTTTTTATGACACTCTTCTAATGGGATGGGCCAGCATTCAAACAACCAATGAAATTCAATGTATTTTAAGGGACTTCACTACGACCTCAGATAGTAAGATAAACAAGTACAAAAGCTCCATACACATCATAAATGTATTAAAAAATATCAATAGAAATATCTACATAATTCTTCAGTTTGAGGATTTTTTGGACAATGAATCAATGAATTATCTGGAAATGCCAATCAAAGTGGTAAGACATAGAATTAGTGACTAGAAGTGCTAGGTAAAAAAATTCAAAATATCAATGAGCATTTGGGAAAGTTAACTCCTTAACTTTATTGGTAATATTAATCAAATCAAATTTATCTACAATTCCAATCTATTGGGTGACATTACTCTTGGTGCCAAAGGCCATTAGTTTGTATAATAAAAAATAAATCAAAGCATTATTGTGGGTAGGTGGTAAATATAATAGTAAGAAATAATATTTAGTTAAATGGTCAAAGACAGTCAATCCAAAATAAACTAGAGATTTAGGGATAAGGTAACTTAAGAAGATGGGCCTAACTTTGTATATAAGGACTGATTGGAGATTGATTTTGAACCCCTTAGCTCCACGCACATCTCTTATCATCCATAATTATCATGGTGGGAAAATATCAAGTATTTATTACAATAGCGTATCTTAAATCCCAAGGGAACATGAATTTAAAAAACATCTTGGGAGGTCTACAAACCCTAAAAGAAAATATAACTTGGATGGTTAAAGAAATGCATATAGACATGTTCTCTAATCAATTATAGGACTCAAACCCTTCAAACCTATGAATACCTAGCCATTGTAAGGTAGTACTATAATCAAAAGAACCTAGATAGAGTTAAATATTTCTACATGATGATGGATCATAAATCAGGATAGAAGGATTGTATAGTTAAGGAGGGTCTATTGGAGGATTGCCCTAGTAATTTAAAACCCAAGCTCAATATTTTTAGGGAGTGACTGTAAACATTCTCATGGTTATCCAAGGGATTTAAGATATTCCTATGTGGTTAGAGAAGAATATACCTATTGAACCAATAGTTAAGAGGGCTTATTATCTTTTAAATAAAAGTGTAGACACTAAAGTTTAGTCATTTACAATCGAATTTTCACAAAACCATCAAAAAAACCCTCAAATAGCCACAAATTCACCAAAAATCCCAAATTGTCACAAAACCACCACCATGTGCCCAATTTTGTTAAATTTCTCCTAAATTCTCCTAAGTCTCCTTCTTCTTTTATAATTTCTCCAAGTTCTTCTTAATTTTCATATTTCTTCTCAATTTCTTTTGATCTCCCCCTGTTCCTTCTAATACCTTCTAGTTCCTATAATTTCTCCTCTTTCCCTCATAATTCCTCTAATTTCCCTTCTTTCCTTTCTATTCCTCCTAATTTCACTAATTTATTCTAAATTTCCCTAGTCTTCCTAATTCTATTTCTTCCCTCGAATATTCCCTAAATTGTTGTAAAGGTTTCCCTAATGTTCTTATTTTCCTCTAATATCCTAAATTCTTCAATTTCCCATAATTTTATCCTACTTTGCTTAATTTATCTAATATTTTTCTTACCTTTCCTAATATCTTAATTTCTACCTAATACCATCTTTTATTCCTACCTTCCCCTTCAAATTTCTCATAATACTTCTTAGGTATTTAATTCTTCCATTTAGCCTCTCATTAGTATCTAATTTTATTTTAAACACTCATCCAAATCCCTAGGAGATATGCACACTAATTTAAAAATATCCCTTAAATCCCTAGGTCTTCCCAAAATATCCACCAGATCCCTCTAGTAGGGGCACCTTGCCTCATCTGGCATTCAATCCCAACTATCACATCCATTTACACAGTCCTAATAATCACTAATGATTACCAACCATCATATATAGTTACATAGAGACAACCATCATTGACGGTTACCCAAAGATACACAAAATAGAGCATCCAGATATCATGCAAGTAAATGAAGGTATAAATAGTTGTATTTCTCAGTTTTATGAATTTTTATTAAGATTTTATGAACATCTAAATTCATTTTGTAATGTTTTGTTATCTTTTTTTTTTTTTTAATGGCCTTGTGTAAGGAAGGACCATTAGATGTTTTTTATTCAATTTTGTTAGCATGTGTGCAGGTGTGAAGCAACTGGTAGAAAACTAGGGTGTTCCAAGTAGCAAGTCAAAAACCCACCCACAACTTGATTTTGGCATGAAAAGAGATTGCACCAAGGATATTATTGTAAAAAATGGGCCATCCTCCTTTTATTTCATAGACATTATACATTGTTAAAAGCCCCTATGGTAGGGCTATGTTGTATTCAAAGACTTATTTTTTATTAATACAATTTGCTCATGTCTTTTCATTTCATTTGCATGGAGCATTTTCATGTCTACAAAATGGCATACCTGATTGAGCCCAAACCCTTGAATCATTATGCATTGTTATTTTATATAGGAGCATAAAGATAAAAAAAAAAATGTTCTTAGTCTTTTGTGCCTAGTGAGTTGTGTTTTGCTATTTTATACCTCCATATATTTGCTTTACTAATACTTTGTTGTATATTTTGAGTGTAGATATCTTGCAATCACAAAAAATAGTTGTGGTGAGGATTTTACATCCAACCCTAAGTCCTACCCAACCATCACTAATAGTTAGAAATTAAAGTTAATACTTTTACAGTCCCAACTATCAATAACAGTCCTCAATCGAAGCTAATGGTTACTCATACATACATTAGACATAGAGGCCTAGTCTAGAAATTTTATGGCCCACTAAAATAAGTCTCCCCAAATTAGATAGATATAGGTTCTCTACATTTATTGCTTCATTTTGTCTTCCTCTTTAGTGTAGGAAAATTTCTCTCCTCAAGTTACTTTAGGATTTTTCTTCTATAGGTTAGCTCTAGGCCTCCCTATTTCTTGTAGGCCTTATTATTTGTTATAAAAGGAAATAAAAAAGAGAGCTTATTAGACCAGGTTTACTTTTATTCCATTTCTTCCAAAAAATGCATGTTAGATTATGTTTCTTTTGCTTGCACAAGTTTCAAAAAATCAAAATTTTGTTTGTTAGTGTAGTTGCTTTTCTATTATTTTATCTTGCTTTTTTTTCATTGGCTTAAACAACCTAGCATAGAATAGCTCATTTAGTTCCCATTTATATTAGTGCATTCTCTATTCTTAGGCTTATTTTGCTATCATTTGGCTAGTTTTGCTACACTATAGACATATTTCTTTAGGTCTTTAGAATAGGTTGCATTCTTAGCATCCCTAGTATAGGTTAGTTTCATTTGTACTAGGGTAGATTTTTTTTAGCACTATCCTAAAAAATAGGGCTCTCTATCCTTGTAGAACAAATAACCTTGCAAAAGTTTACATTTTAAAAAACTACCCCCTTTCTATCTACAGGATGTGTCTAGGACATAGGCTCAACCGTAACTAATAGTTAGGTATGTGTAACCATCACTAATGACTTCTAGGTATCACTAATGGTTGATAGCTACCATCTATGATTGGTTGTATAACTGTCACTAATGGTTGGTAACTATCACTAATGGTTTAAAATCATCAACTACAATAGGCCCTATGATTTAGACCCATTTTAGATATTCTTGGGAGAGGATCATTTACCACATTTTCCTGTAGAATAAGCACCCTTTGTCCTATCAAAAAATTGCACCTAGTGTAGAACTAGCATTTTAGGTTTTAGCTACATATCACATCTTAGCATAGTTGTATTCAAGCTTGAACCATTCATAGGGTAGCTTGACTGCACCCCTATAATGACATATTATATCTTAGCTACATTTAGTCCCCTTTGTACCCCCCAAAAATACAACTAAAAATAAAATAAAAATGAAAACCATAACAAAAAAAGAAAACACAAAATAACAAAATATTTTGCACACTTTGGCACTTTTTGATTCCACAATATTTATATATATACAGTGCAATAAAAACCTCTATATGATTTGGAATTTATCCTCAACCATCGATCGAGCCTTTAGTACTGACATAGCTAATATGCATAGCTTTTTGGACTTTATCACTGAGAAGCTAGTTACCCTTGGGGCTAGCCTGAGGTAATCTTCAATATATATACCTTTTAACTATGGGGCTTAATAATTAGTGGATCATAGCAATTTTTTTATCCAAGCCCATCCAAGGGTGAAGTGAAATCCTAAGTACACTGGCAGTAGGACGTAGATAGCATGGCCTCTTTTGGGAGGTACTATTTTTCCCTTAGTTTACCCATCACCAATCCTCTATCCTATAAAACCACATTAGTTTTTCATGTCTCATTTCTTGAAAGGGAATGGGTATGAATACACCATTTTAGATTCCACTCCACCACATATTGTTTTGTAGTTCCTAGGTATAGGGACATAAAACACATAAAAAATTCAACAAAAAAAAAATCAATCAAAACATTTTAAAAAATCAAAATCAAAATAAAACAAAAATTGAAACCAACCAAAAAAACAAAACATTTGTTTGTTTAGTTAGATAGTACATTGTTTTGAAACTTTCCAAAGTTGATCCATTTCCATTTCAAAATCCTTCATCACCACATCCCCTTCCATTTCCCTTGGCCCATGGCTTTGACTCATAGTCAAACCCAAGTACAATACCAAGCTTCCATGGACTATTCCAACCAATACTAGCATCCACCTTCTCAATATTAGCACCCATATCCTCAATACCAACAACCACCTCCTCAATATTAGTATCCACCTTAGTATCAGCATCCACCTTCTCAATATCAACAACCACCTCCTCAATATCAACAAACTTGATCTCTCCATCACCAAATCCCTCCCATGCCATCATCAACCTCCTCCTATGCAATATAAACCACCCCCTACACATCATAAATCCTCTAATTACCAATCACCTAGAACCTTACCAATTATTATAATAAATCTTACCAACCAACCTAAGTCTCCCAAGCACCTTCCACCATTTCATACTAATCTTTCCCATAAGCCCAACCTCATCCATATCATTCATATCCCCCTACATACCCACCTTAGCAACCTTAGTACCTGCAACAACAACCTT
Organism: Wollemia nobilis; assembly: GCA_028583015.1. Taxonomy (NCBI): domain Eukaryota; kingdom Viridiplantae; phylum Streptophyta; class Pinopsida; order Araucariales; family Araucariaceae; genus Wollemia; species Wollemia nobilis. The sequence goes on from JAQPPZ010001844.1 coordinate 5,681,954, forward strand.
TATATCCATCCTAGCCTCCAACATATCAAGCTATACCTTGTCCCACTAAATATCAAAACCAATAGACTTACCCTCTCCAACCTTATCCTCCTTGAACCCTATGTTACTTCACACCCCTCTCAAATCCCTTGTCATCCATTTTCTAAAATATTCTTGATGTGTAGGCATATCATTACTTAAAATGAGGACAAACAATCCACATCAACCCACATCTATAGGGAATTGATAAGATAACTATTGTGTATTACATTTTCAAAGGGGTCATGATCTATAGGATTACCAACAATTCCAACACTTGGTATACGATATGATTGATCGAGGGAACATTATCATTGATACCCTTTTAGCCACTCATAACCAAACCCTTAGCGATCATGAAAATCCTTTACCAAAATGTGGGACCACACAACAATACAATGGTGCATCTACTTCTACAACCCACCTAAATCAAGTAAATCATATCAATAATGTCCCATATTACCTATGTTTTATAAAAACAGTAAGGCATGACCATTGTATTTCAGCTTCATCCATTCCCTCTACCACTTCTCCAAAGTATTAATATTGGCAATAGTGCACTATCCAGTATGAATTTCAACCAAAAAATCTCCCTCCATATACTTTTGCATCTACCATGGAACAAGTTACCAAATTAGCTTTCTCTTTAGCCTCATCCTCTATTTCATATTCTCCAACTACTTCTTCTTCTCCTCCTATTATTGCACCATCTTCTCAAACTGCTCCATCCGGCTCCTCTTCCAATTATTTTTATTGTAATATACACCACCATTCTCTTCCTCCACTCTATCAAAGCTCTCATCCTTTGATATCATCCCCTCCATTTCTTCCAAGCCACGTCGCTTTGAGTCTTTCTCCCAATCATTCAACCAAGATTTCCCTCTTATCTCTATTTATATATTCAGTCTTGACTCTAGGAAGAAATTTATCCATAAGGTCATTGTCTCTCCTCTCACTATCAAGTCAATTAAGTATTTTGGTCACCCTCATGACATCCCCTTAACTATTGACACTATCATCTCCATTGGTTATTCCATCAATTATACCAACTTTGTCTATGGAGGTCTTGATGCTTCCTCTAAGCCAACTATTTCTATCATCTTTTTGAGCTTGATCTCATCTTGTTGGATTTTGATGTCTTCAATTATTTTGGCTTGGGTTAAAGCTTCGTCGAGTGTGTGATATTGTTGAAGTTGCAACAATAACAATATGGATTTTGAGAAACTTATTGTGAACATTAAATTTAGTTCTTTAATAGTTAAGGTAAACAAAAATTTGGTTATCACTATTGTCTATCTAGAACCATAATCCAAGATAGGTTGATATTAAAATTGGAAAAAATTGTAGAGATATATTAATGTGGTTTTTCTTTTTAACATTAAGTGAGAAGTATTCCAAAAATATATTGAAAAATTATCAAAAGATAAATATTCTATGATTAATCAAATTATTATACCTTTCCAAGGTGCTATCCCTAAGGTTTTGGTGAAAGGTTTGGAGCATGAGTGGGTCATTGTATTGGATCACAAAACACACATTAATAAAAGCACTCAGATAATCCTAAGGGTCTTCTTCACCTTTAAAATTGTCTAGCTTGGATACCTCAAAACTAGGAGGATATGGTGATGAAGGTATTGAGGTGTTTATGGGATGGTTAGTGAGTTGGAAAATATTGGGATTTGGAAGTCCACTACCATTTGATTGCAAATCTAAATTACTGATGTGTTTAGCCAAAAATTGAAATGCATCCAATGAGGGTTGAGAGCTAAGGTAGGATGGTGGGTGGTAGGAATGTGGCACATGATGTTGAACATATGGAGATGGATTTTGATATGTGTTGGTAACTTGGTGGAAATATGGATAGGTGTTATATAGGTTTTTTTAGGATGTATGTTGCTCATATATAGGGGATGAATGGATAGGATGTGATAAGATCTGGTACTACCCATGAGGGGGGTTGTTGGTGTGAAAGTGGTTGTGATTGGTATTGTATATGGGCCACATGTAGATTAGGTGGAGGGTTTTGGTATGATGTGGAGTGATGTTGTGAATATGTGGGAGGGTATTGGTCATATGTCATGTACTCGGGAGGTGGTTTCATGAAAGCATGGGGTACTTCAGGAGGATTGACTGGGGGTTGGTACTGGTTATGATGAAATTGTTAGGTGGGATATGATTTTTGGTGATTAGGGGATGGTTGTGGATAATACTACTAGGATATATTTTGAGCTTGCATTGGTGGCCCTTGATAGATATTTTGAAGAGGAAGAATTGGTGGTTGAATGGTGGGTGGGTGAGAGGCTCATGATGGGTCTTGGATGAAAAATACATTTTGATTTGACATGAGAGAAGGGAGAGGATTGGTCACTTGTGGTATTTGTTGAGGTATGTGAGTGCTATGTGAAGGATGAGAATGTTTATGAATGACACTTGTAGGTACTTACTACATATAATAATAACCTTGAGATAGAGGGCATTGAGATTGATAGTTTTATTGGATTGTGTATCGCTCCAATTTTTTGCATCCTTACCTTCAGGCTATAGGATCCACGCCCGGAAGGAGGATGTGAGAAGGATGGGACAATACCTCGGACTGAGAGGCCCTTTGAAGGTCCCGCCTCTCGGGGGAGGGGTATAAGGGTGAATTTTTGACGGATGGTGGGTTCACCAAGAAACTTTTGAATGGCAGTTTCCATGCCTAGGTTGATAGTGAGTTTGATGTGTTCATTTTTATACTTGATCATTCAACTCCTAGGTTTGGCCAAGATGAATCTAAACTATTCTATATGCCAATGCTGATTTAAATGAATACAAAAAACATGAATAAATGCTAATAACAGAGAATATGCTAGCTAGAAATTTTCATACCTGATTTCGGATGTTTGATGAAGATTTTGAATCTTGTAGCAGTTCAGATCATCTCAATTCGTACGTAATCGTTTGATATTAAACAAGATCATCTCAAATCATAGAAGGTCATCTGAGATCAGAAAAAATCATTTGAAATCTAAAAAATTTGTCAGACGAATTCGTCAGAAACCTGTAATCACATAAATAGCTACAAAATACCCAAGATACAACTACAGAAGCGAAGGGAAATGATAGAAATAACTATAAATTTGTCTAAATGATAGATCCAAAAAAATAATTAAAGAGGAAAAGCATTAACTTCACAATTTATTTTAATTTTATCATGCATTTATACTAGATGAGGTGAACTCCAAGATGCATAAGTATAATAATTAAAGAGAATGCAAAAATACAATAGAAGATTGCAAAAAATCTATGAAAATGCAAACTCTGGGTTCTGATTGCCCCCAATCTGGACTACAGTCAGGATCGCCTCCAATCGTACGAGATCGTCTGCGCTCCTTGAAAAGATCATCCGTAATCGTCCAAGATCGTCTGCGACGATCCGAGCTATCTTCGACTGAAAAACAGTAGAGTTCCTGCAAGAAAATGCGAAATACAGAATAGAGACAATAGTGCGAGGGAATAAGGAACTAAATTTGCAGGGAAATCTGTCAACTAAGGGGTTTAGGGGGTTCAGGGGATAAACTAGAAAAATCCTAGTTTATATAGGATTAGGAAGAGGTTAGGAGGTTGGGGATCATCCCAATCTAGGAGATCTCCAACAGGGAAATCTCCAACTACGTAGACGCGTTTCTGCCCAAGTTGGAGAGGTTGTTGAAACAGAAGCTAATTATGAAAATTTGATTTTGGGACGAAATCGTCTGGACGTTCTGTTCTAGACGAATTCGTCAGATCGGGGACGATTTCATCTAATCTGTGATGATATCGTCCAACGGTCAAAACAAATCCTAAAAATGGCACAAAAAATGGGGAAAGCGGGTAACAAGCGGTTTAACAGGCAGTTTGGGGTTGAAATTCAAATTTTTATCTTTTATCTTTTTACTAAGGTTTAACCGTGCCAATTTTAGGGTGCTACATTTTGCCCCCTCTTTAGCAAATTTTTCGAAGAAAATGCGTTAAAGACGAGTTTTTCCTGTTTTACGAGAAAGCAAAAATATACTCAATTTTTTAGATGACGATTCTTGGTCGAATCATACGAATGCTGACTATGGTGCCCCCTCCGTGTTTTTACCCAAATCGAACATTTGAGGTAAAAACGTGGAAAAGCAAAATTAAAATGTTGATTTTTAAATAAAATTAAAAAAATAGGGTAAAACCCTAATTCATTTTTACTGTTCCAGAGCTCTGTAGAGAGAAAAATGGTGGAGATAGCGCATAGAGCGACAGAGGTCCGACACGGGCTACGGGTAAGGATCTAATCCTAGTAGATTAGGTTTGAATTAACTTTGTGCAATTTTTTTATTTAAATTTTGATTGTTTGGGGCATCGCGGCCATTTTTAGGCCATCGACGACGTCGGGATGAAATCGTCCCTATTTCGTCGAAATCGTCCCTAAATCGTCGATTTCGTCTGAGGGCGAAATCGACGAACTAGGGGTGATCTCGTCCAATAAGGGGCGATCCCCAAGTTGCAAAATCGAAGACGATTTCATCCTCACAAAGGATGATTTTGCCCAATTTGGGACGATATCATCCAATGGTGGACGATATCATCTTTAAACTTGATTTTAAAATGTGTTTAATTTGATTTTAATGATTGATTTATTAATGATTTTGTTGTTTTATTGTTTGTTTTGTAGAAAGGGTTACTAAAGAGCCAAGAATGGAAATACGGTGGACTAAGAGATGACATAGCCACGCTCGACCAGGCAGAGCGTGACCGACTAGCACAGGTCGGTCTACAGCATGTGGCAGAGATGCCACAAGTACCGACGGACATGGGGCTACTGACAGCCCTAGCAGAGAGGTGGTATCCGGGGTCATCCTGCTTTTGGTTATCGACAGGGGAGATGGCTCCCACTCTAGAGGACGTATGGAGGATCATGAGGATCCCCATACAGGGATGGTTGATGATGCCTACGACCAATCAGGGCTAGGCAATGATGAGACTGACTGGAGACCCAAGCTTCACCCTGGAGAAGGGTGGGGTGAACATCGAGTCTCTACGGTAGATGCCTGGGGCATCTAGGCTGACTCGAGTTTTGGCAGGGGTGGTCGGTGGCTTACTGTTGTGCCACCAGAGTGGGTGCAGACTACCATGGGTGCTCTCAGACATAGTTTGCGACATGAGAGACCATGGGTATAGGTTTGCATGGGGCAGCTTTGTACTCTGCCGCTTGTATAGGATCCTGTATGGGGTCGTATACAAGGGAGGTCGATGTCTGGTCTTGACATCGCTGCTATAGGTTTGGTGCTGGGAGCACATTGCGATGCGGAGGCTGGTAGGGCTCCCATTGATAGGGGTTGATCGAGAGAGGCCCTGGGTTTTCTATTGGTGGCTACAGAGGGGGTCATAGTGGCGGATAGATCTGTCGATGTCATGGAGGTTGTTGGATGACCTCATCCCAGACCAGATCACCTAGAGGCCATGGCGAGAGCACCCCGGGTGGGCAGAGGATGGGCAGGAGCTGGCTCGCATCAGGTGAGTCTGCTGGCTGAGGATGGAGTGAGGAGAGGTAGAGCTCCACCGCTATGACCGGGTACTGTGGTAGTTCGATCTATAGCAGGGGATCCCTTCTCTCAAGGATTACGAGTACTCCCAAACTATTTGGGATAGTACTACACTGAGCGGGGCTCCAGACATGCAGCGATTCTAGAGTTAGGACATGGACGATGCCCCCATCCAGCCAGTGGATGGTGATGACATCGGGGTTGCAGATGGCTATGATGCCTGGTACGTAGGCATCTACCCTCCTCGGATGATGAGGGCGTAGGGTCCAGTGCATGCCATGGTGCACCAGATGGGGAGGCGACGATAGGATGCTATTGAGGCAGTACGGGGTCACGAGAGGAGAGAGCAGCGACGGTCCCCATAGGAGAGACGCCAGAGGATGGGTCGGGCTCCGCAGAGACCACAGCAGCCAGGGAGGAGGGAGGAGGGACTGCCTCCTCAGCAGAGGGAGAGACCACCATTGCCTAATAAGGGCAAGGGTGTCGAGGTAGGGGAGAGCAACGAGACGATGGCTCTCTGGGCTGAGGTTGCCCACCTCCGAGCTCAGGTGCAGACATTGTAGGATGAGGCTACATGGCTCAGAGCTCGGGGCGGAGGAGCGAGCACTCAAGATCTAGTGTGGTCTATTGCTCAGACCGCATTCTACCAGGGGCTATACTATCACATGGTTCCAGAGAACTAGAGGGTACCACTGCCAGCCCCTATTGTAGAGCCGATCATGATGGGATCATCGAGGACATCCTCACGATCAACGACGAGGACCCGAGATACAGCTCGGACCTCTATGGGACCACCTCCTCCACGTTAGGGTAGGGGAGGAGATGAGGCTGAGAGCTCGAGGGCTTCTCGAGACTAGGTGACTATAGACTGCATAGATATTGTATAGATTTTTGAGAGGATTGAGTATGCCAAGGTGTAGATTGTGGCATACCAATCCAGTTTTGATATGATGTATATAATTTTTGTGATATATATATGTGATCTTTTGTGATATGACTTGTCCATATGTTTTTATGATGCTTCAATGTTTGAATTGTTTGTTTGTTTGATTGATGATTCATGTAATTATGTCATTTGGAAATATTATAATTTGATGTCATGCTATAAAATTTTAAATGAAATAATCTGATGTAAACAATTGGTTGTTGTGGTGTGATTTGATGAAAAATAAAAAGAGACTTCTAACAATAATTTCAAAGGACATTGTCATTGTTATAGACCATTTCATGGAGTCGTCGCTCACTCGGTCGTCAAGCTAATCCCAGTATAGAAATATTGTTGAAAAGTAAAAGAGTGCTTAAGAGACTGTCTTAAGACTTTGTGTTGTGATGATGGAGATGATGATGGTTTGATGATTTGTTTTCAGATTTTCATAAAAATAGTATGCATGAGATACTTAAAAGAAATATGATTTTGCTAGGCATAAATTCCTAAGTGTGATAAAATTTTGAACAATTCCTTAGGAATTATACCATGGTTTCAAAAATGGAATGTTGACATAATGACATGAAATAGAATAAGTGTTCGTTCGTTTTTTTTAAAGCATGATTGTGTAACATAATGATGCAAGTCATATGTTTTTATGCATTTGTTTTAAAATAAATGGAAAATAAAATTAGAACAATGGTTTGCGCTAGGCATAGAATTGATAGGTATAGACTTATACCATCATCGCAAAATCCAAAGAAGAAAATAGATATTTTAGTTTTATTGCAAGATGAATTTTTGACTTTTGATAAACAAAAAATAATAATATGAAAATTTTGTTTGAAATCATTTTTGTGATTTTGTGAAAAGATGTATGTAATTGCTTTTATACAAAACAAAAATTCTGAAATAAAAGAATAAAATTATTTCGAAAAGAATTACAGAAATATTTTAAATTATTTCAAAGACAAATGTAGATTTATAAGGGATCCTCATGTGCAAATGTGAGTTCATTACCGATCTTGATTTATCATAATGATACAAAATCTCTCAAATACAAATGTGTGTGCAATTGTATTGTTCATTCACCAATTTTGAGCAAGATAATTTGATACAAGTAATTTGCCTTAACCAAATAAATGTTCGTTGACCATGATTTATATGCATGTAACCGTACCAGACTACTATGTAAGTCAGGTTATCAAGAGCTAGCTAATCCATAAGCTGACATAGGTCTATACAAAAGAAGGTCGCTAATGTGATAGACATATCACCACGCTAGGACTTACCCAAGGCCAAGTGGGTTGGGCACAAACCACCTGTTATGGGGCTTACCTCACGGTTTTCGAATAATTGAGAATTCCAGGGATTCAAGCTCATTCACCCTTCTTTTCTTTTCAAGGGGTAGGGGAAAGGATTTTATTGCATTGTTCTTTTGCGTTTCTCTTTTGCTTCTTTTTTTCTTTTTCTTTTTTTGTACTTTTGTATTTTTGCTTGATATTTGAGATAATGCTGAAATATTGCCGTGATGGTACAAAATAACATTTTTCTTTTTCTCTTTTTCTTGAACTTTTCTTTTCTTCCTATGCTAGGGATACTTGCTCGGATTAGTTGTAGAGCAAGGGATTTTTATTTTGGGTAGGGGTGAGCTTGTCCTTTTGTCAATTCTCAAAGATTCTAGACCATGTGCATGATAGGATAGCAGGGGAAACTTTTTGCTCAAGAAACCACTTCTACTATGTAGCATCACATCGAATTTGCAATGAAATCATTTTAATGTGAAAAGATATACTTGGTTCAAGTAAATAACAAGATCAGTTCTCTATGCTCAAAACTTTATTTAATTCCACTGTGGACTTTGATATAAGAGAGATTAATAATCATACCAAATAAAATCAAGATATTTATTCATGTGAGTGTGAAAGTGTGGGATTCCAAATAAATGCTAATTTATCCAAAATAACTGAAAATATAACTGCAATACTGCACAATTTGACAGGTACAAAAAATAAAAGATGTTTTTGAAGATTTTGATTTTGATGTTTTTGATGTTTTTGATTTTTATATTTGATGAATTGAAAGAAATACAAGGTGATTATTTTTTTTGAAATGATTTTGATAGAAATGGCTAAAATGAAAAAATATGCAAAATATAATATATACAAATGATGAAATGACCAAATTTTATGCATAGTAGTGTTTGAGATGCATAATGTTCATAGGTTCTTTAAGATATTTACCATCTAAGGTAGATAATTTGTATGCTCCCGATCCAAATTTAGCAGTGATGACATATGGTCCAAGCCAGTTGGGCTCAAATTTACCTTTAAGGTTTTTAGTTGCATTAGTATTTTTTTGATTTTCTTTTAAGACAAGGTTGTCGATCTCAAAGGATCGATGATGAACTTTCTTGAGATATGCTCTCTTAAGGTTGTTTTGGTAGGTGTTGAGTGGTATTTTCACCCGATTGTGAAAACACACTCTCCGATAGGATTTGGGTTCTAAATCCTCTGCTTGCAAAGAAATTAAACATGTAACTTCTCCAAGGTTCCTGTTATGTTAGCATTCTCGCATCTGTGTATTAATAATCTCAAATAAAGATATTTAATTAAAATGCTTGGAACACCTTAGTGGTTGCAAGTAACTGAAAACAAGGGGCACTGTGGTTTATTTTACTGTGAAAGTTTAGTGATTGTTCATTGAACCCTGATAAAGCAAATATGATTTGATTTTTATATGACCATGTTGTAACTTCAAAATAACATTTAATGAAATGCCATAACATGAAGGAATTATTTAGGGATTTTGAAGTTTTTTAATTTTTTATTTTATTTTAATGCTTAAAAGAAATAAAATTGGGACTTCTGAAAAATAAAGTGCAGCAAAAAGAAAATAAAATGTAAAGAAAAAGAAATTTAAATTGCATTCAGTTTGATGCTATCCCGTCCTGGCAAAACCGAAGATGTGAGGTTTCCATGCATGCAACCTAACCTATTGGACCTGCAAACACGCACAATCCTGATAAGCTAAGTGCTGATTCCTAGGGTTTGAAATAAAATTCAGATTTCAAATATTCGCCTAATGCAACCCACAAAAGTGGCATTTAACATTATCTATAAATCTGAAATCTGAAAGATGAAAGAATAAACATTAAATTCATAGCATGCATAGAAGATCTCCTTCTTTCTTGCCCACAAGATGCAAATTTTTGAACACTCCTGCATTAAAGATAAATCCTGTTACAACAACAGAACATCTGGTTTTCCCAAAACCAAAAAAAGGAAGAAAACAGCCCCAAGCAGGCCCAGAATGGCATCTCGCCTTTGGCACTGCAACTCTGCCCGTAGCGGTTTCTGACCCCCATATATGTCCTGTGCTTCTGCTTTTAAAGCTTGGCAATGCTCTATGTTTCGGCCTGTGACACTTCGCTTCATCTTCCAAATCACTTCATTTCATATTCCCGCCTTTCGAATTGCTTTTGAATTTATGTTTAATGCTGAAACGTTTGATAATATTCTATGAATGTAACGTTTATGTAACCCTTATACATGTATGCCACGTGTTCTGCACTTTCTGCATCTTCTGTAACGGCCCCATGAAAATCATGAAAAAAAATAGCATGTAACTTTGTTCCTCTGCCTGCACAGCGAAAATGTGACATGTCACGATATCGCAACATTTTTCTATCAACAGCCTTTCTATCTTCATGCATAGCAAAAATGCGACATGTCACGAAATCGTGACGCTTTTTATCTTCGTACGCCTTCGACCACAACCTGTCATGAAATCATGACGTTTTTCCCTTGGTACGCCTTCGGCGCAACCTATCGTGAAATCGCGACGCTTTTTCATTTCTTTCACTCTGGCAGCTTTCTATCATGAAATCGTGACACTTTTCTATTCCATACACTTTGTTATTTTTCTATCGCAAAATCGTGACACTTTTCTCCTTTCGGGCTGTCTGGCTGCAACTTGTCATGAAATCACGATGCCTTTTCGCTCTCCACTTCATGAAATCATTTTTCGCTCACTTTCTACTTCGAAATCGACGATCTTTTTCTTCTTTTGATTTGCCAAAAAACATGTCACGAAATCGTGACATATTTTCCTTTCCATACACTTTTGCTTTGAGCCAAAAACGTGACCTGTCACGATATCGTGACATTTTTCGCTTTGTACCCCTTTGCCAGCTTTTGTCAAATCATTTTAAATCACCTTTTCTTCATCCCTTTTGCAACCTGTCGCGAAATCGCTACACTTTTCATCTTCCTTTATTTGACCCAAACATGTCACGATATCGTGACACTTTTCATTTTTCCGCGACCACGCAACACGTCATGAAATCGTGACACTTTTCATTTTCTGCCAGCGACCGCGCAACACGTCGCGAAATCGTGACACTTTTCATTTTTTGGCAGCGATGGCGCGACATGTCGCGATATCGTGACAATTTTTATCCTTGTGCAATTTTGCCCCTTTTTCTTGATTTTTAGCATCTGGGTCATTGAGATCTTCTTTGAAAGCATGCAAAAAAGGTGGGTCCCCAATTTTGGGGTGTGTTGTGGATCAGCCACAACAAATGGCGACTCTGCTGTCAAATGCTCTTGAGCATTTTAGTGAGAACCCAACCTGGAAGTATACAAACTTGAAAACATGCGTTAGCACATAAAAAATATAAACAAATGCCCATAGATCAGAAATACATGAATCATCAGAATCATCAAGTATTAGCTCGGTGTGTGCAATGTGTTTTCATTCCCTATCGTTTGAAATTGATCAACATTCCATTGTCAGTTTTACATGAATGCATATGTGAGATTGTGAATGATTTGTGTAACCTAATAAATATGCTAAGAGATTTTGCTTTTATAAAAGGCATAGTCTTTCTTCTAGTATCATACACAAACATTCAAGATTATCAAACCCTCTTAGGATCAACTATATGAATTGCTTTATTATATCCCAAAGTTGGTTATGAGTCCCTACTATCTTGAACCCATGTGCAAGTGAAAGTGAAATCAGAACTTTGGGGAATCAGACTCCCAACCTAACCGAGATGGGAGTTTAACCCTATCCTTACTACTCTGATTTAGAATTCATTACCTCACTTTGAGCAAAATAATTTAACCAATTATGGAAGAAATGGTCATGCTAGTCTAACCCTTTGGACAATCGGTGGTCTTGTTTTTTAGACAAGACATGTTGCCATGCATGGGCATACTTAACCCCATAATCCAAGACTTATCTTCATTTCTTTGGACCTTGGGGATGACTACCCATCCTTTGCTAGAGGACAAGTAGTACGATCCTTCCAATCCAATATAAATATGAGATGGGAAAAATTAATTTTTTACTTCTTGGACCTTGGGGATGACTACCCATCCTTGCTAGGGACATGTAGTACGATCCTTCCAATCCAAGCTTTGGATAAAAATGGAAAATATTAATTTTATTGCTTAGACCTTGGGGATGACTACCCATCCTTGCTAGAGGACAAGTAGTACGATCCTTCCAATCCAAGATTTATCATGAAATGAGACATAAGAGCTTTGGGGAATCAGATTCTCAACCTAAGCGAGATGAGAATTTATGCCCTATCCTTACTACTCCATGTAGGTCAAATCAAAGCTTTGGGGAGTTGGATCCTCAACCTAAGTTCGATGAGGATTTAGCCCTATCCTTACTACTCTGATTTTAGGCTTTAAGCTTTATGGAAGTGGTCAAAACCATTGTCTTAAGGATCATGTTGCATAAATAGGATAGACATGAAATACTTCTTTCGCCCAACCTTTTCTTCCAAGTTAGGTTTTGATCATTTTGCTCAAGATCCTTTTTAATGTGTATAAAATGTGCTTGGTTCTAGATATCTCAAGACTCAGTTCCCAACCTTAGGATTTTCTTCTTATTTATGTGATAGCATAACCTTAAGAGGATTTGACACACTTTAATGATTTGTATTTGAAATGCATTTGCAACTAAGATGGCATGTATGTGCAAAGTGAGATGTAATATGAATGCATTGTCTTTTGAAATGCAGATGAAATATTGCCATATAAAACTGACTACTTCATGCATCACAAGTTTCAAACGATACTATTAAAATGTTTGTGTTACTTGTGGAGCTTTCTACAAGACAATTCCAATGTTTCATATTTCCCCGATCTAGAACATAAGTTAGCATCTCAAGGCAACTTTTTCATCATTTTTTTTTTTTATATAGACAAACAAAAAATGTCAAATAAACACACAACTTTAAATTAAAACTTATTCAATCCAAAACCAAACTGCAATCCCAAAAATGAAAATTTGAAAACACAAACCAAAACACCAAAAAACACAAACCAAAACCCAAAAACCAAAATCTATATACAAATGTACACTATAATACAAGATGATGCAAAGCTTGGATTATCACTTTCCTGGATCCCAAACATGGTTAGAACATTTCAACAAAAATATAACATGATATGCATGCCAAATGTTGTGGGAATCCCACAAAAACAAGACAAGACCAAACAATGCAACAAATTTCCACTTGCCATGCTCACCATACCAATTTGATTTAGTTCCAATAATACTCCCATAGGTGAGCATCAAATTACTAAAATGATTAGACAATAAATGATTTTCAATTTTATCATGTCTATTCTTTAAAATGTAAACTTCATAATTCCCTCCTTGATTTAGAATTAGGCTATCCTTTTCAAATATGCAATTTTGTAAGTAGGAGCCTATTTCTACAAATTTCAAAGCCAAATCATTTTCCAAATTTGTAGGCCAATCAAATTTGTGTAACAATTTACAAGCATCTAGGATATTTACTAAATTAGGATCATTAAAAGTTTTTATCCTAGATTCAATTAGTAATTGTTGATGAATTTGATTTAACAATTCAAGTGCATCAACTTCTTTTCCATTCATTAAAACAATGTTATTAAAGGTGTGATTAAAAATTATACCTTGTTTTTCATTTACCTTTAATGACATTTCATCATTCAAATTATTTAAATTCAAAACATGGTCATGCAAATTTTCAATCCTCAAACACTCTTGGTCAAAGTGTATGTCCCATGACTCATCTTGATGATCCTTCATTTGAGTTGCTTCCAATTGATCAATCTCTTTGTCATTTGGTTCTAATTCTTTGTTCACTATCCATGGTATCTCTTCATTTGAATCCTCAAAATCATCATGCAAACTTGCATCCACACCTTCAATGAATTTATATTCAACATGATCAAATTTTGTCACCTTTTCAAATCTTGTGAATATGAGATCTTCGTATGATGTAGAAGGTTCAACATCCTGCATATCAAGTGAAATATGAGTTTCATCTATAGGGATGTGAGAAAAGAATGCATTATCATATCTCCCCCAACCATTGTAAAAATCGTCATCCAAACCCATGGAATGAAACTCCATGGTGTTTGTGACATGATCTCTTGATTCATTCATCAATTCTTTTTCTTCTTTGTCCTTGGTAATAGAATCATCATGATCTTTCAAAATTTGATGAGATTTGAAACTCTCTTCCAAAACATCCTCAAATTGTACAGGAGTTGTAATATCTTCCTTTGAGTAGGCGATTATGTTGTCCTGTATATCAATTGGCACACAAGTTTCATTAGTAGTTTTGGAATGAGTGAAGTCTTCCCACTTCTTCCAAGCATCATAATAATCATCTTTCAAAATCAAGTGGTGACGTTCAACTACTTCTTCAACATCTTCCAATTCATCAATGTGTTTCTCATCAAATTCATCTTCACCTTCCTTAGATGGTTCAATTATTTCCAAAAGTGGGTTATTTCTTGAATTCAAATTTGTAAGGCTATCATAATCCAAATTAGTAACCCATGATTCAATTTTATCATAATTTGGAGGGTGAAGAATTTCTTGATCTTTAATTTTACACATCTCATCAATAGTATCTTCCAAGAACAAGTGGTGAGACTCTATCATGTCTTCAAATTCGTTTATTGGTTTTCTTTCCATTTCACTTTCAACCACTTCATTCAATTCTATGGTGGGTCCCATCCTATCACATATATCAAACATTGTTGAATTTAGAACCCCTTCATCTAGATAATCGTGTATCTCTACATGATCCTCACTAGTGGATGTTGTCTTAGCAATTTGCACCTCCTCGTGGACTACATCTAAGGTGGTTGTAAGATTTGGATATTCAAATTCATCCCCTTGATCATTCACCTTAGGTATCATTGGAGTGGAGGGTGCTATGTTTGATGGTTGGTGTAGGTTGGCATCAAAAGAACAATCTCTCATGTGAACATGTTGTGCCTTTTCTTCTTCAAGACCTTGTCGTTCTATCTCTTCTAAGACCTCATGGATTTTCTCTAGGGACAAACCACTCAGTTTTTCCTCAATGAGTGAAGCAAGTGTGGGGTGTATGGCTCCTAGGTATACTTCCATGGCTTCCTCTTCCAATGTGTTAAAATTTTCCCACATTTGGGAGTGCAACTCCCGAAATCTTCCATTGAATTGACTCAAGGATTCATTAGGCTCTTTACATATGGAGGTAAACTGATTTTTCAGGATTTCTAAGTCAACCTGATTACCAAAATGATAAAGATAGGCTGCTTCTAGTTGTATCCAAGAAGTCCTAACCTCCATGGGTAGTTGGCTGTACCAAAAGAATGGTTTATCATCCAAAATGTATGCAAATAACTTACAAGCCACCTCCTCATAGAAAATCTGGAATTTACATAATGTATCCTTGTAGACATGCAGTTTTTGCAAGTATCCTAGTGGCACCTCTTGATTAAAACACCGTAAAAAATCCAATAACATTTTAGGAATTTGATAGGGTACCACAGGTATAGATAAACCCTCATAATGATCCTCTATCATAGATACCATTCTTTCTCTTAGAGACATTATTTCAGCTCTTAGGGATACCATTTGCTCCTCAAGTGTTGCCATTAGTGAAACTTAAAATGTAACTTTAGAACCAAAACTGTTGAATATTCAACCTGCAAGGTAAAAAAAAAATCAAGTTAGCATCAACCAAGAGATGTACTTATTAAAATCAAATGTCAAGTAATTGCATGAGACCAAAATTTTCAAAATTAAATCAAATCACATATTTCTGTATGAACAATCAAAAAAGTGTTAAAATAATATACAACATACCTGAATTAAAATAGAGCAAGTAAATAAATTCAGGCCATCCTTTTACAATCCGCTGAGTGTTAGAGGACTAAAGCATAAAAAATTTAAATTTAAATAACACTAAAATAAACCCGTTCGGCCCTCCTAGCACCAATCTGTTGAGTGGTGTTAGAGGCCGTATATGCTAATAAAATGGACTTGAAATATTTAGCAATGTAAGGCTCTTAAATAATTATAAACCCGTAGCATCTAAAATCACGATAAAAAAAAACCCGCTTCAGGCCCTCCTTCTAGCGCCAATCTGTTGAGTGGTATTTTCACCCGATTGTGAAAACACACTCTCCGATAGGATTTGGGTTCTAAATCCTCTGCTTGCAAAGAAATTAAACAAGTAACTTCTCCAAGGTTCCTGTTATGTTAGCATTCTGCATCTGTGTATTAATAATCTCAAATAAAGATATTTAATTAAAATGCTTGGAACACCTTAGTGGTTGCAAGTAACTGAAAACAAGGGGCACTGTGGTTTATTTTACTGTGAAAGTTTAGTGATTGTTCATTGAACCCTGATAAAGCAAATATGATTTGATTTTTATATGACCATGCTGTAACTTCAAAATAACATTTAATGAAATGCCATAACATGAAGGAATTATTTAGGGATTTTGAAGTTTTTTAATTTTTTATTTTATTTTAATGCTTAAAAGAAATAAAATTGGGACTTCTGAAAAATAAAGTGCAGCAAAAAGAAAATAAAATGTAAAGAAAAAGAAATTTAAATTGCATTCAGTTTGATGCTATCCCGTCCTGGCAAAACCGAAGATGTGAGGTTTCCATGCATGCAACCTAACCTATTGGACCTGCAAACACGCACAATCCCGATAAGCTAAGTGCTGATTCCTAGGGTTTGAAATAAAATTCAGATTTCAAATATTCGCCTAATGCAACCCACAAAAGTGGCATTTAACATTATCTATAAATCTGAAATCTGAAAGATGAAAGAATAAACATTAAATTCATAGCATGCACAGAAGATCTCCTTCTTTCTTGCCCACAAGATGCAAATTTTTGAACACTCCTGCATTAAAGATAAATCCTGTTACAACAGCAGAACATCTGGTTTTCCCAAAACCAAAAAAAGGAAGAAAACAGCCCCAAGCAGGCCCAGAATGGCATCTCGCCTTTGGCACTGCAACTCTGCCCGTAGCGGTTTTTGACCCCCGTATCTATCCTGTGCTTCTGCTTTTAAAGCTTGGCAATGCTCTCTGTTTCGCCCTGTGACGCTTCGTTTCATCTTCCAGATCGCTTCGTTTCATATTCCCGCCTTTCGAATTGCTTTTGAATTTATGTTTAATGCTGAAACGTTTGATAATATTCTATGAATGTAACGTTTCTGTAACCCTTATACATGTATGCCACGTGTTCCGCACTTTTCTGCATCTTCTGTAACGGCCCCATGAAAATCGTGACAAAAAATAGCATGTAACTCTGTTCCTCTGCCTGCACAGCGAAAACGTGACATGTCGCGATATCGCGACATTTTTCTATCAGCAGCCTTTCTGTCTTCATGCATAGCGAAAACGTGACATGTCGCGAAATCATGACATGTCACGAAATCACGATGCTTTTTATCTCCGTACGCCTTCGACCGCAACCTGTCATGAAATCGCGACATTTTTCCCTTGGTACGCCTTCGATCGCAACCTGTCGCGAAATCGCGACGCTTTTTCGTTTCTTTCACTCTGGCAGCTTTCTGTCGTGAAATCGTGACACTTTTCTATTCCGTACACTTTGCTATTTTTCTGTCGTGAAATCGTGACACTTTTCTCCTTTCGGGCGCCTCACTTCACGAAATCGCCTTTCCTCTCCACTTTGGCTGCAACTTGTCACGAAATCGTAATATTTTTCCGCTTCAGCATGCTTTGCTGGTTCCTGTCATGAAATCGTGACGTTTTTCCACTTCGGGCTATCTTGCTGCATTTGGCCATGAAAACGTGACATGTCGCGAAATCGTGACATATTTTCCTTTTTGTACACTTTCGCTGCTTGGAGCCGCGAAAACGTGACCTGTCGTGATATCGCGACATTTTTTGGCTTCGTACCCCTTTGCCAGCTTTTCGTCGCGAAATCGCGTTTTCATTTCCCCCTTTCTTTTCTTTCTGAATCGTGATGATTTTTCATTCCGTACACCTTGGCTGCAACCTGTCGCGAAATCGTGACGCTTTTTCGCTTCATGCCCCTTTGCTGCTTTTTGTCGCGAAATCGCTACGCTTTTCGTGCCTTGCCCTATTTGACTAGTTTGACCCACGATTTTGTGACATGTCGTGATATCGCGACACTTTTCATTTTCTGCCAGCGACCGCGCAACACGTCGCGAAATCGTGACACTTTTCATTTTCTGCCAGCGACCGCGCAACACGTCGCGAAATCGTGACACTTTTCATTTTTTGGCAGCGATGGCGCGACATGTCGCGATATCGCGACAATTTTTATCCTTGTGCAATTTTGCCCCTTTTTCTTGATTTTTAGCATCTGGGTCACTGAGATCTTCTTTGAAAGCATGCAAAAAAGGTGGGTCCCCAATTTTGGGGTGTGTTGTGGATCAGCCACAACAACAAGC
The DNA here is from genome assembly GCA_028583015.1 of Wollemia nobilis. NCBI lineage: Eukaryota > Viridiplantae > Streptophyta > Pinopsida > Araucariales > Araucariaceae > Wollemia > Wollemia nobilis. The sequence continues at coordinate 5,700,189 of JAQPPZ010001844.1, forward strand.
ACCCTCAAAAGCGCTTTAGTAGGCATGAAGATTCTCCAAAGCATTGATGTGCTTTTCATCTAGAAGTTCTAGCTGACTAAATTTTCCAGCATGATATTCATCCCCTACTTTAGTATCTTGAAGTATTAGAGCTAAAGAAGGAACTTCTAATTCAAAGGGAAAAAATGCTTCAGCACCATAAACCAAAACAAAAGGTGAAGTTCCAATGGGAGTTCGAACACTAGTTCGATAGGCCCACAAAGCAGGATATAATTGAATGTGCCAATCTCGACCGAATTTATTCACCATTTTTTTGAGAATTTTGATAAAGATTTTATTAGATGCTTCTGCTTGGCCATTACCCTGAGGATAATAGGGAGTGGACCAACGATGTTGAATTTTATATTTTTGACATAATTTTTTAACATATTTATTTTTGAAACAAGTTCCATTATCGAAAATGAGATTGGTAGGAATTCTAAACCTACAAATAATTTGGTTAAAAATAAATTTGGAAACTTGTGTTCCAGTGCAAGAAGCTAATGGCATAGCTTCAACCCACTTCGTGAAATACTCAGTGGCAGTTATGATGAATTTGTGTCCATCGGATGACACAAGTTTGAATTTTCTAATGATGTCTAAGCCCCATTTTGAAAAGGGCCAAGGAGATGAAATAGCCTGCAATTCTTGTGCAGGTGCATGGACAAGGTCAGCGTGTTTCTGGAACTTGTCGCAATTTCGCACATAATTATGTGCACCACTTTCCATGGTAGGCCAAAAATATCCTATCCTAAGGAGTTTCTTAGCAATGGCACTACCACTAAAATGTCCCCCACAAGATCCATTGTGGGCTTCATTCAAAGCGGATCTAGATTCTTCTAGATTCAAACATCTCAGTAAGATGCCTTCAAAAGATCTTCTATACAAGGTATTACCAATAATCATGAAGTGACTTGCTTGTCTAGGTAATAACCTATGCTGGTTGCTAGTACAACCATCATGGAAGGTTCCTTTCTGCAAAAAAATAAACATATCAGTGTACCACAGTTAAGGAGTTGTTTTGTTGATGAGAAACACATCCAAAGGTTCTAAGCATGATTTTCTTGTAGCAGGTTCCTAGAGTCAACGAATAATGATGGTAGCATATTCATCATCTAACTCCAAGGGTAAAAGAGATGCAGTTGCAGCCATAGCATCAGCCGCACGATTGTTAGTTTGAGGAATAGCTTCTAAAGTAACTTGATCAAACAAGGATAATAATTGCAAAAAATATGTTTTATATGGGTGTAATTTATCATCTTTGGTTTGATAAACGTCATTTATTTTATTTATGACAAGTTGAGAGTCACCGAAAATTGATAAATTTTTAATTTTTAGTGCCAAGGTAGCTCGTAATCCAAGGATAAGAGTTTCATATTCAGCAGTGTTATTGGTGCAAGCAAATGTTAATTTAAAGGACATAGGTATAAGATGTTTCTACGAAGATATTAAAATAATACCCGCACTAGCCCCACTCATACATCGGGCTCTATCAAAGTATAGGGACCATTGCTCTGAATGGTCTGCCTCTAGTTTAAGGCATTCATCAAGAAACTCAATGATGAGGGGATGAGTAGACTCTAAGGGTGCAACAGCTAATTGATCTGCTATGATTTGACCCTTAACAGACTTTTGTCCTATAAACATGAGTTCAAACTCACTTAGCATAATAACCCACTTGGCTATGCGACCAGATAAATACGGTCGACTCATAAGATATCGTAAAGGGTCGTATTTGGGAATAATATACGTTTTTTGACTGAGCATATAATGTCGTATTTTCTGTGTAGAAAATACAACTGCTAAACATAGCTTCTCTAATATGGTATAGCAATTTTCATAACTGATTAAGGTTCTACTGATGTAATAATTAGCATGTTCTTTATGCTCATCGTCAAGCTGAGCTAACATAGCTCCTAAGGCAGAATCAAAAGCAAAAATGTACAAGATAAAAGGACGATCAGATCTAGGTGGGGAAAGCACTGGTGGTTGAAGGAGATATTTCTTAAGGAGTCCAAATGCTTCCTGGCATTCTTTGTCCCAATGAAAAGAGACATCTTTCTTAAGAAGCTTAATAAAGGGTCTAGTTTTGTCTGCCAACTTATTGATGAAGTGGCGAATAGCTTGAAGCTTACCTTGTAAACTTTGTAATTTTGATATATTGGTGGGTGCGGGCATATCTATGATAGCCACGATCTTGAAAGGGTCAATTTCAATACGACGCAAAGATACTATAACCCCTAATAATTTACTAGACTTAACTCTGAATATGCATTTGGCTGGATTTAGTTGGATAAGATATTCCCTTAACCGATCAAATACTTTCCTCAAGTCATTTAAATGATCATATTCTTTGATAGAATGAGCTATAATCTAGCAAAATGGATTTATCTAAATAAATCAGGGCATACATGAACTTATGAGGAAAAGTTATTCTTTCGTATCCCAAACTATCAAGGCCATCAGTGCCGAAGTAAAAAATAAGCATGCATATGTAATAAACAAAGAGGGAGTCTTTACGTCAATCTAGTCACCTATCTCAGCCTCTAGAACTTATGATAGCTACTAGGCCATAAGTCTAGGGCTCAAGGTGGCTAGCTATTGATGATTATACCTATCCGAATGCATGCCTATATGAAGGTATCTATCCGTGTTACCTTAGAGTTACCTTTTCATCATTTCCCCAACATCAATTACCCTCATATTCAGTGGATGACTCAACTTCTTCCACTTACGAGTGCACATGATCCTACACATTGGAAATTTGTTAGTAGTATCATACTCTTCAATATCTAATAATATTGCATAGCTTCTTAATTGCACAAAATCAAGTATTAAAGCATCATCAATTAATACATTATTTTCCCATATTCCAAGGTCCATCTGGGAGAGTCATGAAAATTTAGACATAATATTATAAGTAGGATCATACAAGAAACACATTCTCTTGATATGGGATTCACTCTATTATTATCACTCAAAGCCATGTATATTTTAGTCTATGTTGCTCTAAGCCCTTTATTTCTTATAGATGGTTATATTGTGGTATGTATAGGTATGTTAAAAACATAAAATATCTAAAAGAGAAAATTAATATTTAGAGTGTGAAATCTTTTGGTATAAATAAATGGAATAATCTAGGATATTTATATGTAATTAAAAATAAATAAATTATTACCATACTGTATTGAAAAACAAATTCATATTGGTCCAAAAATATAGGGAGAGTTGGATTAAGGAAGAGACATAAATACTTAAAATTTTCATTCTACAAGAAAATATATATTTCTTTTCATTTAATAAAAAATATTTGAACCGTAGAAGAAAAATATATTAAGGGGAAAAATATATCAAGAAGAGAGTAATTAATTATTTCAAAGGTATTTTTTCATAAACTATAAAATATGAGGCTTAAGAAAAGGTTTTGAAAAATATTTCACTAATTATCATACAAAGACAAAATTAAAGCTTAATAAGTTCATTATGGAAGATTTATAGGAGATAGTTATTTCTTCCAATCCTAACAAGGCACTTGGCCATGATGGATTTTATGTAATTTTTTTGTCAAATTATTGTCAATTTCTTAAATATTTATATGTTTCCTATAATTGAGAAGGTCAAAAAAATAAAGGGCTAAATAAGTGAGTTCAATGTCACTTTTATTGCATTGGTTTCCAAGAAAGATGAGATAAAAAATATTTTGATAATTCTTGTTCAATAGCCCTTTTCAATATGATTTACAATAGAATATAAAAAAATATAGCAAATAGAATTTAAAGAATTCTTGATTATATTATTTCAAAGGAACAAGTTTTTTTTATGATTGTAAACAAATTCACGAGGCATAATAATTTCACTAGAGAATATAAGTTCTCTTCATTCCATTAAAATTCTAGGTACACTTAAAAAATTAAATATAAATAAAATATATGATAGGGTTTGTTTGAGCTTTCTATATGATATTCTTAGAAAATGTGGTTTTGATAAAGATTGGTGTAAATTGACTAGATGTTGTTATAAGAGTCCAATTGTTTTATTTTTATCAATGGATCTATTAATGGAATCTTTGAATCATCTTATGGATTCTACCAGGGTGACCCACTATCCCCTTATTTATTTATTAGTCTTGCTAAAGCATTGGGGAGAGCTTTCTTAAAGGAAAAAATAAAAATAAAAATAAACGGCATTTAGGTTGCAATAAATTAAAACTAGCACTATCATACGATGAAAATTGAAGTTGAAAAGATGTAAAATCAATTGCAATTCATTCACAAAGAGAGGAAATGAATAGGATTCAAATATATTCTTGCCACTTTAGGAGGGCTAAGTCATTCGCCACTAAGGAGGGCTTAGTCCTTGCGATTACATAAATTATTATTCAATATGAAATATGATAAAAACTAAATCATTCTACTGCTACTTATATCAATAAATCAATGATTAGGTTAAAATTGGAAATATAGCCAACTTGGCTATATTGGTGTTGTAACATGGCTCCTCTCCTCAAAAATATTTGTTCTCAAAGTTGGAAATGACTCAAAGATACTTTTTTTTTCTCATGTAGCATATTCTACTAGTAGGTCCTACCATTTGATTAGAAATTCTTGTATGTGATTGTTGGCATTTTTGCCACATTGTTTTTGTTGTTACTGTTTATGTAAAAGAATGCAAAAATTGTAGAGATACTCACTCCTCTGTTTGTCCATCCAAGCACTTTGAAAGGGAAAATACAAAAATCTCTACAAGTTTTGTGTTCAAGCAAAGTAAGTGTAAGATGTCACGATATCGCAACTTGTCATGTTTTTGCAACGTTCGTACCAAAAAAAATCTAAACACATAAAGTTGTCGCGATATCACGACATGCCGCATTTTCATGGCTTGTTGCGGTGAGGGAGCTAATAAAGTGAAAGTTGTCGTTATTTTACGACATGTCACATTTTCACGACTTGCAGTGGAAACTAAACAAAGTGATAGGAAAATGTCGTGATTTCGCAACATAAAGCAGCAAAGAGGAGTGCTAAGGAAAAATGTCGCGATATTGCGACATGTCACATTTTCGTGGAAATGTTGAAGGTAAACTCAAGGCAGGAGAAAGATGTCATGATTTTGTGACATTTTTGGAAACGAAGCCAGGCAAAAAAAAATTATCGCGATTTCATGACATGTCATGATTTTGTGAGGAGAAAGCGCAGAAGCAGCCAGAAAGTATGAAATGTCATGATTTCATGACATGTCAAGTTTTCATGGCCGAAAGTAGAAAAGGACAAGAGAAAGAAGAAGATATCATGATTTCATGACATGTTATGTTTTCGCGACTTATTGAAGCTAAAAAGTACAAGGCAGAAGGAAAGTGTCGCGATATCACAACATGTCACATTTTTGCAATGAACAAGCGGGAAGGACAATGCCAAGTATAAAATGTCATGATTTCATGACATGTCCCATTTTTGTCACTTGCAAATAGAAAAGGAGCCAGAAGGAATAAATTGTCACGATTTCATGACATGTCGAGATTTCACAGTGAGAAAGCGAACAAGACAGTGCCAAGAGAAATTGTTGCAATTTCACATGTCGTATTTTCATGACAAGAAGTAGTGAAGAAGTAAAACATAGAAAGATGTCGCGATTTCATGACATGTTGTGGAGACAAAGCCAAACGAAGGAAGATGTATTTTCGCAACGTATCATGGGGAGAAAACAAAATGAAGGCAGATTGTCACGATTTCGCGACATGTCCCATTTTCGTGGAAAGAATGAAGATAGGTGCCAAGTGAGTGAAAATTGTCATGATTTCGTGACTTGTCACGTTTTTGCATAAGTGCAAGAAGAGAAATCTAGGCGAGAGAAAATATCACAATTTTATGACATGTCGCATTTTCAGGACTGTTGGTAACAGTAGGAAGCAGTAAGTAGAAAATGTCATGATTTCACAACATGTCGCATTTTCATGACCTATCACATTTTTGCGATAGAAGCAATAAAAAAGACCCGCTAAAGTTTTGTCCGTATTTTCCTTCAAAATTGCATAGGATAACATGAGGAGAAGATATGGATTGAACGATGTAATGTTTTAAAAGCTCTCCAATTGATTTTGAGATCGTGGTCAAGGAGGCTCCCAAATTAAATGTTTTGCTGCTTACCTATGTGCGCTAGATGGGAGAACGGTTTATCAGGCAATTTTTGATGCCACCAAAATTAAAGATGCCTTCGATATTAAAATCTCATGTTCATGATCTCCTAAAAACTTCAAGCATGCCTTGAGAAAAGACATTTAATGAAGAAATAGGGTCCCTTGTTTCTGTTTGATTTTCAGTTTTGATCCATAAAAATAGCGAGTGTGATTTCTTCGAGGCAGATTAAGGGGGATTATTTCTCTTTCCAGTGCATATTTTGTGGACCTATTTTTCAAAATTGGTTTTATGTTTTAAATTTTGTAATGTGAAAGAGAGAGGGAAGACCTCTATAAATACCAATGTAAATCTCAAGCAAAAGGAGGAGGACCTTCTTGAAAAAATTGAAGCAAAAATCCTAAGTGCATTTTGCTCTGTTCTTAGTATCTTTTGAGTTGGTAATCCAAAATGTTTTTCATATGATGCTTTCTATCTGATTCACTTCAGTTTAGTCCAGTGTTAAGATATAAGTTGAATTCTGCTGTTCTGAATTTGATTATGTTTTCATTTGAACATTTGAAGTATAATTGAAGGTGACTTATGATCAATGTTTGGTCCAGTTTCTGTATGTGCTTTCTAAGAATTAGTTGCTACTTATCTTCAGGATCTTGTTGAGGTTATTTGCTATCTAAGGTTGTTCTCCTTATCGACTTCCGACTTCAGCAATATTTCTATCTCTTTCTATTATTTCCATTTCTTTCTGCATTTTCCATTTCTTTCTCGCACCCTTAACTTCAAACAAGTTTAGATTATTTTGGGAGCCAGCCCTCTCTAGATATTGGCCCGAGAGACTTCTCTTTCTCTCGGCCTTTCAATGTTGGTCGGGTCTAGGGCGTATTTCATATGACTAGGTGGATTTGTGACCAACAAGTGACGTGATAGAAGAATACATGATCAACTTTACAATATTGCTTTTTGTTGGAGATATAAACGTCCTTCTTCATCAAGTACTGGAAGTTCTGATTGATATTGTACTCTTTGTCCTATCACCTTCTTAAGATATGAAACATTAAATACTGGATGTATACAGGATGAGGGAGGAAGTTCTAGTTGATATGCCACTTTGCCTATGTGGTGCACTATCTTGTAAGGACCATAAAATCTTAGAGCCAACTTTTGACTAGTCTTGATCTTCAATGAAAACTATTTGTAGAGTTGCAAATGCAAGAAGACCATATCACCTATATTAAAATATCTTTCAAAATGGTCTGAGTCTTGTTGCTATTCAGGTGATTTTGTTCTTGGACCAAATTATCATTGAGAACATTGAGTATTGTCTGTTGGTGTTGGAACCAATCATCTACTTGAGCCACTTTGGAAGTTCTTAGAACATAATCTTCTATTTCTAATAATTTTACTCCATACATTACTTCAAATGGAGACATATTTATGGAATAATAGTACAAAGTGTTGTACCACCATTTTTCTAATGAAATCCAATGACTCCATTGATACTACTTATCTTGATAAAAACATCTTAGATAGGTACCCAAACATTTATTAACTATTTTAGTTTGGCCATTAGTTTGAGGATGGTATGCAGAAGATATATTTAATTTTGTACCACTAAGATGAAATAATTCTCACAAAAAATTGCAAGTAAATATTGGATCACGATCACTTACAATATTTTTGGGTAGTCCATGTAACTTCAAAATGGAGTCCATTAATACCTTAGCCACTTTTCTAGTTGAAAATAGGTTTTGTAGAGCATTGAAGTGGGCATACTTGGAGAGTTGATCCACTACCACAAAAATCACTATTTTACCTTCTGATTTAGGAAGACCTTCAATAAAATACATTGATATATGTTCACATTGACGATCTAGAATTGGTAATGGTTGAAGAAGTATTGGATATTTAACTGTTTCACCTTTATTGCATTGGAATATTTCACATTCTACCATAAATGTTTTGACATTAGATTTTAATCCTTTCCAATAAAAGGATTGTTTTACCCGCATATATGTCTTCAAAAAACTTGAGTGCCCTGCTAATGGAGAAGCATGTGATTCCTCAAGAATCCTAGATTTGATATTAGAATTGTGCAGAATGTAAATGTAATTCTTTCTTCTTAACACCTTGTCATAATACAAAAAATGAAGATGATTGGATGATCTTAGAATCAAATCTTGAATTATTTGAGCAATTTCTGTGTTCGATAACCATTCTTCTTGGAGTTGAGAAACCCATTGGGAACAAGAACCCAAAATGGCATTGATAACCACTTCATTTTTATATTTACACAACAATGCATCTGCTACCATATTCCCTTTTTTATAATCAATAACAAAAGCATATCCCAATAATTTTTTTAACCACTTATTTTTCTCAGGATAATAAATTCATTGTTCTAGAAAATTCTTGAGACTACTATGATCTATTTTTATGATGAAACGACTACTAATTAAGTAGTGTCTCCATTTCTCAATCGTATGTAGAATTGCCAACATCTCTTTCTCATATGTGGACCTTCCCAAATTCTTACCTGAAATTTTATTACTCTCAAATGCCAAGGGATGCCCTTATTGCATTAATACTACCCCAATAGCTATTCTCGAGGCATCACATTCAATCGCAAATTGTTTATGAAAATCTAGGGTTTCCAGAACTAGAGTAGTACACATTGCTTCTTTTAGTGCCCTGAATGCTTGAGTGGCTACTTCTGACCAATGAAAAGCATCATTTTTTGTGAGTGGTGAGAGGGGCTGCAATTTTACCATAATTGCAAACAAACTTGTGATAGTAACTAGTAAGACCCAAAAAACCATGAGGTTTCTTGATGGTTTTAGGTAAAGTCCAATATTGAATAGCCTTAATTTTATTAGGATTCACTTTAACACCTTCATGAGAAATGATATGACCCAAATATTTGACTTCTTGAACACCAAAAGAACACTTGGAGCATGTGAAAAAAAAATTCCTTATGTAATATATGAAGAACCTTTTCCACATGCATCAAATTATCCTTCCATGTTTTACTATATACAAGAATGTCATCGAAGAAGACTGTGACAAATTTATGAAGAAATGGATGAAAGACCTAGTTCATGAGACTTTGGAAGGTGGATGGGGCATTAGTGAGACCAAAAGGTATGACTAGGAATTCATAATGACCTTCATGAGTACAAAAGGTAGTTTTGGGAATGTCCTCATCTCTTACTATGATTTTATGAAAACTAGAACGTAGATCCTATTTTGTGAAAATTTTTACATCATGTAATTCATCTAATAAATCATCTATGATAGGGATAGGGAATTTATACTTGATTGTGATTTTATTAAGGGGATGAAAATAAGGACACATGAACCAAGAGTTTTCCTTATGACGGGCCAAAACCACTGGTGAGGAATAAGGAGTAGTGCTATGATGAATGACTCCATGTTCTAATATTTCTTGGAAAATATTTTCAATTTCTATGTTTTGAGGTTGAGGGTAGCGATAAGGATGGACATTATGAGGGAGGATTCCTAGAACAAGATGTATGGCATGGTCATGAGATCATTTGGGATGTAGTCCTTTTGGTTATTTGAATACTTCATCATAGCTAGCCGTAATATATTGAAGATCCTTTGAGTGAATTTTAGGAATATCTTGTGCTTGTACTTCCAAATAATTGATTTGAGCTATGAATCCATAACCTCATTTTCTTAATATTTTTTCCATGCTATGATAAATAACTACCTTTGATTGTGGAGTTGGAATTCCTTGGAGGTGAGTAGTCTTTCCATTTTATTTCCGTTCTATGAATAGTTTTATGAAATTAAAATTGACAATGTCTAGTTGTTCTAGTCATTCAACTCCAAAAATAACATCTAAATTTACTAAACTAATGATAAAGAGAGTTCCATGCCAAGCATAAATTCCCATCTGTATTGAAACTAGAGATGTTCTACCAATACATTGAGCATTTCATCCATTCACAACTAAAACTTAAAACTTATCTTGATTGGAGGAGTGAATGTGCATGTTAAATGCTTTAGCAATTTTAAGGTCAATAAAATTATGAGTACTACCTGAGTCGATCAACACATTTATCCTTTTTTGCCTAATAAATCCTGGTATCGTAATTGTATGGTGAGCTATTAATACCATAAGAGAATGTAATAAAATAGCCATAGTATCTTTGTCAAATGTTGCTTCATTATTATCTACTTGTTCTTCAGGTATAGGTGAAACGACCAGAAGTTGGCATTTGATCTAACAAGTAATAACACAAGTCATTTAGAAATATGTGCTTTATTCATGATAAATTTGATATGGGTTACAAATAGGGTGAATTTCCATTTTTCCTTTTATGAATACACTATAGACCTGATGCCTTCTTCTGATGTCCATCAGTGTAGGTGGGCTTCTTTGTATGTGGGCCACCGTCGGGTTGCTTTTTGTTGGTGTTCTTCTCCTTCAAATCTGTTGGATAATCTGAAATAAACTTGCAAGAAGGGGTCAATACATTGGGGGGCTTGCCTTAATCAGGCCCCATATTTATAAATATGAAATGAATATAAAATTATAATAAAACATGAAAGAAATTGTGCAAAAAGTAATAATATAGCAAAAGGGAGCTTACCACCCAAATCTGGAGTGATTTGGGGCCTGTAGATCCAATTTGCCACCCGGGGGATGAATTGAGGCCGGATTCATGGGGCAAGGGGTGATCTAAGTTGTGATGCCTCTTCTACAAAATCCTTTCAGTGGGTCGACTCCTAGGTAGCTGGGGGGCCTCTGTGTACCATTGAAATCTGATTGTGTGCACTAGGAAGTGACTGTTCAATATTGGCTTTCCATTTCAATAGAGTAACTATGCTTTGTTGAATTTGGGAATCAGACTTAATTAGGGGTTTGGTAACTATTGTTTATAGGCAAAGGCAAGGTGTAGGGGGGGTATGTTAGATATACTAAACCTTGGTTTGATTCTAACTAGGATTAGGTTAAGAAATACTATGTGGCAACATCACATTCCTTATGAGAAATATCCCATCCTCACACATGTGTGAGGATGGATTAGGTCTAATCTTGATTAAGAGGTTTTAAATGTTAAATAAATATCTCAAAAAACCCTAATTTCACACATGTGGGAGGATGGATTAGTGCTAATCAATATTAAGGGTTCTTTTAATCAAATTTACCCTAAAAAGGTGACTTAAGTGAAGTCAACATTAAATTAGAATTTGGGTATTGACTTATTAATTTTTTTGGTCAACTAATACCCTATGGGGGCCTCAATTACGTGTTAATAGACCATCAAATGATATTTTAGTGTGTTGAATGTAATTTGGAAGGCTTATGAGGGTTTAGGACCTGAAAGCCAATGAAGTAGTATATGGAAGTCTACACGATGATATGACAATCTATGGTAATCTACGCATGACTACACATGACTACAACAATCTACGCATGTCTAGGATGATCTACAATAGTCTACGCTAGTCTATGATATCCTAGGGATACCTAGGATGGCCTATGTAAACCTAAAAGTGTCAAGAAGGATCTACAAGTATGTAGGTATAGCAGTGTGCAACTTTTGGGTGTCTACATTTGCCCCTTTTTGTACTATACTATGTAGAACACATTTTAATACAAAAATATGAAGGGTTTGTGTAGAAGGAAAAGGGATAGAAGGGAAATGGAATCCAATCAAAGGGTATGTAGCCTCTCGAAGTGTGACCATACAAATCAATTAGCTATCCAAGGAAAAGAAGAAAAGAATAAAATCTAAACGAAGGTATGTAGCCGCTCGAAGCATGACCATACAACATCAACTTGATGTCCACAAGGGAAGAAGAGAGGAAGAAAAGAAGGAAAAGAGGAAAGAGATAAAAAAAAATCTGGTAAAGGAAAATGAATTATTATGAATGTAATGATGTGATTTTGTTGAGTCCGTATGACATCTTTCAATGCCATACCAGTTGCTTGAGAATGACAACTTTTAACTGCTTTGCTTTTATGACCTAATCAGCGTGGTCTAAAAGTATGATTAGGACAAAATCCTAACTAAATATTTGTTTTTGATTGATTTATGAGAACATGGTGAAAAGCGTCAAACCATTTAAGTTAATTTAACATTTGGATTGTCAACTCGTGACCAGATCAGCGTGGTCACAAATTCCATTTCCAAATGTTGCGCTAGGATTAATCAAATGTATCATCTGTTATGTACTCGACTTACATGAATGCTAGATTGACTTCTCCATGGCAATGTGTAACTCTCCTGATGTAACCCATGTCTATTTGGGATTGATATTATAATCGTATGATAATCTTCAGCAAAAAAAATTGTAGACAAATGTGCTAACCACACTTTTGGATTTTTGATGTTGTGGTTGCATGCAAAGCTGACTTTGGATATGAATACCCCCTCAAACAAGGAATCAACAATGAGGTGAATGAAGTGTGATGAATTGATGATGCATCGATTGATAAATAAATATCAATACATGATGATTATGATGCAAATGAAGTGAAAAGGCTAGTTTGTAAGGTTCCTAGGGTTTTATGAGACAAATGCCTGCTTTCCTAGGATTTTGGGGGTGCTTTGGGGTGTTTTGTATGAATTCGCAACTTAGGGGGTGAATTTGACCTAAATCGCTACCCAAGGGGTGAATTGGGTTCATTTCACTCCTTGAGGGGTTAATCGGTGATAAACTCATATTTAAGCCCTAATTTGCTTGGAATGGGCTCATTTTGACTTTGCATGATGATGAGAAGTGATTTGCAAAAGCATCCAATGGCACGAGGAGAGCGAAAGCAATGAATTTGGGAGAAAAAATGATGAGGGGACGCAGAGCAACTGGTAGCAGGCATGAGGACCCACCAATAAGTGTTCTTTTTCTTTATTATTGATTTTGTTTTAATTTTCTCGAGAAATGTGAATGAAGGGGGGAGGTTTTCGTCCCAATTTAAAATTTTTGATAATTTTTAATGGAAATTTGAACACATAGTGGTAGATGAGCCAAATGGGTATCCAAAAATATGCTCCGTTTCAAAATTAGACTTTTTTTTTCATTGATTTGATTGGGTAATGGGTAGAGTCGATATGAAGTTTGACTATCAGTTTTGGAAGTAACGGTGTACTAACATTAACATGTTTTTATATTTTATCCGCTAAAGTAGGAAATGGGTATCCTATTTTGTGACTGTTATATTTTTTTGACTTTGATGTGAGTTTTGAATTTGTCGCTTTTAGGAGTAATTTATCAAACCTAGACTATTTTTTTTTTTTTACATGGTGGAATCGGTTGCCACCATGAATTCGGGCAGGCTGTCCAAATTTTATAGCCATCACAGTATTCTATGTTGTCTACCTCAGAAGCCACCACACAGATCTTTGCACAGTCCACCCCTATAACCACCATGCCAAAATCATTTTAAACCTTTTATGTCGCTAAAAGCACTCAAACCTAGACTGTTAGATTTGACATGTTAGGCATAAAATTTTGGAAAACCGATGAAAATTTCACCATAGAAGGGCAAAATGGGTGTCCAAAAATATTATTTATTTTGATGAATGACTTTATTTGGCCTACCTTTGATTTGTGTGCCAAGGTGTAGAGTAGTGTTAAACTAAAAATGAGCTATAAAGAGCCCGATTTGGACTATAATTGACATATGTTTGAAATTTCACCGCTAAGTGGGCAAAGGGTATATAAAAATATGACTGTTATCTTTAGATCGTATGTCTAGATGTGTGTTCGGTTTTGGTGTATTTATGACAGAGTTGACTGTTAGATCTGTGTAGATTGGTGAATTATTTTTGAATTTTATTGACACATTTACCGATAAGTGGGAAAATGGGTATCCAAAAGTGATATTTGTTTTTGTAGATGTTGTATTTTGGCTTATGTTTGATTTGCATGTCAATTAATAGATAGTTGTAAATTTGAACTAGGCTGTTGGGATTCCAAATGATGTTTGTCACGTCAATTCGAAATTTTGCCATGAATTATCAAAATGGGTGTCCAAATGAGTGAATGTTATGTGAATGTGCTTTGTCATGTGTTTTATGCATTGTTTTTCTTCGACATGTGTGCCAAATTAAATATATTTAATTTGAAAATTATGATTGATGCAGTTTTGTTTGATTGGATCGATTGGATTGTTATGTGGATTATTGATGTGTGTTGTATTGTATTTTGAATAGGTGAAGATGCTTGAACCCTGTCATCGGGTGAGGAAGTTTAAGGAGGGTTTCGAGGAGTTGATGAAGACTGAGGATGAGTTATGGTGGTTGGATGACATACATTTTTGAGGTGTATGGGAATGTAATATTATCCATACTAACAGAGCATACATGTCTGTGTTGTGTGAGTGGTGGGATGCAGATCAAAACAACTTTTATTTTCCTACTAGGGAAATGACCATTACACTAGAGGATGTGTATCATATTTATAGATTACTGATCAAGGGTGTTCCTTGTGAGGGGCAGATGATAGGAAGGAGGTTGTGTTGGAGAGATTCTTTGGGGCTGATTAGAGAGACATTGATGTTTTAAAGATAGATTATGAGTGGTTGTGGGTACGGGATAAGATATCATATTGGCAGTGTGTGGCGATGATGATGATATCAACATATGCTCTACCTGATAGTTTTAGGTTTATGTTTACCTAGAACATGCTAGACTTGGTTAGTGACATGGTGGAGCACAGGGTTGTGTTTGCTTGGGTGCCTACATTATTGGCTCAAGTCTATCGAGAATTATACGAGTTTGTTTGAGGTAGGAGGATAGGATTGATTGTAATCCCTTTACTACAAGTATGGGCATGGGAACACATTGCTATTGAGAGGCCATATTTGTTGCCTAACCCTATACATGTGGAGGGCAAAGAGTATTTGCCTTATGCTCTTAGATGGAGTACAAAGGTGGAGCAGGGCATTAAGAGGCCGCATGAGGGTGACCCACTATTTTGGAGGGGTAAGTTTGAGGATGCTACTCCTAAGGACATTAGGTGGAGACCCTGGTTGGGTGGAGTGATTTAGGATGAGGATGATGAGAAGCTACAAGCCATCAAATAGGGCAGATGGTTGGTGGGGAGGTATACTCGATAGACTGAGTACTTTTAGTTTGATCGAGTGAGGAGGTAGTTTGGTTTATAGTAGGATGTTCTAGGGGCTCCTATGACTTACTTTAGGTGGTAGGGTGATAGAGGAGAGTGGCCTATCATGCCACCATGGGTTGGAGAGAGATCCTCCTATGGATATCCTAGTTGTAGGGAATGCTAGGATGACTCCATCCTTTGATGCATGGTGGGCTTGGTAGAGTTGGATTCTTGGCAAGGGTATGGTTGATATGTGGGTGGCACCTAATGTTCGGTTACCTCCATCGATGGGGAGGATGGGTAGGAGATCTTGGGCTAGAGGTGTGGTTGTTGATGTAGAGGAGGTTCCTCTATGGTGTTCATGATGCTACTTGGATGGTGGAGCAAGCACCTAATATGTGAAGGTGGAGTAGGTAGTCAGGGATGTGGAGGTGGAGGAGGTTCAGGTGGATGTATATGGTAGTATGGGATAGGCCACTAGAGTTGAGGTGGAGGGAGGTGTTGATACTGCCATGGGTGTCATAAATGACACCATTGATATTGGTGTGTTTGTGGATGTAGTAAAGTAGATTCTTGTTAATATCCCTATTAGGGGAGATGCAACGGATGAGGCACAGGTGCTACAGGATAGGTTCCATTAGTTGAATGCTAAGGTGGAGCATCTACAGGGTTATATGGTTAGGCAGGGGATCCAGATGGAGTAGTTGAGGGTTATGGTGATGATGCATGATCAAATGATTACAAACCTTACTGGTCAACTGGGTGTAGATAGTACTAGGAGGTTATTATGTAAGACTTCCCTAACGGTGCATGAGATTACTCTCCTTGACTATACATAGGTGGTGTCATATTTTGGGACATTGTCATGAGTGCGGGCACCCTCTCATCTGAGTCAGCATAATGTTGCTCTGATAGTAGAGGTTGGTGCTAGATTTGAGGTGTAGGATACACCTACTATAGAGCAACCTATGGTAGATCCAGGTCTAGAGGTCTTTGCAGAGTCGATTCAAGCAACAGAGAGGTGCATGAGCCTGAAGGGGCATGGGAAGACTTGTGATGATATTTAGGAGTTATATATTTGATTTTAGCCTACGAGCATTTTGGATATTATATGTGATGGGCATGGTCCCAAGTTGTAACCTTCAGGTATTTTTGGATGATGATATATATACCTCTTTATTTTTTCTATTATATATACATGTGTTTTTTTGATGGTTTGAAGTGTATTTTGTTTATGTTTGCATAGATAGCACAATATAATTCGTAGGTATGTGTGATTAGTAGATACATATACATGAATGATTTATATCTATTATCATTATTTCATATGGATGAATTATAGAATGTTATGCATGATTATGTTTCAAATGCAATGTGATGTGATATTGAATGTGATGTTGTAATGAATGTAAATAGAATAAATGCAATTTTATAATATGATTTTGAAAGGTGTGTAGCATGAATGCATAATGTAGGTTAATTGCATAAATGTATGTAAGAAAAATGCGCAACTATCAGGTGTAGCAAACATATATGACATAGATGCATAGGTGCATGTATGGACTTACTAAAATACACCAAGGAAGCACTTATATCATGGCATTTACTTGTATGGATGCAATACATTCAATGATTTCAAGGACTGTGGATAATGCAAGGTATGTGTAATGGTTTTGACTAACATAGTTATGATAATCAAATATCAAACCCTTAGCTATACAATTTTTGTGGCAACTTATAACATGATCAATCTGGTTCAAATTTTGTCTTGGACCTATGTGTGTGAATGTGTAAGTTTCATTTATCCATTTTTATGGAGGTAGGATTAACCCATTTTAGGTGCTATCGGACTAGCTAGCTCATCCATCCATAATAGTGATATCTACAAAAGTGAGATGCTAATATAAGAGATGTGTTGTCACCTGTAAGACTATTCCACTGGTAGGCAGGCTAGTGGAATTATCCCATGGTGTTAAGTTGAACCTAAGGACCAAAGGATAAAATCATAACATGTGTGATATCAAGAGGTGTTTCCTTTTGTTTTCTACCCCTATTCTAGTGTTAACCTATTTGATTGTGGTAGTGCTCTTTTCATTTCTTTTCTTTTCTTTGTTTTTCTTTTTCTTTTTTTTTGCTCTTTTTGTATGGTCAATGAAGTTTGTTTTCTACCCAATTATTTAATTTTGCTTATGCTTGATCCATTTTTTTATCCCCAGTTTGTGTGTTGACCATGCATGAGGTAGGATGAGCAGGGGATATCATTCACTAGATGGCGATATCTACTCAAGATGTCCTCTTTCCTAGGATCAAAACTGTTAATGTCTAACCTATTATGAGCGATTCATGAGATAAGTTGAACCAACATAAAAAACCATAAAAATAATGTACAAGACTTAGTAGCTATGGGTGACACTTGATTGCCTAAAATACAGAGTAGTCAAAATTAAACACGACACCTATATATACCATGATCCTGAAAAGGGGGAATGGACATCCAAGTGGTGATGCTAACAAGTGCATGAATTATTCTTGCTGAGGCACATTTTAGGGGAGAATGTACAAACATGAATTAAAATTTTAACTATAAAGCATATGAATATGTGCAATGAATGTAACTGTAAGTGATGCAAGTGGAGGAATGCAATATTTACAAGAAGAAAGTTATGCTGTGTAGAAGGAGAATTTTAGAAGAACCTATTTATAGATGAGTAAAGTGTGTAATGATGATAGAAAGTGTGATTCTATGATCATGGTTGCCCCAACATGTGGTGTGTGTGTGTGTAGTAGATGTATAAGCTATGAGATTTATAAGTGTATGTAATAGTCACCAAAAAGAAGGAATATGTGAGTGTAGCATGTACAGGTGGAACAAGTGAGAAATAAATAAGTATTGGTAACCAATCAGGGCAAGGGGATCACCAAAAACCGACAAAGATAGAAGAGAAGAAACGTATGTAAGAAGTAGAAGAATGAGATAGAAGAAGATGAGTAACTAACACTACTATCGGGCAAAATGGCATAGATCCGGGTGGGATTGGGATGGTGAAGTGATGACATGGCTAGAATTTTTGTTGGAGCCATAGTTGGAAATGTTAAGAATATAGCAGGTGGACTCTATTAGGGTACTACAAGGTGGTAAAGTCCTAGGAGTGGTATGGCGTGGAGGACTAACAAGTTAGCTTATTGGAAAAGAACACTCTGGTTATAGGGTACGCTCATCATGCAACATGTTGTGCACTAAGGTTTTGAATGATCTACACTATTTGATATCATGACCTGGATGGTGATGGTAAATGTAAAATTTATTCTCATTGTAGTTGCATGGTTTAGGATGCGAGGGATTAATAGGTCAAATATCAGGTAGGTCAATAAGACCTTGATGGATAAGATGATGGAACATTTCAGAAATAGGTGTTTGTGGAATAGGCATAGGTTAGACGTATGGATCTACTGGAGGTGAGGGAGTTCTAGGTGAAAGATGATTTGGTAATGGAGGCATGGGTCTAGGTTTCAGCATGGGTCACCTCCAGGGTCGAGGAAGGGATCTACATGGAAATGAGGATGGCTGGGTCATGAGAGACTATCATGGGTGAATGTGGCAATGGTAGTGGCTCATATGCAACTCTAGAGCTACGATATGGGAGATGAGATGTTGTATCTCATGGTGTGGAAGCAATGGTATTAGGGAATGGGGTGATCAAGATTCCAATGTGAATGGAATGGCTCGATGCATGTTAGAAAAAGGATGAGGCTACAATGAGGAGGTAACAGAGTGAAATGACTATGGTGATTGTAAAATTTGCTGGGGCGGTAAGCCTTGTAGTGGTGAATATGGTGTCTTGAGGATCGATGTCATAGATGATGGCCTTAATGTGGTAACACAAATGGGAATGAGGGATTTTTGTATAACCAGCTTGAGTAGCTTAGGCCACACAGGATTGCAAATCCTGGACGTAGGTAGACTCACCATTGGGAAGGAGAGTAGGTACAAATGTGAGGTGAGGTCTATGAGGTGTGTACTCTCTATTAGGTGAGAGGTAGGATCCTATGGGATGATGGGTGTGATTTGTAGGTGAATAGTGAAATTTGAGATCATCAGATGGATTGGAGGATGATACCTATGCTTGAGGTTCAGTGGATTCCTCTTTGTCATCAAAATAGGACATGGTGATCTGGCTATCACCAAAGTGTGGCAAATAGGATGAACCTCATTGGGGAGGGTAATGGTGTTGAGGTGAGATGTGATGACCTAAATAGGATGAATGCGAGGAGTGCCTAGTATGAAGGGCGATTGGTGGTTGGGCAAGATCGGCCGATGTAATGGGTTTTTGTTGTGGGTATAGATGGTCCTGCATGGTGGTAGGTGAGGCCATTGTAGAGCTCTCCTGCTGATGATGTGAGTCTTGCAAAAGGAAAAATAAATACCCTGAGCATAAAAATGGTAGAAAGGTAAAATGTACATGTATAAATAAATAATAAAGAAAAAATAACATATTCACATGGTGATGTGCTTGGTGATTTACTTCTAACACTATGTGACACTCGTGATGGTGATTGTGTTTATGCATCATGCATTGAATGCATGAAGGTGCAAGATGTTGATGGGTTTAGGATCATTAAGGCCTTCAATATTGACTAGACGATATGCTCTTAAACCATATTTGTGTGTGATAACAAATGGGCCCAACTAGTTTGGGGTGAATTTATCACGTTGTTGGCGAGGTTGACTTGTGATTTGCTGGTTCTCCTTGAGAACTAAGTCACCAATATTAAATTCATGTTGATGTACCTTATTGTTGTAGACATGATGAAGGTGATTTGGATATACTTGTGTGTGCTCAATTGCATGGATGCAGTTTTCATTAAGGAGTGTGAGTTTATCTAGGTGAGCTTGGTGAGTAGTGTCGTCATCAATGAAATATTTCATAGATATCCGTAAGGAGGGTATCTCAAGCTTAAGGGGCATGATAGATTCTACCCCATAGACAAGTGAAAAATGTGTTGCCCTAGTAGGAGTACAGATGCTCGTACGATATGCCCACAAGGCTAGGGGTATTTGATTGCCAATCCTAGTGAGATTCTGCTATAGTTTTACAGAGAATAGAGTAGATGGTTTTGTTTGTGGCTTCTGTCTAGCCATTTCCTTAAGGGTAATATGGGGTTGAAAATCTATGGTGTATGTGAAATCTATCACATAGGGCTCGAGCAGTCTTGTTTTTAAAATATTTCCCATTATCAAAAATAATTTGGGAAAGAATTCCAAAGCGGCATATGATATGCTCCATAATGAATGTTGCAATTATGGCTCCTATAATTTGGACCAATGGGATGGCTTCGACCCACTTTATAAAATATTCTATTGCAGTAATGATAAATTTATGATTGCTAGAGGAAGCAAGTGTAATTTTTCCAATTAGATCTAGGCCCCATTGGGATAAGGGCCACATGGACTAGATTGGTTGAAGTTCTTGGGATGGTAAATGTGTTAGGCTGGCATGTTGTTGGAATTTGATGCAACATTTGACATACAACATTCTTGCTCCATTTTAGGCCAATAGTAGCCCATATGGAGGATGTGTTTAGTGAATGCCATGCTACTGAAATGGCCACCATAGGTACCGTCATGGTTTTCTTGTACAACCCATTGTGATTCTTGCGGTTCTAGGCAACGCAAGAGTATACCATCATAGATGCGGTGATAAAGGATGTCCCCTAGCAAGATGTAGTGGATGGCTCTTTGTTTAAAGGTTTGGCATTGGGCTTTGGGTAAATCACATGGTAGAAAACTTAGTTTGATGTAATATTTGATCTATGATAACCATGGGTCGTGAGGTTCAATGTTTACCACACACACACCACCATCGTCTGTAGGTAGCTTGAGTGATACAGCAGATTGTGTAAGTGTATGAATGGATATAGATGTTGTGTTGGACATTGGATTTTGTGGGATGAGGGACCCTAAGGAGGCCATGGTGTCTAAAAATGGTTTTATTAGCATGACGTAGCTTCGAGGTAATACCATTCAAATTGGAATAGGAGTTGTTGGGCAATTTTCTTGTATTGTTGGAGAACTAGGCAATTGCATAGCCAAAGTTCTTACACTTGATTGACTATCAAAATTGAATCACCTATGATGTGGAGGCATTTGATGTGCATAGAGTGTGCTTGTTTTAGTCCTAGGATTAGGGCTTAATACTCTTCATTGTTATTGGTACAAGGGAAATCAAGTTTGAATGAAAATATGAGTGGTTCTCCTTTAGGTTTAAAGAAGACAATGTCTGCACCCCAACGTGGACACATGTAGAACCGTCAAAGAACATGGTGAGTTTAGCCATGAATTTTGGTTTGATGTTTTCCTCATCTTAGGTTATGTGAAATATAGAATCATCGAGGATTTGGATGAGTAGGGGTTGATTGTCAGTTATAGGGGCTTCAACCAGTTGGTCAGCAATGACTTGCCCTTTGATAGAATTTTGAGATACGAATTCTAGGTCAAACTCAATTAGGAGAATGATCCATTTGGCTGTGTGTGAGTTGTGATAACTTTTATTCATCATGTACTGAAAGGGATTATCTTGGGTGATGACAAAATTTGTGTGGTTTAACATATAGTGTCTTAATTTTTGGGTGGTGAATACTACTGCTAGGTATAGCTTCTCCATATATATGTATCTTATTTCGTAACTAACTAGTGTACGGCTAATGTAGTAGATAGCCTTCTCTTTGTCGAGAGCGTTATTTTGGGCTAGGAGTATACCTAGCGCAAGTTTTGTGGCTAAGATGTATAGACTCAGTGGTAATTGTGGGTGCGGTGATGACATAACTGGCAGTGATGTAAGGTAATTTTTGATAGCATCAAATACGTCTTGATAGTTTTTATCTCATTTAAAGTGTACTCCTTTTTTTAGGAGATGATTGAATGGTTGGCATTTATCTAATAATTGTGCTATAAATCTGCAAATAGAGGTAATATTGCCCTAGAGGTTGTGCAATTGTTTTAGTGTGGTAGGAGGAGGCATCTTGATGATGGCTTTCACCTTGCTAGGATCTACTTCAATGCCTCACTAGGAGACAATGAATCCTAGTATTTTTCCTAATGTAACACCAAACATGCACTTTTTTGGATTGAGGCACACGTTGTGTTCTAGTAGTTGATCAAAAATTTGACAGAGATCTTCGAGATGGTCAACACATTTCTTTGATTTTCCTATGAGGTAATCTACATAGTCTTCCACATTTTTGTGCATTAGATCATGAAATATGTAGGTCATGGCTCGTTGATAGGTTGCCCTAGAATTTTTAAGGCCAAAGGGCATGACCTTGTAGCAAAATATCCCCTAGGGTGTTGTGAAGGAATTTTTGTGTTGATCGACTGGGTTGATCCTAATTTGATTATATCTAAAAATACATCCATAAGGGAAATCATTTTGTAATCTACTATGGAGTCAATGAGGGATTCAATGTTGGGTAAAGGGAATTTGTCTTTTGGATAAGCTTTGTTTAGGTCACAAAAATCTGTGCAAACACGAACATCACCGGATGGTTTGGGGATAGGGACCATGTTGGATACCCACTTGGGATAGTAAATGGGTACTATGAAATCAAAATCTAGTAGCTTTTGGAGCTCGGATTTTACTATCAATGAAAAATTTGGATGCATGCATCACAGCTTCTGTCTTACTGGCTTGGCGTTGGGATCTAGTATGAGATTATGCACTACTACGATAGGGTCAAGTCTCGACATGTCTTTGTAAGACCATGCAAACACTTTTATATACTTGTGTAGGAAATTTGTGAAGGTGATGCATTCCTCGGGTGAGAGGCTAGCAGCTAATTTGAGGATGTATGGATTTTCTAGATCATTACTGATGTCTACATTGAGTGTCCTCAATGAGCATGTGAGATATGTCATGTAACTATTCAGGGACAAGAATGATATTGAAGTCATCAATGGCCTCACTAAACTCTTACTCATCATCTATGTAAATACCTATGTGATGGACTTGAGGGGTTTGGGATGACGTAGATGAGGAAGGGGTATTTTCTACCCACAAGATGTGAGGAGAGAGAATAAATTCTCTAGGTGCTAGTATGTGTGAGATGTGTGTGAGATCAATAAAGTTTGGGTTTGGGGTATCGTCTCGAATCCACTAGTGGTTTTAATAGAGGGGAGAATGTAAGTCTAACTCAAGCATGTTAATTGATGTTGTAGGTGAAGTATGTGGGGTATAATTTGGTTATGGAGGTTGCATAGGTTGTGTGCATCCTAAGAGACTCAAGGGAAGTCGCAGGACGACTGGTGGTGAATGAGGATGAGAGGCTACTCTCTATAACTATATATGTATAGGAAGTAATACAGGTAGATGTATCGGTGGTGGGTTAGACAGAATCAGGTCTAGCTCTATCGATGGTGGATCAAGAGGGAGTGTGTCTAGATCTATTAGTGGTATAGCAAGGGATAAGGTAGCAAAGTGTTCTACCAATATTTGAACATCACAGAACAAAGAGATTCTTGGAAGAAGTCATAGGGTACGATGATGGTTGATGTGGAAAAAGGCATGTCTTCTAGCATATCCATATCAACGTACTCTTCCAAGGTGTGTGTTGGGTGTAGAGGAGGATGCAAGTATAGATCTTGGATCTCATCCTCTAATGTATAGATGGTGTTTGGGTGATAACCTAGGCTAGTTTTGTCAATAGGTGATCGAACATGAGATTTAATGGGTGTATGTAGGCCTTGCTCATAATGGACTAACCCAAACACATGCTAATAAATGTGTCGTAGGTAGTGCATGACAAATTGAGGGTTGACTAGGTGTGTAATTGCATCACCAGAGCTATATTGTGGTGGTGAAGCAGTTGGTGATGGGATTGAAGAGTCTACTTCTACATACACAAAGTTGGTGTGGTTTTTAGGTTTTCCTAACTGTATGATGATTCCTATAGTCAAAACTAAGGCTAAAGGACAACCAAAATCTTGGGTATATTGGATAGGTGTGTCACATATGTGGGCATCACATACATTATAGTACCCTAGCCATTGTTTGTATTGAATATGGATATGCATGGCATGGCATGCTCTGGTGATTGGGGTGGTGTATCCAAGTCAGACGATGAAGGAGAAAGTTGGGATTCTATGATGGTGGCAGTTGAAGTATGTGGAGTTTCATCTAAGCTAGGTTTTTTTTGTTTGGTTTCATGATATTTGGTTGTTATGGCTTGAACAGGTTGTTTGTTCTACGTAGGGGATGGCATCGGTGTAGGTTTAGGGATGTGTGGAGACATGAATTTCTTAGATTTTGATCAAAAGGGAAGAGGTGATGTCTATGGTGTAGGAAGGATGGGGGATTCCATATGCAAGGGTGAAGGAGGTAATGTAGTTGGTTGTGTGATGGGTTTCAATGGTGGTTGTGACACCGTGGGTGGAAATTGTAATAGTAGTGGTTGAGAGGATTGTGGAGGCCATAAGAATGGCAGTGAGGAAGGCATGGTATCAGTTTTAGGTCCCCCGATAGATGATTCTAATGGTGCAGATATCAAGTCTTGTGTTATTGATGAACACTGGAATGTTGGGGTGGAAATTGGGGAGGATACCAATGCTCCTACTTACTGGTGAGAAGATATAGAGAATAGTTGAGAAGATAATAATGAAGGCACAAGGGGAAGATCTATGACATTATAAAAATTAAAGGGGTCTCCATTGGTTGGGACACAGTGAACGAGTCTATTGTGGACATACTTGAGGCAATGGTGCAATGTGGATGGGACACACTACATATATTTGATCCAAGGGTGACCAAGGATAATATTGTATTGCATTTCTCCTTGGATGATGTGAAAGAGGATGGGGATCGTATGGATACCTTTGTGAATGAGCAAAACCATGGACCCTATGATAGGTCTTATAGAACCATGAAAAGCATGCAAGTCTAGGGAAGGTGTGGTGAAATGTGTTAGAGGGAGGTGTAGGTTATTGAGGGATATTATGGATATGATACTGATGGATAAGCCTATGTCAACAAGTACCCACTTGTAGGTGATATCGTTGATGTTAGCTTCGATGTGAATGGGAGGATCAGCTCCTTGACCAATGAGTTTTGTTATCTCATGGTCATGGATTGAAGGTTGAAGGCATCTTGGGATGTTCCCTATAAAATTGAAAAAAGTATTTGTGTCATGTGTCTCTAAGTCAATGGAACGTAGGATGTCATTCAATGTCTCGTAATGGGATTAAGACTATTGTAGGAGATCAAATATGGATAGCCATGTAGGGGCATTGCATAGCTAATGGGTTAGACTACCATGGATGGTAATCACATTTTGAGGTGGTGGTGGTATGGTATTAGGAATTTGGGGTGTTTGTGAGGATGTAAATTGGATAGGGGGAGAAATAATAGGTGTTGTCTAGCATGACAGGTACCATTGGCTTCTTGTAGTAAGGTTAATCATGCCTACTACTCCATGTAATTGACGATAACGCTAGACATTGTTGACTTGGTGAGGTGGCACTAGGGGATTTTTTGGAGGTCTAGGGGGATTGGATCCTCTATGATTCGATAGAGGGTTTTGGAAAATTCATAGGTTTTGGTTCTGCTACCTTAATAGTGCCCCTATCGATTAGGTCTTGAACTTGCCCCCTAAAGGAGTGACACAAATCAATATTATGGCCATGATGCCTATGAAAGGGATAGAATATTTTCTCATTATAGTCACAAGGCTTAGGTGGATTTGGATCCAATAGGTGAATATTGGGTAGAATGAGATGGTTGCCCTCATACAATATATGGAATAGGATTTGTAATGGTTCTGATAAGGGTATAAAGTTGCATAGTGGACCTTGTGGGCACATGTCATGGTATTGCTATGGTCGAGGTGGGGTAGGTGCATTAGCTTGGAGTGCTTGCGGTTGTGGTGTATAGGATGGAGGAGTCGATACTAGTGCTAGGGTAGCAGTTGCGACTTGCTTGGTTTGTTGTGGTCATGGGTAAGGTTGATTCGGTGTGGGTCTATTGAAATGAAATTTGGAGTTATAGTTGTATTTGGCTCTCAACTTAATCTTCCTAGACTGGACCTTAATATCTTTGATCACTTTTTCTTGCGAGATAGCATCTTCAAAAGTATGACTTTGGTGAAGTTAGAGGGATGTGGAAATGTGTTTGTGTTAACTCTTGGAAAAGAGTTTCACAAGATTTAAGGTGGGGAGGATATGGGTAAGGTCATGGATGATTGCTCTCCATTTAGCAACAAACTCAATAATGGGTTCATCATCCACCTGTCATAAGGCACAGACATCAAAAAATATGGTATTTTTCTTGATGTTGATGGAAAAGTGCTCTAAGAAGGAATTGGCCAACTGCTCAAATGTGTACAAGCTATGGCGTGGTAGCATATTGTACCAATCCAATGTTAGCCCAACAAGGGGTAGGGAGAAGGTACACAACATAAGAAGGTTACTATTATGAAGTTGATAACAAGACGAGTGGTAGTTGCTCACATGTTCTCTGGTATATTCATTACTTCTATACTTGTTGAATTTTGGTATTTCAAAGTGATAGGGATAGGGGGAATAGGTACTGATGGATGAACTAGCTCATTGTACATTTTATCATAGCAAGGATTTTGTGCACCATAGCTAGAGGTGCGTAGGTTCAACATTTTTACTTCATATCGCAAGAGTTGAAGTTTGGGTGTCATAGGAGTGGAGGGTTGATCCTATGAGGGTTGAGCTATGATAGGCTAACTTTGTGGATGTGGTTGATATTGGTATTGTTGTTCTTCACAATACTATGGGGAATATTTTTGTGCCTGATCATGATAAGGTGGGTATTGGGTGACATGTTCTATCATGTCTATGGTCACATTATGTTATGGGGTAGGTTTATGTTGAGGATAATAGTACTATGACTGGGAAACATGTGGTTGTGGCATGGGTACTTGTTGGTTTGGAGCCTGTTGTACTGGTTGGACCATCGATAGTGATGACCAAACTGGAGGAGACGTAAAGAAGGCAGGTGTAGCTAGTGGTAGCGTAGGTGTTAGTGCTATTGGTGCTAGGGGTGGTTGAGATGAGGTATCAAAATATGGGATTTATCTCTGCCCTAGAGGGTAGTAAGTAGGAAAGCTAAACTATGTGGAATAATTTGGTTGAGTAGGTGCATAAGCTGCTAGTGTCAGTCCATAGGTAGGATGGAGATGGGTAGTGGGATCCTGAAAAGGAATAGGTGGTAGTATCCTAAAGGTCATCATAGGCAAAGGTGGATCCAAGGGTTGGGCATCATGCACTCCAGATACCTAGGAGATAGGTGGGAAAGCTACTGAAAAGGTGGGATAAGCTATCGAGGTAGGATATTGGGTTGACGATAAAGTGTAAGTGTACACTTCTACTTGGGTTTGTGCCTCTTGCTCCTAAAAATGCTGCTAGAAGGTACCCTAAGATATGGTGAAGAATGGCTCTTGGGAAGAGGGTGGTTGGTACTCTTGTGAAGAGTACATGCATGAGGTTTGAAGGAATGCTTGTGGTTACTGCTAGGTAGGGATCTATTATGTAGTTTAGAAGGAACGCTTATAGCTTCCTACAGTGGATGAGGATGGGTCATACACCGTTCCTATGATAGGGGCAAATGATGTGACCTCAAGATAGGTACATTTTAGAAGGGAGAAATCATTCTCAAATAAGGATTGAGATAGATTTTTGAATAAGGGATGTGCAAAGGTGGATGAAGCAGGTATGACATCCTTATCTACGATGAAGGATGGGGGAGATTTTATTGGTGCTATGTATATCACATGGTCACATAACATGGTTAGTGTATTAGGTGAGGATGGGACTCTAAGGAGCAGGTAATATTCTACGAGTGAAGTAGTGAGGATTTCACTCAAATTTGATGTCTCCTCTTGAGGCATCATGCGTGTGAATTGTGCATCAAATTCTATGCATGAATCATATGTGTCTATAATCCTCTCCTTCATGATCAAAGGAGTAGGAGTAGACTGACAAGAGGAAGGGGTAGGACATTACACCATAGAGCATGATTGCTCATGCGCTCTACTACGGGTGACCACAGGCATAGTAGCATGTGTAAAAGGGATTTTTAAGAAATAACCCTATGTGATGTAGACTCAACTGTCTAATGTGAGTGTAAAGAAAATAGCATGTTGTGTGTAGAAAAAAAATATATAGTGCAGTGTGTTGATACCAATCTGTGATCATGCAAACAACAGTAGACTGAAATAAATTCTAAATACTAAGAAAATAAAGGTGTTATGTTGATTTTGTGTGTTGTAATGTTGATAATCCCTATGTAGAATCACGGGTAATGATGTGAATACTCTAGAAAATTGGAAATATCATCAATATCAAACCTCCTACAACACCTAAGGATGCATAGGATAGAATAGTACCGCAACATGCAAATGGTCACCTGTATGGAAGGCACTGTAAAATGATATCCTAAAGGGGTGGAACTCACTATGCTGAAGCGAGTTCACAATATCCTCTCATGAGAAGAGGTGGCACTATCTGAGACCTGCTACCGGCATACCCATGCTTTCACTTCATCCTCAGGTGGGCTTAGTCAAGAACAATAGTTACTAATTCCACAAATTATACAAACCTTGTGGATGGAAGCACTAATCCTCTCCCACTCCACAGGTAATCGCTAGTGATGAAATCCAGGGTCCAAATTCAAAACTGGGGGATTTTTCAGTGATGAAATCTAAAAATCCACTCCTGTGGGACTTCTAGGTGTCTAGGGGGTGAGTTTATGGAGAGTGCAACTCGATCCACACCAGTATTGAGTGATGGATTGGGGATGAATTCTAATCTCACAACTTGTTTAAATACCACGTGAGTGTGTGTGGTTTTGTGTTTTACTAACGATGTATGCAAGGTAAGAAACTAACTAGTTACATTTTCAAAAGAAAACTAATCCTAATGCCTTTTAGAAAGCAAATGATTAGATAGCTTACACTCTTTGTAAAGAAATGGTCTAACCTATACACCTTTGTGAAGTAAACTAATCTACTTTGAAAAATATATAAACATGCAATCCAACTGTGTGTGGAGTAAAGGGGATTATGACACCTTAAATTGAACTTTTAGAATGCAAAATTCTTTCAAAAATGTAAGAGGGGATTAGAAACACTGATTTTACTTTAGAATGTAAAGTTCCTTTTAGTGATGGAAGCTATGAACGAAGGAAGAACAACTTAGGCTTATGCCATATGCAAAAATAAAATACAAATGTAAATTTATTTGAGAAACCCTAATTCTTTAACCACTTTGCAATGAACCCAAAACTAGGCCTAGTAATGGTCATTCAACTAGTCAATGTATTTCTACTTCTAAAACTTGCAACAAAGGTAGTAAAAATGAAAATACTTCCATTTTGATGCTAATGGGGGTTTTATTTGCCCCTAAAAAGATCACCCCAACTGATTTGGGGATTTTTGAGGCTTCTATGCTCAAATCACCAACTAAGGGGCAAATTTGACCCAAATCATGACCCGGGGGGCAAATTAGGACTGGTTTGCGAGGCGAGGGGTGAATCAAGTTTAGAGGCTTCAAATAAAAAATTTTATGGCCTAGGATGGTTCCTAGGGCTTTGGAGGTCTATATGAACAATGTATTTGGTACATGCAATACACAAAAACAAAGTATAATGTCAAATTTACAAAGAAAGTGAATCTAGTACTATCCGTTGTGGGGGTCCCATCGGGCATGCCAGAATGAAACGACTAGAAGTTGAAATTTGATCTAACAACAAGTAATAACACAAGTCATTTAGAAATATGTGCTTTATTCATGATAAATTTGATATGGGTTACAAATAAGGTGAATTCTCCTTTTTCCTCTCATGAATACACTATAGGCCTGATGCCTTCTTTTGATGTCCCCCAGTGTAGGTGGGATTCTTTGTATGTGGACCACCATCGGGTTGCTTTTTTTTGGTGTTCTCATTCAAGTCTGTTGGATGATCTGAAAGAAAATTGCAAGAAGGGATCAATATGTTAGAGGGATTGCCTTAGTCAGGCCCAATATTTATAAAGATGAAATGACTATAAAATCATAATAAAACATGAAAGAAACTATGTAAAAAGTAATAATATAGCAAAAGGGAGCTTACCACCAAAATTTGGAGTGATTTGCGGCCTGTAGATCCAATTCGCCATCTGAGGGGTCAAATGAGGTCAGATTCGTAGGGCAAGGGGCGATATGAATTTTGATGACTCTTCTGCAAAATCCTTCCGATGGGTCGACTCCTAGGAAGCTGGGGTGCCTCTATGTACCATTGAAATTTTATTGTGTGCACCAAGAAGTGACTGTTCAATATTGGATTCCATTTCAGCAGAGTAACTATGCTTTGTTGAATTTGGGAATCAAACTTAATTAGGGGTTTGGGACCCATTATTTATAGGTAAAGGCAAGGTGCAGGGGGGTTACATAGATTAAACCTAGGTTTGATTCTGACTAGGGTTAGGTTAAGAAATACTATGTGGAAACATCACATTACTTATGAGAAATATCCCATCCTCGCACATGTGTGAGGATGGATTAGTGATAATCCCAATTAGGGGGTGTTTAAGCCAATTTAAACATGATTAAAGAAATATCTCAACAAACTCTAATTTCACACATGTGTGGGGATGGATTAGTTCTAATCAAGATTAAGGGTTATTTTAATCAAATTTACCCTAAAAAGGTGACTTAAATGAAGTCAACATTAAATTAGAATTTGGGTATTGACTTATTAATTGTTTTGGTCAACTAATACCCCGCGGGTGTCTCAATTGCGTGTGAATAGACTGTCAAATGATATTTTAGTGTATCATTTGTAATTTGGAAGGCTTATGAGGGTTTAGGACCTGAAAGCCAATGAAGTAGTATATGGGAGTCTACATGATGCTATGACAATCTATGGTGATCTACACATGACTACAACAATCTATGCATGTCTAGGATGATCTACAATAGTCTACACTGGTCTACGATAGCCTAGGGGTACCTAGGATGGCCTATGTAAATCTACAAGTGTCTAGAAGGATCTAAAAGTACGTAGGTATAGCAGTGTGCAAGTTTTGTGTGTCCACAATAGGTGATTCATGTTGAATGATATTCTCTACTTCCTCTTCATCTTCCTTATTATCATATTCTATTTGAAATTTTTGTCTTGGTACACATGCTTGATCTTTTGGATGATGATTGTGATATTTATAGCAATAATATCTTGATGGTTGGTCATTTCTATGAAAGGAATTGTTGCAATATTGAGGATGATTATAGGAGTCACATTTAAAAGATTTCAAATTTTATTTCTTTTTCTTAGCAAGCTTAGCAACTATTTTTGTTTCATATAAAGAGTATGGATCATGTAAGTCTACTTCAATTTGAATGTTCTCTTTCAAGCCATGTCTAAAGGCTGAAATAACCATATTAGTTTGTACATCTTCTGTATAAGAAAGAAGACTTATGAATTCTAAAACATAATCTCTGACAAACCCAGTTTGTTTAAGCTCCAATAGTCGAACGATGTAGGAAGATGAACTACCCTCATTAAATATCTTGAGGAAAATATCCTTAAATTTAGGCCATAAAATGGGATGAATGTGTTGACGTTTTTTCTAAGAGAACCATTGGTAAGCTTCGATACCTAATTGGAGGAGGCATAAGAAACTTTTTCAGATTTAGGAACATAATATAGGTGTAGGATACCCTCCATTTTAGCTACCCAACCACATGGATCTCCCCCCCAAATTAGTCATATCAGTACATGGAATATTAATACTTGTAGTCCATATTGTCTATTGATAAACTTTATCTGTATCTTGATCCACATTATCATTATGTCTATGGTAGTTATTTAGGGAAGAAGGAGCTTCTTGGTTTTTTTTATTCACTAATTGCCCAAGCATTAATGTCATGTTGTTCATACTAGACTTAGTTGAGTCAAACATACTTGTAATTCTTGGTTGCTTGTATTGGGTATTTCTATTTCCTCATGTGTAATATTCTCTTGGGATGAGTTGGATGATTTGGAAGGAGCCATGGGGTTAATAGTAGGATTATCAGGGTTAAAACTATTAATGCGTAAAGGGGAGTTATGTTGTGTACCATTATTTTGTGGAGGTCTTCATGGCAAATTTGAGGATCCTTCATTTGGATTATTTGAGATGTATAATATTTTTTTAGGCCATTTATTCCACCTGCCACTCATCCACTTGTTGATTGCCAAATAGTGTGTACTAGAAAAAATATAAAATTATTTGTCAATTTGGATAATATTCCTACCCATAATTTTTTTTTTGTTGTCACTTAATTGATCAATAATTCACTTCAACTATGAATTTAATTATCCATTAGCTAGTATTATGATCAACGATAAGTCTAGGTAGATATTGATTGCTTCAAATATCAATCGCTAGAGTTCGGTTAACATCATAACTTTTATCTTGGTGCTTGAGACAAGGACTAGAGTGCACGCTTACAACACCAATAGTTATGGCTTTCTTTGAAGCTACCCCCTATGGTTATAATTTCAAGTACCACTAGGATGAATTGTTACCAAGGACACGATACACTAACCATGTTATGATATTACGCTCGAGTTTGGACTTAAACGTGAAACCCAACAACACAGATTACAAGTGGTTGACTAGAAGGATTATGACAATACTATAGGTGGATGGCCTAGCGGGATGATGATAGGACCATGGGACACAATAAAATAGACTAAAGGTGATTTATTGGTGCTATGTGGGCATATGATGTGGGTGGATGGCCTAAAAGGATGGTGACAAAACATGCAGACTAAGTACATTAAACAAAAATAACCACACTCGTGTGAGGGTAGGGTAGGTTTGTATGTGACCAAAGTCACACCTTCAACTATGGAGGAAGTGACTAATAAATACCTTCATTTTGTTCACACATGTTGTGTGGGATTAAATTTAAGATAAAATAAGAGAGTGCCCTTTGCGAACCATCCAATCATCAAATTTTAATTATTAATCTTAGTACCTAATTTAAATTCTTCATCTCAATTGGATGATGTTGTTGGATATTTGGTGAACAATAATTTGTGTTATACCTTCAATTTTTGGTATTTGTTATTAGAGATGAAACAACCAAATCCTCAAGATGCTAAATATTTCTTGTATGTGAGGAATTTCTAGTGAATATGGTTTCAAGGTTAATTCTTGGAAAAATAAGTAGGGTTTTTTGCCAAAGATCGCAACTGCACACTGGTTGGTTTAATGTTTTCAAAAAAATTATAATATGGTTTTCTACCTAAGCTAAGGATGGACTATTGATGAATTAGACATCGTAAAGATAAAATATGGAGGACATTAATTAAAGTGGATGAAGAACAAATTTTGAGATATTGAAAAATGAATGTTTGGTTTCTAAATTTGATTCAACTTTAATGAACGAATATTGGATGAAAAATAGACATATATTAGGTTTGACATGTTTGACCAGCTGATGATGTGGATGGAGAAGGTTTTTGAAATTTTAAAAATAATGATATTAAAAAAATCATTTGGTTATATCTTGGTACCTAATTATTTTCCCATATTTGATTGGTTGTTTGAGTGTTTCCAATGAACGACAATGCAGCTTTTGGTCTGCAAAAATATTTGTAGAAAAATAACTTTATATCATATTGCTTGTTCCCCCTAAAATCCTTGTTCAATTTTTTTTGCCTACACGCCAGACTCTAAATCCTTTGACAAAATCCTAGGGATGTTTTTGGGTATGCTTCATTTGAATGTAGGCATTGTGATATCTAAATATAAAAAAAATACGTTCATATTCCTAGCCCTCCTTCAAATTATAACAGTTTTGTTATTTGTTGCAATTACTTCCCAAAAGTCTAGCGCATTGAGATATTCATATTTGATACCACTTGAATATGAAAAATGTAAAATAAATTGCAATTCATTCACACAGAGAGGAAACAAATAGGATTTAAATATATTCTTTCCACTTTAGGAGGGCTAAGTCCTCCACCACTAAGTAGGGCTTAGTCCTTGCGATTACGCAAATTATTATTCAATATGAAATATGATAAAAACTAAATCATTCTACTCATACTTATATCAATAAATCAATTATTAGTTTAAACTTAGAGATATAGCCAACTTGGCTATATTGGTTTTGTAACAAGAAGGTCATCATATAGTTAGTTAATACTTGAAGATAGCTAAAAATACCATACATCCATATCAAGCAATGCAAGATTGAATTGTAGCTAATCAAATGCAACCATACAAAAAAAGAATAAAATAAAGAAATGATGAAGTAGCCTTTTTATTGATAATATCTTGTTCTTTTACAAAGATATTACAAAGAAGATCCCCTCTGAAGGATCACTACTAATATTTGATACAATGAATTTACATATAAAATCATTTGAATGTACTATATAGGATCTTTTTGGCATCCCACAAACTTATAAAAAGGTTCTTGGACTCTATCTATGTATGATGAATATATTTTATGTCATTTACTCCATTCAAAAGACCTGTAAATTCTTAAACAAGAAAAGTATAAAGGCATTAATAACATATGAAGAGCCTTTCATGATAAGGCCCATGATAATGATAAAGAAACTAAAATTCTATAAAATATATGCATGAAAATAAAATTACGCTATTCTAAAATAGAAATTGACATGCTGATAAATCTAAGAAAGCAATAAAATAGGAAAATAGATCTTTTCCAGGAGGTCACATTTGTGAAGGGTGGTTCTATCTGTTTGCCATACCTACAGTGGATGGCAACACTTATGGGACATCTGATAGATATGACCACTAAGCTATGAAGTATTTTCTTGTAAATAATGTGAAGTGTGACTAGATTCAATCCATGTGATTGATGTTCAAGGGTACACTCATGAGAAACAAATTAATGGTGGGGTTTGACACTAAAATAGAGTTGTTGAATGGCACAAAGTATGTGGATGTGATCTTCAAACTCCAAGGGAATCCATTGACATGCTTTCCATGGAGAAAGGATTTGATAGAACTTTGTTGCATCAAAATTGGACTCTTATTAATGAGGGAAATAAACTCTTAAATATACTTCCCAATGGGAGCCTAAAGCTTCATTGAAAATACAATAAGATCAAGAAACATAACTGCTTCTTGATAATTGTTGCATCATTATCCACAACTGGTTGTAACTACTCAAACTGTTGCTCAGGATTTGGAAATTTATTATTTTAGGTATGATCATCTCAGGGTGGAACAACCATGACTGTTGATCTCCTCATGGTAACACAACCTCTTAGAGGTCATCCTTAGTTGGGGCAGCCTGGTAGAGGCCATCCTTTACTAGGGTGACCCAGGCTAAAAAGGATAAAGTCTTCCTGTTTGAGTGGTGAAAACCACTATTAAGACCTAAGGCTGCCTAAGGTAGGTTGTATGGCCTAAAAAAGTGTCCATATAGGTAGTCTCCTCAAAATAACATATTTTAGGTGTCTACAGATGCCCCTTTTTGGAATTCTTTGTGTGAATATTTCATGGAGCAAAAATAGATGACCTAAAGTCAAATTGAAGTTTTATGGTGTTCATTGATCTGGTCAATGTTAGATGTCCCAATCATGGAAAGAACATCCATTTTTGAATCATTGCTTCCAACACTTTTGTGGAATTAGATTTGTTATTAGTGACTTTTTTAGCCTTCGGTAGAGCTAAGGAGTCTACTAGGCTAGGCTTTAGGCACACCAAGGATTTGTTTGAGATGTTTGCTTTTACCTCAGCAAGGAGGGAAGTGTATGATAGTTGTTAGAAATGTTCTTGGATGAATGAAAATTGCATGATTGAGTGTTTTATTATTTATGTTATTATGAATTTAGTGATGTATGACTACCCCCTCAAGTGATAAGTCGATGAGGTGATGGAAAGTGATGAAAGTGACAAGTCGCTTGATCAAGAGGACTTGTTTTGTGTTTTAGAGAAATTTTGTGCATGTGGAAGGGAGAAACATCTTGTTACAACTATGATTTCAACCATTGTTGATAATTGTGCATCTCTATCCCTTGGAGTGGTTCATCTGCGTGGCTTTCTTGGGGAATCAAGATGATAAAAATTTTGTGCACTCAAGTTCTCTTCTTTTTTAATTTGTAATTTTAAAATTAACCTCACTAAGTAGTGTGGGAAAAAGAACCTCACTAAAATTTGAAGGCAAAGAACCTCTTTTTAGTTTAGGATGTAATTCAGGTTGCTTGGTTGTTGATTTTTTTTATTGATTTATTTTATTTTTTTGTTTTTTTTGGTTGATTTTGATTTTTTTTTACCCGATTATCATTTTGTTAATATTTATATTTTGAATGTCCATCATAGAGTTCCCATACTTTTTGATATAGTGTGAGGACTTCTCACTAATTATGAGTGTAAATAGCTTGAGGTGATTGACCTTAAGCAAGTTACTCGACTAGAGGTAGTGATGGTAGATTAGGCCTATCTGATTACCTTGATTGATTTATGGGATAATCAGACTAACACTTTTCACCTCCTAACTGGCAAGATGATAGTCACCTTGGAGGATGTGTACCGAATTATTCACATTTTGATTAAGGGATGCCCAATCACCTCCACTCCCCTTCTTTAGTAGGGCAGAGTACTGTAGAGGGTATTTAATGTAGAGGTAGAGGTTGTGAGGCAATGTAAGGATAGTGATGGAGTACTAATTAGGGTATGGTATGTTTCATGGTGTTTGATCAAAGGTATTTAGTATTTATGTCCATCATATCAAACATATTACTACCTAACTCCTCAGGAGTGAGGTTCCCATGGAACCTCCTTGATTTGGTAAAGGATCTAATAGAGTGTGATATTTAGGAGCCACTAATCATAGTGTGGGGGAGCACTTTACTTGCTCATATGTACAATAAGTTATATGACCTCTGGTATTGGGATCAACATGGAGTAGGTTGTAGCTTCCTTCTTGAGGTTTGAGGATGGGTGCATATCCGAGTGGATGAACCAGAAGGGTTTTCATGGTCACCACAAGCAAAGATGGATGAAGTTGATATAGGATATATAGCTTGATGGATGCAAACTCAGGAGATAGGTCAGATTCAACCTCAAGCAAGTAGTCTTACCCATTATGTAGGATACCTAAAGGTATTGAAACTAGGTTAGGTGAT
Source organism: Wollemia nobilis (assembly GCA_028583015.1). Taxonomy (NCBI): domain Eukaryota; kingdom Viridiplantae; phylum Streptophyta; class Pinopsida; order Araucariales; family Araucariaceae; genus Wollemia; species Wollemia nobilis. The sequence goes on from JAQPPZ010001844.1 coordinate 5,737,564, forward strand.
TTTGTGGACCTATATAGATTGCCCACCTTGGACAGAGGTAGCGACATAGTTGGGTTGTGTGAGGCATATACGGTGGCTAATTGGGTGGCATGGTATAGAGTAGGAGTACTTCTAGTAATCTCACATCACTTGAAAATTTAGGATATGCTAGGGTGTTTATGAGGAGCTCATTATTTATTTCTATCGAGGAGTAGAGACACATTTGGAGTGTCCTCAAGTGGATCCATTGGGGAAGGAGGGGGATGAGCTACTATCTTTTCCAATTTTGGAGGACCTAGGTGTAATAGCAGAGTATAACACATGATGGTTTACTTAGTTATGATAGGGAGGTGGACCTCTAGGTAGGTCAATTGGGGCTATGACAAAGGAGGGTGTGGATGAGGATGGGTGATGAGTGTATTTTTGGATGGAGGGAGAGTGGGGCCAGATCCCAGAGGGAGTGGTGGAACCATAGGATGAGGGTGATGATTATGAGAAGTATTCTTAGTATGAGGATGATCAGCTAAGGGTATTGGTGCACTCTCTATGAAGGTAGTTGGTAGAGAGGGATACTACTATAGCAGTGTTAGAGATCCATCTAGCTAGAGACCAGTAGAGGGGGAGGGAATTCTCTAAGGAGAAAGCCATTTGATTGTACAATTGGAGATATCCTATGTGGCAATATATAGGGCTATGATGGTGGTGGATAGGATGATTACAAAGTGAGATGCTCTACAGATGTAGATGGATGCTCATATAAAAGAGTGTGATGTTCTATAGGCACATGTAGTAGCATGGATAGTAGAGTGGGATTTGTTTTAGGCTTAGTTGGTGGTCCAAACCATAACTCAAGGATAGGTAGGAGTAGGTGTATAGGTTATAGGGGATGTTTTAGGGTTACAGGTCAAGGTGGCTAGATTGTGGGATCTAATTGGTGAGTATGATGCTTGATGTCAATCTGACGAATCTTATATCATGGATTTAGAGGGTCAAGTAGTGCTACTTGGTGGTCATATTTCTAAGTAGTCCTTAGTAGGAGGATCCCAATGAAGCCAATGTAGTGAGTTAGGATAACCATTAGTGAGACATAGTCACAGGTCGTCAACCAAGCCAAGGAGATCATGGGCTAGCATATCAAGGTAGCCTCAAGATGAGGTGGAGGGTGAAGGTGACTTTGGGGTGCAGGCCCTACTTGATCTATACCTATGTATTAGTTTCCTTTTTTTTGTAAGGTCTGAGGACCTACATAGTTGTAGCCTATAGATAATTTTGTATCATAATGTACCAGAGTTATCACATTGATTTATATGATACTTTTATTATGGCATATCATGTGTTTATTGTTATGTTTTTGTTTTATGTATGAATGCAATACCTAATTTTAGATACATTATTATATTTTTTTGTGTGATTTATGAATGTAACTTCATATTTTTTTTATGAAAAATCTAATGTGTATGAGATGCACTAGTTTTTATATGTATGTTCTAATGCAAATTATGAGTGTATATTTCAACTGCTTAAAACATAATGAATGAATCTAAATATAATTAAAAAAATAAGATAGACACCATATAATTTATAAAAGTCATGGATCAAAATGTTTAAACTTATCACCAAAGTCAGAAATTTAGATGTAAATGTGTGAGATGAAATATGTGGGATGTGGGGGTTTTCCCTGTGGGCTTTAACAAACTAAAATGTGTGCATAAAATAGCCAGTGGTCATTTAAATATCATTTTTTATATTCATCTGGTATATAATCTATTTATGAGACCCCTTAATAATAAAAATATCATAAATAAAATTGTATATGGTGATGAGATAGTTAGGTGCTATGAGGAAATTTTTAGGTTTTACATGAGACTCAAAAACCCTAGTTGACTATTCAAAAGTTTGTATATTTTCTACATAAGACTTCAAAATATGCAAGTCTATTATGAAGACCAAAATATTCAATATCCCTATGTGTGCAAAGTGAATGTATTAGATGATGCATAAGACTACCTCATTGCCAGGTAGGTTTCATGCAACCCATTATTGTAATGAGGATCACCTTATGGTCATCTTATCCTAAGTTTAGATGTAGTTGGACTAGACTACTAGGCAATACAAGATGCCAAAAGCTAGCTCATATGTAAGCTAATATTGGTTTATAAAAAATAAGTTTGCTAATGTGATAAACATATCACCATGCATAAGGCTCCTCCATTGTCAGACAGGTTTCATTCAACCCATTGTTGTAATAGAGATTGCCCCATGGCTTCTGAATAACTAAGGATTCTGGGGATTCAAGCTCTTTACACCCTTATTTTTCTTTTGATTGCTTGGGATACTTTCTTGTTTCTTAGTGGTGAAAACAACTTTTTTTTTAGAGCAAAGTATTTTATTAGGGCAAAAACCATTGTTTCTTTTGTTATTTGGACACTTTACTTATTTTGTGAAAGAGAAATGGGAATTCTTGGGTAGGGGGGAGCTTATCCTTTTGTTAATTCTTAGCATCCTAGACCATGAACATAAGAGGATGAGAAAAAAAAAACCTTTCACTCTAGGTGGAAAGAACTACTTTGTAGCATCATCCTTCCTTGTTCCAAACTTGGATTTTAAATGTGTAAAATTATCTTGGGATTTTGACATATGCAAGGTAATATCAAAGCAAAACCTTACCTTAAAAGCTAAGATAGATTTCTACAAAATCTGAAAAGAGAACTAGGAATGGTTGAATGACCAAAAACCCTAGTGAACACCCTATAGAAACGAATTGGTTGTGTTGAAAAATACAGTTACTCACAAAAGGGGAATGTGGATGATATGAAATATGATATGTAGGGGTTTTCCCTATGCTCTTTTGTAAAATAAAGGTGTAGATAAAATATTTAGTGGCCATCTAAATATGATTTTTGATATTCATATGGTATCTAACATATCTTATGAGGATCCCTTAGTAAGCAAAAACTCATAAGGAAAACTACAAATGATGATGATGGATAATGTTAATTTTAAGACTTATGACTGACATACAAACATGGTGTTATTCATGAGAATGCAAACACAACTTGTCCTAATTCAAGTGAAATGGATGCATATACCTAATGCAACTAACGAATGATTTTAATGAGATTTGTATTGTTTTTGTGTTTTCTAATTTGGTTTTGAAACTTTTTGATGTTTTCTAATTTGTTTTTTATTTTATTTTTGTGTGGGGGAAGGTGTGATACCTTAGGAACCCCCAAAGTGTGTGGTGATTTATGAATGTAAGGAAAGTATGATAGATTCAAAATCCTTGAATTTCTTCATCGATTATGATGTGGATGGTGGGGAAAGTGTGACATATTGAGCATCCACGATATGCACTATGGTTGATGTGATGTGATTGATATGACTAGGAGGAATAATGAAAGTGAATCACTCTTGATACTTACTACTTATTTCATGATTTTTTTTTTGTGATAAGAATTTGAGCTTTGGGGAATCAGATTCTCAACCACTCGAATCAAGTCCTGAGGTGCATAGGATGACAAAAAAGGAGACATTTCACTTAAGAGGCCATGACTACTTCATAGTTTCATCTTTCCTTGTACTAAATAATTTTAATATGTAAAAAAGTGTTTGGTATTTTGATATATGTAAGGTACTATCGAAGTAAGAACCTACCTTCAAAAATCAAGAGAGCATTCTAAAAAATATGTAAAGAAAACTAGGAATGTTTGAATGATCAAAAAACCCTAATGAACACCCTATAACAACTTACTATGTGAGGAGAAAATAACACGAACACCTAGGATGGGAAATGTGGATGTATATGATGTGATAGGTGTGGATTTTTTATTTATGAACTTTTAAAAACTAAGAGGCATGCATAAAATAGTTATTGGCCATCTAAACATCAGTGTTTATGGTCATGTGATATCTACCCTATCTTATGAGGACTCCTTAATTTTTAAAAGATCACAAGAAAAGGTGCAAATGATGACAAGAGAAAATTTGTGGTTAAGACTCATGATAGTGCTACAAGCATGGTGATGTACAAAATGCAAGTAATGAGGATAAATTTTTGGTGTGTGCAATGAATGATATGCCTAATGTAAATTATCAATGAAATACAATAATATGAAATGCATGATTATGTAAACAATACAATATTTTTTTTATGATTTTGATTTTTGTATTGTTTTTGTTGTTTTTATTATTATGTATATATATATATATATATATATATATATATATATGCATACATATATAGAGAGAGAGATATATATTGTGTGCATTGTGTGTCATGCATGAAATTCCTACAAGTGGATAATGTTAAGAGGTTCAGGTTCCTCAACACCCTCAAGAGAAGCTAAATGATATGTCCCTGGCATGATCTTCTATGTGACAATGAATGGGCCTAACCAGTTTAGCACAAACTTACCCCACAAGTGGAGGAAAAAATTCAAATTCTATTGGTTCTCTTTGAGAACAAGATACCCAAATTTAAAATACCTAATATGGACTTTTCTATCATAATATCATGTAAGGAAATATTGATAAACATGAAGGTGCTCAAGAGTGTTAACTTATCATTCATCAAGAATGGGTAATTGGTCAAGGTGAGCTTGTTTCACAGTGTCATCATTGATGAAATCTTGTAAAGTAATGCACAATGAAGGAATTTCTAGTTCCAAGGGCATGATGTCTTTGATGCCATATACTAGTGAAAATGGAGTTGCCCCAATTGGTATCTAAATTCTAGTTCTATAAGCCCACAATGTGAGAGGTAGTTGAAGGTGCCACTATTTGTTATTATCCTTGATAGTTTTCTTGAGAATGGCAACGATTGTTTTGTTGGATGCCTATTCTTGAACATTAATTTGTAGCAGGGTTATGCATAGCGGCGAAACTTCGCCATTGGGGCGAAAAAAAGCATTTTCGAAAATTCAAATTTGCAAAATTTTTGGGACCCGGACGTCGGCCATTTTGCCAAAAATTTTAGGAAAAAATAAATTTTAGGTGTCGGTTAGCCATCCTTTGATGAGAGTATCATGAATATTTTGAAAAATTCGCAAGTAATCCCACCTAAATAAAGTTCCCTCTTCGCCCTAAAATTTTAAAATTTATAAATTATCCCGCAAAACTCGCCAAGTATACCTCTATATATAATTAACACCCCAGGTATACATTTTTCATTTTCAGACCTTGTTCTATACCCGATAAATATTTCATTTTCTATGACCCAATCGATCGGAACCATTTCTACAACCTACCGGATTCTCGAACCATTACTGCAATCGGAAGGACAACTTTAACATCCGGATCCTGTTATGCAACCGGACGGAACCACATCTGCAACCGGAACCTGTTCTGCAACCGTCTGAACCACTTTTCAGTCGAAACCTATCGTGCACCCGGATGAAAACACTATTCAGCTAAAACCTGTCGTGCACCCGGGTGGAACCACTATTCAGTCGAAACCTATCGTGCACCCAGGAGAAACCACTATTCAGATGGAACCTATCGTGCACCCGAACGGAACCAAAATTCAGCCGAAACCTGTCGTGCACCCGGACAGAACAAAGCTCTACAACTGAAACATTTTTAACCGGTAAACTCAAATCTCAAATATCATTTTTAGATAATTATGGTCGATTTTGTGAGACGTGTTTAGATAGCATGAATTAAGGTTACATGTTTTCCTTGCTAAATAAGTCCCCATCATCTGTGATCTGTGTTTATGTAGATAGAGTGAATTAAGGTTATATCTCTACGATCGGTCGTATCCAATTCTGCAACCAGATGAAACAACTTCTACAGTAGGAACCTCCTCTGCAACCGGATGAAACCACTTCTACAGCCAGAACCTATCGTTCAACCGGGCGGGTCTACTTTTTACCTGGATCATATCCTACATTTGGTCGAAACCAGTTCTGCAATCGAAACATTTTTTAACCGGATCCTGGATCGCAGTGGACCTCTTTTCACACCAGGTTCTCTGTCACTGCTCTACTTGCCATGTTTTTCTTTATTTTGCCATGTTCTGCATGTTATTTTGCCAGGTTCTGCATGTTTTTCTTTATTTAATGATTTTTCAATCCTGTCCACACCAATATCGGAGCCCTCTTCTGCATCTGGAATGTCATTGCTCTGTTCCCATGTTTTTTCTCTATTTTGCCATGTTCTGAATGGTTTAAAACTCTTTGATTCTTAGTTTCAATTCAGATTTTTTTTCCTTGCTAAGATTATACATGAGTAAATGCTTTGGTTCTCTAAAGACATATTGATGCTCTTTTTCCCAGTTAAAGTGCTTTCACCAGAAAATGAACCAGTGGCATAAACTGATAAAATCACTATAAAGAATGGCAAGAAAAAAGTATGTATAATCTACCACCCAAAAAATTGTTTATTCTATTTACAATATTATCTTAAGGCCTCCAGAAAGTACACCCTCTCTAACATTTTATTTTTTGTAACAAGTAAAATGTCACCCAGTGATGGAAAGAAGGGCACCAAATATTCTTCTGAAAAGAGTATCCTCAAATATTTTAGCCAGACTTCGAAATGCAACGAGCCAATGACATCCATGCAAATTCAAGGTACAAATGATTTTTGTCTTCCTAGTATGTGCTTGATTGACGATTTGAATATTTTTTGTAAATTTTTTTATCCAAGAATGATAAAAAATATTATGGTATGCTACTATGCAGAATACCCTATCGATCCTGATATGCCTCCACTTGAAGATATTCCCCAACAAGAGATGCCTTTTATTGAAAATCCCGTTGAAAATGACATCCAACAAACACTTGAAGACAACACGCAAAATGACATCACAATTGAAAATGAAAGTGATAAATCAAAATCATTACGAGCTTCATTTGAATCTTCAACCAAAAATTCCAAAAAAAGAAAAGCGTCTCTCTGGATACTTGGAAGGGGATTTAGGAAAGAATGGGTAGAAATATTTCCCTGGCTAGAGCCTGTCATGACTGAGGATAACCAAATCGATGAAAAAGAATGTAGATGCAAAATTTGCAGTTGGAGACTTGGTAAGGATCATAGGCTTCAAAACAAGATTGATACAATTGAAAAACATGCTGGCAAATCTTATGTAAAAGTTATAAAAAGTAATGGTGAAGTTAGTAAAGAAGTTAAGTGGAAGGATGCATCAGAATGTATGCATTTAAGATATGCTATAGAATATGACAATCACTTAAAGCAACAACAATCTCTTGTTGAGAAAGGTGGAACAATTGGAGCCCAATTTCATAAAATACAGAAGACTATTTTAGCTTCAAAAAGTATGCAGTTTGTCGTTGTTTACAATATTCTCAAGAAAGGTAGACCAATGTCCGATTTTGTTGATTATAAGCAGCTATTACGCCTTTTAAATGTGCAAAACCTTCCTAGTTCTCATTGGTCAGACCGAAGTGGTTGGGAAATGGTAAAATGTTTATCTTTGGTTGAGAAAGAAGACCTAAGGGAGCAAGTAAAACTTGCCAAATTCATTTCACTTTCTATTGATGAGGTAACCATTGTGGATAACACATCTTGGATTTGCATGCATGTGTACACATTTCAAAATCATATAAGAAGGCCTATTTTGTTGGGATTACATAAGATGTTGGAAAGTTCAAATGCAGAAAACATTTATAATGTTGTTGTGAAAAGTTTAAAGAATATTGCGGGAATGAATGATATAGACATAGCAACAAAGTTAATTTGCGTTGGAGCTGATGGAGCTGCTATTATGCAAGGTCACAGGTCTGGTCTTTGTGTTCGACTCCAAACCACAGTTGCCCCATATATGATCCCCATTCACTGTATGGCTCATAGAGTTAATCTTGCATATAAAATTGTGAGCACATTTTCAAATGTTGCTAAAGTAGAAAACCTTATTCGTGATATTCATTCTTATTTCTCATTAAGTCCCAAAATATTTGCAGAGTTTCAATAGTTTGCACTAGGAGTTACAGAAGGCAAAAAATTGTTAAAAGATGTGGATACAAGATGGATTTCACTGTATCAACCAACTTAGAGAGTTTTGGCAGAATATCAATCATTGACTGGGTTTATGCATGCAAATCATAGAATAGTTGATAAGGCAAAAGATATGTTGTTCCATTTGACTGACTTGGAAACACTTTTGACCTTATGTGGTATTCTTCCAATGTTAAAAGAAATGAACAGATTAATTAATCTTGCACAAGAGAGATCCATCTATATCATTGATTTTATGAGGATGAGAAAACAAATATGCATGCTTCTTGATACATTATATGTGTCTAATACTGATTTTACAGAACCTGTATTTGATAGTTGGAATACATTGATAAACGTGAACAATCCAAAAAGCTTCTTGAAGTTTGACATCAATGATCATATTTGTATTAATGTTCATGAAAAGATGATACATGTTTATTGTTTTGAAAGGCAATCAAGTATAGTTGTGGAAGATTTTGAAGAAGTTCCTGTAACACACAATAGATTTCATGTTGTAATACAGAAAACAAAGAGTAATTTGTCAAACATAGCAAAATATTTGACAGGTGAGATAAGAGAACGGTTTCAGAGAGATGAGTTGCTCGAGTCCATGGGTGTGGTTAACCCCATGTTTTGGGGACCTTGTATTGAATACAATTTTGCAAATGAGTTGTTTATTAAATATATGGGTAACCTCATTGACCATTTCAGTAAGAGTGTGGAAGTCAATGGTGTTGAAATTAAAGGTATACTCAACAATGATCTTTTGAAAGAATAATCATCGCATTTTGGAAGAACAATGGTAGTGCAGACATCACTTATGACAAGTGTCCATGAGATTGGTTCCACTGCACGTTTGTGGCAAAAATTGTATCCAAGCACAGTCTTAAAAGATACAATAAGTGAATACTTTCATTTATATGAATTATGTGAAACAATGATTTTGGGGTCAGTCGAAGATGAAAGAGTTTTTAGTGCACTTTCTTTTGTTAAATCTAAACTCCGCAATAGACTCGACAAGAATTTAGAAAATTGTTTAAGAATTTATGTGTCTTCATATCAGTTGGATACATTTTCGTATGATAGAGCATTGGAACACTGGAGTTCCTTGGTAGATAGAAGAGGAACATCGAATACGATCGATAACGATGATGTTGATGCTTTCAGTGATCAGATGGTGGAGACACAGATTTTTGCTATGCTTCATAATGATTCTGGACAAGCTGATATGTTTCAGCTTCCATAGCGATAATTTTCCATGATTTCATTGACAATGATAAACACGAATTGATTTGATAGCAGATTTCTCAATATTGTTCCAGATTTATATGATTTCAAAGAATTGTTGTTTTAAATCACATTATTGTTGTAAAATTACATGGCTTATATCATTTTTGTAGATTGTAAAATTGTATGTTTATGTCTTAGTGTCTCAACTCTCATTTCATTGACAATGATAAACACGAATTGATTTGATAGCAGATTTCTCAATATTATTCTAGATTTATATGATTTCATAGAATTGTTGTTTTAAATCACATTATTGTTTTAAAATTACATGGCTTATATCATTTTTGTAGATTGTAAAATTGTATGTTTATGTCTAAGTGTCTCAACTCTCATTTCATTGACAATGATAAACACGAATTGATTTGATAGCAGATTTCTCAATATTATTCCAGATTTATATTGTTTTAAAATTACATGGCTTATATCATTTTTGTAGATTGTAAAATTGTATGTTTATGTCTTAGTGTCTCAACTCTCATTTCATTGACAATGATAAACACGAATTGATTTGATAGCAGATTTCTCAATATTATTCTAGATTTATATTATTTTAAAATTACATGGCTTATATCATTTTTGTAGATTGTAAAATTGTATGTTTATGTCTTAGTGTCTCAACTCTCATTTCATTGACAATGATAAAACACGAATTGATTTGATAGCATATTTCTCAATATTATTCAATTTATATTTTTAAAATAATAATATTTTTAAAAATTTATGTTTATGTCTTATTCTCAACTCTCATTTTATTGACAATGTGATAAACACGAGTTGATTTGATAGCAGTTTTCTTAACTCTCATTTCATTGACAATGATAAACCCATATATTACATAATATTTTCAAACTCCAATATTACATAACATTTTCAAACCCAAATTAGATACCTTACTATTCAAACTCAAATATTACATAACATTTTCAAACTCAAATATTACATAACATTTTCAAACTCAAAATTACATAACATTTTCAAACAGAAAATTTCATATTAACTAGTTCAAAAAGAAATATATTACATCGTTCAAACATTTTTAAACCCCAATATTACACAACATTTTCAAACATAAATTACATAACATTTTCAAACTCAAATATTACATAACATATTCAAACCCAAATTAGATATTGCAGTCTTTTACTAGTTCAAACTCCAATATTACATAACATTTTCAAACTCAAGTCTCAAATATTACATAACATTTTCAAACAAAAATTACATAACATTTTCAAATAAAAAATTTCATATTAACTAGTTCAAAAAGAAATATATTACATCGTTCAAACATTTTTAAACCCCAATATTACATAACATTTTCAAACTCAAATATTACATAACATTTTCAAACTCAAATATTACATAACATTTTCAATCCCAAATTAGATATTGCAATATTTTACTAGTTCAAACTCAAATATTACATAACATTTTCAAACTCAAATTAAAAAACATTTTCAAACAAAAAATTTCATATTAACTAGTTCAAAAAGAAATATATTACGTCGTTCAAACATTTTTAAACCCAAATATCACATAACATTTTCAAACAAAAATTAAATATTGTAGTCTTTTAAAAATATTTTCCAACTCAAGTCTCAAATATTACATACCAATTTCAAACTCAAATTATATTGCAGTCTTTTAAAAATATTTTCAACATTTTCAATCATTTGATTGGTGCTTGGATGCTTCACTAGTGGTTGGAGTTGCCGTTTCTTTTCCTTTATCAACTTCTGTGACACTCTCTTCTAGAAGTGCTCCAACTCTAACAAGGTTGTCACGTACTTTCACAATACTTGACACACATGTTGCTTCTTCTTTGTTTGGATCTTCAAGTATTGTTGGAAGCGTTTCTTTCATTTTCTCAAGCACCTTATCCGGATCTTCTTGCAACTTCTCTTTGATGTATTTTTTTAAACGATTGTTTTCTGAAACCTTTGCCTGCATTTTTTTTCATTTCCATTGATTTCATCAAACATGTCTTTGTTGTATGAATATTGACATCCATGCTCTTAACCTGTGTTTTCAAATTTTCAAAATTTGACTACAAAAACAAATTGAAAACTTAATTCAAAAGGGATATATTGAAATTATTACAAATTTTCAAGAAATATAAAAATTTAAATGCAATAGAAAATTGAAATACATATAACTTTTTTACCTCAACCAATTCTTTTGTAGCCTCAACAACTGCAACCCTATCCTTATCAGAAGCCCATTGGTTGTAAAATGCTTGGGCTTCAACATTAACATTCTCCAATCTACCAACAACAACATTTAACACATCATCATCATAAGTAAAATCAGATTTAACTATTCCTGATGTAGCCTGTTTTAGCAGGCCATCAAGCTTTTCAGGTTCATATTTGACCAAAGAATAAATAGATTCCCTTTTTCATAATTTTTATATCGGGCATTAATTTCCCTAATAAGGACCTTTGCCTGATATTCCCATTCTTTCAACTCCTGCAAATATTTCAACACAAACTCCTTAATTGTTGACTCGGTACTTTCAGCCAATGAAACATTTTCATTAAAATTGACAACATCATCCTCAGTTTGAGGACCCTGAGGATGAGGGTTGTCTCCTTGAGCGGGTGGTACTGATGTCTGCTCAACTATAGGGGCTTCTTCTTCTTGTGCTATATCTTTAAGCACATATGTTGCCTTGAAGCCTACAATGTTGCCCTGCAACATGAAATCCTCATCAAGTGGAATATCATCCAATCCCTGTCCAGAACATTCTGGTGCCTGTGAATTTGTAGAAAATGTAAATTGAGACCATCCATACCCAGAACTTGTTGTTGGCATGTGTGATCTCTGTGGGTGTGAAAACCCATGCCTAGAACTTCGTGTAGTGCCCTGTGATCTCTATGAAAACAATCATTTTCCAACACCGACTTGCCCTCGCATAGGCATTGTCGGAGGCTGTGACTGTACCTGTTGTTGATTGGGTGGAAGTGGTGAAACTGGTGAGTGTGATGCATGTGGAGGTGGTGGCGGCATATGCCCTCTAACTTGTGATGTTACTACTTGAACATGAGAATCAACTGAAAATAGTCAAAAACATTTTGTTAGAATTCTGCTTAAAATAAAAAAGATCTTAATTTAAATTAACTACACATAGATTTACCTAAAGATGATGAAATGCACTGCAATTGTCCTACATTGGGGGAGGGGTTGGCCACACTACATTTGGCTTGCACATTTTATGCATACCTAGGTGTACGAGAAACCCCAGGAGTAGCTACTTGCCTGGAACGTTTGTGTGACCTCTGCATAGGACCAGGTGTTGCTTCAGAGCCCGTGTCTTCAGAATCACCTATTTGTTCTAGCCTGTGACCCCTAGTGGCAGCAATCTATTTACTCCTTGTATTGTCTGCCTTCTCCTGCATATAGATGAAAAGAAAAATTAAAAAGGGAATGTGCTAAACTATAAAATAGTATGTCAAGGACAATGATGTAGTTATTACCCTCAATTCCTCTACTGACATGGCAATAGACTGTAGTGTTGCATGCACTACAGTTGGTACAGGAGTAGTCAACAAATTATGAAAACACTCAAAATATAAAGCTAAAAGAAAATTTACAGTGCCCACAATGGGTTGAGTCTTGTTAGTTGCCTATTGGACCGTGTGCAACTCAGACCTGATTCGATCCGAAATATAAGTGCACCAATCGAACTTTTGATTTTTCTCAAACTGAACAATATAAGCAAGTGCCCAAAATAGAATTTTTGGTCTTCCCATCAGAATAAGTCTGGCCTAGAAAAATTTGATAATGGCCTTCAAAGTTTGATGGTTCACATCGTTGATTGATAAACCTCTTTTTGATTTGGTAGCGGAAGTTGCATAAAAAAATTAGATGTCAATTTACAAATTTGAAACATTGAAAATTAATAAAATATAATTAACAAGATTTATACCTGCCAAATATTTCGATGAAAGATCGTAATTTCTTTCGAGGTGTGCTTTGTCATCTGGAGAAAGTTGCAACCTCATCGACACTTGAGTAAAACCAATGAATGGAAGACCTATCAATCTGTGAATATCTCCAGGGGTGATGTTGATTACCAGATTTCTATTTCGTACTTTAAGGTTCACTATAGTCGTGTTGTGGTCATAACCAGATATAATATTTTGTAGGAGAACTTTATCTATTCTGAATTGTGGCATGGAAATGAGGTTTGATAAACCTACATTATTGATCCACTGAAAGTTCATCCCTGGAGTTGTTATCAGATCTGAAATCAAAGTGCACGAAAAATTCTTGAATTTTGGTACGATTGTGGAAGAGGTATCCATCGCAAGAAGTTGGAAGTCGAAGAAAAAGGATTGGGAATCGAAATGGAAAGGTTGATCGGAAAGGTTAGCTCTGGTTGTAGTAGACGTAGAAAGGAAATGGAAAAAATGATAGTTGATGCCCTTTTATAGATTGAGAAATAGGGTTGACACGTGGCAGCATCGTATTGGACATGCGATGTTGCTGATTGAACGTGTGACACGTGGTAGATGAAACTAGAGCAGATTATACATCCGATCGAAGATCAGATCATAATATGCATCCGATCGATAGCCAGATCATTTTATGCTATCGATCGATAGCTAGATTATTGTATGCATCCAGTAGGCGGCCAGACCAAACTGTGCATCCGATCGCGACCGGATAGTATCATGCATCCGATCCGTACCGGATGCATAATATGATCCGATCCATAATCGGATGCATAATATGATCCGTTTATGGACCGGATCATATTATGCATCCGTTACGGACCGGATGCATAATATGATCCGATTATGATCGGATCATATTATGCATCCGGTTACGGATCGAATGCATAATATGATCCGGTATGGACCGAATCATATTATGCATCCGATCCATAATCAGATTATATTATGCATCTGATTCGTAATCGGATGCATAATATGATCCGGTCCGTAACCGGATCATATTATGCATCCGATTATGGACTGGATCATATTATGCATCTAGTTACGGACCAGATTAAGATTTGGAAAATGTCTTACGTCGCCAAACTCCTTTCTCACCTGGTCCGATCAGAACTTTGAATTTCACCATTTTTTACCAATTTTTTTGAAAATTTGAGGATTCATCGGGTTTTCGAAATAGATTAGCCATTTTTTTACAAGTACCTTTTGGGTCCTACCTCTTATGCATAACCCTGATCTGTAGATAATAAGGTATTGAGAAGCTATATTGTATGTTGTACTTGGTGAACAAAGCTCTCATATTTTTCTTAAATGAAGATCCATTATTTGAGATGATCTTATATGGGATACCAAAATGACATATGATGTTATACAGTATGAATTCCTTAATACGAGGTCCAATAATAGTGGTAAGAGAAATTTCTTCCACCCTTTTGGTAAAATATTCTATGGTTAGAATAAATGTGAGATAGCCAAAAGAAGGGGGTCAAATTTTGCCAATTAGGTCTAAGCCCCACTGTAAAAAATACCATAATGAATGTAATTATTATAAGTATCACTAAGGTATGTGTGATATATTAGAATGATTTTGATATTTAACATAGTTATTGATATAAGTGCAACAGTCCTCTTCCATGGTGGGCCAATAATAACCCATTAAAATAATGTACTTAGCAATAGCCATGCCACTAAAATGGCCACCACAAGTGCCATCATGAGCTTGAGAGATTACCCAAGCAGATTCTTGGGGCTTTGAGAAACTAAGAAGAATGTCATCATAGATTTTATGGAATAAGATATCTCCTAATAAGACATTTTATCACCTTTTGCTTGAATGTCCATTTTGCAGTATGCAAAAATCCTGAAAGAATATTACCAAGTTTCAGGAAATCCTTTATTTAAGCAACCAATATTGATATTGTTAGGTTTTGAATAAATTAATTACTTGCTCCTTTTGTGACTCATATCACACAAATGCAAATTGGGATATGTTCTTGAGGTATATGGTCATGGTGATATTAAAAGGACTCTATGTGTCCAAGGACCCCCAGAATGCATGCTTCAAGAAGTCATGTATTTGAGAGAAACGATCTTCATACGGTTCAATCTAAATCATGTGGACATATTGATCATCTTTATAAGTATCTCATGATATTACATATTAAGAGAGCATTTTGACATAAATAGTAGTGGCATCATCTGATGGGTTTTATAGAATTAAGGATCCCAAGGAAGCCATGGTACCTACAAAATGGTTGGAAGAACAAGGAACTATATCAATGTCATACCATTCAAATTTGGCTAATGATTTATCTACAAGGACTTTATATGATTTCAAGATTGGACACTTGGATTGGTAGTTTTCTTTAACCTAGTTGACAATGAGTAAGGAATCACCAAAGATGTTGATTTTATTGATGTTCATGGTGAGAGCTATTTGAAGTCATAAAATAAGGGCTTCATACTCAAAATTGTTGCTGGTGCATAGGAAATCAAGTTTAAATGAAAGGGAAACATGATCTATTTACAGTGTAAAAAACATGATTTTTGCACCACCCTCTTGCTCACATTTAGAACCATTGAAAAATAGCATCATATAAAATTTGTTTTCTAGTTCTTTAGGCTCTAGTGAATTTGATAATGTGAATACTGCATCATTAGGTAACTTGATTTTGAGACGCTTATCATCTTGGAGAGGAGCCTATGCTAGTTGATCAATGGTAAGTTGACCTTTAATAGATTTTTGACTTATGAACTCTAGATAAAATTCTATCAACAACATTATCCACTTTGTAGTGCAACTATGATGATATTTTCAAATCATCATGTACCATAGAAGGTATTATTTAAAAATGACATACATTGTTTGATTTAGCATGTAATGTCGAAGCTTCTTTATGGCAAATATTACTAATAAGCAAAGCTTCTCAGTGTATGCATACTTGATCTTGTAGTTGACCAAGGTGTGATTGATGTAATAAATAATTTATTCTTTATTTACCTCATTATTTTGGGTCAACATGGTCCCTAAGGTAAAGTTAGTAGTTGATATGTATAATAATAATGACACACCTGGTCAAGATAGAGCTAGTACTGGTGGGGATGCCAAGTATTGTTTGATCTTGTCAAAATATTTTTTATATTCATCATACCAATTAAAGGTGACCACATTTTGTAACAATCAATTCATAAACTGATATTTATTTAAACTTGTGCTATGAAGCATCAGATAGATGTGATATTCCCTTGTAAACTATGAAGCTACTTAAGGTTGGTAGGGGGAGCATAGGATTGCTTTGACTTTGGCCTGATGAACTTTAATTCCTCATTTAGAGACTATGAAACCTAAGAGTTTTCTAGATGTTACTATAAAAATATACTTCTTATGATTCATCCATATGTTAAGCTCTATGATGCAATCAAAAAAATTTCTTACCACATCAACATGATTGTGACATAGCAAGGATTTGGCCAATAAGTCATTCATGTAATATTCCAAGATTTTATACATATAGTCATGGAGTATGTATGTCATGGCCCACTAATAGGTAGCACAAACATTCTTAAGACCAAATGGCATGACTTTATAGCAAAATGTCCCTTTTTACATTGTGAAAGCCATTTTGGGTTGGTCTTTTGGATTGACTCAAATTTGGTTGTAACCTAAAAAAACATCCATGAGAGACAACATTTTATGACTTTCAATAGCATAAATGAGTGCATCGATGTTTGGGAGTGGGAACTCATCCTTTGGAATTGATTTATTAATATCTTGAAAACAAGTGCATATGTGAATCCTCCCATCCAATTTTTTGATAGGGACCATGTTGGACACACAATTAGGATAGTCAATATATTGAATGAATTTTGCATACAATAAATTTTGTATTTCATATTTAACCATTAAGGCTATTATTGAATACATATTGCAAAGCTTTTTCTTGACTAATTTAATTTTTGGGTTGAGCATTAAGTTGTGCACAACTAGATTTGGATTGAGACCCAACATATCTTTTTAATAACAAGCAAAATCCTCCTTATCCATCAAGAGAGTTGTATAATCAACTTGCTCTATAAGGGATATGATTTGTTCCAAATTGATGTTTTGAGGAGCTTCAAGGTTGGCATAGATATCCACGTTGATTGTTTTCTCAATTGACATATGGGATACCTCCTTGAGTTGATGAGGCATAGGGATAAAATGCATATCATCAAATAGGTTTGGATAATTGATCTTGTTATCAGGTTTGACCTCATTTTGAAATACATATTTATACAATCTCAATGAGAAATTAAATGGTTGTAACATTTCTTCATAGGGAAAAACTTTGAGGATGATGATGGAAAAGTAGTGTGATAAAAGTCAATGACCTTGTGATTGAGATACAAAGGTTTTGAAGGGACACTGGGGTAGTGGAGTGGTGTAGTGAGGTTTATGGAGATCATATTAATGGTTGGTTGATGATATCCATTCATAAGTGGAAAGAGTCAATCAAATATGGGTGGATGTAAATCATTGAGGGTGGTTGCAGTGGCTATAGGATGATAGGGTGTGGCCTATACAAAATAGCAATGACTAGATCTTTAGGTGGAAGAAGTTATCACAAAATGGATATTCATCTAGGGAATAAAAAAATATAGAATTCATAAATATCATTAAGGGGCTCTATAGAAACTGATTCATCCTTTGAGTTATGTGAAGTAATAGGTATTGCATAATACTCTTGGTAAGATAAATTGATAGACATGTCATCACAATATTGATTAGATTCATCTTCGTTGATCCAATCATTTTTAGGGTCATTATCTAATTCAATATATTTTTCATCAAACTCATCATAAAATATTCAACCACTTGTATGTTCTTCATTAGAATATGAAAAACATCATTTTGAACATGATCACTAAGCCACTAAATATGGATAGGATTGGGATACTCTAAATATTTCTCATCCTTTTTTTCTTCAGATGCCTCACCAGAAGAGTCGAAGGGCTAAAAAATTATCATCATTATTGGAATATGATAATTGAGGAGATGAATATGGCTAAGATTGGCATATTCATTCTCATTAATATTATCCCCAAATCCTATGGTAAGGCACTAGAGCAAGTTTACAAGGAGCTCATCTAGAATATGCATGAAATACCCTAAGCCTAACCTATCCATAAGAAGATAATAATGTGGTTGGTAAGGGTTCCAAATATTTTTCTCATACTAACCTAGACCACTTTTGCACCAATGATAATGGTAAAATATTGTAGTGCAAAGAACGGGTTTGACATGTAATCGATATTCACTAAAAATGGTTCATAATATTCTATAATAGGATATGACTCTAAGGTAACATAAAAAACCCCATAGAAAAAGTTTATTTAATTCAAAGGGCACCCTAGAGGGACAATAGTAGCAATGGACAGTGGTAGTTGATGAGGTCTACCCATGTCTTGCACTGACTTGATGAGGGGAGTAAGTGTAACATTTTGTACCAAATATTCAGTGAGCCCTAGATTGATCATATGGATTGTGACCTATATGAAGGTGGATGACAATGATGAGGATGTGGATTCAGATGATTCATCCATGGAAAAAATTTATTCTTCATCATCCATAGGATATGGAATGGCTACTTCAAAAATGGTAGATATGGATGGTAAGGTTTGGTTGATTAGTGCCCTTGATGGATTCCTACTCAAAGGATCTAATTATGAAGAAGGAATATCAAAATATATCAATGTGTAGACACTAAAATATGGTAAACCTGATTAATCATCCATAAAAAATGACTGAATTGGCATCATATGGCCCCTTGAGTAGCCCTCAAGAGGCTCATAATGGTTTTAGCCACTCCTAAAGGGTTTTTGGAGGCTACTGGCCCAATTTTGGGAGGTTTTGGCCCAAAATTCACCATCATCCCACCATGGGATGGTGGCATATTCCCACCATCCCACCCTGGGATGGTGGTGAGCCATCATCCTAGGGTGGGACGGTGAGCAGGTTTGACGCAAAAAAAAGTCAAATCTGGGATATTTGGTGCCCAAAAACTGCCATTTAGCATGCCATATGGAGCATGTGGGTCAAAGGCCACTGAATGCTTATGAAACACTTCTTAATGGAGGACCAAATTGGATATTCTCTTCCACATCCATTGCATGCCTCCCGTTTGACAAGTGGCACCTCCTGCCATGCATGCCCTCATATGAATTTTTGCACATGAGCCTCTTTGGGCTATAAAATGGATTCAATATCCACATAAAAACAAAGAGAGGATTTCTAGGATATGCAACATAGTGCTGCTGATATTTCTACCCAACTTAGTGAGCTTTCTTGCCCTCGAAATCTCCTCTTAGAGAAGGAGGTTACCGAGTGATTTCAAAAGGGTCATTTGAGCATAAATTTTCCATTCGGATGAATTTATTCACCAAATTTCATGAAAACACCCACTATAGTATTTAGTACCATTCCCCATAGATATTGGTAGCAAAATGTGGGCATAATTGGTGGGTATCCCCTCCTAGGGTTCCCCATAATTAGTTGCAGTCACCACCACCCCCTGGGATGAGGACAAATACTTGTACAATTTTATTACTATTTTTTAATAATATTATTATATAACTTCATATGATGTTGCGATTTAAATTTCATGTAATTTGGAGTTAAATTGACCGAGTTATATCATTTTTAATTTTTTGAAGGTTCATAGGGCCCATCCGGGCATCCCAGTTGTATGCAGATGGATATGGGCCTCAATTTGAAAATATAACCATATGGGTTGTCTTGAAAAGTCTATTTATACATTCTTTCCAAATTTCATGAGTTTTCAATATGTTTAGGTTTAGGATTTGCTCGTCTTGGTTTTCACAGGTTGTAGGTGAATGACACAAAATCGAGGGGTCTACGGATGCAATTTTAGATATTTTTTCAGTTATATCCTCTAAAAATATCCTCTTTGATATCTCCACAAATTTTCAAGTCATTCTGAGTTGATTTTATATATTTTTAATATAAGCGTTATTTTGTTCCTGTGGGGTTTGCATGTTTTCCACCATACACCCTTGCTATTTGAACCCTTTAGTTTCCTTGTGTGCAGGTGCATATTATTAGAAGTAATTGGGAAGGAATATCAGACATCAAATATTTAAGATACAAGCAGTGGAGGCATTGGCCCGCCCACCTCGATTGTGGGTATGAGGAAAAGCACTAGATATGCACCCTGATTCCTTGAAGGAATTGATCCTTGGGCACCCAAAAAATTGTAACAATTGTATCATCTTTTGATCCCTCAAGTGGAATGACGTGTAACCTTGTATTTTATCCACCCAATTAATAAATAAGACACTCATTTCATTTCATTCTTTATTGCTTGGTATTGCTTCATTTTAATATGCATGCTTCCATTTGATGCTCATGTTCAATATGGGATAGATACACATATTTTTTCTCTTTATTAGGTGCACCAATTTTCCCTAATTCAGTGGTGATCATGCTGGTACCCTTGTCCCTTATTATTTGGATGAAAATCTAACCTCAATTTTGCAATTTTTGCCCTTTTTGTGTTGCAGGTGCTCCCCTCCCCAACCTGGAATGGTGGCAAAGAATTTATCTAGCATGCCCTGGGATGGTGGCTTTACCATACCATATTGGGATTGTGGTTAGGCTTCCCACCCTAGAGCAGTGGTGAAACAGAGATATTTTTGCCCAAAAATTTAGAATTTGGAGAGCTCAAAATGGATAAAGTGCCTAAACCCTTTATTTTTTTGCTACATTTTCAGAGACTATAAAGAATCAGTTTTCTTGATTCATTTTCTTGCATAGAAATGTTAAAAGTTACATTTTTGCTTTTATTATAACATCACATAGTAAAAGGAAGAAGAAAAATTGAAAAAAACTTGAAGTAGCGATGCATCTTTATGGCTTGATTGCTTGTGGCTTACCCAATGGGTAGGTTAGCATTTAGGGCTTGCATCTATAAGTGAAATTTGTAGGTTCCTTTTATCCTATATTTTTGAAATTAAAACACACCTATTTCATGCATTTAGTGAATGATAATTGAATTCTTCTTTGCTTACTTTATTTGGATTAAAAGGAACCACACACACTTGCATGTTCCACTATAACATTGGTAAGGTTGGATTTCATCACCAACCCCCAATTCATACTAGTGACGTTGGATTTCACCTCCTTCCATCATATTTCCCTCTAGATGCCTTATATATAATAGGTCACTCTCTCAATATGGAATAGGTCACTAATGTTCAAACTACCTCCCACTATTGGAAATATTGTTTCAGAGTGGAAGAGCTAGGCGAACCCCCCACTAGGATTTAAGTGGTGTATCCTAGAATCTTTTGAGAAATAATATTTGGAACTAGTGTCCATAGTCACCACTTTGGTTTAATTCCCTCATTCTAATTTCACAACAAGAGCAAGAGCAACAATAAATCTAAACACACTGAAACTAGTTTAGGACACACATTTAATCAGCAAAAAGATAATCACATTGTCTGTTTTGTGTGTTTCTTTGTTATTTGGGACAAAACACTAACCCTATTTTTTCAAAAAATAGGGTTTCAAAATTATCTACTTTTTTAGTTTGCATCCAATGCTTCAAGAATCATGCAAAATGGAGCTATAACAAAAAAGTTATTTTGGTTTTATTTTTACTCTATTTTTGACCCCGAAAATAGCAAAAAATTGCACTAAAATAGTCATAAAGTGGGCTAGACAACTCCAAAAAGTGCCAAATTTGTTTTTTTGTCTTATTTAGCCCCTATATCACCTCTCCTAGAAATGTTAAGTCCTAAATCTTCATGGTTCAAAATTTCCCAAAAGTCCCAAAAGCGGGCATTTCACCACAAGCCCCAGTTGGCCAAATATTCCAAAATACAATTTTTTGATCCAAAAATCGAATTTTGGAGACCTAGCCCATTATGATCAGCTCATTGCACTAATTGTTTTGATATATAGCACTTATAGCATTTTTTGGAAGTTAAAATTTTCTTTAGTGTGGGTTTCCTTCAAGGTTTGCCTAGTCAACATATTATGACAACTATGCATGGACAAGCTCAATCATGAGCTAGTGAAGTAGAAAAATTTAGGAGAGGCCTTGAGCACCATCATTATAGATATGAGGATCTCCTCACTCCTGCATGGATACTTGATAGTAGTCACCTTTGCTATTCTCCCGAGGATCTCATCATTCTTGCATGACACCTTGAAAGTCATCGTGAGGTCCACTCCTCACATAGAAGACCCAACCACCAAAGTACCTCTACCAAGAGAACATCAATGGATTACCCACATGATCAAATGGATTATTCAGTTAGCCAACACTGATTCCAATCACAAACCAAATATAATCAGCCTTCCAAAGGGTCTAGTAGGGAGGTCTACACTCTCTCTACATCGTGGTCTTCACCACTCAAAACTCCCATCCAACAAGTGTTAGCAACCCAGAGTAGGCCTATGCAAATTTCGCATGAACCATCAACCAAAATGACCATGTATGTATTCCATGGAGGTACAACATCATGACTTTGATGCTTTCACCAAATTTATGGAATACATAAAAATGTACAAGAATCCTATTATATCCTTTCAAAATCATGATGTCAAACTCATACCTACCAATTCACTAGATCCTGCTTTGCATATCATCACAAGTATCAATAGGATGCCCTATAAGCGAGGATTGGTTGACACAGGTTACTGAATAAACATTATTACCATGGCTTCACTAAAGCATCTCAACCTTCCATCCCTATGTATTGCACCATACAAGTTCATATTACAAGCATTCAATGATGCTTTATCCTCCACTGTGGGTACAATAATCCTACTTGTTGAAGTTGGACAAAATATTGTGCCTACATTGTTCTACATCTTGGAGGGTGCAAGACAATACAACATACTGCTTGGAAGTCCATGGATAAGATACATGGAATGTGTTCCATCTATAGTGCATTAATGCATTAAATACATGGATGAAGGTAGGGTTTGTGTGGTTTATGTTGACCCAGTCCCTTTCAAGTATTATAAGCAGGTGGATCATCCATAAAAGCCTATTATGTCACCTAATAATTTGGACACTAAATCCAATGACCTTATTCAGAGTCCAAATTCAACCCCACGATTAGTCATGAAGCTACCTTCACCACCGCTAGTACCATCCTCTATCTCTTCAAGCAAGGAAGAATTAGAAGAGCCAGCTACAGAAGCTCCCATAGCTATCATCAATACACCTAAATATTTTCACTCCTACCAAAAATGAGGAAGAGCCCACTGTTGATATAGATGAATCAAATCCTATCATACCATCTTCATCCACAATAGTTGAGGACACAATTCAATTCACCTGCCTAGAACTTGATGAGTGCATAGTACCTAATGTTGCATTCACACCTATCATCGAGTCGATCAAGGATCTAGGTCGTCCTCCTACCAAGTTGCCACCCATTGATAGCAATCCTGATGCACCCTCTAAACATGGGGGCCAAACAAATCACCTTGGATAATTTTATGAGGGATCCATGACTTGTCCAAATGTAAATGCATCTTCTCATGAGTTTGTGTGAATGATCAATGTGATGACAGAGAACCAAAGTCCTTTGAATCCATCTATGCAACTTGTGACTCCATCCAACATCCCATCCACACCACAAGAGATACCATTTATGGATTCGATCACACCTACTCCATATCACTCAACATATCCACAAGATCAAGAGTAGGTGTACTCCCTAGACCAAAGTGGGGGTAACCCAACTACCATAGTTGAAAAATCTGATTTAGAACATGAGCATGATCTAAATCAAGAAAAATAACATGTGGATGTAATCACAAACTCCAATCATCATGAATAATCCACATCTACTTAAACATTAGGGACTTTTTATCCACCCTCGATCAATTATCTCCTAGCTCCCACACCTAGTTCACCTCCACCACATATAAGTTGTCATACAACTCCCTCAATAACCATCTAGTCATCACCTCCACTAGTACCACAACATATCTTGGATAGGCTAGCTAATGTGGAGTTACAAGTGAGTCACCAATAGAATGATTTACAACAGATCATGGATTGGCTCACAAGCATTGAGTTACGGTTGAGTCATCCAAAACCTCAACCCCTTGATTTTCAGGACCAACCCACTCCTACATAGTCCAATGTTAAGTCTCAAACAAATAAAGGGATAAACCAACAAAATTGACCTAAGTGACAATTTATGTCCATTAATGAGTCCAAGGACTCTCTATTTGAGCGACTCTATGCGACAAAGGTAATTACTTTACCTAAGAGTCGACTTGTTGACCCCTATGCACCTAAGCCCTACAGATATTGCAAAGACCTATATCACAAATACCATAGGAAGAAGGGGTATGATGTGCATAAGTGCTTTAAATTCAAAAACTAGGTACAAGATATGTTTGACAAGAATTATCTTCAAATCAACAACCAACAAATTGACATAGTGCAGCATCTGTTACCTATAGATGGTAGTCAAGAAGAGCAACCTAAACAGGTGACTGAGACACATACAACCTCATCACCTCATAAAATGAGTCAGCCATGTTCACCTTGTTTAAGGCATCAATGTCATACCTAGACTCTGTTATCTGTGACCATGTTGACCATTTTTCACAACCTACAAGATACAGAGGCAATTGTCTTACGATATATACCCCTATTAAACCCAAATAGACCTAGATCTAAACTATATAGGGAGGATCATTCTTGCCTGTATCATCAAATGATAGGGCATGACATTAGCACTTTTCATGTTTTTAGATGCAAGTTACAAGATCTTATTGATCAGGGAACTTTATCCATGAGTGGGTCACTCATTATACCCCCTCAAGAAATTAGCATTACCAAGGATTCCTTGCCAAAATAGGGGGTGTCAATTCCTATTTATCCTCCTAGCCAAGTAAATAACATCACATCAATCACAGTAAATGCTATGGGTATACAAGGTATTGCACCTTCCTCATAATAACACAAAGTAAGAAAAATTACAAAAGGCTCCAAGGGTATCTACATATCACTTGGTCAACCTAAAATGCTCCTAGGTGGCCTAGAACTATCTAGGTTACCCAAAAATGCCCCAAGGGTGACTACATCCTGCTTGGTCAACATAAAATGCTCCTAAGTGATCTAGAACCATCTAGGTGACCCCAAAATGCCCTAAGGGCACCTACATCCTGCTTGGTCCACCTAAAAGGCTCTTAGGTGGTCTAGAATCATCTCAGTCACCCCAAAATGCTCCAAGAGTGCCTACATCCCACTTGGTCAACCTAGAATCCTCCTAGGTAGTCTATGACCATCTAGGTCACTCCAAAATGCTCCAAGGGTGCCTATATCCTACTTGGTCAATCTAAAAGGCTCCTAGGTGGTCTAGAACCATCTAGGTCACCCCAAAATGATCCAAGGGTGCCTACATCCTTCTTGGTCAACCTAGAATGATCCCAAGTAGTTGTAGACACTTTTTAAGTGCCACTATTTGTAATGTCCCAAAAATAGATATTTTTTGTAAATGTCTCCTACACTTAATTATAAAAGTGAAAAAGGGGTTCATGTGACTAGGAGACATAACTTAAGTTGTGTTTATTTATGTTTTATGTTTTTATGTTGTAATAAGACACTTTAAGTGATTTTAGGCTTGGGAGATGTCAAATCCAAATTAGAACCTCACCCTATATAAGGGAGTGAGACGCCCCATTTTGGGCATGTTATGTTGATATCATAATTGAATGTTTAAACCCTAGAGGTTCCATGAGTTGAGATTGCGGGTTTTGCTCGTTCCCATAGTGCATTGGAGGTGCATTGTTGGGTTCTTGGCAATATCATTATAGGTTTTATTGCCCTAAAATATCAAAAATACAAAAAGAGGCATCTGTGAGGATTTCATGGCATTTTTTGGAGCATTTGTGTCATTTGTTTCAGATTTGTTGGCAGCCCCAAACCCTACGCTTGTATTTGGGGTCATTGTGGAGGAGTTTTTGCATCTATTCAGCCTTGGGGTTAGTTTTTCCCACTTGTGGGAGTTTGTATCTGCATTTTGAGTTCTTTGAGGACCCATTTGTCCATTCCAACTGTTATATTGGTTTGGAAATATTTAATATATGATACTGGCTGATTTCTCCTCATACTTGTGTTATTTTATGAGCAATTTCTGAGTTATTTTCTTACTGTACTTAATTTTTGCATTTTCATAGTAAGGGTTTGTTGTTCCTAAAAAAAGAGACATTACAAGTGGTATCAGAGCTAGAATATTGCCATCCTATGGTTAGTTTCAACATTTTCAATGTTTTTTCAGTTGTGGGTATTTCAGTTTTTGAGTTTTCAAAATTAGGGATTTTAAAAAAATCAAGGCTTTCAAAAAAAAAAAATTGTGGGTATTTCAGATTCGTGGTGATAAGTGTGTTTCTGTGGTGAAAAGTTGTGCCCTAGTGAAAATCATGGATTTTTAGGGATTTTTTTTAGAAAATAAAAATTGCAGATTTGGATACCCTTTTGACCAATTTGCAGTTCTGTGGTTTCAATTTTTTTTTTTTGGTGGTCAGAATTTCAGATTTCCATCTTTTTAGGGTTTGATAGGGTTTTATGCATCATCCTCCTATTCATCAGTATTTTACTAGGAGAAATAGACTCGCTTTAAAAATTTCAAATAGAGAAGAGGTTGAGGAGCCCCAAAAGCCAGTTGATAAGACTGAGAAAAAATTTGATGCCCTACTTGACATGCTGCAAAGAATGGTGTCATTATAAGAGACAAATCAGCAAGAATTTAGGGTAGCTTTGGGCAACCCAAATGGCACAAGGAGGGAAGGAGAAAGGGGAGGCAACAACAATGGGCATGAGTCATCATCTAACTCACACACTCCCTTGCCTAGGCTATCCAAGCCTATGTTCCTTGTTCCACCACCTCCACCGAAGGAAAATGAGGTAACTGATGAATTAGATGAATGGTTTGCTTCTTATAGTAATAAATCTGAGGGTTTTAGGGCAGCAGTTTCTTTTGATAAATATTTGAATATTGTGGGTAAATATGTTGTTGAGGCTAAAAAAGAGAAAAAGAAGCCCTTTTTGCTTGAAAAGGTGACCATTCCCTCATTTAATGGTCAAGATGGTCTTACAGCTAAGGCATGGCTTCAAAAATTGTAGACTTATTTTACCTTGGAGCCTATTTCTAAAGCTGATGTAGTTTAGATTGCTACACTCCACCTTGAGGGTAGTGCTTACTCATGGTGGAATCATGGGTTAGTAACCCAAGGGCATGGTGATATTGATACATTTGATGAATTTTATATCAAGGTTTTGAATAGGTTTGAAAGGAGGAATGTGGAAGAGTATTTCAAGGAGCTTGCCACTTTGAAGCAAACTTCATCCATTCATGCCTATGTGGAGGAGTTTGAACAACTTTCAGTTTAGGTACAAAATATTTCACCCAAGAGGGTAATTTTTCTTTTTATGGATGGTTTGTTGGAACTCGTGAAGGGATTACTTAAAGCTTTTGAACCAGCCACTCTTGAAGATGCCATTAAGAGAGCTTTAAGCTTAGAATCTATTTTACCTCCTAGAAAAAAATATTTTACACATAATCCACCTGCTAGACCACCTTTTGCAGCCAGAAAAATAGTTTTTGGACAGCAGTATGGGCAACAAGGAAACCTCACGTAGCAAGGTGGAAATGAGAGAAATTTTTATGGCAAGAATTCCATGCATGGAGAAGGTTTCAGATCTAGTTTTCAGCCACATAATAAGCCCCTAAATGGCCCACGCTTGATACAAGAAGATAAATATGAGCTAAGGAAATAAAACAAGTGTTTCATTTGCAAGTCTCCTTGGCAAAGAGGTTATAAATGCAGATAAGGAGGTATGAAAATCATTGAATTACATTCTGATTCTTATTCTGATAATCTTGATTTTTATGATGCAGATGAGACACCCTTGGAAGAGGAAGCACAAAGGGAGTATGAGGAAGTTCCTGAAGGTTCCCTAGCCACTTTAAGTGGGCTGAATCAGTTTTGCACTATTAATATACCAGGTAGATATTTTGATGAAAAGGTTATTATTTTAATAGATGGTGGTGCTACTTACAATTTTGTTGATGAGAATTTTTCCACTAGAAAGAATATTCCTACAACTATCATTCCTGGTTTTAGTGTGGCTATTAGCAATGGTGATCTTATCACATGCAACAAAGTGGTAAGAAACATAGAAATTAATTTTGGCAACATGGAAGTAGATGAGCAATTCTTTGTTTTTCCCTTAGGAGGTATTCCACATATGGTTTTGTTTGTGTAATGGTTGTATTCACTTGGTGATTATGTTACTAATTATCATAAATTAGAACTGAAATTTGTGCTTGAATAGAAATATGTGGTGTTGCAAGGAATCAAGGAAAATGGGTCAAAAGATTCTTGCAAAATTTTGGAGGTTTCATACAAAATAATGGAGAAGATGATAAGGCATAAGGACGTTGAGTGGGTAGCTATAATTTTCAGTTCAGAAGGTAAAAAATCAGCCACGTATCATCCTCAAATTCAAGGTTTACTACAAAAACATCTTAAGGTATTTTCTAACCTACCTAAAGGTTTGCCACCTAGTAGAGGTTTTCAGCATGTTATTGAATTGGAAGAAAATAGTAAACCTGTCATAATTAAACCTTATAGCCATCCTAAGGTTTTCAAATATGAGATTGAAAAGACCATTGCTGATTTACTTGAGAGTGGGCACATTATTTGCAAAGATGGGGTGAAGGTTGATCAAACTAAAGTTTCAGATGTACAAATATGGCCTATACCATCCAACCTAATGGAATTGAGGGGTTTTTTGGGTTTATGCAGTTACTACAGGAGGTTCATTAAGGATTTTTCTTCTTTGGCTGCCCCCCTTACTGAATTAACTAAGAAAGGGGCCTTTTCATGGTCCAATGAGGCTCTTTTAGCTTTTCTAAAGCTTAAAGATGTAATGAATTCCACTCCTTTACTTGCTATTCCTAATTTTTCTATTGCTTTTACTATTGCTTGTGATGCTTCAGGTGTTGGAGTTGTAATTATACAACAAGGATGCTCCATTGATTATGAGAGTAGAAAGCTCTCAATTATGGAGAAAAATTTCAGCATCTATGATAAAGAGATGCTAGCTATCATGCATGCCTTGACCAAATTCAAGCAATACTTAGTGTGTGGTAAGTTTGTGGTCAAAACTAATCATAACAGTTTGAAATACTTATTGGGGCAAGTTGAACTGAATGAAAGATAGCAGAAATGGGTAACAAAGTTGCAATCATATGATTTTGAAATTTAGTTTGTAAAGGGTAAGAAGAATTCAACTGCTGATGCACTTTCTAGGCACCCTAATTTTCATTCTCTTTCCATTATTTTTTTTTGATTGGAAGGTGAAAATTATGGCTGAATATGCAAAGATTAATTTTTGTTCTAAACTAATAAATGGGCAAGTTGAAGATGACAGGTTCAGCCATAAAGAAGGACTGATTTTTTGCAAGGGAAGAGTGTTTTTAGTACCTAAATCAAAGCTGAAATAAGATTTAATTACAACCATGCATGATGCTCCACTTGTAGGCCATCCAAGTTTCTACAAGACTTACAAACAGGTTAGAGAAATATTCTATTGGAAGGGTTTGAAAAGGGATGTCTTCTTGCATGTTCAGGAATGTGTTATTTTCCAAGGAAACAAGGGGGGACATGAATTTGCAGCTGGTTTACTTCAGCCACTTCCTATTCCCAATAAAAAATGGGAAAGTATCTCCATGGACTTCATTACTGGTTTGCCCAAGGTATACATGAAGGATTGCATATTTTTTGTTGTTGATAGATTGACAAAATTTGCTCATTTCTATGCCATTTCAACAACTTGTACAACCATACAAGTTGCTGATTTGTTTTTTAAAGAAGTTTTCAGATTGCATGGTTTGCCTAAATCCATTGTGAGTGATAGGGACATCAGATTTTTGAGCATGTTTTGGCAAGAATTTTTTAAGCTATGTGGTACTAAATTGACTCCTAGTACTAGCTACCATCCCCAAACTGATGGAAAAACTGAAATTGTTAACAAATGGCTTGAAAGATATTTGAGAAATTATGTTTTAGGTCAACAAAATGCATGGGTTAAATATCTGCGCCTTGGTGAATATTGCTACAATTCTACTTATCATATGTCCATAAAAATATCTCCATTCAAGGCACTTTATTGTTATGATGCCCCACACTTTTTAGATCTGATTTTTGGTGATTCAAGGGTCCAAAAAGCTAGAGACTTTGCAGCAGAAAATGAAGATATTCTTAATGCTTTGAAGGACAATATTCTTATGGCACAAAATCAGCATAATAATTATGCAGATCAGTAGCATAGTGAGCACTCATTTGAGGTGGGAGACTTGGTTTATGTTAGGTTGTAGCCCTACAAACAATTTACATTGAAAAGAAGTGGAGCAAAAAAACTCAAACCCAAATTTTATGGACCTTACAAGGTGTTGAGTAAGGTTGGACAGGTTGAATATGGTTTGGAACTTCCAAGTGCAAGTAAAATACATAATGTCTTCCATGTTTCTTTTTGAAGAAGGCCTTGGGCCAACATATTCAACCATATTCAGATTTGCCACCCCTTGATGAAGGAAAGCTCATTATTGAACCTGAATTGATCCTTGAGACAAGGGAGAGAAAGCTTAGGAGTATGAATGTCAAAGAATATCTTGTGAAGTGGAAGGACTTGCCTATGGAGGATGCTACTTGGGAAGGTGCAAAAATTTTAGATGCTCTAGCTTTGACTTTGCTTGAGGACAAGCAATTTGAGGAGGGTGGACTTGTAATGTCCCAAAAATAAATATTTTTAATAAATGTCTCCTACACTTAATTATAAAAGTGAAAAAGGGGTTCATGTGACTATGAGACATAACTTAAGTTGTGTTTATTTATGTTTTATATTTTTATGTTGTAATAAGGCACTTTAAGTGATTTTAGGGTTGGGAGATGTCAACTCCAAATTAGAACCTCACCCTATATAAGGGAGTGAGACGTACCATTTTGGGCATGTTATGTTGATATCAAAATTGAATATTGAAACCCTAGAGGTTCCATGAGTTGAGATTGCAGGTCTTGCTCATTCCCATAGTGCATTGGAGGTGCATGGTTGGGGTCTTGGCAATATCATTGTAGGTGTTATTGCCCTAAAATATCAAAAATACAAAAATATGCATATGTGAGGAGTTCATGGCATTTTTTTGAGCATTTGTGTCATTTTTTTAAGATATTTTGGCAGCCCCAAACCCTACGCTTGTATTTGGGGTCATTGTGGAGGATTTTTTGCATCTGTTCAGCCTTGGGGTTAGTTCGTCCCACTTTTGGGAGTTTGTATCTGCATTTTGAGTTCCTTGAGGACCCATTTGTCCATTCCAGTTGTTATATTGGTTTGAAAATATTTAATATATGATACTGGCTGATTTCTCCTCATACTTGTGTTATTTTATGAGAAATTTTTGAGTTATTTCCTTGTACTTAATTTTTACATTTTTCTAGTAAGGGTTTGCTATTCCTAAAAAAAGGGACATTACACTACCCGTCTAGGTCACCCAAAAGGGTCCTAGCAAGTTCTCACAATCTAGGTCAAATAAAAATACTCATAGACAATCTATGATCATCTATATCAACCCTAAAAACACCAAAGGCATCCATAAGCCCTTTGGTCATAGCCAAATACCCCTAGGCAATCGTAGACTCTTTTTAAGTGCCGCTACCCGTCTAGGTCAAGTAAAAACACTCCTAGACTATATACGATCATCTATGTCAACCCTAAAAGTCCCAAAGGCATCCATAAGCCCTTTGGTCACAACAAAATACCCCTAGGAAGTCGTAGACACTTTTTAAGTTTCGTCACCCATCTAGGTCACCCAAAAGGCTCCTAGCAGGTTCTCACTATCTAGGTCAAATAAAAATTCTCCTAGACTATCTATGATAATCTAGGTCAACCCTAAAAGCCCCAAAGGCATCCATAAGCCCTTTGGTCACAACCAAGTACCCCTAGGTAGTCATATAAATGTTTTAAGTGTCATCGCCTGTTTAGGTCACCTAAAAGGTTCCTAGTGGGTTCTCACCATCTAGGTTAAATAAAAATGCTCCTAGACTATCTATGATCATCTAGGTCAACCCTAAAATTCCCAAAGACATCCATAAGCCCTTTGGTACCCCCAAAATGCCCCAATGACCCCCAAATAATCTTGTTGGTCACATGTGTATACATGTCAATCAAAAATTCAAAAACATCATCAAAACATCAAAATACAAAAACATTGCATCACATTGCACTTTCATATATATATATATATATATATGTATGTATGTATGTATATCAATCAAAATTTCAAAAATTCAAAAATATTGCATCACTCCACATTGCATCCCATTGCATTTTATCGTCACTTGCATTTAGGTATATTCATCATTGGCACTTTAAATTTTAGAGTTGCTCATACATGTCTAGCACCATGATGGTACACAACTTACCGCTCAAAATCAATGTTGTGAAAGTACTCATTTTTCAATACCGCAATTATCATTTTCACCCACATTTTTCATGTTTCCACAATCATGTCTTTTCCCTTCACTTAGCCATTTGTTTTAGAATATCCATAGGGTTTTTAGTCACTCAGCCATAGCTAGTCTCTACTCAAATTTTGTAGAAGGCTAGCTTTATTTTTAAGGGGTAGAGTCTTGAATTGATTATGCCTTGTGTACATCATATCCCAAACACAATTAATCATTAACAATCCAATTTTTGCACAAAGACAGATGAAATCCATGAAGTGGTCTAGGTTACCTTACATGAAAAGGTCATCCTGCTCATCCCCCTATGTGAATGGTTCAAGAATGTTGAGAGTTGGCAAAAGGACAAGTTTTCCCCTACCCAATTCCCCCATAACAATAAGTGGTTTTCCCCATTTTTTGTCATCAAAATCCCACATTGTCACATGTTTGCAACATTCTAAATTTGCAAACCCCCACAAAGCAAAAATTCCAAGTAAAAACATACAAAAATAAAAAAATGCTTATGTCAAAAGAACAAGAAACAATGATCCCCATAACTCAAAATCCAAATTCCTTGCTTAAGTGAAAAAGAAAAAAAAACAAAAACTCAAAATAAACAGTGATTCTTATCACTCTATATGAGAGCAAGTATCCCAATCAAATTCAAGAAACTAGGGAGTCGAACTTGAATTCCTGGAACTCTCAACATTTAAAAAACCATTAGGTGATCCTCATTATGGGTTTGGTCGATAGCCTATCCGTCAATGGCGGTAGCCTCCTGCATGATGATATGTCTACCATATTATCTTTTGGGTATATGTGTAGACCAATGTTTGCATGTGGATGAGTTAGCTTTGGTAATCTAGATTGCCTAGTGGTCTAGTCATGCTTAGTACAAAACCTAGGATGGTGGCATTCATTGGGTGATCCTTAGTATAGGTTTGGTTGAAATACTACTTGGCACTAGCGGTATCCTTATGCATCTCACAAGAATGAACTCACCTGCACACACAAGGATATGAAGTACCTTGGTCATCCTAGTAGATTCATACCTTGTCAAAAAGTCCTACATGGTTAGTATACAACTTTTGATGAGTTGACTAGAGTGTTTGAGTCTCATGAAAACCTAATGGGCATTCCCTAAACAACATGTCATTCATATCACTTCACCTCATTCATTTCAGTTACATTATTTAGAAATCCATTATATAAGTCTCATGACAACATTACATATGAGTTGTTACAATATACATCACCTATGGTGCTAGCACGATATGTCATATAGTCTACACATTGCATCCTCTAAAACAATAAATCATCCATCTCACCATACATCCATGCATGTATAAAATCAAATCAAATCACATTACAAAATATGCATACAAGGTAGACATCCATCATCATCTCATAAATCAAATTGCATACACTTGCCTACATTTCATAAAACAATAAACACATGATGATAAACCACATAAAAATTTCATATATATATATATATATATATATATATATATATATATGTGTGTGTGTGTGTGTGTGTGTGTGTGTGTGTGTGTGTGTGTGTGTGTGTGTATACGTATGGGATAAAAATATACATCATGTTTCCTATAGGCTGTAATAAAGTGGGTCATTAGAGCTCACAATGCTAAACATACAAAAATCCAAAAAGAGTTGAAAGAGCCTCAAAAATACCCAAAGGTATCTATAAACCCTTTGGTCAACCAAAAATTCCCAAAGGTATCCATAAATCCTTTGGTCACCCAACAAGCCCCAAAGGTATCCATAAAACCTTTGGTCAACTCAAAAAGCCCCAAAGGTCTCTATAAACCCTTTGGTCACCCAACAAGCCCCAAAGGTATTCGTAAACCCTTTGGTCAACTCAAAATGCCCCAATGGCATCCAATAAGCCCATTGGTCAAGTATACATACATATATATTAGTAAAAAACCAAAAAAAAATAAAAACAAAAATAAAAACAACACAAAATCCAAATAAAAGGGTTCAACATCCACCAAAACAAGCCAAATATGATGGAATTCATTCAAGGGCAATATGGAATGCAAAATTCTCATGGATGCATGGACACATTACTACTTCACTCCCCATGAAGGCCCATTATGGCTAGACCACCCCATGGGAAGGAGGTTTTCAACTCTTTGCTTCCATAAAATCTCCATAGCATCATTTAAATCCTTTCAAAACTATGCCATTTTCAATGAGAACAACTAAAGGTAACCTTAACAACCATCATATAGGTCCAGTGACTCATCGATTTCTTGTTTGTCATTCCCTCATTGACTCATTGTTTGAGGGGGTAGTCATGCTTAACAAATTCATAATAAAGAATAAAAAATAAACACTCAATAATGCAAGTTGCATTCATCCAATGAATCTTTGACAAAGACAATTATGCCCCTTCTTGGGGCAAAAAACAAGCAAATATCTCAATTAAGCACATAACAGTACAGATGAACCTACCTGTTGGTAACCTCAAAAGTTACCAAAATACTTGGTTTTCTCTAACGCCTAGGGTTATAATTCCCCTGAGCATACCTGGAAGCTAAAGAGAAACCAATACCAATGTCTTTACTGAGTCAAAAGCGATGATTCAAGAATGCATGCACTTTCCATGATTAGAGCATCTAAAGTTGGTTAGGTTATCGAGTAACCTTAATCATTCAACATTTTGGTCTTCTATTTTTGCTCAGTGTTATGCTGCACACAATGCATCTCAAAAAGAGGCATTTGTAGACACCGAAATATGGTAAACCCGATTAAGCATCCATAAGTAATGACTAAATTGACATCATATTGCCTCTTAGGTAGCCCTTAGGAGGCTCACAGTGATTCTAGCCACTCCGAAAGGGTTTTTGGAGGCTACTAGCACAATTTTGGGAGGTTTTGGCCCAAAATTCACCACCATACCACCTTGGGATAGTGGAATATTCCCACCATCCCACCCTAGGATGGTGGTGAGCCATCATCCCAGGGTGGGATGGTGAGCAGGTTTGACACAGAAAAAGTCAAATCTGAGATATTTGGTGCCTAAAAACTACCATTTAGCATGCCATATGGAGCATGCAGGTCAGAGGACATTGAATCCTTATGACACACTTATTAATGGAGGCCCAAATTGGATATTCTCTTCCACATACATTGCATACCTCCTGTTTGACTAGTGGCACCTCCTGCCATGTTTGACCTCGCATGCCTTTTTGCACATGAGCCCCTTTGGGCTATAAAATGGATTTAATATCTATACAAAAATAAAGAGAGGAGTTATATGATATGCAATGGAGTTCTACAGATATTTCTCCTCAACTTAGTGAGCTTTCTTGCCCTCAAAATCTCCTCTTAGCGAAGAAGGTTACCAAGTGACTTCAAGAGGGACTTTTGAGCATAAATTTTCCATCCAAGTGAATTTCTTCACCAAATTCGATGATAATACCCCCTATAGTATTTAGGACCATTCCCTAGAGATATTGGTAGCAAAAAGTGGGCAGAATTGGTGGGTATCCCCTCCTAGTGTGCCCCCCAATTAGTTGTAGTCACAACCGCCCCCCAAGGATGAGGACAAATACTTGCACAATTTTATTACTATTTTTTAATTATATTATTATAGACCCTCATATGATGTTTTGGTTTAAATTTCATGCAATTTGGAGTTAAATTGACCGAGTTATAGCATTTTTAAGTTTTTGCAGGTCCGTAGGGCCCATTTGGGCACCCCATTTGTATTCAGGTTGATATGGGCCTCAATTTAAAAATATAACAATATGGGCTGTCTTGAAATGTCTATTTATATATTCTGTATAAATTTCATGAGTTTTAGATATGTTTAGGTATAGGATTTGCTCATCTTGGTTTTCACATGTTGTAGGTGAGCTGTACAAAATCGATGGGCCTACGGATGCAATTTCAGATATTTTTTCATTGATATCCTCTCAAAACATCCTCTTTGACATCTCCACAAATTTTCAAGTCATTCTGAGTTGATTTGATTTAGTTTTAATGTAAGCGTTATTTTACCTCTGTGGGGATTGCATGTTTTCCACCATACACCCTTGCTATCTGACCCCTTTGGTTTCCTTGTATGTAGGTGCATGTTATTAGAAGGAATTGGGAAGGAATATAAAACATTATAGATTGAAGATACAGGCACTGGCAGCATTGGCCCACCCACCTTGATTGTGGGTATGAGGAAAAGCATTGGATGTGCACCCTAATTCCTTGAAGGAATTGATCCTTGGACACCCCAAATATTGCAACAATTGTATAACATTTTGAGCCCTCAAGGGAACTGATGTGTAACCTTGGACTTGATCCACCCAATTAATAAATAATATACTTGTTTCATTTCATTCTTTATTGCTTGGTATTGCTTTATTTTCATATGCATGCTTCTGTTTGATGCTGATATGCAAGATGGGATAGATACACATATTGTTTCTCTTAATTAGGTGCACTGCTTTTCTCTACTTCAAAATGACAATGGTTGGGGTGGGATTTATGTTTGTTATAGGGGTTATTGTGATGGATTGATGAATGTTTGCGATGAGGGATATGGATGTTTGATAGGATCATTTAGTCAGATATCTAGATGCATCAAAGGCAAGGTAGATTATTGCAAAGGATTAACCACATTGCAAAAATTGAAGATATATAGGTCTATAGGAAATACATGAACCTACCCTTCATGTATGTACTTGATGCATTGGTGAAATATGAAAGGGATGTACTTCATATCATGGATCCAAGGTCTACCAAGTAATATGTTCTATTGCATTGCACGCTCCAAGATGTGGCACAACATAGAAATTGTCTTTATTCCAACATGAATAGGGAGGACTATTGTGCTTATAGTGGAGCATAGAGATTTTTTAAAGGCTCAAAGGGTGAATGTATACAACTTAATATGTGATGGTGGTAGGTTAAGATACTGAAGTGCAATGGTGGTAATAATATTGATAGAGGAACTTCTATCGATCAAGACCCATTTATAAGGGATCCAATTGACACCAAAAATGATATGCACTGGGGGATCAACTATGTCAATGGGTATAAACTTAATTTTATGATCATGGAATGTTATAATAGGCTCCTTATAGTTTTAAACATATCCCATAAAATTATTGAAATAATTAGGGTCTTGTGGCTACAGTTCAAATGATTTTAGAATTTTTATTAGAGCCTCCTGATGTGGAATTGATTTGTGGATTAGATCATATATGGAAAGTTTAGCTGATACCATTTTTAGACTCTAAGTCTGTATATTTTGTATCATGAGCACCAATAAAGTTGGAAAATTTTGGATTGAAGTTGATTGCAGTAATGGTTATGATGTTGAAGGAACATGGGTTGGACCTACAAGTTGTGTAAGTTGGTTCAAGTATCTCCTATTCCTTGTCACTATGCTAATAATTCCAAAAAAGACCTAATATGGTAGGATTGTATGTATCTCATTCAACTACCTAGATTTTTATCTAGCCCCTATGCATAGGTAATAGATTATAGAATATACCAATATTCTAGTTGTTTGTAGTGAGAGGATTATCGATTTGAAGCTCGTTTCACTCTATCATATCTTGTATAAGGTTATTAAATGCATAGAAATTTTTAATGTCATGGCCATTTTATCAATAATATATGCAATTTAAATCCTCTCTATGACTCTTAGTTTTTGGCCTATTCATATCTAGTTATCAAACTTCAGGCAAAGTGATGGTCTTTACCTTACACATTCTATTAAAAATAGAAGCCAGGTTCAATAAATTGTGTATACTGGTGAGGAGGATGTCATTGTTGATTCAACTATTGATTCTAATAAAGTTTTGCATTATACTACATACTCAAGGGTTGCATTTGATAACTAAGTAGTTGAAGGGTAGTTTGTTGTGAAGGCCCTGGTACACTTAAGATGACTGTATTGATTGGAGTCAGTTTTTTTTGTGTGTAGTTGCCTTTAGAATTTTTGTTCCACTTATTTTTTGGAGCTTGATTTCCCATTAGTGGATCTTGATGTCCTCAATAACCTTTACCTGACCTAGGACTTCCTCAAATGTGCTATTCAATTGGAGCTATAGTAAGTATGAAATATATTTTGAATAACTTCTAGTAAATAGTTGAGTTAGCTCTATAATAGGTAAGGTAAATGGTATTTTTGTAATAGTTGATATCCATCACTTGCCATAATCCATGTCTAATTCCTCTTCAAACTATTTAAGATTGTATAGGTTAGTAAATGTTTCTTTCTTCTTGACACTAAATGAGAAGCATTCCAAGAATGCATTTTCTAGTTGTTTAAAGGAGTGTATGTTGTGTCATGGTAAATGATTAAATTTCTCTAAGGCTAGCCCAATAAGGGTTATGATGAATTTCCTAAGCATAAGGGCATTTTCATCCTGAATATGAAAGCACATATTCATAAAACTTGTGACATTATCTTGAGCATATTTATATCCTTTAAACTTATCTGATTTTGGCATCTTAAAATGCTTAGGATATGATAGGGATGGAACTGACATATGCATTGGTTGGTTGCACAACTAATGTATTGTAGGCTTTTGATAATATATACCTAAATTTTATTTCTCTAGAGAATTAATGTGATCAATTAGAATTTGGTAAGCATCTAATAAAATTATCTTATCGACACACCTTCATACTCGAGTAGGGGGAGGTATAATATTTTGATTGGAATGAGGTGGTTGAGTGTGGTCATCAAAAATGTCCTCATAGGGTAACTCAGGCTACCCCTATTCTTGGTAATCATACTAAATATCCTAATAGGTATTATACTCTTATTAATGGTTGTATGGTTGACATTATTTAGATGTATGGTGTTGGAGGGGCATATGATGGGGATGGTTCTAGTTTTGCTTAGGTGGAAAGTTTTGATATTGCATGAGGTGCCTTTGATGGACCTATAACCTATGGATGATAGGGGTAAGAACTATCTCATGCAACATATTTTATAGTTATTATTTATATAATCATTGTTTATGCAACCTATCTTGGTATAATATTTTTTGATTCAATTAGGATCATTGGTCTAATCATTATTAATCTAGTCATATCTGGGTCAACTAATATTATCTACCAGTAGTTATCTTAGGTTTTAGATTTATTTGATTAGCTATCTGAGGTTGATTGGCCCTTGTATTGATATGAATGGTCTTGAATTACTTATTATCCTTAAAAGGGTTGACCACTTGCTTTCCACAATCAAGAGAGGCTACATTGACATAATATTCAGGCTTAAAGGTAAGCTTTAGGTACTCAAGTGATGTAGAGGTATAGTGTTCTTGCGTAGAGTACTCTTCATAATGATTCAAAAATGCATGAGCTGACATGGTGGTCTTCATTTTACTCATCTATGATAAATGCATGAGCCAACATGGTGGTATTACTAGGATGATAATTATCATACCTATCCAGATGGGCATATTGTTGACTCATCCATGGGTGATCAAGTGGGATGGCTTGATCATCTAGGTTTTGCCATGGTATATATTCTTGCTCATGCTTTGATTGAGTAGTAGGATGAGCTAGGATGTGAATACGCAATATGGATCTAATAGGACCCTCCATGTTTCGGGGATTCTATCTAAAGAAAATATGTAGAGTGTCCTAGCCAAGAAGTTCATCACTTTGATCATATTGACGACTTGCATATGCATCCTAAATGGGGACCTCTTGAAGGTCACATTCCTTATAAAAACTAGGATGCCATTCAAAAATAGCCATATCCTCTAGATTTATTTAGAGACGTTCCATATTTCCTTGTAATTTATTAGCACTGCTAGACCTTGATCAAGCCTGGCCACGTGTTATTACCATGATCTAAATTATGTAAATAGTAAAGAAACAAACACAAAAATAATATCTTTATCTCTTAAATTTTTATTTGATTGTTGATTCTTGTTACTATTTTCAATGTGTTTTGATGTTCAAATCCATATTCCTATGAAACTAAGGGTAAAAAAAATAAAATCTATTGAAGGTAGTTCAATAATACCCCCCTATTGAGGAATGTGACCTAAATGGTAAAAATGGCTTCCTATGCTGGATATGGCTCAAGGTATACCTATGGAAATAAATAACCCCTTGAAAGGGGCTGCACTATCTAAGTCTTACTACTTAACCAATTGATATTTTGCTTCACACTCGAGTATGCTTGGAAAAAAATGATAGTTGTGTTCCACTAATTACAAAAAACCCTATGGTTAAGGGGCATCTAATCCTATCCTACTTTAGATACACCCAAGAGTAGGGGACTTTCTGGTGATGAAGTCTAGAAAGTCACTCATGGGAGCAACTAGGGTTGCTATGGTACAAATCTATGGTGGGATATTAATACCCACATCATGTGATTGCTATCGATCATTGGTGATAAAATCCAACTATTGAACATTACCTTGTTGTGTGTGTGTATGAGGGCTCATTTTAAATTCGTAAAAGTAAATCAGAGAGCATACAATAATTTTTCTTCTTTTTTATTGATGTAGAAAAATATATTTTATAATGCAAAACCCTATATGATGTATATCCTTTAAATAGGCTATAAGCAAGGAAACCAAATAGTAGTAGATAAGGCACCATATCACATAGATACAACTATAGAAAAAGGCCATCTAGATCAGATATGGTTTGTAGATAGGGTCCATTTGGACCTAAGATGATCATAGACAAGGGTTGTATGGACCTAAGACGGTCACAAACAAAGACTTGAAACTTAAAAATTTAGTATTATTTTCTATAATTTGAAAAAAAATCCTTTACTTTTCTTTATGAAAATAGAAAAAAAGAATAGATGCACTTACTTTAATAGTCTAATTTTTATGTAGATCTAGTTTGTTGTGGTTTTTGATTTTTGACCAAGGGTTGTCTTGATTTGAGATGATTGCAAAACAAAGGTTGTCTCACCTAATATGGTGGTGTAGGAGTATCTATACAATGCAAAAACTTGTTAGAAAACCATAAAAAATTAACACAAGACCTGGTGGTCCCACCATGATTGCCATATGATAGTAGGAAAATTGTACACCCATGCAATGAAAATAATGAAAGATAGCAATTGCAATAACAATGATAAAAATAGTATATAAATATGGTGCCCTTTTATTAATGATATATGTTATTTCTAAATGGGTTACAATGATATCCCCTCTAAGGGGATTTTCTACCAATTCAATACAATGAATTACAACATAGAAATATGGGTGCACTTCACAAGATCTTCCTTGCTAACATGGTGTAAAAGGTGAGTTTTTCATGACTGTTGCTTTGAGAAATTCCTTTGTAGTCATCATGAACATATGATTTGTATACAAAAGAAACTAGAATATATAATTAGCATATGAAGAATCCAATGAGATTAGGCTTGTATTAAATGAAGTGAATACTGAAATATAATTGAATCAAGTGCATAAACATAAATGTAAACTACTATAGAAAATAGGAAAAAGCAAACTCTAAGCTATTATAAATAAGAAAAATAGAAAAATCAGATCTTTTTTAGAGGCCATCTCAAGGTAGTATGGCCTTACTTGCAGGCCATCTCAGGTTGAGATGATCACCCTTCTGGAAATGTGTTTTTCGTAGCCAAGTTGAGGCATTGTCTAGGTTTAATCGAAGGTCTTGTCAGTGGATTGGTGTGCCCACAAGAATTATTTTGTGGATCTGATTAGTCATTGAAGCAAAAGTGTTTGATTTAGTGAAAAATATGGAAGAATAACTTTCAACCCTTGCAGTAATCTAGTAGCATTACTTTCAGTGGTGGAAAAGCTTGAGAAATAAAAAATATGGTAGCACTTCATTACATAAAATATAAGTATGAAGGACCTTTGCACAAGAAAACTAGATGTTAAGTTTACAAGCTAGCTAGGATTTTAAATTAGAGGGGTGAATGCTAATATATATATTTCTTGAAATAAATCTAATAATGGCACAAACCCTTTGCATGAAAAAATCAGATAGGTAGTTACATTAACGAAAGTGAATGCTTTATCCAAAATCTCATGCAATTTATTAAGGCATACACATTTGCCATTTTATCTCATGCAATGTGCTAAATCATGATACATGATCATGCTTGGGGTTAACTAGAATTTTTAACTGCTTGTTGTCTCGCTATATTTTAAAATTTTTGCTTCTAACATGATCGTCTTGAGGTGAGACGACCCTGATCTAGAGGCCATCTCAGGGTGGGATAGCTAATGTTTGGAGGCTATATTGGGGTGATATGGCCTTGGTTGCAAAGGAAAATATCCCTGTTTAAGTGGTGAAAACCACTATTTTAGCCCTAAGGTTGCCCAAGGTGGGTCACATGGTCTAAAAGGAGTCCATTTAGGTAGTCTCCTCAATATGACGTGTTTTAGGTGTTTAAAATTTGGTGGCTATGAATAAAGAAAAGATAGAATTTTCACCTTTATTCTTGACTACTAAAATTCTTGGTAAAATTTTAGATAATTGTGTTTTAGATTCAATTTTTTTTGTAATTAAATACCATTTTTTTTAACAAGGAATTAGAGTTGACTCCTAATCATACTAGTAATAACAATGTTACATTGAACAAGATGGAGGTAAATGCTAAATCAAGTTCATAAATAGTTGACTATTGAACCTAATAAATAAAATTATAGTAATTCTTATATGGTAGATATCCTATATGCCTATAATATGTTGCTCAACTATGATTGGTCTAAAACAATGAATAGTTATATGACAATCAAGTTTTTAGAAATAGGGTCAAGATTGAAGGAACTCATTACTGATCAAAAGAATGACAATAATAATAATAATAATAAAATAGGAGTTTACACTATGATAGTGGAAATTGTAATTGAAGATAATTATTCAATAATAGACACCTCATAGAGTAAACAAAAAGTAATTCAAGACCAGTTATGGACCTTTAAGTCTGATGGAACAAAATCTAAATATGGCAATGGTGATGAAATTAAATTAAGTTGGTGGGTGAGAGAGGTAAAAAAATACCTTTAGAATTTTAGGTTTGATATTACTATGGGATAAGGCTCATGAAATCCAACATGTTTGTCATTATATGCATCTCCCAAAATATCATAACCATGTCTAGGATCTTGGGAAATTCAATCACAACCAAACTACCTTGTATTATAGTGTTTTTTGTTTTGTTTTAGTTTTCTTTTTGTCTCTTCATTTAGGTAAGGTTTTGATTTTGTTCATAGTTAGTTTTATTTTGGATTTCTTAGAATTATAGTTTTCTTTTCATGTTTAGTGTTTTAGGTGTTTTTTTTAATTTTACTTGTTTGGTTAAGTTCATTTTCTTTGTGAAAATTCTTGTCTATTTTATGTTTTAGTTTTCATTTTTATATTGTCTTTTATTTCCTTAAATTTTGACAAGTGTATTAAGACTACAATCAAATTTTGGTTCATCTAAGGGAATTTTTCTTTATTAATTAAATATTGAGGACTTGTTTGAAATTAGATGAAACTAAAAGTTAGTGAATAATTTTTTGTAGCTTTATTCTTGGATTATGGACTAAAATACAAGATACTAAAATATTGTAACATCTTGCTACAAATTCACATATATAAATCATATTTAAATAATTTTTGGATCATAAAGAATGAAATCATCTTGGTTTGATTAGGAAAACATATATACACTCAGTCACTAGTCATATTATGAGGACATGGTTGATAACGATAATCAACCACCTCGATCCATTAGACATCTTCCACATCTTCCTCCTTGAGGGAAAATGTGAGAAGAT
Organism: Wollemia nobilis; assembly: GCA_028583015.1. NCBI lineage: Eukaryota > Viridiplantae > Streptophyta > Pinopsida > Araucariales > Araucariaceae > Wollemia > Wollemia nobilis. The sequence continues at coordinate 5,782,053 of JAQPPZ010001844.1, forward strand.
GAGATCATTTCTTTTGAAGCTTACAAGGTTCTCACTGAGTGCATTCAATCACTAGACAAAAAAGCTTTAGGTGTAGACACTAAAATCATGTAAATCGGATAAGACTGCTAATGTACCACTCTTATCGACATCATATGGTCCCATTTAATAACCATCAAGGGTTAATTAGGGATCCAAACAACTTTTGGGAAGGTTTACCACACTTTTGAATGGTTTTTGAGCATGTAGCCATGGTCGTCCCACCCAGGGATGGCCACAATTCATGGTCATACCACTCAGGGACGGCCACATGTAGCCATCCTTGGGTGAGATGGCCATGACCTAGACCCTTCAAAAGTCAAAGGTGGCACAAATGGAAATAAATTTATACCATTTATCCCACCAAATTAATCATGGTATATTAGGAGACTATCATGGCCGTTAGGGCCTATAAATTGGAGGCCCAAATGGAATACCTCTTCCCCCCTATGCATGGCAAAGGTATTACCAAGTAGCAAACTTGCCTTGCATGCCATAACTTACCCCTTTGACCCCTATGCCCTCTTGGGATATAAATTTAGGTGTTTTCACCCAATTTAAAAAAGAGAAAAATATGCAATTATTGATAATGAAGTGCTACCAATATTTACCCTCAACCCTTGCCCACCTATTTGCCTTGAAAACCTATTTAATCGAAGGCATTTTTAGGGTGTTCTAGGATACGTTCATTTTCTTCAAAACCAAACAATTTTGAGAGTTAGTTTCCCAAATTCGATGAAAATACCCCTAGGAGGATTATTGACCATATCCAAGTGGATTTGGTGGTAAAAACCACCCTGTTTTGTGGTCGTCCCCCTGGGATGGTTACTAGGTCTTATTGGAACTCTTAGGGATGGCTATGAATTGGCCAACAATTTTGATCTAATTTCTATGTAGATAAATTCTACAACATTATAATAGTAGCATACTCAATTTTGGTTAAGTTTTGAATAGATTTGATGTGTCAATTTATGTTTTTGTGATTTCAATTTTAGTTAAGTTTTGAATAGATTTGATGTGTCAAATTATAGGTTATGATCACAATTCCACTTTGATTTATGCTCAGATCCTTTCAAAATCATATCATTAACATCATACTATTTTTTCAAGTCTTTTGGAGTTATTTAGATTTATCACAAAGAAGTTTTAGTTTCTTTATTACATGCTTTTTAGGGTTTTCAATATCAAATGCATATGCTATTAATATCATTCAATCTATTGTGTGTAGGTATAGGTATTCTATGCATGAGGGAGGAGCTAAGGATATGAATAAATGTATCCCAAGGATAGATCTCAATTATGGGTTGTGAGAAGAACACTTGATGTGCGCCATTAAGCTCATGGAGGGATTTGATTCCTCAAGTTTTGTAAATTGAAATGTATCAAATTGAAAAGCCCTCAAGGGGATGTATTGTAACCATTGAATTGATAAATTAATGAATACAAGGAGAACCCCTCTTTTTAATTAACACATTTGTTGTCAATTTTAGATCTTACTTTATCATCTTTCTTATGCATGCTTTAGTTCAGTAATTATATTAGACTGAATTTTGATTAAATATATTAGGCACATTTTTTGTTCTTGCTTAATAAATGGTGATCACGGTGGGACCTAGTCCCTTGTCTTTATTTTTCATTTTTTTCCATTTTTGACCTAGTTTTTATGTTTTAGATGTTGCAAGTTCTGGTTGTTCTTAGTATGAAAGCCACTGAATTTCTAATTGGAACTACAAGGTATGGCCACAAAAACCATCCCACCCAAGGATAGACCCCAAATTTGTAGTCCCATCCAGGGAAGGCCACAAAACCAAGGATTTGCAAAAAATTCTAGAAACAACAATTTCCATAATAGATAAGGTAAGTTCCTAAACCATCAATTTGTTGCTAGGTTATTTAAAAAAGGTTAAGTTTCTATTTTTCATGTATTTTATGTGTGGTTGAAAGTTAGATTTCCCTTTCCTAGACCCCACGCTAATAAATTGAAGAAAAACTAGAAAAATAATAGCTTTAGACATGCATTTGTTTGGTTTGCCTATGTGTGACCTACCTAAGGGTTAGGTTTTCATATAGGTAAAATATTTTGTAGGTTCCTTCTTTATATATGCATATGATTTTGAAAGTGAAATGCTATTTAATGCATTTAGTGAAAAGCCATTGAATGCTATCTTGTTTACTTTCAATAATTTTAAAAGGAACCACACACACCATGTCTCTTTTTAATGTTAGTAATTTGGAATTTATCCCCAACCACTGATAGATTTCAATGATGGTGGGATTCATCTCCATCCATTATCTCAAATCCTACGTACCCTATTTTGTCCAATACTAGCTCCAATAATCGTCATAGCCTATGGGATAAAGCACATATTTCTCTTCAAAAAGGTATATCATTGACCATAGGTGAACTGGGTGAGGACTGGTAGGACCTATGCTCCCTAATTGGGTATGGGCTTCATATCCATACTTTGGTTGGTTCACATGACTGAACTTTCATTACTAGTTATCGATTTGTGACTGTATAGGTGAAATCCATTTAAACAATTGAGAGTTGCATCAACAAATATTTAAAACATGTGAAAGAGATTATTTACAAAAGCAAAAAATATGAAACACATTAATAATTTTAGGAACACATGATATTTAAAAGAGATAATAATTTATATTCTTGTGTGTTTCTATCGTTATGATTTTGAATCCATAAAACTTGTAAAGGAGATAATCACATAGAGGTTGGATAAGAAGTAGTCATGGTGTATACCCGTAGCCAATCCCACTTAAGAGTAGATGCTATAAGGAGTAGGAAATAATACATAGACCATCTTCGATTTGATCCCAAGGACATGGTTATACCTCCTTGGCAACCACCTACTCTCCCAAGTCCTAAAAGGTTAGAGAAGTGACCTAGCCTACAAGGGACTTAATGAGATGTCATTAAGCACATCATTAATTCTCAATGAATTTGTCAATCCAGGGCAGTGTACAAGGCTATCTATGAAAGGAGTGAACAGGGCTATAATTTAAGGTCAATTAGGAGTAGTAAGTCTTATTGGTGGAACTGATTGTGTGGGGGATTTTAGGTCTCTTATACCTCTAAATTGCATAAATTGAACTTTAATATAATTGCAAGAATGAAAACTAATTGTTGATTATAAAAATGAAACCTTAGTTACAGTTGTAAGAATAAAATTTGATAAAATTGCATAATTAAAACCCTAGTTACAGTTGCAGAATTGGAAACCTAATTACAATTACAAAATGAAAGTCTATTTACTCTTGCAATAATGAAAACTAAAATTAAGTCCTGTCAATACTCTATAATAGAAGGCTGTCAATCTTCTGTGCAGGGGTTGACAACAAAAACAATAATGCAGGAAAATTGTAGAAAATTGTAAATTACTGGAAATGGAAATTGCAATAAATTGGAAAGTTGTTGGAAAGAAAAAAGACTAATCAGATATACTGCTAATCACATCACAAAAGTATCTTGAACATAAAATAAATTATTATGACTGAAATGGATGTTAACTACTATAAAAGAATGAAATTGACAAGTTTCATAGCTTATTCTACTGCAAAAAAATCAGAAAAAAACCTGTTTGTTAGTCCTCCTCCTAGGTCTGGAAGTGGCCAACCTCCTTTTCCAGAAGAAGATATGAGTTTATCTCTCTCTAAATATTACTCACACTAAAACATAATATAATGAATAGAAAAACTTGTACTTTATTGATTCAAAACATGATTACAAATCTGTTGCTAAAACCTGTTATAGAACTATAACAGTCTCAGTTTTCTCACTTATTCTCTATCTATATTTTCTCTACTACTATTTATACTGTTATTATTATTATTAGCTCAAACTATATGGGAGCTATCTTTTATATATTCCTAAAATATAATTACAACAAAAAATATACTCTGCAAATCAATTCCTGTTATTCTGTAGTATTCCCTGGGTTTATCCTAGAAGAGGATATTTTCCATAAATTGTGGCTTTGGATGGCAAGGATGGCAAAGTTATATGGGAGATATTTTCCTTTAACCTCCTCAGCCTTATTTCCCTTTTTCCATCATCAAAAATCAGTCATAGGTCAAAAAGTGCTTTATGTTCTCAATCTAGAGCTAAGTGGCTCAATTCGAAGATATTCTCTCAATTCAAAGAGACTGTATTTCTCAATCATAAGTTATTTGGAATGACCAAATATGTACTCTTCAATTGATTTCAGCTGCATTTCTCAGGTGGATTAGTCCTTAATATCAGATTGCAATAGCCATCATTACTCTTCATATGTGAATTCCATGCCTTGCCATTCATTGGTAGTTGGCTAGAATTTACACAGGAAAACCAGTTTCTACTGCACAGTAATAATTCTTTGCACTATTTGCTAAATTCAAAGAAATTAATGCTTGAGAAACATCAAAATAAGAATAGTAAAGTGTTTCTATCAGCCTAAGCATATCCCTTATGTAATAGGTCATGGCAAAGTGACATAAAACTACACAAAAACTGTAAAAATTAGCATATAATATTCCAAACACATCAATCATATAAACAATTAATACACAACATATTAGATCAACTTAACTAGTATATAAAGTAAATCACAAATTTTTAGTTAAGTTTTAGTTGTTCAAAACATGCTATGATGGAGGCATTTATAGGCCTCATAATTTTCCCCCCAACTTATATTAATGCATGTCCTAATGCATTCTATTGGGCTATAGAATCATAGATATCCATATTCAAGTTCCATGATCTATAGAACAATTTTTTTCCTATATAGTATCCTCTATTCTCCTAAAGGTTTCTGAGCCAATTTTCAAACTACTCATTTGGTTGAGGATCCTCTTAAAAATAGTAGGGAACTAGAGTAATGATGGTTGGAGGCCTAAATCTGAGACCTACCTAGTTATGCTACATAATTTCAATAAGTTGTATCACCCCTTCTACTCTTCTTCTGGACCATTCTAGATTAATGGGGGAGATAGGCTCCCTTTTCTATAAAGACATGGAAATTTTTGCCCATCTATTTTTACAATGTGATAATGCTGGAACAAAATTGTCATTACAAAAATTCTAGAATTTAGTTACACAGTCCCTCAAATTTCTCAAATACATCCTTTTGATATCATCCTTGTTCATCATGAGATAATATTGTCTGGTGATAATCGAATGATTTGGCTGAATTGCTCTGACTAACAATTCAACTCTTAATTCAATTTCCTTATTTTACCTTTTTTCTTGGTCCCAGTAAAATTGATTTTGTAAGGTAGACATAAAATATCTCAATTGCACATATCCTATGCAAATCTGGGGGTGGAAATCTACATCCTCTAGAATAAAAAAGTTGTGCAAAAATAACTCACATAGCAAGTTTTTCTACTTTGTAGGACTATTGAAGTAAGCTTCCAAAAACTCTTCAGTTTTTTTCAATTTATAGGGGAGACTTGAGCTAATTCTCATAACTTGCCATCTCAAATATCTCTCCTTTAGAATGAGATCGTAAAACCTAGCAGGTCTTCTGAATTGAACCAAAAATTTAGAAATTTGACATAGGTTAGTTAATTTTTCATTCAATGCATTGATTTTTGTGTCCTTTGTCTCCAGCTATTTTCCTACCAGTTTTAATTTCTCAATGTATGTGGCAAACTTTTCATATTTATCATATAGTTAGCAATGTATGTATTATATTTCTCTAGGGATACAGTATTGGGTGGTCTAATTATAGGTTGAAACTTAGGCAACAGTTCCACCTATAACCATTTTTCTACCACTTCTACTAGTTGAACATCTGATAGCAATTCTACTTGTATCTATTTTTTTGCTACTTCCACTGGTTGGACATTTGACAACAATTCTACTTGTATCCCTAATTCTACAAAAATCTTATTCAGAGGAGCACTTACTTGATTATTTACATTTTTCTATTCAAAATGATCCTATGCTGGTGTTTCTTAGAGTCATAACTATTGTGACTCTCCACAGATATTCTTTTTTGGGCTCTTGATCGATTTTGGAGCATCTTCGGATTGAGAAGGTGTTGCTTCGGAATGGAAGGGCACTACTTTGGAATGAGCTCTTGTGTTTTCATCCAAATATGCCTCTATCAAGGGGGAAGAATTATCTACCCTAGATAATCCAAGCAGTAATTGAGCCAACTCTTCCTCATTATCTATTGTAGTTGATTGTTTTTCAAATTGTAACAGTATGCTCTTTAGTTCCTCCACTTCCTGCTACAACTCTGCAATTATTTTTTGATGTTTTTCAATGATATTTTCCTTCTCCTCAACCCATATGGTTTTTGTTTTAATCACACTCTTGGCTACTCCCAACTATTCTGCAATATCCACCTCCTCTTCTTCTAATTCAGAATATGATGCAAATAAATTATCTATAGTTTTTTTCTCAACCATTATCTCACTTTATGTTTCAACTGTTGGGTCCTGTTTAGAAGGTTCCATAAGGTTATCTATGATTGCATCCAAGTTTGCATCAATTTTAAAATTGTCTTATCCAAACTCTTCCTCAACCAAATGTTCAAGAAATTCTAAAAAATCCTCCAAGGTGGTATTTACAGTGGCTAGTTGTATTTATGTGACATCAGGACTGCCTTGGTTGTTTTCCTCTTCAATCATTTATTTTTCTATTTCTTTCATGTGGAGTCTTGTAGACCTCCTGGTTCCTGGTGTATACTTTCTCTTCTTACTTTTTTTTCTTGTGTCAATAGGGGCTATAGGAATTGTATCAGGTTCTGGTGGAATTTCCTCTACTTCCACTTCTGTCTCTTCTCCAATTTTGCTGGGAACTTCACTCCCCTATTCTGTCAGATCAACAATATTCTCAAAAATGGAATCTCTTTTATTTTTCTTTTTTGTTGCTAGTTCTAGACCCTCTCTTAGTTTGTGAGGTTGAAGGTTCTATGGAAAGGTACTTTGTTTCTTTTGCAGCAATATCTATAGCAGCATCTATTTCCTCCTCTATAGTAACATCTGTTTCCTCCTCTACAGCAGCATCTGTGTCTTCTTCCTCCTCATCCTTTTGTTCGAAGACTACATCAGTCAAAGTAGAGTAAAACCTATCAAAGCTTATTAGGTTTCCTCTAAAATGATGCTTTTAGACCAATTTGATAAGACCATAGTGGCGAGGGTTCCCTTTTACCTCATGATAGCATTTTGCCATATTTTGCAGCTCCTGGTGTAGATATAGGGGAAGATTTACCCTAACCTCAGGCTGTTGCCTACCATGTCTAACCTGGTTCAAAATTTTAAAATGATGCCCTAATAAAACTACATACTACCCTTCATAGGTTAAAAACTTGATTACCCATGTGGCTACTTCATCCCAAGGTTTTTGCAAGCTGGTCCTCTTTACACCCTTACACATGTTATTTATCAAGTATTCTAGTTCTTTATCATCTTCTTGTAGAAATTGACTATGTTTCCTAGTGTATTCTTGCCAGTTCTAGAAATTTGAAGACCCTCTAATGGAAGTTCAATAATTTGACTAAGAACTTTAGGGGTTACCTCAATTCTCATGTCGTTGATGTGCACCATGTTATTTCTGAATGTGCGAGAAAATTCGGCAACCAAATATTCAGAGCTTCCATCAAATTTGTCTAAAAATGGCATAAACCCTTCATATTTAAAATTTACAACACTTTTGGAATCTCTCGAAGGATGGTAGTATCTGCTAGTTCCATTTTTATCTTTCATCCCATTTTTTTGTTCTTACTATGCTAAAAATACTGCTCACCTCTGCTGCTATAGTCGTTCGCTAGGTCACTGGTTTTTGGTTTCTATAGAATTACAGGGTTTTCTCTTTGGATTTGCAATGTTCTGTTCTTCTTCAAAAATAAATTCTTGTAATCATGTTGCATCAGTGATTACTTTTTTCAGAATGAAGAGTGGCACACTTCCCTATTTCTAACTTGGACACTTGTCCATCAATCATCGAACATACATCCTTACTGTCAAATCTCCTTAGCTCCTCCGATCTACGTGTAATTTTCCCACATGAATGGTTATCAGCAACAAAAAATGGTGGCATGTTATTAGTTATTTTCCCCATGATTTTGTACTTCCTTGAGATGAGACAAATCTCACCGCGAACCAGCGGACATGTGTCAATGATCACATGAAGTCAAAAAAAAATTTGATCATGTATTTTCTCCCTCCTTGGATGCCATGTGGAAACATAACATTAAGTGCTCATTCCGAAGATTAAATTTCATTTCGAAGATAAAGGTTCACTTCGAAGACAAAGTAGGACTTTTCATTCTGAAGATAGTTTTCAATCCGAAGATAAGGCTGGACTTGTCATTTTGAAGATAATTTTCAATCCAAAGATAAGGCTGGACTTGTCATTCCAAAGATAATTTTCAATTCGAAGATAAGGCCGGACTTGTAATTTCGAAGACAATTTTTAATCTGAAGACAAAGCTTCATTTTGAAGATACAATGCATCAGTCATTCTATAGATACAATGCAGCAGTCATTCAAAAGATACAACAGAAACCAACATTCTTCTTTTAAAACATGTTTTGCTTATGCCAACTCTTATGAACACTTTTATACTAATTTTTAATTGTCATATACTATATATAAAATATTTACAATGAGAAAAGTGCAAGAAAAATATGCCTAGTTAAAACAAGTTAATGCAAGTTTTTGAAATATGACTGCTTTTGTTGATGCTCTGTTGAGGCTTACTGCAATACTTCAAAAACAAATCTAGTTGGTGAATTTGTACAATGGTGACTCAAAATTTTTCAAGGTTATGAATGCCAGAAAACTATTTTTCATGCATACCAACTCAGTAGTGCCTTAGAAAAAAAATTTCACTGCTGAGTTATTCATTTTTTTCTCTTTTTTTTTTTTATTCTGATTATGCCCATGAAGGAATTCACAACCAAAATTTATTCATCTTTTGTTTTTTGATTTTTTTATTTTTATTTTTCTATTTTCTTAAAATCCATGATTATGCTCAATCTGTGGCAATTATGGTGGAAGATGGAATCTCTTCTACCTGTTGTGCATCCAAGCTATCAAGTTGTTGCAAGAAATCCTCCTTATTTATAGGTGTATGGTACACTCGAAGGTGATGTCCATTCACTACCAACTTTCTCTGTGAATCATCAATGGGAGAGAGGTGATCTGCTCTATTGTTAAATACTTCTTTAATATGGTATGGTCCAAGCCATCTAGTCCTTATTTTTCTAGGGAAGTCCACATAGCAAGAATCAAACAACAAAGACCAATCTCCTTGCTAAAATTTTCTCTATTGCAGTTGGCCATCATGCCACAGCTTCCTCTACTCCTGAATTACTTTAGTTTGGTACAGAGCATCCAAACGAAGTTCATACAATGCATTCAGCTACATAATCCTATTTGCATATGCAAGTGACAATTCAATTCCAATTTCCAATGCTGTGCACAATGTTAATAGCTCAAATTTAATAGGTAGGAGGGGATTTTTATCAAAAACTAGTTCATAAGGTGTGAATCCAGTAGTGGATTTCCAAGTAGTATTGTAAGCCCAAACTACTTCAGGCAATTTATCTAGCTAGTTTCTCCTATGAACATCTACTATTTTCATCAAGATTCATTCCAATTCTCAGTTTGTTACCTCAAATTGGCCATTTTCTTGTGGGTGGTAAGGTGATGATTTCCTATGTTTGATTTCATATAACTCTATAAAAGCCTCAATAACTTTAGATGCAAATTGGGGTCCTTGGTCTATGGTGATAGACTTGTGGAGCTCCAAATCTCTGAAAAAATTGGTTATACAAGAAATCAATGACCTTCTCTTCACAAGCATGTTTGAAAGCATGCACCTCTACCCACTTTGTCAGGTAATCAGTGCATACCATAATATGCACCTTTTCTTGAGAAGGTAGATCAATAGGTCCCACAAAATCAAGCCCCCACCTCTCAAATGGTTCTAAAATCACTTGAGGCTGTAGTGGAATTTCGTTTGTGTGAGTGGGTTTCCCCATTATTTGGCATGCATCACAATGCCTGATGTACTTTTTCACATCCTTGTGAAGAGATGGCCAATAATATCTTGTTCCTAAAATTTTCCTAATTGTGCTTTTTATATAATAGTGTCCACTAGAGGGTTCATCATGACAAGCCCTAAGGATATCATATACCTCATCCTTTCGGATGCACCTATGTAACACATGGTTAGGACTACTCTTGAAAAGCATACCTTGAATCCATTCAAAAGAAGAGCTCTATTTGATCAATTGTTTTCTTTGTTTGGAAGTAAAATGTGGGAGAACTTTCCCCATGACCAAATAGTTGGATATATCTGCAAACCAAGGTGATTGGATAGATATAGCAAATAATTTTTCATCAGGAAAAGTGTCCTCCACTAATTCCCCTTCCTTTATGTTCTGCAACCTGGACAAAAAATCTGCTACAATATTAGTTTTTTCTAGTTTATTGATTATTGTGATATCAAATTTTTGCAGCAACAATAACCAACGGATAATCCTTGCACTCACCATAGGCTTATTCATCAAATATTTAATGGGTGTGTTATCTGTGTGAATTAATATTTGATAACTTGTGATGTAATACCTGAATTTATTGATGGCATAGATTAATTCCAAGAATTCTTTCTTAGTTGTGGTATAATTTTTTTTAGCTTCTGTCAAGTTCTTGCTAATGCAGTAGATAGCATAGTGTTCACCATTGTTGATTTTTCCCAATGCTACTCCAATTGCACTATTGGAAGAATCATTCTGTATGTGGAATGATAATGTCTAGTTAGGTCCTCTTAACACACGTGGAGTTATTAAATTTTCTTTCAAAGCTTCAAATGATTCCTGACACTTTGCAGACTAGGAGAATTTAGAATCTTTAGTCAATACGATAAACATGGGATGGTCTATTGTGCTAAAGCTGGGAATAAACCTGTGGTAAAAACCAATGTGTCCTAGGAAGCTTCTAACATCAGTCTAATTTTTAGGAGGGAGAAGGTTCTTGATAATTTCCACCTTCTTTGTATCAACCTAGATCCCTTGAGGAGATATGTGATGACCAAGAACTATTCCTTCCTCCATCATCATAAAACATTTGTCTAGATTTAAGGATAACTAGTAGGTTTTAGAGTGAGTTAAAACTTTATCAAGGTGTTCCAATGTAAAGTCAAAAGTCTATCCACGAGACTATGAAATTATCCATGTATATTTCAACACTGTTGGTAGTCAGATAATAAAATATGGCTAACAATGCTTGCTAAAATATTGCTGGGGAATTACACAAACCAAAAGGTAAGACCCTATAGGCAATTTTTCCCCATGGATAGGTAAAGGTTGTTTTCTCTTGATCTTTAGGTGCAACCTGAATTTGATTATATCCACTAAATCCATCAAGAAAACAAAAATATTTCTTTCCAGCAAGAGGATCTAACACTTGATCTATGAATGGCAATGGAAAATGATCTTTGTATGTCACTTTGTTTAGTTCTCTATAGTCTATATATACTCTCATTTTTCAATTTTTCTTAGGCACTATAACCAATAGAGAGACCCACAGGCTATCAGAAATTGGGTAAATGAATCCTACTTCCAAAATTTTTTCAATTTCTTCTTTCACAATATTCCTCAAGGTAGGATTTAGTCTTCTCTGAAGTTGTCTTATAGGCTTGAAATCTTCAGTATAAATTCTGAGTACATACATCAGGGTGAATCCCTGACATATTTTTGTAATCCCAAGCAAAAGCATGGATGTGCTTCTGCAAAATAGCTATCAATTTTTTTTCCTTTTCCCTAGTAAGCTGGATATTTATGTTCAAAAATTTGCTTGGCTGGAATTCTATTTATTTTGTATTTGGAAGGAATGAATTTAATTCTTCACAATTGTTGGCTAGGGAATTAAGAGGACAATGATGATATGGGAGGACTTAAGAATTTTATGTCTCATTGATTTCTGATGGACACATATCTTGTATGTAACAATGAGAAGGGAAGATCAAGTGATGGTGCAACCCATGTGGTAATGAAATAGATGTTTCCTATGATGGTATATATGGCCTTTCTTTAGAACTTTGACCTTCTTCTCTCACTAGCAATTGATTTATATTGGCTACTTCTTCTAAACCTTGTTCATGCAGAACATTCATTAGGACTGTTTCATTTTATGAAATTTATATGTCATGGGGGTCTTCTATGTGTTCCCTTACTATTAAGGTGGCTAGTGTGGAAATAACATCTTATGGTTTTTCATCTAAGTTAGGAAAATATAACTGACTTGTGAAATTGCTTAAAGGTCTTGCAGGAGGATATAGAGAAATTTATTTTAGGTCAATACCATTTAAAATTGTCATTTTTCCAGATCTGTAGTCTATAAAGGTTGTTGTAGTTGCAATCCAGGGTCTTCCTAGGATAATGGCATATCCATGTGCTGATTTTATTGGCTATAAAACCAAAAAATCTATAGGGTATTCCCAAGAAGAAAATTCTATAGGGACATCTTCAATGATGCCTTCAGGTTTTGCAACTGACCTATCAGCTATTTCTAAAACTATGAATGTGGGGCTAAAATGTTTGACCTATAATTACTCCATTGTATCCTTGGTCATGATATTTATTATATCTCCTAGATCAAATAAGATGTTTGATATTGGTACTAAGCTTATGATCACTGTGATAACTAGACTTCCTGGGTCACTATAGTTTGGAGGTACTAGTTTTCCTGACAAGAGATCAGCTATCTTTCCTTCAACATGAACAATTTTAGGAAATGCTTTCTTTTTTCTTCTTGCTCTTCTATTGCAAAAATATCGAACAGATATTTGAATAATAGGTATCCTTAATGGCTTGCAATAAGGGCAGTGATATGGTTAATTTTTTGAGGTCTTTCACTAACTCTGATTCAGAATTTTCTACTGTAGTGTTAAGTCTCTTAGGGTATGGAATTATCCTTGATGAAGGTAATTGTTCTGACTGTGGTTCTTCTTTTTCCATTGTTGGTTTGACAATAGGTTCTTGAATTTTATCTTCTTTCACTTCAATTATAATAGGTTCAGGTAAAACTTTCCCTGAACGTAGTTGTATGTTGCTACAATCTAGAATTTGCTTATCTAAATTTCCTTCAGAATCAACCATATAGGCAGGAGTTGTCTACCTTATGTTATTTAGATTTATTACAGGTTGAGCTGGTAATTGAGGTTGTTTCACATGTTGCATTTGTTGATTTGGTTTTCCTTGAAAATTTTAATTTGGTGCAGGCAGCAAATTTTGATTTTGACCTTGATTTCTCTGCTGCCTAGGATAGGACTGATATTGTTGACCCCATTGTTGTTGATTTTGCATCCAAGATGGATTACTTTGATTCTGAGTCCATGGTGGGTTATTTTGATTCCATGATGGTTTATTCTAGTTTTGATTCCAATATGGATTATTCCAACCTGTCTATGGCCATTCTTGAGAATTTTTCCATTGAGAATAATTCCAAGGATGTTGGGGTGGTTTTGATTGTCCCCAAGACATGTTTCCATGGTTGTTTCCCCAATTTGTAGGAAAATGAGGGGTATTTTGATACCATTGAAATTTTACCTCTTGTATTGGTCCCACATAATTGAGTTCTATTTGAGTTTTTAGAATAGTTTTTAGTTGTGGTAGCAAATGACATTTTTCAATCAAATATCCTTTTGAGAAAATACTACAAATGGTTGAAATGGATGTTTTGTGTATAGGACATTCTTGTAAGGCATGTTTATTCCTACATCTTGGGCAATAAATTTCTAAAGGTTTTATGGTTTTTGCTTTAGCAAACATTTCTCCTAGAGATGTATTTAATTGTACCAAGATATTAGTCTTAAAATTTTCAAGTTCCTCTATTAGGTCCTTCACATCAGTGCCATTTGTACTCTTTTTCTTTATTTTTTGCCTAGTGCAAGAGTAATTTTTGCAAATATCCACAATCTCATCCATATTATGAGTACTTACATCCCCATTTCCCATAAAATTTAATACCTTTCTGGATTCATCTTGTAATCCTCTTAGAAAAATGGTTTTGCATAATTCTAGTTCTCCTAGTCCACACCTTCTTTGAACAAACACAAATCTATCAAGGTAATCTTCTAATGTTTCATCATCTTCTTGTTTACTGAATAACTCATATTTCCTATTCCTTACTCGATAATACTCTTGATACTTGTCTAAAAATATTGTCTCCATTTGATCCCAGGTTTGGATGGAATCTGGATGTAAGCTCATAAACCAGCGTAATGTTGAGTCCTTGAGTGTTAAAGTAAAAATATTGAGTTCTAATTATCATTTATATAGTCATAGGTTTGAAACACTACTTTGAACTCAAATAGGAACTGATCAGGATCTTCAGATGCAACACCCCAAAAGGTTTGAAGCACTGAAGGTGAGATTGTTTTCATTTTGAAGACAATTTTCAATCCAAAGATAAGGCTGGACTTGTCATTCCAAAGATAATTTTCAATTTGAAGATAAGGCCGGACTTGTCATTTCGAAAAAAAAATTTAATCTGAAGACAAAGCTTCATTTTGAAGATACAATGCATCAGTCATTCTGTAGATACAATGCAGCAGTCATTCTGTAGATACAATGCAGCAGTCATTCAAAAGATACAACAGAAACCAACATTCTTCTTTTAAAACATGTTTTGCTTATGCCAACTCTTATGAACACTTTTATACTAATTTTTAATTGTCATATACTATATATAAAATATTTACAATGAGAAAAGTGCAAGAAAAATATGCCTAGTTAAAACAAGTTAATGCAAGTTTTTGAAATATGACTGCTTTTGTTGATGCTCTGTTGAGGCTTACTGCAATACTTCAAAAACAAATCTAGTTGGTGAATTTGTACAATGGTGACTCAAAAATTTTCAAGGTTATGAATGCCAGAAAACTATTTTTCATGCATACCAACTCAGTAGTGCCTTAGAAAAAAAATTCACTGCTGAGTTATTCATTTTTTTCTCTTTTTTTTTTTATTCTGATTATGCCCATGAAGGAATTCACAACCAAAATTTATTCATCTTTTTGTTTTTTGATTTTTTTATTTTTATTTTTCTATTTTCTTGAAATCCATGATTATGCTCAATCTGTGGCAATTATGGTGGAAGATGGAATCTCTTCTACCGTTGTGCATCCAAGCTATCAAGTTGTTGCAAGAAATCCTCCTTATTTATAGGTGTATGGTACACTCGAAGGTGATGTCCATTCACTACCAACTTTCTCTCGTGAATCATCAATGGGAGAGAGGTGATCTGCTCTATTGTTAAATACTTCTTTAATATGGTATGGTCCAAGCCATCTAGTCCTTATTTTTCTAGGGAAGTCCACATAGCAAGAATAAAACAACAAAGACCAATCTCCTTGCTAAAATTTTCTCTATTGCAGTTGGCCATCATGCCACAGCTTCCTCTACTCCTGAATTACTTTAGTTTGGTACAGAGCATCCAAATGAAGTTCATACAATGCATTCAGCTACATAATCCTATTTGCATATGCAAGTGACAATTCAATTCCAATTTCCAATGTTGTGCACAATGTTAATAGCTCAAATTTAATAGGTAGGAGGGGATTTTTATCAAAAACTAGTTCATAAGGTGTGAATCCAGTAGTGGATTTCCAAGTAGTATTGTAAGCCCAAACTACTTCAGGCAATTTATCTAGCTAGTTTCTCCTATGAACATCTACTATTTTCATCAAGATTCATTCCAATTCTCAGTTTGTTACCTCAAATTGGCCATTTTCTTGTGGGTGGTAAGGTGATGATTTCCTATGTTTGATTTCATATAACTCTATAAAAGCCTCAATAACTTTAGATGCAAATTGGGGTCCTTGGTCTATGGTGATAGACTGTGGAGCTCCAAATCTCTGAAAAAATTGGTTATACAAGAAATCAATGACCTTCTCTTCACAAGCATGTTTGAAAGCATGCACCTCTACCCACTTTGTCAGGTAATCAGTGCATACCAGAATATGCACCTTTTCTTGAGAAGGTAGATCAATAGGTCCCACAAAATCAAGCCCCCACCTCTCAAATGGTTCTAAAATCACTTGAGGCTGTAGTGGAATTTCGTTTGTGTGAGTGGTTTTCCCCATTATTTGGCATGCATCACAATGCCTGATGTACTTTTTCACATCCTTGTGAAGAGATGGCCAATAATATCTTGTTCCTAAAATTTTCCTAATTGTGCTTTTTATATAATAGTGTCCACTAGAGGGTTCATCATGACAAGCCCTAAGGATATCATATACCTCATCCTTTTAGATGCACCTATGTAACACATAGTCAGGACTACTCTTGAAAAGCATACCTTGAATCCATTCAAAAGAAGAGCTCTATTTGATCAATTGTTTTCTTTGTTTGGAAGTAAAATGTGGGAGAACTTTCCCCATGACCAAATAGTTGGATATATCTGCAAACCAAGGTGATTGGATAGATATAGCAAATAATTTTTCATCAGGAAAAGTGTCCTCCACTAATTCCCCTTCCTTTATGTTCTGCAACCTGGACAAAAAATCTGCTACAATATTAGTTTTTTCTACTTTATCGATTATTGTGATATCAAATTTTTGCAGCAACAATAACCAACGAATAATCCTTGCACTCACCATAGGCTTATTCATAAAATATTTAATGGGTGTGTTATCTGTGTGAATTAATATTTGATAACCTGTGATGTAATACCTGAATTTATTGATGGCATAGATTAATTCCAAGAATTCTTTCTTAGTTGTGGTATAATTTTTTTTAGCTCTGTCAAGTTCTTGCTAATGCGAGTAGATAGCATAGTGTTCACCATTGTTGATTTTTCCCAATGCTACTCCAATTGCACTATTGGAAGAATCATTCTGTATGTGGAATGATAATGTCTAGTTAGGTCCTCTTAACACACGTGGAGTTATTAAATTTTCTTTCAAAGCTTCAAATGATTCCTGACACTTTTTAGACTAGGATAATTTAGAATATTTAGTCAATACGATAAACATGGGATGGTCTATTGTGCTAAAGCTGGGAATAAACCTGTGGTAAAAACCAATGTGTCCTAGGAAGCTTCTAACATCAGTCTAATTTTTAGGAGGGAGAAGGTTCTTGATAATTTCCACCTTCTTTGGATCAACCTAGATCCCTTGAGGAGATATGTGATGACCAAGAACTATTCCTTCCTCCATCATCATAAAACATTTGTCTAGATTTAAGGATAACTAGTAGGTTTTAGAGTGAGTTAAAACTTTATCAAGGTGTTCCAATGTAAAGTCAAAAGTCTATCCACAGACTATGAAATTATCCATGTATATTTCAACACTGTTGGTAGTCAGATAATAAAATATGGCTAACAATGCTTGCTAAAATATTTCTGGGGAATTACACAAACCAAAAGGTAAGACCCTATAGGCAATTTTTCCCCATGGATAGGTAAAGGTTGTTTTCTCTTGATCTTTAGGTGCAACCTGAATTTGATTATATCCACTAAATCCATCAAGAAAACAAAAATATTTCTTTCCAGCAAGAGGATCTAACACTTGATCTATGAATGGCAATGGAAAATGATCTTTGTATGTCACTTTGTTTAGTTCTCTATAGTCTATATATACTCTCATTTTTTAATTTTTCTTAGGCACTATAACCAATAGAGAGACCCACAGGCTATCAGAAATTGGGTAAATGAATCCTACTTCCAGAATTTTTTCAATTTCTTCTTTCACAATATTCCTCAAGGTAGGATTTAGTCTTCTCTGAAGTTGTCTTATAGGCTTGAAATCTTCAGTATAAATTCTATGAGTACATACATCAGGGTGAATCCCTGACATATTTTTGTAATCCCAAGCAAAAGCATGGATGTGCTTCTGCAAAATAGCTATCAATTTTTTTTCCTTTTCCCTAGTAATCTGGATATTTATGTTCAAAAATTTACTTGGCTGGACTTCTATTTATTTTGTATTTGGAAGGAATGAATTTAATCCTTCACAATTGTTGGCTAGGGAATTAAGAGGACAATGATGATATGGGACGACTTAAGAATTTTATGTCTCATTGATTTCTGATGGACACATATCCTGTATGTAACAATGAGAAGGGAAGATCAAGTGATGGTGCAACCCATGTGGTAGTGAAATAGATGTTTCCTATGATGGTATATATGGCCTTTCTTTAGAACTTTGACCTTCTTCTCTCACTAGCAATTGATTTATATTGGCTGCTTCTTCTAAACCTTGTTCATGCAGAACATTCATTAGGACTGTTTCATTTTATGAAATTTATATGTCATGGGGGTCTTCTATGTGTTACCTTACTACTAAGGTGGCTAGTGTGGAAATAACATCTTATGGTTTTTCATCTAAGTTAGGAAAATATAACTGACTTGTGAAATTGCTTAAAGGGCTTGCAGGAGGATATAGAGAAATTTATTTTAGGTCAATACCATTTAAAATTGTCATTTTTCCAGATCTGTAGTCTATAAAGGTTGTTGTAGTTGCAAGCCAAGGTATTCCTAGGATAATGGCATATCCATGTGCTGATTTTATTGGCTATAAAACCAAAAAATCTATAGGGTATTCCCAAGAAGAAAATTCTATAGGGACATCTTCAATGATGCCTTCAAGTTTTGCAACTGACCTATCAGCTATTTCTAAAACTATGAATGTGGGGCTAAAATGTTTGACCTATAATTACTCCATTGTATCCTTGGTCATGATATTTATTATATCTCCTAGATCAACTAAGATGTTTGATATTGGTACTAAGCTTATGATCACTGTGATAACTAGACTTCCTGGGTCACTATAGTTTGGAGGTACTAGTTTTCCTGACAAGAGATCAGCTATCTTTCCTTCAACATGAACAGTTTTAGGAAATGCTTTCTTTTTTCTTCTTGCTCTTCTATTGCAAAAATATAGAACAGATATTTTAATAATAGGTATCCTTAATGGCTTGCAATAAGGGCAGTGATATGGTTAATTTTTTGAGGTCTTTCACTAACTCTGATTCAGAATTTTCTACTGTAGTGTTAAGTCTCTTAGGGTATGGAATTATCCTTGATGAAGGTAATTGTTCTACCTGTGGTTCTTCTTCTTTTTCCATTGTTGGTTTGACAATAGGTTCTTGAATTTCATCTTCTTTCACTTCAATTATAATAGGTTCAGGTAAAACTTTCCCTGAACGTAGTTGTATGTTGCTACAATCTAGAATTTGCTTATCTAAATTTCCTTCAGAATCAACCATATAGGCAGGAGTTGTCTACCTTATGTTATTTAGATTTATTACAGGTTGATCTGGTAATTGAGGTTGTTTCACATGTTGCATTTGTTGATTTGGTTTTCCTTGAAAATTTTAATTTGGTGCAGGTAGCAAATTTTGATTTTGACCTTGATTTCTTTGCTGCCTTGGATAGAACTAGTATTGTTGACCCCATTGTTGTTGATTTTGCATCCAAGATGGATTACTTTGATTCTGAGTCCATGGTGGGTTATTTTGATTCCATGATGGTTTATTCTAGTTTTGATTCCAATATGGATTATTCCAACCTGTCTATGGCCATTCTTGAGAACTTTTCCATTGAGAATAATTCCAAGGATGTTGGGGTGGTTTTGATTGTCCCCAAGACATGTTTCCATGGTTGTTTCCCCAATTTGTAGGAAAATGAGGGGTATTTTGATACCATTGAAATTTTACCTCTTGTATTGGTCCCACATAATTGAGTTCTATTTGAGTTTTTAGAATAGTTTTTAGTTGTGGTAGCAAATGACATTTTTCAATCAAATATCCTTTTGAGAAAATACTACAAATGGTTGAAATGGATGTTTTGTGTATAGGACATTCTTGTAAGGCATGTTTATTCCTACATCTTGGGCAATAAATTTCTAAAGGTTTTATGGTTTTTGCTTTAGCAAACATTTCTCCTAGAGCTGTATTTAATTGTACCAAGATATTGGTCTTAAAATTTTCAAGTTCCTCTATTAGGTCCTTCACATCAGTGCCATTTGTACTCTTTTTCTTTATTTTTTGCCTAGTGCAAGAGTAATTTTTGCAAATATCCACAATCTCATCCATATTATGAGTACTTACATCCCCATTTCCCATAAAATTTAATACCTTTCTGGATTCATCTTGTAATCCTCTTAGAAAAATGGTTTTGCATAATTCTAGTTCTCCTAGTCCACACCTTCTTTGAACAAACACAAATCTATCAAGGTAATCTTCTAATGTTTCATCATCTTCTTGTTTAATTATGAATAACTCATATTTCCTATTCCTTACTCGATAATACTCTTGATACTTTTCTAAAAATATTGTCTCCATTTGATCCCAGGTTTGGATGGAATCTGGATGTAAGCTCATAAACCAGCGTAATGTTGAGTCCTTGAGTGTTAAAGTAAAAATATTGAGTTCTGATTATCATTTATATTGTCATAGGTTTGACACACTACTTTGAACTCAAATAGGAACTGATCAGGATCTTCAGATGCAACACCCCAAAAGGTTTGAAGCACTGAAGGTGAGATTGTTTTCATGGGAGAGTTCTGTGTGGGATTCAGAAGAATATGATATTTAAATGTTCTAGGAGGTTGGAGCACATCTTGATCATATTGATCATTTTAATTATGGACACGACCATGTTGGTCATCCCCATCTGGATTGCCTATTTCTGCCACAATTTCCTATTCTTTAGAAATAGTTAAACCTATCCAAATTTCTTTCTCAAGAGATCCAAAACCTTCTGTTGATAATGAGTATTGTAATTTTTATTGCTCAGGAGATTTTGATGATGATGAAACTGGTGGTTTTTGTTTTAGTTTTTCTGGTAGTTCAAACAAAGGTGATTCACCCCTTAGG
The DNA here is from genome assembly GCA_028583015.1 of Wollemia nobilis. Classification (NCBI taxonomy): domain Eukaryota; kingdom Viridiplantae; phylum Streptophyta; class Pinopsida; order Araucariales; family Araucariaceae; genus Wollemia; species Wollemia nobilis. The sequence goes on from JAQPPZ010001844.1 coordinate 5,802,902, forward strand.
CATGAAGATCTTCTTAATGGAATAATCCAGGGATATCTTTGGATAATTTTTCCTTATTCATCCTAGGATTAATCATTCATACCCACTCCTTAATGACATAAATTGTAAGTCAATAATTGTTACTTAACCAGCTATTATATTCATATTTTACCCTAAATTTTTACAAATCAGTCTAATTAACAACTATTGAATTGTTGACACCTTCTAACAACACTCTCCCCGGCAATGACACCAAAATTATGCGTTGTCATTAAGCACATCATTAATTCTCAATGAATTTGTCAATCCAGGGTAGTGTACAAGGCTATCTATGAAAGAAGGAGTGAACAGGGCTATAATTTAAGGTCAATTGGGAGCAGCAAGTCTTATTGGTGGAACTAATTATGTGGGGGTTGTTGAGAAGCAACACACCCCCACTAAAAAAATGAATTTCCATCCTTTGAAAATATTTAGCTTTCATTTTACAATAGGGACCCTCTTGATGTTTTCCAAGTTTTTATTCCAAATTTTGCTTGCCTCCTTCTTCTTCAAGTTTTGCATATATCAAAGTATCTAAGTAGGCTTGCATGTGACTTTAATTTCAATATTGAATTCACTTTTTTAAATGTTAGAATCATTCTGAGTAAAAAGATCTTTCACTGATATGTAAAAATGCATAATACAGATGAATGAATTCATTTTAGTCAACTTGCAATTTTTGGAAAATTTGCCTTTTTTGGAGGCATCGTGATTTCATGACATTTTCCATTTTTGGAAATGTCACGATTTCATGACGTGTTTTAAGGCAAAATGCCTAAGACATGGCTGTGTCACAAAATTGTGATGTCATGATTTCACAACGTCGTGAAATCACGACACGAAAGAAATGCAAAAGGCCTAAGGCATGGCCATGTCGCGAAATCGTGACGTCGCGATTTTGCGACATGGCCATGCCTTAGGCTTTTTCCTTACTACCATGTCACAATTTCACGATATCACTAATCTATGGGGAAAATAGTAGCACTATTTTAGAATCCAGGACTCTAGTTTCAAAACAATATAAACCATGTACCATGCTTTGCCACAAATATTCTTCAAAATAATTTAACTACTACCTGATAGTTGTCAAAATTTCCCAAGGACATACTAGGTTGAATCATTTAAGGAAGATTTTTGATGTGCAATTACAAGCGTATAAAACTTTCTTCAAGAATGACTAGGTCTTCGAATTTTGTACTCTGGATTGATCAGCTTTTCTAGATTGTGAAAGGGGAAACCGAGTAGGGCTTTGTTTACTAGTTTAGCCTTTTACAACCCCGACAGAGTTACTCTTTAGGTTTTCACGACCCTGATCCACAATTGTGAAGTAGTATCTACAACTTGGTAAAATAAAACATCTTCTGAAGCCTTGGCTATCTCTTTCATTACATAACTTTTGTCTTCCTTTTTTTTTGTGTGGGAAATAACAGAGTGCCAGTTTTATGTTGTCTTGCTCAACTTTCACCTTCTCTCTCTCTCCTTTGAAATATACCAAAATCTGAAAAAGCCTTGCTAAAAAAACAATTTTTTTTTTTTTTTATATTTCATCAATCTGGAACTGCTTCAGCCTAGGTACTGATAGCCTCTATGGATACTCAAATAATTCCATGAGTCAGAGTCCCCTCTTATGACCAAATTTTCTTGGATTCTTTGGGATTTTCTCTAGCCAAACAGTATAGCAGTTTCTTTATAATTAAAATAATTATGGCAAGCAAGACACAAAATCCAATCATCTTTCTACTATTGTTCTGAATAACAAAATAGTTCCACTGTTCAGTTTAAGCAGACTATCTCTTAATTAGAATAAAACAAAATGAACACAAGATTTTGAACTCAGAATAAAACAATTTTTTAAAGGCTAATTCTTTCTTTACTGCCCAGGCAAAACTAAAAAAAAAAACAGAATTTTAAAAGCAAAAAGAAATTTGTACAGACCTCAAAGGATAAACACAGAACTTTAAAATCAAACAAAATAAAATAAAAACAAACTACCTCAAAGCCTATTTACAATATATACACATGTTACAACGTCTTTGTGATTTATTCAAATGATGTATCGGATGGGACTGTTGAGAAATAATGCTTTAGGTATTGACCATTAACAGGAAGGTTCAAAAAATTACCCTCAAGGTCCTATAGACGGAATGCATTATTACCTAGGATCTCGGCAATCTGGTATGGCCCTATCCATAGCGGTTACAACTTTGTATGTTTACCTTTCTTTTCATGGGCTTTGTCCCATAGAAGCACCAAGTCTGCGAGTCTGAAGGCCTTCACTCTGGCTCTTTTGTCAAAATAGTGTTTGACTATTTCTTGGTGCTGACTGAAATGTTCCAGGGCTTGAAGTCATTCGTCCTGCAAATTAGTTAAATCCAAAATACGAGCCTCTGCATCTACTTGATCCTCAAAATAGTCTAAAAAAAATTGATAAGTAGGCAATTTCAAAGAAATAGGAACAATGGGTTGAATACCATACAACAAAGCAAATGGGGAAGTCTTAAGAGCTACTTTATGTCTTATCCTGTCAGCCCAAAGTGCATATTTCAATAAAGTGTGCCATTTTCTGGGTTTGTCTACAACAGACTTCTTAATGGCATTCATTAGATTCTTATTTGTGGACTCAGCTAGTCCATTACCCTAGGGATAATAGTTGGATGCAAATATGATGACTATCCCCATCTGGTATGCCCACTCTACAAACTCTAATGATTGAAAGGCTAGCCCATTATCACACACCAAATTCAAAGGAACTCCAAACCTGGTTATGATATTTGACTCTAGAAATTCGATCACCTCATGGGTTGTACTCCTCATGGTAGTTGTTGCTTCAACCCATCTTGTGCAATAATCAATGGCTGTTAGAACATACTTATGCCCTACTGATGAATTTGGGTTTATCACACCCACAAAGTCAAGTCCCCATTGCATAAAAGGTTTGTTTATTACAACAGGCTGCAATGGTAGAGCTTGATTAGCCTCTTTGGATGCAAAAGTCTGACACTGATGGCAAGTTCTCACATGTTGATGTGCATATTTAAATAATGTAGGCCAGTAATAGCTTGCCCTCAATATCCTGTGTGCAGTAGTGGAACCTGAAGAATGCCCGGCCCCTAACTTCTCATGAAAACTGGACATCACCTCATTGACTTCATTTTGAGAAATGCATCTTAAGAAAATGCCAACATAATTTTCTCTATACAAGTTACCTCCTTTGAGCAAAAAATGAGAAGATTTTAACTTTAGTGCTCTTCTCTGGGTTCTATTTAGGTGAGATGGGCAAACTCCAAATCACAACAAATGAATGATATCTCCATACCAATCATCGAATCTAGAATCCAGCTGATTAATTTCTCCTTGTATAGGTACTTCAGCAATATGTCGAGACAACCCAAGTCCTCTGATTAATTTTGTAGGCCAAATTTCTAAGTCGTATTCCTGTAGTCTTGTAACCCAATTACCTCTCAGTTCACCCAATTCGTCCTGGCTTAATAAGTACTTGATAGCTGGATCAGGAACTATAGCATGGACTTTGCTTCTTAGTATGTAGTGCCTGAATTGCTTAATTGCTCTTACTAAGGCATAGGCTTGCTTATCCAAGTGAGAGTATTTGAGCTCAGCCCCCTTTAAGTTGGTACTCTTGAAGGCAATCAGATGCTCCCTTGTTTCTCTTCGTTGGGTCAAAACCGTAGCAAGTGTGTGTTCTGAAGAAAAAGAGTACAAATAAAAATATGTACTGAAGTTTGGGCTCACCAGCACTAGAGCTTGTTGGATGGTAGATTTGATCTCCTAGAACGCTATTTTGGCTTCTGTTGTCCAAATGATCTTAGCAGTTTCCTTCAACATGTCATTCAGTGGCTTGACTATTTCTATGAAGCCGAAGATGAACTTCTTGACAAAATTAATTTTCCCAAAAAATGATCTTAACTCTTTCTTAGAGTTGGGAAAGGGTATGTCGGATATGGCTTCAACTCTATCAGGATCCATGGAAATGCCATCTTTGGTGATCAAGTGTCCAAGGATATTTCCTTCCGTTACACCAAAAACACACTTCTTTGGATTCAAAGAAATGTCGAACTCCCTACATTTGTTGAAAATAGACTCCAAGTGTTTTACGTGGTCAAACAAAGATTTAGAGAAAACTGTTAAGTCATCCATGTAAACAACAATGCACTTACCCATAAGGCCTTTGAAAGCATGATCCATCGCACATTGAAAAGTAGCTCCGACATTAATCAATCCGAATGGCATTCTTTTGTAGGCAAAAGTTCCCCACTTGGTTGTGAAGGCAGTTTTCATCCTATCTTCCTTTTCAACTAATATCTGATTATACCCTGAGAAATCGTCTAGGAAAGACATCATTTCCAAACCATTGACAATATGTAGCACCTCATCCATCGAAGGCAGAGGATAATTATCTTTCTCAGATGCCTTGTTCAAATTTCTAAAATCCACACACAAGCGGATCTCTCCATTTTTCTTTTTGACCGACACCAAATTGGCCACCCAAGTAGAATGCCTAATGGGAAAAATAATGGTGGCACTCAATAATTTTTCTACCTCCTTCTTGATGAGGGGCTCTAGCAGAGCGTTGACATGCCTCTATTTTTGCTGGAAAGGTTTGCAAAACTCTTTTAAAGGTATAACATGAGTGTAAACTTTCGGATCAAAAACCTTTAAGTCTTTGTAAGACTAGGCCATAACATCCTTGGACCTGTGAAGAAAATCAATCATATTTCTTTTTATTTCTGGGTCACAAGTTTTAGCCAACTTGAGGTGCTTGGGATCTTCTTCAGTCCCCACATTCAGGTTCTCAGTCTCACTGTTTTTTACACCCATAGAATCCTCAGAACTCACCTTTTGCTTTATTTGGTCAACATCAAAGAGCCACTCGAGTTCCACCATTCCTTTTGTAATTCTATTATCTTTCAACATTATTATTCCCCTTTCATCGTCTAACTACTCCAGCAGAGTATCCCTTTGTCCATCATCGATTATAGCATTTTCAAATGCTTTGGTACTCTGTAAAAAATTTATAATCTGCTGGTCATCAGAGAAAACCTGAAAATTATCCACATTATTTGGGACCGAAGGACAAGGGACTAACTCGATCGAAAACTTGTTCCATTTGAATTCTTCTAGTGGTTTCGGACTTGCAGTTGATGAAGCCAAGACATCTGCACGTGAATTCTGCTCTCTAGGTATGTGCGTTAAATTAAAAGCATCAAAATATTCCATGAGATCCCATGCTCGGTGTTTGTATCCTTTTAAATAATATGCTTTGCACTAGAATTTACCTTTAACTTGATTAGCCACCAACTCTGAATCTATAAAAACTTGGATATTTCTTACACCTCTGTCCAGAGAAAATTTCAATCCTAGCACTAGTGCTTCGTATTCCGCTAAATTATTTGTGCAAGGGAACTGTAGGCGATAAGACATAAAATATGTCTGACTCTCAGGCCCTTTAAGGACTTCCCCTATACCAGAACCTTGTTTAGATTTAGCCCCATCCACATGAAGTGTCCAAACTTCATTACTATGAACAAGATGAGATTTACTAAACTTCTCATTTTGTCCCATTGTTAAATTATAAACTCCAATATCTACATCAACAATATTTACAGTCTCATTTTCTACATTATATTCAGTGATCGTATGTTTGTATCTGGGTTCTCTTTCAACCCTTAATTGGTTTGCAACTCCTTTCCATGGAAACCACATGTGTGAAAAGTCAGTTGCCAAGTATCCATTCAAATATTTCGACCAATCCCTACTCAGAAGCATCCCGTACCCCATAGGAATATCCACCACCTGAATTTCAATTTTGTGTTGTGCCCTTGGCTCAGATGCTAATTGGATATGAATATTCTGAAGTTCACCTACTACTTTAACCTCTGATTTGTCCAATTGGACAACTCTTCTTTCAGTATTCATTGGGGTCAAACCCAACTGTTGACAAATGGCCAAAGGCATAACATTAGCTGAAGCACCTGAATCTACCAGACGAGTTGTGTAAGTTTTTCCCAAAAATACGAACGGTCAGTAGAAAAGGTGGAACTTCAATCTTCTCTTTATACATGGCTACATTTGCATTTGCCATCTTCTTTCCCCTATCCAAAGATTTGGTAGTAGGCCCAGAGTATGTTTTAATCAAGTTATCCCTCTGTTCTGAAATTTGGGCCAACTCATGAAGAGTGATGTTGGCTTTGATCTTCTTCATGTCCTCTACTATATTATATCCCTTATTGAGTGGAGGGACAAATGCATTTGGTCCTCTCAAATTTCCTCCCTTGGGTGGAGATGGGTTATTGCTTGAATATGGATCTGGAGGAACATTGTGGGAGTTGTCCAGAGGGGTAGATGTAGTGTTGGGCTCCGGATTTCTATTTCTGAGGTTGTAGTTGTCCCTCCTGTATTGTTGAAAATCCTACACCTCATCCATAGGCATTTCAACTACATTCTTAGACTCACCTAGGAAAGTGAAAGAATCTAAGACCATAGTTGCACTGTGGCTGGATGAACTTGGGCTATCTACATTTCTTTGATGTTTAGGAGAAATCAACTCCCTAGATAAAGCTTCAAAGGCGTTACAAAATTCCAAACAATCCAACTCCTTGTGCTGAGAAGTAGCATGTATCCTGCACCAGTTAGTCAAAGCCAAATCACAAATATTTACATCATGACCTTTACCTTTATAATCCTTATTGGGTTCGTATGGGGGCCGAGTGAATATGTTCTGCTAATAAGAATACCTGTTTGAGTTCTCCCCAATAGAAACCTACCTTTTAAAACTTAAAAAGTCATTGGCCAACTTTTGGACTATTTTTGACACTTCCTCAACTCTTGTGTTATCAGCTTCTTTACCTGGATTCTATACATTTTTAGTAGGTGTTACAGCCAATGGATTGCTTATCGGTGGGATTTGATGTGTTGGCAACATCATCTGATGCGGTATGGGATTGAAGACATGGGTACCTTGTGTGACCAAAGGAATTTGATGAGCATTTAAAGGTTGAGGCCCCAATTGCATTTTCAGAACTAAAGCTTCTTTGTAAGCCTCCATTAGATTGGTAATAGAGGCATCTCTTTTCAAGAAAATAGAAGTCATTGGATCTAGAGAATTCCTAAAAATATCTAAGGCCAGGTCTGCATTTGGCACATAATAACCAGTCAGTCTACCATAAGCCTTCTAAAATATGACATTGTATGATCAGACAGATTCATTTACTTCTCTTTTAATACCAGAAAACTGTTGATATAATACACTGGGATCTATTACTTCACCAAACTGCGATACAAAAACCTTTTCCAAGTCATTCCAACTGGTAATAGAATCGTTAGTGAGATTTAGAAACCAGTCATAAGCTCCCTCCTGGAGAGTGAACGGGAACAATCTGCAAGCGACATCTTCATGTTGTACATTTAACAATTTTAGAGCATTCTTGAATGCTACTAGATGTTCTTCTGCTATCCTAGTTCCATCATGCTTGTATCTGGGAAGATATCTCTCAAGATTTTTGGGTAGGTCATGGGCTGCACCCGAGATATTTAAGGCAGTGGAACCCAACCAGTTGGCCATTACTACTTGATTGACGATGATACTTTCGAGTTGTACTTGGAGTAACTACAAGTGGTGACAAAACTATTTCGAACAAGGACTTGGCCCTTCTGAGGCTGCTTCTTCTTGGAGTTTCTAACTCAGGCACAAGGAGCTCTCCAGCTCTAGAATGGGACCTTGTTACTCTATAAGTGGAATCCAGCTTTTCACAAGCAACTTATAACCTTACAATCCTTAACAAACTACTAAACTTCAGGTCCTCCTTTCTAGCAATTTTAAATGTTGGTGTTGAGTTCCGCTATTTAGGCAAAAACTCAAAAAAACAAGTTTTAAAAGAGCTGAGGAGGAGGAAAAGGCTACCAGACTCTGGATAAAACATAGTATTTGTTAAATACCACATACAATCATATTTCCCAACCCAAGCGCACTAAGAACGTAAGTTCAAGGCCCTCCTTCTAGCGCCAATTTTAAATGTTGGTTCGACTTTTATACACACCCTGTGAAGAATGAGCATAAAATACCGATAACACTTATAAGAGATAAATCCCACTCACTTTAGGATCTTGTTGGATATCCAAGGTGTGAGTTACAGAGTTGGGTTAAATGTCTATTCACTCTTTTTCGCTTTTGGAATAGTTTCAAGTGGATTGTCTGTTACCTTACAATGGGTTCTGGACTTGGTTCAGTACTTTTTTTGGAATTGGTTATCTTTGTGGATACTCAGATTTACAATCAGTTCTTTGATCTAGCTCTTTATGTGTTAGCAGATTTAAATAAAAGACAAATTTAAAAGAAAATAAAAATGGATCATTCAATCGGTGGAATAGAGAGAGTAGGGTAGGGCAAAAAGAGAAATTTATCTAACTTAGCTACAAAACCAAAACTACCAATTTTAGTTATACCGGTTAGCTTCACAATAGAAAAAATCAAAGAGGAAAGTGTCCAGCTTTCTAAGATCACCTTCCACTAAGAGCATAAGACAAAGAAAACAACAGATCTAAAAGAAAATCACAAACAGAAGGGAAGTCGATTAAAATTGGTATCATTCACTAGCAGCCTAGCTCACACAGTGAGGACAGAGCAATTAGAATAGGCCTGAACCTTAAATCTGTAATTTTCCCTAACATACAATAAAGAAAATGAAGCCTAGCAGCATATCCAACCTTGGTAACACAGATCTACAACATAATTTAAATAAACCTTAATGAAACAAAAACAAAAGAAGATGAACTTATCACAATCTGAGAGAGATTAGGCTCCTAGCCACGCTATCACAGAAAATGAAAAGTCACACCAACTCTAAGTCTAGAACAAAGCTCTCAAACAAGATTTGCAGGAAATTGCTCCAATAGCTTTTATTTCTAAGTTTTTGCCTCCCTGAATTTACATTTAGAAGTATTTATAGACTCAAGATAGACCCTGATCTTTTCAAAAATATCTTCTTCTCAAACCCTAAAACTTATCCTCTAAACCTTACTCCCTCGATTTTACAATATAAGCCCCTTTAAAAATAGAGTTTTGAATAAACCCTAACCACTCTGCAAATCTTAGTGTAGTTACTTGCCATAAATGGAGAAGGCATGATCTGATATTATTCTCATCCATCTGTAACTACAAGTAAATATCTTCATCTTTCTGGTGCACTTGCCGGGAGCGCCTCATTAATTCCTCAGAAAAATTTGGAATGAGTCACTGGTTTCTCTGACATTTTATCTTTGTAGAGCCACTTCTGAGTTAAAATTCTCTGCACGCCATTACTTTCACCATAAATTCTCCTGTTAAATGCGTCCATCGACAAATTTCGGTAACTATGTGTAGATATTTTCATTTTTCGATCAATTGCCGACATATTCTATTAAATGGGTAGTTGCTTAGTCATCGTAAAGTCTCTTTGTGGCCAGATCTGTAAAATTTGGATGAACCAACAATTCTCGGCATCTCAAATTTCCATCTGATGGCCTTCATTTAACCTGTGCTTATTTTGTCCTTTTTTGCCATTACTTTCGCTAGTATGCAACTGCCAGCTGGCTTTCTACAAAAGAACAAGCAAGGATTAGTATTTTAACATTATTAATTTAAAACCCTAATGTTCATTATATGTCGGCTTTATTTTTTGACACGTGTCACAAAATCATGACGTCCCCATCACTCTGCTCTTTCCCAAGCTCTTCTGCCACGAAACCACGACATGTCACAATTTCATGACATGTTGCAAAATCGCGACATTCCCTTGAATTTGCACTGCTTAACTCTTCCACGTCGTGAAATCATGACACGTCGCGATTTCGTGACGTTCCATTTCCTTCTACATTGTTTAACTCTTGTGTCATGATTTTGCGACGTCGCAAAATTGCGATATCGCGATTTCATGACACCTTCTCTGCCTTGGGCTCCTTCTTCTCTGTTGTGTCACAATTTCGCGACACAGCCATGCCTTAGGCTTTTGCCTTTCTATCGTGTCATAATTTTGTGATGTCATGAAATCGTGACATCACAATTTCGTGACACGACCATGCCTTAGGATTTTGCCTTACTGTCGTGTCATGATTTCGTGATGTCGCAAAATTGTGATGTCATGATTTCGCGACACGACCATGCCTTAGGCCTTTGCCTTTCTACCGTGTCACGATTTCATGATGTCGTGAAATCGTGACGTCGCAATTTCACGACACGACCATGCCTTAGGCCTTTGCCTTTCTATCATGTCGTGATTTCGCGACGTCACGATTTCATGACACGACCATGCCTTAGGCCTTTTACCTTAAAACACGTCGCGAAATCATGACATTTCTAGAAATGGAAAATGTCACGAAATTGCGATGCCTCCAAAAAAGGCAAATTTTTCAAAAATTGCAAGTTGACTAAAATGAATTCATTCATCTGTATTCTGTATTTTTACATATCAGTGAAAGATCTTTTTACTCAGAATGATTCTAACATTTAAAGAAGTGAATTCAAGATTGAAATTAAAGTGAATTCAATATTGAAATTAAAGTCACATGTGTTGAGAAGCAACACACTCCCACTAAAAAAATGAATTTCCATCCTTTGAAAATATTTAGCTTTCATTTTACAGTAGGGACCCTCTTGATGTTTTCCAGGTTTTTATTCCAAATTTTTGCTTGTCTCCTTCTTCAAGTTTTGCATATATCAAAGTATTTAAGTAGGCTTGCATGTGACTTTAATTTCAATCTTGAATTCACTTCTTTAAATGTTAGAATCATTCTGAGTAAAAATATCTTTCACTGATATGTAAAAATACAGAATACAGATGAATGAATTCATTTTAGTCAACTTGCAATTTTTGGAAAATTTGCCTTTTTTGGAGGCATCACGATTTCGCAACATTTTCCATTTTTGGAAATGTCACGATTTCGCGACGTGTTTTAAGGCAAAAGGCCTAAGGCATGGCCGTGTCGCAAAATTGTGACGTCACAATTTTGTGACGTCACAAAATCATGACACGACAAAAAGGCAAAAGGCCTAAGGCATGGCCGTGTCACGAAATCATGACGTCGCGATTTTGTGACGTCGCAAAATTGCGACACGACAGAAAGGCAAAGGCCTAAGGCATGGCCGTGTCATGAAATCGCGACGTCGTGAAATCATGACATGACAAAAAGGCAAAAGCCTAAGGCATGGCTATGTCGTGAAATCATGACACGGCAAAGAAGAAGGAGCCCAAGGTAGAGAAGGTGTTGCAAAATCGTGACGTCACGATTTCGTGACGTTGCAAAATCATGACATAAGAGTTAAACAGTGCAGAAGGAAAGGGAACATCGTGAAATCATGACGTGTCATGATTTTGCGATGTGGAAGAGTTAAGCAATGCAAATTCAAGGGAACGTCGTGATTTTGCGACATGTCGCGAAATCGTGACATGTCGTGGTTTCACGGCAGAAGAGCTGGGAAAGACCAGAATGCAGGAGGACATCGTGATTTTGTGACATGTGTCAAAAAATAAAGCCGACATATAATGAACATTGGGGTTTTAAATTAATAATGTTAAAATACTAATCCTTGCTTGTTATTTTGCAGAAATCCAGCTGGCAGTTGCATATTAGCGAAAGTAATGGCAGAAAAGGACAAAATAAGCACGGGTTAAATGAAGGTCGTCAGATGAAAATTTGAGATGCCGAGAATTGCTGGTTCATCTAGATTTTATAGATCTGGCCACAAAGAGACTTTACGATGACTAAGAAACTGCCCATTTAATAGAATATGTCAGCAATTGACCGAAAAATGAAAATATCTACACATAGTTACCGGAATTTGCCAATGGACACATTTAACAAGAGAATTTATGGTGAAAGTAATGGCGTGTAGAGAATTTTAACTCAGAAGCGGCTCTGCAAAGATAAAATGTCAGAGAAACCAGTGACTCATTCTGAATTTTTTTGAGGAATTAATGAGGTGCTCCCAGCAAGTGCACTAGAAAGATGAAGATATTTACTTACACAGTGCCCATTTATGGAATATATCGGCGACCAGCCAAAAAATGAAGATATTTACTTGTAGTTACAGATGGATGAGAATAATATCAGATCATGCCTTCTCCATTTATGGCAAGTAACTGCACTAAGATTTACAGAGTGGTTAGGGTTTATTCAAAACTCTATTTTTAAATGGGCTTATATTGTAAAGCCAAGGTAGTAAGGTTTAGAGGATAAGATTTAGGGTTTGAGAAGAAGATATTTCTAAAAAGATCAGGGTCTGTCCTAAATCTATAAATACTTCTTCTGAATGTAAATTCAGGGAGGCGAAAACTTAGAAATACAAGCTATTGGAGCAATTTCCTGCAAATCTTGTTTGAATGCTTTGTTTTGGACTTAGAGTTGATGTGACTTTCATTTTCTGTGATAGCATGGCTAGGAGCCTAATATCTCTCAGATTATGATAAGTTCATCTTCTTTTGTTTTCGTTTCATTAAGGTTTATTTAATTTATGTTGTAGATCTGTGTTACCAAGATTGGATATGTTGCTAGGCTTCATTTTCTTTATTGTATGTTAGGGAAAATTATAGATTTAAGGTTTAGGCCTGTTCTAATTGCTCTGTCCTCACTGTGCGAGCTAGGCTACTGGTGAAAGATACCAATTTTAACCGACTTCCCTTTTGTTTGTGATTTTCTTTCAGATTTGTTGTTGTCTTTATCTTATGCTCTTAGTGGAAGGTGATCTTAGAAAGCTGGACACTTTCCTCTTTGATTTTGTTCTATTTTGAAGCTAACCGGTATAACTAAAATTGGTAGTTTTGGTTTTGCAGCTAAGTTAGATAAATTTCTCTTTTTGCCCTACCCTACTCTCTTTGTTCCACCGATTGAATGATCCATTTTTATTTTCTTTTACATTTGTATTTTATTTAAATCTGCTAACACATAAAGAGCTAGATCAAAGAACTGATTGTAAATCTGAGTGTCTACCAAGATAACCAATTCCAAAAAAAAAACATTATTGGACAAGTTCAGAACCCGTTGTAAGGTAACAAACAGTCCACTTGAAACTATTCCAGAAGCAGAAAAGAGTGAATAGACATTCAACCCAACTTTGTAACTCACACCTTGGATATCTAGCAAGATCCTAAAGTGAGTGGGATTTATCCCATATAAGTGTTATCGGTATTTTATGCTCATTATTCATAGGGTGTTATAAAATTTGAACCAACAGGGGTTTTTAGGTCTCTTATACTTATAAATTGCATAAATTGAACTTTAATCTAATTGCAAGAATGAAAACTAATTACTGATTACAGAAATGAAACCTTAGTTACAGTTGCAAGAATGAAATCTAATTAAATTACATAATTAAAACCCTAGTTACAGTTGTAGAATTGGAAACCTAATTACAGTTGCAAAATGAAAGTATATTTACTCTTGCAATAATGAAAACTAAAATTAAGTCCTATCAATACTTTGTAACATAAGGTTGTCAATCTTCTGTGCAGGGGTTGACAGCAAAAACAATAATGTAGGAAAATTGCTAGAAATAAAAATTACAATAAACTGGAAAGTTGTTGGAAAGCAAAAAGACTAATCAGATCTACTGCTAATCACATCACAAAAGTATATTGAACATAAAATAAATGATTAGGACTAAAATGTATGTTAACTACTACATAAGAATGAAATTGACAAGTTTCACAACTTATTCTACTGCAGCAAAATCAGAACAAAACCTGTCTATTAGTCCTCCTCCTAGGTCTGGAAGTGGCTAGCCTCCTTTTCAAGAAGAAGGTATGAGTTCCTCTCTCTCTAAATCTTACTCACACTCAAAAATAACATAATGAATATAAAAACTTGTACTTTATTGATTTAGAACATGATTACAAATCTACTGCTAAAACCTGTTATAAAACTGTAATAGTCTCAATTTTCTCACTTATTCTCTATCTATATTTTCTCTACTACTATTTCTATTGTTATTATTATTATTAGCTCAACCTATATGGGAGATATCTTTTATAGATGCCTAAAATCTAATTACAATATAAAATATACTCTATAAATAAATTCCTATTATTCTATAGTATTCCTTGGGTTTATCCTAGAAGAGGATATTTTCCATAAATTATGGCTTTGGATGGCAAGGATGACAAAGTTATATGGGAGATATTTTCCTTTAACATTCTTAGCCTTATTTCCCTTTTTCCACCATTAGAAATCAATCAATAGGTCAAAAAGTGCTTTATGTTCTCAATCCGAAGCTAAGTGGCTCAATCCGAAGAGACTCTATTTCTCAATTCAAAGATCTTCGAAATGACCAACTATGTACTCTTCAATTGATTTCAGCTGAATTTCTCATGTGGATTAGTCCTAAGGATCAAATTGCAATAGCCTTCATTCCTCTTCATGTGTGAATTCCATGCCTTGCCATTCATTGGTAGTTGGCTGGAATTTACATAGGAAAACCAGTTTTTGTTGCACAGTAATAGTTCTTTGCACTATTTACTAAATTCAAAGAAATTAATGCTTTAGAAACATAAAAATAAGAATATTAAAGTGTTGCTATCAACCTAAGCATATCCCTTATGTAACAGATCATTGCAAAGTGACATAAAACTACACAAAAACTGTAAAAATTAGCATATAATATTCCAAACACATCAATCATGCAAACAATTAATACACAACATATTAGATCAACTTAACTAATATATAAAGTAAACCATAGATTTTTAAGCAAGTTTTAGTTGTTCAAAACATGCTATGATGGAGGCATTTCTAGGCCTCATCAGGACTCCTACAAGAGGTACCCCTATAGGTCACAATCCCAATCTGGGAATCATTTCCCAAGTATGGATACTTCCAATGACTTATTTCAAGAAAGGCAACCACATAATTTGGTGCCTACACATAGAGAAATACCACGCATTCACATGCCTAATCATTCTACTCCACATGCTGGTGTGCAAGAGTAAGACTATACATCTAGGGTAGGGTTAAATGATCATATTATACTTTCAAATAACCCTTCCCTAAGGTACCAAAACCTATATGAGTATGATATTTAGTGTAGTGGATGAGTCAATTCTACCCTATCATTCCTCATTTATGAGGGAAGACCTAAGGAAGATCTTGATTATCCTTGGTCGCATTATTCCATGCAAGCACGATGTGCCTTTGCACTAGTAGAATACTAAGAACATGTGTTTAGGGGTGAGACTCAAGTAAATTTGGCTTCCTTAAATCAAGGGAAAGCCATAATAGACATCACAAACCCTCCTAAATAGGATAGATATCTGGGCAACAATGCTAAGGTACATAGGCCTAACACAACTGATCAGATTAATCAACTAGTCAAAAAGTATGTTGATCATCAAGCTAAGTTTAATCAACTTCAGTCTGATAAACAATGCTTGAATATTCTATAGAAGTGATAGAAATTAGAAATACAAGTACTTGAGCAACATATTCAAGAAAATTTGCATAATGGAGTTCCTACTCCAAGCACACATAGGCAGGAGTCTTGGTAGAGGTAGCCCACTTTCCATCAAGATTGATCTCCTAGACCTAATCAAATACTGCCACCTCGACCTATTAGGCCTAATAAAAAATTGCCTAATAGGTCTGATCTAAATCACCTTCAACAGGTATTAGTTCCTCCTTATAGGCCCATTATAGAAACACCTTATGGGGCTTATGAAAATTTAGAACAAAATGAGGAATACCTAGAAGCACCATTTAGAGGTATGGGTGATGACAATAAACCACCTCAATATATGCTCAACATTCCTCTTCCCCCTCCATGAGTCTAAATTAAAGAATAGGATATTAAATTCTTTGATGCATATCAAGCATTGCTTGAACATTTAGAAACTATAGAGAATAAGATAACTGGGACTGAGCTCCAAAATTCCACCTTGCACCAGTTGTGCAATAAACCGTTACATCCATATATACCTTCCCCTACATACCTTGAGCATTTTAAAATACCTAAGTTGGAAAAATTTAAAGGGGAAGAAGATTCTCAAGAGCACGTCACAAATTTTATGAACCAGTGCTTCAGCATACAGGAGAATGATGAATTACTCCTGAGAATATTTCTAATTATCGTTTTGGTTCAACCATTGAGTGGTTTAATAAAATTCCAAGACATAGCATCTATACCTTTGAATAGATTGTAGACACGTTCTTGGAATGTTTCACCTTAAATAAGAAGAGAAATGTAACCCTAACTAATATTATGGGGTTAAAACAATATGACGATGAGTCTATCACTGATTATGGAAATAGGTGGAAAGTGCTCCTAGCTAAGCTACCTTATCTATTTCCAATGTCTAAGTTGACTCAGATGTTTTCAAAAAGTTTCCTAAAACCAATATACTTATTGTTGCAACTCCAAAAATATCCCACTCTTGAGGATGCTCTAGCTTAGGCTAGAACCATAGAAGAAATCAAAATCCAAGAGGGGGAGGTAGCGAAACCTCACAAGAAGGAGTGGACTAAAAATCCAAAGAGGAATTCGATATCATCAAAGCCAACAATGGTCAATTAAGTGGCTATTAATGTCCCAGGGCCTGCATAAATGATGCCTCCTAAAAATGTAAATTATCAGACCCAACCTCCTCCAGTGACTTATAATAATAATACTCAAGTGAATCAAGGCCAAAATAATCAACATCATCCTAGGTGATAGTATACGCCTTTAACTGAGTCAATGGAATCCCTATTTGATCATTTGTGGATTGCTAAAATGATTAATCTTCTAAAAATTAAGCCTAGAGACCTGAATACAGGCAAACCAAAGCCTATGAGATGTTGAGAAAAGTTATTTTATGGGTATCATTGGTATAATGTCCATGACTTGCCTACATGCTATGGTTTCAAAAACATAGTGCAAGATATGATCAAGAGGAATGAGCTCCAAGTGGATAAGCCTCTTACCCCAAATAATCAATAGATGGGTGTTTTCAAATATCCATTACCTACTCATGAGGTACAGGAATCTCTCACTAAAAAAATGAATGAGGTAAAGACACCCCACGCCTATGAGGGTACGTTGGAATGATTAGTATTATGGCTAGGAATAGATGCTACCCAAGTCAAGTTGCACCACCTACAACTTCAAGAAATATTCCATAAACATCACAACCTTCCCCACATCTAGTACAAAGCCTTCCACCTAGGCTAGTAGTGATAATAAAGAATAATATTGCATAAATATTAAGAACAACATCTGCTATATTGTCCATATATGAGCTCATCTAGAAATCTCCACCTCACAAAGAAGATCTAATGGACATTCTTAAGTTGATAGAGTTTCAACCCCAAAAGTCTAACTCCTTCATTTATTTTGTGGGGTATGTGCAGTAGTGTAAAGAACTAGTGATCACATTCTATGAGCATGAACTAAAATCCATAGCAAGTGATGTAGTGGACCCTCCTTTACACATCATTGCATGTGTGAATGAGATATCATATAAGAGATTTTTAATAGACACTGGTGCATCAAGCAACATAATAACCACTAGTGATATTAAACACCTAGGACTTCTAGCATATCATGTTGTAACATCCACCTACACCCTTTGAGCATTCAATTATATGATTTGCTCCATAGTCGGTACTATAGTCCTACCCATCCAGGTGGGATGCAAAACTATACTGACCTTGTGTCATATTTTAGAGGGTGCAATGGCCTACAACATATTTCTAGGCAGACCTAGGATTTGGGATATGAAGTGTGTCCCTTCCATTGCTCATCAATGTCTAAAATATACATATGAATGGCAAGTACACATAGTCTCTGTGAACCTTGAGCCCTTTAACTATTGTAATATGGTGCAGTAAATCCCCAAGTCGACCTTACCATTGACTCATACATAATTTCCAAATGAAAACATCCATTCAGGGTCGACTTCCTTCTTCATCATCTTCCATTACACAAATACCATATTATTCCATACCATCATCATCATCGGTACAATAAAAATTTATTTTATCATCATCTAATCCTCCATAGAGGAACATGTCAAAGAAGCCAATCGATGATATCCCTCCCATTATTTCCACCATCTCTATGGAAGAGATTCCTAGTATAGTAGATGAGAATTGATCTCAAGAGGTACATATTGAGTCATCTCAAGCCTCAATTCCATCTCCTCCACCTTCATAATATCAAGTTACAATCCAAATGGCTAGTACAGGGTTAGGAGAGTACTTAGTGAGAAAAATCACCATAGTTCTAGCTATAGAGACAGTGTAATATATGGGATGACCACATCTTCCCATAGGTAGTATCATACCTCTAGGTATACCACCCATTCAAATAAATTTCATATATGAGGGTATCGAGTATGGAACGTTTAAAATTCCTCAACAAGAAGAAGATGATGAACCCTTCTATGAGGATATAAACTACTCATCAAATCTAGACTATGTCATGCAATATATTCATCACTATCATTATCATGGTTATGGCCTAGGATTATATGAACAAGGTACTCATGTTCCTTTCCATCCACAATATCAGTTACCATATGATAAATATGGGTTATGACAGAACAAGCCAGTACCCTTAGATGTACTCACAAATATTTTAGAATGCCTAGGTTTGAATTATAGGGATGAGCTTACACGTGATCCTTATACCAATCCAAATCATATCCACTCATTGGGATATTACTTTCCCATAAACATGATATATCAAGGGTTATCCAACGATGTCGCTCAATCTCATGAAGTGGGAGAGAGTTTGCACACCCTTCAATATGATAGTGAGGAAGAGGATACCATAGAAAGTAAAAAAATAATCATGAACTTAAATAATCACTCTTATCATAATAATTGATTAAGTATTCATATATGAGATGTAATGGTGTGTAATGTATTTTCTTAATAAGTTTCTATAAATTAAAAGATATAAAGTAGTCAGTGATCATCTATATACTATTTCTAATATATATGCGGTATTTGTCTTACTATGTTGATACCCCCTAATTTATAGAATCTAATAAAGAAAATGATGGTGTGAATGATGTTATGATTTTTTGCTATGTAAGAAAATTTTGGGGCTTTCCGGAGATTCAAACACTCTAGTTACCCTATCAAAAGTTGTCTACTGACCACTCTAGACTTTTGAAAAGTAAGGCTTTTACCATGGACCTAGTTTTTCATGATCTCTGTGTGTGCAAGTGATTGTATATTTTGAGATAGAACTCAATAATTTCCTTCGATGTCAAGCAAGATTCTTTTAGCCCATTGCTAATATCAGGGATCCTCAAGTGTTCATCTCATCCTTATGTTGGACTTAGTTGGACTATACCACTAGACAATATTGGGTTACCTAAGCTAGCTCATCCACATTCAAACATTGGTCTACACAAATGCATGAAGCAATTGTGGTAGACATATCATCATGTGTAAGGATCTCTCTTTCCGGTTTTGTACAATGCTAATAATTCCAAGAATTCAAGCTTTATTCCCTTTTTGGCTTTATTTTGGCTTTGGATATTTGCTCATATGTAGTGATGAAAATCATTTTTTATTTTTGATTGATTTTTCTTTGAGCAAGGATTCTTGTAGTGATGATAATCAATATTTATTTTGCTCATATGTAGTGAATAAAATCACTGTTTATTTTTTATTTTTCTTTGAGCAAGGTTTCTTTGAATTTTTGTTTTGTGTATCGGATCATTGCTATGAAATCTGGACTATATGCTTGGCATTTTGAATATGTACTTTGCTTTGGAATTTTGCTTATTTTTGACTTAATCAAGGGATTTGGATAGGGCAAAGCTTGTCTTTTTTCCAATTCTTAGGACCTTTAAATCGGTTGCATAGGGGGATAAGCAAGGAAAATCCTCTTCGCTTAAGGTAACCTAGACTTCTTTTGTAGCTTTCATCTTTTCCTTGTACCAGCTAGGATTTTAGTGTTTCAATTAGTGACGAGATCTTGAATATCCAAGGCATTATCATAGCTAGACCTTACCTTCTACTAATCAAAGTTGTTTTCCAAAAAAGTTGATAATATCACTAGGTGTGGTTTATTAACAAAAAAACCTTATTATATTATGTATAGCAACAAATAATGGTTGTGTTAAAAAACACAATTACAGGCATGTGTTAATGGAGGTACGAATTTGAATGATTTATGTGAAAAACTGTGGTATCACTTTTAAGGCTCTCATGACATATACAATTTTAATGGATGTGAAAATGCAATGCAATTATGTGGATGCAAGATGTGAGATGCAATTGTTTTTGTATTTTTGATTTATATGTTGTTTTTGTACTTTTGTTTAATTTTGACCAAAGGGCTTATTATGCCTTTGGGGATTTTTGATTTTTGACCAAGTAGCATGAAGTACCCTTGGAGATTTTTTATTTTGACCAAGTGGCATGAAGTACCCTTGGAGTATTTTTATTGAAGTTGACCAAGCGATTTGTATACCCTTGGAGCTTTTTTAATTGATTTTGACCACGCGACTTGAATGCCCTTGGAGCATTTTGAATTGAAGTTGACCAAGCGGTTTGTGACCCTTGGAGATTTTTGAATTGATTTTGACCAAGCGGGATGAATTACCCTTGGAGCCTTTGATTGTATTTTTGAAATTTTATGTTTTTATGATTTGTTTTGCATTTTTGACATATTTGAATGTTTTTGTTTTTTATGACATATTTCAATGTTTTTGTGTTTTATGTGTAGAATACCTTTAAGTGAATAATATTGAGATATTCAGGCTCATCAAAACCATATAATGATATAAGGTAATATTCTCTAGGACCAACTCTCTATGAAATCATGTATGGGCCTATCCAATTTACTGTGACCTTGTCTCGTAGATGCGGTGGCAAATTCAAATTTTGCTAGTTTTCTTTGAGCACTAGATCTCCAACCTTGAATTCCCTTAAGTGGACTTTACTATTGTAAGCTTACACAAGGCTATCTTGGTAAACATGAAGATGATCTAAAGCATTGACTCGATGTTCATCAAGAAACATCAACTAATCAAGGCAGCCTTGCTACGAAGCATCATCGTCTATGAAGTTCTTTAATGCTATACATAGAGTCAAAATTTCCAACTCTAGTGGCATGATGGCCTTAGTGCCATATACTAGTGAAATCAGTGTTACCCCAGTGGGCGTTTGTATACTAGTCCTATATACCCATATTGCAAGAGGTAACTGCATGTGCCAATCCTTGTGATTGTCTTACACCGTCTTCCTCAAGATGGAGACTATTGTTTTGTTAGAGGCTTCTACTTACCCATTTGCTTACAGATAATAAGGTGTTGAAAAACTATGCTAAATATAGTTTTTGTTCATTAAAGCATGCAAATTTTTTTTTTTGAAAGATGGCCCATTATCCAATATTATCTTAGAAGGGACCCCAAAATGACTTATGATATTATGGAGTATAAACTCTGCAATCCTTGGTCTAGTTATTGATGTTAAGGGGATCACTTCCACCCATTTAGTGAATTATTATGTGGCTATTATGATGAATGTGAGTTGGCCTAAGGATAGGGGTGAGATCTTCCCGATCAAGACTATTCCCATTATAAGAATGGCCATGATGCTTGGATGGGTTGCAAGGCTTGTGATGGCAAGTGCGTTAGATTTGCATGATGCTGGCACTTATTACATTTCTTGACATACTTATAGTAGTCCTTTTCCATGGTGGGCCAATAGTAACCCATCCTCAAGATGCACTTAATGATAGCCATGCCACTGAAATACCCTCCACATGTATCGTCGTGATCTTGCAAAACCACCTAGGATGCTTCTTGGGGCTCAAGACAATAGATTAATACTCCATCATATCCTTGTCTATAGAGGATTTCTCCTAGCAAGATGTATCTTATTGCTTTTTATTTGAACATTCACCTTTTAGTATGTGATAAACCTTGAGGTACTATTCCAAGCTTCAGGAAGTCCCATAGTTGGGAAAGCCAATCCTGATAAGCCATGACTTCTATAGAAAAGATGACTTGCTTTTCCTATATTTTTGAGCTAGTGAACACGAATTGAGGAAAAAATATATGGTGTATGGTTGCAACATACTCCACAAGTCCTTGGGAGATAAAAGACCCCAACATGCAATTTTCAAGAGATCTCTGGATGTGAAGGACCAATCCTGATTTGGCTCTATGTCAATCATGTTGACAAATTCTTGATTATCAAAAGCTACATGATGTATTGTTGAGTACAAAAGCACTTTTACATGAGAAGTAAAATAATCATATGGATTCTAAGGGATTAAGGATCCCAAGTATGCCATGGTATATTTAAATCTATTTGATGTACAAGGGATTACCTCGATGTCATACCATTCTAGCTAGGCTAGGTAGGTATCAACAAGTTCCTTTTAAGCCTTCAGGAGTGGGCATCTGCATTGGAATAGTCCTTTAACTTGGCTTACTATGAGCAAGGAGTCACCAAATACATTTAATATTTTAATTCCCATTGCTACGGTTGTTTGGAGTCTTAGGATCAATGCTTCATATTCTGTGTTGTTGTTTGTGCATGGGAAGTCTAGTTTGAATGATAAGAGCAATGGAGCACCCTATAGTGTGATAAAGATAATCCCTACTCTGTCCCCTTGTTCACACTTATAACCATCAAAGAATAATGACATGTCTCTTTCTTTATTAAGTTCTTCGATTTCTTTCAGATCTAATAATACAAAGACCACATAATCAAGCAATTCTATAGTGAGAGGTTTGTTATCCTGAAGAGGCACCTCTGCTAATTGATCTGCTATGACTTGTCCCTTGATGGAATTTTAGCTTATGAAATCTAGATCAAATTCTATCAATAGCATGATCCACTTTGCGGTACATGTATTATGATATGTCTTGCTCATCATGTACTACAAAGGATTTTGTTTTGATATGATGTAGATCGTATGGCTCAACATGTAGTGTCACAACTTTTGAGTTGCAAATACCATTGCTAAACACAATTTTTTGACATACGCATATCCTAGCTCATAACTCACCAAGGTGTGACTAATGTAATATATGGTTTGCTCTTTATCTTGTGTATTATTTTGGGCTAACATGGTGCCCAATGCAAAATTAGTAGCTGATATATATAGTAAAAATGGTATGTCTAGCCTTGGTGGAGCCAATATTGGTGGTGTTTCCAGATAAGTTTTGATCTTTTCAAAGGCTTGATGGCATTATTTGTCCCAATGAAAGGGGACCTCCTTGCATAGAAATCAATTCATAGGTCAGCATTTATCTAATAATTGCACGATGAATATTTTGATGGATGTTATCTTGCCTTGTAGGCTCCTCAACTCCCTAATATTGGTAGGGGCAGCCATTTCCAATATAACCTTTACCTTTGCAGGATCGACTTCGATGCCTCTCTTAGATATGATGAATCCCAAAATATTTCTAGAAGTTATGCCAAATACACACTTCTTAGGATTCAATCAGACATTGTGTTCTATGAGGTGATCAAAGACTTGTCTAAGGACTTCGGTGTGCTCTTGCCACAACAGGGACTTGGTCAGTAAGTCATCCATGTAATCCTCCAATATATTATACATATAGTCATGGAATATGTATGTCATGGCCCATTGATATGTGGCACCAACATTTTTGAGATTGAATGACATCACTTTGTAACATAATATCTCCCATAGAGTAATGAAAGTAGTTTTATGTTGATATTTGTGCTTAATCTGAATCTAGTTGTATCCAAAAAAATCATCCATTAGGGAGATCATCTCATAACCTATGGTTGCATCTACAAGAGCATCTATGTTTGACAACGATAATGAATCCTTTGGTTTTACCCTATTTAAATATCTAAAATCCATGCAAATACGAACTCTTCCATCAGGTTTCAACATGGGTACCATGTTTGACACCCACTCAAGGTAGTCGATAGGAACTATGAATACTACCTCAAGTAGTTTTTGCAATTCTTTATTCACCATCAAAGTGATGGTTGGGTGCATTTTCCTCAGCTTTTGCTTGATTGGATTCTTCATGGGATCCAATGAAAGGTTGTGAATGACTAACTTTGGATCTATCCTTGGCATGTCTTTGTAAGTCCAAGAAAAAATATTTGACCTCTCTTTGAGGAGAGGAATTAGGATGGCTTGTTCCTCTAGAGATAGACTTTCTCCGAACTTGAATTTTCTTGGTTGGGTAGGATCATCACTGATGTCCACCTTGAAAGTTACTTCTATAGACATATGTGATCCATACTCTAGCTTATGAGGCATGGGTATCAAATGAATGTCATTGGTAGGATTTAAAGAACCTATTCACTCAGGTTCCAAACCAAAATGGAAGATGTCATACACACAACTTGATGCAAAATAGAATGATTGTAACATCTCTTCATTGGGGAAGAGGTCTTTAGGCTCTATGGGTGAATTAACGTGATCCCAATCAATAGCCTCTACATCAAGATGCAATGATTTGGTAGGATCTGCTAGATTATGAAGTGGAGTGGTCAAATCAATGGATATCATATTGATGGATGGGATGAAATCTCCAGGACCACATGGGTGTAATCTTGTTTTAGGGGTTTCCCTTCCATACTCATGATGAGGTTCTGGAGGAATGGAAATTTTTGGATCTAGCCCATGAGTAGGGTGGACAATAGGATCATTGAGCTCTGATCACTCTCTAAATTTAGGTGGAGGGGGATTGACCATCTGATGAATGGCAGCTAGGTCAACAGGTCTCCCCAAAAATCATAGATGAGGGTATATAGCATGGAGTGCATCCTATCTCTACTATATTTTTGGCTTTTTGTAAGTGGTGAGGCCCAAGATAAGCTATCTCAGTCTCATCCTCAAAGTCATCATTACTTATCTAGAAACTGTTAGCATTTGTATGCAATCCTAAGATAAGGGGCTCATGTCTTGGACCTAAGTAGGCCGTCTCCATTTCATCTTCATATTCTTCATCACTTATGAAGAATACATTTACATTTGTCTCTTGCCCCAAATTTAGGGGTTGATGGCTTAGGCCTAAGCAGGCTCTTTCTATTGACTCTTCTGATTCATAGTCACTTTAATTTGATGTATACCCACTCTCATTGTGGATGGACCATGTGAATATTTGTAAATAGCGAGGCCCCTGGTAGGCTAAGCCAAGTTGCACCTCATCATCACTTGATTCATATCCATTATCCTCATCCCATGAGTTGTACCCTATTGGGGTGGAATAAATTGATATTTTTGGATGATAAATTTTTGGTGGTGGTATGTTTACCGTGGCCACTTATCTTTTGCTCAAATTTCCTATTCTTAGGGGGTGATAAGGAATGAAATCGATGTCTTCTTCTAACCCTAAGATTAATATGTCTAATGCTGCTACAAGAGAGTCATCTCGACCTATGATATAATATCCTAACCCAAACCTATTGGATGGAAGCTAATATTGGGGCTCATATGGCCACCTATGCCCCTACTCATATATACCAATGCCATAGCCATGCCAATGGCAATGCTCAAAGTAGCTTAGAGAAAACTTGGGATTAGAGAGGTAACAAACATTGACCATGAATAATTCATCACTATCCTCTTCTATGTTTGAATACTTATGGGTGCAATCCAGGCTGACATAGACAAAATTGGTTTGGTTGGGAGGGATTCCAAGTGGAACCACTGTTCCCACTGGTATCCTCAAGTCCTTAGGTCTTCCCATATTTTGTGTAGACTCAATGATAGGCATGAAGGTAATGTTCTACACAAGGTACTCCACTATACCTATGCTTGCCAAGTGTATTTATGCATGCGACGTGGACAACCCTATGGATGATACTGGTGAAGCGGGGTGGTAATCACTATCTTCATCTTGATATTGAAGATCTTCTTCTTCCATAGGGCTTGGAATTTCAGAAATGGCTATAGTTGGCACTTCCTTGGGCCTTTCTTCCTTGACTAAGGGCACATTTAGCTTTTGATTATCTTTTTGTTTTGATGCTGATGGTACTTTATAAGCATTAACTATTTTGAGTGCACCAAGAGGTGTTGATGTGCATGGGTATTTTCTTACCCCTTTGTCTTTGTTATACATTTGTGTGATTGGGGATGAAGTCACTATGTATAGGTGGGTAGAAGGGATTACAAATTCTCCTAGAATGTCCACCTTATGGATGTATTTAAAAGGTTCTTCATAATCCAGAACCACATAGACTTTTTTTTGTGCACATATTTGAATATTGGTGCAAGATCGAAGGCACACACTTCATGGCCCTTATCAAAGGATGCCCTAATAGGATGTTGTACTGCATAGTTCCTTCTAAGACATGACACATAATAGGTATGGTCTTGTTCCCCACCTTGATGGGTAGGACTATCATTCCCATAGTATTGCATAAAGCATCACTGAAAGCTCTCAATTTGTAAGCTCCTAGAATGATATTGGACTTGGGGATTTTAAGGTGCTCTATTCATGTTGTTGTAATGATGTTTATTGATGATCTTGTATTGACCAAGAACCTTTTGATAGGTAATTAATTTATTTCTACCATAATATTTAGTGGAGGTTCTGGTAAGGCAGTAGGTATTGTCTTAATCTCATAATCATAGAATCGAATTACAAGTTCCTAGTATTCTTGTAATTGTCCCACAAAGTGAGTGAATGCATTCGCATCTTGTGGTTGGAGCTCAATTGTCATTGAAATTTCCATCAAAGTATCCCTATGCTTTGGGGACTGTTGTATGAGCTCATAGATGGATAACTTAGCCGGAGTCATCTTTAGGTTTTGCTCCAATCTACTTCGGATAGTTACCACAGGTCGTGTTGGTGGACCTAGAAGGTTGTCTTGCCTCTACCTAGGTGTGATTGGGATGTTCATGGGAGCTACAGGAGGTTGCGGTTGACCATACCACCTAGTCCTTGTTGCTATGTTAACAATCTCAATCATCCCAACGGATCCATGGGTAGGTATATCAGATTGAAATTGATTGACTTGGGCCCTTTTCTCTCTAGGGACCTCATTATTGGGTAACGGGTTTCTATATATTCCCATGTCTCTATTATCGAGAGCCAATGGGTTATCAACTTTGAGTTTTCCTGCCTCAATCATGTTTTACACTTGATGCTTAAAACCAATGCAAGCCTTAATATCATGCCCTGGTATCCTATGATAAGGGTAAAATTGATATTCCCTATATCCTTTTGGCTTAGTATGGTTGGGATCTATAAGAGTTATATCAAGAAATATGATCCTCCTGGCCTCGCTCAACTGATTAAATATTAACTGCATTGACTCTATCAAAGGCATGAAATAGCGAGGCGGATTGCATTCCCTATTTCATCCTTGATTGTTCCTTTGGTCGTAATTGGCTGGTGGGGGATGTGCTTGATAGTTTTGGGGTTGTTGTGCACCCCCATCCTTGGGTGTAGCCAATACAACTTGATTGACTAGAGCAGGGTTGCCCTGCTTCTATTTGTACTTGTCATTCTTACCATTCTTGTTCCACTCCTTTTTGTTTTAGAGTTTAATGGTTCCCTCATCTACTTTTATTTCTTCGATGAGCTTGGCCTGTGCCAATGCTTCATCAAATGAAGGATGCTACTGAATTTGTAGCAAGAGGGAGATGTGTTTAGAGCAATTTTTTGTGAACATGTGAATGATCTCTTCTATGGGAATAGAGAATGATAATTTTGCCATGACTTTTCTCCATCTATTCCCATAATCCATTACTAGATCATCATCATATTATTTCAAGTTGGCCAGGTCTGAAAGGTTTACCTTCTTCTTAGAACAAAATAATAAACACTTTAAGAATGCATTTACTAATTTTTCAAAGTTGGTTATGCTATGCTTAGGTAGTTGGTTTAACCATTGAGTGGCAACACCTAAGAATGTCATTATGAATATTTTTAGCATGAGAGCGACATTGTCTTCAAGATGAAAACATGCGTTGATAAAATTTGTGACATGCTCTTGTGCATCCTATTCAACCTTAAAATTTTATAACCTAGGAATTTCAAAGTGCTTAGGATATGGAGGGCTAGGTATTTATGGGAACAATGGTTGGTTGTGTATTTTTCTCAAAGTTGGCAAGTTTTTGGCTACCTCTTGTTTCTCAAAGGCTTTCATATTTTCAGCAAGCTCTTAAAATACCTTCGATGCATGAATTTCCTCATCTTGTAGGCCTACTTGCAGTGGCAATGGAGGTAGCTCTATATCCATTTGATTTGTTTCATTTTCCTCCCTCCTATGAAAGGACTTAGGATTGTGATCCTAGTTTGTTATGTTTGCCCTTTCCCCACTAGTTGGATTCCGTTCATGGTTTGGTGGGGGATTTTATTATGGGCTATCTTGTCTAGCACACATTTCCTTAGGCAAGTCAACGTGTCTAGTTCTTTGGTGGTCACCACCATTTATCCATAAATTTTTAAGAGCTATCCACTCAACCTGCTCTCTTAAGCGCTACTCATGTTGTCACAAGAGTCTTTATCTTTGTTTATCCTGTTTGAGAGTCTCCAGTAGCTCTCGATCCTTACGTAATGTATTTTATAACCATGTCATTCATCCATTTTGTGCTATCACAAAAGACTCATGTTTATCTAACTCTATTCTTGTTGTCTTGACTCGCAAATTCCTCAAGGAGGTTTCTACTATACCTATACTCTTGCTAGCTAATGTGACTTATTCAGTGTACTATTGAGTATCCCTACGAACAAAATCTGTGCATCTACTATGGGGTCACTTTGAGGTACACCTAGACTGAGAGATGTGTTTAGAAGTCATATTTCATGAGCTTCCAGATGCAAATTTCTCAGTAGCTATAGTTCTTTGAGTTGGTCATGTAGGAAATCGATCCAATCCGTCTAGTTGTCTTATTTTCCATGGTTGGTCCCATGGGGTGCAATTCACTCCTATGAGGTCATAGTCTATGGGAATATTTCCTTTTGTGTGAAGGTTTTATTCTATTTTATTCCCATGGCTAGATGTAGCTCTATTTTCCTATCCTTTAGTGGGCAAACCTGTTTCATATGTTTCTTGTGAATCCTGAGGTGTTGTGACTCTTGCTTGTATTCTTGATGAAAAGGGCTTTGTGATATGTTTTTTCCATGTGGATGGAGATGTAGCAGTCTCATCATCCCTATGTGAAGAATGAGTTTTAGAACCTTATTTATGTCCATGTGAGGAGGAATCCCTTGAAGCTTCCTCATGTATTTGAGATGTTTCTGTGTGTTTATAGGAGGCCCTTGAGGTCTCCTCATGTCTCCTTGATGAGGATGGCTATGAAGCCTCTTTTTGTCTATGTGACTTTGTTCCATGATGTGGTTTCATACTTGGGGTTTCTCAAGAAGATCCCCCAAGGGTTGAGTTATCACCCCTTAGGCTCGCGGAGTTACATCTCATAGTCTTATGGGTAGGTCATTAAATGTTACTATGACTCTACCTACGGGTATGAGTTGCTTCAATATCTCCCTCGGTATCATATCAAGGGTGTTTACTTCTTGTTTTGACCATGTTTTCTATGAATTGATATTTTGAGTTACAATTTAGGAATAGCCACACAATACCAAAAAAATGTTTATCTTGATTATTATTTTAAGTGTGCCCTAAATTGTTTGGTGTGTTTTGATGTGTTGTTATTTCAATTTGCTACTCTTGTTCTTGGATTAATAATGATAAGACTCATCCATAGTGAAAATCAAGTATGCCTATGCCAAACATGGTTTTCTCAAAAGAAGCTAGGGTACACCACTGAAGACCCAGTGGGGGGTTCATCTAGCTCTTCCACTTTGAACCAATGATTGTTCCAAAAGTGGGAGACATTTTGAGCACAAGTAACTTAGTGTCACTATAAGTAAGTTTCTCAATCCATTTATAGGAAGATCTAGGGGGTAAACCAGTGGAAGGAGATGAATTCCAACATCACTAGACTGAATTGAAGGTTGGTGATGAAATCCAACTCCCCAATGTTTAAATGAGACATGTGTGTGTGGTGTTCATTTTAAGCTTGTGTAACATAAAGTGCATCATATAGCAACAATGAGTCTTTCCTATATGCCTAAGTGCAAAAATACATTTCAATATTCATAAATATGCATGAACTACTATGATTTGTATGAGTGCACTTTATTTCATGTATCTATGGCCTTTAGTAGGGCCTCAAAGCAAGAAAACAATATACAATGTCTAGCACATTGGATTCTAGGGTAAAATTTTTAGGTATAAGCTGATGTTCCTAGCAACTCCTAGTGGAAATCTAAAAGAAGATCTAATATATGCAAAATTATTAATTCTTTCTCCTTTTATTCTTTCAATTTCCAAACATAAATGTGCTTTAAGTTCTCTATTTTAGACACACAAAAGCAGACATAAAGCTATAAAATATTAGATAATATATACCAACCTTTGATCTAGTTTAAAGAGTCGATGTTTTGACCTCTACTACACTCTATTTTTGGTCACTATTGACTAGAGCGGTTGGTTCTTGGTCATTGTTAGTGGGAGCAGCTAAAGCTCTATTGGATGTTGTAGCTTAGAGAGAATGATCTCTATCCGCTGTAGCTTAGAGTGGCCAGACCCGCACATAAAACTAAGTTAGTATTCTAGTAGCAAATAAAAAATTAGTAGAGGTCCCACCGTGATCACCATTTGTAGTGACCTTGGGATGCACGCACCGCTTTACTCTACTTTCAATATTAAAAAAACCCAAGATGAAATGGAAGACAATGAAAAGCATATAACATGGAAACAAAAAATATGGATATATTTATTTGTATTGAAACTCGATTACATGTCGGTCCCTCTTAGGGATACCCATTTCGATACAATGAAGTTACAAATAGGGAAAGAGTACCTCTTTCACAAAGAGGTGGTGCACTTTCAAAGAGCTTCCCGATTCCACACACAAAAATGTATGAGGGCTTACAAATGCTTCCTTCTCCAAGCCTATTTCCTATAGGATCCCTTTTGATTTCGTATGTTGTAGACTCCATATGATCAACCTATTACCCTATAAGCAATGAAACAACAACACACGCTTAGATGTCCGAGAATACCTCCTCGGATGAGGTTGTTAGAAATGGATATAACAAATGAAAGCAAGTGAAAATTAGACAAATGCTATGAATGTGAATGAAATGGTGTTATGCTAATAATATACTAAAATAATGAATCTAATTTATAAAACCCTAATCTAAGCTTACGGGCCACTGTCTAAGATAGCGGCCACTAAAGTGACTCTCGTCCTCTTTTCTCTAAAGCTATGGACCAAAGCTTGTATCCAATGTTGAAATAATGGTTGTTATGCTCTCCAATATGTGAGGGCTTCACTGTACATGTGATCTCCAAGGGAAATCTCCAAGTCTCAAAAGCTCTCCTCAATGACCAATATTGATGGATAAAAGATCGATTCTATAGTGCTCTTAGGCTTGCACCTTTTATAGTGTGAAACCCTAGGTCTATTTCCAAGCCCTAGAAATGAATTTCTCATGTGTAGTGCAAGTTAGCATGAGAAGATATTTGTTTTTTATTTGTTTGGAGGCCATTTAATTGAAATATAACTGCCAACTTGAGTCTCCTATGCGAACTAGTCATTAGCATGAGAAGCTTTTGTCCTTTTTTTATGTTTGGAGGTTAGTTAACTAAAGTCTAAATGCAAAATCAAGTCTCCTATGTGAACTAGTCATGAAAAGGAATTTAAAGTTACTCCCACTCACCTTTATTGCATGCATATTGCCACTTTCACTTGTGATTAGGCCTGTTTGTCGATAAAAATAATTTTTAGGATTTAGCCGCTATCATCTATAGTGACTAAGATTTGGCTGCTATTGTCTATAGTGTCTAAGGTCTAGCCTCTCTAGGCTTGAGTGACTAGTATCTGATCACTCTTATCTTGAGTGGCTAGGCTTGGATAGCTTGAAAAGTCCCCAAATGAGTGGTGAGAACCATTGTTAATGCTTGGAAAGTCAAATATTATGTCATCTAATCTTATGAATATGTCTATGTGATTATCTCCCTTAAGCATGACATGATTTAGGTGTCTACAAGAGCACCATGCCCTATCTAAAACATACCTAGGTGGTCTATGACCATCTATTTCAACCTAAAATACTCCTAGGTGGTCTACAACCATCTAGGTCAACCCAAAATGTCCCTAGGTGGTCTATGACCATCTAGGTCAACCCAAAATATCCTAGGTGGTCTACGACCATCTAGGTCAATCCAAAATACCCCTAGGTGATCTATGACCATTTATTTCAACCTAAAATATCCATAGGTAATCTACAACCATCTAGGTCAACCCAAAATGCTCTTAAGAAGTCTATAATAATCTAGGTCAACCCAAAATACCCTTAGATGGTCTATGACCATCTAGGTCAACCTAAAACACTCCTAGGTAGTCTACGACTGTCTACATCAATCTAAAATACCCCTAGGTAGTCTACAACCATCTAGGTCAACCTAAAACATCCCTAGATGGTCTAAAACCATCTAGGTCAACCTAAAACACCCCTAGATGCTCTACAAACATCTAGATCAACCTAAAACACCCCTAGATAGTCTACGACCATCTATATCAACCTAAAATACCCCTAGGTTGTCTAAAACCATCTTGGTAAACCTAAAACACCCCTAGGTGGTCTACGACCATCTAAGTCAACCTAAAATATCTCTAGATGGTCTATGACTATTTAGGTCAACCTAAAAAACCCCTAGGCAATCTACGACCATCTAGGTCAACCTAAAATACCTCTAGTTGGTCTACTACCAACTAGGTCTCCCTAAATAACTCATAGGTGATCTACGACCATCTAGGTCACTCTAAAATGCTCCTATGTAGTCTATGATCATCTAGGTCACCCTAAAATTCTCCTAGGTGGTCTATGACCATCTAGGTCACCCTAAAATACTCCTAGGCAGTCTACGATCATCTAGGTCACCCCAAAAAAGTCCCAAAGGCATCTATAAGCCCTTTGGTCACCCAAAAATATCCTAAAGGCATCTATAAGCCCTTTGGTCATCCCAAAAATACCCCAAATGCATCTATAAGCTCTTTGGTCACCCAAAAGCCCAAATGGCATTCACTAAGCCCATTGGTCAAAATTGTACATACATATATATATATATATATATATATATATATATATATATATCAAAAATACAAAAACACGTCATGATTTCATGACACTTTTTATCCTTTGTCCTCGACGATGCAACTTGTCATGATTTCGTGACACTTTTTCTCCTTTGGCTGCGATGATGCAACATATTGCAATATCGGGACACTCTTTCTCTTTCGGTCGTGACGATGCAACATGTGATATCGTGACACCTCTTCCTCCTTTGGCCGCGACAATGCAACATGTTGTGATTTCATGACACTTCTTCCTCCTTGCTTTCTCCCTTTTATTTGGACCGCAAAAATGCAACATGTCACGATATCGTGACACTTTACTCCTTGTGGTGGTTTGCTTTTTCTTTGATCTTTAGCAACTGGGCTTCTTTGGACTTCTTGGAAAACATGTAAAAATGTGGGCTCCAATTTTGGGGTACATTGTGGAGAAAAAACAACACTTCCAAATGGTGAATTTTCTATTTAATTTTTGCTTCCCCTTTTCTGATCAACCTCTGGTCAGGGTTTTCTTTAGTTAGTTCTTCTTGTTGGTTTCTATGGGTGCCTTTACCTTAGGTGGTCCTTGCTATTTTCAGCTGTCTCGTTCTGCTTCCACATTTATTTCCCTCTGCCTCCCTCTTTAGAGGCCTGTGGCTATCTTGTACAAGGTTCAGGGACCTTTCAACACCCTTTCAACCAATAAAAAAAATACAAAAACATCATTAAAACATTAAAAACACAAAATTATTGTATTGCATTAATCTCATTTCATTGCATTATAACATCATCATAATTGTATTGTGCATTGTTAGAATTTGATCATATATGTCTAGCACTAGGTATGTACACTAGAAATCTGTCATAATCAATGTTTTCAAAAGGTCAGTTTAACACCTATTTACATTTTCTTTACCATTTGCATATACATTCCATATTGTGTGTCTATTTTCCTTCACTTAAATATTGTTCCTAAGGTATTTTTAGGGTTTTTAGTCACTCATCCATATCTATTTTTATTTTCAAATTTTATAGAAAGCTATCATGATTTTTAGAAGGTAGAATCATGCTTAGATTATATTGTATACATCCAAATCCCAACACATTTTCACATTAATAAATCCAATTTTAGCACAAGGAAAGATAAAACCTACAAAGTGGTCCAGGTTACCTTAAGCAAAAAATTTATCTCACTCATCCCCCTATGTGAATGGTTCAAATATGCTGAGAATTGACAAAAGGACAAGTTCCTCCTTACCTAAAAACATCAAAATCCCTTACCTCACACAAAATTAGGGTAAGTATCCAAAATGAAAAATAAACAATGATTGTTATCACTTAACAATACTCAAAATAAAAATTGGATTTTACCTTTAAGTAAAAAGTAAAATAAAATTTGGATGATTTCATCCTGATGTCATCGACAGCCTAAAAATGAATGCGATGCCCAAAAATAATTAAAATTCAAATAAAAAATAAAGTAAATCAAGTTAAAAACATAGTACACTAGGTTTAGATCCTTACCCGCAATGGACCTCTGTCGATCTGTATGTCGTTTCCACCATTTCACTTGTAGAGCTCTGAAACAGCGAATGTGAACAGTAAAAATGAATTAGGGTTTTACCCTATTTTTATTATTTTTATTTTAAAAATGACATTTTTTCAATTTTTGCTTTTTCGTGCTTTTACCTCAAACATTCGATTTGGGTAAAAACTCGAAGGGGGCACCATAGCAAATAGTCGTACGATTCAACCTAGAATCGTCATCTAAAAAATGGAATAAATTTTTTCTTTCTCGTAAAGTGTAAATAACTCGTCTTTAACACATTTTCTTCAAAAAATTTATAAAGAGAGGGCAAAATGTAGCATCCTAAAATTCACACAGTTAAACCATCAATAAAAAGTAAAAATTTAAATTTTAACCCTGAAACTGCCTGTTAACCACTCCCCTCATTTTTCATGCCATTTTTAGAAGTTGTTTTGACCATTGGACGATATCGTCGCAAATCTAATGATATCATACCAAATCGAACGAATTCATCTGGAACAAAATGTCCAGACGATTTCATCCCAAAACTAAATTTTCATAATTAGCTTCTATTTCAACAACCTCTCCAACTTGGGCAGAAGTGTGTCTGCGTGGTTGGAGATTCCCACGTTGAGGATCTCCCATATTGGGATGATCCCCAACATTCTAACCTCCCCTAATCTTATATAAATTGGTATTTTTCTAGTTTATCCCCCTGGATGATTCCTCCCTGATCTCCCATCATTCGCATTTGTGTTTTCAAGTTTTTGTTGCAAGATTTCACTATATTTCAGTCAGAGATAGCTCGGATCGTCGCAGGTGATTCAACCAAAATTTTGAATGATCCTGTCGAGATCATCGATGATCTCGTACGATTGCATATGATTTTTACTGCAATTCAGCTTGGGGGAAATCAGAGCCTGAGTTTGCATTTTCTATCTTGTTTCTTTATTTATTGGTGAATTAGATTAATTTATTTATATTTTGCATCTTGGAGTTCACCTCATTTAGCATAATTGCATGATAAGATTCAAAATAAGTTACCAAAACATTGCATATTATTTAATTTGATATTTGGATTTGTTAGTTAAGCATCTACACTCTTATTTTTATCATTTTGTATCATTCTTGCAATAGTATTTTTGGTTTTTGGTGTCTATTTTCCTGATTGCAGGTTTCTGACAAATTCGTCAGGTCGTTGATGATCCTACGCAATCTCAAATGATCACCTATGATTTGGGATGATTCTGTATGATTATAGTCAATCCTGTCATATCCGGGATGATCTGGACTGGAACACAAGTTTCCAATTTTATTCTTAATCAAATTATTTGTAGGTTTAGAATTCCCACAAATCTCATCTCAAATAATGAAACTTGTTTCAAAAACAAAAATGTAAAGAAATTATGTCAAAATTATAAAATTCAACATCATTGGTCCACTCCCTATTATCCTTAGGGTAATGGCCAAGCAGAAGCATCTCATAAAACATTAATTAAAATCCTCAAGAGACTGGTCAATAAATCTAGTCGTGATTGGCACATTCAATTATATCCTACTTTATGGGCTTATCAAACTAGCATTCGTACACCCATGGGAACTTCACATTTTGTTTTGGTTTATGGCATTGAAACTATTTTTCCCTTTGAATTAGAATTTCCTTCTTTGGCTCTGCTACTTCAAGATACTAAAGTAGGAAATGAATATCATGCTAGCAGATTTAGTTAGCTGGAACTCCTATATGAGAAGCGCATTAATGTTTTGGAGCATCTTCGTGCCTACCAGAACAAGCTCAAACGAGCACATCTTAGAAAGTTCATAATCTATCCTTTTAGATCGATGACCTCGTCTTAAAAGAAAATTAAAAAAATGCTAATGCAACTAAAGACCTTAAAGGCAAATTCGAGCCTAACTGTCTTGGGCCATATATTATCACTGCTAAATTTGGATCAGGAGCATACATATTAGCTACCTTAGATGGTAAATATCTTAAAGAACCTATGAACATTATGCATCTTAAGCATTATTATGCATAAATATGGTAATTTCATCACTGTATATATTATACATATTATCTCATATTAGTAATTCATATAAAAATTTCAAAAAAATAGTAATATTATGTATTCTCTCAAATCATAAATTAAAATCAAAATATAAAAAAATCAAAATCATCAAAATCCTCAAAAACATCTTCTATTTTGCACCTGTCAATTCTTGAAGTATTGCATTTATATTTTCAATTATTTTAGATAAATTAGCATTTATCTGGAATCCCTCACTTTCACACTCACATGAATAAATATCTTGATATTATTTGGTATGATTATTAATCTCTCTTATATTGAAGTCCATAGTTGAATTAAATAAAGTTTTGAGCATAGACAACTGATCTTGTTATTTATTTGAACCAAGTAAACCTTTTTCACTTTAAAATGATTTCATTGCAAATTCACAACGATGCTACATAGTAGAAGTGGTCTTTTGAGCAAAAAGTTTCCCCTACTATCCTATCATGCACATGGTCTAAAATATTTGAGAATTAACAAAAGGACAAGCTCACCCCTACCCAGAATATAAATCCCTTGCTCTACAGAAAATCCGAGCAAGTATCCCTAGTATAGGAAGAAAAAGAAAAAGAAAAATAAAGTCAAGAAAAATCATGAGAAAAGAGAAAATTATTCAGAAGCATTATCATTTTGTATCATTTCAGCAATATTTCAGCATTATCTCAGTGTCAAGAAAAATACAAAAAAAAATAGAAAAATAAAAGAAAAGAAAAAGCAAAAATCAATAAATCCCTTCCCCCCCATTTGAAAGAAAATAAGGGTGAATGAGCTTGAATCCCTGGAATTCTCAATTATTCGAAAATCATGAGGTAAGCCCCATAACAGGTGGTTTGTGCCCAACCTGCTTGGCCCAGGGTAACTTCTAGTTTGGTGATATGTCTATCATATTAGCGACCTTCTTTTGTACAGACCGATGTTCGCTTATGGATCAGCTAGCTCTTGATGACCCGACATACATAGTAGTCTGGTACGATTACATTCATATACATCATGGTCAATGAACACTCATTTGGTTAATTCAAATTACTTGTATCAAATTATCTTGCTCAAAATCGGTAACTGAACATTACAATTGCACACACATTTGTGTTTGAGAGATTTTTTATCATTATGATAGATCAAGATCGGCAATGAACTCACGTATGCACATGGGGTTCCTTATAAATCTAAATTTTGTCTTTAAAATAATTTCAAATATTTATGCAAATATTCTAGAATAATTTAATTTTTTGAGAATATCTACTTAGAGTAAAATCAATTAAATACATTTTTTTCAAAAAATCCAAAATTTCTTGCAAAACATGTTCAAAAGCTAGCAATAAATTCACATTTATATATTTTTGACTTTCGCGATGATGGTATAGTTCCTAAACCTAAATTGGAATTTTATGCCTAGTGCAAGTCCTCATTTTTATATTTTCTGTTTATCTCAAAATAAAAAATCAACTATGCAATAAAACTATTATATCAATTTCTTCTTTGGATTTCACAATGATGGTATAAGTCTATACCTAAAATTCTAAGCCTAGCGCAAACCATCGTTCTAATTTTATTTCCCATTTATTTAATCCATAAAAGCATATGGCTTAAATAATTATGTTACACAATTGTGTTTTAAAAAGAATGAAAACTTTCCTATTTCATTTCATTATGCCAACATTCATTTTTTTCCTTTTTTGCGACGATGGTATAATTACTAGGAATTTTATGCCTTGCAAAAATCATATTTTTAAAATATTTCATGCATAATATTTTCATGGAAATCTGAAAACAAATCATCACTATCATCATTTTCATCCTCATAACACAAAGTCTTAAGAAAGTCTCTTAAGCACCCTTTTACTTTTAGCAATATCTCTCATACCAGGATTAACTTAATGACCTTGCGAGCGATGACTCCATAAAATGGTCATGTAACAGTGACAATGTCCTTTGAAATTATTGTAAGAAGTCACTTTGTTTTCATCAAAACACACCACCACAACCAGTTTGTTTACATCATATTATTTCATTTAATTTTATAGCATGACATAAAATTATATTATTTTCAATGACATAATGACATGAATAGTAAACCAACAAATATTAAAGCATCATAAAACATATGCACAAGTCATATCATAAAAATAACATATATATATCAAAAAAGTATATACATCATATCAAAACGGATTGGTATACCATAATCTATACCTTGGCATACTCAATCCTCTTAAAACTAGTCTATGTACAATATACATCTAGCCTCAAGAAGCCCTCGAGCTCTCAGCCTCATCTCTTCTCCCACCCTAAGGTGGATGAGGTGGTCCCATAGAAGCCCATCCTATGTCATGGGTCCTTGATGTCGATCGTGATGATGTCCTCGATGACCCCATCCTAATCGGCTTCGTAATGCCAGCTGGCAACTATATCCTCTGGCCCTCTAGAACCAACTGGTAGTACACTCCTTAATAGAATGCGGTCTGAGCAACCAACCGTGCCAGCCCTAGAATGCTCACCCCTCCACTCTGAGTCCTGAGCCATGTAGCCTCATCCTACAGAGTCTGCACCTAAGCTCGTAAGAAGGAATTCTCTGGTTAGAGAGCTGTCATCTCGCTACTCTCCCCCACCTCGACACCCTTGCCCCTATCGGGTGATGGTGGCCTATCCCTCTACTGATAAGGGAGTATCTCTCTCCTCTCCTCCCTCCTATCTAGCTATTGTTGTCTCTCTAGAGCTTATGGAACTCTTTGATGTCTCTCTTGAGGAGGTCGTCATTGATCCCTCCCTCTGTGACTCATCGTTGCATCGATGGCATCCTGGTGCCACCTCTCCATCCGTTGCACTATAGCATGCATCGCATCTTGTGACCTTGTCATCTAAGGAGGGTGGATGCTTGCATACCAAGAATCATACCTATCTGCTACCCCAACATCATCTCCATCCACTGGCTAAATGGGGGCATCATCAGCATCCTAACTCTAGAACTATTGCATTTCTAGAGCCTTGCTCGATGTGGTATTATCTTGAATAGTCTGGGAGTACTCATAATCCCTAAGAGAAGGGATCCCCTGCTATAGACTGAACTACCTCAAAACTCAGTCATAGCAATGGTTCTCTAACTCTCCCCACTCTATCCTCAGCCATATGAATCACCTAATGCAAGCCAACTCCTATCCATCCTCTCCCCACCCTGGATGTTCTCTCCATGGTATCTAGGTGATCCGATCTAGGGTGAGGTCATCTAGAAACCTCCGAGATGTCGATAGATCTATCCACTGCTATGACCCTCTTTGGAGCCACCAATATAAAATCTAGGGTCTCTCTTGGTCAACTCCTATTAGTGGAAGCCCTACCAAACTTCACATCGTAATGTGCTCCCAACACCAAATTTGTAGTAGTGATGTCAGCATCAGATATCAACCTCCCTTGTATATGACCCCGTAAAGGATCCTATACAACCAACATAATACAAAGTTGCCCCAAGAAAACCTATATTCGTGGTCTCTCATGTCACAGACCACATCTGAGAGCAGCCACGGTAATCTGCATCCACTCTAGTGGCATAGAAGAAGGCCACCCAACACCCTTGCCAAAACCTAGGTCAACCTAAATGCCCTAGGCATCTGCCTCAAAGCCTCGATGTTCACTCCACCCTTCTACAGGGTGAAGCTTGGGTCACTGCACAATCTCATCATCGCATGGCCCTGATTGGTCGAAGAGGTCATAAATCAACCATGTATAGGGATCCTCAAGATCCTCCATACATCCTCTAGAGTGGGAGTCATCTCCCCTATTGGTAGCCAGAAGTAGGATGACTCCGGATACCATATCTCTGCTAGGGCTATCAATAGCCCCATGTCTATAGGAATTTATGGTATCTCTGCCACATGCTATAGTCCTATCTCTACTAGTCTGTCTTCCTCGGCCTGATCGAGCGTAGCTAAGTCATCTCTAAGACCTTCATATTTCCACTCTTGACTCTTTAGTAATCCCCTCTACAAAATAAACAATAAAACAACACAAATCATTAGTACATAATCATTAAAAAATAAATTCAAATTAAAATCATCCCATAAAAATTTAGACAAAACTGTCCTTCATAGGACTAAATCGTCTTCATTCTTCAATTTGGGTATCGCCCCTTATTGGACGGGATTGCCCCTATTTATTCGATTTTGTCTAAGCCCGATGTCGTTGACGGCCTAAAAATGGCCGTGACGCCAAAAAACAATTAAAATTCAAATAAAAAATCAAGTAAATCAAGTTAAAAATATAGTACACTAGGTTTAGATCCTTACCCACAACCCATGCCAGACCTCTATCGATCTGTGTGTCATTTCCACCATTTCGCTTGTAGATCTCTAAAATAGCAAAAGTGAACAGTAAAAATGAATTATGGTTTTACCCTATTTTTCATATTTTTATTTTAAAAATGACATTTTTTCAATTTTTGCTTTTTTGTGCTTTTACCTCAAACGTTCAATTTGGGTAAAAACTCGGAGGGGGCACCATAGCAAACAATCATACAATTTGACCTAGAATCATCATCTAAAAAATGGAATAAATTTTTGCTTTCTCGTAAAGTGTAAAGAACTCATATTTAATACATTTTCTTCGAAAAATTTGCTAAAGAGGGGGCAAAATGTAGCACCCTAAAATTGGCATAGTTAAACCATCAATAAAAAGTAAAAATTTGAATTTTAACCCCGAAATCATCCGTTAACCACTCCCCTCATTTTTTACATCATTTTTAGAAGTTGTTTTGACCATTGGACGATATCATCATCGATCTGATGATATCATCCCAAATCGGATGAATTTGTCTAGAACAGAATGTCCAGACGATTTCGTCCCAAAACCGAATTTTCATAATTAGCTTCTATTTCAAAGACCTCTCCAACTTGGGCAGAAGCATTTCTATGCGGTTGGAGATTCCCACATTGAGGATCTCCTATATTGGGATGATCCCCAACATTCTAACCTCCCCTAATCCCATATAAACTAGGATTTTTCTAGTTTATCCCCCTGGATGATTCCCTTATCCTCCTTGATCTCCCATCATTCGCATTTGTTTTTTCAAGTTTTTGTTGCAATATTTCATTGTGTTTCAGTTGAAGATAGCTCGGATCGTCACAAGCGATTCAACCACAATTTTGGATGATCCTATCAAGATCATCGATGATCTCGTATGATTACAGATGATCTTGATTGCAATTCAGCTTGGGGGCAATCAGAGCCCGAGTTTGCATTTTCTATATCATTTCTTTATTTATTGGTGCATTAGATTAATTTATTTCTATTTTGCATCTTGGAGTTCACCTCATTTAGCATAATTGCATGATAAGATTCAAAATAAGTTACCAAAAAATTGCATCTCATTTAATTTGATATTTGGATTTGTTAGTTAAGTATCTACACTCTTATTTCTATCGTTTTGCATCATTCTTGCAATAGTATTTTTGGTTTTTGATGTCTATTTTCTTGATTGTAGGTTTCTAAAGAATTCGTCTAATGAATTCGTCAAGTCACTAACGATCCTGGGTGATCTCAGACAATCACCTATGATTTGGGATGATTCTGTATAATTACAGATGATCCTGTCATATCCGGGATGATC
The DNA here is from genome assembly GCA_028583015.1 of Wollemia nobilis. Taxonomy (NCBI): domain Eukaryota; kingdom Viridiplantae; phylum Streptophyta; class Pinopsida; order Araucariales; family Araucariaceae; genus Wollemia; species Wollemia nobilis. The sequence goes on from JAQPPZ010001844.1 coordinate 5,845,174, forward strand.
TGGACTCCTACAAGCTTCAGAATCTTCATCAGACATCAAAAATCAGGTGTACTCTTCTCCATTTAACATATTCTCTATATTTAATCGCATTAGGATTTATTTATGTCTGTTGTCTTCATATAAATCAGAATTTTCATATAGAATAGCTTAGCTTCATTTTTTCCAACCTAGGAATCCGAATGATTGAACATAAAATGAACAAATCAAATCCATTCTCAACCTAGGCATGGAAACTGCCACTCAAATTTTCCTGGTGAACCCCACCATCCGTCAAAAATTCACCTTTACACCCCTCCCCTGAGAGGTGTTACCATCAAAGGGCCTCTTTGTCTAAGGTATTTTTCCATCCTTTTCACATCCCCCTTCCGACCACGGATCCTTTATCCTGAAGGTAAGGGTGCAAAAAATTTGGGCGACACAAGAACATGGTGACAAGTGTCAAACCATTTGAACTAAGTTGACATTTAGCTTATTCAAATGTGTCATTCATGATGCTCCATGAATGCCAGATATAAATACTCTAAATGTTGCACCAGGATCATGCCAAATGTATCATCCGTTATGTACTCGATGTACAAGAATGCTAGATTGACTTCTCCATTGTCACGCATAGCTCTCCTGATGTAACCCATGTCTGATTGTGATTGAGATTATTTTGTATGATAATCTTCAACAAAAAATTTTGTAGACAAATGTGCTAATCGCACTTTTGGATTTTCGATGTTTTGGTTGCATGTAAAACTGACTTTGGATATGAATACCCCCTCAAACGAGGAATCAACAATGAGGTGAATGAAGTGTGGTGAATTGATGATGCAATGATTGATAAAAAAATATCAATGCATGATGATTATGATTGCAAATGAAGGTAAAAGGTAATTTTGGAAGGTTCCTAGGGTTTTAGGGGACATTTGCCTGCTTTCCTAGGGTTTTGGGTGCATTTTGAGGTGTTTTGGTTGAATTCGCCACTCAGGGGGTGATTTTGACCTAAATCACCACCCGGGGGTGAATTGGGTTGCGGTTCACCCCTCGGGGGGCGAATTGGTGGATAAGGTATATTTAAGCCCTAATTTGCATGTGGGGGGCTCATTTTGATGGTGCACGATGGTGGAAAGTGACTTGTGAGGGCATTCGATGGCACGAGAGGAGCGCGGGTGACTATTGCAAGGGCGACAATGATGAGAGGATGCAGAGCGGCTGGCAGCAGGTGCGAGGAGCCATCGATAAGTGATATTTTGCCTTGTTTTGTTTTTGTTTTATTTTTCTAGGAAAATGTGAATGAGGGGGGGAGGTTTTCGTCCCGATTTAAAATTTTTTGCAATTTTTAATTAAAATTTAAACACAAAGTGACAAATAAGCCAAATGGGTATCCAAAAGCGCGATCGGTTTCTGAATTAGACTTGTTTTAACATTGATTTGACTGGGTGAAGGGTAGAGTAGGTGTGAGGTTTGACCATCCATTTTTGGAAGTAACGGTGTACTGACATTGATATGTTTTTGTATTTTGTCTGCTAAAATGGGAAATGGGTATCCCATTTTGTGACTGTTATATTTTTTGACTTCGTTTGATGTGATTTCAGAATTTGTCACTTTTAGGTGTACTTTATCAAACCTAGACTGTTAGATTTGACATGTTAGAGGTAAAAATTTTGAAAACCGATGAAACTTTCACCGTAGAAGGGCAAAATGGGTGTCCAAAAATGTTGTTTGTTTTGGTGAATGACTTCGTTTGGCCTACCTTTGATTTGCGTGCCAAGGTGTAGATTAATGTTAAACTAAAAATGAGCTATAGGGAGCCCGATTTAGACTATACTCAACGTCTGTTTGAACTTTCACCGCTAAGTGGGCAAATGGGTATCCAAAAATATGACTGTTATTTTTGAATTATGTCTTCTGATGTGTGTTCAATTTTGGTGTATGTATGATAAATTTGATTTTTAGATCTGTGTAGATTGGTATGTTGTTTTTGAATTTTTTCGACACATTTACCGATAAGTGGGCAAATGGGTATCTAAAAATGATATTTGTTTTTGTAGATGTTATTGTTTGTCTTATGTTTGATTTGCGTACCAATTAATAGGTAGTTGTAAATTTGAATTGGGTTGTTGGGAGTCCAAATGATGTTGTTTGTCACATCGGTTTGAAATTTTGCCATGAAATGCCGAAATGGGTATCCAAATGTGTGATTGTTATGTCGATGTTTGTTGTCGTGTGTGTCAAATTAATAGGTTTTAATTTATAAATTTTGGTTTATAAAATTTGATTTGATTGCATCACTTATGTGGATATCTAACTTGTGTTTTGTTGTGGATGAACAAGTGAAGATGCTCGAGCCCCATCATCGGGTGTGGAAGATGAAGGGTGTGTTTGACAAGGTGATGAACTAGGAAGAGGAGCTTAAGTGGTTAGATGATATATGGTTTTGAGGTGTATGGGAGTGCACTAGTATACATACCAATAGGGCCTACATATCTACACTATGTGAGCGGTGGGATGCGGATAGGAATACCTTTCATTTTCCCACTGGGGAAATGACTATTACATTGGAAGATGTGTATCGTATCTATAGGCTACCGATTGAGGGTGCTCCTGTGAGAGCGACGGCTGATGAGAGTAAGGATGCAATGTTGGAGTGATTCTTTGGGGTAGAGTGGAGATCGATAGATATCTCAAAGATGGACTATGAGTGGTTGTGGCTGTAGAAGAAGATATCCGATCGACAGTGTGCAACCATGATGATGATCTCCACATATGCGCTGCCTGATAGTTCTGGGGTTTTGTTTACCTAGAATATGTTAGACTTGGTTAGTGATATGGTGGAGTGCAAGGTTGTGTTTGCTTGGGCACCTACTTTGTTAGCCCAAGTATATCGAGAGTTACATGATGTCGTCCATGGGAGGAGGATAGGGCTGAGTGCGATTCCCTTGCTATAGGTATGGGCATGGGAGCACATAGCTATTGAGAGGCCATCTCTATTGCCTCAGCCTATGCATGTAGAGGGCAAGGAGTATTTACCCTATGCTTTGAGATGGAGCACGATGGTTGAGCAGGGTATTAAGAGGCCGCATGAGGGTGACCCACTATTTTGGAGGGGTAAGTTTGAGGATGTGACTCCTGATGATATTAGGTGGAGGCCTTGGTTGGGTGGTGTGAGATGGGAGTAGGATGAGGAGAAGTTGTGAGCTATTAGATGAGGTTGTTGGATAGTGGGTAGATATACTCGGTAGATCGAGTATTTCTAGTTTGATCAAGTGAGGTGGTAGTTTGGCTTGCGACAGGATGTTCTTGGGACTCCTATAATTTATTTTAGGTGGTAGGGTGATAGAGGAGAGCGGCCTATGGTGCCACCATGGGTTGGGGAGAGGGATCCTCCTATGGACATCTCGGATGTGGTGGATGCTAGGATGACTCCTGAGTTTGAGGCCTGGTGGGCTTGGTAGAGTTGGGTGCCTGGCAGGGGCATGATTGATCGGTGGGTGGCACCTAATGTTGGGGTACCTCCATCGGAGGTGAGGATGAGTAGGAGATCTCGGGCCGAGGATGTGGCTGGTGATGTAGAGGAGGTTCCTCTATGGCGCTCACAATGTCGCTTGGGTGGTGGAGTGAGCACCCAAGATGTGAGGGTGGAGCAGGTGCTTGTGGATGTTGATGTGGATATGGGGTAGGCTATTGGGAGGGAGGAGGAGGTAGGTGCCACTACTATTATGGGTGACATGGATGACACCATTGATATTGGTGTATTCATGGATGTGGCACAATAGATTCTTATCGATATCCCTGGAGGGGGAGATGCAGAGGATGAGGCATGGGCGCTATGGGATAGAGTCCATCAGTTGGAGGCTAAGGTGGAGTAGTTGAGGGCTGATATGGTCAGGTAGGGGACTGAGATGGAGTAGTTGAGGGTCATGGTGGTGAGGCAGGCTCAGACGATTACGAGCCTGACTAGTCAGCTGGGTGCGGAGACTACTAGGAAGTTATTATGTGAGACTTCTCTATTGGTGCATGAGATTCCTCTTCTTGATTATGCATAGGTGGTGTCACAGTCTGGGACATAGTCATGAGTGTGAGCACCCTCACATCAGATTCAGTGTAGTGTTGCTCCGATAGTAGAGGTTGGTGCTAGGGTTGAGGTGCAGGATCTACCTACTATGGAGCAACCTGTTGTAGATCCAGTTCCAGAGTTCATTGTAGAGTCGATCTAGATTGTGGATAGGCAAGGGAGCCAGGAGGGGCATGGGGAGACTCATGGTGATAGTTAGGAGTTATATCTTTGATTGTAGCCTACGGGAATTTTGGATGTTATATGTGATGGGCATGGTCCCAGGTTGTAGCCTTTGGGCATTTTTTTGGATGATGATATATATATACCTTGATTTTGGTTGTTATATATGATTTGTGATTTTGATGGTTTGGAATGTATTGAGTTTATATTTGTGTAGATAGCACAATATAGTTTGTAGGTATGTATGATTAATAGATACATATGTGTGAATGGTTTAGGTCTATTATCATTCTTTCATATGAATGAATTGTAGAATAGTATGCATGATTATGTTTTGAATGCAGTGTGATGTGATATCGAATGTGATGTTGTTGTATATGTATGTACATAGAATAAATGCAATGTTATAATTTGATTTTGGAATGTGTGTAGCATGAATGCATAATGTAATTTGATTTCGTGAATGTATGTAAGACAAATGCATAACTATAAGGTGTAGCAAATGTATATGACATAGATGCATGGGTGCATGTATGGACTTACTGAAATGCACCAAGGAAGCACTTGTATCATGGCATTTACCTATATGGATGCAATCCATTCCATGATTTTAGGGACAGTGGATAATGTAAGGCATGTGTAATGGTTTTGACTAACATAGTTATGACAATCAAATCTCAAACCCTTAGCTATACAAGTTTTGTGGCAACTTATAACATAATCGGGATGGTTCAAAGTCTATCTTGGACCTATGTGTGTGAATGTGTAAGGTTCATTTATCCATTTTGAGGGAGGTAGGATTAACCCATTGTAGATGCTACCGGACTAGCTAGCTCATCCATCCACAATAGTGATCTCTACAAAAGTGAGATGCTAATGTGAGAGATGTGTTGTCACCTGTAAGACTATTCCACTGGTAGGTAGGCTCTTGGAGCCTATTTCTAGTGATGGGAATCATCCCATGGTGTTATGTTGAACCTAAGGACCAAAGATGATAAGCATAACATGGGTGATATCAAGAGGTGTTTCCTTTTGTTTTTTGCCCCTGTTCTAGTGTTAACCTATCTGATTGTGGTAGTGCTCTTTTCATTTCTTTTCTTTCTTTCTTTTTTTTTTTTTTTTTTTTTTTTTTTGTGGTGCTCTTTTTGTATGGGTGATGAAGTTTGTTTTCTACCCAATCATTTATTTTTTCTTATGCTTGATCCCTTTGTTTATCCCTAGGTCATATGTTGACCATGCAGGTGATAGGACGAGTAGGGGATACCATTCGCTAGATGGTGATATCTACTCAAGATGTCCTCTTTCCTAGGCTCAAAATTGTTAATGTGTAACCTGTTGTGAGCGATCCATGAGAGAAGTTGAACCAACCTAAAAGACCATAAGAAGAATGTACAAGACTCAGTAGCTATGGGTGACACTTGATTGCCTAAACTACAGAGTAGTCAAAATTAAACACGACACCTATGTATACCCTGATCCTAAAAAGGGGGAATGGACATCCAGGTGGTGATGCTAACAAATGCATGTATTATTCCTATTGAGGCGCATTTTGGGGGAGAATGTACAAACATGAATTAAAATTTTAACTATAAAGCATATGAATATGTGCAATGGATGTAAATGTAAATGATGCAAGTGGAGGAATGCGATATTTACAAGAGGAAAGTTACGTTGTGTAGAAGGAGAATTTTAGAAGAACCTATTTACAGATGAGTAAAGTGTGTAATGATGACAAAAAGCATGATGCTAGGATCATGGTTGCCCCAGCATGTGGGGTGTGTGTGTGTAGTAGATGTATAAGTTGTGAGTTGTATAAGTGTATGTAATAGTCACCAAAAAGAAGGAAGATGTGAGAGTGGAATGTACAGGTGGAAGAAGTGGACATTGGTAACCAATCAAGAAAAGGGGATCACCAAAAGCCAACAAATATAGGAGGGAAGAAACCAATCAATGTATGTAAGAAGTAGAATAATGAGATAGAAGAAGAAGAGTAATTGAAACTATTATCAAGCAAAATGGCATAGATCCAGGTGGGAGTGGGATGGTGAAGTAATGACATGGCTAGGATTATGGTTGGAGCCATAGTTGGAAATGTTATGAATGTAGTGGGTGGGCACTATTAGGGTGCTACAAGGTGGTAAGGTCTTGGGAGTGGTGTGATACGGAGGACTGACAAGTCAGCTAAATGGGAGAGAATTATCTAGTGATGGGGTATGCTTACCGTGCAACATGTTGTGCACCAGGGTTTCAAATGATATACACTCTTCAATATCATGACCTGGATGGTGATGGTAAATGAAAAATTGATTCTCATTGTAGTTGTATGGTTTAGAATGTGAGGGATCAATGGGCTGAATCTCGGGTAGGTCAATAAGGCCCTGATGCATGAGATGATGGAACATTTTAGAGAATGGCGTGTGTGGGATAGGCATAGGATAAATGTATGGGTTTGCTAGAGGTGAGCAAGGCCTGGGTGAAGGATGATCTGGTAATGGAGGCATGGGTCTGGGTTCCAGCATGGGTTGAGTCTAGGGTCGGAGAAGGGGTCTACATGGCGGTGAGGATGGATGGGTCATGGGAGACTATCATGGGTGAACGTGGCAATGATAGTGGCTCATCTGCAACTCTAGAGCTTCGATACAGGAGATGAGATGTTGTATCTCATGGTGTGGTGGTGATGGTATTGGGGAAGGGGGTGATCAAGATTCCAATGTGAATGGAATGGCCCGATGCATGGTAGAAAATGGGTGCAGTTGGGATGACGAAGCAGTGGAGTGGAATGACTATGGTGATTGCAAGCATTGCTGGAATGGTATGCCTCATAGTGGTGAAGGTGGTGTCTTGAGGACCGGTGGCATAGGTGATGGCTCTAAGTGGTGATGCGAATGGGAAGGGGGGATGTTTGCATGACCATCTTGAGTAGCTTGGGCCACATGGGCTTGCAAATCCTGGGCGTAGGTAGACTCACCATTGGGAAGTGGAGTGGGTAGAAATGCAGGGTGAGGTGGATGAGGTGTATACTCCCTATTAGGTGGGTGGTAGGATCCTATGGGATGATGGGGGTGATTTGTGGGTGAATAGCGATGTCTGAGATCATCAGATGGATGGGAGGGTGACCCCTGTGCTTGGGGTTGGGTGGATTCCTCTTTATCATCAAAAGAGGACATGGTGATCTAGTTGTTGCTAGAGTGTGGTGAATAGGATGAACCTCATTGGTGAGGGGAATGGTGTCGAGGTGAGGTATGATGACCTAAATGGGATGAATGTGAGGAGTGCCTGGTATGAAGGGTGGTTGGTGGTCGGGCGAGATCGGCCAGTGTAATGGGTTTTTGTTGTGGCTACAGATGGTCCTACATGGTGGTAGGTGAGGCCATTATAGAGCTCTCCTACTGATGATGTGAGTCTTGCAAAAGGAAAAACAAATACCTCAAGCATAAAAATGGTAGAAAGGTGAAACATACATGTATAAAGAAATAATAGAGCAGAAATAATAGATTCACATAGTGATGTGTTTAGTGATTTACTTCTAATACTATGTGACACTCATGATGGTGAATGTGTTTATGCATCATGCATTGAATGCACGAAGGTGCAAGATGTTGATGGGTTCAAGATCATTAAGGCCTTCAAGATTGGCTAGATGATATGCTCCTGAACCATATTTGTGTGTGATAATAAATGGGCCCAACCAGTTTGGGGTGAATTTATCACGTTGTTGGTGAGGTTGACTTGTGATTTGCTGGTTCTCTTTGAGAACCAAGTCACCAATCTTAAACTCGTACTGATGTACCTTACTATTGTAGGCACGGCGAAGGTGATCTTGATATACTTGTGTGTGCTCGATGGCATGGATGTGATGTTCATCGAGGAGTGTTAGTTGATCTAGATGAGCTTGGAAAGTAGTGTCATCATCAATGAAATCTTTCATAGATATCTGTAAAGAGGGTATCTCAAGCTCAAGGGGCATGATAGCTTCTACCCCATATACAAGTGAAAAAGGTGTTGCCCCAGTAGGAGTACGAATGCTGGTATGATATGCCCACAAGGCTAGGGGCATTTGATTATGCCAGTCCCAGTGAGACTCTGCTATAGTTTTACGAAGAATAGAGCAGATGGTTTTGTTCGTGGCTTCTACCTGGCCATTTCCTTGAGGGTAATATGGGGTCAAAAAGCTATGGTGTATGTGAAATTTGTCACACAAGGCTTGAACAGTCTTGTTTTTAAAGGATTTCCCATTATCAAAAATGATTTGGGAGGGAATTCCAAAATGGCATATGATATGCTCCATGATGAATGCTACAATTTTGGCTCCTATAGTTTGGACCAGTGGGATGGCTTTGACCCACTTGGTAAAATATTTTGTTGTTGTGATGATAAATTTATGATTGCTAGAGGAGGCAGGTGTAATTTTTCCAATTAGATCCAGGCCCCATTGGGAGAAGGGCCACATGGACTGGATAGGTTGAAGTGCTTGGGATGGTAAATGTGTTAGGTTGGCATGTTGTTGGCATTTGATGCAACGTTTGACATACTCGTAATAGTCTTGCTCCATTTTGGGCCAGTAGTAGCCCATGCGGAGGATGCGTTTAGTAATCGCCATGCCACTGAAATGGCCACCACAAGTACCATCATGGGTTTCTTGTACAACCCATTGTGATTCTTACAGTTCTAGGCAACGCAAGAGTATGTCATCATAACTATGATGATAAAGGATGTCCCCCAACAAGGTGTAGTAGATCACTCTTTGTTTAAAGGTTTGGCATTGGGCATGGGGCAAATCACATGGTAGGAAACCTAGTTTGATGTACTCTTTGATTTGCGAGAACCATGGGTCATGAGGTTCGGTGTTTACCACATACACACCACCATCATCTATGGGAGGTGTGGGTGATATAGTAGATTGCGTAAGTGTATGAATGGATATATATGTTGTGTCGGATGTTGGGTTTTGTGGGATGAGGGACCCTAAGGAGGCCATAGTGTCTACAAAATGGTTTGATGATCATGGAGTGGCTTCGAGGTAATACCATTCAAATTGGGATAGGAGTTGTTGGGCGATTTTCTTATATTGTTGGAGAACTGGGAAATTGCATAGCTAGAGTTCCTACACTTGATTGACTATCAGAAGTGAATCACCTATGATGTGGAGGCATTTTATGTGCATAGAGTGTGCTTGTTTTAGTCCTAGGATTAGGGCTTCATATTCTACATTGTTATTGGTACAAGGGAAATCAAGTTTGAATGAAAATGGGAGTGGTTCTCCTTCAGGTGTAAAGAAGACAATGCCTACACCCCTAGCATGGAGACACCTAGAACCATCAAAGAACATGGTGAGGTCAGCCATGAATTTTGGTTCGACGTATTCCTCATCTTCGATTATGTGAAATATGGAATCATCGGGGAGTTGAATGAGTAGGGGTTGATTATCAGTCAATGGAGCTTCAGCCAGTTGGTCGGCGATGACTTGTCCTTTGATGGATTTTTGAGATACAAATTCTAGGTCAAACTCGGTTAGGAGCATGATCCATTTGGTTGTGCATGAATTGTGATAACTCTTGTTCATCATGTACCAAAGGGGATTATCTTGGGTGATGACAAAAGTTGTGTGGTTTAACATGTAGTGTCTTAACTTCTGAGTAGCGAATACTATTGCTAGGCATAGCTTCTCCATGTATCCGTATCTCATTTCATAACTAACTAGTGTGCGGATGATGTAGTAGATAGCTTGATCTTTGTCGAGAGCATTCTTTTGAGCTAGGAGTGTACCTAGCACAAGTTCTATGGCTGAGATGTATAGAGTCAGTGGTAATTGTGGGTGCGGTGGTGACATGACCGGTGGTGATGTAAGGTAAGTTTTGATAGCATCGAATGTGGCTTGACAGTTATCATCCCATTTGAAGTGTACTCCTTTTTGTAGGAGATGATTGAATGGTTGGCATTTTTCTGATAATTGTGCTATAAATCTATGAATAGAGGTAATCTTGCCCTGGAGGCTGTGCAATTGCTTTAGTGTGGTAGGAGGAGGCATCTCGATGATGGCTTTCACCTTACTAGGATCTACTTCAATGCCTCATTGGGAGACAATGAATCCTAGTATTTTTCCTGATGTAACACCGAACACGCACTTTTTTGGATTGAGGTGCACGTTGTGTTCTAGTAGTCGATCAAAAATCTGACGGAGATCTTCGAGATGGTCGGCACATTTCTTTGATTTGGCTATGAGGTCATCTACATAGTCTTCCACATTTTTGTGCATTAGATCATGAAATATGTAGGTCATGGCTCATTGATAGGTTGCCCCAACATTTTTAAGGCCAAAGGGCATGACCTTGTAGCAAAAGGTCCCCCAGGGTGTTGTGAAGGAATTTTTGTGTTGATCGGCTAGGTTGATCCTAATTTGATTATATCCAAAAAATCCATCCATGAGGGAAATCATTTCATGACCTATGATGGAGTCAATGAGGGAGTCAATTTTGGGTAAAGGGAAGTTGTCTTTGGGACAAGCTTTGTTTAGGTCATGAAAATCTATGCAAACATGAACATCATCAGATGGTTTGGGGACAGGGACCATGTTGGATACCCACTCGGGATAGTCGATGGGTACTATGAAATCAACATCTAGGAGCTTTTGGAGCTCGGATTTCACTATCAATGCGATAGTTGGATGCATGCATCGCAAATTCTATCTTACTGGTTTGGCATTGGGATCTAGTATAATATTATGCACTACTACAGTAGGGTCAAGTCCTAGCATGTCTTTGTAAGACCATGTGAAAACTTTTATATACTTGCACAGGAAGTTTGTGAAGGCGATGTGCTCCTTGGGTGAGAGGCTAGTGGCTAATTTGAGGATGTGTGGATTTTTTGGATCATCATCGATGTCTACATAGATAGTGTCCTCGATGAGCATGTGAGATCCATCACGTAACTATTCAGGGATAGGAATGAGATTGAAGTCATCAATGGCCTCGCTGAACTCGTACTCATCATCTATGTAAATGCCCATGTGATGGACCTGAGGGGTTTGGGATGACATGGATGAGGAAGGGGTATTTTCTGCTCGTAAGACATGAGGAGAGAGAAGGAAGTCTCTAGGTACTGGTATGTGTGAGATGTGTGCGAGATCGATAAATTTTGGGTTTGGGGTATCGTCTCGAATCCGCTAGTGGCTGTAATAGAGGGGAGAGCGTAAGTCTACCTCAACCATGTTAATCGATGTTGTAGGTGAAGTAGGTGGGGTAGAGTCTGGTGAGGGAGGTTGGATAGGTTGTGCGCATCCTAAGAGACTCAAGGGAGGTCATAGGACAACTAGTGGTGAACGAGGATGAGAGGCTACTCTCTATAGCTATCTATGTATAGGTGAGAATATAGGTAAGCGTATCGATGGTGGGTTAGGTGGGACCGGGTCTAGCTCTATCGGTGGTGTAGCCAGAGATAAGGTAGCAAAGTGTTCTGCCAATCTATTCATATCACAAAATGAGGAGGTATCGGGTGTAGGAGATTCTTGGAAGAAATCATAGGGGATGGTGATGGTTGATGTGGGCGAAGGCATGTCTTCTAGCATGTCCATATCAATGTACTCTTCCAAGGTGTGTGTTGGATGTGGAGGAGGATGTAAGGATAGATCTTGGATCTCATATTCTAATGTATAGACGGTGGTTGGGCGATAACCTAGGCTAGTTTTATCGATGGGTGATCGGACACAAGGATTAATGGGTGTACGTAGCCCTTGCTCATAATGGCCTAACCCAAACCCATGCCAATGAAAATGCTGTAGGTAGCGCAAGGAAAATTGAGGGTTGGCTAGGTGTGTAATTGCATCACCAGAGCTAGATTGTGGTGGTGGAGAAGTTGGTGAGGGGATCGAAGAGTCTACTCCCACATACACAAAGTTGGTGTGGTTTTTAGGACTTCCTAACTGTATGATGGTTTCGATAGTCAACACCGAGGCTGAGGGATGGCCAAAATCTTGGGTAGATTGGATAGGGATGTCGCATACATGGGCATCACATACGTTATAGTCTCCTAGGCCATTGTTTGTCATGAAGATGGATATGCATGGCATGGCATGCTCTGGCGATTGGGGTGGCATATCCAAATCAGATGAGGAAGGAGAAAGTTGGGATTCCCTAATGGTGGTAGCTGAAGGGTGTGGAGATTCATCCAAGCTGGGTGTTGGTTGTTCGGGTTCATGATGTTTGGTTGTTGTGGCTTGAACAGGTTATTTTTTTTGCATAGGGGATGGCATCGATGCAGGTGCAGGGATGCGTGGAGACGTGAATGTCTTAGGTTTCGATCAGAAGGGAAGAGGAGGTGTTTGTGGTGTAGGAAGGATAGGGGCTTCCATATGCAAGGGTGGAGGAGGTAATGTAATCGATTGTGTGATGGGTGGCAATGGTGGTTGTGACACCGTGGGTGGAAATTGGAATGGTAGAGGTTGGGAGGATTGTGGAGGCCATAAGAATGGTGGTGAGGAAGGCATGGTATCAATTTTAGGTCCCTCGAAAGATGATGCTAATGGTGCAAATATCGAGGCTTGTGTTGTTGATGAACATTGGGATGTTGGGGTGGAAATTGGGGAGGATACCGATGCTCCTACTGACTGGTGAGAGGATACAGGGAACATTTGGGAGGATGAGAATGAAGGCATAGGGGGAAGGTCTACGACATTACAAAACTTAAAGGGGTCTCCATCGACTGGGACATAGTGAACAAGTCCATTGTGGACGTACTTGAGGCAATGGTGCAATGTGGATGGGACACACTGCATGTCTCTAATCCAAGGGTGACCGAGGAGAATATTGTATTGCATTTCTCCTTGGATGATGTGAAAGAGGATGGGGATCATACGGATGCCTACGCAAATGGGTAGAACTATGGATCCTATGGTAGGTCTCATGGAACCATCGAAAGCACGTAGGTCTAGGGAAGGTGTGGTGAAATGGGTTGGAGGGAGGTGTAGGTGATGCAGGGTTGCTATGGATATGATGTTGATGGATGAGCCCATGTCAACGAGTACCCACTTGTAGGTAATATCATTGATATTAGCTTGTATGTGGAGGGGAGGATCGACTCCTTCACCAACGAGTTCCATTATCTCATGGTCATGGAAACTAATTGAAGGTTGAAGGCATCATGGGATGTTCCCTATGAAATTGACAAAAGAATTTGTGTCATGTGTCTCTAAGTCAATGGAACGTAGGATGTCATTCAACGCCTCGCGATGGGGTTGAGACTGTTGTAGGAGATCGAATATGGATAGCCATGTGGGGGCATTGCGTAGTTGATGGGTTAGACTACCATGGATGGTAATCACATTTTGAGGTGGTGGTGGTATGGTATTAGGCATTTGGGGTGTTTACGGGGACGTAAAATGGATAGGGGGAGAAACAATAGGTGTTGTCTGGCATGATGGGTACCATTGGTTCCTCGTAGTAAGGTTGATCATACCTACTACTCCACGTGATGGAGGATCATGTTGGACATTGTTGACTTGGTGAGGTGGTACTGGAGGATTGTTTGGAGGTCTAGGGGGATTGGGTCCTTTATGATCTGGTAGAGGGTTTTGGAAAATCCCTAGGTTTTGGTTCTACGGGGCTAGAGGGTTTGCTACCTAAATAGTGCCCCTATCGATTAGGTCTTGAACTTACCCTCAAAAGGAGTGACACAAATCGATATTATGGCCATGCTACCTATGGAAAGGATAGAAGAGCTGCTCATTATAGTCATGAGGCTTAGGTGAATTTGGATCCAATGGATGGATCTCGGGTAGAACAAGATGGTTTCCCTCATATAATCTATGGAACAGGGTTGGTAATGGTTTAGATAAGGGTGTAAAGTTGCACGGTGGACCCTATGGGTGCATTCCATGGTATTGTTGTGGTCGAGGTGGGGCAAGAGCATTAGCTTGGAGTGCTTGTGGTTGTGGTGTATAGGGTGGAGGAGTCGGTACTAGTGCTAGGGTAGAAGCTGCGACTTGGTTGGTTTTCCATGGGTAAGGTTGATTTGGTGTGGGTCTATTGAAGCAAAAGTTGGAGTTATAGTTGGATTTAGCTCTCAACTTAATCTTCCTAGACTGGACCTTAATATCTTTGATCACTTTTGCTTGTGAGATAGCATCTTCAAAAGTATGACTTTGGTGAAGTTGGAGGGATGTGGAAATGTGTTTGTGGCAACTCTTGGAAAAGAGTATCACAAGCTCCAAGGTGGGGAGGCTATGGGTGAGGTCATGGATAATTGCTCTCCATATGGAAAATAACTTAGTAATGGGTTCATCGTCCGCCTATCGTAAGGCATAGACATAAAAAAATGTGGTCTTTTTCTTGATTTTGATGGAAAAGTGCTCTAAGAAGGAATTGGCTAGCTGATCAAAGGTATACAAGCTATGGCATGGTAGCATGTTGTACCAATCCAATACTATCCCAGTGAGGGATAGGGAGAAGGTACACAACATAACGAGGTTACTATTGTAAATATGGTAGCAGGATGAGTGGCAATTGCTCACATGTTCTTTGGGATATTCCTTACCTCTATACTTATCGAATTTCAATATTTCAAAGCAATAGGGATAAGTAGGAATAGAGACTAATGGATGAATTGGCTCGTTGCATAGTTCATCATAGCAAGGATTTTGTGGCTCATAGCTAGAGGTGCATACGTTCAACATTTTAACTTCATCTCACAAGAGTTGAAGTTTGGGTGTCATAGGAGTCGATGGTTGGGCTATGGTAGGCTGACCCTATGGATGTGGTGGATATTGGTATTATTATTCTTCATAATATTTTGGGGAATACTGGTGAGCACCAGAAATGCTCATATTTTGTACATACTCCTTGGATCAATATGCGGCTGTATAATAAGGATTGCATACTTTTATAAATTATTATATAGATATTTGATATAATTATGCGTGTTATCTAATTTGTGTGCTTTTAGTATGTTTTGTGGAATTGCAGTTGATTTAGTTAGATTTGGAATAGTCGAGGTCCTTTCGATGGACCTGGAACTTTATTTCATTAGGAGTCAATGAAGAGAACATAGGTGCCTCCCTACAACCAGAAGGTGCCAAGGGAACAAGCACCTCCCTACAGTCGAAAGGCATCGATTGAATACAAGCGCCTCCCCACAGTTGAAAGGTGTCGATTGAACATAGACACCTCCCTACAATCGAAAGGTGCTAAGTGAACAAGTGCATCCCTATAGTTGGAAGGCATCGATTGAACATAGGCACATCCCTGTAGTCAGAAGGCACCATCTGAATGCAAGTGCCTCCCTGCAACCGGAAGGCGCCAACCAAAGACAAGCACCTCCCTACAACCAAAAGGCACCAACCAAAGGCAAGTGCCTCTCCATAGCTGGAAGGTGCTAATAGAGGGTAAGCACCTCCCTACAACTAGAAGGCACTAATAGAGGTAGGTGCCTCCCTACAACTAGAAGGTGCCACTGATTCTTTTCCCGTTGACCAGAGTTGAACGATGTGGATGGCAGTGGTTGGTGTAGTTATAGCTCTGCGTCATGCAGATCTAAATTGGAGATAGCACCTAATGTACCAAAATGTCTTATTGATGCTAGGCAAAGCATGAACCGAGCAAACACACCGCCTTTAGAATAGAATGCCAGACGTCGATTGCATTCACCAGACTGTTCTAATTTAGTCTGGGAAGAATCGACTGTTGTAACCACTATTGTAACAAAAGTTCTACGGGTGTGTTATATAAACACATGCATATCATTCTAAAAATATATAGAGAGATATATAGAAATAATTAATAAAGATCTATTTTGAATTGCAGAAGATAGATTGTAATACATTGATAAATATATTCTAGTTCCAGAAGTTCTAAGCACATGTTTGATCGGGAGGAATCTGCTGGAGCCTAGGCCTACTCCAAGCCAGTATTTATTCCCCATTTCCTTTCTGTTTATTTATCAGTTTATTGCTTTCATAGAAATGTTCATTAATTTAATAGTTCCTATATTTTGCAGTAGGTTTATTTTTAGGCATATATACATGATTTATTTTTATAGATTTATTTTCGTTCTTCTTACGTAATTTATTGAGGAGTGTGGGAATGATTGAAAACCATCTCAAGAACACCCCCCAATGTAGTATTAGTAGATTCACCCTCCAGTGGTATTGTAGTAACCTAATTCTAACTCTTCACAAGTTTACGAAGCTCCCTGGGTTGATAATTAAATGCACGGGCATGTGACAAAAATAGGAAACCATTCACCTTGTTTGGCCCACAACATTTTGGCACCATTGCCAGGGAAGTGTCTTAATTAGATTACTTACAATACCCTGAAACATTCATCTGAACTTGTATGAGTTCTTCAAGAAGAAGAGGACCTGACAGTCGCTTTACAAGAACTAATCCATCAGGACCTGAGTCAGCCGAGCATTTTGGATTTGAGTTAGACTTGCCTGACCTACCAGCAGTCCATTGGAGTGGGGAACCACACTTTATGCAAAGTGCCGCCTCATCCCATCAACGAGGGGAAGAAAAAATCATCACAAATAACCTATTTAATAGGAATCCTCTAGAGGAAGCCTTGTTGTGGAAGGCTGTGGAGGATCAGATGATCTCTCTAGACAACCTTAGAGCATTGACTCAAAAAGTTTTAAATGATCGAAAGGCCATAAACGCTGCATTAGAGACCACATTTCCCAAAAAAATGGTAGATAATGATGAATTCTCATTTGGCTTTAGTTTCCCAATAGAGGAGGGAGTAGGAGATACCAAAATTAAAAACATATCCCTTGCTCACCTCCCATCCTTTAGAGGACACCCGACTGAGGACCCTAACCTATTTTTATTCAAGTTTGATATTTTGTGCAGGTCTGTGGATTACAAATCAAATGCACAAAAGTTGAAATTATTCCCTTCTACATTATATGATGCAGATTTGTGATGGTTCATCGGTCTGGGAGACAAAAACATCACCACCTGGGACCAGATGAAGATGCTCTTTTTAGAGCAATATCAAGATTTTAGGAGAGCAAGAGACTCCAAGGAGGAGGTCCTGAGCATGACACAAAGAGAATATGAGTCTCTTGAGGAGTATTGGGAGAGATTCACCTTTAATATTCAATGGTCCCCTCACTCGAAGCTATCTGATAAGTCCATAAAAATCATCTTCTTAAGGGGACTTACCAATGAGTCACTGGAGGCTTTCAACATGATCTCTGGAGGTGATGTCTATCAGCATGCTATGGATGACATTCAGCAATTATGCTGGAACTAATCGAGAAGGTGAGGCAAAGTCACCCCCAAGACCATGAAGATGACTTCTTTAGTCACCAAAATAGAGATAGGCAACATGCTGGAGGATTTGAAGAGCGAAAAGCTTTCATCTCTAGCATTGCAGATGGATACGTTGCTGTTAGAAAAGAAGAAACAAGAAAATGACATAGCATTAGCCTATTTCTACCCAAAATGTAGAGGAAGGCATGCAAAGAATGCATGCCTAGAAAACAAGGTCAGAATATGCACAGTTTATAGGCTAAATCATAAAACTCGATTGTGCCCACAACTACCTAATAACCAGGAAGTGGATGAGAGAACAGAGGCCTATTTCATAGGTAATAGGAAGATTTGGCCACAGCCCCCCATTGAGAATATACCAACCAGAATGCCAACATATGGGGGAGGGTCATACATGCACCAAGGACCCCCTCAACCACCTAATATGGGGTGGTGGGGACCGTCACCCTAGACGAACGCACCCCTAGTAGCATTCTTGAATCACCAGCCATGGATGCCATATCCATATCCTGGGAAGTAGTGGAAAGGCCATAATACATGGAATCAGACTCCATAGAATGTAGCTCCTGCTCACATCCAACAGAACTTACTAGCATTACCAGCAGCGAGACTTGCACAGCTACCAGCACAACTGACAGCAAACTCGAATAACAGAGTAAACAGCTAGCATACAACGTAGAAGGTGAGATGTACCATATGTACAATATTCAGCTTAGATCAAGTAGGCAGCTAGGAGTAGAGACTCCACCTCTGGTAGAAGAGGAGGGATAAATAGTAGAGATACCTCCACTGGTAGAAGAGGAGGCAAAAATAGAGGAGACACCTCTGGTAGAAGAAGGAAAAGCACTTGAGAGAGCGGAGGCTCCATTTCCTAGCCGGATGTAGGAACAAAGAAAAACAACATAGCCAAAATTTGACATCTTGTCGAGCTTGAAGAACCTCACGATGACAATCCCATTATTTCAAGCAATTCAAGATGTCCCCATTTACACCAAGGCAATTAGAGAAATGTGTCTAAGAAGACCGGGATGAAAAGCTACCCAGACTATCAATGTCATGGGTAAACTAGTGGATCTAATGATGGGTAGAACACATCATCCAAAGTATGCAGATCCAGGAAGCCTAGTGCTGACCATAAAAATTGGAGGACATTCCCTATCCAACACACTGGTTGACCTCAAGGTAGCCATCAACGTGATGCCTCAAGAGACCATGCAGAGGCTACAAATCACAAACCTGAAGCCAACCACGATAGTGCTACAATTAGCTAATCGATCAACCATGTCACCAGAAGGAATGTTGGAATATGTGATCGTAACAGTCAATGCATGGGAATATCCAACCGATTTTCTAGTTTTGCAAACCAAGACCAGGCTGGGTGGTTACCCGCTCATTTTGGGGAGGCCATGGATGGCAACAACTGATGCTTACATCAGCTATCGAGATGGGCTAATGACCATCTCCAATGGGAAAAATGTCAAAAGGCTAACCATTTCACCGCCAACTCAGTCTATGGACTTGGTAGAAGAACCCAGGATCACCGAGCATCATAGAGATCATACCCCCCATAGCCAGAAATGCGTGCCAATGAGAGGGTGCCTTCCATAACTGTTAGGGTTAGACGTCTTTTCTATAAGAAGGCACCTTCCTGAAGAAGGAAGGACAAAAAAATACAGCAGCAGAAGGCGCCATGGGAGGAAGGTCTAAGAATCATGCAATCAAGAAGAATGAACCCAGTGACACAGATGGGATCAGAGGGGCAGTAAAGACCCAATTCGAATCTGAGGGGTAGCTCAAATATTTCACCCTGGTCAGTTAGGGCCAGGACGTAGAGGCAGCTAGAGAATTTTCCACCTCTTTAAGGGGTGATGCAGCCCAAGTACAAGGGATGGAAATTCCAGTCACCCCTGAGTTCATCTCACAGGCAACTGGATTGCCTCTCACAAGGGAATGTATATACAAGGGCGAAGTGTTAAAAGTATACACTGACATACTACTGTCGGGAGGAAATGTGCAGGTAGATAGGGAGGGGTTACTCAAAAATAGCCTCGCCATGAATATGCAAAATATGTTCGAGCAGATTGCTCGATTCTTCACATGCACAAGGAAGTATACCCATCTGCACCTTAATCATGTGCACTTCCTCAATCACCTAGTGCATGAGAGAAAATTGAATATACCTTTCTACCTGGCGAGTGCTTTGAAATATGAAGTAGCTTGGTACCAGAAAGGGGCACTATCCGCCTTAGCCCACCATGGGCTGATATCAACATTGGTCCGCCATGCAGAAGCACAAGGATAGAATCATGACATAGAGGGAGATGGCAGCCAAATAGGGCAACACAGTGCGGTTGCCGAATTAGGGCAAGGCAAATCATCCCCTGTAGAGGAGATAGCAAACATTGGGCAATTGGCATTGCCCTATTTTCTAGGAGGAGCAAAGCAGTCACCAGTGCCCGAAGACATAGAGGATAGAGGGCATTCCCTAGTGCCCGAGTATGAGGAGGAAGAAGCACCACTCGCTGGTGGTGAGGATGAACCAGTTCCTAGGAGGAAACATCTACGGTGATTACTCTCGATAGAGGGAGAATAGAGTGATACAGAGATAGACTTTTCTGCCAAAACCCTCTGAGAATTAACAAACCAGAGCCCACAAAATGAGGGAAATTTTGGGAGCAACGACCAGATCAATGTGGCCTTGGAGGAGGTGCTCGACTGGAAAAATGATTATTGGATGGCACAGCAGATTCTGGAAGATTTCCAGAACCAGCATCAATAGGAATTGGAGGAAAAGGATAGATGAATTGCTCAGCTTGAGCAGCTGGTCCAGTAGTTGTAGGAGGAAAATCAAATACTTCAGGGTAGAAGAACAGCAAGACAGGAGGTGTCCATGCAAACAGATTGGGCAGAAGCAGTGCCAATGAACTCTCCCACATCCGTCAAATGAGTATTATCTTTGGGGGAGATTCGATCGGATGCTCAACAGAGTAGCCCAGAGGCAGGGGAGGATTCCTCTATTTTTAGGGGTGAAAATGAAAGAAGTCCTATGATGCCCCCTATCATTGTCCTGAGTGACACAGAGTAGGACGAAGGCCTCCAGTAGTAGATAAGACCAGAGGATACAGAGGACCTCCCCAGGCCTGAAGAGGGAGAAGAGCCTGAGGGGTCAACACCAGGAAGACAAGAGGATAAAGGATCACCCCCAGAGATAGCGGCACAGCTGATCCTTTAGAGTGAAGAGAAGTCCCCAAAAGAGAAAGAAGAGACCCCTGTTCGAGCCGCCACATTTTTTGCAGAGGCCAAGGCAAAGAGGCCCAGGACAACATGACAAAAGGCAAAAGTGACCTTTGTTGGGTTAGAGGAGGACGAATGGGACATGCAGTCGTTTGCAAAATGAAAAAAATATTTTGAGTGGCTGTGCAACAAAATGAAAGCAGCCAAGGCGGCCAGGAAGGCATCCTCAAGGATAAAAGGAGATTCTGGCATCTGTGTTAATCTAGTGGAAGATAGCCAGTTTTGGTACATCTATGGTTCATCCTGAGGGTGGCCTTCCATGATGAGGAGGTACTTGGAACGATGGGGAATATATGGCCCACAATTGGAGGTCACTGCAATTGCAAAGGAGAATGCAGGGCTTACCCTTAAAGTGGCCACATTATACAAAACCCAAGTAGTGCCTTCTAGGGAGGATAACTTGGATATCCCTCTGGCAATGGTCAAACCTCCAGATGATGACCTCTGGAAAGCTGTCGAAGCTGCATTTCAATCAGTAGGATTAACGCTGGCTAGACCACCACCAGTAGCAGCCAGAACAAGAAGGGGACAATTAATAGCCATAGTTTCCTATAGGAAGAGGTGAACCACACCTTCACATGCCAACACAAAAAGATAGACTCGGGCTACATGGGCAGCCGAATCCTCCAATATATGGCGATGATGAAAATTTCAAGGGCTACCTGTAGTTTGGATGCCACAAGGGCATGGCATATGTTAGGTGTGGGGGGATGATGAGCACCAGAAATGCTCATATTTTGTACATACTTCTTAGATCAATATGCGGCTGTATAATAAGGATTGCATACTTTTATAAATGATTATATAGATATTTGATATAATTATGCGTGTTATCTAATTTGTGTGCTTTTAGTATGTTTTGTGGAATTGCAGTTGATTTAGTTAGATTTGGAATAGTCGAGGTCCTTTCGATGGACCTGACACTTTATTTCATCGGGAGTCAATGAAGAGAACATAGGCGCCTCCCTACAATTGGAAGGTGCCAAGGGAACAAGTGCCTCCCTGTAGTCGAAAGGCGCTGATTGAATACAAGCACCTCCCCATAGTCGAAAGGCACCAATTGAACATAGGTGCCTCCCTACAGTCAGAAGGCGCCAAGTGAACAAGCACCTCCCTGTAGTCGAAAGGCGCCGATTGAACATAGGTGCCTCCCTACAATCGAAAGGTGCCATCTAAATGCAAGCACCTCATTGCAACTGAAAGGCACCAACCAAAGACAAGCGCCTCCCTATAACCGAAATATGCAAACCAAAGGCAAGAGCCTCTCCATAGCCAAAAGGCGCTAATAGAGGGTAAGTGCCTCCCTACAATCGAAAGGCACTAATAGAGGTAGGCACCTCCCTACAACCAGAAGGTGCCACTGATTCTTTGCTCGTTGACCAGAGTTGAATGACATGGATGGCAGCAGTTGGTGCAGTTCCAGCTTTGCGTCATGCAGAGCTAAATTGGAGATAGCACCTAACGTACCCAAACATCTTATCGATGCCAGGAAAAGCATGAACCGAATGAACATGCTGCCTTCATAACAGAATTCCAGACGTCGATTGCATTTGCCAGACTATTCTAATTTAGTCTGGGAAGAATCGACTATTGTAACCACTGTTGTAATAGAATTTCTGTAGGTGTGTTATATAAACACACACAGATCATTCTAAAAACATATAGAGAGATATATAGAAATAATTAATAAAGAGCTATTTTGAATTACAGAAGATAGATTGTAATACGTTGATAAATATATTCCAGTTCCAAAAGTTCTAAGCACGTGTTCGATCAAGAGGAATCTGCTGGAGCCTAGGCCCACTCCAAGCCAGTATTTCTTCCCAATTTCATTTTTGTTTATTTATCAGTTTATTGCTTTCATAGAAACGTTCATTAATTTACTAGTTCTCATATTTTGCAGTAGGTTTATTTTTAGGCATATATACATGATTTATTTCTGTAGATTTATTTCTGTTCTTCTTATGTAATTTATTGAGGAGTGCGAGAATGATTGACAACCATCTCAAGAACACCCCCCAATGTAGGATTAGCAGATTCACCCTCCAGTGGTATTGTAGTAACCTAATTTTGACTCTTCGCAAGTTTACAAAGCTCCATGGGTTGGTAATTAAATGCATGGGCATGTGACAAAAATAGGAAACCATTCACCTTGTTTGGCTCGCAACAAATACTATTGCGCCTGATCTTGATAAGGTGGGTACTAGATTACATGTACTATCATGTCTACGGGCACACTAGGTTATGGGGTAGGTGTCTATTGAGGATAATAGTACTATGATTGGGAAGCATGCGGTTGTGGTAGGGGTACTTGTTGGTTTGGAGCTTGCTATACTATTTGAGCCATGGGTGGTGATGACCAAACTGGAGGAGGCATAAAGAAGCTAGGTGTAGCTGGTGGTAATGTAGGTGTCAGTACTACTAGTGCTAAAGGTGGTTGAAACAAGGTATCAAAATATAAGATCTATTTATGCCTTGGAGGGTAGGAAGTAGGGAAGCTAAACTAAGTGGAATTATTTGGTTGATTGAGTGGATAAGTTGTCGGTGTTAGTCCATAGGTGGGATGGAGATTTGTAGTGGGAGCGTAAAAAGGAATAGGTGGTGGTATCCTAAAGGTCATCATAGGCAAAAGTGGCTCTAAGGTTTGGGTATCATACAGTCTAGATACCTAAGAGATAGGTGAGAAAGCTACCGAAAAGGTAGGATAAGCTATCGAGGTAGGAGCTTGGGTTGAGAGAAAAATGTAGGTGTACACTCCCACTTGGGTTTGCACATCTTGCTCTTGAAGAGGCTACTGGGAGGTACCCTTAGATATGGTGAAGAATGGCTTCTTGGGAAGAGGATGGTTGGTACTCTTGTGAGGAGTACAAGTATGAGGTTTGGGGGAATGCTTGTAGTTCCTACTGGGAAGGGATATATTGTGCAGCTTGGAAGGATAGCTTATAGCTTTCTACAATAGAGGAGAATGGGTCAGACACCATTCCTATGATAGGGGTGAATGATGTGACCTCAGGACAGGTATGGTTTAGAAGGGAGGAATCATTCTCAAATAGGATTGAGATAGATTTTGGAATAAGGGATGTGAAAAGGTGGGTGAAGTAGGCATGACCTCCTCCTCTATGGTGAAGGATGGAGGAGATTGTCCTGGTGTTATGTAGATCACATGGTCATAGAAAATGGTCAGTGGATTAGGTGAGGATGGGACTAAAAGGAGTGGGTAATATTCTATGAGTAAAGTAGCAAGGATTTCACTCAAATTTGACATCTCCTCATGAGGCATCATGTGTGTGAATTGTACATTGGATTCTATACAATGAATCAGATGTTTCTATGATCCTCTCCTTCATGATTGAAGGATTAAGAGCGGATTGACTAGAGGAAGGGGGAGGCCATTACTCCATAGAGCATGTTTGCTTATGCACTCTACTATGAGTAACCACAAACATAGTGGCATGTGAAAAAGAGTTTTTAAGGATAAACCCCATGTGATGTAGACTCAATTGTGTCTAATGTAAGTGTAAAGTAAGTGAAATATTGTGTGTAGAAAAACAATATATAGTGTAGTGTGTTGAGACCGGTCTATGATCATTCAAACAATGGTAGACCGGAATCAATTCTAAATGCTAAGAAAATAAAAGTTTTATGTTTGTTTTGTGTGTTGTAATGTTGATAATCCCTCTGTAGAATCATTGGTAATAGAGTGAATACTCTAGCAAGTCGATAATGTCATCAATATCAAACCTCCTGCAACACCCAAAGATGCACACGATAGAATGGTATTGCAATGTGTGAATGGTGACCTTTATGGAAGGTGCAGTAAAATGATATCCTAAATAGGTGTACCTCACTATGATGAAGTGATTCTGCTAAATCCTCTCATGAAAATAGGTGGTAATGTCTATGACATTCTAGGCATGGTCAAAAACCCCATGTGTTTGCTTCACCCTCGACCGGGCTTAGTCAATAGTGATAGTTACCATATCCACAAATTATATTAGCCTTGTGGACTAAGGCATCTAATCTTGTCTCACTCCATAGGTAATCATTGGTGATGAAATCCAAGGCCTAATTGCAAAAGTGGGGGATTTTTTGGTGATGAAATCTATAAAACCACTTGTATGGCTACTAGGTGTCTAGGGGGGTGAGCTGATGGAGAGTGCAACTCAATCCACACCAGTCTCGAGTGATGGATTAGGGATGAAATCAAATCTCACCACTTGTTTAATTACCACGTGAGTTTCTATGGGTTTAAGTTTTGCTACAGGTGTATGCAAGGTAAGAAACTAACTAATTGCCTTTTCAAAAGAAAAATAATCCTAATGCCTTTTCAAAAGCAAATGATTAGATATCTTACATTATTTGCAAAGAAATGGTTTAGTCATAAATTCCCTTATAAAACAAATTAATTCACTTTGCAAAACATAGAAACATGCAATCCAAATGTGTTTGGAATAGATGGGATTATGAAACCCTAACTTGAACTTTCAGAATGCAAAGTTCTTTCAAAAATGTAAGAGGGGGTTAAAAACACTAATTTTATTTTAGAATGTAAATCTCCTTTTAGCAATGGAAGCTATCAACGAAGGGAGAACAACTTAGGCTTATGCTACATGCAAAAAAAAATACAAATGCAAATTTATTTGAGAAAAAAAATTTGTACACTTGTTGGAAAGTTGTAGGTCCTAAAAATTTTATAAACCCTAAGGATTCGATGACTTTGCAATGAAAACAAAACTATGTCTAGCAATGATTATTTAACTAGTTAGTGAAATTTTTGTTTCCAAAACTTGCAACAGAGGCATAAAAAGTGAACATACCTACATTTTGATGCTAAGGGGGGTTTTCTTGGCCCTTGAAAATATCACCCTAGTTGATTTGGGGGTTTTTGAGGTTTCTGCACTCAAATTGCCACCCCAAGAGAAAATTATATTTGGAAGGCTCAGATCTGATATATGATAGTCCAAAGGGCTTTTCTAGGTTGCAGAGATATCTAAGATAGCAATATATTTAGGTTTTGGGGCTCTGAAATGCACTTCACCACCCAGGGGGTGAATTGGCAACAAGTTTGCAATGTGGGGGTGAATCAACTACAGAGGCTTCAAATTAGAATTTTGATCACCTAGGGTGTTTCTTAGGGTTTTGGAGGTCTCTGTGGATAAAAACTTTAGTACCTAAAAGACACATAAGAAGAGGATAATTTCAGATTTACAAAGAAAATGAATCTAGCACTATCCGTTGTGGGGGTCCCATCGAGCATGCTAAAATGAAATGGTCAAAAAATTACATTTGATAATTTAACACAAAATACAATGATGCATTAAGCAAAGAGACTGTGATTCCATTGATATTAAAAGATACGTGTTACAATAGGGACATGATGCCCTTTATTCATTTCTCTTCCAATAATGTTATAATCAATTTGATAACTTCTTCAGTCGTCCCTCAGTGTAGGTGGGCTTCTTTGTATGTGGGCCATCGCCAAGTTGTTGTTGGTTTGATGCTACTTTCTCTCTTTAAATTTGCTACATAACCTATGAATAACCTACAAAAGTGTGTTAGTACAATGGGAGGCTTACCTTAGTCAAGAACCATATTTATGAAGATGAAATGACCATAAAAATAGAATGAAAAATGAAATAAACTATGCAAAATGTAATAATAATATGAAACAGAGCTTACGACCCAAATCTGGAGTGATTTGGGGCCTATAGACCCAATTCACCACTCGAGAGGTGAACTATGGTTGGATTCATGGGGCAAGGGGTGATATGAGCTGTGATGCCTCTTTTGCAAAATCATTCTAGTGGATGGACTCCTATGAAGCTGGGGTGCCTCTGTGTACCATTGAAATCCTACTATGTACACCGGGAAATGACTTTTCAATATTGGCTTTCCATTTCAGCAGAGTAACTATGCTTTGTTGAATTTGTGAATCAAGGCTAATTAGGGGTTTGGGACCCATTATTTATAGGCAAATGCAAGGGGCATGGGGGGTTAGATAAACTAAACCTAGGTTCGATTCTAAATATGGTTAGGTTAAGAAATGCAATGTGGCAACATCACATTTCTTATGAGAAATATCTCATCCTCACACGTGTGAGGATGGACTAGGGGTAATCCTGATTAGGAGGTGCTTAAGTCATTTTAGGACATGATTAAATAAATATCTCAACAAACCCTAATTTCACACATGTGGGAGGATGTAATTAGTGCTAATCAAGATTAAGGGTTCTTTTAATCAAATTTACCCTAAAAAGGTGACTTAAGTGAAGTCAACATTAAATTAGATTTTAGGTATTGACTTGTTATTTTTTTTGGTCAAGTAATACCTTGTGGGAGCCTCAATCGAGTGTAAATAGGTTGTTGAGGGATATCCTAGTGCATGGGATGTGATTTTTAAGGCTTATGAGGGTTTAGGACCTGAAATCCAGTGGAGTGGTATATTGGAGTCTACACGATGCTATGACAATCTATGACAATCTACACATGACTACGTATTACTACGACCATCTATGTATGACTACGAATGACTACACAAATCTACGTATATCTAAAAGGATCTACAATAGTCTACTATATTCTACAATAGCCTAGGGGTACCTAAGATGGCCTATGTAAACCTACAAGTGTCCAAAAGGATCTATAAGTACGTAGGTATAACAATGTACAACTTTTGGGTGTCTAAAGTATGTTCTTTCCATAATGGAGGTATATAAAGTTGGTTAGGTTATTGAATAACCTTAGTTATTTAATTATTTAGTCATCTATTTTTACTTAGTGCTTTTTTGCACACATCATGTCTCAAAAAGAGGTGAATACTAAAATCATGTAAATAGGATAAGATTGCTAATGCACCACTCTTATCGACATCATATTGCCCCATTGGTAAACCCTCAAGGGTTAATTAGGTCTCCCAACCACTTTTTGGAATGTTTACCCCACTTTTAGAGGGTTTTGGGGAATGTAGCCATGGTCGTCCCACTAGGGATGGTCACATGCAGTCATCCCTAGGTGGTATGGTCATGACCTAGACCCTTCAAAAGTCAAAGGGTGGGACAAATGGAAATAATTTTTTGCCATTTATCCTACCCAATCAATTATGATAGATTAGGATGCCTACAAATTGGAGGTCCAAATGGAAGGCCTCTTCCCCCCTATGCATGGCAAATGCATTGCTAAGTTGCGATACTTGCCTTGCATGCAAAAACTTGCCCCTTTGCCCCCTATGACATCTTGGGCTATAAATTGAGGTGTTTTTAGAAATCTGCAAATATTGACAATGAAGTGCTACCAATATTTTCCCTCAACCCTTGCCCACCTATTTTCTTTAAAAAATTCTTTAATTGAAGGTATTTTTAGGGTGTTATAGGAGACGTTCATTTTATTCAAAATCAATCAATTTTGAGAGTTAGTTTCCCAAATTCGATGATAAGACCCATAGGAGGATTATTGACTAGATCCAAGTGAATTGGTGGCAAAAGCCACCTTGTTTTGTGGTCATCCTCCCATGGGATGGTTAGTAGATTTTATTGGAACTCCTAGGTATGGCCATGAATTGGCCAAAAAAATTTATCTAATTTCTATGTAGATCAGTTCTAGAGCATTAGAATAGTAGCATACTCAATTTTGGTTAATTTTTTAATATATTTCATGTGTCAATTTATGTTTTTATGATTTCAGTTTTATTATTTATTCCAGGAACAACCATAGGTTATGATCATGATTCCACTTTTATTTATGCTCAGATCCTTTCAAAATAATCTCATTAATATCATACTAAATTTTCAAGTCATTTGGAGTTATTTAGATTTGTCGTAAATAATTTTTACTTTCTTTATTACATAGTTTTTAGGGGTTTCAATATCAAAAACATATGCTATTAACATCATTCAATATCTTGTGTGTAGGTACATTTATTCTATGCATGAGTGATGAGCTAAGGAGCTAAATAAATGTATCCCAAGGATAGCTCTCAATTTTGGTTTGTGATAAGAACACTTGATGTGTGCCATTAAGCTCATGGAGGAATTTGATTCCTCAAGTTTTGTAAATTGAAATGTATCAAAATGAAAATCCCTCAATGGGATGTATTGTAACTGTTGAATTGATAAATTAATGAATACAAGGGGAACACCTCTTTTTACTTAACACATTTGTCAATTTTAGAGCTTATTTTATCATCTTTGTTATGCATGCTTTAATTCAATAATTATATTAGATTGCATTTTGATTAAATATGTTAGGTGCATCCATTGTTCTCACTTATTTATCAGGAATGGGTTTCAAGAAATAAACCTTGAGTCAAATTTGTAACAAACCGCTACATCCTTTTGTTGCATCTCCCCCATATCTGAAGCATTCTAAAATGCCTAAATTAAATAACTTTAAAGGGGATGATGATGCATAGGAGCATGTCACTAGATTCATGAACCTATGCTTTCAAATTTAGGATAATGATATCTTGTTGCTAATAATCTTCCTGATAATTCTCTCAAGACCAACCCTAGAGTGGTTCAATCAATTACTAAGATACAACATTCATAGCTTTGAACAGCTTGCAAATGCATTCCTAGAAAAATTTACATTTAGCATAATCAAGAAAGCTACCTTGACTTATGTAAACAATCTTCATCAATTTGATGATGAACCAGTATTGGACTATGGAAATAGGTGGTGAGCGATCATGTCAAAGTTTCCATTCACCTTGCCTATGATAGAGGTAAACCACTTATTCACATCAAGTTGTTCAAGATGGATTTCATTATTGTTAAAACTCTAGCAATATTAGACATTTGAGGAAGCTCTAGATCAGGCTAAGATCATAGAGGATATTAGGATCTAGGAAGGAGAAATTAAACTTTGAAAGAAGGAATGGAAAAAACCTAAAAGGCAACCATGCTCCACAAAAATCCTCAATGATTAATCAAGTTATCTTGAATGTTCAAGGGCCTGTAAATCCAAATCTACCACAACAAGACAATTATAAGGTCCAACCCCCTCCTACGCAGTATAATAGGCCTCAAAATAATTAGGGTTAAAGGCAAAAATGTCATTTGAATCACAATTATACACCATTGCCCAAGTCTTTAGCATCACTCTTTAATCGATTATGTGAAGCCAAGGCTATCAAATTACCAAATATCTACCCTTTGAATCCTAATAAGCCCAAAACTAAGTGGTTTCAGGAGAACCTATACTATCCTTGTCATCAAATAAATGGTCATGATATTTAGTCATGTAGAACATTTAATAACAAAGTACAATATATGCTTGACAAAAATGAACTTCAAATTGATAATCCTCTTGTAGCCAACAACCAATAGATCGGTATATTTAAGGATCCACTACTAACACACAAGGCGCCAGTAGATTAGATTGAACAGGTAAATAAAATTCCATACAACCTCACCTAATTAGGGTTTTTTAGGGATGATTAATATGGTGACACAAAATAAGAGGTATCCAAATCAGACTACACCACCAATAGATCCAATAAATATTCCTTCCACATCATAGCCTTTGCTGCCAATAAATTCTATCCAATGTCCTTCGTATCACCCGGTGGTGACAATTAGAAGTAGAATTAATCAAAGTATAATAATGGAATCAACCAAAATCTCCATGCATGAGTTAGTACAACAATCACAACCACACAAAGAATATCTAATGGAGATTCTAAAATTAGTTAAAATACAAACCCAAGACTGATGCACCTTACCGAAGCCATAACTTGTGAACCGTATGCCCATTTACCTTGAAATTTAATAGGTGGTTTCACATGCATGTTATACATAAAGCTTATCCCTGATGCACATAACCCTCCAAAAAATATACTTTCAGGACCTAACTCCTCCATCTAGTGTCCCAAAATTAGCTTTTAGAATAGGTTCCCAAGTTTTTTGGGTTTTTTGAATGTTAGAATTTTATTATATTTTGTTATACCTTAAGTTGAGACCTAATATTTTAAATTAAAGTTTGTTATTGTAAGAGGGATGTGTACACTAAATTTTGGTGCAATACGACTCATTTCTATTTTTAGCAATTTTTAGAAAAAAGATGTTTTTAGGGTTTCTTTGGTTTTTGGTGGCTATATGATGGATTGTATTCTTTTGGAGAAGAGGTGTGAATTTAGGAATGAGAAGAATATTGATTTGTAGGTTTCTTCCATTATATTGCATTTGTGTTATGTGATTGGAGTCCATTTTTTTGGTCTCTTGTAGCTAAGTTTACACCATTTGGTATCAAAGCAAGTGTGATCTCGCTAGTGAAGGGAAGATGTTGCCTAGAAGATATACCTAGATGAATAGGCAGATTGAGGATATGAATGTAAAAATAGAATGACTAACTGGTGTGATTGATTTCATGGGAGAGAGACATCCCAGGGCACATGCAGATCAAAGATCTGATGATGAAAATGTACCTAAGGAACGTGGATCTGAGGTCCACGTAGAAGCATAACTAAAGGGCCCAGAGGAAGAAGGGCATGATTTTTAAAATCGATTGATATGAGCTCTAGAGGAGCTTAAGGGGAATCGATATGGGATCAATATCGAGGTTACCAAGTATGTTGGTGGGTTGAAACCAGAGGAGTTGATCGATTGGATCAATAGCCTAGAAAAATATTTTGAATGGAGTAACCTTGTTGAAGAGAAGGTTAAGCTCGCATGCACAAAGTTGAAGGGACATGCATTGATTTTGTGGGATAATTTATAAACTACATGGTAGAGGAATGGAAAGGAAAATATCAAGGATTGGAAAAATATGAAGAAGTTACAAAAAATATTTATATATGTAGACTAATCCCAAACCCTATTTTGTAGATTTCATAATCTTTGACAAAAGGATCATTGAGGACTATACTAATAAATTCTATAAGCTATCCATTTGAGTGGAGTACAATGATATGGAGGACCAAAAGGCTGCTAGGTATGTAAATAGCCTAAGTTTTGTTGTCCAATAAGATATGAGCATGCATCACACTCTTACAATGGAGGATGCATATCAAATGGCCCTAAAGGTAGATGAGAAATTGAAAATGGTTAATAGAAGAGGTAAGAAGGGATTCACACCCTCTTCAGGTCGTGGTCAAAGTGGATCTAATTTTCTCAAGGGAGAATCCTCAATACCTACTAAACAAGAATAATATGGGTCAAATTTGAGAGGAAGAGGATACCAACAAGGTAGAGGTTATGGTGGTGGATGAAATGGGAATGATCTAATAAGGTCGTATACCTGTTATGGATGTGGTGAGAAGGGGCATAGAGAATTTAAGTGTCCTCAATGTGATGTCCAAGAAAGGTGTCAAGGAGGACAAGGAAGGGTCAATCTTGTTGATATGGAAGAGCAGGATAAGGATGAAGTTGTTGCTGACATAGGGGAAGCACTTATGATAAGGAGGATGTTGATTGTTCTTAATAAATAAAAGGTGCAAAACAAAGCAAATGGGAATACCATAAATGGTGATGATTCTGGATTGCAAATGAACATCTTTCAAACAAGGTGTACATCAAGAGGGAAGATATGTAACATTGTCATTGATGGTGGTAGTTGTGAGAATATGGTGTCAAATATCATGGTTGATAAAATGAACCTGGAATGCAAAAAGCATCCTTATCCATATTGAATCTCATGGGTTAATAAGAGGAATGAGGTTATAGTAGATCAGAGGTGTTTAATTAAATTTTCAATTGGGAGCACTTACAAGGATGAGGTGTGGTGTGATGTGATCCTAATGGATGCATGTCACATTCTATTGGGAGGACCTTGGTAGTATGACAAGGATACTAACCATAATGGGAGAAAGAATACTTACACATTCTGGAAGGATGGTGTAAAGGTAATTTTTGTACCTTTGAAGGAGTATGGTCTGAGTGAGAGCTTGTTGATGATGAAGGAGTTTCTTGTAGATACCAAGGATGCTAGCTTCTGTTATGCATTAATATCTAGGAATCTAGAAACAAAGGAAGTGGTTATGCCTACATCAACAACTAAGTTACTAAGTGAATATAAATATGTCACACCAGAGGAGTTACAAGATGGGCTACCACAAAAGAGGTATATCCAAAATCACATGGATTTGATTCCATGATCAGCGCTCCCAAATTAGGAAGCTTATCTGTTGAACCTGAAACAAAATGCATAGTTAAGTAGGCAAGTGATGTGTGTTGATAGTAGAGCCATAAATAAGATCATAATAAATTATCAGTATCCTATGCCGAGATTGGATGACTTGATGGATGGATTGGATGGAGCTAAATATTTCAATAAAATTGATCTACGGAGTAGCTACTACTAGATCATAATTAGAGAAGGGGATGAATGGAAGATAGCTTTTAAGATAAAATATGGATTGTACGAGTAGATAGTGTTGCCATTTGGGTTGTCTAATGCACCTAGTACATTTATGCGGTTGATGAATAGAGTATTGTGGTAATATAATGGTAATTTTATGGTTGTGTATTTTGATGATATTTTTATTTATAGTAAAAGTTAAGAAGATCATTTGTTACACCTTAAATTAGTGTTATATGTGCTCAGGAAAGAGAAATTGTATGTCAACCTAAAGAAATGTAGATTTATTTAGAATAGTTTAGTGTTTTTAGGATTTGTGATCTCAAGATATGGAATGACGATGGATGATGAAAAAGTGAAGGTGATTCTAGAATGGCCTCTTCCATGAAATATAACAGAAGTAAGGAGCTTTCATGGCATAGCTACCTTTTATATAAATTTCATCAGGAACTTCAGTAGTATAGCTGCCCCTATAACTGAGTGCTCAAAGGGGAAAGAGTTTGTATGGACTACAAAAACAACAAAGAGTTTTTAACTCTTGAAGAAGAAGGTGTCGGAAGACCCTGTTCTAGTGTTACTAGATTTCAGTAAGGTGTTTAAGGTTGATTGTGATGCCTCATTTATTGGAACTGGTGGTGTCTTAAGTCAAGAGGGCCGACTTGTAGCATTTTTTAGTGAGAAGCTGAATGATGCAAGGAAGAATTATTCTACATATGATGTGGAATTTTATGCAATTGTGTAAGCATTGCAACATTGGAGGCACTACTTACTCTCAAAGGATTTTGTGTTGTTTACTAATCATGAAGCATTGAGGTATGTCAACTCTCAGAAAAATATAAATAGTAGGCATGCCAAATGGGTTTCATTTTTGTAACATTATACATTTGTCCTGAAGCACAAGTCGAGAAAACAAAATAAGGTTGATGATGTATTGAATAGGATATTCTTGTTGTTGACCACTATGGATAATTAAGTGGTAGGATTTGATGGTATTAAAGATCTATATGAATCTGATGTATATTTTGGGAATATTGTGCAATAGTGTAAAAGTGCGATAGAGGGTGAATCCCATACTATTTTTGAAGAGTATTTTTTATAGAATGGTTACTTGTTTAAGGGTAATCAATTATGCATTCCCAATGGATCTATGAGAGAGAACATATTGAGGGGATTACATAGTGGGGTTTGGCTGGTAATTTTGGAGTAGCCAAAACTACCACTCTTGCAGAGAAGTACTATTGGCTAAAAATGAAGAGAGACACAATCAGGTTTGTCTCTAGATGCAAAGTATGTTAAATGGATAAGGTCCATGCACAAAATACAGGGTTTTATATGCCACTGCCAGTTCCTATAAGATCATGGACCAATCTGAGTATGGATTTCGTGTTGGGGTTACCCAAGACACAGAGGGATAAGGATTCAATTTTTGTTGTGGTAGACATATTTTCAAAAATGGTGCATTTAATTGCTTGCCAGAAAACTAATGATGCAACTAGGATTTTAGTCTTATTATTTGATGAGATTGTGCGGTTGCATGGTATTCCAAAGACTATTAATCATGATTGGGATACTAAGCTCTTGAGTCACTTTTAGAGGACGTTGTGGAAGAAGTTGAACACCAGGTTGTAGTTTAGTAGTGCTTATCACCCATTGACCAATGGGCAAACATAGGTGGTTAACAGAAGCTTGGGAAACCTCTTACGGTGCATAGTTGGAGAAAAACCAAAATAATGGGATTTAGCCTTGTCACAAGCTAAATTTGCATACAATAGTTTAGTGAATAGGTCAACAAGTAAATCTCATTTTAAGATTATTTATGGTCAAAATTCTAGAGGTGTATTATATTTGGTTGAGTTACCAATTGGGGAACAAGTTAGTGATGATGTAGAAGCATTTACTGAGCATATCCGTAAAGTGCAAGAGTTAGTGAGGGAAAAATTGTAGAGTAGTAATGCTCACTACAAAGAGTCTGTTGATCCACACAGAAGGGTGAAAGTGTTTGAAGAGGGTTATATGGTCATGGTTCATCTTAGGAAAGAAATATTTCCTAAATGGATGTATAATAAAATAAAAGTTAAGACAATTGGGCCATGCAAGATTTTGGAGAAGATCAATGATAATGCCTATAAAGTGGAGTTGCCTGATGAATTTGATATTTCACCCATTTTTAATTTTTTTGATTTATTTCAGTACCCTTGTATTTTTGAGTATGGTGAATTATAGGAGATAGTAAATTGGGCATGACAGATGCCTAATGATGAGCACCAAAAATTCTCATATTTTGTACATACTTCTTGGATCAATATGCTGCTGTATAATAAGGATTGCATACTTTTATAAATGATTATATAGATATTTGATATAATTATGTGTGTTATATAATTTGTGTGCTTTTAGTATGTTTTGTGGAATTGCAGTTGATTTAGTTAGATTTGGAACAATCGAGGTCCTTTCGATGGACCTGGCACTTTATTTCATCGAGAGTCAATGAAGAGAACATAGGTGCCTCCCTGCAACCAAAATGTGCCAAGGGAACAAGCGCCTCCCTGCAATCGGAAGGCACTGATTGAATACAAACACCTCCCCATAGTTGGAAGGTGTCGATTGAACATAAGTGCCTCCCTACAATCAAAAGGCACCAAGTGAACAAGCACCTCCCTACAGTTGAAAGGCATCGATTGAACATAGGTGCCTCCCTACAGTTAGAAGGCATCATCTGAATGAAAGCACCTCCCTACAACTCGAAGGTTCCAACCAAAGACAAGCACCTCCCTGCAACTGGAAGGCACCAACCAAAGGAAAGTGCCTCCCTACAACTAGAAGGCACTAATAGAGGGTAAGTGCCTCCCTACAACTAGAATGTGCCACTGATTCTTTGCCTGTTGACTAGAGTTGAAC
Organism: Wollemia nobilis; assembly: GCA_028583015.1. Taxonomy (NCBI): domain Eukaryota; kingdom Viridiplantae; phylum Streptophyta; class Pinopsida; order Araucariales; family Araucariaceae; genus Wollemia; species Wollemia nobilis. The sequence continues at coordinate 5,881,144 of JAQPPZ010001844.1, forward strand.
GATGTGGATGACAGCGACTAGTGTAGTTCCAGCTCTACGTCATGTAGAGCTAAATTGGAGATAGCACCTAACGTACCCAAATGTCTTACCGATGCCAGGAAAAGCATGAACCGAATGAACACGTCGCCTTCAAAACAGAATGCCAGACATCGATTGCATTCGCCAAACTATTCTAATTTAGTCTGGGAAGAATCGACTATTGTAACCACTATTGTAACAAAAGTTTTGTGGGTGTGTTATATAAACACACGCAGATCATTCTAAAAATATATAGAGAGATATATAGAAATAATTAATAAAGAGCTATTTTGAATTGCAGAAGATAGATTGTAATACATTGATAAATATATTCCAGTTCTAGAAGTTCTAAGCGCGTGTTCGATCGGGAGGAATCTGCTGGAGCCTGGGCCCACTGCAAGCCAGTATTTCTTCTTCATTTCCTTTTTGTTTATTTATCAGTTTATTGCTTTCATAGAAACATTCATTAATTTACTAGTTCCCATATTTTGCAGTAGGTTTATTTTTAGGCATATATACATGATTTATTTTTGTAGATTTATTTCTGTTCTTCTTACGTAATTTATTGAGGAGTGCAGGAATGATTGACAACCATCTCAAGAACACCCCCCAATGTAGGATTAGTAGATTCACCCTCCAGTGGTATTGTAGTAACCTAATTCTAACTCTTCGCAAGTTTACGAAGCTCCTTGGGTTGATAATTAAATGCATGGGCATGTGACAAAAATAGGAAACCATTCACCTTGTTTGGCCCACAACATTTTGGCACCATTGTCGGGGAAGTGTCTTAATTAGATTACTTACAATACCATGAAACCTTCATCTGACCTTGCATGAGTTCTTCGAGAAGAAGAGTGTTGGCAATTTTGGGTACCTTGAGTACATTGCCTTTGCTCAAGTGAATAAGTTTTCATTGATGTCAAGAAGCTTTTTGAAGGAATTTGATTTGATGTAAAATAATTTGTTTTGATGAAGGTTCGGCTTGACAGGTTCGAAAGAAAGTAAGTTTGAAAACTATCATGATATCGTGACATGTCACATTTTTACGACTTAAGTAGGAGAGAGAAAGCAAGTTAGAAAAGTGTCGTGATATCGCGACATGTCGTAGTTTCGTGACTCAAAGAGGAGAGAGAATGTTCAAGTCAAAAATGTCATGATTTTGCAACATATTGCAAGGAAGGTTGAATGGATGAAAAAGTGTCACGATTTCATGACATGTTGCAAGAGAGAGTCCGAAAGAAAATATGTCATGATTTCGTGACATAATGTAGGAGAGAGAGTCTAGGAAAAAAAAAGTGTCACGATATCGTGACATTTTGGGTTCTCATGACCCGAAGAAAAGAAAAGCACTAAGGAGAAAAAGTGTCACGATTTCTCGACAAGTCAGAAGACAAAGTGGAAGCAAGATAAAGTGTCATGATTTTGTGACATGCTACAGATAAAATTTTCCAAGTAAGAACTATCATGATTTCATGACATGCAACAAAGGGAAGAGTCTAAAATGAGAAGCGTCACGTTTTCACGACAGGTTGCAGAGAAGTCGTATAGAAGCTAAAAGTGTCACGATTTCACGATTGGCTGCAAAGAAAACATACAGAAGCTAGAAGTGTCACGATTTTGTGACAAATATAAGGAGGAAGGGCTCAAAGGCAAAAGTGTCATGATTTCATGACATGTTTCATTTTCATGGGAGTAAGGAAGAGAAAAACACAAGGCAGCAAAAGTGTCGCAATTTCATGACATGTTCCATTTTTGCTAGTGCAAACAGACAAGAGTGCAAGGAAGAGAAAATGTTACGATTTTGTGACAGATTGGGATGGCAACGTTCGATTGGAGAAAGTGTCACGATTTCATGAAAAAAATAGAATGCATGCATTCTATAGGAGAAGTGTCGCGATTTCATGACAAAAGCAGAGAGGAAGGCTATGAAGACAGAAGTGTCATGATTTCATGACAAAAGCATAGTTGATGTTGTCTAAGGCAAAAGTGTCATGATATCATGACAAGAGCTTGGTGAAAGTCGTCAAAGGCTAAAGTGTCACGATATCACGACAAAAGCCAAAAGAAAGTGTACAGTTGCAAAGGTGTCATGATATCGCAACATGTTGTAGTTTCACGGTAGAAGCTACAAAAGAGTTGCAAAGGCAGTGAGGCCGACAAAGTTAAATTTGGGCCTACGAATATTAGGGTTTGTAGTCGACGTAGTTTAGGGTTGTGCAGCCAATTAAGATCAAGGTTTTGATCTTGAAAGTGTTAGTATAAAAGGAGGTCTATTTGGAGAGTTATGAGTGATTGAATGTGTAGTTAAAGTGCGCAAGTTAAGTCTATAGTGTGCAAAGAGCGAGTCGTGCAGAATCGAGCTAAGTGCGAAGCAAGAACGCACTAGGAGCAGAAAAGCACAAAGCTATTGGGAGCATCATTTTTGCGACATTCAAAGATAGTGCACAAGCCTTGATGGTTTTGTACAAATCATTGAGAGGGATTTTTGAACAAATTTGAGCAAGCTTTTGTTGAGCTTGTGGAGTAGTTTGGGAAGGTTCTAGTGAGAACTTGCAAAGCAAATCTGAGACAAGTCTTGGTGAAGACTTGGGTGAAGATCAAGCAAGCTTTAGTGGAAGCTTGTGAAACAACTTCTGTGAACCAGATTTGAGGACTAGTTGAGGACAGATATTGGTCCAGTTTTGAGGACATTTGTGCTAGACTAAAGGATTGTGTTTGGTGCAGATCAGAGAAAGAGAACAAGGAAATTTGTGCTAGATTGAAGGACTGTGTTCAATGTAAATTCAAGGACCAGCTTTGGAGGTGACAGAGTTGAGGACATAGGTCTCCAGCCAGAGTAGGGAGGACAGGTGTCTTCTATGGATAGAGTTCCATTTGCTAAGGGCAGCGAAGGCAGATGTCTTCTAAAGGATCACCAGCCAGAGCAGAGCTAGGGGATTGGTGTCTCTTGTGGGTTTGTGTCCACAAACTCAAGATTAGGGGATTGGTGTCTCCTTTGGGTTGGTGCCCATAAACACTGTAATCAGGAAAGGTATTCCCAGAATTTGGATCGATAAAATTTAGTGAAATATTTTATCCGTGGATGTAGCCCAACCTTTTTTTTTTGGGGGGGGGTGAACCATGTTAAAATGGGTCTTCAATGTGTGATGCTTTCTATCTTGATTAATGTTGTGTTGATGCCTCTGCTATCTAAAGTTAAAATTATTAATTGCTTAAGTCTTATACTGTTCACCCCCCCTCTCAGTATAATCTTGTGTTCTTCAATTGGTATCAGAGCGGGTTTCTCTAGAAAGAGCCTAACAGCTTGGAGAAGGATCTATCAGAGGAACATACAGATTCAGAAAGAGATGAAGAGGTCGAGTTTGATCTCAAAGGTGAATTCTTCTTGGCTTTAAAAAAGCTTGAGAAATTAAGGGAAGAAAATTTTGTTCTCAAGCATCAATGTCAAGAAGAAGAGATTGCAAGATCAAAATTGTCTCAAAGAGTTATAGACTTCAAAATTATAGCTAAAGAAGGAAAGAATGTTGAATAGTTTCTTACAGAGGCTTTAAAAGGAAAGGAAGCTGATTGCGAGAAACTAGAAGAAGAGGTTATGTCTCTTAGAGTGAAGTTGGAAAAATTGGCTCTTAGACAAAATACTTCGTATGAAAAGCAAAAGAAGGATGGTATCACTATTCATGAAATAGGGTCTTCGAGCAAGACCAATCTTCATCCTGAAGAGCGATGGATTCCAGTTGGTCACAAGAAGAACAATCATCCAAGGCATCAAAACAGGTTACATAATACTTTCCATGGCTATTTTTTTTCCTGCAAGAATTATGGTCACAAAGCTATGCATTGCAATAAATCCTTGAATAGCCATAGTAAGGAAAATGTTAACTCTTTTGCACCTCTTATGAATAAAAATTTCATGTGTTACAAGTGCAAGACTTTTGGGCATATAGCAAGGATGTGCAGTTTGGATAGATCTACCTTTGAGTTCACTAAAAACAAAAATGAGATCAAATCTAAGTCAATGATAGTTCAAACTACTTTTCATGCTCAAGATCAAGTAGAAAAATGGTATCTTGATAGTGGTTGTTCAAAACATATGACTGGTGAAAAGAAAAAGTTTTTGGTCTTAAAAAAAACAAACAGAGGAACAGTCAGTTTTGGAGATAATAGGTCAGCTAAAATCTATGGTAAAGGGACTCTTAGTTTGGATGGGAAATCCAAAATAGAAAATGTGCTTTATGTAGAAGGCCTAAGACATAATCTTCTAAGTGTGAGTCAACTTTGTGATCAAGGGCACATAGTATCTTTCTTTTCAGATAGATGTGAGATAAGTAAAGAAAAAAATGGAAAACTCATTGCGAGTGCTACAAGGACTCCAAACAATCTTTACATGCTGAGTGAGATAAAAAGGGAAAAGTGTTTTCTAACTCAAGAATATGAGAGTTGGCTATGGAATAAAATATTGATGCATTTGATTTTTGATAATCTTGTCAATATTAGTAACAAGGAAGCAGTTAGAGACTTTCCCAAAATAAAAAGGCCCCATAATATCATTTGTGGTCCCTGTCAACATGGAAAATAGACCAAAACTATTTTCAAATCAAAAGGGTATACTTCTTCTAAACCGCTGGATCTTATTCATACTGATTTATGTGGCCCCACTAGAACTCAGAGCATTCAGGGAGAAAGCTACTTCATGCTATTTATAGATGATTATTCTAGAATGACTTGGGTTACTTTTCTCAAAGAAAAATCTGAAGCTTTTGAAAAATTTAAATCTTTCAAAGAAATGATTGAAAATGAGACTGACAAGAGAATCAAATGCTTAAGATCAGACAGAGGAGGAGAGTTCACTTCAAATGAATTTGTGGAATACTATGAGCAACAAGGAATCAAAAGAGAATATTTAGCAGCAAGAACTCCTCAACAAAATGGAGTAGTTGAAAGGAAAAATAGAACTATTGAAAATATAGCTAGAGCTATGTTAAATGAGTCGAAACTCTCATATGGATTTTGTAAAGATGCAGTCAGTACATCAGTCTACATTATTACCAGGGCCCAACTTAGAGTCAATCATCATAAAACTCCTTATGAGTTGTGGAAAGGAAGACCAGCTACAGTAAAATACTTCAAAGTGTTTGGGAGTAAGTGCTTCATCAGAAGGGAATATCAGAATCTGGGTAAGTTTGATCCTAGGTATGATGAGGGAATATTTCTTGGATATTATAGTAGAAGCAAGGCCTACAGATGCTTCAACAAAAGAATGCATACCGTCATAGAGAGCATAAATGTAACAGTCGATGAAAAGATAGGGATAAGAGAACCAGTCAAGGAACTCAGTGATGAAATTTTTCAAGAAGAATTCAAAGAGGTTTCAGATGAAGAAGAGGAAAGACAACAACTGCTTCCCAAAACTCCTTCATGATATGTTCAAAAACATCATCCCAAATATTTTATCATTGGTGATCCAAACAACAGGAAAATAAGAAGAAGAGTCATTCCTTCACACGATTCTACAAATGTTTCATTATTATCTCAGATTGAGCAAAAATATTTTAGTTGAGCATGTGTAGATAAATTTTGGGTAAAAGCGATGGATGAAGACCTGAATCAAATAGAGAAAAGTGAAACTTGGGATTTGGTTCCAAGACCTAAGGACAAAAATGTCATTGGCACAAAATGGATATTCAAAAATAAACTCAATGAAGATGGAAAGATTGTCAGAAACAAAGCTAGGTTAGTCTACAAAGGTTATGCTCAAGTAGAAGGTATTGATTTTGAAGAGATGTTCGCTCCTGTTGCTTGTCTTGAAGCTATCATAATGTTTTTGGCCCTTTCAAGCTTCAAATCATTCAAGGTATATCAAATGGATGTAAAGTCAGCTTTTATAAATGGGGTGTTGGTAGAAGTCTACATAGAATAGCCAGAAGGAGTGTCTCTCACATAATAGTCAGACTATGTGTGTAAACTGAAAAAGGCCTTATATGGGTTAAAGCAAGCACCAAGGGCATGGTACTCAAGACTTGACAGTTATCTTCATGATCAAGGCTTCACGAAAGGCGTGGCAGATAGCAATTTGTATATTAAGAATGAAGATGATGATATGTTGATTATGGTTGTCTATGTTGATGATATTATTTTCGGGGGAAATAATGCTCAGATGTGCAAAGTTTTTTCTAACACCATGCAGAAGGAATTTGAGATGTCTATGATTGGAGAGCTGTCTATGATTGGAGAGCTGTCATTCTTTTTAGGTCTTCAAATTGCTCAATCAAAAGACGGTGTATTTCTCTCTCAAGGAAAGTATATCAAAGAAATGTTGAAAAAGTTTGGGATGATGGACAGCAAACCAGTATGTACTCCAATGATTACAGGGTGCAAGATGAGTAAAGATGATGAATCTCTAGCGATAGATCAAAGATTGTATAGATCAATGATTGGCATTTTATTATATGTTATAGCTACTAGACCAGATATCATGCAGGCAGTTGGGTTAGTAGCAAGATTTTAGGCAACTCCAAAATAATCTCATGTTACAGCAGTTAAGAAGATATTTAGATATCTGAAGGGCACTATGGACTTTGGGCTTTGGTATCCCAAAGGTGATGATTTCACCCTCATGGCCTATACAGATGCATATTGGGTAGGTAGTACTAATGACAGGAAGAGCACTAGTGGTGGAGCATTCTTTCTGGGAAAGAGTTTGGTTTCTTGTCTAAGTAAGAAACAACCTTCAGTTTCCTTATCTATAGCAAAGGCTGAATACATAGCAGCAGTGGCTGGGTGTACACAGGTTTTATGGATGAAAACCACCTTGGAGGATTTAAAATTCAAGCATGAACATCCCATATCCATATTTTGTGATAATACAAGTGCCATAAGTATTTCCAAAAATCCGGTAATGCACTCAGACAAAGCATATTTCCATCAAGTATCACTTTCTAAGGGAGAAAGTGCAAGACAAGTAGGTCAAGCTAGAGTATGTGCCTACTAAAGAGAAAATTGCAGATATCTTCACCAAACCTCTTCCAAGAGATACGTTTGAGTATCTAAGGGAGAAATTGGGAGTTGTACTCCCACCCCAAAATTAATCACCTCATCAGGAGGTAGGGGAGGGACCAAGTTAAGAGGCTCATTCTTAGTCCCGAGCCCCAAAGGTGACCCTTTTCCATTGATGACAAAGGGGGAGAGATATGAGTAAGGGGGAGAGCTTCAAGTGAAGAGGAAAGCTTCAAGTCAGGGGGAGAAAAACTTCAAAGGAAGATTCTTAGTTGTTAGCATAGTTGGTTTCAGTTTTGGCTCATGAGATGTGTTTTCAGTAAAGGTTTGCCATCAATGACAAAGGGGGAGATTGTTGGCAATTTTGGGTACCTTGCGTACATTGCCTTTGCTCAAGTGAATAAGTTTTCATTGATTTCAAGAAGCTTTTTGAAGGAATTTGATTTGATGTAAAATAATTTGTTTTGATGAAGGTTCGGCTTGACAGGTTCGAAAGAAAGTAAGTTTGAAAAATGTCGCGATATCGCGACATGTCGCATTTTTGTGACTTAAGCAAGAGAGAGAAAGCAAGTTAGAAAAGTGTCACGATATCACGACATGTCACAGTTTTGCGACTCAAATAGGAGAGAGAATGTTTGAGTTAGAAATGTTGCGATTTCCTGACATATTGCAAGGAAGGTTGAACGGATGAAAAAGTGTCACGATTTCGTGACATGTTGTAGGAGAGAGAGTTTGAAAGAAAAAATGTCATGATTTCATGACATAATGCAGGAGAGAGATTATGGGAAAAAAAAAGTGTCACGATATCACGACATGTCTGGTTTTCGTGACCCGAAGAAAAGAAAAGTGCTAAGGAGAAAAAGTGTCGTGATATTGCGACAAATCAAAAGACAAAGTGGAAGCAAGATAAAGTGTCACGATTTCATGACATGTTGCAGATAAAATGTTCCAAGTAAGAACTGTCGTGGTTTCATGACATGCAGTAAAGGGAAGAGTTTAAAATGAAAAGCATCACGATTTTGTAACAAGTTGCAAAGAAGTCATACAGAAGCTGAAAGCGTCACGATTTCGTGACTGGCTACAAAGAAAACGTATGGAAGCTAGAAGTGTCACGATTTCATGATAAATTTAAGGAGGAAGAGCTCAAAGGCAAAAGTGTCATGATTTCATGACATGTTCTATTTTTGTGGGAGTAAGTAAGAGAAAAACACAAGGCAGTGAAAGTGTCATGATTTCGCAACATGTTCCGTTTTCGCTAGTGCAAATAGACAAGAGTGCAAGGAAGAGAAAATGTCATGATTTCATGACAGATTGAGTTGGCAGCATTCGGTTGGAGAAAGTGTCATGATTTCATGATAGAAATAGAATGCAGGCCTTCTATAGGAGAAGTGTCGTGATTTCATGACAAAAGTAGAGAGGAAGGCTATGAAGACAGAAGTGTTGCAATTTCGCAACAAAAGCACAGTTGATGCTATCTAATGCAAAAGTGTCACGGTATCGTGACAAGAGCTTGGTGAAAGTCCTCAAAGGCTAAAGTGTCACGATATCATGACAAAAGCCAAAAGAAAGTGTACGGTTGCAAAGGTGTCACAATATCGTGACATGTTGTAGTTTCACAGCATAAGCTACAGAAGAGTTGCAGAGGCAGTGAGGCCGAAAAAGTTAAATTTGGGCCGACAAAGATTAGGGTTTATAGCTGATGTAGTTTAGGGTTGTGCAGTCGACTAAGATCAAGGTTTTGATCTTGAAAGTGTTAGTATAAAAGGAGGGCTGTTTGGAGAGTTGTGAGTGATCGAATGCGTAGTTGAAGTGTGCAAGTTAAGTCTACGGTGTGAAAAGAGCGAGTCATGCAAAATTGAGCTAAGTGCAAAGCAAGAACGCACAGGGAGTAGAAAAATGGAAAGTTGTTGGATGCATCATTTTTGTGACATTCAGAGATAGTGTGCAAGCCTTGATGGTTTTGGACAAATCATTGAGAGGGATTGTTGGAAAGATTTGAGCAAGCTTTTGTTGAGCTTGTGGAGTAGTTTGGGCAGGTTCTAGTGAGAACTTGCAAAGCAGATCTGAGACAAGTCTTGGTGAATACTTGGGTGAAGATCAAGCAAGCTTTAGTGGAAGCTTGTGAAAAAACTTATGTGAACCAGATTTGAGGACCAGTTGAGGACAGAGATTGGTGTAGTTTCGAGGACATTTATGCCAAACTGAAGGACTATGTTTGGTGCAGATTAGAGAAAGAGAATGAGGGCATTTGTTCTAGATCAAAGGACTATGTTCAGTGCAAATTCAAGGACCATCTTTGGAGGTGACAGAGTTGAGGATAGAGGTTTCCAGCCAGAGCAAGGAGGACAGGTGTCTTCTATGGATAGAGTTCCATTTGCTAAGGGTAGCAAAGGTAGAGGTCTTCTAGAGGATCACCAGCCAGAGTAGAGCTAGGGGATTGATGTCTCCTATGGGTTGGTGCCCATGAACTCGAGATTAGGGGATTGGTGTCTCCTTTGGGTTGGTGCCCATAAACATTGTAATCAAGAAAGGTATTCCTAGAATTTGGATCGATAAAATTTAGTGAAAGATTTTATCCGTGGGTGTAGCCCAACCTTTTTTTTTGGGGGGGGTTGAACCACGTTAAAATGGATCTTCAATGTGTGATGCTTTCTATCTTGATTAATGTTGTGTTGATGCCTCTGCTATCTAAAGTTAAAATTATTAATTGCTTAAGTCTTATACTTTTCACCCCCCTCTCATTATAAGCTTTTGTTCTTCAAAGAGGACCTGATGGTCGCTTTATAAGAACTAATCCATCAGGACCTGAGTCAGCCGAGCATTTTGAATTTGAGTTAGACTTGCTCAACCTACCAGCAGTCCATTGGACTGAGGAACCACACTTTGTGCAAAGTGCTACCTCATCCCATCAATAAGGGGAAGAACGAATCATCACAAATCCCATGTTTAATAGGACTCCTCTAGAGGAAGCCCTATTGTGGAAGGCTATGGAGGATCAGACGATCTCACCAGACAACCTTAGAGCATTGAATCAGAAAGTTTTAAACAATCGAAAGTCCATAAACGCTGCATTAGAAACAACATTTCCTAAAAAAATGGTAGATAACAATGAAGTCTCATCTAGCTTTAGTTTCCCAATAGAGGAGGCAGTAGGAGATACCAAAATGAAAAACATATCCCCTGCTCACCTCTCGTCCGTCCTTCAGAGGACACCCGACTGAGGACCCTGACCTATTTTTATTCAAGTTTGATGTTTTGTGCAGGTCTGTGGATTACAAATCAAATGCATAGAAGTTGAAATTATTTCCTTCTACATTATACGATGTAGCTCTACGATGGTTCATTGGTCTAGGAGACAAACACATCACCACCTGGGACCAGATGAAGATGCTCTTTTTAGAGCAATATCAAGATTTTGAGAGAGCAAGAGACTCCAGGGAGAAGGTCCTGAGCATTACACAAAGAGAATATGAGTCTCTCAAGGAGTATTGGGAGAGATTCACCTTTAATCTTCAATGGTCCCCTCACTCGAAGTTATCTGATAAGTCCCTCAAAAGCATCTTCTTGAGGGGACTTACCAATGAGTCACTAGAGGCTCTCAACATGATCTCTGGAGGTGATGTCTATCAGCATGCTATGGACGACATCCAGCAATTATGCTAGAACTAATCGAGAAGGTGAGGCAAAGTCACCCCCAAGACCATGAAGATGACTGCTTCAGTCACCAAAATAGAGATAGGCAACATGCTGGAGGATTTGAATAGCGAAATGCTTTCATCTCTAGCACTGCAGATGGATACACTGCTGTTAGAAAAGAAGAAACAATAAAATGACATAGCATTAGCCTATTTCTACCCAAAATGTAGAGTAAGGCATGCAAATAATGCATGCTCAGAAAACAAGGTCAGAATATGCACAGTTTATAGGCTGAATCATAAAACTCGATTATACCCACAATTGCCCAGTAACCAAGAAGTGGCTGAGAGCACGGAGGCCTATTTCATAGGTAATAGGAAGAGTTGGCCATAGCCCCCTACTGGGAATATACCAACTGAAATGCCAACATATGGGGGAGGGTCATACATGCACCAAGGACCCCCTCAACCACCTAATATGGGGTTGTAGGGACCGTCACCTTGGACGAACGCACCCCAGCAATATTCCCGAATCAGCAGCCATGGATGCCATATCCATATCCTGAGAAATAGTGGAGAGGCCACAATACATGGAATCAGACATCATAGAATGTAGGTCCTGCTCACATTCAACAGAACTTACCAGCATTGCCAGCAGCGAGACCTGCACAGCTACCAGCACAACCGATAGCAAACCCAAACAACAGAGTAAATCAACCGACATACAATGTAGAAGGTGAGATGTACCATATGTACAATATTCAGCTTAGATCAGGTAGGCAGCTAGGAGTAGAGACTCCACCTCTAGTAGAAGAGGAGGAAGAAATAGTAGAGATACCTCCATTGGTAGAAGAGGAGGCAAAAATAGAGGAGACACCTCTAGTAGAAGAAGAAAAATCACTTGAGAGAGCGAAGGCTCCATTTCCTAGCCAGATGTAGGAATAAAGAAAAACAACACAGCCAAAATTCAACATCTTGTTGAGCTTGAATAACCTGACGGTGACAATCCCATTATTTCAAGCAATTCGATATGTCCCCATTTACACCAAGGCAATTAGATAAATGTTTCTAAGGAGACCGAGATGAAAAGCTACCTAGACTATCAACGTCGTGGGTAAAATAGCAGATCTAATGATGGGTAGAACACATCATCTAAAGTATGTAGATCCAGGTAGCCTAATGCTGACCGTAAAAATTGGAGGACATTCCCTGTCCAACACATTGGTTGACCTTGGGATAGCCATCAACGTGATGCCTCAAGAGACCATGTAGAGGCTGTGACTCACAAACCTGAAGCCAACCATGACAGTGCTATAGTTAGCCGATCAATCAACTGTTTCACTGGAAGGAATGCTGGAAGATGTGATCGTAACAGTCAGTGCATGGGAATATCCTATTGATTTTCTAGTTTTGCAAACCAAGACTAGGCTGGGCAGTTATCCGCTCATTTTGGGTAGGCCATGGCTAACAACAGCTAACACTTACATCAGCTATCGAGATGGGCTAATGACCATATCTATCAGATAAAATGTCAAAAGGCTGACCATTTCACCACCAACTCAGTCTATGGACTTGGCAGAAGAACCCAGGATCACTAAGCATGGAACTATGAAGTTGTCCATAATCTAGCCAGTGATGACCTTGGAGGAGGTGGCAGAAGAGGATGAGGATGGTGCTATCATGGAGTTTCTCCATGGAGAATCGTCCACCCCCACACCTGGATCACCGTTAACTGGTACCCAAGATCAGAACATCCAACAAATACACATTGGGCTAGGGAGGACATTAAACATCAATAGAAGGTTGACGCCCACATAACTAGAAAAGTTGGAAGAGCTTCTGGTAAGACACCAGCAAGCATTTGCATGGGACTACATAGATATGCATGGCATCAGCCTAGAAATATGTACCCATCGGATTTACTTAGATGACCAGGCAAATCCTAGTCGACAGCCATAGAGAAGGATGAACCCAACAATGAAAGACATTGTCAGAGAAGAACTGCACAAACTTCTATCTACCGAATTCATATATCCAATTTTTGACAGTGAATGGGTATCACCATTTGTGGTGGTCCCCAAAAAGAATAAGAAATGGTAGATCTGCGTGGAATATTGGGCGTTGAACAATGCGACTAAGAAAGACCACTTCTCGCTCCTATTCATCGATCAGGTCTTGGACACACTCTCGGCAAGAAAATACTTCTCCTTTCTAAACGGTTTTAGTGGTTACAACTAGATCCAGATAGGGGAAGAATATCAAGATAAAACAATGTTCACCTATCCATGGGGAATTTTTACCTATAAGGTATTGCATTTTGGACTATGCAACGCATCGGCTACCTTTCAAAGGGCGATGCTTAGCATATTCTCTGATATGATAGGAGACGAGGTGGAAGTATACATGGACAACTTCACCGCCTATGGAGAAACCTTCGAGGAGGCAATGAAAAATCTAGAAAGAGTGCTCGATAGGAGCAAGGAAAACCATTTGTCCCTAAGTAATGAAAAATGTTTTATGATGATGCAGGAAGGCATCGTGTTGGGACACCACCTCTCTGTAGAAGGAATAAGAGTAGACAAGAGGAAGATCGAGGTCATCAAAGACCTACCTAGCCCTAGAACGTAGAAGGAGGTAAGAAGTTTCCTTGGATCAGTGGGGTACTACCGGTGATTTATCACTGAATTTAGTAAGATTGCCAAACCACTGCACACCCTACTTTCTAAGGACGTAGAGTTCAATTGTACGGGAGATTGCAAAGAAGCGTTCCAATTGCTAAAAGAAAAATTGATATCTACATTGATCTTGAGAGGACCGAATTGGTCCATACCATTCCATATTTACTATGATGCATCTAACGGTGCAATCAAAGTAGTCCTTGGGAAGAAATACGGTGAAGAATTCTATGCCATCTATTATGTCAGTAAAAACTTGGCGGGAATGAAACTCAATTATACAGTGACAAAAAAAGAATTCCTTGTAGTTGTCCATGCAATAAACAAATTCCATCACTATATAATGGGATACAAGGTCTTCGTCCATACGGACCACATGGCTATCAGGTATCTGATGAGCAAGCTAGCCATTGGTGGTAGAATTATCAGATGGTTGTTGCTATTGCAAGAATTCGACATCACTATAGTCGATAAACCGGGCAAGGACAATGTTGTGGTAAATTTTCTATCCAGATTGATACCAGAAGATCATCAAGCAGTGGAAGATTAGTTTCTATATGAAAATCTATTTGTTATTAGTGAACAAACTCCGTGGTATGTAGACATAGCCAATTACTTGGCCACCAGAAGGACCTCACCTGCTCTCTCCTATAGAGAAAAGCAAGTAGTCATAGAGAAGAGCACATCATTCCTTTGGAAGGATGGTCTCCTATTTAAAATAGGATAGGACAAAATTATAAGAAGATGCGTAGTAGAATAGGAATTTTTAGAAGTGCTCAAGGCATGATGAGCCATGCGGAGGACACTTTGTAGGGAAATGAACTGCCTACAAAATCCTACAAGCTGGGTATTTTTGGCCCACTTTGTTCAAGGACGCGATAGCATATACCAACAAGTGTGACGAGTGCCATAGGATGGGTAGACCAACCCACCGATATGAAATGCCCCTATAGCCCCAGGTACATATAGAACCTTTTGATAAATGGGGCATGGATTTTGTGGGACCATTTAATCCACCTTCGATGGGAAGGAGGTTTATTTTGGTTTGCATGGATTACATCACCAAATGGGTGGAAGTGCAGGCATTAAGGGACTCAAAGGAAAGAACGGTCACCAATTTCTTATTTTCTCATATTTTCACATGATTTGGGGTTCCTCGGGAGATGACAACAGACCAAGGACCCCAATTCACCTCCAAATTGATTGAGGAGTTGATGGAGCAGTATAGAGTTTGGCACAACAAAACCTCGCCCTACCATCCGTAGGTGAACGGGCAAGTAGAAGTGACAAACAGGGAGATAGAAAAAATCCTAACCAAAACCATGCAGCAACACAAAAAATATTGGGCCACACGGTTGTCGGAGGTAGTTTGGGCATACAACACCATGTGGAAATCCACCACAGGATGCACACCTTTCCAACTGGTCTATGGAAAAAATGTGATGATGCCCATCGAGTTCGAAATCAAAACTCTGAGGATGACTTTAGAATTAAATTTGAGCTTGGACGAAGCTCAAAAATAGAGGATTCACCAGCTAGATCAGTTGGACAAAATTCGACTGGATGCTTTGCAGAGGACAAAGATTATATAGAAGCAAAGAAAGAAGTGGCATGATAACCACATCAAGCTAAAGAAGTTCCAAGTAGGGGAATGGGTACTGTTGTATGATTCTCAATTCCAAGAAATGAAGGGTAAACTTATGCAAAGGTGAATGGGGCCGTATGAGGTGGCAAAACTCATTAGGAATGGGGCTGTGCACATTAAGACAATTGACGACAGCAACACCATGTTCACAGTCAATGTCCACCGACTACGCCCCAATAATACGTCTAAAACATTACAGGTGGAATCCAAAGTAGGCATGGGGGAGACCCCATATTGCTAGATCTGGAATGAACTCTCACAAGTGAAATAGTGGGCACGAAAATGCTCACCCAATTTGGTTAGTTAGTTATATTTTTTTTTAATGTGTGTTTTTTTACAGGGACGACGCCCGCATGTAAGCTATAGGCATCCTAATCCAGGGCCTAATAGGCATAGAATGCATCTAACTACCTTTATTTTCTTTTCTTTTTTTGTAGGTGGGGGACCCGACAGCACGAAGGATAGGTATCTAGGAAACCAGGCCTGATTTGGCTTAGCATTTCAACACTGGCTCATAGATAGAATCTAGGCAGCATGAAAAACTAGGAAGGTTTGATCACCCTTTTTCCAGTCGATTCACCAAGTCCAGAAGAAGGTGCCTTACTGCAGTCAGAAGGCGCCCATCCAGAAGAAGGCACCTTACTGCAGTCAGAAGGTGCCCGTCCAGAAGAAGGTGCCTTATTGCATCCGAAAGGCACCCATAAAAAAAAAAAAAAAATATATATATATATAATAGGCGCCTTCCATGGCAGGAAGGTGCCAGGAAAAAAGAAAAAAGCCAGCCGAATACACCTTCCAACATCAGGAAGGCACATTCATTCCGTCGAATACGCCTTCCAACATTAGGAAGGTGCATTCATCCAGCTGAATATGCCTTCCAACATTAGGAAGGTGCATTCATCAAGATGAATGCCTTCCAACATCGGGAAGGCGCGGACCAAAAGGAGGTGCCCCCCACATTGGGAAGACGCATGCAGTCGAAAAGCACCTCCCACCAATCAGAAGGCACCGAAAGGCACATTCGTTCAAAGACGAGCACTAAAAATGTTGGAAAGGCGCTACATGGACACCATCCACATGGGGAAGGTACCAAAGAATGCCTCCCGCATGCAACATTTACATCTACCGGATGCCTCAAACGAAACAAAGCATCACACGAATAAGCGATATCAAATACCCCTCCCTTGTGTCATAAGTCAGCAAATCAGTAGCTACCACAACAACTAGAACATTGAATCAGGTACATGCATATTAAATCAAATCTTTTATATAATTGTTTATAAATATGTAGTACCAAAAAATACAGCTGTCATAGAGATCATACCCCCCATAGTCAAAAACTCATGCCAATGAGAGGGTGCCTTCCATAACTGCTAGGGTTAGGCATCTTTTCTATAAGAAGGCACCTTCCTAAAGAAGGAAGGACAAAAAAGATATAGCAGTAAAAGGCACCATGGGAAGAAGGTCTAAGAATCACATGATCAAGAAGAATGAACCTAGTGACACAGATGGGACCAGAGGGGCAGTAAAAACCCAATTAAAAGCCAAGGGGTGGCTCGAATACTACACCCTGGTCAGTCAGGGCCAGGACATAGAGGTAGCTAGAGAATTCACCACCTCTTTGAGGGGCGATGCGACCCAAGTACGAGGGATGGAAATTCCAATCACCCTTGAGTTCATCTCAAAGGTGACTGGATTGCCTCTCACGAGGGAATGTATATACAAGGACGGAGTGTTAAAAGTATACACCGACATACTGCTGCCAAGAGGAAATGTGCAGGTAGACAGGGAGGGGTTAATCAAAAACAACCCTCCCATGAATATGCGAAAGATGTTCGAGCAAATTGCTTGATTCTTCACATGCATAGGGAAGTATACCCATCTACACCTTAATCATGTGCACTTCCTCAATCACCTAGTGCATGGGAGGAAATTGAATATACCTTTCTACCTAGCGAGTGCTTTGAAAGATGAAGCGGCTCGGTACCAGAAAGGGGCACTATCTGCCTTAGCCCACCATGGGATGATATCGGCATTGGTCCTCCATGCAGAAGCACAAGGACAAAACCACAACGTAGAGGGAGATAGCAACCAAATAGGGCAACATAATGTGATTGCCAAATTAGGGCAAGGCAAAGCATCCCCTATAGAGGAGATAGCAAACATTGGGAAATTGGCATTGCCCTATTTTCTAGGAGGAGCAGAGCAGTCACCGATTCCTATAGACATAGAGGATAGATGGCATTCCCCAGTGCCCAAGTATGAGGAGGAAGAAGCGCCACTCACTGGTGGTAAGGACGAACCAGTTCCCAGGAGGAAAAATCTATGACGATTCCTCTTGATAGAGGAAGAATAGAGTGATACAGAGATAGACATCACCACCCAAACCTTCTAAGAATTAATAAACCAAAGCCCATGAAATGAGGGAACTTTCGAGAGCAATGACCAGATCAATGCAGCCTTGGAGGAGGCACTCGACTGGAAAACTGATTGCTGGATGGCACAGCAGATTCTGGAAGATTGCCAAAATTAGCATCAACAGGAATTGGAGGAAAAGGATAGACAAATTGCTCAGCTCGAGCATTTGGTTTGGTAGTTGAAATAAGAAAATCAAATACTTTAGGGCAGAAGAACAGCAAGACAAGAGGCATCCACGCAGATGGATTGGGCAGAAGCAGTGCCAATGAACTCTCCCACATCCACCGAATGAGTATTCTCTTTGGGGGAGATTCAATCAGACACCCAACAGAGCATCCCAGAGGTAGGGGAGGATTCCTCTATTTTCAGGGGTGAAAATTAAAGAAGTCATATGATGCCCCCTATCATTGTCCTAAGTGACACAGAGTAGGACGAAGGCCTCCAGTAGCAGATAAGACCAGAGGATACAGAGGACCTCCCCAGGCCTGAAGAGGGAGAAGAGCCTAAGGGGTTGACACCAGGAAGACAGGAGGATAAAGGATTACCCCCAAAGATAGTGGCACAACTGATCCTTCAGAGTGAAGAGAAGTTCCTAAAAGAGAAAGAAGAGACCCCTATCTGAGCCACCACATTTTCTACAGAGACCAAGGCAAAGAGGCCCAAGACGGCTCAATAGAAGGTGAAAGTGACCTTTGTCGAGCCAGAGGAGGATGAATGGGACATGCAACCATTTTCCAAACGTAAAAAATATTTTGAGCAGCTACGCAATGAAATGAAAGCAGCCAAGGCGGCCAGGAAGGCATCCTCGAGGATAAAAGGAGATTTTGGCATCTGTGTCAATCCAACAGAAGACAAACAGTTTTGGGACATCTATGGTTCATCTCGTGGGCGGCCTTCCATGATGAGGAGGTACTTGGAATGGTGGGGAATATATGGCCCATAATTGGAGGCCACTGCAATTGCAAAGGAGAATGCAGGGCTTACCCCTGAAGTGGCCGCATTATACA
This sequence comes from Wollemia nobilis, assembly GCA_028583015.1. Classification (NCBI taxonomy): domain Eukaryota; kingdom Viridiplantae; phylum Streptophyta; class Pinopsida; order Araucariales; family Araucariaceae; genus Wollemia; species Wollemia nobilis. Next base: position 5,899,535 of record JAQPPZ010001844.1, read on the forward strand.
AGGCCCAAGTAGTGCCTTCTAGAGAGGATAACTTGGATATCCCTCTGGCAATGGTCAAACCTCTAGATGATGACCTCTAGAAATATATCAAAGTTTCATTTCAATTGGTAGGAACAACGCTGGCTAGACCACCACCAGTAGTGGCCAGAACAAGAAGGGGACAATTAATAGCCACAGTTTCCCATAGGCAGAGGTGAACCACACCTTCACATGCCGACACAAAAAGACAAACTCGGGCCATAAGGGCAGCCGAATACTCCAAGATATGGTGACGATGAAAAGTCCGAGGGCTACCTGTAGTTTGGATGCCATGAGGGCATGGCATATGTTAGGCGTGGGGGGATGATGAGCACCAAAAATGCTCATATTTTGTACATACTTCTTGGATCAATATGCAGATGTACAATAAGGATTGCATACTTTTATAAATGATTATATAGATATTTGATATAATTATGCATGTTATCTAATTTGTGTGCTTTTAGTATGTTTTGTGGAATTGCAGTTGATTTAGTTAGATTTGGAATAGTCAAGGTCCTTTAGATGGACCTGGCACTTTATTTCATCGATAGCCAATGAAGAGAACATAGGCACCTCCCTGCAACCGAAAGGTTCCAAGGGAACAAGCGCCTCCCTACAGTCAGAAGGCACTGATTGAATACAAGCACCTCCCCATATTCAGAAGGCATCGATTGAACATAGGCACCTCCCTGCAGTCATAAGGCACCAAGTGAACAAGTGCCTCCCTATAGTCGAAAGGCGTTGATTGAACATAGGCACCTCCCTGCAGTTGGAAGGTGCCATCTGAATGCAAGCGCCTCCCTACAACTGGAAGGTGCCAACCAAATACAAGTGCCTCCCTGCAACTAAAAGGTGCCAACCAAATGCAAGCACCTCCCTACAACCGGAAGGCACTAATAGATGGTAAGTGCCTCCCTACAATCGAAATGTGCCATTGATTCTTTGCCCGTTGACCAAAGTTGAACGATGTGGACGGCAGCGGCTGGTGCAGTTCCAGCTCTGCATCATGCAAAGCTAAATTTGAGATAGCACCTAACATACCCAAACATATTATCGATGCCAGGCAAAGCATGAACCAAACGAACATGCCACCTTCAGAATAGAATTCCAGACATCGATTGCATTCACCAAACTGTTCTAATTTAGTCTGGGAAGAATCGACTGTTGTAACCACTGTTGTAACAAAAGTTCTGCGGGTGTGTTATATAAACACACGTAGATCATTCTAAAAATATATAGAGAGATATATAGAAATAATTAATAAAGATCTATTTTGAATTGTAGAAGATAGATTGTAATACATTGATAAATATATTCCAGTTCTAGAAGTTCTAAGCACGTGTTCGATCGGGAGGAATCTACTAGAGCCTGGGCCCACTCCAAGCTAGTATTTCTTCCCCATTTCTTTTCTATTTATTTATCAGTTTATTGCTTTCATAGAAACGTTCATTAATTTACTAGTTCTCGTATTTTGTAGTAGGTTTATTTTTAGGCATATATACATGATTTATTTTTGTAGATTTATTTATGTTCTTCTTACATAATTTATTGAGGAGTGCGGGAATGATTGACAACCATCTCAAGAACACCCCCCAATGTAGGATTAGCAGATTCACCCTCTAGTGGTATTGTAGTAACCTAATTATGACTCTTCGCAAGTTTACGAAGCTCCCTGGGTTGATAATTAAATGCACGGGCATGTGAAAAAAATAGGAAACCATTCACCTTGTTTGGCCCGCAACACCTAATAAGAAAAAATACAGAGTTCCACAAGTGCTTGATAAGAAGGTTATCACCACCAGACATGGGAGCTACAACAGATACCTAGTTTAGTGGGAAGGATTACCATAGTTGGATAAAACTTGGGTTTTGGAGTCAAAGCTAAAGAAATTTGATAACCAAAAGCTATAGGATTTCAATTCAGCTAAACTTGTAGGAGCTGAGTTCTTTTTCACCAAAGGAGAATGATGCACCTTGTTGGAGCCATAACTTGTGAACCGTATGCCCATTTACATTAAAATTTAATAGGTGGTTCCACATGTGTGTTATGCATCAAGCACATCTCTGATGCACCTGACACTCCAAAAAAAAAGCTTTCAGACCTAACTCCTCCATCTAGTATCCCAAAATTAGCTTTTAGAATAGGTTCTCGAGTTTTTTGAATGTTAGAAGTTTATTATATTTTTTTATACCTTAATTTGAGACCTAAAATTTTAAATTAAGGTTCATTATTATAATATGGATGTGTGCACCAAATTTGGGTGTAATCCGACTCATTTCTATTTTTAGCAATTTTTAGAAAAAAATACATTTTTAGGGTTTCTTTGGTTTTCTGTGGCTACATGATGGATTGTATTATTTTAGAGAAGGGGTGTGAATTTAGGAATGATAATAATATTTATTTATAGGTTTATTCCATTATATTTCATTTGTGTTATGTGATTGGAGTCCATTTTTTTGGTCTCTTGTAGCCGAGTTTACACCAAAGAACCCAACTCATTTGTTAATTTTGTGGGGTAAATTCAATATTGCAGAGAGTATGTCATTAAATTCCATGACCATGAGATCAAGGCAACCCCCACTACTGGATTTGATCCTCCACTACATATCATTGCTTGTATAAATCAGATTTTCTACAAGTGGGTTTTGATCAACATAAATTCCTTAATAAATATTATAACTAATGCACTAGAGCACCTTAACCTCCCAATATCATGTATTGTAGCATCTACATTCACCTTAAAAGAATTAAATGATGATTTATGCTCTACTGTTTGCACAATAGTCCTTCCTATTTAGGTTGGGCTCAATACTATTCCTAAATTATGCCATATCTTGGAGGGTGTGATGTAGTATAATATATTTCTCGAAAGGCCTTGGATGCAAGACATGAAGTGCATCCCATACATTTTGAATTAGTGTATCAAGTACATACATGAAGGGAAAGTTCATGTGGTTCATGCTAATCTAGAGCCCTTCAAGTATTTTAATATGGTGTACCACCCACAAGATTCTATCTTGCCATCCATGCATATGGATGTCCAACCTAATGAACCCATCAAGAGTTCAAATCCAACACCACATTCGACCATTGAATCATCTCCATATCTACCATTGCCATAGGTTTATCCTGATATCCCTTCTTCCTCCTTAGGTCCTCCAAGTGATAAAAATTTAAAGGAGAAAATTGAGGAGATCCCACCCTCCATTTCCACCATTTTAGCAGAGGATATTCCAACTCTTATGGATAAGGAAGAATCATTTGATGTTATGGATGATTCATTTCATGCCACACCCCTATCATCATCATCCACCCCATCGTAGGTCATGATTTAGCCAATCCTAAACTCACTGATAATCTAGTGTAGAATATCATATCACTCCACTCATTGAGTCTGTACAAGACATGAGCAAGCCTCTCTTGCCATCACTACCCATCGATACCATTGTGTCCTTGGGGGTTCCCTCAAACCATATAAACTTTATTTATGAAGGCCTTGATGATTCCACAAGTTCATCACCCATGATGACTAATGATGATGAGCCTTTTTTATGGAATGCCACTTATTTTTCAAACCTAAATTTTTCCCTGTGATACTTTCACCACTGCCATTAGAATGGGAATGCTCTAGGTCGATATGAACATGGTCTTCAAATACCTTACTAGCCACAGTATCAACTCCCTATAGATAAATTTGTCATAGGGTATTCTATGCATATTCCATATGACCTCCTTGTATTCTCCCTCTAATTCCTAATCTTAGGTTTAAGAGATGATATCGATGATAATGAATACACCGATCCTGGCTACTTTTATTAGCTAGGATATCATATTCCCATCATAATGGTTTCAATGGAACCTTTTGACTCTTCTAGTGAGGTATCAAAATTTTATGAGGATGAGACAAAATTAGCATATCTAGGTCCTACCTACCTAGGGTGGATCAGTGAACAAGTTTGCATGAACTCTCACTCATCCTCTAATCGAGATCACATCAATAGTTAGATCCCTACTATGGAAAAAGAGACCAAAGAGCAAGATGAGCTTATCCAAGCCAATAACCTTTATAATGATTTGCTTGAAGAGGGTAATGGATCCACTAAATATCAGGATGACATATCCATAGCTTCCTATTACCATGAGGGTGATGCAATATCCATTACTTCATATAGTTTAGAGGATTATCCTCATGATTCTTCCAGTGAAACATAAAAGGAATATGAGGATGAAACATAACTAGAATATCTAATTCCTCACTATATTCAAAAAAATAATAATGAAAGGATAGAATTCATTCCCTTAAATATGGATGAGCCATATCTTAGATATTTTCCTACACACTAGCCCATTTAGAGGTAGCTTCTACCCATAGAATATCCTATCATCTTGACTCCTCATAAGACCAATCCAGCCATCCCATTTCCACCTAAGTCACATCCAATACATCTGAAGCCATTCGTATTTGATAGTTGTATGATCCTCCCTATCAAAATATTTGGCATAAAGAAATAATGGAATATTTGGACTATTAAGGTACTCAGAGGTAACATGGATAGATACCTTCATATAGGCATCCATTATCGAAATGGATAATCATCAATAACTGATGACTTTAAGCCTTAGTTGATATCCTAGTAGCTATCATAAATCCTTTGGCTAAGATAGGTGATTGGTTTGATGTAAAAACTTCATCTTTGTTGTTGTGATAAACTTAATTGCTCTCTACTACATCATGGCTTGGATAACATAATACTGGAATTCAATAGGAGAACAGTTTGCAAAATGTATGTGAATGCGTAAAGTAAATTGTTATTTTGAAGTTATAATAGAGAATAATTTTTATGAAGAAAAGTGAATTAAGTTAAATTGATAAATGAAAATTCATTTAAATTAATTAATGAGGTTTTAATTAAATGATAACGTAAATTATTTTAAACTCATTAATAAAATTTATTTAAATGATAAATGAAAAATTCATTTAAAATGATTAAAGAAGTTTATTTGAATGATAATGTAAATTCATTAATAAACTTTAATTTAAGAGATGAATGAAAATTCATTTAAGAATAAATAGAAATTATTTATTTTAAAAACAATTATGGAGTTTGTTTTATAAATAAAAGAAATATATTTTTTAAATGATAATAAAATATCATGTAAGGGATATTTGATTACAAAGGTACTATTTTTATTTAAATAATTTAAAATTCATTTTCCTTGTATATAGTGCAGGCTACGTAAACAACATAGGGCACTATTAATTTCCAAATATGGAAATAAGGAAATAAAAAATTTCTTGCTTCTCAGGGGAAGATAAGATTGGGACAAAAGCATTGAAGAGAAGGAGGCTCAAGGTTGGCTCGGGTTTCGATAAAGGAGGATGGGGAATGGGCCATCTAGGATGGAGGAGCACGTAAGGAAGAAGGGGGAGAACAAAGAAAATGGGAGAGACATAGAGCAGGTGATCTGGGAGGAGCGTGCAGAGAGCAATGGAGGAGGAGTGACAAAGAAACCACATGAGTCTATCTTGTAGGAGTACGAAGTTTGGGGGTTTCTAATATTAATCCATTTATATATGCTTTGGATGTGATAAAATAATGAGTAGGAAACCTGTTTAAAACTCCTATAGGATAATATTCTTTAAAGGGTTTGAAACCTCCTTATTTTTTATTAAATCTCATGCAAAAATTTAATTAAGGCTTGGGCATCCTTTGAGAGACATTTGTTGTTTTTAAATGCATTGGCGTTTTTGCGCTTACCATCGTTTAGGATTTGGAAGGTGTCGATTCATGTTTTGTATGTTAATATAAAAACCAGTGCCTCCTGGCTGTGTTTTCTCATCCTTTGAGATGTTGCGTTCACTCTAGAAAACCACCTATAAACTGGAGTTGATATTGGCTTCAAAGAGTATACATTTTTTCTTAGATACCTGTGTGGGGCTGTGAATACTTGTGTAGAGCTAGGAACACCTATGTAGAGCTGGAAACACCTATGTATATCTATGAACACCTATGTAGAGTTGGGAAAACCTGTGTAGGACTGGGAGCATCTGTGTAGATCTAGGAGTACTTTTGTAGGGATGGGAGTAAATGAATGCTCACTGTTATAACTATCCAACCTGTATGCAAATCCAAATCTATTTGCTTGAATGTATTTTTTAGAATGTTTTAGCAGAGCTTAATGTTCATCATTCTTTTGGATATAATATCTTGGCATTTTTGTATGTTGTAGCTATTTTTATCATGACTTTAGGACCTCTTACCCTCTTTCTAGACCACCATGGTCTTTAACATTGCATTGGGTATGTTTAGATGATAGGGAGTTTCATTGCTATGTTATATCATTCCCACTTGGGATAGTTAGTGGTGGTATAGGAGTAAACCTAGCATTCATTTAGCTATGTAACCAACACTAGGCACTTATCTAATCAAGGTAGTTCGAGTGGATATCTCTTCCATAGCCCCGGTTGGTAGTGCTTGATTTTACCATATATTGGACTCACTAAGTTTAGTAGTCGTTTGACCTCCCTACCTAAGTTGATTCGTATCTACCGCATAATCATGTTGGTCTAGGTTCTTTGGTAACTATCATGGAGATTAATCTTATGGTATTTTAATTAAAGTGTGACCTTTGATTAATAAGATTATGAAGTGATGATTTTAATTAAAGTGTGACATTTGATTAATAAGATTATGAAGTGATGATTTTAATTAAAGTGTGACATTTAATTAATAAGTTTATGAAGTGATGATTTTAATTAGAGTGTGATCTTTGATTAATAAGATTATGAAGTGATTATTTTAATTAAAGTGTGACCTTTGATTAATAAGATTATGAAGTGATGATTTTAATTAAAGTGTGACCTTTGATTAATAAGATTATGAAGTGATGATTTTAATTAAAGTGTGACCTTTGATTAATAAGATTATGAAGTGATGATTTTAATTAAAGTGTGACCTTTGATTAATAATATTATGAAGTGATGATTTTAATTAAAGTGTGACCTTTGATTAATAATATTATGAAGTGATGATTTTAATTAAAGTGTGACCTTTGATTAATAAGATTATGAAGTGATGATTTTAATTAAAGTGTGACCTTTGATTAATAAGATCATGAAGTGGTTATTTTAATTAAAGTAGTGAATCTTTAATTAAGGTTGTAAATATTTGATTAGTAAGACTATGACGTAGATTTTACTTTAAATGCTTCAAAATAAAAACATAATTATGTTATAAAGTTGATGACATAGATTTGATTGGAGTTATAAAATAAACTGATGTTATATTTATTCTTTGAATTGAATTTATGGGGCTTTGATTTAGTGAATGAATGAAAGGATTGCTTTAGATTTTAAAGGTATGGGACTTTAATGCTTTAATACATGATTAGATTTGATTGGAGTTATAAAATAAAAGGATGTTAGATTTATTCTTTGAATTGAAGTTATGGGGCTTTGATTTAGTGAATAAATAAAGGATTATTTTAGAGGTTAAATGTATGGGAATTTAATGCTTTAAGACATGATTATATTTGATTAAATTTAAAACTTGATCTATGTAGTGCATGTTGGATGAATCTCTAAGGGAACCTAAGAGGTGAAAATCAAAGTAAATGTTCTTTTATAGTATCCACTATGCATTAGATGGTTGGAAACTAAATTGAATTTTGTATAGTTGTAATTTGGTCAAGTAAATTATTAAGATACATTTAGAGGCATGCCTATCCTGAACCATGAGTACCCTGATCCCCTACTATCCTCAAAGAACCAATGGGAAGAAAGGATGAGCAAGGATTTCAATGGAATTAAAGTATAGGTAACTATATTTTATGTTGATTTACTTATTTTCAAATACATTAGAATTGTGGGGAGATATCCCTGATGAAGTTAATGTAATATTCTTTGAAGTATGGAGGATTTACCATACATGATTATATGTAATAACTATTTAATGGTTTAGAGAAGGTACTTTTAATTTATTACCACATTTGGTTATAAAATGTAATTGATTCTCTTTTCATTGATGATATTATCGTTTAGTGTCATTTCTTCCTTTATTTTTTGTATGCTTAGTAACTATGTTTTGCTTGTTTTATTATCTAGATATATACTTGTTTATTTTCATAGTAATAAAATCAAAGACTATAGTTCTGGGATGAACTCAGAGGTGACCTAAGGTAATTAAGGAACCCTTAGGGTGAACATAGGTGACCTAAGGGAATTGAGACCCCCTTAGGGATATTAATGTCTAATTTGTAGAAAGACTACATCTGAGTTAAGATAGCTCATCATGTAGATGATATGGATAGCTTAAATCACAATAATCATAGAATACCTACACATAATAGCTTGTGTATGGTATGGTGATGTGTGTATACCTTTGATTGAACTAAGGGTGATAAGTCTAGCTCATCAAGAGTGATGAGATAGATAGGTTTATTTACAATAACACATGATACACCTACACAAATGGGACTTATGTTAGGGTATCTCATGAGATGTAGCTTTAGAAAAACTTAGGGGATTTAAAATATAGGTAAATAATAGTTGGGTTAGGGGTTTATGAATGGTTCATGAATATCTCTCCTTAGTAAAATAAATAATTTTATTTTATATTTTTGTATCTTTCTATTTTTGTGTTTTTGGGTCATTACATTTGGTATCAGAGCTCTAGGTATGAGGTTATAGAGCTTCTATGTGTGTTAAATGGAATTATATGTCTCAAATGAAGATTCTCTTAAAGTATAGGCTAAATATGGGATGATCTAGAATGCCCTATTTTCTAGAATCTAATGGGAATTAATCCCAAGGGTGAGTGGATGTTAGGATACCTTAGTATGGGCTTCAATATTGATAACACATACTAACCTAGGATATTACCCTAGTTAGATTATTCATGCATCTAGAAAGAGAAATTTGTATTATGGTTTGAATTAGAGATACAACTTAAGATGAAACTGTAATCTAATCTTCTTTTCTTGGATGGAACCAGGTTAAGATGCCACCTAAGACTAGAAGAGGGAGGCCTACACCTAGATAAACTTGAAAAAGTAATTTTGAAGAAGAAAAATAGGATGGGGGTCCAATAAGCCCCAATAGGGATGTAGACGACCTCACTGCTACGGTCGCTACTATGCAGGATCAGATAAGACAATTTCTGGAAACAACTACGAACCAAAATTTGCAAGCTAGAGGCTTAGAGGTTGGTCCAGATAGTGGAATAATTCTAGAAAAAGTGTAATCCAAAGCCTTGGTGGAAAATGAAACAACTAGGGACATGAAAAATATTAATATCTCAAAGTTTTATGGAGAGGACGAAGGATATGCAGTGGAATCATGGCTAAGAGAACTAGAGGTTCACTTTATGGTAAAAGGTTATTCATCAGGAACTTGAACACTTTGGGCCACAATCAATCTAGAAGGACCTACTCTAGAATGGTGGGAAATCCACTATGAGGAAACTAAGGTTGAACCTATTGAAACTCCATGGGAAGAATTTATAAACATATTTAAGAAAATATTTCTAACAAAGCATTTCTATGCCTTAAAGTTTGAGGAATTTTCTAGTCTAAAACAAGGGACCAACATAGTGGAGGTGTACTACAAAAATATCATAAGATTGTTTAAATATGTAACCATTTATAATGAGAAAATATAGATTCACAAGTTCACTCATGGATTGGAGTCTAAGATAAAGCATGATGTATACATGCAGGAGCCTAAATCATTGCAAAAGGTATATGACCTAGCAAAGAAAGTAGAGTCACACTTATTTTATAAATATGGTACCTTACCTGAGCAAACTCGGTAGGAACTAAAGAAGAGGAATAGTGATGGGTTTATAAAATGGGAGGCTGATCAAGATTTAAAAGCTAGGAACCACCAAAATATTGAGAATAAATTTAATGGAAACTAGAAGAAGTTCAAAAAGAACTTTCATAAGAAAAATAACAAAACCAATAATACAAAACCTCAACCATAGAAGTTACAAGCTCTAGTTCCAACAGTTAAGATAGGGTATCAGAAAACTAAAATATAACAAGGACCCAAGGAGGGGTGCTACAATTATTAGGGACATCATTTTTATAATTAGTGTCCATATCAATTAGGGACTAGAACAACTAATGCAAAAGTAAAGGAACTAGAACATAGGATCTATGTTGCAACAAAAATGCAAAAGCTAGAGGGACAAGCCACCCCATTACTTGTGAAAGGTAATGTTTTTAATAAAAAAGTAAATATTTTGATAGATAGTGGGGCCACTGATAGTTTTATTTCTTCTATTCTAGCAAGGACTGTGTCAGAAAGGCCAAGATATTTGGCTCAAGGGTGGAATATTGAGTATGGTTCTGGGCAGACCTACTCGGTGAACTAGTGTTATCATAATATGGTAGAAATCACTTTATCTAATGGGACCATGAAATGTTATTTATATGTAGCTCCCATACATGCCTTTGATATGTAGGGATGGATTGGCTATAGGCTCATAAAGCCTTGGTCAATTTTCAAGATCGATGGATTGAGTATTCAAAAGAAGGTGGGAGGAGACTAAAAATTCATAGTAAACAAGGGACGTTTGAACCTCAAATGTTGTCGATTATGCAATTGAAAAAGACCCTAAAGAGAGGAGGAATAGTGTATGTAGTAAAAATTAATGAAGTTGAAGATGATGAGAAAGGAGAAATACTAAGGCAACATCCGATTTTATAGGATTTTAAGGATGTATTTCTAGAGGACTTACCTAGACTACCTCCTATATAGGAATTTGACTTCACAATTGATCTTATGACAAGATCCAAACCTATTCATAGATCCTCATATAGGATGAATCCTATTTAAATGCAATAACTAAGGTTCAATTGCAATGATTATTAGATAAAGGTTTGTTAAAACCAAGTGTGTCACCATGGGGTGCACCAATTTTGTTTGTGAAAAAGGATGGTTCTTTAAGATTGTGTATTGATTATAGGATGCTAAATAAGTCTACAATCAAGAATCGATATCCTCTACCTAGGATTAAAGATTTATTTGACCAACTAAAATATGCCAAGGTATTCACTAAGATTAATATAAGATCAAGGTATCACTAGTTAATAATACGTGAGGAATACACTCACAAGACGATATTTAAGACTAGGTATGGGAATTATGAGTTTACGGTTCTACCCTCTGGACTGACTAATGCCCTAGATGCATTCATGAACTTAATGAACAGTGTGTTTAGAAGACACTTGGATCAATTTTTCTTGGTATTCCTAGATGATATCCTTATATACTCTCAAGATAGATAAGAGCACGATAAGCATCTTAGGATCATGTTAGAATTGCTAAGAAAGAATCAAATCTATGGAAGTTTGGATAAGACTAAATTCTATGTTCCAAATGTATGATATCTTGGATACATCATATCAGCAAAAGAAATTGATGTGGATCCATAGAAGATAGAGGCTATCCTGAATTGGCCACCCCCTACTAATGTGACTAAAGTGTGAAGCTTCATGGAGTTAACAGGCTACTATAGAAGTTATATAAAGGATTACTCCAAGATTGTTGGACCAATAACTAACCTTCAAAAATAGGAAAATGAATTCAAGTGGTTATAAAAGTGTGAGGCTGCATTTGCATTACTAAAACATAAGCTTACTACCACACCAATACTAAAGGTTCCTAACCCACAAATGGACTTTTCAGTGTTCACATATGCATCAATAGAAGGGTTAGTAGGGGTACTCTCACAAGAGGAGTCAGTAGTGGCATATACTTCAAGGAAGCTCAAAAAGCATGAAGTTAATTATGCTACGCATGATTTAGAGCTAGTTGTAAGGGTGCATGCTTTAAATGTTTAGCACAACTACTTGGTGGGGAGACCCTTTGAATTAAATACTGACCATCAAAGTATGTGGTATATATTCATCCAACCAATACTCAATGCAAGACAGTGGAGATGGGTGGAATTTCTCACTGAGTATGATTTTGAGATCGAGTACATAAAAGGAAAGTAGAATAAAATAGTTGATGCTTTGAGTAGAAAAAAATATATAACAACCATAACTAAAATTCACATGGACCTGATGGATCGAGTGATATAGAAGCAATCTTAGGATGAGTATTGCCAAGAAATTCAAGTTAATATGAACAGAGATCCTGAAGGAAATAAGGAATTTAGTATGAAATATGATCTTCTATGTTATAATGGAAGGTTCATCATACCAAAAATGGGTGATTTAAGGAACTTAATAATGTAATAATCCCATAAATCTCCTTATTTTGCTCATCCTGGAGGAGCCAAAATGTGAGAAAACATGAAAAGAATCTTCTTTTGGGTAGGAATGAAGAAGGACATCATGGATTTTGTTGCTCAATGCCTTGAATGTTAGAAAGTTAAGGTAAAACACCAAAATCCTATAGGAAAACTATATCTACATGATATACCTATGCAAAAATGGTAGGTTATATCCATGGATTTTATAGTAGGTTTACCCAAAACTCAGTACCAACATGATGCCATCTTTGTAGTGGTTGAAAATTTGACTAAGGTTACCCATTTCATATCGAGGAATACCAAGGACAATGCTCAGCTGGTGGCTAGAAGATTTGTCAAAGAGGTATTTCGATTGCATGGATTTCTTGAGGTAATTATTTTAGATAGAGACTCCAAATTCACTTTTAAATTCTAGAAATTCCTTCATAGTGCAGTTGGTACGAAACTAAATATGAGTTAAGCATACCACCTTGAGATAGATGGAAAAATGGAGAAGGTAAACCAAGTTCTAGAGGATATGCTTTGCATGTACTGCATGGATCACAAGTCTCATTGGGAAGATTGCCTACCTTTAGTAGAGTTTACCTACAATAACAAACATCACTCCTCACTAGAAATGACACCTTTTGATGCCTTGTATGGGTGAAAGTGTATAACACAATTGTCTTGAGATAACCTAGAAGACCGAGTTTTGATTGGTCTAGAAATGGTCAGGGTGATGGAATATCAAATAAAGGTAATTAGGCAAAGGCTTAAATAATTCGTGGATAGGTAGAAGAGTTATGGAAATCTAAAAAGGACTCCAAGAGAGTATTATGTTGGAGATAAGGTGTTCTTAAGGTTTAAGCCAAAGAAAAGTGCTATCAAATCCATGAAGTTGGATTCATGTTTTGTGGGGCTCTTTGAGATCATGGAAAATATCAATTTAGTTGCATACTGACTTGCATTACCACCCAATCTATCCAAGATCCATGACACCTTCCATATATCCTTGATTAGGAAATATGTTGTTGACCCTAAACATGTGTGGGATGTTTCTAATTTGCATATGGTGAATCCAGAGGCCATTGAAATACTACCAGTGAAGATTCTTGAGTTTCATTCTAAGTTTATGCAGAATCAGACTCTTGAGCAATGTAAGGTCTAGTGGGACCAGTTTTCTGAGAAAAATGCCACTTGGGAGAAAGTGGAAGTTATGCAAAAATATTTTTCCTTTTTGTTTGAAGCTATATAATGTAATAATTTTTATTTTCTGTTAAAAAAACAAATAAACTAGAAACATCAAGGAAGATGTTTAATTTTAGTGGGGTAGGATGTCATGACTCTCCCTAGTGGACTATTTGGCACAAAGAAAGAATGTATTAACCTATGATGTGGTAAAACCTAGTTTGAACAAATGAACCAACTATACTATGTTTAGTTGATTTATAAGGGCATGTTATCACTAAAATATTTCCAAGTGTCCAATATCAGGTGCGCTCATAGGTGGAGAAGGCAAAAACATCCACCAAAAATGAGAGTACTTAAGATCAATGGAAATGGTGATTAAGGTACTCAGAGGTAACATTGATAAATACCTTCATATAGGCATGCATTTTTAGAAGGGATAGTCATAAATAACTAATCACCTTGAGCCTTAGTTGATAGTCTAGTAGCTATCGTAAATCCTTTAGCTGAGACAGGTGATTGGGTTGATGGAAAGACTCCCTCTTTGTTGTTATGTAAACTTTATTGATCTCTACTGCATCATGGCTTGGGTAATATAATGCTAGAATTCAATAGGAGAACATTTTGCAAAATGTATGTGGATGCGTAAAGTAAATTATTTTTTTTGAAGTTATAATAGAGCATAATTTTTATGAAGAAATGTGAATTAAGTTTAAATGATAAATGAAAATTTATTTAAATTAATTAATGAGGTTTTGATTAAATGATAATGTAAAATCATTTAAACTCACTAATAAAATTTATTTAAATGATAAATGAAAAATTCATTTAAAATGATTAAAGAAGTTTATTTGAATGATAATGTAAATTCATTAATAAAGTTTAATTTAAGAGATGAATGAAAATTCATTTTAGAATAAATAGAAATTATTTATTTTAAAAACAATTATGGAGTTTGTTTTATAAATAGAAGAAATATATTTTTTAAATGATAATAAAATATCATGTAAGGGATATTTGATTACAAAGGTACTATTTTTATTTAAATAATTTAAAAGTCCTTTTCCCTCTATATAGTGTAGGCTACGTAAAAAACATAGGGCACTATTAATTTCTAAATATGGAAATAAGAAATTAAAAATTTGCTTGTCGTCTAGGGGAAGATAAGATTGGGATGGAAGCATTGAAGAGAAGGAGGTTCAAGGTTGGCTCAAGTTTCAAGAAAGGAGGACGGTGGATGGGCCATCTATGATGGAGGAGCACATAAGGAAGAAGGGGGAGAACAAAGGAAAGGGTAGAGATGTAGAGTGGGTTATCTAGGATAAGTAGCACACAGGGAGCAAGGTAGGAGGAGTGACAAAGAAGCCACAAGAGTCTATCTTGCAGGAGTACTAAGGTTCAAGGTTTATAATCTTAATCCATTTATATATGCTTTGGATGTGATAAAATAATGAGTAGGAAACCTGGTTAAACCTCCTGTAGCATGATAATATCCTTTAAAGGGTTTGAAACCTCCTTATTTTTTATTAAAACTCAGGCAAAAATTTAATTAAGGCTTGGGCATCCTTTGAGAGACATTCATTGTTTTTAAATGCATTGAAGTTTTGGCCCTTACAATCATTTAAGCTTTGGAAGGCATCGATTCATCTTATATATGTTAATATAAAAAATAGTGCCTCCCAGCTATATTTTCTCATCCTTTCAGACTCTACGTTCACTCTGGAAACCCACATGTAAACTGGAATCGATATTGGCTTCAGAGAGCAGATATTTTTTCTTAGACACCTGTGTAGGCTTGGGAACATCTGTGTAGATCTAGGAACACCTGTGTAGATCTAGGAACACATGTGTAGAGCTGGGAACACCTGTGTAGGGTTGGAATCATCTGTGTAGATCTAGGAGCACTTGTGTAGGGATGGGAGTAAGTGAATGCTCACTGTTATAACTGTCCAACCCGTATGCAAATCCAAACCTATGTGCTTGACTGCATTTTTCAAAATGTTGTAGTAGAGCTTAAGGTTCCTCATTATTTTGGATATGATATCTTGGCATGTTTGTATGCCACAACTATTTTTAGCATACCTTTAGGACCTGCTAGCCTCTTTCTAGACCACCATGCTCTCCAACACTACACTGGGTACGTTTAGGTGATATGGAGTTTCATTTCTACATGATATCAATCCCACTTGGGATAGTTAGTGGTGGTAGAGGAGTAAACCTAGCATCTGTTTAGCTATATAGCCAAGTGCACTAGGTGCTTAGCTATGCAAGGTAGTTCAGGTGGATATCTCTTTCATATCCCCAGTTGGCAGTGCCCGATTTTATCATCTATTGGAATCACTAAGTTTAGCAGTCGTTTGACCTCCTTGCCTAAGTTGATTTGTACCCGCCACATAATCATGTTGGTCTAGGTTCTTTGGTAAATATCATAAATATTAATCTTATGGTATTTTAATTAAAGTGTGACCTTTGATTAAGAATATTATGAAGTGATGATCTTAATTAAAGTGTGACCTTTGATTAATAAGATTATGAAGTGATGATTTTAATTAAAGTGTGACCTTTTTTTAATAATATTATGAAGTGATTATTTTAATTAAAGAGTGACCTTTTATTAATAATATTATGAAGTGATGATTTTAATTAAAGTGTGAACTTTTATTAATAATATTATGAAGTGATGATTTTAATAAAAGTGTGAACTTTGATTAATAATATTATGAAGTGATGATTTTAATTAAAGTGTGACCTTTGATTAATAAGATCATGAAGTGGTTATTTTAATTAAAGTAGTGAATATTTAATTAAGGTTGTAAATCTCTGATTAGTAAGACTATGACATAGATTTTACTTTAAATGCTTCAAAAGAAAAACATAATTATGTTATAAAGTTGATGACATAGATTTGATTGGAGTTATAAAATAAAAGGATGTTAGATTTATTCTTTGAATTGAAGTTATGGGGATTTGATTTAGTGAATGAATGAAGAATTTCTTTAGAGGTTAAATGTATGGGACTTTAATGCTTTAAGACATGATTAGATTTGATTGGAGTTACAAAATAAAAGAATGTTAGATTTATTCTTTGAATTGAAGTTATGGGGATTTGATTTAATGAATGAATGAAGGATTGTTTTAGAGGTTAAAGGTATGGGAACTTAATGCTTTAACATGATTATATTTGATTAAATTTAAACCTTGATCTAATTAGAGCATGTTGGATGACTCTCTAAGGGAACCTGAGAGGTGAAAATAAAAGTAAAGGTTCTTTTATAATATCCACTATGCATTAGATGGTTGGAAACTTAATTGAATTTTGTATAGTTGCAATTTGGTAAAGTAAATTATTAAGATGCATTTAGGGGCATTTAGAGGTATGCCTATATTTAACCATGAAACCCTAATCCCCTACTATCCTCAAAGAACCAATGGGAAGAAAAGAGGAGCAAGGAGTTTGATGGAATCAAAGTATAGGTAACTATATTTTATGTTGATTTACTTATGCTCAAATAGATTGGAATTGTGAGGAGATATACCTGATGCAGTTAATGTAATATTATTTGAAGTATGGAGGATTTACCATACAATATTATATGTAATAAAAAGGTACTTTTACTTTATTACCAATTTTGGTTATAATATGTAAATGAGTCTCTTTCCATTGATGCTATTCTCTTTTAGTGTTATTTCTTCTTTTATTTTATGTATGCTTAGTAACTCTATTTTGCTTTTTTTAGTATCTATATATATATATATACTTGTTTGTTTGATTATTAATAAAATCAAAGAGTAGAGTTATAGGGTGAACTCAGAGGTGACCTAAGGGAATTAAGGACCCCTTAGGGTGAACATAGGTGACCTAAGGGAATTGAGACCCCCTTTGGGAGATTAATGGCTAAGTTTTAGAAATACTATATATGGGTTAAGATAGCTCATCATGTAGATGATATGGATAGATTAACTCACAATACTTGTAGCATACCTACACATAATGGCTTGTGTATGGTATGGTTATGTGTATATACCTTTGATTGAACTAATGGTGATAAGTCTATCTCATAAATAGTGATGAGATAGATAGGTTTATTTGTGGTAACACATGATATGCCTACATAGATGGGACTTGTGTTAGGGTATATCATGATATGTAGCTTTCAAGAAAACTTAGGGGATTTAAACTATAGGTAAATACTATTTGGGTTAGGGGTTTATTAATAGTTCATGAATCTCTCTCCTTAGTAAAATAAAAATAAAAACTTTTTCTATTATTGTATTTTTTTGTTTGTGTGTTTTTGGGTCATTATAGATAGGCTCTCTCTATCCATGAAAGGAAACTATCCATCCATAAATATGGTTTCCATTTATTTGAAAACGTCTCTTCACAATCCTAGTGACCCTTCGAAACCCTTGCACCTCAACCATGAGGCCATTTATTTTTTCCATGTTGTATTTTTTCCATCACCCAAATATTTCTTCCCTTAAAAATAAATGTTATAACCATTTCATTTCTCCTAAGGACTATCCAAATATATTTTTCAAGCTGATATTGAAACATATACAATCAATTTGCCAAATCTAGCTAATGAGATCCATTTGATCCCTATGCCTCATAAACTAAAGGAGGTGTCCCACATATCAATAGAGAAATCAATTGATGTAGATATTGGCATCGATCCAAGCTCCTAAATATGTAAAATTAGGAGAATCTTTATCCCCTAAAGAAAAATATATTTACACAAATCTATTGATAAAGAAGAAAGAAATTTTTGCTTGGCCATATAAAGACATGTTGAGTCTTGACCCAAATTTGGTTCTGCACAACCTTACACTGGATCCAAAAATTAAACTGTTCAAGCAAAATCTTAGAAAATGCATCCAAAAATATCCTTAATGGTAAAATATAAATTACAAAAACTGTTGGATGTTGGATTCATACAACCCATCGATTATCCTCCATGGGTTTCCAATATGGTACCCATAAGAAAACTTGATGGGAGGATTCACATATACACAAAATTTCAAGATATTAATAAATAAACTCCTAAGGATTAATTTCTCTTTCCTAACATCAATGCTCTAGTCGATGCAACTATAAGACATGAAATTTTGTCCCTCATATATGATTTCTCTAGCTACAATAAAATTTGGGTCAATCCTAAAGATCAACCCAAGATAGCCTATACCACATTATGGGGGATATTTTGCTACAAAGGCATACCATTTGGTCTTAAAAATATTGGGTGTCACATATTAGTGGGCCATGATATACATCTTTCATGACTACATGCATAAAATCCTAGAGGATTACATATATGATTTACTAGCTAAATATTTGTTGTATCACGAGCACATAGATGTTCTTAGGAAGATATTTGATTGCCTCATCGATCATAATGATAGAATTAACCCCAAGAAGTGTGTCTTTATAGTTACATGTGGAAAAATAGTAGGTTTTATAGTCTCCAAGTGAGGCATCAAATATTATCCTAGAAAATTCAAGGTGATACTTAAAATGCTTCCCCTACCAACCTTAAGGAGCTTCATAGCTTACAAGGAAATGTAGCATCCATCAAATACTTTATAGTGCAATTTTTTAGATAAATGTTGACCCATGAATTGACTACTATACAAGGGGATCCCATTCAAATGGGATGATGAGTGTCAAATAACCTTTGATGGGATCAAACAATACCTGACATCCCCACCAGTTTTAAATCCACCTAAACCACGTGTGATTTTTTTACTATACATTTTAGCTACCAACTTTGCTTTAGGGACCATGTTGACCCAAAAGAAAGAAAAAAATAAGGAACAAGATTTTTATTACATTAGTCACACCTTGGTGAGCTATGATCTTAAGTATGCATACATTGAGAAGCTTTACATCGTAATGGTATTTACCACTAAGAAGTTGCACCATTACATACTCACTCAAACAATGTATGTCATATCTAAGGAAAACCCTTTGTATTACATGATGAGTCAAACATATCATAATAGTTGTACCACAAAGTGGATCATGTTATTGATAGAATTTGATCTCAATTTCAAGAGTTAGAAATCCATTAAATATCAAGTAATTATTGATAAACTAGCAGAGGCTCCTCTTCAATATAATCAAAATCTTACCATCGAGTTGCCTACTGATGCAATTTTTGCATTATCCAACTCACCAAAACTAGAAGAACCAAAAAATCAAGATGATATGACCAAAAAATCAAGGGGGTGGCATAGGCATCATTTTATTCACACTATAAGGGGCTCCTCTACCCCTATCATTCAAAATTAATTTCTCGTTCACCAATAATAATGTTGAATATGAGGTGCTCCTTTTAGGCCTTCAAGAAGCTATCACCGTGAAAAATAAGAAGCTAAATATATTAGATGATTTCTTACTCATTATCAACCAATTCAAAGAGATATATCAATGTAGGTGTCCAATATTACAGTCTTACAAAGCCCTTGTGGATAAGTTGTTAGCCAAATTGAAATGGTATCACATCGAGGCAGTCCCTTGCTCATCCAATAATTTTGTGGATACTATGGCTTCTTTGGGATCCTTAATTCCATATAACCCTTTGGATGACATCATAACCATCCATGTAAAAATTCTTTAACAATAAAAAATTTCATGTGAGGCTTTAAAATATGATAAAATTATCCACATGATTTAGATTGAGTCATATCAAGAATGGTTCTCTTGCATACATGACTTTTTGAAACATGCTTCCTAGGGTTTTTTTATCCCAAATAGTCCTTTTGAGAACAACACAATTATTCATATTAAGGTTATCTCCCAATCTACATTCATCCAGGATGAATCTCAAAAGGAGCAAACAGTTC
This sequence comes from Wollemia nobilis, assembly GCA_028583015.1. Lineage (NCBI taxonomy): Eukaryota > Viridiplantae > Streptophyta > Pinopsida > Araucariales > Araucariaceae > Wollemia > Wollemia nobilis. The sequence goes on from JAQPPZ010001844.1 coordinate 5,919,830, forward strand.
ACATAGTCGAGACTCAACAACATCAATATTAGCTTGCCCAACTCAAAGTTTTTTTGAAACTTCGTAATGTCCCATCGATATTTTTTCTTGCCACAAAATAAAAATTTAAGAAAAAAGTGATAAAATATGTCTTGCTAGGAGACATCATGTATTATTGAGGCCATAATGGTGTTCTCCTTCATTGTCTAGAGCCCCATAAATTTTCTTGGGTAGTCTTGTAAGCTCATGATGGTACTTGTAATGGCAATTTTAGTGGCATGTATATTGCTAAGCGCATCCTTTGAATGGGCTATTATTGACCCACTATAGAAAAATATTATTGCACTTATATCAAGAAGTGTGTGAAATATCAACATCATACTAATGTTTTGCACATGCCTTCTTAGGCCTTGCAACTAATTCACTTGGTATGGCTTTTTTCACAGTGGGGTTTTGATTTAATTGGAAAAATATCACCCCCATAATCTGGCCATCACATTATTATTTTAAAAACCACAAAATACTTTACCAAATGGGTGGAAGCCATCCCACTTGCCATTATGATTGGACCAAGAATTGTGGAGTTCATACTCCATAATATCGTATGTTTTTTGGTATCCCATACAATTTGGTCTCAAAAATATTGGTACCACATATCAGTGGGCCATGATATACATATTTCATGAATACATGCAAAAATCCTAGAGGATTACATAGATGATTTACTAGCTAAATATTTATTGGATCATGAGGATGTAGATGTTCTTAGGAAGATCTTTGATCACCTCATCAAGCATAATGTTAGAATTAACCCCAAGAAGTGTGTCTTTGGAGTTACATCTAGAAAAATCTTAGGTTTTATAGTCTCCAAGTGAGGAATAAAATTTTATCCTACCAAATTCAAGCTGATACTCAAATTGCTTCCCCCTACAAACCTTAAGGATTTTCATAGCTTACAAGTAAAGGTAGCATCCATAAAATTCTTTATAGTGCAATTGTCGGATAAATTTTAACCCATGAATCAACTACTAAACAAGTGGGTCCCATTCAAATGGGATTATGTATGTCAAAAAACCTTTGATGAGATGAAACAATACCTAGAATCCCCACTAGTTTTAGATCCACCTCAACCAAGTGTACCATTTTTACTATACATTTTATCTACTTATTTTGCTTTAGGGACCATGTTGACCTAAAAGAACAAAGAAAATAAGGAACAAGTTGTTTATTACATTATTCAAACCTTGTGAGCTACGAGATGAAGTAAGCATACATTGAGAAGTTTTGCCTCATAGTGGTATTTGCCACTAAGAAACTACACCATTACATGCTCAATCAAATAATGTTTGTCATATCTAAGGAAAAACCTTTGTACTACATGATGAGTCAGACATATCATAATAGTCATACCACAAAGTGGAACATGCTATTGATAGAATTTGACCTCAAGTTCATAAGTCAAAAATCCATTAAAGGTCAACCAATTATTTATAAATTAGCAGAGGCTCCTCTTCAAGATAATCAGCCTCTTACCATTGAGTTGCTTGCTGATGCAGGTTTTGCATTATCCAAATCACCAAAACCAAAAGAACTAGACAATCAAGATAATATGATTTTGTTCTTCTATGGTTCTAAGTGTGAGCAATGGAGTGACATGGGAATCATGTTATTCACACCACAAGGGGTTCCTCTACGTCTATCATTCAAACTTGATTTCTCATTCATAAATAATAATGTTGAATACGAGGCCCTACATTTAGGCCTTCAAGTGGCTATCAACATAAAAATCAAGAAGATAAATATCCTTAGTGATTCCTTGATTATTTTCAACCAAGTCAAAGAGTGTGTCTAATATTGTAATCTTACAAATCCCTTGTGGATAAGTTTTTAGCCAAATTGGAATGGTATCACATCGAGGAAGTCCCTCGCTCATCCAATCATTTTATGGATACTATTACTTCTTTGGGATCCTTAATTACATATAAACCTTCAGATGATATCACAAACATCCATGTAAAAATACTTTCACAATAAGTAATTTCATGTGAGGCTTCAAAATATGATGAAACTCTCCACATGATTTAGATTAAGCCATACCAAGAATGGTTCTCTCGCATACATGACTTTTTGAAACATGCTTCCTAGGGGTATTTGATCCCAATTAGTCCTTTTGAAAACAACACAATGGTTCATCTTAAGTTGATCTCCAAATCGACATTCATCTAGTGTGAATCTCACAAGGAGCAAGCAATGCACTCAGTTGAGACTTAGAAACATCAATATTAGCTTGCCCAACTCAAATATTTTTTGAAACTTGATAATGTTCCATTGAGATTTTTGCATGTTACAAAATGAATATTCAATAAAAAAGTGATAAAATATGACTTTCTAGGAAATATCTTGTATCATCGAGTCCATAATGGTGCTCTTCTTCATTGTCTAGATCCCCAAAAATCTACTTGGGTAGTCTCACAAGCTCATGATGGTACTTGTGGTGGCCATTTCAGTAGCATGGCTATCAGTAAGAACATCCTTTTAATGGGCTATTATTGATATGGTATGGAAAAATATTATTGTGATTATGTCATGAAGTGCATGAAATATCATCATCATGCTAATATTTTACACGTACCTTCTTAGGCCTTGCAATCGATTCACTTGGTATGACCTTTTTCATAGTGGGGTTTTGATTTAGTTGGGAAAATTTTACCCCTACTATCTGGCCATCACACACTTATTTTAATGGACATAGAATACTTTAACAAATGGGTGGAATCCATCCCTCTTACCACTATGACTGGAACAAGAATTATGGAGTTCATACTCCATAATATCATATGTTATTTTGGTATTGAAAAACATGTGCTTATACTGAGAGGGGGGGTGAACAATATAACATAAAAAAATTTCCCAAATAGAAGCATCAGCATTAATGAAACCATAAACATCACACAAAGCATCACACACATAAGAGACACCATTTTAACATGGTTCATCCAATGTGGGCTATCTCCACAGAGAAAATTTGTCTTCTAAATATTTCTCAAATGATCTCTTGGGAATCCTTCCAAAATTACAATTTTTATGGACCTCGGTCCAAAGGATATGATGATCCCCTAATATCAAGTTTGTGGATATCTTCCACAGGAGAAATCTTTCCCATTCTGCTATGGCTAGTGATATTCTAGAAGACTCTATCTCTATGCTGTATTGACTAGTGGATCTCTCTCCACTTGAAGACTTCTCACTTAGATCTTTTCTTCAATTGTCCTGGCTACTGTATCTCTATCCACTGAGACTTTGTCCTCTATACTCTATCACCTCCAAATCTCTATCTCAATCCTACACCAAACATAGTTCATTCAGTCTAGCATAATTCTGCTCAATCTCTTGCACTAAACATAGTATAGTTGGTCTAGTACAATTCTACTCAATAGGTTCACTCATAACCTGCTCAAATTTTCTCAACAGGTTCACCCAAAAACCTATCTAAATATGCTCAACAGGTTCACACAAAACCTATCTAAATATGCTCAACAAATCCTCTCTAGAACTTGCTCAAATTTGCTCAATAAGTCCTCTCTTAGACTTGCTCAAATCTGCTGAATAAGTCTTCTCTTGGACTTGCTCAAATCTGATCAATAAGTCCTCTCTTTTACTTGCTCAAATATGCTCAATAATTCATCTCTTGGACTTGCTCAAATATTTTTAGAAAACTTTCATAAAAGATTAACTCAAAATAGTACATAAGTCTTCTCAAAGACTAGTCTCAAATCTCTTAACAAGCTCACACATAACTTGTTCAATATCATAGAATCATAAAGAGAATTGTTAGAGACTCTATATGTTCTATACTCAAATACCAATCTCAACTCAATAGAAGCATAAAGAGAATTGTTAGAGACTCAATATGTCCTATTCTTAAATCTTAATATCAACTCAAATCAATCTCATAGAAGCATAAAGAGAATTGTTAGAGACTCTATATGTTCTATACTCAAATCCCAATATCAACTCAATAGAAGCATAAGAGAATTGTTAGAGACTCAATATGTCCTATTATTCAATCTCAATATCAACTCAAATTAGAATATATAATAGTTTTTTTTATGGAACTTGAACAACCATTTCACATGTCCACTTGACTAGGCTTAACCAACTCAACTCAACCAATCACGTCAAGGAAAAACCCTTTCTCACAAACCCTAGTTCAAGCATGTATCAACCAACTAAAAATATTTCCAACAATGATTTATCTCAAATCTCACATAACAATGATACTCATGATATTTTCTAGATCATGTTCAAGTTCATTTCATCATCAATGGGCTTCAACAACAATGCAAATGAAACAAGGTTTAAATACAACTCACAAATCAGAAAACCTTGAAGCATTCAACCAACCATCTTCACAAAGGAAACTTCAATTAATCCTTTTCACTCCAATGATATTTCATAAATCAACCACCACAAACAATCAATAGGATAATATGCCCATACCTTTTTGATACCAATAAGTTGTCCATAAAATATTCCACACTTAATCACAACTTTCGTTTTCAATATTAATAAGGGTTAGTGGTCTTTTAAATAATAACAATAAAAGCATAACTTAATTTACACCCTTTTCACTCCAACTTCATAAACACATCCACCAAAGTCTATTTTAATAAAAAAACCTTATTAAAAATAACCCATAATAAATCTCTCAAAATTACTTTAACAACAACTCCTTATTTCTCCTAAAATCAATTCTCGATTTCCATCAAAATAAAACATAAATCAAATATGCTTTTGCAATAACAATCATAGCCCTAATAATAAAACTTAATTCCCATTAAATACCTTATAACTCCAAACTTTAGGGCTAATAAAAGTTATTAAAGGTAAAAACGTAAATACCTTTCAAGGGGATTATAACCCTCGTCCGCCACACATCGCGAGCATCTTATCCATGACTAAGATTCCAACCGAGCTGAAGCGCTCGTTGGAAAAGCAAAGGCTAAAAAGACCTTTAATCTTCCTCTGCCTGTTGCAAAGGAAAAAGTGCCAAAGCACTTCCCACACGCTGCCATCAAGGGGATTCGATCCCTGATATTTGTGCTTCCCATAGTCTTAGCAAAATAGATATGCCAATGCGCCACACCTCATACCACATTTGATATTTCCAAATTGCTGCACTTTCTTCACTACTTCCTTTTCAACAATTCGCACGAGCTCTTTCAAATTCCAAGGCAATTAACACACGAGAGCAAGGATGATTATTTGGTTTAATTGCCACCCATTTATATAGTGTTTAATAACACTTTGAAGACGTCGGTAGAAATATTAAAATTGTATTTGCATGATGACATCGGTGGGAAATTTTCCATTTAAATTTGAATTTAAATTTTAAATAATTAAAATTTAAACCAAACATTAAAACTCAAATAACTCCATCACCGGGGCACCTTTTTCGATGAAATGAAATCCCAACATGGGTTTTAAGAAAAACCCAGATCAAATATACTATCCATGGTTTTAAATAAAACCTTTTATTTCCATGCCTTGGTTTTCATAAAAAACCCTTCATAGATCCTTTTGACATTTATTGTTCTATTGACATCAATGACAACATTTCAGCTTAGGGACTCAAAATTTTCAATAGGTATTCCATCCAATATTATCTTAGATAATGGAATTCCATTCAAGAATAAATATGTACGAGATTTGAGTACAAAGTATAACATTCAACACAACTTTTCTACACCCTATTATCCAGAAGCCAATGGGCAAGCAGAGGCATCAAACAAAACAATTATTTTCATTCTTAATAAAATCGTCAAGGATAATCATAAATATTGGCATCTTAAATTACCTCTTGTATTATGGGCTTATAGAACTAGCATTAGAACACCCACTAGGGAAAATTATTTTTCTCTAGTATATGGCATTGAGGCCATTATGCCCCTAGAATTAGAGATTCCTTCATTGCACATATCACTCCAAGAGTTTATCGACAATGATACTACACTATAAGCTTACCTTGATCAGTTGATCCTTATTTATGAATGACACATCAATGATCTTGAGCATCTTCATATTTATCAAGATCTCCTTAAGCAATCTTATGATAGGAAAGTCCATCTTAGGTAATTTAAAGTTGGAGATCTTGTGCTTAAATAAAATTAACAAAACTCCAAATTGCCACCATAATTATGAGACAAATTCATGACAAACTGGTTAGGCTCATTTATCATTGCACAGAATATAGGATCTGGGACGTATAGGTTAGCATCTCTTGAGGTTTTTGAGGAGCTTTAACCTATCAACATCATCCACTTGTGGGTATTTTATGTGTAAATACCACTTAACAAAAAGCTCCAAAGGCACTTAATACCTTTGGTCAATTCAAAAAATATCCAAAGGCACTTAAGACATTTGGTCAATTAAATATATATATATAATCAACAAAAACAATATAGAATCAAAAATTATAAAAACATTGAATTGCTTTTACATCATCATTGAATTCATTAAACTAGTTACATTAGACATATTCATTCATTGCACTTGCATTAGAATATGTTGTTCTTGCATTACCACAAATAGCACCACACTTGTATGACTGTCATAAGTCTTAATCAACCTTATCCATCATCATCATTTACAATTTTCCTTATGAGATTTTGCTTATTAAGGGGTCCTTGTAAGATAAGGTAGATATCAGATGACCATAAAAAATGATTTTTAGACAGCCACTAACTATCTTACCCACACCTTTTAGTCTACAAAAAATCATAGGAAAAACCCCCACATCCCACATATCACTACCATCCAGATTCCCCTTTGTGAGTAACTATGTTTTTCAACACAACTAGTCAATTGCTTTAGGGTGTTCACTAGGGTTTTTGGTCATTTAGCCATTCCTAGTTTTCATTTTAGATTTTTTAGAAAGCTATATTTGCCTTTATAAGGTAGGGTATTTCTTTGATAGTACCTTGCATATTTCAAAATCCCAACCACATTCACACATTAAATTAAAAATAGTATCCCAAAGTAATAAAATCTCTTTATCCCCACAAATGAGCAAGTATCCCTAAAAAAAATAGTTATTTTCATTTCTAGAGCAAATAAATCCCCTTGCTCCTCAGAAAAAACAAGCAATTCTTTCGAATAAAAAAAAAAAGGAGAGGGTAATGCGATTGAATCCCTGGAATCCTAATTCATTCAAACACTATGGGATTATCTCCATTATAGTAATGGGTTGAATAAATTCACCTGGAAATGGGATAGTCTTATGCATGGTGATATGCCTATCATATTAACAACATTATTTTTTACAAACCAATGTCAGCTTGCAGATGAGCTAGTTTTTGGTGGCTTGTATTTCCTAGTTGTCAAGTCCAACTATGTCCAAAATCTATATAATGATGACCATGATGTGATCCTCATTATAGCAATGTATTGAAAGAAACTCGCTTGGTAATGGTGTAGCATTATATGTCATTAATGAACATCACATGCACATACAAAGATATTGAATATTTGGGTCTTCCTAGTAGACTTGTATCTTTTAGAGTCATGTGTAGTTAGTATACATCTTTGGATTGATCAACTAGAGTTTTTGAGTTTCATAAAAACCATGTTGTTCTATCATAGCATCTTACTGGTCATCCATCCATCATATACATTTTCATCATCTTACATATATGTGACTTTCAAATGTATGACTTTCATGAAAATATTAACATTTTGATTGATGAATTTTAGACATTTGGTGCTTACATTTAGTTTTTTTTTTCATCTTATATTCATTCATTATGTTTTATCATATAAACATAATAATCAAATTTTGCATCATCATGTCATTAGTACATCATCCACATGCATACATCTAAGCATATCTCTAGGCATACATACAAGATAGACTAAATGCACATACATCATCATCAATACAAATTGGGGTAATCAAGGTATCACACCTTCCCCAAATCAATCACATAATCATCAATTCACTTGCTAGTTTCAAAAAGGTTGCATCCTTTTGTCAAAGGTTGCACCCTTTGCCTTGCATTCATATCAATCATCATATGTTAGGTTTGTAAAGGTTACATACTTTTATGAAAGGTTGTGCTCTTTGGCTTGCATTCATATCAATCAACACATCAACTACTAGGTTCAAAAGGATACCTTATTTTGTCAAAGGTTGAACCCTTTTCCTCACATTCACCATCAAATAAAAAGCACCATAGGCACTTAAACCCTTTGGTCACCATAAAAAATCCCCAAAGGTACCCACATTTATTTGGTCAACACCAAAAGGTCTCAAAGAAACTTGATTTTCTTTGGTCACAATTAAAAGGCTCCAAATACACTTAAGCCCTTTGGTCACATAAAATTTACAAAATATTAGTGAGTCTCATATCTAGTGATTTACTCTATAAACATGGTGATTGTAGTGATTGGTTTTCCATGCAATTTGGTAGGATGAATAAATTACCATAAGATCACTCACTAAAAATAACTAATAAATTGGTCACATTAAGGTTATAATGAGGACATGAGCACTCTAAAAATTTTTGACAATCCTAGAAAAACCTAAATTAAATCATCTTGGTCAAGTGACTCATTGCTTTCATCATATTTCTATTTCCTTGTCAACTCATATCTTGAGGGGGTAGTCATAATCACAAAATTCATAATCAAATCAATAATCAAACACTCAATCATGCAAGTTGCATTCATTCAAAAAGCATTTCCAAATACTATCATACACTTCCCTATTTTCTAGAACAAAAGCAAAAATTTCAATCAAACATATTCTTGACATTCTCGATACATAAGGCCATAAGTCTACCCATCATTGAAAAGTCTACCAAGATCAGGTATACCTAAAAGTCATGAATCCTAGATAAAAGGTTTACTAAAATCAAGTACTTCAACTTGTTAGAACTAATGGTTCAAAAATGCATGTTCCTTCTAGGATTGGGGCATCTAAAATTGATCAGATCAATGAACATCATAAGCCCTCAATTTGACTCAGGGTCATCTATTTTTACTTTTCATTATGTTTCCATACAATGCATGCTAAAAATGGGCATATGTAGAAAACACGTCATATTGAGGATACTACCTATGTGGATTACTTAAAGACCATATGACCCACTTTGGATAGCGTTAGGGCTTTAAAAATGGTTTTAACCAATAAAGCATGGGATCTTTCCCTTTACAACCCTGGTTCCATCCAAGGGATGACCTCAAAAGGTTGTCCTACTAAGGTATGACCCCTAGTTGAGGCCATCCTACTAAGGAATGACCCCTAGTCAAGGTCATCCGACCCCAAGAGGGTTGTGCCAAAAGCATAACAAAAAAAAAGTGGGACATAATTGGTATCTAAAACCATCACCTAAACCCATGCATGAATTTGCACCACAATTTTGCATGTGCATGATCCTGATTTAGGCAAAAATCATGACACAATCAATTTGCATGAGATCTCGAAGAAAAGATTTTGCTTTCTCAATGTGAACTGATCCTTTGTTTTTTCATGAGAAATTTGGCACTACTATCAGGTTTCTTTCAAGGAATCTATATAATGGTGCTAACCCTATTTCAAAAATATACCAAGTTTTTGAGTTTTAGTGTAACAAAATACTTCTAGATTTCAATCAAAGATCCAACAATTTTCATAAGGATCTAAGTGTGATTATCTCGACTCACTAAGAAGGCCATATTGTTGGAATGATCCAAGGGATAGAGGTGCGTATTTCCTTCTTATATTCGATCTCACAACTTTTAAGACTAGTCTAGATCCACCAAGAACACCAATCTAGCGACAAGTCATAGATTGAACCTAGGATTCATCCTCGCATTGGCCTTGAAAAATTACTTATAGGTTCATGGCCATCTCACTCAGAGATGATCTGTAGGTATGACCATCCTGTACAGAGACAACCCCTAGTCTCATTTGTTGTTTTTTTATGTAATTAATTTTATTAGCATTTGCATTTACTATTTCAACATAGTTATATTTTATTATATGCATGTATTTATCATATCTTAATCATTTATCACTTTTACTTACTATTACAACTACACATGCTATTAATCCCATTTATGTTTCCTATGTGTAGGTTGTAGATATTCACAAGGAAAGAGGAGTACAAGAGTTTGATACTATCGCCCCTTATGGAGGTCATGAAGAAACCCTTTGCTAGAAAATTTTGGATGTGATATAACCCCAAAAGTGCACCAGATATGTTTCAATAAGAGAATCAAATATTCTCAGTTATTTATTGTATTGATTGTATCAAAATGATGAACTCCCTTAAGGGGATGAAATTGTAACCGCATTTTGAAAAAACAAGCTATCATTAATAAAATGGATCTACCCCATATCTTTTCTTGTTTTATCATGATGTTATGGTTACATGCTTTTATTATTCATAGTTAGTTTGCAATCATACATTTTTAGTTAAAGGAGCACTGGTTTTTGAGAATTTTAGGATTCATCCTATAAGGAGGTCTATGAATGGGTTCCACACCCGACTATAGTTTGATAGTGAAATTAAATTCATACCTAGGTGGTAGCCCAGGGAGGTATTCAATAATTACATCCCTAAAATCATGCAATAATGGATTATTCCTAAATAATTACTCCTTTTTATCATCTCCAGTCTTATGGTTCAATTTAATGACATAGACCATACTATATTTCCTAATAGATTTATTTAGCTACATTGCAGAGATCAAATAGGGTTGAAAATATCTTTGCTAACTATAGATTATCAATCTCTATTTAGCCTTATCTATATATTCTAACCATCTATCTTGGAAATTAATGAAGGCTCCATGAGCCTTTAACCAATCTAATTCTAAGATAATTTTGAAGGCATGTAGAAACACTACATAAAGGTACCAAATGGTAGAGCAACTAGGTAGGGTAATCTCATCTATAGAAACAAATTGATCCACTGAGTAGATCTGTTCAAATCCATACTTAGCTTTCCATGCTTGTGCAAAAAATCCTAGTCTTTTTGGCATGTCCCTAACTATACTAGAAGAAATGAAACTATCAATAGCTCCACTACCTATCAAAATTTTAACTTTCTTATCAAATGTTTTACCATTCAAGAGCATAGGTGTGGCTTGCCAATATAGGTTAAGGTTTCATGTTTCTACATAGATCCTATGGTTGGGTTCCTCCTCCCTTTTGCCTTGTATTGACTAATTTGGACATCGTTTTGCATAATATGGACCTCCATAGTCATAGAAACCACCCTTGGGATCTAGGTTTTTTTCTTGGTTTTGTTCCCTTGTCTTTTTGGTCTGTGCCATTTTGGGCTACCTTCAATGTTGAGGATTGTTATTATTATTATTCCTCTTTTGGAATTTCTTCTTGAAATTATATTATTTTCTGTCATTCTTCTTTTCAAAATTTGGGTTACCTCTATTTTTCTTGCTCTGTTCTTGTTCCTATTTTATAAAATCTAATATTTTCTTTTGCTTTCATAGGATATATTTCATTTCATGTTCTTCCATTCTTTCCTAGAATAGATCTTTATTTTATGTCATTTATTGCTTTTCTAGATTAGATTTTATTTCATGTCTTTCATGCTTTCTTAGCTTAGATTTAATTCCATGTCTTTCCTATTTTTCTAGTTTAGATTTACTTTCATGTCTTTTCATGCTTTTCTAGATTAGATTTATTTTCATGTATTTTCTTGCTTTCATAGAATAGATTTTATTTCATGTATTTTCTTGCTTTCCTAGATTAGTTTTATTTCATGCTTTTACTCACTTTATTACATGATTCTAGTTCCTTTTGAATTTGATTATATTGCTTTCTAGTAGAGCCTTCTATTACAAAATTGGTCATGGTGCCTACTCCTCCCAAGTGTAGTGAGAATTCAATATAGTTTTGGTGGCTCATAGGTGATCTTTAGTTTGATGAAGATAAGGAACCCAAAGAAACCACTACCTTATCCATTGGGTCTAGACTCAAAATTAAGGGTGGAAGTAAGGAGGGGAGTCAAGGTGGGAATATCATCAGCCAATTTATATCTTCTTGAATTTATTGCTTCAAAAATTAGGATGATCTATAAATGTTGCTAATTACCTACAAAAAAAGAAAACTTAAGAACATATGTATAATGGGTGATATTTATCCATTGGCTATGGAGTTGAAAGCCCCATGGGTTCCACCTAACTCATCTAATTACTTTTCATCTTCTAGTTACAAGAAAAAAAACTTCTACCATTAAAGAACTGGGGCTCTTGATCAGCCCCCTTTCTACAAGTACATTAGTACTAGGGGTGTTTGATTTATTTGATGCAAGTTGGTTGGTACTATTGTCAAATTATTTTCTATACATGATCCTTTTAGAGCATATCATCCACTCCCAATTGATATTATTTATCTTCTTTGAGTTTTTGGAGGTGGATGGGATTCTTCCTTGATCTTGTTGGGTGCCCTCACTTTCTTTCTTGAGCATATGAAATAGGTAAACTATATTACCTCTTTTATCCCTTGGTCTATCTAGTTCTTGGTTTGAATATATATCCCATTTCTTGTTGCTTCCTCTACCTCTATGTACTCTTCTTCCTCATCCTTTTTTATTACAATTAGTTTGGAGATGGCAAGTCATTGAGTGAGATAAGGCTAAGGAGTGATAGGTTGGATGGTTGGTGGTGGGAGATCTATCCCCTTAAATCCATCAATAAATATAGAAATAAACTAGTCTCATTCATATATTGAGTGTGGAGAAAGAGAGTTGTACCCTTCCAAATATTTTATTCTAAATGATGCCATAAGTAGCCTCAGAGCCACATTCTACTTCATGATATTGTGTAATTAGTATAAGTAAACCATGACTCATAGATGCATCAATAGGCTTAATAAAAATTTGTCACTATACCCTGGAAAATTTAGTGCTAATAGTAGAATTTAATCCCACTCATTTGGTAGTAGTGGTGGCCACAATGGATTTATTTTTCTCCATGTGGAATAATGCAAGTGGTGGGAAATATCCATGTTTAGGAATATGGATCTAGTAGTAGGATTTTTGGGATTTTTTTTTCCTTAGAGCCATAAAGTTAATGCTACATTTACTGTAAGAGCTAATAGACTAGGACCTTCATTTGAATCCCAATCTAGTTTTTTTAGTGGCTTGATCTAGATATTTATTCTATTGTAGAGTCGTTAAGTGGTGTGTTATTATTCAAAAAACAAGATATCCCACCATAACCTTGATCTATAATGGTGATTTATTTAGGGTATTCTTGTAGTGGAGTTCCTAGATGGATATTTCGGTGCTTCAAAGAGCTAAGGATTAAGGACTTCCCTAGAACCTCAATCTAATTTTTGATGAGGGGATGGAATTTGTAGTTTGGGTTCCACCAAGAGTTACAATTTAGCTATTGGATTGAGTGCCAATTTGGGAAGTTTGAGGAGCATGGGATATGGCTCCTTCAAATGACCTCTAGGATTTTATACTAAGGATGGATCCTTGGCTGGGTGCAATATTTTACACTCTTCTCCTAATATAGCCTTATCTATTGAGTGTTTTTATAGGAAATGAAGAACACAAGCTTATACTGAGAGGGGGGTGAACAGTATAAGATCAACTTTTACTTTTCTTTCCCAAATAATATTATCCAATATTATCAATGGCAATATCAATAGCAGTAATCAAAGCAATGCACAAATCATCACACACAAGAGAGACACAAATTTAACGTGGTTCACCCAATGTGGGCTACTCCATAGAGAAAATATTTCTTCTAAATTTTCTCAACAAATCTCTTGGGAATCAATTCCCTATTACAATGTTTATGGACCTATGTCCAAAGGAGACACCAATCCCCTATGCTCTGATTTGTGGATCTCTCTCCACAGGAGAACTCTTTCCCCTTGTTCTGATTCGTGGATCTCTCTCCATAGGAGAACTCTATCCCCTTGCTCTGGTTCATGGAACTTGATCCAGGAGAACTCTATCTCCTCAACTGGTTCGTGGATATCTCTCCATAGAAGAACTCTATCTTCCCAGCTAGTTCATGGATCTCACTCCATAGGAGAACTCTTTCCCCTTGCTCTATTTTTGGATCTCTCTCCATAGGAGAACTCTTTCCCCTTACTCTAGTTTATGGATATCTCTCCATAGGAGAACTCTATCCCCTCTACTCTGGCTAGTGATCTTCTAGAAGACTTCTACCCCCACTACTCTAGCTTGTGGATCTCTCTCCACAAGAGACCTCTATCCCCACTACACTGGTTGATGGATCTCTATCCACTAGAGACTATTATCCTCTTTGCTCTATCACCTCCAAATCCTACTCTCAACTCTATCTCAAATCTACACCAAACTCTATCCCAAGTCTAGCATAAATCTGCTCTAAATCTACTCACAAATATACTCTTAATTCTATCTCAAATCTACCCCAAGCCTTAACACAAAGCTTGAAAAAATCAACAATCAAACCTACTCTCAATTCTATCTCAAATCTACCTCAAGCCTTAACACAAAGCTTGAACAAATCAATAATCAAACCTACTCTCAATTCTATCTCAAATCTATCCTCAAGCCTTAACAAAATCTTGAAAAATATTCCTTCAAGTCTTCTCAAATACTTGCTCAAATCTACCCTCAAGCCTTCTCAAAAGACTTGCTCAAATCTACCCTCAAGCCTTCTCAAAAGACTTGCTCAAATCTGCCTTCAAGCCTTCTCAAAAGACTTGCTCAAATCTACCTTCAAGTCTTCTCAAAAGACTTGCTCACAAACACAATTTAAATCTCTTTCAAAAAGCTTTCTTCACACAAACAAATTCTACTTAGAATTAGTTTAACCTCTAGAACATATAGAGAATGATATGCTCTATCAAAAACTCAATATGTTTCACACTCACAAATCTTGTACTCAATTAACCACTCTCTATCTCTTGCAAAAATCCTTTCAAATCAAATCAAAACAATGTATAACAAAACTGGTTTATTCTTCTTGCAAATTTTCTCTCAAAGATCAATCACACCAATGCACAATTTCCCTCATAAAATTGATCTCAAACACCTTCACAATTGCTATCAATATCTCTCAAATCAATGTTCAAAATATTTCACAAAGATGCACTAACTTGTCTTCAACCCTAGCACAAGTAGTTCACAATATCTAGCTCAAATGTCTCAAACCCTTTCAACAATAGAAGCACATATTGTTCTCAAATTCTATCCCAAATGTTTCCAAAACATTCAACAATGAAGCACAAAAACCTCACTCAAATATTTCCAACAATGCTTATCAAACAATCCTTTTCACTCCACCTTATGTTCCAAAACATTCATTCCAACAAACACTTTAAACAAGGGATGATGTGCCCATACCTCTTAATTGCTCTTGTGGAGATATGTCTTCAAAAATCTATCTCACCAACAATTGATCTTTCTAGTGCCACTTCAAGAGTTAGATATCAAAATACTCTCTCAATACATCCATATGAATTTTCTTCTCAAAAGATATTTCACCATACAAAAATTACAATAAAATATCAAACCACTTTTACACCTTATTACTCCTATTCTTTCATGCAAAATAATGCTCAACAAAACAACCAGAAATTACACACATGAATTTCACATATACACCTTATACCTCTTTCTTATGAAAACAAAAATAATGCACTTCAAATTTCAATAAGACCAAAGAAATTATCACTTCATCTCATGCATCAACCAAGCACTAGCAATCTAAAATTTCACCTTTCATCCCTTTCTAAAATAAAAATCAAATCACTTTACTATCCTTATAGCTCCCTAACCATTTCATATCACAATGATAAAATTGACTAACCCTTATAACTCCCTAACCAAGCACAACATGCATACCTTTATTAAAAAATTAATTCTACCTTCAAGCGCTGCCATCGTTGCTCGAACCCGTGACCTCGCTGGACCTCATGCCCTAGCACAAGGGCAAACACCACGTGGGCTAGCCACCCACACAAGCCCAAGGAGCACGTGCTCCTTCTTGTCCTCTACCAATGCAAAAACTTCAAACAAAACCTTATCACCTGCCTCCACCATGTCTCGAACACGAGACCTGTTTGCTGCCACGTCCTAGCATCATGGATGCTACCGTCTGGGCTACCTGCTCGGATGGGATAGAAATTTGGAGCCCCTACTCCTTGTCCTTTACTCTACCTTGATTTCCAAAAAACTGATGTCTTCTTCCTCTTCGCCGTGAATCGAACGACGATATTTTGGGCGCACGAATTTCTCAACACATGAACACTTTATTAACCACCTTAGCATGCAATATTTATATGCAATGGTTGGCATTAAATTTGACGTCGGCGCTCAAATTTGCAAACCTTTGGCACCAATAAAATATTATATTTTAATTATAATAATTTAAATCCAAGGGATTTAAATATTATAATTTCTCTTAGGGCCTTTTCTTAGGTTAAAAATTTTGCCACCATAGTTAATCAATTTAACCTTTTTCTTTTGTAAAATTACCACCAAGGTAAATCAGATAGACCTTTTTATTTTTCCTTTTTCAAATACCACCATGGTAAATCAACTTGACCCTTTTATTTTTATTTTTTCAATACCATCATGGAGAAGGCTTTTCTTTCTTCTTGTTGCCTCATGCCTCATGTGCCCTTTGAAGAATATTCTCACAAACATTTCCATCAACTTAGGACATCAAACCTTTTGACATCAATGACAACACAACATGCTCAAATTTCCAACAATCTCCCCCTTTGTCATTGATGGCAACCCTTTTCTAAAAATTCCTTTTTCCAAACCATTTGATTCCAAATATGCTTCCCTTGAGAAACTGCTCCCCCTGACTGAATGCTCTCCCCCTTACTAAAATATCTCCCCCTTTGACATCAATGGCAAAGGGAATCCTTTGGGGCTAAATATAAGACTCTTAGCTCAGCCCCTCCTCACCACCTCCTCTCCTTGAGGTGATTAATTTTGGGGTGGGAGTATTTCTACTCCCAGCATACAATGCTCTTTTTCTTTGTCAACCTTCTTTCTCAAAATACCCTTTTGATCCTTTTGAGTGTCCATATTCTTGCTTATCTCTGGAAGCTCTGGAAACTCTGTTCTACACCACTTGGCCTTATGCCCTAGATTATTGCACTTGTAACACTTAATGTTGTAGTTCTTAGAAGGTGCAAATATCTTGAAGTTCCTCCTGGTGAAGCCATAATCATTTCTGTCATGAACCCTACAGTGGATTGCTTTATGACCAAATCGATTACAAGAGTAGCAATACCCTTGAAAGATATGTCCATATTTGAAGTTCCTCTTAGTAAAACCATACTCCTTCTTTCCATGAACCCTATAATGCATAGCCTTGTGACCAAACCGATTACATGAAAAACAACATCCTTTGAAGAAATCTTATCTTGAGCCTACTGGTCTCTTAGTCCTTTCTTCTCTGTGATGATCCATGTTTCTTGTTTGTGCATTATTTCCTTTCTTAGTGAAGCTTCTATTCTTTAACTTATCCTCATAAGTCTCAATTTCTCCTTCACTCTCTTCCTCTGAAACTTCTTCCTCTTTTGAGCTTGAGCTTGATCCTTCTTCTTGTTTCCCTTGTCCTTCTTCAAAACCAAGTCTTGTTTTGATAGATGAAGATCTTTGTGCATTGATAATCTTATCCAAGGTTTTTGAACTTTTCCCAAACCTGTGTAGCTTGTCCTTAGAATATTTTACTTCCATCCTTAGTGAAACTATCTCATGTTCTAATATTTCACATTCTAACTCTTTTACCTCTAAATTTTCACTCATGACCTCTTTAATTCTCCTTGCCTTAGCTTTTGAGTTTGTTAGATCTTGTAGAAGCTTTTCTTTTTCTTCCTCACATTCTTGAACTTGAGTCTTTAGTCTTGAATTTTGCTTTCTAACCTTTTTCAATTCTCTAAGAGCAACAATAAGTTCTGCTTCTAGATCTACTGTGCCTTCTTCTTCATTTTCTGAATCTTTCTCTACTTCTTGGTCTCCAAGAGCATCTTCATACTCTTTGACCTTATCTTCAATAGGAGCATTTTCTTCCTCTTCTATTGCCAAAAATAGGATCTCTTCTTCTTCACTATCTGAGGGTCTTTCATCACTGTCACTTGAAGCCTTGCTTCCCTTATTAACATAGAAACTCTTCTTGTGCCTTTGAAAGAACTTATTTTCATGCTTGCCTTGACCATACCTATTTTTCTTTTCATACCTGGATTTTCCTCCTTCCTTTTTCTTATGATCCTATTTCTCTTCACTGCTACTACTTCCATCTTCTGGACAATTAGATGCATAGTGACCAAAATTACCACAATTAAAACATTTCACTATTTTCATACCTTTGTGCTTTCTTGAGTCCTTGTTTCTTCTACCATAGTTAGCTTCTTCATCACTTCTTGACTCACCACTTGATTTTGGTTTCTTATATTTTGTCTTCTTTGATGCTTTGAAAGCTACCTCTTTCTTGGAGTTGGGATCCTTTACTATTCTCATCTCATAAGCTGTGAGAATTCCATGTAACTCATCCATAGTCAAATTTTCAATATCTCTCATCTCTTCTATAGCTGAAACCTTTCCATCATACCTCATAGGAAGTGACCTTAGTACTTTATGAGCAACACTGGAGTCTTCAATTTCGAATCCAAGTCCACGCATGGTATTTACAACTTCATCCACATGAAGTAAGTATGTAGCAATATCTTCCTCATCTTCCATATTCAAATCTTCAAACCTTTTCTTGTGGTTTTGTAGTTTTGCCATCTTGACCTTTTTATCTCCCTCATATGTTTGCTTCAATTTTTCCCATATCTCTTTTGTTGATTTGCAATGCATAACTTTCACAAATTTTGCTTCACGTAATCCACTTAAGATTCCATTCATAGCCTTGGCATTATTCACATGTAACATCTTACCATATTTATCTGTGGGAGGAGTAGTTGTAGGTGTGAACCCATCCTCAATGGATTGCCATGTCTCATATCCTTGTGCCATCAAGTAAGTCTTCATTCTTATGCTCCAGAAAGCATAATTGTTCCCATCAAACAATGGTGCCTTATTTGATGAAGATCCATTCTGAGATGCCATCTGTGTTCCTGTACTATCTTCCTTCAAGTTGTTAGAATTTTTTGAAGGAACCCGCTCTGATACCAATTGAAGAACACAGGCTTATACTAAGAGGGGGGGTGAACAGTATAAGATCAACTTTTACTTTTCTTTCCCAAACAATATTATCCAATATTATCAATGGCAATATCAATAGCAGTAATCAAAGCAATGCACAAATCATCACACACAAGAGAGACACAAATTTAACGTGGTTCACCCAATGTGGGCTACTCCACGGAGAAAATATTTCTTCTAAATTTTCTCAACAAATATCTTGGGAATCAATTCCCTATTACAATGTTTATGGACCTCTATCCAAAGGAGACACCAATCCCATATGCTCTGATTTGTTGATATCTCTCCATAGAAGAACTCTTTACCCTTTCTCTGATTCGTGGATCTCTCTCCATAGGAGAACTCTATCCCCTTGCTCTAGTTCATGGAACTTGATCCAAGAGAACTCTATCTCCTCAACTGGTTCATGGATCTCTCTCCATAGAAGAACTCTATCTTCCCAACTAGTTCATGGATATCACTCCATAGGAGAACTCTTTCCCCTTGCTATAGTTTGTGGATATCTCTCCATAGAGAAATATTTCCCCTTGCTATGGTTCATGGATCTCTCTCCATAGGATAACTCTATCCCCTCTACTCTAGTTGGTGATCTTCTAGAAGACTTTTACCCCCACTACTCTAGCTTATGGATCTCTCTCCATAAGAGACCTTTGTCCCCACTACACTAGCTAATGGATCTCTATCCACTGGAGACTACTATCCTCTTTTCTCTATCACCTCCAAATCCTGCTCTCAAATCTATCTCAAATCTACACAAAACTCTATCCCAAGTCTATCACAAATCTACTCTAACTCTTCTCACAAATCTACTCTTAATTCTATCTCAAATCTACCCCAAGCCTTAACACAAAGCTTGAAAAAATTAACAATCAAATCTACTCTCAAATCTATCTCAAATATACCCTCAAGCCTTAACACAAAGCTTGAACAAATCAGAAATCAAACTTACTCTCAATTCTATCTCAAATCTATCCTCAAGCCTTAACAAAATACTGAATAAATTTACATTCAAGCCTTCTCAAAAGACTTGCTCAAATATACCCTCAAGCCTTCTCAAAATACTTGCTCAAATATATCCTCAAGTCTTCTCAAAAGACTTGCTCAAATCTGCCTTCAAGCCTTCTCAAAAGACTTGCTCAAATCTACCTTCAAGTCTTCTCAAAGACTTGCTCACAAATGCAAATTAAATCTCTTTCAAAAATCTTTCTTCACACAAAAAAATTCTACTTAGAATTCTTTTAACCTCTAGAACATATAGAGAATGATATGCTCTATCAAAAACTCAATATGTTTCACACTCATAAATCTTGTACTCAATTAACCACTCTCTATCTCTTGCAAAATCCCTTTCAAATCAAATAAAAACAATGTATAACAAAACTGGTTTATTCTTCTTGCAAATTTTCTCTCAAAGATCAATCACACCAATGCACAATTTCCCTCATAAAATTGATCTCAAACACCTTCACAATTGCAATCAATATCTCTCAAACCAATGTTCAAAATATTTCACAAAGATACACTAACTTGTCTTCAACCCTAGCACAAGTAGTTCACAATATCTAGCTCAAATGTCTCAAACCCTTTCAACAATAGAAGCACAAATTATTCTCAAATTCTATCCCAAATGTTTCCAAAACATTCAACAATGAAGCACAAAAACCTCACTCAAATATTTCCAACAATGCTTATCAAACAATCCTTTTCACTCCACCTAATTGTTGGACATTTTGAGTCCCTAAGCTGAAATGTTGTCATTGATGTCAATAGAGCAATAAATGTCAAAAGGATCTATGAAGGGTTTTTGTGAAAACCAAGGCAGGGAAAATAAAAGGTTTTATTTAAAACCATGGACAACAGATTTGATCTAGGTTTTTCTTAAAACCCACATTGGGCTTTCGTTTCATCGAAAAAGGTGCCCCGGTGATGGAGTTATTTGAGTTTTAATGTTTGGTTTAAATTTTAATTATTTAAAATTTATAAATTCAAATTTAAATGGAAAGTTTCCCATCGACGTCATCATGCAAATACAATTTTAATATTTTTGCCAACGTCTTCAAAGTGTTATTAAACACTATATAAAGGGGTGGCAATTAAACCAAATAATCATCCTTGCTCTCGTGTGTTAATTGCCTTGGAATTCGAAAGAGCTCATGCGAATTGTTGAAAAGGAAGCAAAGAAGAAAGTGCAACGATTTGGAAATCTCAAACGTGGTATGAGGCGTGGTGCATTGGCGTATCGATTTTGCTAAGACTGTGGGCAACGCAAATATCAAGGATCGAATCCCCTTGATGACAGCGTGTGGGAAGCGCTTTGGCGCTTTGTCCTTTGTGATAGGCAGAGGAAGATTAAAGGCCTTTTTGGCCTTTGCTTTTCCAATGAGCGCTTTGGCTCGGTTGGAATCTTAGCCATGGCTAAGACGCTCATGGTGTGTGGTGGACAGGGGTTCGAATCCCCTTGAGAGGTATTTACGTTTTTGCCTTTAATAATTTTTATTAGCCCTAAAGTTTGGAGTTATAAGGTATTTAATGGGAATTAAATTTTATCATTAGGGCTGTGATTATTATTGCAAAAGCATATTTGATTTATGTTTTATTTTGATGGAAATGGAGAATTGATTTTAGGAGAAATAAGGAGTTGTTGTTAAAGTGATTTTGAGAGATTTATTGTGGGTTATTCTTAATAAGGGTTTTTATTAAAATAGACTTTGGTGGATGTGTTTATGAAGTTGGAGTGAAAAGGGTGTAAATTAAGTTATGCTTTTATTGTGATTATTTAAAAGACCACTAACCCTTATTAATATTGAAAAGGAAAGTTGTGATTAAGTGTGGCAGATTTTGTGGACAACTTATTGGCATCAAAAAGGTATGGGCACATTCTCCTATTGATTGTTTGTGGTGGTTGATTTCTGAAATATCATTGGAGTGAAAAGGATTAATTGAAGTTTCCTTTGTGAAGATGGTTGGTTGAATGCTTCAAGGTTTTTTTGATTTGTGAGTTGTATTTAAACCTTGTTTCATTAGCATTGTTGTTGAAGCCCATTGATGATGAAATGAACTTGAACATGATCTAGAAAAGAACATGAGTATCATTGTTATGTGAGACTTGAGATAAAGCATTGTTGGAAACATTTTGAGTTGGTTGATACATGCTTGAACTAGGGTTTGTGAGAAAGGGTTGTTCCTTGATGTGATTGGTTGAGTTGAGTTGGTTAAGCCTAGTCAAGTGGATGTGTGAAATGGTTGTTCAAGTTCCATAAAACAAACTATTCTATATTCTGATTTGAGTTGAGATTGAGATTGAAGAATAGGACATATTGAGTCTCTAACAATTCTCTTTATGCTTCTATTGAGTTGAGATTGGGATTTGAGTATAGAACATATAGAGTCTCTAACAATTCTCTTTATGCTTCTATGAGATTGATTTGAGTTGAGATTGAGATTTAAGAATAGGACATATTGAGTCTCTAACAATTCTCTTTATGCTTCTATTAAGTTGAGATTGGGATTTGAGTATAGAACATATAGAGTCTCTAACAATTCTCTTTATGCTTCTATGAGATTGAATTGAGATATTGATTGTACTTTGAGCTTAGAACATATTGAGTCTCTAACAATTCTCTTTATGATTCTATGAGATTAACATTTTGAGCTGTTACAATATTTGAGACAAGTCTTTGAGAAGGCTTGTGGACTAATTTGAGTTAAGCTTTTGTGAAAGCTTGCTAAGCAGATTTGAGCAAGTCCTAGAGAGGATTTGTTGAGCAGATTTAGATAGGTTTTGTGTGAACCTATTGAGCAGATTTAGATAGGTTTTGTGTGAACCTGTTGAGCAGATTTGAGCAGGTTCTGAGTGAACCTATTGAGCAAAATTGTACTAGATCGACTGTACTGTGTTTAGTGCAAGATATTGAGCAGAACTATGCTAGACCGACTGAACTATGTTTGGTATAGTATTGAGATAGAGCTTTGGAGGTGATAGAGTATAGAGGATAGAGTCTCAGTGGATAGAGATCCAACAGCTAGGACAATTGAAGATAGATCTGAGTGAGAAGTCTTCAAGTGGAGAGAGATCCACCAATCAGAGCAGCATAGAGACAAAGTCTTCTAGAAGATCACTAGCCAGAGCAGAAGGGGAAAGAGTTCTCCTATGGAAGAGATCCACAAACTTGAGATTAGGGGATCAACATCTCCTTTGGACAGAGGTCCATAAACATTGTAATTTGGGAAGGATTCCCAAGATATTATTTGAGAAATATTTAGAAGAAATATTTTCTCTATGGAGGTAGCCCACATTGGGTGAACCACATTAAAATATATGTCTCTATTGTGTGTGATGATTGGTGCATTGCTTTTGTTATTGCTATTGATATTGTCATTGATTATATTGATTAATACTATTTGGGAAAGATAAAAAGTGGTCTTATACTATTTCACCCCCCTCTCAGCATAAGCTTGTGTTCTTCAATTGGTATCAGAGTTGATTCCTTTAAAAAAGGTTTAACAACTTGAAGGAAGATCTTGCAAGAACACAAATGGCAAAGAAAGGCAAGAGTAGAAGCATGAGACACAAGAAGAAAAGAACACCTATGGTCATGAAAGAAAAGGAAGATGAGTTTAATATTGTTGTGTTAGGAGGACACATGGAAATAGATTCAAGAGATGAATCAAGTAATGGAGAAATATCCAGATTGATAAAGTTTTGTACCAGTTATGGAAAGACATGTCATCATGCAACTTATTGTTCACAAGAAGGTGAAGAATGTTTTATCTATGGTCAACTCGGTCATGATGCAAGTTATTGCAATGGGTTTGATAGCAGTGAAAATGAAGATGATTCTCTTAGATTTGAAGTTCTAAAGAATGAGTCAGAAAAGGATAACAAGAATAGTCGAAGCAGGTATCAAGAAGAAACTCCACTTTGGACAATAGAAGAAATTGAAGAAGAGGAAGATTTAGATAAAGAAAAGGAGGAAGCCACTCTTAAGGAACTTGTTGAATTGAAAAGAGAAAATTCAGAATTGAAGGCTCAAATACAAGAAGATGAGAAATGTAAGACAAAGCTTCTACAGGATATATCTGACTTGAGAGATAAGGTTGAAAAGGCAAGAAGAGTTGAAAAAGGTATGGTTGAATAGTCAAAGGTAAAAGAGATAGAATGTGAAAGGCTTATGGTTACTCTTGAAGAATTAAAAAGGGAGAACTCAGGATTAAGGGTCCAAGCTCAAGAAGATGAAAAAGCAAAAGCAAGGTTTTTACAGGAACTCACCAACTTCAAAATCAAAGATGAAGAGACAAGGAAAATTGAAGAAGGTATGGTTGAAAAATTAAAGATAAAAGATCTAGAGTGTGAAATATTAGAGCATGAGATAGTTTCACTAAGGATGGAAGTAAAAGGCTCTAAGGATAAGCTACACAAGTCTGAGGAAAATTCAAGGACCTTGGAAAGGACTATCAATGCACAAAGATCATCAATCACCATAACAAGAATTAGTTCTAAAGAAGAACAAGGGAGACAAGAAGTAGAAAAAGGAGAGCCAAGCTACTATGCGGATAATGCAAGTAAGTACTCAATTGATAGTGATGCTAGTTTTTCAGACAATGATAGAGATGAAGTCTTGTTTATGGTTGAAGAAAAAGATCCAGTTAAGAAAAAGACTCCAGTTATTCTCAAGTGTTTTAGATGTGGTAAATTTGGACATCTTGAAGATGATTGCACAAGGGATGGCTATAGTTTCAGTGATGATGATTTTGAAGATGCACTTGGTAAACTGGATGAGAATCTTCTAATGGCATTAGAAGAAGAAGAAGTGAGTGATCCTATAGAAGATAAGTCAAAAGAAAGGAATGATATGGACAAAGGAAAACAAATAGAGGACTACTCAATAGAGAATGGTTATGATCTCAAAGGTGAACTTATCTATGCTCTTGACATAGTGAAGAAGGTAAGAAAGCAACACTCCAAGCTTGAAAGTCAGTTTCAAGAATGTGATGAAGAAATATTATTGCTCATAGAGGACTTAGAGAAGTCAAAGGCCAAGGCAAGTAAGTTTAGAGAAAAGTTAGAAGCAAAAATCTTGGAATGTGAGAAGTTAGCACAAGAAGTGGCTACTCTAAAGAAATATTTACAGGACTCCAAGATCAAGATGAAGAGTTTCACAAATAGCTCTAAGAACTTGGATAAGTTCATTTGTGGACAACAAAGAACATCATGTTCAACAGGTCTAGGTTTTGGAAAGAAACAGGAAAAGGCAAAGTCTACTTCAAGTCTTGAAGAAGAAGAAACAACATCAGAAGAAGATACTTCAGAAGAGGGATTCTCAGATATAAGTGAAAGTGAAACTTCTAAGGATGAGTCAGATTGTAGTGAGTCCAACAGGGACAATAGGAAAAGAAGATACAGATGGAACAACAATCAGAACAGGAGACCAATGAGGTCTAGGCAAGGAAGCTTCAATGGGAGATGCTTCTCATGTCACAGGTTTGGGCACATGGCTTCACAGTGCAGGTCACATGAAAGACAGGTATATGGAAGAGAACAAATTTTCCAAGGATATTGTTATTCATGTAATGAGTTTGGTCATAAGGCAATAAATTGCAGGATTCATGATAGAAGAGGATATGGCTTCACCAGGAGAAATCCTAAGACTATTGCACATCCAAGGAATAATAACATTAAGTGTTATAAGTGCAATAATGATGGTCACATAGCAAGATGGTGTAGAGAAAATATTCCAAAAATAGGTATGAACAAGAACAGGAATATGAACATGAACAGGAACAGGAATATGAACAAGAATAGGAATAGGAACATGAACAGAAACAAGAAGATGAATAGGAACAGAGACTCAAAAAAGAAAAGAGACTCAAAAAAGAATGAGAACAAGAACAGGTACAAGAACAAGAACATGGATGAAAACAAAAAAACAAGAAGTACAAGAACAGGAACATGGATGAGAACAAGAACAGGAACAGGAACAGGGATGATGACTCGGAAAGAAATAGTGAGAGAATTCAGCAAAAAGAAAGAGGAAAAGACAAAGGCAGAGAACAGTGCTTTCAGGGAGTAGAAATACTCCCACCCTAGAATTAACCACCTCATGTGGAGGTGGGGGAGGGGCTAAGCTAAGAGGCTTATTTCTTAGCCCCGAGCCCCAAAGGTGACCCTTTGCCATTGATGTCAAAGGGGGAGAGATTTGTGTATTATGGGGAGAGTTTTTGGATATGAGGAGAGATTTGATATCTAAGAGAGCATTGAGCAAGGGGGAGCAAAGCCCTAGGGGGAGCAGAAAAGAAGGTCAGAATTCAGTAAAAGGATTTGGGTTGCCATCAATGACAAAGGGGGAGATTGTTGGACATTTTGAGTCCCTAAGCTGAAATGTTGTCATTGATGTCAATAGAGCAATAAATGTCAAAAGGATCTATGAAGGGTTTTTGTGAAAACCAAGGTAGGGAAAATAAAAGGTTTTATTTAAAACCATGGACAACATATTTGATCTGGGTTTTTCTTAAAACCCACATTGGGCTTTCGTTTCATCAAAAAAGGTGCCCCGATGATGGAGTTATTTGAGTTTTAATGTTTGGTTTAAATTTTAATTATTTAAAATTTAAATTCAAATTTAAATGGAAAGTTTCCCATCGACGTCATCATGCAAATACAATTTTAATATTTCCATTGACGTCTTCAAAGTGTTATTAAACACTATATAAAGGGGTGGCAATTAAACCAAATAATCATCCTTGCTCTCGTGTGTTAATTGCCTTGGAATTCGAAAGAGCTCGTGCGAATTGTTGAAAAGGAAGCAAAGAAGAAAGCGCAGCGATTTGGAAATCTCAAACGTGGTATGAGGCATGGCGCATTGGCATATCAATTTTTCTAAGACTGTGGGCAGCACAAATATCAAGGATCGAATCCCCTTGATGACAGCGTGTGGGAAGCGCTTTGGCGCTTTGTCCTTTGCGGTAGGCGGAGGAAGATTAAAGGCCCTTTTGGCCTTTGCTTTTCCAATGAGCGCTTTGGCTCGGTTGGAATCTTAGCCATGGCTAAGATGCTCATGGTGTGTGGCGGACGGGGGTTCGAATCCCCTTGAGAGGTATTTACATTTTTGCCTTTAATAATTTTTATTAGCCCTAAAGTTTGGAGTTATAAGGTATTTAATGGGAATTAAATTTTATCATTAGGGCTGTGATTATTATTGCAAAAGCATATTTGATTTATGTTTTATTTTGATGGAAATGGAGAATTGATTTTAGGAGAAATAAGGAGTTGTTGTTAAAGTGATTTTGAGAGATTTATTGTGGGTTATTCTTAATAAGGGTTTTTATTAAAATAGACTTTGGTGGATGTGTTTATGAAGTTGGAGTGAAAAGGGTGTAAATTAAGTTATGCTTTTATTGTGATTATTTAAAAGACCACTAACCCTTATTAATATTGAAAAGGAAAGTTGTGATTAAGTGTGGCAGATTTTGTGGACAACTTATTGGCATCAAAAAGGTATGGGCACATTCTCCTATTGATTGTTTGTGGTGGTTGATTTCTGAAATATCATTGGAGTGAAAAGGATTAATTGAAGTTTCCTTTGTGAAGATGGTTGGTTGAATGCTTCAAGGTTTTCTGATTTGTGAGTTGTATTTAAACCTTGTTTCATTAGCATTGTTGTTGAAGCCCATTGATGATGAAATGAACTTGAACATGATCTAGAAAAGAACATGAGTATCATTGTTATGTGAGACTTGAGATAAAGCATTGTTGGAAACATTTTGAGTTGGTTGATACATGCTTGAACTAGGGTTTGTGAGAAAGGGTTGTTCCTTGATGTGATTGGTTGAGTTGAGTTGGTTAAGCCTAGTCAAGTGGATGTGTGAAATGGTTGTTCAAGTTCCATAAAACAAACTATTCTATATTCTGATTTGAGTTGAGATTGAGATTGAAGAATAGGACATATTGAGTCTCTAACAATTCTCTTTATGCTTCTATTGAGTTGAGATTGGGATTTGAGTATAGAACATATAGAGTCTCTAACAATTCTCTTTATGCTTCTATGAGATTGATTTGAGTTGAGATTGAGATTTAAGAATAGGACATATTGAGTCTCTAACAATTCTCTTTATGCTTCTATTAAGTTGAGATTGGGATTTGAGTATAGAACATATAGAGTCTCTAACAATTCTCTTTATGCTTCTATGAGATTGAATTGAGATATTGATTGTACTTTGAGTTTAGAACATATTGAGTCTCTAACAATTCTCTTTATGATTCTATGAGATTGAACAAGTTCTGTGGGAGCTTGTTGATTTGAGACAAGTCTTTGAGAAGGCTTGTGGACTATTTTGAGTTAAGCTTTTGTGAAAGCTTGCTAAAAAATTTGGGGAAGGCCAAGAGGGGGTTTTTGGGGGGTTTTGAGGAGTAAGAGACTTATTGAGCAGATTTGAGCAAGTCCTAGAGAGGATTTGTTGAGCAAATTTAGATAGGTTTTGTGTGAACCTATTGAGCAGATTTAGATAGGTTTTGTGTGAACTTATTGAGAAGATTTGAGTAGGTTTTGAGTGAACCTATTGAGCAAAATTGTACTAGACCGATTATACTATGTTTAGTGCAAGAGATTGAGTAGAACTATGCTAGACCGACTGAACTATGTTTGGTACAGTATTGAGATAGAGCTTTGGAGGTGACAGAGTATAGAGGATAGAGTCTCAGTGGATAGAGATCCAGCAACCAGGACAATTGAAGATAGATCTGAGTGAGAAGTCTTCAAGTGGAGAGAGATCCACCAATCAGAGCAGCATAGAGACAGAGTCTTCTAGAAGATCACTAGCCAGAGTAGAAGGGGAAAGAGTTCTCCTATGGAAGAGATCCACGAACTTGAGATTAGGGGATCAACATCTCCTTTGGACAGAGGTCCATAAACATTGTAATTTGGGAAGGATTCCCAAGAGATTATTTGAGAAATATTTAGAAGAAATATTTTCTCTGTGGAGGTAGCCCACATTGGGTGAACCACGTTAAAATTTGTGTCTCTATTGTGTGTGATGATTGGTGCATTGATTTGGTTATTGCTATTGATATTGTCATTGATTATATTGATTACTATTTTGGGAAAGAAAAGTAAAAGGTGGTCTTATACTGTTCACCCCCCTCTCAGTATAAGCTTGTGTTCTTCAACATTATATTCCAAAACATTCATTCCAATAAACACTTTAAACAAGGAATGATATGCCTGTACCTCTTAATTGCTCTTGTGGAGATATGTCTTCAAAAATATGTCTCACAAAAAATTGATCTTTCTAGTGTCACTTCAAGAGTTAGATATCAAAATACTTTCTCAATACATCCATACGAATTTTATTCTCAAAATATATTTCACCATACTAAAATTACAATAAAATATCAAACCACTTTTACACTTTATTACTCATATTATTTCATGTAAAATAATGCTCAACAAAACAACTAGAAATTATAAACATGAATTTTACATATACACCTTATACCTCCTTATGAAAACAAAAATAATGTACTTCAACTTTCAATAAGACCAAATAAATTATCACTTCATTTCATGCATCAACCAAGCACTAGCAATCTGAAATTTCACCTTTCATCCCTTTCTAAAATAAAAATAAAATCACTTTACTATCCTTATAGCTCCCTAACCATTTCATATCACAATGATAAAATTGACCAACCCTTATAACTCCCTAACCAAGCACAACATGCATACATTTTTTTAATTTAATTCAGCCTTCAAGCACTATCGTTGTTGCTCGAACCTATGACATAATTGGCCCTCGCACCTTAACACAATGGAAAACACCATGTGGGCTATCCATCCACACAATACCAAGGAGCATGTACTCCTTATTTTCCTCTACCATTAGTGCAAAAAGAAAAACTTCAAACAAAACCTTATTTCCTATCTCCATCGTGTCTCGAACACATGACCTGTCTATTACCACATCCTAGCACCATAGATGCTATCATCTGGGCTACCTACCTAGATGGGATATTAATTCAGAGCCCCTACTACTTGTCCTTTACTCTACCTTGATTTATGAAAAACTATTGTCTTCTTCCTCTCTTTAGTTAATCGAATGATGATATTTTGGGTGCTTGAATTTCTCAACACACGAAAATTTTATTAACCACCTTAGCATGAAATATTTATATTGCATGGTTGGCATTGACTTTGACATCAGTGCTCAAATTTTCAAACCTTTTGCGCTAATACAATTTTATATTTTAATTATAATAATTTAAATCCAAGGTATTTAAATATTATAATTTCTCTTAGGGCTTTTTCTTAGGTTAAAACTTTTGCCACCATAGTTAATCAAAATAATATTTTTCTTTTACAAAATTACCACGAAGGTAAATTAGATAGACCTTTTTTATTTTTCCTTTTTTAAATACATGGTAAATCAATTTGATCCTTTTATTTTTATTTTTAATACCATCATGGAGAAGGATTTTCTTTCTTCTTGTAGCCTCATGTCTCATGTTCCCTTTGAAGAATATTCTCACAAAAATTACCATAAACTTAGTACATCAAACCTTTTGACATCAATGACAACACAACATAATCAAATTTCCAACAGGAAAAATGGAGAGAGAGAAAATGCAATAAAGTAACTAAAAGTGAATGATAGAAAGTAGTAAATACTAATATAGCCTAACTAATCTAAGCTATAGGTGGTGATGAACTAAAGATATAATAGAATATCTATGTTATGAGGCGTTGATTGAACACATGCATTATAACTAACAATGCACAAGAAACACATATTCCCTAGACATACATCATATAATATATTCACACAAAAACTAGGATAGAAATACTAAAATAGTCATGGCTTTTTATTTGTGTGAACTCTAGATTACATACATGTCAATAAAGAAGGCTAAAACACTAATTTTTCAACACCACAAGGCTTGATCTAGGTTGATACATATAATAAAATGAATGAAAACCTCACACAAGGCTAGATACTAGGTATGCTTATGATTGGCTTTTGATTGTTCACAATGAAGAGGACATAACTATTTATAGGTAATAGTCAAAGTATTTTCCCTCCCAAAATTTGAAACTTCCCACTTCAAAATCTTGCCCAGGGGACTCCTACATTGATGGTGCACAATTTGAGGATTCTATTATTTGGATTTATTTGAGATGAGATCCTTCTTCCCATAATAGAGATTTCCCATAGAGATTTCATGTCATTAATTATCTTAGGTTCATGGTTGTTCCTTTGGAAGTCTCATGATGATGCTTTTAATGTTGTACTTTCTTTGTAGACCAAGGGTCATATACCCTAGGGGAATGGTATACCTCAACATAATATGTGGAGCCAGGGCTATAGCCTTGAGTAGGGGGTGTGGGAGATCAATGATCCTCCACATAGGGGTTCAGGGGTGGGATCCT
Source organism: Wollemia nobilis (assembly GCA_028583015.1). NCBI lineage: Eukaryota > Viridiplantae > Streptophyta > Pinopsida > Araucariales > Araucariaceae > Wollemia > Wollemia nobilis. Next base: position 5,951,409 of record JAQPPZ010001844.1, read on the forward strand.
CCAAAACAAAATTGATCCACTATATTATAGGATCCTAGATGGTGTAAGATTGACCAAAATCCAAATTTTATTTTCCCTTGCCCTTCATTAGATATCCTAGTTTTCTATGCTTGGTTTTGTTGGTGTGTTGTATTGCTAAGTATTTATTTTATCTTTTTGATGTCTTGTTTATCACTGCTAGGATATGATCACTAGATGTTTATATTGGGTGAGTTTTACCAAGTCATTTTATCCTTCTAGTTGCACATGTTGTTACTTAGGGTTATTACTAAAAATTTGGTTGTTTCTTTTTTTTTAGCCCTTTGACCAAAACAACCTAGCCACCAATCTTGCATACATGTCTCTACTTCCTTCTAGATTTAGTTATATATTTTCCATTGGGGCCTGCTCTTACAAAAATGGCCATGGCACCTACTCCTCCAAATTGTAGTGAGATTTCACTATAGCTAACTTGATGCTACCATATTTGTTTATTAGAATCATAGCTAAAAACATTGTTAGTTTTATATAATTTCTCATGATAAATTACAAGGCATGATTTTTTTTTTTTAATTTTATTGGCCCCAAGATAAAATTGTTGACTTCTAGTGACATTTTTTGTGATTTCTCATTGTGGGAAACTTAGAAAAATTTACATTGTTATAATAAAATGGTAAAAAAAAAAAAAATTGCAAAGACCATTTGACCTAATTTTGTATTTTTCTTCTTTTTAAATAATTTTTTATATATTTTTAGTATTTATGACTCTTTAAATGATGTGTTTTTGTACTTAGAGAAGTTTAAAAATTTCAACTACATCCACATAAATATCTAAGAATGTGACCATGGTATTTATGGTAATAATAACTTATTAAATTCAATATACGTATAGGTATCTCTTGATAGATTTATGTACCCTTAGGAAAAGAGACCAATTGATGAAATAAACAAATATTTGTAACAACATTTGATTAATAATCTAGTATATTGAAAATTTATCACCATTATTTTTTTATTATAACAAATATATTCTACTTTTAACTTGTTCCTAATATAATACTACTAGTCTACTAGAATTTGAATTTGAAAAAAATGAATAAAGTAAATGATGACCAAGGAAATGTAAAGCTAAGAGTGGTAGTAGTTTTTGTTGAAACCTTGTTCAATTTTTGAGGATTTTGAGGAGAAAGAAAAATATTTGAAAGGATTGGAGGAGATATACCATTATGATATCATACCTAAGGAATCTACCACTTTTTTAGATCCAAGACCAACCATCTCGTTTGAGGAAAAGGGGGGAAAAAAAAAAAGCATTTAAAAAACTACTTTATATTTTAAATTTTTACATTTGTATGATACTATGATGTATTTGATTGTATTTGATGATTATGAACTATAATTATACTTTTTTTTTTAATTTTTAGTATTAAATTATCTATCTAGCTTCCCAATTGTTGTTTCAAACATTTTTACTTTAAAAATTTCTTTGTTTTTTCTTAAGTTTTTTCAAGTTATTGATCAAATATTAAAAAATGAGATGCTAAATTTATGGCAAGTTGTGAATTTTCCAACAATAATTAGAATTAGATCTTTATCTAACCAAATTATTTTTTGGAACTATAGCCTTAGAAGCAAAAACTTGATCAAAGTTTTCTTTTTCGTTATTTTTAATTCCTTCATCACAAAGAGGTGGTTCCACCATTTCATAAATAACAACTTCTTCAAATATATGTTCTATTAAATAATTATTATACAAGTATTATTTATCATAAATGTTTGCAATACCTTAATAACGCATCCTAATTTTGGTTCTTAACCCTTAATACCCATGTTGTGTACAATGTCATGCACCATTACATAGTAATACACCACATTGTTTTTGTCCTTTATTATCATTTTTTTCATATTATCTATTAAATATTTATAACTTTACTAATTTTAAATGCATGATAAAACCCTTAATAGGTGGTCTTAAAGCATCCCAATATACTTATATATTCTTGAAACTTGTAACTATTAGAAAAAATGTTGCATTAGGAATTGCTTATATGTGATACAACACCAATGCATTTTTTTCATATTCTTTTTTAATAACAAAAGGCTTCAATTTTTTGCTTATTTTTATTCATTATCCACAAAACTCTATGCTTCCTTGGTAGTGAATAATTCCCTCATATTTGAACATATCTAATCATAATTATTTTCATTTAAGTTTGGGATGTATATTGAAATATTACAATAAGCCATCAAAATTACAATGAAAATGAATGAAATATTTACTCCATAAAATCTAACTAGATTTTTTTGTTAAAGAGAATCAAATCTTGAAGCTCTTCCATTGGATCAAATGACTCTTTTTACTTTTTGTTTTCACTCACAAAAAAATAAAATCTTTGTTATAATAGTTATCTTATTATTATATTTCTAATTTTTATCAAATTTAATGTCGTAACTTCAAACAATTCCACAAATATTACTAAATTAAAAAATCAATATTTTATAAGAATACATATACATAAAACTAATATCATATTCCCAAGTATACAAAAAATACTAGTAACAAAACTACACTGCATTATATATATATTGAAGTAAGGTGAAGTACAATGGGTGGCACAACTAGGGGCCACACTCCCCAAGGACATAACGGGGACCTCCCTCCTCATGATTTGAACTTGGGTAGCCTAGATAACAATCCAATGACATACCACTAGGGTGTCCCTATGGGACACATAATTATAATTATTCATATTAAATACTGAATCATTCTTGTAGTATTTATATTTTTTACAATTTAAGCATATTTGACAAATATTTTAAAGATTATATTTATTCATGTTTATGTTATTAGTATGGATAAAACAAAATATGATCACATTTCATGTTAGTTATGTTTATTAGTTAAAGGTATTTAAAATTATATGCTTTTACAAAGAATATATTTTAAAACTAATTCTAAATATTTGATGTGGATATGCATATCAAGATATCATAATATGAATAAGTAAACAAGTCTATACTAGTTATCCACATTAACTAGTATGATTGTGCTTTATATTAAATTGTATAATAATGCACTGGAGGGGTTTAAATGAAGAAATACCTCCTTTAGAAATATATTTTACAAAATAATTCTAATCCTAAATGAATGAACCTAGATCATTGTCTAGACATGATAAATTTAGCACTACAATAACACTAAAGCTTTCATTTTAATAGAATCCTTATTCTTGACTCATTTGAATGATAGACATCATGAACAACCATTGATTTATTGGAAAATAAATTCATGATAATGAACTGAATTCTAATATTAGTTTAACGACACGATACAATTCACTTTCATTGCACTCTTATCTTCACTTGAATGGTACAATCCCATTCACTTGAATGACACTAATTTATTTACCCAAATGAAAATTCTTATTTTGAATGAAAGGTTGAATTGAATAATAGTGTTCACTTCCCCTTGAATGGCACTTCCACTTGAATGGAACTCACATTATCACTTGAATGACACACACTATAATGGAAATGACACTTTCCCTTGAATGGTACTCGTGCTCTTTCTTGAATGACTCTCCACTCAAACATTCTTCACTTGAACAACAAGGAAATTTCCAATTGAATGGCATTCATGCTTCCCCAATTAAATTATGGAATATAAACCAACTCTTTACACTATTAACCTATGGACTAGGAACTGAATAAAATTAATAAATTTGAACATCAATCTTCATGATTTTTCTACATAAATTGTAACCACTCTTCACCTACAACCTGCACAAATATCAATATCGATGGCCAAGTTTTTTTTGTTAGAACTGATAGTGAGAGGAAATAACTAGAGTTTCAATAACAATTGTAAGTGGTGACACACACAACTAGAAAGATAAAATTTCTTGGGTGCACTCACCCAATATAAATATCTAGTGATCATAGGCTAGTGGTGATAATTGAGACATTGGAAAGTGTAGATAAATAGTTAGTAGTAAAATGCACCAACCAAAACAAGTATACAAAATCAAGATACTAGACAAAGAGCAAGGGAAAAATGAACATCTAGGTTTTGGTCAATCTTGTAGCACCTATTATATTAAAATATAAGGGAAAATATATATGGTAGATCTCTGTTATGGGCAGAAGGATCTCACCTCAAATAGCTCAAAAATATAGAAACCTGAGTAGTGTGCACCATTAATGTGGGAGTCCCTTGAGCAGGATTTTGAAGCAAAAATTTTTAAATTTTGGAAGAGAAAATGCTCCAAATTTTACCTATAAATATTTATGTCCTATTTATTTTGAACCATCAAATAACAATTATACTCATGCATAGTATTTAGTCTTGTGTGGGATTTCATTTTATTTCCTTATGAGTCTCAACCTAGTTTGAGCTTTGTATTGTTTTCCAGTTAGTTTCTGAGCCTTCTTTCTCAACGTGTATGTAATCCAAAGTTCACACAAATAAGAAGTTATGACCATTTTACTATTTATATCCTAGTTATTATGTGGGTATTTTGTATGATGCATGTCTAGGAAAGATGTGTTTCTTTTGCATTATCGGTTACAATGCATATATTCACTCAACCTGTCAAGGCACAAAGAGTCTATAAAATATTTAATGCATCACCACTTGTATCATAGGCTAGTTAGGCTAGCTTAGTATTTACTATTTTTTCATTTTCTTTTATTTACTCTAATATATTTTATTTCTCTCTTTTCCTTAACATAACACCCCATAGAGTAGGCTACCTTAGGAAGAAGATCATCAAAAAACACATCTAATCAAGGATCTAGCCTTGGTAAAAAATATTAGAGATTATATGAAGGGTACATATCCTAAACTCCTTGGACTTCCCAAACTAGATCTCCACGTGTGGTTCTAGGCATCAAACACACCCACTTAGAGAGAAACACATCCATGAGGCATCATAATGCCTAAATTGTAAGGACCACTCCCAGTACCCAATAATTCCATTCTAATGGAAACCAAATTTTAGAGTAGAAGAGGTAGATGTGGGTTTATGGATAAAAGAAACACTCAATTTCACTACTACAAAAGTTACAACCACTTTCAAAGAGAATGTAGAATAAAGTAAATGAATGAAAGAGAAAAATAACCAAAATTTTTAGATGAATAGGGTAAGAACTCAAAAATATTATTCTCAACATGTAATGTGGTAGAATTTATGTTTAAGGAAGTAAGTAAATTATATAAGAGCAAGGTGAGACTTCAAGAACAACATAGCATTTGAGGCTAAAAAAGAAAGTTTACAAATAAAAACAAAATATGGAAAGAGAAATAAAATGTGTAGTTCACATTAGAATTGAAGCAAATTTTGGTGAATGTGGAACAACTTGTAGATAAAAAGTACAAAGTGATATATAATAATAAGGAGTGCATTATCTATGATAAAAAAATAAGAACTAAGTAGTGTCCGTAGTACCCATGACAATGAAAAAAATGTAACATTAAATATTTTAGGAGAAGAGAACAATTTGTGTTACTGATACATTAAGGACAAGAATGGATTATGATACCTATGATATGGTTACTAAATATTTGTATCTTGTATTTACTAAATGCTAAAGAAAAGGTCCATGGACTATGTTGTGTAGAAAATAGATGTGAAGTTTGTGAAGATTGCACAATGGAAAAATGCCATAGAAAGACCTTTCCTAGATGAATATTATGGTGAGTATCATATCCACTGTAGTTGATTCATTCATAATTTTATCCCCTAATGTGCACATCAAATATTGATCAATCTTTCCATATTACCATTTTGATTGATGATCATGCTATAAAAATATGGGAATATTTTTTGAAGAATAAGAGTGATGTTTTCTATGTATTAAATACATTAAAATCAATATTAGAGAAGTAAATAAAATATATAATTAAAAATTAAGGTTGATAATGGTCGTGAATATTGCTCCTAAAAATTTAATCAATTTTTAATGAACATGGAAGAACTAGGAAATTGATAACATCTCATAGACCTTAGAAAAATGGAGAGGAAATAAGAAATAATAACATTAAAAAAATGAGAGGTATCATGGTAGTAGAAAAAAATTGTGAAATTATTTGTTTACTAAAGTAGTTAAAATAATAGTGTATATAATTAGTACAAATGCCACAATTCTAGTAAAGAATATGATTCCTTAAGAGGTATGGTATGGATTGAAGCCTTATGTAAGTTACTTAAGAATGTTTGGTTGTTTGTCTTAAGTTCATATTGAATATAAGGAGTTCGACAAGTCAAATTAAAAGTGTCAAGCATATATTTTTGGTATTCATTATGAAGAAATCCTTACATATATATTATGAACTAAAATTTAGATAATATATTATGTTTAGATACACGATTTTTAGTGAACTAGGAATACATTAGTAATAGGAATAAAATAGAAAGAACACAATCATAATAAAATGTGTTAGTGCATAAAAAGCATAAAGTGGAGGCACAAGAATTGCTCCAATGACATGTACAAAAGAAATGTGAAAATGATAATCACATTAAAACTATTAAATGTTGGATCATTATTTTGATAGGAGGTTTATAAGAAATAAAGTGCATATCCAAGAACAAAGTATAGAGGATAACAAGAATATAATATCATGAACTATGCATTATTTTCCATTATTAAAGTGGATCATTTAAGATTTGGATAATCTTCCCAAAAAAATATATGGACCAAATTCATGGAGTAAGACTCGAATATGATTAAAAATAATTGTAAATGAAAATTTAGGTAAAATTCCAAAGAACAAGAAGATAAATAAAGTGAAGTGGGTTTTCAATATAAAGTAAAATAGTGATGGATCAACTGAAAGACATAAATAAAAGGTAATCACAAATTGGTATGCATAAAATTATTGTATAAATTATGATTATACATATGCACTTATCATAAAGAAAGATACAATAATAATGGTGTTATCCTTGGCAACACAAATATAATGGAATGCACATCAACTTTATATAAACAATGTATTATTTAATCACAAGACTAAAGAAGATATATTTGTAGAATAAGAATAATAGTTTGAACTTAAATTAAAAAATGACATACCTACAAGTTAAAAAATCATTATATAGGCTCAAAATAGCACTAATGACATAGTATTCAATACTAAATACACACTTCTTGAAGTATGCATTTATGAGAGGCAATGATGAGTCCATGGTGTACTAAAAAATGAAAGTAATGATTTTTTATTATTCTTTAATGGTCTAATTTTCACAAGAACTTCATAAAGAACCAATAACAACTTAATTCAAGCCATGATACGATAATTTTAAATGAATAGTTTGATTTTGATGAATTGTGTTCTTGGCATGGAGGTAAATAAAACACATTATGTGATCATCATTTTCCAATATCAATGTGCACATGACATATTGAATATGTTTCGAATAGAAATATGAAAAGTTTTACCTAAATCCTATAAGATGAAAGAATGTGCAAATATGATAGAAGCAAAAGCAAATAATATAGGGAGTAAAAAATATTGATTGACAACCTTATGTACATGACAACAACAAGACCATATATTGGGCATGTAGTATCTTTTTTTTCATAACTTCATGAAGAGAACATCAATTGATCATATGATATTAGATAAGATAAATTTGACATATGTGAATGGAAATTCTAACATATGGTTCATCCATTATATATGGTAGCCAATAAAATTGAGCTAGCTAAATAAAGTGATTAATGCTAGGGAGGTTCAATTTGTGATAGGAAAATTACATTAAGAAATTGTTTCTCATTGGAGACTAGATTTGTACCTTCAAATTTGAATAAACAAGCATTTATTTAACTCTAAATAATAGTGGTAGGGTATATAACACCTACATAAACAAACACACAAGCATGATGGTTGAGGTAGATATTAGAAAACTTGGATGAAAATCAAGAAATACCAGCTACCATTGTTATGCTACTATAAGCGCAATTAAAATAAAAGTAGTCCCATTTTTCATACAACTAAAATCCATATTTATTCGAGGCATCACTATACTAAAGACTCATTTCAATAAAAATTTTGAATAGAGTGTTAATATGAAGAAAAAATTCTACAAAGGTTGTAGCAATGAACTAGCTTGTTTCACTTAGGGATAGGATGAGCATTTTTCTACTTAGTCTTGGATTTGTAGAAATATGAAGCATAAAAAGTATTTTAATGTATCCAAGAGATTATATTATATGTATAGAGGTATAATGCATCATATTGAAGTTGTAAGTGAATATTTGAAGATTGATGAAGTATTATTTTGGGTTATTGGCATAAAATTATTTTTTGTTTACTTATTTATTTATATGTAGTGTTAAAACCCCTTTAGATCTTATGGGAATTTGAAACAACTTAAGTATATTATTCCTTTATTCCTTTAAATAAATTTAATTTCACATATTGATTGGCCATAAATGTGTTGTATAAAAAATAGCGGATATGCATAGTCATTGTATTACATTTCTCTAACAAGCATAATAGCTTTTAATTTACTAAAAAATTCATTCCATTTGAGTTTATTCAAATTTGATGAGAAACAGAGTTAATATTTACTCAAATAATCTATATATGTATCTATCTATCTATATATTCATAAAATAACTCTTATAAAATTAGTTGCTATCATGCATTATTGATACCATTCTATACTTATGAACATATATTTTTTTCTTAGTTTTGTATCACATTCATATATCAACAACAAACCATTGGATTTTTTCTTGCCATTGCCCCATGGTTTTCCTACACATTGTAGGTTTCCAAGTAAAATATTTATGTTACTTGTGTTATTGTTTTGTTCTCTTTCATTGCATTTTCTACTTGCAGGTATAAAATCTAAATTTTTTTACTAACATCTGCTATTAGGGCCTAAGGTTTTGTGTGATTGGGAGCTGAAACAATGATAGGAGGTGTAACCAAGTTTGAGATTGAGAAATTTTATGATATGAAATTTGCTCTATGGAAGATGAAGGTGGAGGATTTTTTGGTTCAAAATGACCAACCTCTAGCCTTGAAAGGGATCTTGAGTAAACCAAGCAACATGAAATATAAGGAGTGGGCAATGTTGGGCAGGAAGGTGGTCTCTACAATCCATCTCTTCCTAGTGGACTCTGTCTTGATCAATGTAGATGAAGATAATATTGTGGAAGCCCTTTGGAAAAATCTTGACAAAGTTGTATGAGATAAAATTAGAAACAAACAAGATTTTCCTAAAAAAATAGCTTTATAGCTTGAGTATGAAGGAAATATAATTTGTGGGAGATCATTTGAATGAGTTTAATACTATTATCAGTAAATGAGTTCCAGTTAATGTGAATATGTAGGATGAGGATAGAGCTATCACCCTACTTTGTTCCCTCCAAGACACCTAGGATCATATGATGATGACCATTAGTAATGCATCATCAGGAACTCTAAAATTTTATGATGTGGTAGCCGCTTTGTTGGTAGAAGAGTTGAGGCAAAAAATATCTCTGGAACCCTCAACCAATGAAGACCTATCTATGGGAGGTTGATATTTTGAGAGGAGTAGACAAGGTAGATCATGATCTAGATCTAATTCTAAAGGATGTAGTAATAAAGGGAAGTTTTGGCATTGTGGGAAGCCAAGGTACTCAAAGAATGACTGTTGGCAATTAAAGAATGGTGAAAAGAAAAATCATCCATCATCTGAGGCCAATACAAAAAATTCAAAATATACGACAACATGTGAAGCCTTATGGATCAGTTACAAAAAATCTATTTTATATACTTGGATTTTGGAATCAGGTGCATATTTCCACATGTCTCCCCACATAGGTTGTTTTGAAAAATATCAGCCATATTATGGTGTAATTGTCTACTTGGGTGATGATCATCCTTTATAAATTATGGGAAGAGGGGATATAAGGATCAGGTTGCATGATGGTAGATAAATGATGTTATGTGATGTGCGACATGTGCCTAATTTGCAAAAGAATTTGATCTCAATCAAGATGATGGATAATCTAGGGTATTTTATCACTTTCGATAAAAACTACTACAAAATTACCAGAGGAGCTCTTATAGTAGAAAAAGGAAAATCTTATGGGATCCTATATCATTTATGTGGTGATATGGTGATAAACCATGTAGTAGCAACAACTTATATTCTGGATGTAGTATTTTTATGGCATCAATGCCTAGGCGATATGAGTGAAAATGGTCTAAAAATACTGCAGGACAAAGATATGCTTTTTGGGATTAAGTCTTGTAATTTAGACTTATGTTAGCACTGTATTTTTGGTAAACAAAAGAGGGTTCAGTTTAATGCAAACCCTGGTAAGAGTTCTAATTTTCTGCAACTTATACATTCAGATATATTTGGACCAGTCCCAACTCAGTCCTTAAATCGTGCCATCTATTTTTTGACTTTTATAGATGATTATTTTAGGAGAGTGTGGGTTTATTTTTTGAATAAGTCATCGAAATATTTGAAAAAATTAAAAGAGTTCAAAGCACGGGTAGAGAAGAGTTGGGAAAATCAATTTTATGTCTTAGGTTAGATAATGGGGGTGAATATTGCTCCAAGGAATTTGATAAATTTTGTACACAGGAAGGTATTAAGCACCAGAATATTGTACCATATAATCCATAGAAAAATAGATTGTTTGAATGGATGAATCACACAATCATGGAACATGCAAGAAGTATGCTCAGTGCATCCATGTTGGATACAAGTTTCTGGATAGAGGTTGTTAATATAGTTGTTTATCTTATTAACAAGTCACCTACAACTACATTGGATGGATATATTCAAGAGGATATTTGGTGTTGTAATCTAGTTGATTACTCTCATTTGTGTACCTTTGGCTATGATGCATTTGCCCATGTACCAAAACAAAAGTTCCAAACTTGACCCAAAGTCAAGCAAGTGTGTTTTTCCTGACTATGGAGATACAATGAAGGGCTATAGATTGTGGGATATTATTTTCCATAAGGTAATTATTAGTTGAGATGTTATTGTTTATGAAAATTTTATGCAAAGGAAGGAGGTGCAACAAACTTCTAATGTTATACTAGTTGAAGTAGATATGAATGAAGCTGAATATGAAAAATCAGCATGCTAAAGTTTTTGATCAGCATGAAGAACAACAAGAAGAATAGCAAGTAGAGTAGCCACAATAGTCACAAGACCAAGAGGCACAATAAACATATCATTGTGTTAGAAGATCTACATGTCTACAAAAGTGTTTGAAAAGATATTATCAAGTTTATAAGTTCTCTTTTTCTTTTTCAACAGATGATGGTGATCCTAGTTTATTTTAGGAAGCTAGAGAGTTTGAGAATATAGAAAAGTGGAGGAAATACATGGAGGAGGAAATTGAGGTACTTCACAAAAATAAAAAATGGAAACTTATGTATCTCCAACTTGGAAGAAATGTTGTTGGGAACAAGTGGTTTTATAAAGTAAATAAGAACAACGATGGGTTTTTGGAATTCTATAAAGCTCGCTTGGTGGCAAAAAGGCTATGTTCAAAATTTAGGTATAGACTTTAATGAAATTTTCTCTCCAGTTGTGAAGATGACTACTATTAGAGTTTTACTTAGACTTGTAGCAACACATGATTTAGAACTAGAGTAGCTTTATGTAAAGACTTATTTCCTGCATGGTTATATCCAAGAGGAGATTTATATGGATTAGCCTGAGGGCTATGAATAAAGAGGTAAATAACATTTGGTTTATAGACTGAATAAATCATTGTACAGGTTGAAACAGGAACCAAGGATGTGGTACAGGAAATTTGACACCTTCATGAAGAGCCAATATTTCAACAAGAGTGAAGATGACCATTGTGGATACTATAAGAGTTTTGATGATGGTAGTTTTATTATTTTGTTTTTGTATGTTGATGATATGCTGGTTGTAGACCCAACATGAAGAAAATTATTAAAATTAAGGCTTAATTAGCTAGGACATTTGAAATGAGGGATTTAGGAGAAAAAAACCAAATTTTAGGGATGAAGATACATAGGGATAAAAAATAAATAAATATCTGGTTAAGTCAAAAATTATATATAGAAAAGAAACTGTAGCGCTTCAATATGCATAACGCAAAACCAATTAGTACCCCAATTATTTCACACTTAAAATTATCTTCCAACCAGTGTCCTAGAATAGAAGAAGAGAAGACAAGCATATCTCATGTACCTATTCATCAGCAGTAGGAAGCCTCATGTATGCCATGGTGAGAACTAAACCAGATATTGCCTAAGTAGTGGGAGTAGTCTGCCAGTACATGGCAAATCCTAGTAAGGATTATTGGAATGTAGTGAACTGGATATTTAAATATTTAAGAGGTACTTCAGATTCTATTATTTACTATGGATTGACAAAGTTGTAAGTTAAAGGTTTTATGTATTTTGATTATGGTGGAGATAGAGATGAGAGAAAGTCCACTACAGGATATACTTTCACTCTTGTTGGTGGAGCTATGATTTGGGCTTCTAAGTTGTAGTTTGTGGTGGCTTTATCAACCACTAAATTAGCCAAAAAAGAGGTAATTGGCTAGAGTGATTCTTGGGTGACTTCAAGGTAATGTAGGAAAAAATCACATTGCATTGTGATAACCAAAGTGCTATTCAACTAGTGAAGAACCCAACATTTCGTGATCACAAAAAACACATTCATGTAAAGTACCACTTTATAAGAAATATGGTGGAAGAAGATAGGATCATGTTGTAAAAATTTAACACTAAAGTGAATCTTGTAGATTTGATTACAAAACCAGTCAAGGTAGAGAAGTTTGGTGGTGTAGAACTTCTTTGGGCTTGCTGAAAATATAACAAGGATAACATTGGGCAATTGGAACTAGATGAAAAATATTGGTAAAAAAAATTCTTGTATACTAACTTCAAGTGGGTTATTATCAGGAGGTGAAGTCATTATGCAAGGTTTTAGTCAGTAGAGGCTGCTACTAGACATCTAGGAAGCACTGCTAGATGTCTAGGTAACAAATTTCTAGACTACTAAATGTTTAGGTAGTAGTGCTAGACATCTAGTCAAAACTACTAGATGTCTAGGCAACACTGCTAGACATCTAGGCAACACTAGTAGATGTCTAGGTAGTAGATGTCTAGGCTGCTATATGTCTAGGTAGTAGATGTATAGGTTGCTATATGTATGGGCAGTAGATTTATAGGCTGCTAGATGTCCAGGTAGCACTACTAGACATCTAGGCAACACTGCTAGACATCTAGGCAATAGTACTAGAGGTTTAGGTTGCTATATGTCTAGGTAGTAGTGCTAGATATCTAGGTAGCACTACTAGATGTATAGGTAGCACTACCAGATGTCTAGGTAGCAGATATCTAGGCTACTAAATGTCTAGCCAGCAGTGCTAAACATCTAGGCAATAGACATCTAGGCTACTAGACATCTAGGTAGCAGACATCTAGGTTGCTAGATGTCTAGGCAGCAGTGCTAGACATATAGGTAGCATTGCTAGACGTCTAGGTAGCATATGTCTAGGTCAGATATCTAGGCTACTAGATGTCTAGACCAGATTTCTAGGCAACATATGTCTAGACTAGACATCTAGGTAGTAGTTTGTGCTAGACATATGGATGTGAAAGATGAACAATTTCAAACACTTTTCCTTGGGAGTGGACACAAACATTTTTTTGGAGGCTTCATTTGGGAGTGGAAACTAATAGTTTTGATGTCTTCCTTTTATACTCTATAAAATGGGAATGAAACATTCGATGTGTATGAGATTCAGAATGTAAATTTATTGAAATAAATAAAAATAAGAAGTTTCCATTACCCCATGGTTTTCCTACACATTGCAGGTTTCCATGTAAAATATTTGTGTTACTTGTGTTGCTATTTTATTCTTTGTCATTGTGTTTTCTACTTGCAGGTATAAAATATAATAAAATTTACTATCTACCAAATCTTTTAAAACTTTGTTAATGTTTAAAGCCATATGGTTCCATCATGAAGACCTTATCCCCTAGGTGACTGGTTGGTGGGCACATAATTTCTTGAGTCCCCTAGTCTCTCAAATAACAAAGAAAATCTACTTTATCAAAGCCAATCTTAAAGGGTGGAATAAATTTGTATTTGTCCATATATTTCATAATAAATAAGCTCTAACAAATTATTTGAGTGACATCAAAACTACAATCTAGGAAGAGGGCTACTCAGAGGCTTCTAAAATCAAATAAAAAAGAACTTTGGGATGATTTCCACAACACCCTGGCCTATGAAGAATCATTTTGGAGGTAAAAATATAGAGCCCTATGGCTAAAATATGGAGATCAAAACACCAACTCCTTCCATGCTTCCACCATTTGGTACACAATTTTCAACGAGACTAGGAAATTCATCAAAGTAGATGGATCCTCTATCAAGGATTTAGTGGAAATCAAGGCCAAAGATATAATTATTTTTTAAAATTTATTGTGTCTTGGAAAGCCCTACAATAATAAAGATATGGATGGTCTCCTAGCCAATATCCCTTCAATCCTAACTCAAGGTATTAATTCCTTCTCATCCATATCTTTCTCAGTTGAGTACCTTCTCTATGGTAGAAGATAAAGCCTTGGGGATTGATGATATTCTTACTATGTTTTTCTAAAAAAATAGAATGTTATTGGGGCTGATGTGGTGAAGGCTATCCATGAAATTTAGATTTCTAATTTATGTTTCTTAGCACATTTCTATAGATGTTAAATCCACTTTTCTAGTTCTCATTCCAAAAATAGCAATATCTAAAAACTTCAAATACTTCAAGCCCATCAACCTATGCAACACCATCTACAAGATCCTTACCAAAACAATGGATAATAGGCCAATAAAATATTACCCCTTCCCATTGACTCCTAACAAGGTAGCTTCATGGAAGGTCAACTTATCACTGATGGCATCATCACTATTGATGAACTCATTCACTTTATAGATAAAAGTAGGAATATTGGCCTCTTACTCAATATGGAAATGAAAAATGCTTATGATAAATTATCCTAGGATTTCCTGTTCAAAATCTAGCTAATTTTAGTTTTCAATAGGATTCGATGAGCATAATCAAGGAATGTGTCTACTCTGTCAACTTCTTTATCATTGTAAATGGTTCCACTATAGGATTCTTCAATATCTTATAGGGCCTTATACTCCAGGACAAAATCAAGAGGGTTGGGCTTCAGGAAAATTAGGCATATGAATAGGGATATAATTTATAAGAAATTATAGAAGTTGCTAAGAAAATACAACTTAGGATGAGTACAAATTTTCATTGCAAAACGTTTGTGGTAGGGAAGTAATATCCTCAAGGACCCCTCTCCTCCTAAGGGCTCTTATTTTTGGAAAAATATCCTCAAAATCATAAGTCTCATCTAGAAAGTAGTTAGATGAAAACTTGGCACTAGAAATAGGATTGAATTTTTGGAGAGATCCTTGGATTTTGAACACTTTGCTATATCCATTCCTAAGTTGGTAGTCCTTGAACCCCTCAGTGCTCGTATCTTTGAAAGCAAAGTATAATATTTCATTGAAACTACCAATGAAAGAAAAGTGTGTAGGCCTATCCCAAGTCAAGGCGTAATTGATAGTAAAGAAAAAACTAGAAAACAAATCTCTAGGATGCTCAAAATTTAATTCATCCATAATTCATATATCAATGACTCCTCAATTTGGAAGGTAACTAAAAATGGTCTTTTCTCAATCAAATTATCCTATATTTTGGATGAGGATAATGGGGTGATTTGGTTCCCTTCTAAATAGGTTTGGATTAAGAATATTACCTCACAAATCAACATTTTCTTTTGGTTAGTGGTCCAAAAAAAAATTGTCAGCATTGACAACCTCTAGTCTAGAGGAATGTTTATCCTGTTAGAAATATTGAGTTGTCATTGATGTCAAAGGTAGAAATATCTTCAAGGATGAAATGTTGAGTTGTTAAAGGCAAAAATATCTTCAAGGATGAAATGTTGAGTTGTCATTAATGTTAAAGGCAGAAATATCTTCAAGGATGAAATATTGAGTTGTCAAGGATGATATATGCTTTAATATTTAAATTGGAAATTTAAATATTAAAGTTATAAAAATATTATAGAGTTAAACCTTATAATATTTAAATATTAAATTTAAATATTATAAAGTAAAGTTTCAAAAATTAAAATGATCGTGCATGGGCCGACCTTTACAAAACAAAGAAAGATTAAATGTATATATAAGGTTGAAACTTAGTCAAGAATGAATAATTATGAAACATTTCAATTCGAGCATTCGATTAAGTTGTGGTACAACCACACAATAGTAGATGATGTGATGACATGGTAGTGAAGGCGCTGAGGTAGATTGGAGCTTGGTGAAGACCACATCGCAGGAGGGCGATGGTGCGACAGAGAAAGTGTTTGAGGTAGATGCTCATTGGAGCTTAGGCGAAGACCACATCGTAGAAGGGTGATGGTGTGATAGAGAAGGTGGTTGAGGCAGATGCTCATTGGAGCTTAGGTGAAGGTCACATCATAGAAGGGTAGTGGTAGTGCATCCAATTGGCATTATCTTGAGAAATAAAGACCACATTGTAGAAGGGCAGAGGAAGGCACTTCTATGATGAAGGAAGATTGATTGTTGAGAAGTTTAATTGAGATATAGGAATCATTTTTAGATTGTAGCAAAATACCTGAAGATTGTGTTGAAAGAAAGATAATGGATGCCTAGGGAAGAGCATGGATTTGACTATCATAAAGAGCATGCTAGACTACATTTAAGTTGATGTACATACAATCATCTTCGAATGGCTTCAAGTGCATAGAAGGACAATGAAGGAAGGTCTCATCCAAAGAAAATTATAGATAATGGTAGCAATACAAATCATAGATTGAAAGTTTTTGAAAAGAAAAGTGTGCCATTTGTAAGAGGTTAAGATACATTTGATACATCTACATGGAGCTCATTCGGAGAAGGCTTATGAAATAGAACAATAAAATATGAAGGGAAACAAACCTACATAGGAAGAACAGAAATAGATGGTGAAGGTTTTCATGAGGTATATCAAAAGGAGCATGATAGCATTACACAAAGGTCAAGCATTGTCAGATTGTAATATCTCTAGCACAAGCCACTAGTATTTTTAGGCCGCACACATATCGAGTGTCTAAGGAGTGATAAGGGTTTAAAGTGGTTGATTTGATATTTAAATCAAGAAGGAAAAAGAGAATTATTCACCATATTTGAAAAGCACATGCAAGAAGAAGATCATCATTATTAAGGCAGATTTGGAGGGCACAAATCTGGAACAAGTCAAGGTGTCAAAGAATATTAAGTGCACATATTCACCCAAGCATTCAATTTCCAAGGAAGGACAATTCAGCCAATTCAAAGAAGAAGGAAAGGTGCACATGATAGTGGAAGAAGAGCAAGGTTTGAGCATCTCCAAGTCAACACACAAGTAAGTTATCCAATACTAGACTTGAGCTACCTTTAAAATGTAATAAATGTGAGATATGTGGAAGCGATAGAATTAATGAATGTGAAGAACATATTGGCCATTTGAAGCTTACTACATTAGTGCATATCATTCTCTATATGTTCATGAAGATAAAATAATTATGGGTAGAATATGTCTGAATTGCTTTTAGTTGAGGAAAGCAAAGGTGAAGAACTTGATGCCATTATTGATCAAGTTTTGTAAGCATATTTGTGCATTGATTATGATTGAATTTGGGAGTAAATGTGCAAGGGTTATAGATCAAATTTGGAGTAGATTTGAGAAGGTTTTATAAGCAATTTTTTGAGTAGATTTGAGCAGGTTTTGTAAGCAGGTTTTGGAGCAGATTTGAGTAGGTTTTGTAAGCAGGTTTTGGAGCAAATTTGAGTAGGTTTTGTAAGTAGGTTTTAAAGCAGATTTGAGAAGGTTTTATGAGCAGGTTTTAGAGTAAACTTGAGCAAGGGGATTGGTGTCTCTTATGGATTGGTGTCCATAAACTTGAGCAAGGGGATTGGTGTCTCCTATGGATTGGTGTCCATGAACTTGAGCAAGGGGATTGGTGTCTCATATGGATTGGTGTCCATGAACTTGAGCAAGGGGATTGGTGTCTCCTATGGATTGGTGTCCATGAACTTGATAAAGGGGATTGGTGTCTCTTGTGGATTAGTGTCCATAAACTTGAGTATAGGGGATTGGTGTCCACAAACTTGTATGGATTGGTGTCCATGAACTTGTATAGGGGATTGGTGTCTCTTATGGGTTGGTGCCCATGAAATTTATTGAAGAAATTTATAAGCAATATTTTTTCATGGTTTTCTCCCGAGAGGGTGTTTCCATGTAAAATATTTGTCTCTTATGTGTGTGGTGATTTGTGCATTGTTTCATTATTGCATTGATATTATTTGAAGTTATTGCTTTGGAAAGAAAAGAGAAAAGTTTTATCTTATACTGTTCACCCCCTCTTAGTATAAGCTTGTGTTCTTCAATTGGTATCAGAGTGGGTTCCTTCATGAAAGCCTAACAACTTGAAGGAAGATCTTACAAGAACACACATGGCTAGCCTTGAAGGTTTTTCATCAAATAGGGTACCACTATTTTATGGGACTAACTATGCTTTTTGGAGCATAAGGATGCAAACTTATTTGATGGCACATGGCTATGATATATGGCAATCCATTGAGGATGGGTTCACACCACCTACAACTCCTCCCATGGATAGAGATGGCAAGAAACTATTTGAAAATAATTCCAGGGAAATGAATGCAATATTAAGTGGGTTATGTGAATCAGAGTTTGTGAAAGTCATGCAATGCACCTCAGCAAAAGAAATATGGGACAAGTTACAAAGAACATATGAAGGAGATGACAAGGTTAAAATGGCAAAACTTCAAACCCACAGGAGGAATTTTGAAGACTTAAAGATGAAATATGAGGAAGATATTTCCAAGTATCTACTCTGAGTTGATGAGGTTGTCAACACCATTCATGGACTTGGAGAAAATATTGAAGACTCTAAGATTGTTCAGAAAATCTTAAGGTCACTTCCCATGAGGTTTGATGCAAAGGTTTTAGCAATAGAAGAGATGAAGGATCTTAAAACCTTAAGCATGGATGAGCTACATGGAATTCTCACAACCTATGA
Organism: Wollemia nobilis; assembly: GCA_028583015.1. Classification (NCBI taxonomy): domain Eukaryota; kingdom Viridiplantae; phylum Streptophyta; class Pinopsida; order Araucariales; family Araucariaceae; genus Wollemia; species Wollemia nobilis. Next base: position 5,970,508 of record JAQPPZ010001844.1, read on the forward strand.
GATGAGGACTGAAAAATATCAAACATCCAAATGAGAGGAAGCATTTAAAGCTTCAAAGAAGACAAAGAATAAGGAACCAGAATCAAGTGAAGAATCAAGCAATGAAGAAGAAGCTAACTTTGTGCGAAGGAATAAGAAGGGTCCAAGAAAACATAAAGGTATGCATTCTGTGAAATATTTTAATTGTGGTAACCTTGGTCACTATGCATCTAATTGTCCACAAGCTAGAAGTAGTAGCAGTGAAGAAGAAAAGGAATATAAGAAAAATAAAGAAAGAAAATTTTATCATGAAAAGAAAAATAGGTATGGTCAAAACAAGCATGAGAAGAAGATCTTTCAAAGACACAAGAAGAGTTTTTATGTTGAAGAAGCAAGCAGTTCTTCCAACAATAGTGATGAAAGTCTCTCAAATAGTGAAAGAGAAGAAATCCTATTTTTGGCCATAGAAGAGAAAGAAGATGCTCCTATTGTCAAAGACCAAGAAGAAGAAAAAGATTCAAAAAATGAAGAAGAAGCCATGGTTGACATAGAAGAGGAACTTGTTGTTGCTCTTGAAGAGTTGAAGAGGGTTAGAAAGAAGAACTCAATATTGAAGGCTCAAGTACAAGAGGATGAGAAGACAAAGGTAAAGTTGTCACAAGAACTCATTGACCTGAAAGTTAAAGTTGAAGAGGCAAAGTGAATTGAAGAAGGTATGGTTGAGCAGTTAAAGACAAAAGAGTTGGAATGTGAAAAACTGGAACATGAGGTTGTCTCTCTGAGGAAGGAAGTGGAAGATTCTAATGATAAGCTACATAGGTTTGGGAAAAGCACAAAAATCATTGGTGATATTATCAAAACATAGAGATCTTTGACTATAAAGACTGGACTTGGTTTTGAAGAAGGTCAAAGAAAACAAAAGGGGGAGTCAAGCTCAAAAGGAAAAGAGGCATCAAAGAAAATGATTAAAGAGGAACCTAAGACCTATGCTGATGTGTTGAGAAGTGGAAGCATCAAGAAGGAAGAAAACAAAGCATCATCAAGGTCCAAGGTCCATCACATAAACAACAATGAGAGAACCATGTGGTAATATCCTCCAAGGCAATCAGACAGGTTTCAATATTTCTTCCATGGTTATTGTTTCTCATGTAACAAATTTGGTCATAAAGTTGTAAATTGTAGGGTCTATGCTAAGAATGATTTTGGCTTCACCAAGAGGAATTTCAATTCATTTGCACCTCTCATGGACTACAACATCATATGCTACAAATGTAATAATTTTGGGCATACAACTAGATGGTGCAGAATAGTGTTCCCTGAACTTCCAAAGTCAAGCAAAAAAGAGGATGGTCAAAATGTTCAAAAGGGTATGTCCTCCAAAGTTTGGAGAAAGAAAATAGAACAAGAAGAGGAGCATAGTAATTTGGGAGTTTCACTCCCATATCATAATTGAACATCTCAAGAAGAGCAGGGAGAAGGGGGCATTGTCAAGTGTCTTATCTTACAACCTCGAGGAGCCTTTGCCATTGATGTCAAAGGGGGAGAGTTTTTAGTAAGGGGGAGCAACTTGTCAAGGGGAGCAGTTTGTGATCATGTTGCAATAAAGGATAGTTTCATTGTAGGGTTGCCATCAATGACAAAGGGGGAGATTGTTAGAAATATTGAGTTATCATTGATGTCAAAGGTAGAAATATCTTCAAGGATGAAATGTTGAGTTGTCATTAATGTTAAAGGTAGAAATATCTTCAAGGATGAAATATTGAGTTGTCAAGGATGATATATGCTTTAATATTTAAATTGGAAATTTAAATATTAAAGTTATAAAAATATTATAGAGTTAAACCTTATAATATTTAAATATTATAAAGTAAAGTTTCAAAAATTAAAATGATCATGCATGGGTCGACCTTTACAAAAAAAAGAAATATTAAATGTATATATAAGGTTGAAACTTAGTCAAGAATGAATAATTATGAAACATTTCAATTCAAGCATTTGATTAAGTTGTGGTACTGTTACACAAAAGTAGACATGATGGCATGAAAGTGAAGGCATTGAGGCAGATTGGAGCTCGATGAAGACCACGTCGCAGGAGGATGATGGTGTGGTAGAGAAAGTGTTTGAGGTAGATGCTCATTGGAGCTTAGGTGAAGACCACATCGTAGAAGGGTGACGATGTGGTAGAGAAGGTGGTTGAGGTAGATGCTCATTGGAGCTTAGGTGAAGGTCACATCATAGAAGGGAATGATAATGCATCCAATTGGCATTGTCTTAAGAAATGAAGACCACATTGCAGAAGGGCAGAGGAAGGCACTTCTATGATGAAGGAAGATTGATTGTTGAGAAGTTTAATTGAGACATAGGAATCATTTTTAGATTGTAGCAAAATACCTGAAGACTATGTTGAAAGAAAGACAATGGATGCCTAGGGAAGAGCGTGGATTTGACTATCATAAAGAGCATGCTAGACTACATTTAAGTTGACATGCATACAATCATATTCGAATGGCTTCAAGTGCATAGAAGGACAGCGAAGGAAGGTCTCATCCAAAGAAAATTATAGATAATAATAGCAATACAAATCGTAGATTGAAATTTTTTGAAAAGAAAAGTGTACCATTTGTAAGAGGTTAAGATACATTTGATACGTCTACATGGAGCTCATTCGGAGAAGGCTTGCAAAATAGAACAATAAAATATGAAGGGAAACAAACCTGTGTAGGTAGAACGGAAATAGATGGTGAAGGTTTTCATGAGGTATATCAAAAGGAGCGCAATAGCATTACACAAAGGTCAAGCATTGTCAGATTGTAATATCTCTAGCGCAAGCCACTAGTATTTTTAGGCTGCACACATATCGAGTGTCTAAGGAGTGATAAGGGTTTAAAGTGGTTGATTTGATATTTAAATCAAGAAGGGAAAAAGAGAATTATTCACCAGATTTGAAAAGCACATGCAAGAAGAAGATCATCATTATTAAGGTATATTTGGAGGGCACAAATCTGGAACAAGTCAAGGTGTCAAATAATATTAAGTGCACATATTCACCCAAGCATTCAATTGCCAAGGAAGGACAATTCAACCAATTCAAATAAGAAGGAAAGGTGCACATGATAGTGGAAGAAGAGCAAGGTTTGAGCATCTCCAAGTCAACACACAAGTAAGTTATCCAATACTAGACTTGAGCTACCTTTAAAATGTAATAAATGTGAGATATGTGGAAGCGACAAACTTAATGAATGTGAAGAACATATTGGCCATTTGAAGCTTACTACATTAGTGCATATCATTCTCTATATGTTCATGAAGATAAAATAATTTTGGGTAGAATATGTCTGAATTGCTTTTAGTTGAGGAAAGCAAAGGTGAAGAACTTGATGCCATTATTGATCAAGTTTTGTAAGAAGATTTGTGCATTGATTATGATTGAATTTGGGAGTAAATGTGCAAGGGTTATAGATCATATTTGGAGTATATTTGAGCAGGTTTTGTAAGCAAGTTTTGGAGCAGATTTGAGCAGGTTTTGTAAGCAGGTTTTGGAGCAAATTTGAGAAGGTTTTGTAAGTAGGTTTTGGAGCAGATTTGAGCAGGTTTTGTAAGCAGGTTTTAAAGATTATTTGAGAAGGTTTTGAAGCAAACTTGAGCAAGGGGATTGGTGTCTCCTGTGGATTGGTGTCCATGAACTTGAGCAAGGGGATTGGTGTCTCCTATGGATTGGTGTCCACAAACTTGAGCAAGGGGATTGGTGTCTCCTGTGGATTGGTGTCCATGAACTTGAGCAAGGGGATTGGTGTCTCCTATGGATTGGTGTCCATAAAATTGAGCAAGGGGATTGGTGTCTCCTATGGATTGGTGTCCATGAACTTGAGCAAGGGGATTGGTGTCTCCTGTGGATTGGTGTCCACAAACTTGTATAGGGGATTGGTGTCTCCTGTGGATTGGTGTCCATGAACTTGTATAGGGGATTGGTGTCTCTTGTGGGTTGGTGCCCATGAAATTTATTGAAGAAATTTATAAGCAATATTTTGTCATGGTTTTCTCCCAAGAGGGTGTTTCCACATAAAATATTTGTCTCTTATGTGTGTGGTGATTTGTGCATTATTTCATTATTGCATTGATATTATTTGAAGTTATTGCTTTGGAAAGAAAAGAGAAAAGTTTTATCTTATACTATTCACCCCCCTCTCAGTATAAGCTTGTGTTCTTCATATTCCTAAAAGATGTCACATATACAAATCAAGTTGTGAATCCTCTCACCACATTTTCCTAGTTTTCCACTTCTTCCAAATTGTTTTCCATTTTATGTTAGGTTCCTTTGATGTCTCTTGGGTCCAACCTAACAATATCAAATATTTATGTCTATAGTGGTCTCCCCATTTTTCAATAAGATGTTATGTTCCCTAATATCCTTTTATATTTCCTATTTCCTTTGGGAAATATGGAAGGAAAGGAACAATAGAGCATTCAATAATGATCTTAAAGACTCCCTTTCTATTGGTCTCTGAATCCTTGTATCAAAGAAATTATTTTCTTGATTTCCTCCCAATAAGAGAAACATTTGGTCTTAGAATCTCATCTGGTTGACTCTCTTAGTCTCCAAGTCAGACTTCACCAATATCCAAACCTAATAAACATTGATTAGTCCTAAATTAAATGGACTCCCCCTCCTAGCTAGATAAAAATCAAATTTGATGGAGCTATGAAGGTAAACCTAGGAAGTTATGGGGCATGTGGTGTCTTTAGAGATGACAAAGTCCAAATTCTCCTGGCCTATGAAACAAATATAGGTCTTCATAATTTTGAAGAAAATAGAGCCCTATTCGAAGGAATTAAGCTACTATATAAAATGGAAATTAGGAAAGTGGTCATCCAAAGGAGATTAATTGAACATCATCAACTCACTAAAAATATCCTAGCCTTCAACTTGGAGCATAGAAACATTTTTGAAAGAAGATAAAAAAGCAATTTTACAATTGGACAACTCTTTAGCATGTCTACAAAGAGGGAAATAATATTATGGATACCTTATCCAACCTCAACTTTGTTTAGAAATACCTATTTGTTTGGAGTGAGAAATTCCTGCATGTCCTTTTGTAGTCTAATAGCCTTAATGTGTAGACCCTATCTAGTTGAATTTTTCTTCTAACCCACCACTATGGGATTTCTCTTGTTGACTGAGCACTCTTGGTTTGTAGTTTTCTTTCCTCTCTTATTTAGTGTCCTCATGGATTTTTAGTTTACCCCCATTCTTTCTAAATTATGGACCTCTCCTTGGATGATGTGTCCCTTTGAAATTTTATCCCTTTATCCTCTTTCTACCCCTTCTCATATTATCTTACTAGCTCTAGCAAGACCCACATTTTATTTTTTGTAATCCATTGCTTTATTTTTTGGCCCCTTTGTTTTACATTTTTCTCCTCTCCTTGAGGCTATCTCACTAGAAATTTGGGTCCTTTACCTTGGTTGACCTCTCTCTTTTCTCCTCCATGCCTAGTATCACATGGAATTTTGCCTTTCTGCTTCATTTTCTTTTCTTGAGTTGGGTCAACCTTATTGCTTCCCCTTTTGAAAGCTTCTCTATTTTTGCAAATGTATTTTATCACTTGTAATTTCTCTCTCTTGCATGTGGACTTTGTATTTTTCATGTGACCCACTTCTTGGTTTGGATTTAGAATTATGTGGTGCTACCCACCAACACCAATGATTTCATAAGATTTATTATCTCTATTCACTCCTAGTACACAAATGCTTTGAAGATACTCTTTCAAGTGACTAAGGTCCATGTATTCCTTCCTGATCAAGCCATATTTTAGCTTAGATCTATGCTTCTTCCATGCACCCCAATGATTACATTAGTACCATCTATTCCATCTTTCCCTTATGTTGCTTCAAGGAGTTAGCCTTAAGGTGTTTAGATTAAAAGGGCAAGGAGATATTTTTGGATTGGTATATGCATCCTCCAATGTTATTTGACCCAATTTACAAATATAACTAGCCTCACAACTTAAAATGCAACTACTATTTAGGGAACCAATTAGGTAAACTATAGACCACTATTTGTATTTTTCATTGTCCTTCCCTTTATTTTTCCCTCTTTATTGATAGTATCTACTACTCCCCTTGGGCTAGACATCAAATGAGTGATGTTAATAGCAAAATTGAGTAAACTAACCTGTTTTTGGACAAGGATATTGAGGTGATCTTGGATGTTGTATGTTTTATTCCATTTCTCAATAAATTTAGTGGCCACAACTATGATCTCTTAAATGAGCTAGTTTATTTCTAGTAGGATGGTAGAGTCAAGACTAGGGGCCTTGAATTCACCATAAGTGTGCAATTGATTGCTAATGTTTTGGGTTTTCCATCCTTTAGTGAGTGTATCAATAGAGAAAAACATTCATATGCCAATGGAATACTTCTTTAAAATGACCCAAAGGATAATTTGAATAGATACCAAAATATTATCCTCTAGGAGTCCCTCCCCAATTCCTAGGATAAGGTGATCATTTGCATCATCTAGTACTTCAAATTGGATGGTCAGACCTCCATTGTAAGGAGCTTTCACTTCATATTTTTGAACCACATTAGAAAGAAGAATAGCATCAACATCCTACTTGTCCTATTAAAATTAATTAAAAAGTCAATAGGCAAGTCCAAAAAGGAAATTCCTCATTCTTGCTTCATCAAGGGCTCCATATGATTTTTTTTCTAGCACATTATGAAGAAAGAGGGCCAAAGTCCCCTAGTGAGCTTTGGACCAATTCTTAGGATTACGTCTAGGGTGGCAAGACAAGGCTACCCTATGATTTTAGGAGGAAAATACCCCAAGGATGTTACCCAAATTAAAGGTATCGATATTAAGGTAGTTGTTAAAATTTTCCTCTTGGATGACACTAAAGTCATCATGAGTGAGGATACCTGTAAGCAATACAAGGATAAATATTTACAAAAAGTGTTGAAATAGGAAGGTGGTGTGGCTTCTACCCCCCAAAACTAGACTAAATCCTAGAGGTAGTCCAAGGGCTTGAATATTTAGGTAGAGAAAAGAACCACTCTAGAGAAAATGTTTGCATTCTCATGGGATTCCATTCCCATTTCTTAATTGGTCAAATATAAAAACCCAACTTGATTGCATAATCTAACTCAAAAGTTGGCCATGCAACATTTTGTTCCCCTAGCCTTGGAATCCCATCTACATAGGTAGGATGTCTCATTCCAAATTAGTTAGGGTTACCTCTAGTCCCCAACTGATATTATTAGCAACCTATACAAAGCTAGACAAATGGTCACCACTTTTACTGAAGAAGCTACCATCCATCAAAAGGCTACAAGAAGAAATATGGAGAAGTCAAACCTAAGGATGTGGTAGGCATCCCTACTATAGGTGCTGATTAGGACTAACTCTAGATGCTCATCCTCTAGTTTTTTGGTTGTAGTGTTTTTAGTATTTTTCTAGTTTTTATCTTTCTTGGGTTTCCTCCTCTCCTTTTAGGATCTGAGAGATCCTTTATCTATAGTTTCTAGGATGTTCTCTAGAAACCCTCTTTTTTGGGCTCTTTCTTATTTGTAAAAGGTTTGGGGACCCCTTCAAAACCCCTTCTTCCAACCAATAAAAAAATGTATACTTAGTATACTTTTTTATTTATATCATGATTTCTTTAAGGAACTAATAATCATTATTTTATAAAAGGTTTTATAAAACTTGATGGATGTGGCAAAGTAACTCTATGTGTCCATATTATTCACAACTATTGTGTTATAAATAATCTAAAAAGTGGGTTAAAAATAATTGAAATATATGTTTACATATAATCATTCATCTACACATAGGCTTTATTATTAAGATGAAAAAGATGATTTTTTTTTTTAATACGTGAAACTAACAAGATTCAATTTTGTTTGATATTCTACCTAGTATCCCAATAGTTCTTATTCCTTACCAGATTTTATTTTAAAGTTATCACTGGTTTTTAATTAATTTATTTCAAATTTATTGGTGTTGATCAATTTACTCAAATTAATGTTTAGATTATTCTAAAAACATCTTTCATAACATCCTAAACACTTACAAGATTGATGTTTTCCATATGCTTTTGCTATATTATATAAGTAGCAATGAATCCCAATTAAATTTCAATATAAAAAAGAAAAGTTATTGAAATAGTTAATGTTGTGTAACTTATTAATATTATAAACATTGAATACAAAAATACATTGTTTTCAATCCTCTTTCTTTTATTAGACACACATTTCAATGATAATACTTATGATTTCCATCATTACATATATAGTAATAAGTATAGATCCTCTAATTAAGATAAATTAAATTTTAATGGTGAAATAAGTAGAAAGGTACATGCTCAATAATTAGACATATTAGACCTATCAACATTGTTAATCAATTCTATAAATGAAAACTTAAATAAGTATTATTGTCATTCATTTATTTTTTCTTTCCTTAGATGTATCACTAAAAAGCATGAATAAAAAATATATTTGCTACACAATTCCAATAGAAAGCAAGATATTTAGTATTAATGAAAAGTATAAAATAACTTGAGCATGAGCCATGAGTAAGGGTAGCAGTGAGTGCTAGGGCAATCTAGGAGTAAGGGTAGAAGCAAGTACGAGTGCGAGTCGAGAGTAAGTGCAGTAGCAAGTGTGAGCATGATCTAAGAGTAAGTGTAGCTGAAAGTGAGTGCGAGTGAGTGCAACCAAAAGTGATGGCAAGAGTAAGCTAGGAGTAAGTGTAGAAGTGAGTGTGAGTACGATCTAGGAGTGAGTTTGCAAGCTTAGATCTAATGAGATTAGATAGGGAGTGTGAACCAAGAGAGAGTGTGAGTAGAGATTCAGTCATGTCAGAAGAACGACAGGTTCATCCGGAGTGCATTAATGCTTCAAATCCTTACCATAAATGTGTGGACCATTATTTCCAAAAAATTGTTGAAGCCAAGGAACGCTAGGAAAAAAAAGAGATAAGGGCAATTATTATTCAAGAGGGAGTGAAAGTTGGGTGTGAATGTGGGCCAGGAGAAAGTACAAAGTAAGATAAAGTGTAAATCAAAAGGGAGTGTAAACTAAGAGGGAGTGTAAACCAAGATTCAATCATGGTGAAAGAGTGGCAGGTTCATCCAAAGTGTGTCAATGCTTCAAACCCTTACCACAAATGCATAGAACATTTTTTCTTAAGGTGTGTGGTAGTGCTTTACGTCAAGGTTCAAATCTCCTTGATTGCATTCGAAGGCATTGGAAGGAAAGTGCTTGAAGCACTTTTGGTTTGCATGGAAGGGAGGAAGGACTTAAGGCATACCATGCCTTTTCCTTTTGAACGAGCAGCTAGCTCATGTGGCAACCTTAGCCATGGATAAGGCGTTCACGACGTGGGCAAGTTGGGGGTTCGAATCCCCTTGAGGAGATAATTACGTTTTGCTCTAATTTAATTTCATTGATGCCCTAGAATAGGAGTTATAAGGTGGTTAAGGAATAATTAAATTTTTTAATTAAACTTTATTTTTATAAGGGCTGTGATTATTATTTCAGATGTGGATGAGTTGTTGATTTATTTTGATACTCATGAAATTGAAAATTAAGATTTAGGAGAAATAAGGAGTTGTTATAAAATATTTTTGAGAGCCTTATTTATTATTATTTTTGATAAGGGTTTTTATTAAAAAGGACTTTTGTGGATGTGTTTATTAAGTTGGAGTAAAAAGGTGTAAATTGAGTTATGCTTATCTTGTGATTATTATTTGAATTCCACTAACCCTTATTGAGATTGGAAAGGAAAGTTGTGTTTAGTGTGGAAGATTTTGTGGATAACTTCTTGGCATCAAAAAGGTATGGGAATATTCTCCTATTGATAGTTTCTGGTGGTTGATTTCTGAAATATCATTGGAGTGAAAAGGATTGATTGTGATTTCATTTTCGAAAGTGGTTTGTTGAATGCTTCAAGGTTTTATGGTTTGAGAGTTGTGTTTAAACCTTATTTTATAAGCATAGTTGTTGAAGCCCATTGGTTGTAAAAGAACTTGAAAATAACATGAGTATCATTGTTATGTGAGATTTGTGGTTGAGCATTGTTGGAAACATTTGAGTTGTTTGATACATGCTTGGACTAGGGTTTTTGTGAGAAAGAGTAGTCCCTTGTGGTGATTGGTTGAGTTGAGTTGATTGAGCCTAGTCAAGATATTGTGTAAGGTGATTGCTCAAGTTCCATGAAACAAACTAATTCCATTATAATGATTTGAGTTGAGAGTGATACTAGAACATATTGAGTCTCTAATAATTAACTTTATACTTCTATGAGTTGACTTGAGTTAAGTTGAGATTGATTTGATTTTATTTGAGTTGAGATTGGTATTAGAACATATTGAATCTCTAACAATTCTCTTTATGCTTCTATGAGTTGACTTGAGTTGAGTTGAGATTGATTTGAGATGAGTTGAAATGAGATTGACATTAGAACATATTGAGTCTCTAACAATTCTCTTTGTGCTTCTATAAGTTGATTTGAGTTGAGATCATTGTGGATCATTGTTGTCATCCATTGAATAGTACATTGCCATTCATTGTTGAGTTCATATTTGAAGCTTTACCTTGATATATTTGTGGATGATATTTGAGTGCTACTTGTGCATGATTGATTGAGCCTTTGATAAGGCCTTTGTGGATAGTTTTTGGATAGCTTTGTGGATAGTTTTGGGATAGCTTTATGGATAGTTTTGGGATAGCTTTGTGGAAAATTTTGGGATAGCTTTGTGGAAAGTTTTGGGATAGTTTTGTGAAAAGTTTTGGACAGCTTTGTGGATAGTTTTGGGACATATTTGTGGACATATTTGAGCAAGTTCTTGGTGAGCTTGCTAGAGCAGATTTGGGCAAGTTATTGGTGAGCTTGCTAGATCAGATTTGAACAAGTTCTTAGTGAGCTTGTTGGAGCAGATTTTGGGCAAGTTCTTGGTGAGCTTTCTAGAGAATATTTGGACAAGTTCTTGGTGAGGTTGTTGGAGCAGATTTGGACAAGTTCTATGTGAGCTTGTTATTAAGTTTTGGACAAGTTTTGTGTGATCTTGTTATTCAGTTTTGGACACATTCTGTGTGAGCTTGTTATTTAGATTTGGACAAGTTCTGTGTGAACTTGGTATTCAGTTTTCAACAAGTTTTGTGTAAGCTTGTTATTCATATTTGGACAAGTTCTGTGTGAACTTGTTATTGCCTAACTTTGAGCAGATCAAGTAAATAATTGTATTGGATAAGGATCCTTATTTCTGTGTGAAATATTATAAGGAGATTATCTGGTGGAGTACCCCACATTAGGGAACCACCTTAAATATTGTGTCTCAATTATGTGTGGTGACTTGTGCTCTTGCTTACTACTGCTATCTAAGTTATTAACGCACACTACTATATTTGGTCATTGCAATTAAGGACATTAATTGATATTGATTTGGAAAGAAAGTAAAAAGTGGTCTTATATTGTTCACCCCCCTCTCAGTATAAGCTTGTGTTATTAAATTGGAATCTGAGCGGGTTCCTTCAAAAAATATAAGAACTTGAGGGCAGATTCTATAAGAACACAGATGGTTTCACAAAATGGATCATCTATAAATACGGCTCCATTGTTTGATGGTAACAATGATGCTTTTTGGAGCATGAGGATGAAGAAATACTTGATATTACAAGGATATGAGGTATGACAAATGGTTAAAAAAGAGTATAGGGTTGAAGGTAATCTTGAGGTAGATAAGACTATCAAAAAATTTGTTGAGATCAATGCAAGAGCAATGAATTGTATTTTGAGTGGGCTTCGTGAGATAGATTTTGCAAAGGTCATGGTATGTAACTCAGCTAATGAAATGTGGACCAAGTTGTGAAATACTTATGAAGGAGATTACAAGGTAAAGTTGGCAAAAGTACAAACTCAAAAAAATATTTGAGGAATTCAAAATGGAATATTTTGAAGATATTACAAAGTTTTTACTTTGTGTTGATGATATTACTAAAACCATGAGAGGCCTAGGTTTTGATATGAAAGAATCAAAAGTTACTCAAAAGGTTTTGAGAACACTTCCTATGAAATATGATTCTAAGGTTTCAGAAATAGAAGAGACAATGGATATCAATAAGCTAACAATGGAAGAATTGCAAGGTACTCTCATAGCTTATGAGATGATGGTAAGTAAGCATCAGGTTCCAATAAAAGAGACTGCATTCAAGGCTTCAGAGAAATAGAAAGGGAAAGTTTTAGAAATAATTAGAGGTTCAGATAATGATGAGAAATCTAACTTCATCGAAAGGAATAAGGACTCAAATAATTTTAGAGATATAAGGAAATTCAGATGCTACAAGTGTGGTGATCCTGTTCACTATGCATATAGGTGTCCACATGAAGAAAACGGTGATGATGAAAAATAGGGTCAAAGAAAAAAATATGGAAAACATAAGCATGACAAATATGCCATATACAAGCAAAACAAGTATGAGAAGAAGAAATTTTTTTTTAAGGCAACGAAATCTTACTACATTGTAGAAGCAAGTGATAGCTCAGATCACAGTGATAGAGACAAGTCAGATTATGAAAAGGAAGAACATATATTCCTAGGAATAGAAGGTGAAAGAGAATAGTGCTTTGTGTGTGATCAAAGAGATTGTAGATTAGGATATTGCAATGGTTTCAGTGATAGTGAAGATGAGATGACACATCAAGGAAACAAGTATGGTCAAAGAAATCTTGAGAGTTTGTTTGCTATAGATGATTATAGTGATCTTAGTGACAGTGAAGATGAAGAAGGTTTTTTCTATGGAATAAGAGAAGTAGAAGAAGAAAATTCACTCAAAACAAAAGAAGTTAAGCAAGAGGATAATGTCTCAGTTGATCTAAAGGAAGAATTCAATTTTATCCATGAGTAACTACAAGAGGTTAAATAGAATATGAAAGAATTGAAATGTTCCTTACTTGAGAAATTTGATCCATCACATGACTCAAAAGGTAAAGATATTTTCACTAAGAAGGAAACATGATTTTCAAAGGCTATAGAAATGGATGCCAAGTTGCTACTTGACACAAATAAAGAAAAAGAAGAGGAAGATTCCAAAGCACCAAAGGTATCATATTTCAAGTTTGGGGAATCACACTCAAAAGGAAAGGAAGTTCTAAAATATGAAAGCAAGGAAGCACCTAAGATTTGTGAGGAAAGTTCCAAAGTTCCTATGGCTCCAAATATTCAGTTTGGATATTGTTTTGAGATAGGTGAATCAAGTTCAAAATAAAAATAAATTCTTGAAGAGGAAAGCAAGGAAGAAACTAAGGAAGAGGTTTTAGATGCTACAAATAAGGTTCAAGGATGCAATGCACAAGTTGAAAATAATCATAAGGATAATGGTCAAGAAAGATATGAGGAACCAAGGCATGAACAAAGGGTTTTTCAAGGATATTATTTTTCTTGTAATGGATTTGGACACAAGGCTATACATTGCAGGATCCATGGATCAAATAAGTTTGATTTTGATAGAAGAAACTTCAAAGGAGGAAGGTATGGCTTTCAAGACATTGCTTCTCATGTAACTCAGTGCAAAAGAAATGAGCAACATGGTTTTTGTTTTAGAGCTTCACAATTCAGAATTCATGGTCATAATGGTCATGAAAACAGAGCTTCATAATATAGGGTTCAAGAAATGAATGGATATGGAAATAATTTTAAGAATGAATTTAGGACATGGGCACCATCCAAAGGCTACAATATCAAGTGTTTTAATTGTAATAAATTTTGGCATATTGCAAAATGGTGTAGGACTCAATTCCAAATAGGTTCAAAGCAAGAAGGCTAAATAGGTTCAAGGCAAGAAGGTCAAACAGGTTCTATATAAGAAAATCAAGTAATTCATCAAGAGAAGGATATCAAAAAAACATGGAAGGAAGTTGATAGAGGAAATAAACAATGTGATATGGGAGTAAAAGTAATTCCACCCCAAAATTAATCACCTCAAGAGATAAGGTGGTGAGGGAGCTATGCTTAAGAGTCATATCTTTTAGCCCCATAAGTGTCCCTTTTGCCATTGATGTCAAAGGGGGAGAGATTTGAGTAAGGGGGAGAGCATTGAGTTAGGGGGAGCAACCTCCAAAGAGAGCATTGAGTTAGGGGGAGCATCATCCAAAGAGAGTATTGAGTTAGGGGGAGCAGCCTCCATAGAGATTATTGAGTCAGGGGGAGAAGCTTTGATTCTTAGAGATGGTTTTTACAGTGATTGTGATTTTTTCTTTAGAGGTGTTGCCATCAATGAAAAAGGGGGATATTGTTGGAAATTTGAGTTATTTTATGTTTTCATTGATGTCACATGAATCATTGATGTCATATGGATCACATTGAGTTTTTATGGGCAAATGATATCTTGGAAAGCATGGATAAAATCAAGGTTTTTGTGAAAACCAAGGTAGGCAAATTAAAAGGTTTTATTTAAAACTATGGATGGTAGATTTAAAATGGATTTTACTTAAAACCCAGGTTGACCTTTCGTTTCATCGAAAAATGTGTCCCGGTGATGGAGATATTTAATTTTAAATATTTAGTTTAAATTTTAATTATTTAAAATTTAAATTTAAATTTTAAAATTTAAATTAAAGTTAGCGTCGACTAAGATACCAGTTGCATCATCAGAAATGAGTGAGTTGAGGTTTAGCGGGTGTGGTAGGAGTGAGGGTTTGAATTTTCTATGCAGGAATCTCAACCAAGGTGACAGAGGTAGAGCAGGTATGGAAGGGGCGGGTGGGAACCTTGAGCATGGATCAAGAAAGGATCTAGAGGAAGGTGATCAGGCTATGGTATATTTAGAGGTAGGCATCACGCGGGGGCTCGACCCCAAAAATACCTTGACAAAAAAGATACAAAGGACAATGCGGGGACCAAGAAGTGGTTGTATTTTGTTGAGACTCTTAGAGGAAAAAGAAAGGAGGTTCTCTCTCTTAAGCCCCTAGTTCTAGTAAATAATAAAATTTAGGCCCTGACAAGTTCCATGAGCCCTTTTATTTCAATGGAATAATTCTCCCTAGTAGGCAATTTTTTGGGAGGTAGGTAGGACATGGAGACTATAAGGGCTTGGGCGATGGATAAATGGTGACCGATAGGCAACTTGGAGTTGGTAGCTCTAACTCGAGGGTTCATTATCCATTTTAACAATATGGAGAATGCTGATCATATTTTAATAGGAGGTCCTTGGTTTTTGGGCAAAAGGAGCCTTTTTCTCAAACGATGGGGTGAATATTTTGACCCTAAAAAGTAAAATATTAACATTACCCCTATTTGGGTTCATCTCCCGAGTCTACCTACCCAGTTCTTCAATGAATATTGGTTGCAGGGCATAGCTAGAACTATAAGGGACCTAATCTCCATTTACCATGTGATCTTGGCCAAGACAGGGATGAATCGTGCATGAATCTGTGTAAATGCTAATTTGGATAATGAATTACCAAGGTTTGTGGAGCTAAAGTATAGAGAATACTATCAAAAATAGCTAGTATAATACAAGAACAGAGTGGCATTCTATGTAGAATACAAAAATCAAAGACATCTATGCAATCAGTGCCCTAACTTGGCAATGAATAGAGAAAAGTAGAAGCAGGGAATGCTAGATAGAGGAAATTTGAGGAGTTTCCTTGGCAGATGCAATTTCAATCAGGAAAACTATGTCTACCAAAAAAATAAAATAAAGGGTGCAAGGTCCCAACAAGACAAAGGAAAATAATAGGTTGTTGGCAACCAAAATACTCAAGTAAGTTCCAATCCTCTAGTTTTAAATAAATTTTCAATTCTATCCAATATGGGAGTAGGAGGATTATCGAAAGATATGGAAACCCAAAACCTTCAGTATAACCTTTCTGACTCTCTAGAATCCCCATCCAAGTCAGGATCCTCAAAATCTAATGCTAAAATTACTATAAGCCCCATTGGCATCACAAAGCCAAACCCTAATGCCCGATATCTAGAATCCCCATCCAAGTTGGGATCCTTAAACCCCAATGCTGAAAATACTTCAAGCCTAGTGGGCATCCCAAAGCCAAACCCTAATGCTAAAGAACTTAGGAAGAAAGTTGAGGCATTGGAAAATAAAAAATCTCATCTCCCTAACATCATCACTAGGATCCAAGTGAATCCTACTGAGGCACCATCCCACAGACTAGGGGAATACAGGAAAAAAGGATAATATTTATATGTAGGGGTGGAGATATGTGAAACTCTTCAAACTGATGAATATGGCAGTATGATTCTGCAACAAATTGCCTCCCCCTAGTTTAGTCCTAAAAAAACTAGGAGCACTATGAAGTCTACTATAGATTTTGGCAGTGAAATAAGAAGAGGGAGAATATCAAATGCTGAGCATCAAAAAATTAAAACTGATAATGACATTGCCAATGGAAAATAGAGAACCTTGTTTCAATAGGTTATTCCAGGTTTTGAAGACAAAAAATTAGGAAAACCCCCTCAAGGAAGGGGGAGAGGAATAAATCCCAAATAATATAAATGAAGTTCCTCTCATGGAACGTGAGAGGCCTCAATGGCCTGCCCAAACAAAGGGAAGTCAGTGTAATAAGAAATAAAGTGAATCCAACTATTATCATGTTGCAAGAAACAAAAACTGATGAGATTCAGTCAAAAAAAGTAGAAAAAAAATATGGAATCAAGGGGATATGGTTTGTAAATAATCCAAATGAGCTTCTAGAGGCCTTATGACTTTGTGGGATCCCCGGATAGGAGAAGGCACCATTATTTAGAAAGGTGACAGGGTTATTAGTGTTTTATTTAAGGAAATAAATAGCAACAAGTCGTGGATCCTTTCAAATATTTATGCCCCAAATTTAATTCAAGGGAGAGCTCTACTATGGGAGTACTTAGGCAATATGAGTGAAATCTTCCATAATGTCCCCTAGATTTTGGTTGGGGATTATAACACTCCTCTTTACCCTTCAAACAAAATGGGTGGAAATGGACCATCTATCAGGAGCATGGATTAGTTCAATTACTTTGTGAACTCCAACATGTTGATGGATGTAAAACTTAGAGGAGCAAATTATACCTAGATCTATCAGTGGATAGGGTGTCATCTCATTCAAGAAAGGCTTGATAGGTTTTTTATATCAAAGGAGGCTAAAATTTTGTTCGATGATTCTACCCTGCAAGCCCTTCCTAAAATTACCTCTGATAATAATCCCATTTGTTTGGAGATCCCTATCTCTCTGTCCTTCAAGAAAAATTTCAGATTTTAATCTATGTGGATCAAATATTCCAGTTTCAGAGATAACTTAATTCAGTGGTGGCAGCAGCCTGTTAGGGATAGTGCAACTTTTAAAATTGTTGGCAAATTAAAGTTTGTTAAGGAAAAGCTTTGAACTTGGAACAAGGATGTCTTTGGGAACCTATTTGAAAATAAAAATAGGTTGTTGAAATTTTGAAGATAATTGATCATAGGATTCAACATGATGATGTTGATGAAACTACTAGGCAGGAGGAACATATAAAACTAGCAGAGTTTCATAAAATTTTGGTCTGTGAGGAAATCTATTGGAGGTAAAAATAAAGGGCTCTTTGGTTGAAATATGGAGATTCAAATTCCAAGTTTTTTCATGTCTCCATGCTTAGAAATAGAAGCAATAACAAGATAATTTTTTAAAAAAAGCAGATGGTCCTATTACTCAGGACTTAATAGAAATCAGAAAGGAGGCAGTAACTTATTTCAATTCTATCCTTGGTCAGGAATCATAGTGTAATGAGGAGGTCAAATATATTCTCTTGCAATCCATTCCTAGCATAATAAATTAGGATATAAAACTTAAGCTTCTAGCTCCCTTTTCTGATGAGGAAATTAAGGAAGCCTTGTTTAGCATGGAGCCAGACAAAGCCTCGAGACCCGATGGATTTCCCCCTCATTTCTATCAAAATTTTTAGGACATCGCAAGTGAGGATGTAATTTATGATGTTAGATAATTCCAATCAAGCAATCATATCCCAAAAGGTCTCAACTCTACTTTTATTTATCTAATTCCTAAGAAGCAAACCCCTGAATCTATGGCTGACTTAAGGCCAATCATCCTGTGTAATGTTTCTTAAAAGATCCTAACTAAAGCCATTGCAAATATAATGAGAGATGTTATACCCCACATCATAGATCCATGCTAGGGAAGCTCTGTCTAGGGTAGGTCAATCTTGGATGGAGTTATCATAGTTCATGAAGCTCTGTACTCTACTCATAAGACTAACATGTCTGTTTTTACCCTCAAGCTTGATGTGAACAAAGCATTTGACAAGGTAAATTGGGACTTTTTGATTGTTTTCCTCCTTAATTTTGGTTAATTTGATCAAAGAATGCATTTCTAAAGCATGGTTCTCAATTCTGGTTAATGGAACAATTGTTGGTTACTTTCAAAGTCATAGAGGAACTTAGTAGGGGGACCCTATCAGGCCCATGTTATTCATCATTGTGGCAGAAGCTTTAGGTAGAACCATAAAAAATGCTTGTAGTTCAAGGCTAATATTAGAAATCAAGGAAACATCTCTAACTAGGGTTGTTTTTGACCAACAATTCATCTATGATACCTTTATATTGACTAAGGCGTCGGTGGTTGAGGCCAAAAGAATTAAATACATCCTGCAACTCTATGAGGACGCTACTGGTCATAAAGTTAATTTTAGTAAAAGCAAGTTATATTTCTTGAACACCCCCATTCAGAGGCAAGGAAGGATTGCAAAAATTTTAGTGTGTGATATAGCAAACCTCCCCACTTTGTATTTTGGTCTTCCTCTTTTCATTGGTTCTCCGAGAGAGTTAATGTGGGATAGGGTTATTGAAAGAATTAAAAAACAACTTGTTGGATGGAAAGGTCATATTCTATCTCAAGCAGGAAAGCTGACCCTCACTAAGGCCTCTCTTTAGAGCATTCCAGTCTATTTCCTCTCCATTTTCAAAGCCCCTATGAAGGTTTTCCAAAAAATTATGAAACTCCAAAAAGAATTTTTATGGATTGGATCAGAGGAGAAAAAAATGATACACCTTGTAGGATGGACCAAAGTGTGCAGACCTAGGGAAAATGGGGGCTTAGGTCTAAGGAGAATTGCTCATATAAATTTAGCTTTACTAGCTAAGCAAGCATGGTGCCTCATTTTTGGTGAAGAAAATTAATGGACAACTATCATCAAATGAAAGTATCTTCAAAATATGGAATTTCTAAGTGACTCAGTTCCAATCAAAGGTTTTGCTTTTTGGAAAGATATTCTCAATTGTAAGGAAATCATCAAAAAAGGTTTAATATGGGTTTTAGGTAATGGTGATGTTGTGGCTGATCCACAACACACCCCAAAATTGGGGGCCCACCTTTTTGCATGCTTTCAAAGAAGAAAACAGTGACCCAGATGCTAAAAAAAAAAAAAAGGAAAAAGGCAAAATTTCACAAAAGAGAAAAGTTGTCGCGATATCGCGACATGTTGCTCCGTCGCGGCCGAAAATGAAAAGTTGTCGTGATATCGCGACATGTTGCTCTGTCGCGGCCGAAAATGAAAAATTGTCGCGATATCGCGACATGTCACAAAATCGCGGTCAAACCAGTCAAACAGGGCAAGCCACTAAAGTTGTCGCGATATCGCGACATGTCGCGATTTCGCGACAGAAAGCAGCCACAGTTGTATAGAATGAAAAAGTGTCGTGATTTCATGACATAAAGAAGCTGGACAGCTTGAAATGAAAATGTGTCATGATTTCGTGACATAAAGCAGCTGGACAGTCCGAAACAAAAAAAGTGTCACGATTTCATGACAGAAAGCAGCAAGATAGCCTGAAAGAGAAAAGCATCACAATTTCGTGACAAGTTTGCATCTGCATAGCTCGAAATAGAAAAGCGTCATGATTTCATGATAGAAAGCAGCTGGATAGCCTGAAAGAGAAAAAATTTGTGGTTTCACGACAGGTTTGCATCTACATAGCCCAAAAGAGAAAAGCATCACGATTTCATGACAGGTTGCAGCGAAATGGTACGAAGAGAAAAGTGTCACGATTTCGCGATAGGTTGTAGCGAAATGGTACGGAATAGAAAAGTGTCACGATTTCGTGACAGGTTGCAGCGAGATGGCCCGAAACAAAAAAGTGTCGCGATTTCACGACAGGTTGCAACGAGATGGCCCGAAATAGAAAAGTGTCACGATTTCGCGACAGGTTGCAGCAAGATGGCCCGAAACAAAAAATTGTCGCGATTTCATGACATGTCTTATTTTTGCGGTGCATAAAGGCGGACAAGGCTGTTGACAGGAAAATGTCACGATATCATGACATGTCTCATTTTCATGACGAAAGTAGAGGAGTGAAGCTGCATGCATAAAAACATCGTGATATCGCGACATGCTATTTTTTTGGTCACGATTTACATGGGGCCATTACAGAACATGCAGAAAAGTGCTGAGCACGTGGCACAAAGGCATGAGGGTCATGATAACGCTTCAGATCGATAGTTACAGTTAGCAGAGAAGACCAAACATTTCAGGCTCGAGCAAAAGGTCAAAACACCAAAGAAGCGGGAAAATGAAACGAAGCGATCTGGGAAATGAAACGAAGCATCATAGAGCGAAACCGAGAGCTGCAATAGAAAGTTTAAAAGCAGAAGTGAAGGTAGATACAAGGGCTAGAAATTGTAAGAAGAAAAGCATTATATTTTTGGAATAAAAAGGAGTTTATTTGGCAAGAGTAACTTTTGTGTGTGAAATCAAAAGGAGATTGAAGGCTAAGACTATTGTTATCTCTGTAGATCTTTCCCTTGCATTATTCTTTCTTGTATCTATTCGTTTACACCATAATGTGGGTTACGATAGGTGAATGATAGAATGTTGCAATTATTTATTTCCTTAGAGTCTTGCATCTGATCTGATTCGACTGTGTTTTATTGCAGGTCTGTTAGGTCAGGTTGTTTTAGAGTTTCATCTCATAACTTGGGGTTTTGCAAGGAGGAGATTGCTAACCAAATTAACGTCCTGTTTCAGTTTTTCCAGTTGATTCTCATAAAGAATCTTTTTGTTTTAGTTTTTGATATTATATTTTTAATCTTACTCAAAAATCTGCATGTTGGATTCTGGTACATTCCAGAATACTTTGCTAATTTTACTAACACCAAAAGCTAACATAGAAGTAGCAGAACAATGTTAAATAAAAGATAAAACGAACCCGTTAACTATTAAAATGAACCTCATGTTAAAGGCACGGAGCTTAAAATGAAGTGGTGTATACCACGCATTTTCTCATTTGAAATCTTTTTTAAGCCGAAAGATAAAAGAGGTCACTAGCTTATTTTAGGGTAGATTTCATTATTCTCAAGAACATTAAGAAAATATTTTATGCGGTTGATTAATTTAATAGATTACGGTTGCAAAGTTTTCTTTGAATCATTAAAGGCCCCTTGTTAACGAGTTACTTGCAGGGTTTAAGTTATTCTAGCATACATTCATTTATTTGCGTTAATTCTTAACCGGTTATATGCATATGAATGTTTGTTCCACAAGAACCTTGGAGAAATAAAAAATAACAAATTTTCTTTGCAAGAAAGAGTTTCATGTCTGAGACTCTAGTTGCATGATCATTTTGTTATAAGGGCAAAATATTCACTCAACATTTTGGCGCTAGAAGGAGGGCCTTCTTTATTGCTTTGTGATTATGATCTGTTCTAACGATTAACGTGGGTAGTTTTGTTTCCACCTATTGTGCTTGCAGGTATAACATTTAGATACTTTATTTTGCAAGTAAGTTGAGAGAAGTCTTTTAGAGTTCTAGAGTTTTCAAGTTGGCCCAACCTGAGTACATAGCTACTAGGTCCAAGACCATAGGGGAAACTATTTTCCAAAGCCTTTCTCCCATTGCTAGGAAGCCGAAAAACAAAACATTAGAGATCGAAATACCACCCAGTATACTTGAGTTAGGGATTTCTTTAGACTCAAGTACGTCTAGCGGGCCTGAGCCCTTAATTTCAAGTGCGACAACAACACCAGGTGTATCTGTCTCCATAGTTCCAAGCGTTTCCATTGTTCCCACAGGGTTAACACCTTTGAACAACATGGCCCAACAACAACAACAACCACCTGCCCTTTGGTATGGTGCGCAAAGTTCCCCCTTGGATATTCCTAGGGCAGTCCATGACTTGCCTAGAAACATTGAAAGGGGATTACCCAAATTCATGCACGATGGTCCCACAACAGCCGAAGATCATGTCCAAATCTACAAGGATTACATGTTTAGACAAGGGGTTACTCACGAGGATGTTGCTTGCCGAGTTTTCCCTGCTAGTCTAGACAACACGGCCAATGAATGGTATAGGAATCTTCCGACAGGGTCCATCACTTCATGGGCCCAATTAGAAACCGCCTTCATTAGCCAATTTAGAATGTTATTGGATCCCTCCATAATTTACAATTTGTTCGTATCATGCAAAAGATTACCCAATGAGCCCATACGAACATTCAATCAGAGGTTCCAAAAACTATACACGAATGTGACTCGTCACTTTGCGGTAGATCCTGCGGTCGCCTTGCAATTATATTTTGGAGCTTTAGATCCTTTAACATCTTTGTTGACTAGAAGGAATCCTCAGGTTACGACGCTTCCTTTAGCCTATGCAGAGACAATGACTCTCGAACAACAAATGAACTTACCGGGAGCAGGATTGTCTCAATTGACTGGGATGGGACAATACGGTCCATACAGTCAATTCGCCATGATGAACCAGTTAATGGCACCACAGGTTCCTATGATGAACAATTTCCAAACACCCACCCAAGTGGCGTCATTTCCAACTTATCCTAATGCCTCCGTTCAAACGCAGGGATTAATTCAAAATAGCTCGATGGGTTTGCCTGGGTTCGGCATGGGCAATAATTTGTTGACCATACCGGGGTTTGCTCCGATTAGCATGCCAAGCCCAATGACTTATCCAACAATCATGCCGATTCAAAGTGTGAATCCAGGATGGAATCCAACTGCCCAGACCCAAGCCATTGTACCTATTCTAGAGGTGGCTAATGCAGCAAACACAACTGGACCCAGAATTACCGTGCCCCAACCACAAGGGTCCGAATCCGCGATAGAAAACATGAAGGAAACCTTGGCCAAAGTTTTGGTTACGATGGGAAATGTCAATAAAAAGGTTGACCAAGCCATGGGTCATAACCGACCTCACAACCATAGAGGAAAAGGAACATACAACACGCAGCCTAATAATGGGCGAGTACCCAATCCCGTAGCCAATCAGGCAGATGTCTCGAAAGATTTTGGAGAATTAGGACCTTGTGACAACGATTGCCCGCACTGTGGCCACGGGAAGCAGGAGTCTATACTGACTGAGGTTATACATTCCCAAGAAAGTGAAGAAGAGGAGGATGTGGAATTTTTTGGAAACGAAGATGAAGAAACATTGGAAGTTCATGCCAACAAACGTTTTGGGAAAGGAAATCACAAATATTACACTAGGAGTTCTAAGGAGCCCAAAACTTCCTCTACTCCTCCAAACAACCAATTACTCCCTCCTGATTTCAAAGGAGATGTCAATCCCTCTCCTCCATCCTTGGTGGAAAAGTCTAAGATGGTGCAAAACATGTCAAGTTCAGAAAAACCCACTTATGACTTGGTAGAAGACATGAAGAAAACTAAGGCCAATGTCTCAATGTATGATATGTCCCGATTATTAGGCCAAGAAGTAAGTCCACCAAAAAGTTTAGATCCACCTGCCCAAGTTCATGAAGCTAAAAGTGTTGAGTCCCGATTGGTTTTGAAAAAGGAAAAATGAGATATACCTCCTTTTCTGATAACCATTAGAATTGCGGGTAAAAATCTGCACAATTGCTTAATAGATTCAGGGGCCTCGGCTACCATTATGCCCCTAGAAATCTGTCAAAAATTGGGACTTACACCAAAACCTTCTAGAAGCAAGGTGGTGCAGCTGGATAGATCAACCATGGAGGCAGTGGGAGAATTGGGTGATGTTCTTATTCAAGTCAATTCAGAACCTAGGGTTCAACATCACATAGATATATTGGTGCTCGACATTCCTATCAAATATGGCATGGTGTTGGGAAGAGATTGGAGTAAAAACTTAAACGGTTACATTGTGATAGATTCTTCACATATGTGGTTGCCTTGGAGGGGAGTGGCCAACCAAATTCGGATTGATAGTGAACCTAGGCTCAAGGAGATGATCACAGAATACAACAAACCTAATGAGATCCAATACATTGAAGCTGAATTAGGAGCATATTGTTTGGACATAGAAACACCTGAAAATTCCCAAAATGAAAGGATTGGATGCAATGTTTTTGAAGGACACCAGGACATTTGGACTTTAAGATTTGATGGATCCAAGTCCAGACAAGGGGCAGGAGCCGGTATTGAACTGTCATGTTCAGACAGAGAGCCTATGTTCGCTGCATATAGACTACAGTTCCCTGCCACCAACAATATGGCAGAATATGAGGCCTTGATTCTCGGACTTCAATTGGCCCTTCGAAAGAAAATTAAATGTATCAAGGTCCTTGGTGATTCGGAACTAGTGGTAAAACAAGTGAAGGGACAATACGTATGTAAGAACAAGCGGCTCAGACTTTACCGAACCAGGGTTAGAGATTTAATAGATGAGTTTGATGCTTTTAACATATCTCTGATCTCTAGAAAAGGCAATCATCTGGCAGACTCTCTAGCCGTAGCTGCGAGTATGTTGAAACCAGTGGATCACAAGAAATGCAAGAAATTCTCCATAGAATTGGTCCCTTGCCCCTCGATACCGGATAATGTCACGAATTTCCAAGTGTTTGATAGTGACAGGCACATATTCCATTTTGTCACTAATTCTGGTATCTTTGAAAAGCAGGTTATAGATGAAGACGAGAGGGACCTAGAAGAGGCAGATTTGGAAGAAAATATTATTGGAAAATGTAATAAGATGCCAAATGAGATGGCTTCATTAGAAAAAACTTTCGATATCGGATACCAACCAAAAGAAGGTAGAAAGGTTCCACCTCCCAGAGAAGCTTGTGACTTGGTTAATATTGGAAGTGCGAGAAAACCCTCGAGAAGTATTCATAGCAAAAGCATGTACCAAACAGGAGAAGGATTCCATTGCCAATACATTAAAGGAATACATAGATTGCATAGCTTGGAGTTATAAGGAGCTGAAAACTTATGATCAGAATGTCATAACGCATACGATTCCTTTGAAGCCAGACTCCAAACCCTTCGGGCAAAGACGAGAGGCCTGTCAATCCATTATTAGAACCCTTGATAGAGAAAGAGGTAAAGCGAATGTTAGAAGCTAAAATCATCTTTCTTGTTAGGCATTCCACATGGGTTGCTAACCTGGTCCCCGTGAGAAAAAAGAGTGGAGAAATAAGGTTATGTATTGATTTTAGAAATCTTAATAAAGCCTCACAAAAGGACAATTACCCTTTACCCACCATTGATGAAATACTTCAAAAGGTAAATGGGTCGGAGATGATGTCATTCCTGGATGGTTATTCGGGATATAATCAGGTCCTTATCCATCCTAGTGATAGGATGAAAACCGCCTTCACCACAAAGTGGGGCACCTTTGCATACAGGAGAATGCCTTTCGGACTATTGAACGCAGGTGCCACATTCCAACGAGCTATGGACTTTGCTTTTAAGGGGCTCATAGGTAAGTGCATTATTATCTATGTAGATGACATTCCTATCTTTTCTAAGAACAGGGAAAACCACGTCAAGGATCTAAAGAAAGTCTTTCAAAGATGTAGGGAACATGGCATTTCACTCAACCCAAAGAAGTGCATTTTCGGGGTAACGGAAGGAAAATTATTGGGACATGTAATATCTAAAGATGGAATTTCCATTGATCCTGAAAGAATAGAGGCCATACAATAGATTCCTTGTCCCAACAGCAAAAAGGGGTTGAGATCATTTTTTGGGAAGATTAATTTCGTTAGAAAATTTATTGCAGATTTTGCAGAAATAGCAAAACCTTTGAACGACATGTTAAAGAAAGAGGTCCAAATCAAGTGGACAGATGAAAATAGAGATGCTTTCAAAAATATCAAGGATGCGATTTCTAAAGCCCCGATTTTAGTGAGTCTCGATTATACGAAGCCTTTCTATATTTACACATTTGCTTCAGATCACTCCTTTGCGAGTGTTTTAACTCAGAAGAGTGAAGGCAACATTGAAAATCCTATTGCCTTCCTGAGTAGTCCTCTCAAAGATGCGAAACTGAGATACTCCATCTTGGACAAGCAAATGTATGCTCTAGTTAAGACCGTTAAAAAATTCAGGCATTATATAGTCCACAGTAGGGTGTTTGCTATAGTCCCGGATCCTGTAGTCAAAGCCATGTTTATACAGAATGAATTAGGTGAAAGACGAGGTAAGTGGATTTCAACTTTGCAAGAGTTTGATCTTGAGATTCAATCCATGAAGATAGTGCGGGGACAAGGGTTGGTTAAGGCTATAGCGAGAAAAGGATCTCGTAATTTCATGTCAACATTATGAAATCGTAGATATAACCAAAGATGAGTGGTATGCAGATGTTGTGTATTTTTTACTAAATGGTAAATGTCCACCGCATTTGAATTCTACTCAACGAAGAGCCTTGCGCTTGAAGTCTGCTAATTTTCTAATTAGATTCGACACGTTATACAAGAAAAACCATGAAGGTATTTACCTTCGTTGTGTTGATCAAAAAGAGGCAGCGCAAATACTCGAGGAATTTCATGGTAAACATGGGACAGGACATGGGTCCGCTAATGCCACAACCCATCAAATCCTTAGAGCCGGTTATTATTGGCCTCGACTGTTCAAAGATGCCCATACTCATGTGAGGTCATGTCATACATGTCAAACTGCAGCCAATAGAGAAAGGGGTGCTTCCATGCCATTACAATCTGTAATTGAGTCTAGACCTTTTGCGCAATGGGGCCTAGATTTTGTTGGGATTATCAGTCCCAATTCATCCGATTCCCACAAGTACATTCTAACGGCTACAGATTATTGCACAAGGTGGATGGAAGCTATCCCCACAAAGAATGCTACTTCGGAGGTTGTTATTAAATTCTTAGAGGATAATATTGTCACTCGGTTTGGAATGCCTAACTCCATTGTAAGTGATAATGGTTCAGCTTTTTCCTCTCTGGAATTTGCTAATTGGGCATTTGACAACGATGTGAGTTTAAAATTCTCTTCCAATTATTATCCGCAAGGTAATGGATTGGCTGAATCTTCTAACAAGAATTTGTTATGCGTCATAAAAAAATTGTTGGAAAGAAATCCTAGAGATTGGCATAACAAACTTAAGTTGGCTCTTTGGGCTGACAGAATCGGAGTCAAAGAATCAATAGGAACATCTCCTTACCATCTGGTTTATGGACAAGATCCCATTTTTCCTACAAATCTCAAGTTACAAACACTCCATTTCATGAAAGATTACTTTGAAACTGATGATAAACTTGAGTCTAGACTAACACAATTAATGCATCTGGATGAAAAAAGGGATGAGGCTATGCTTCATTTCAGTAAACACCAGGATGTAGTAAAAATATGGTTCGACAAAAAGTCTAGAGCCAAGGCTTTTAAAATATCAGATCTAGTGTTGTTATGGGATAAAAGACATGAGAAGAAAGGAGATCATGATAAGTTTGACTACTTATGGTTGGGTCCTTACCAGATTTTAGAAGTCCTAGGGGAAAACAGTTTTAGACTAAAAACCTTGGATGGAAAGGATTTGGCATTACCTGTCAATGGGTTGCACTTGAAACACTATTTCCAGGCCTGAAGCGGCTGGGTTTTGTATTATATGTAATTATGCCATGCTTTGTTTCTTTTGTGTGTGCAGATTTGATGTTTAAGTGGTGTGTTTGTTTGACATGTTTAGGTTTTGTATTATATGTAATGATGCCATGCTTTGTTTCTTTTGTGTGTGCAGATTTGACATTTAGGTGGTGTGTTTATTTGACATGTTTTGGTTTCTTGAAAAAAAAAAAAAAAAATTGAATAAAAATTTGAGATGTTAACTCATGCCTAAGATCAGGAAAATATGAAACATTGGAATTGTGTTGTAAAAGCTCCACAGGTAACACAAACAGTTTAATAATATCGTTTGCAACTTGTGATGCATGAAGTAGTCAGTTTTATAAATTATGACAATACTTTATCTGCAATTCAAAGGGCAATGCATTCATATTACATCTCACTTTGCATATACATGCCATCTTAGTTGCATATGCATTTCGGATACAAATCATTAAAGTGTGTCAAATCCTCTTAGGGTTATGCTATAACATAAATAAGAAAAAATCCTAAGGTTGGAAACTGAGCCCCGAGATATCTAGAACCAAGCACATTTTATACACATTAAAAAGGATCTTGAGCAAAATGATCAAAACCTTGCTTGGAAGAAAAGGTCAGGCGAAAGAAGTATTTCATGTCTATCCTATTATGCAACATGATCCTTAAAACAGTGGTTTTTACCACTTCCATAAAGCTTAAAGCCTAAAATCAGAGTAGTAAGGATAGGGTTAAATCCTCATCGAACTTAGGTTGAGGATCCAACTCCCCAAAGCATTGATTTGACCTACATGGAGTAGTAAGGATAGGGCATAATTCTCATCTCGCCTAGGTTGAGAATCTGATTCCCCAAAGCTCCTATGTCTCATTTCATGCTAAATATTGGATTGGAAGGATCGTACTACATGTCCTCTGCAAAGGATGGGTAGTCATCCCCAAGGTCCAAGAAATAAAAACTTAATATTCTCCCATTTCATCTAAATCTTGGATTGGAAGGATCGTACTACATGTCCTCTAGCAAAGGATGGGTAGTCATCCCCAAGGTCCAAGAAGTAAAAACTAAATATTTCCCATTTCATCTTAATATTGGATTGGAAGGATCGTACTACATGTCCTCTGCAAAGGATGGGTAGTCATCCCCAAGGTCCAAGAAATAAAGAAATGAAACTAAGTCATGGATTATGGGGTTAAGTATGCCCATGCATGGCAGCATGTCTTGTCTAAAAAACAAGACCATTGACTGTTCAAAGGGTTAGACTAGCATGACCATTTCTTCCATAATTGGTTAAATTATTTTGCTCAAAGTGAGGTAATGAATTCCAAATCAGAGTAGTAAGAATAGGGTTAAACTCCCATCTCGATTAGGTTGGGAGTCTGATTTCCCAAAGCTCTGATTTCACTTTCACTTACACATGGGTTCAAGATAGTAGTGACTCATAACCAACTTTGGGATCTAATAAAACAATTCATTATACATATGGTTGATCCTAAGAGGGTTTGATAATCTTGAATGTTTGTGTATGATATTAGAAGGTCTATGCCTTTATAAAAGCAAAATCTCTAAGCATATTTATTAGGTTACACAAATCATTCACAATCTCACATATGCATGCATGTAAAACTGACAATGGAATGTTGATCAAGTTCAAGCGATATGGAATGAAAACAAATAGCACACACCGAGCTGATACTAATGATTCTGATGTTTCATGTACTTCTGATCTATCGGTATTTGTTTATCTTTTATGTGCTGACGCCTGTATCTAAGCTTGTATATTTCAGGTTGGGTTCTCACCAAAATGCTCTGGAGCATTTGACAGCAGAGTCGCCATTTGTTGTGGCTGATCCACAACACACCCCAAAATTGGGGGCCCACATTTTTTGCATGCTTTCAAAGAAGAAAACAGTGACCCAGATGCTAAAAAATCAAGGAAAAAGGCAAAATTTCACAAAAGAGAAAAGTTGTCGCGATATCGCGACATGTTGCTCCGTCGCGGCCAAAAATGAAAAGTTGTCGTGATATCGCGACATGTTGCTCCGTCACGACCGAAAATGAAAAATTGTCACGATATCGCGACATGTCACAAAATCACAATCAAACCAGTCAAACAGGGCAAGCCACTAAAGTTGTCGCGATATCGCGACATGTCATGATTTCATGAAAAAAAGTAGCCACAGTTGTACAGAATGAAAAAGTGTCACGATTTCGTGACATAAAGTAGCTGGACAGCCCGAAATGAAAAAGTGTCACGATTTCACAACATAAAGCAGTTGGATAGCCTGAAATGAAAAAGTGTCACGATTTCATGACAGAAAGCAGCAAGACAGCCTGAACGAGAAAAGCATCATGATTTCACGACATGTTTGCATCTGCATAGCTTGAAATAGAAAAGCGTCACGATTTGTGACAAAAAGCAGCTGGACAGCCTAAAGAGAAAAATGTCATGATTTCACGATAGGTTGCATCTGCATAGCCCGAAAGAGAAAAGCATCATGATTTCATGATAGGTTGCAGCGAAATGGTACGAAATGAAAAAGTGTCATGATTTCATGACAGGTTGCAGTGAGATGGCCCGAAATAGAAAAGTGTCATGATTTCGTGACAGGTTGTAGCAAGATGGCCCGAAAAAAAAATGTCGTGATTTCGCGACAGGTTGCGACGAGATGGCCCGAAACAGAAAATTGTCATGATTTCGTGACATGTCTTATTTTCGCGGTGC
Organism: Wollemia nobilis; assembly: GCA_028583015.1. Lineage (NCBI taxonomy): Eukaryota > Viridiplantae > Streptophyta > Pinopsida > Araucariales > Araucariaceae > Wollemia > Wollemia nobilis. The sequence goes on from JAQPPZ010001844.1 coordinate 6,001,020, forward strand.
ATAAAGGTGGACAAGGCTGTTGACAGGAAAATGTCGCGATATCGCGACATGTCTCATTTTCGCGGCGAAAGTAGAGGAATGAAGCTGCATGCATAAAAACATCGCGATATCGCGACATGCTATTTTTTTGGTCATGATTTACATGGGGCCATTACAGAACATGCAGAAAAGCATTGAGCACGTGGCACAAAGGCATGAGGGTCATGATAACGCTTCAGATCGATAGTTACAGTTAGCAGAGAAGACCAAACGTTTCAGGCTCGAGCAAAAGGTCAAAACACCAAAGAAGCGGGAAAATGAAACGAAGCGATCTGGGAAATGAAACGAAGCATCACAGAGCGAAACCGAGAGCCGCAATAGAAAGTTTAAAAGCAGAAGTGAAGGTAGATACAGGGGCTGGAAATTGTAAGAAGAAAAGCATTATCTTTTTGGAATAAAAAGGAGTTTATTTGGCAAGAGTAACTTTTGTGTGTGAAACCAAAAGGAGATTGAAGGCTAAGACTACTGTTATCTCTGTAGATCTTTCCCTTGCATTATTCTTTCTTGTATCTATTCGTTTACACCATAATGTGGGTTACGATAGGTGAATGATAGAATGTTGCAATTATTTATTTCCTTAGAGTCTTGCATCTGATCTGATTCGACTGTGTTTTATTGCAGGTCTGTTAGGTCAGGTTGTTTTAGAGTTTCATCTCATAACTTGGGGTTTTGCAGGGAGGAGATTGCTAACCAAATTAACGTCCTGTTTCAGTTTTTCCAGCTGATTCTCATAAAGAATCTTTCTGTTTTAGTTTTTGATATTATATTTTTAATCTTACTCGAAAATCTACATGTTGGATTCTGGTACATTCCAGAATACTTTGCTAATTTTACTAACACCAAAAGCTAACATAGAAGTAGCAGAACAGTGTTAAATAAAAGATAAAACGAACCCATTAACTATTAAAATGAACCTCATGTTAAAGGCACGGAGCTTAAAATGAAGTGGTGTATACCACGCATTTTCTCATTTGAAATCTTTTTAAGCCGAAAGATAAAAGAGGTCACTAGCTTATTTTAGGGTAGATTTCATTATTCTCAAGAACATTAAGAAAATATTTTTACGCGGTTGATTAATTTAATAGATTACGGTTGCAAAGTTTTCTTTGAATCATTAAAGGCCCCTTGTTAATAGTTACTTGCAGGGTTTAAGTTATTCTAGCATACATTCATTTATTTGCGTTAATTCTTAACCGGTTATATGCATATGAATGTTTGTTCCACAAGAACCTTGGAGAAATAAAAAAATAACAAATTTTCTTTGCAAGAAAGAGTTTCATGTCTGAGACTCTAGTTGCGTGATCATTTTGTTATAAGGGCAAAATACCACTCAACAGGTGAGAGTATGAATTGCTAGAATGATAGGTGGGCTAAAGACGAACCACTGACACAATATCCTAACTTAGCTCAAATGAAAGATATCATAGAAGAACTCATTGGAAAAAAAGTCTTTGATTATATGGTTGAGGACAGAGGTAGAATGAAGTGGAAACAAATAAGGATTCAGGTATTTCAAGTGGAATCAAATGATCTTTGTAATATTCTCGAGCAACAGTTTATCCCCATGATACCCAAGGAAGATCAAGTGACCTGGGATCCTACGAAAAATGAGTAGTTCACTATTAAATCAGCTTACAAGCTTCTGCTTGATGATGAGGATTTTGTCCTCCAAAAGGACTTAGTTTGGATAAAAAATTTAATTCCAAAAATTGTAGTCTTTTCATGGATTTTTATCTAAGGAATAATTCTAACCATTGATAATATGATACGTAAAGATATTTGTATCACTGATCATTGTTATCTGTGTAGGGCTAATTGGTAGACCATTTATCACATTTTCCATGAGTGCCATTTTTTCCTTGACTGTCCTAAGTGGGGTTTTTCAGGCCTTCATAATTTTTTGGGTTAAACCAGTCACCGTAATTGATTTGTTTGTCCAGTGGCCTTACCCCTTTTCAAGCCAAAGACTTAGATACATGTGGAAAATTTGTCTTAATCACTATCTTTGGTAGATGTGGTTAGAAAGGAACCATAGAGTCTTTAATGAGCCTATCCATGATCATCAAACTATCATTGCCATGATCCTATCCTTTGCCAATGATAATGTGAACCTTATCCCTTTTGATATCCATAAACCTCATATGCAGGAGACCACGATTGCTCAATATTTAAGCTTAACCTTGTTAGATGAGTCTGTGCCTAGGGTAGTCAACCCTAGAGCCAATGTTAAGTGGTCCCAACCTCCTACGGGTTGGTTTAAACTTAATTTTTATGGAGCGGCTAAGGATAATCCTGGTAGAGTAGGTGCTCGCGATATTGTGCGAGATCATAATAGGAATATTATGCTTGCATTTTTTGAATATTTGGGAACAAGGATGAACAATGAAGCTGAAGCTAGAGCTATGTGGAGAGGCATTCAAATGACTCAAGACTTAGAAGGAAATTTGATCATAGAAGGAGACTCTATGCATGTTATAAATATCCTCAATAATTGGAAAACACCTCCTTGGAGGATTAAAACAATTGTTGAAGAGGCTAGGATCCTTTTCCAGGGAAGACAGGACATAAAAGCCCAACATGTCTTTTGGGAAGCTAAAAAAGTTGTTGATAAGCTAGCCAATTTGGGTGTCAATGGTGATAGACTTTTCAAATGGGAACATAGTGTCCCGAGCAAAGTAGAGGTTCTTATTCAAAAATAATGCCAAGAATAATAGTTGAATTTACCAATAGGGAAGGCACTATAAGTTCAAAGGCTATGAGTATTCTTGTCTCTTTTTTGAAATGGACTCACAATAAAAATTATCCGAGTTGTCAGTCTTGGTGGATGCTGCTTGAAAATACCATAAAGACTAATGGGGACAGTCACATGTCATATAACATGGCTCCTAGTCATCTTAGTAATTTGAGGTTGGTTGATAATAATAGGGTAGGAAAGAAACAAAAATATAAGACTTCGAACCAGAGCCACGTGGACCACCAGATAGCCACCACCATAAATATAGCCAACAAGTTCACTTCTCCAAGGCTGATTGGACAATATAGGATGTGGTCCCAAAGCATGTCGTATACGAAAGAAAGAAATTACCAAATAATTATTAAGAGTAACTGTCAATACAGAGCTTGTGGGAGTTTTTTTTAGTACTCTGCTATGTGTGTCTATAGCTTTCTATTTCTTCACTGTTTCAAGAAAGGGGTATGTGTCTGTTTCATTTTTTGTAATTATGATGCAGGTGTGTTTTCTCAAGGTATACCCAAAATGTTGTATGGGAATTTTTTTTTTATAACAAGCTATGTGCCTTACTAGATGTAATGGCTTTGGTGACATGTAGATTTTACATATATAGTATCCTTAGTAAGGACATGTTCATCAACAACCCTGGGCTGATTTTTGTAAATTTTTTTGGGTCAACCTATAAAACATGGTATTAATTCTATAGTATCTTATCTACCAAAAAAAAAGTTAGCGTCGACGTCTAAAGAAAGAGGGAAAATAAATAATGCACTGATGTCATCAAAAATGAGGAGAAGACTATATAAAGCGGGATCCAAAGGTTCATTTGAAAATCATCCTTGCTTGTGTTAATCATTGGCTAAGCATTTGAAGAGAGCTCGTGACAAAATCATTTTGAAAAGGGAGACAATGAATAAATCCAAGGTTGGTCGAAATCCCAACACATTGTGGGTAGAGTGGCGCATGGACAATTGGCTTTTTGTTGAGGTGTGTGGCAACACTTTACGTCAAGGTTTGAATCTTCTTGATTGCATTTGAAGGCATTGGAAGGAAAGTGCTTGAAGTGCTTTTGTTTTGCATGGAAGGGAGGAAGGACTTAAGGAACGTCATGCCTTTTCATTTCGAATGAGCGGTTAGTTTGTATGGCAACCTAAGCCGCGGCTAAGGCATTCATAGTGTGGGATAGTTGGGGGTTTGAATCCCCTTGAGGAGGTAATTACATTTTGCTCTAATTTAATTTTGTTGATGCCCTAGGATAGGAGTTATAAGGTGGTTAACAAATAATTAAAGTTTTTAATTAAACTTTATTTTTATAAGGGTTGTGATTATTATTTCAGAGGTGGATGAGTTGTTGATTTATTTTGATATTCATGAAATTGAAAATTAAGATTTAGGAGAAATAAGGAGTTGTTATAAAATATTTTTGAGAGCCTTATTGATTATTATTTTTGATAAGGGTTTTTATTAAAAAATACTTTGGTGGATGTGTTTATTAATTTGGATTAAAAAGGTGTAAATTGAGTTATGCTTATCTTGTGATTATTATTTGAAGTCCACTAACCCTTATTGAGATTTGAAGTCCACTAACACTTATTGAGATTGGAAAGGAAAGTTGTGTTTAGTGTGGCAGATTTTATGGAAAAATTCTTGGCATCAAAAAGGTATGGGCACATTCTCCTATTTATTGTTTATGGTGGTTAATTTTTTTATCATTGGAGTGAAAATGATTGATTGTGGTTTCCTTTTTGAAAGTGGTTGGTTGAATGCTTCAAGTTTTTTTGGTTTGAGAGTTGTGTTTAAACCTTGTTTTATAAGCATAGTTGTTGAAGCCCGTTGGTTGTGAAAGAGCTTGAAAAGAACATGTGTATAATTGTTATGTGAGATTTGTGGTTGAGCATTGCTGGAAATATTTGAATTGGTTGATACATGCTTGGACTAGGATTTTTGTGAGAAAGAGTAGTCCCTTGTGGTGATTGGTTGAGTTGAGTTGATTGAGCCTAGTCAAGTGATTGTGTAAGGTGATTGGTCAAGTTCCATGAAACAAAATAATTCGATAATTTTGATTTGAGTTGAGAGTTAGAATAGAACATATTGAGTATATAATAATTCTCTTTATGCTTCTATGAGTTGACTTGAGTTGAGTTGAGATTGATTTGAGATGAGTTGAGTTGAGATTGAGATTAGAACATATTGAGTCTCTAACAATTCTCTATATGCTTCTATGAGTTGACTTGAGTTGATTTGAGATTGATTTGAGTTAAGTTGAGTTGATATTGAGATTAGAACATATTAAGTCTCTAACAATTCTCTTTGTGCTTCTATGAGTTGATTTGAGTTGATTTGAGTTGAGATCATTGTGGATCATTGTTTTCATCCATTGAAGAGTACATTTTCATTCATTGTTGAGTTCATCTTTGAAGCTTTGCCTTGATAGATTTGTTGATGATATTTGAGTGATACTTGTGCATGATTGATTGAGCCTTTGAGAAGGCTTTTTTGGACAATTTTGGGACAGATTTATGGACATCTTTGTGGATAGTTTTGGGACAACTTTGTGGGCAATTGTGGGACATATTTATGCACAGTTTTGGGACAGATTTGTGGACAACTTTGGACAACTTTGTGGAAATCTTTATGGATAGTTTTGGGATAGATTCGTGGATAAATTTGAGAAAGTTCTTGGTGAGCTTGCTAGAGAATATTTGGGCAAGTTGTTGGTGAGCTTGCTAGAGCAAATTTGGATAAGTTCTTGGTGATATTGTTGGAGTAGATTTTGGGCAAGTTCTTGGTGAGCTTGCTAGAGTAGATTTGGACAAGTTCTTGGTGAGCTTGTTGGATCATATTTGGACAAGTTCTATGTGAGCTTGTTATTCAATTTTGGACAAGTTATGTGTGAGCTTGTTATTCAGTTTTGGACAAGTTCTGTGTGAGCTTGTTATTAATATTTGGACAATTTCTATGTGAAATTGTTATTCAGTTTTGAACAAGTTCTGTGTGAGCTTGTAATTCAAATTTGGACAAATTCTATGTGAACTTGTTATTGCCTAGCTTTGAGCAGATCAAATAAATCATTATATTGGATAAGGATCCTTATTTCTATGTGAAATATTATAAGGAGATTATCTTGTGGAGTACCCCACATTGGAGGAACCACATTAAATATTGTATCTAAATTGTGTATGGTGACTTGTACTCTTGCTTACTACTACTATCTTAGTTATTAATGCACATTGCTATATTTGGTTATTGTAATTAAGGACATTAATTGATATTTATTTGGAAAGAAAGTAAAAAGTGATCTTATACTATTCACCCCCCTCTTAGTATAAGCTTGTATTCTTCAATTGGTATCAGAGTGGATTCCTTCAGAAAAGCTAATAGCTTGAGGGTGGATTCTACAATAACACATATGGATTCACATAATGGATCATATACAAATAAGGCTCCATTATTTGATGGTAAAAATTATTCTTTCTAGAGCATGAGGATGAAGAACTACTTGATATCACAAGGATATGAGGTATGGAAAATGGTTGAAAAAGAGTATAGGATTAAAGGTGATCCCAAGGCAGATAAGACTATTAAGAAATTGGTTGCGATCAATGCAAGAGAAATGAATTGTATTTTGAGTGGGCTTCATGAGATAAATTTTACAAATGTCATGGTATGTAATTTAGCTAATGAAATGTGGACCAAGTTGTAGAATACTTATGAAGGATATTCTAAGGTAATGTTGGAAAAACTACAAACTCATAGAAAAAGATTTGAGAAATTGAAAATGGAATATTCTAAAGATATTACAAAGTTTTTACTTCATATTGATGAGTTACTAACACCATGAGAGGCCTAGGTTTTGAGATGAAAGAATCAGATGTTACTAAAAAGGTTTTGAGATCACTTCCCATGAAATATGATTCTAAGGTTTCAACAATAGAAGAGACAATGAATATCAATAAGCTAACAATGGAATAATTACAAGGTACTCTCACAACTTATGAGATGAGGGTAAGTAAGCATCAAGTTCCAATAAAATAGATTGCATTCAAGGATTCAGATAAAGAGAAAGGGAAAGTTTTAGAAACAAGTAGAGGTTCATATAATGATGAGGAAGCTAACTTCATCAAAAGGAATAAGGACTCAAAGAATTTCAAGTATATAAGGAAAGTCAGATGCTACAAGTGTGGTGATCTTGGTCACTATGCATACAGGTGTCCACATGAAGAAAATAGTGACGATGAAAAATAGGGTCAAAGAAGAAAAAAATGGAAAGCATAAGCATGAAAAATATGACAGATATAAGCAAAATAGTTATGAAAAGAAAAAAAAAATTGTAAGGCAAAGAAATCTTACTATATTATGGAAGCAAGTGATAGCTCATATCACAATGATAGAGATAATTCAGATGTTAAAAAGGAAGAACATCTATTCCTAGGAATAGAAGGTGAAAGATAATAGTGCTTTGTGTGTGGTCAAAGAGATCACAGATTAGGATATTGCAATGGTTTTAGTGATAGTGAAGATGAGATGACACATCAAAGAGACATGTATGGTCAAAGAAATCTTGAGAGTTTGTTTGCTATATAATATTATAATTATCTTAGTGACAATGAAGATGAAGAAGGTTTTTTCTATGGAATAAGATAAGTAGAAGAAGAAAATTCACTCCAAATAGAAGAAGTTAAGCAAGAGGATAATGTCTCAGTTTATCTAAAGGAATACTTCAATGTTATCCATGAGCAACTACAAGAGGTTAAATAGAATCTAAAATAATTGAAATGTTCCTTACTTGAGAAATTTGATCCATCACATGACTCAAAAGGTCAAGATATTTTCACTAAGAAGGAAACATGTGTTTCAAAGGCTATAGAGATGGATGCCAAGTTGCTACTTGACACAAATAAAGAAAAAGAAGAGGAAGATTCCAAAGCACCAAAGGTATCATATTTTAGGTTTGGGGAATCACACTCAAAAGAAAAGGAAGTTCTAAAATATGAAAGCAAGGAAGCACCTAAGATTTGTGAGGAAAGTTACAAAGTTCCTATGGCTCCAAATATTTAGTTTGGATCTTATTTTGAGATAGGTGAATCAAATTCAAAAGAAAAAGAAATTCTTAAAGAGGAAAGCAAGGAAGAAACTAAGGAAGAGGTTTTAGATGCTACAAATAAGGTTCAAGGATGCAATGCGCAAGTTGAAAATAATCATGAGGATAATGGTAAAGAAATATATTAGGAACCAAGGCATGAACAAAGGGTTTTTCAAGGACATTGTTTTTCTTGTAATGGATTTTGACACAGGGCTATACATTGCAGGATCCATGGATCAAAGAAGTTTGATTTTGATAGAAGAAAATTCAAATAAAGAAGGTATGGATTTTAGGGAAATTTCTGCTCATGTAACATGATTGGTCATAGAGATTTTTAGTGCAAAGGAAATGAGCAACATGGTTTTGGTTTTATAGCTTCACAATTCATAAGTCATGGTCATAATGGTCATGAAAATAAAGCTTCACAATATAGGGTTCAAGAAAGGAATGGATATGGAAATAAATTTAAGAATGAATTTAGAACATGGGCACCATAAAAAGGCTACAATATTAAGTGTTTTAATTGCAATAACTTTGGGCATATTGCAAAATGGTGTAGGAATCAATTCCAAACAGGTTCAAGGCAAGAAGGTCAAACAAGTTCTAGACAAGAAGATAAAGTAATTCATCAAGAGAAGGATATCAAAAAAACATGGAATGAATTTGATAGAGGAAATAAACAATGTGATATGGTAGTAAATGTACTCCCACCCCAAAATTAATCACCTAAAGAGAGAAGGTGGTGAGGTGGCTATGCTTAAGAGTCATATCTTTTAGCCCCATAGGTGTCCCTTTTGCCATTGATTTCAAAGGAGGAGATATTTGAGTAAGGGGGAGAGCATTGAGTTAGAGGGAGAAGCCTCCAAAGAGAGCATTGAGTTAGGAGGAGCGGCCTACAAAGATAGTATTGAGTTAGGGGGAGCAACCTCCATAGAGATTATTGAGTCAGGAGGAGCAACTTTGATTCTTAGAGATGGTTTTTGTAGTGATTATGGTTTTTGATTTAAAGGTGTTTCCAACAATGAAAAAGAGGGAAATTTTTGGAAATTTTAGTTATTATATGTTATCATTGATTTCATATGGATCATATTGAGTTTTTATGGGAAAACAATATCTTGGAAAGCATGGATAAAATTAGGGTTTTTGTGAAAACTAAGGCAGGAAAATAAAAGGTTTTATTTAAAACCATGGATGGTAGATTTGAAATGGATTTTTCTTAAAACCTAGTTTGGCCTTTCGTTTCATCAAAAAAGGTGCCCCGATGATGGAGATATTTAATTTTAAATATTTAGTTTAAATTTTAATTATTAAAATTTTAAATTTTAATTTTAAAATTAAAATTAAAGTTAGTGTCGATGTCTAAAGAAAGAGGGAAAATCAATAATGTGCTGACATCATCAAAAATTAGGAGAAACCTATATAAAGGGGGATCCTAAAGTTCATTTGATAATCATCCTTGCTCATGTTAATCATTGGCTGAGCATCCAAAGAGAGGTCATGCAAAAATCATTTTGAAAAGGGAGACAACGAATAAATCCAAGGTTGGTCAAAATCCCAAGACATTATGGGCAGAGTGGCACATTGAAAATTGGCTTTTTGTTAAGGTGTGTGGCAACGCTTTATGTCAAGTTTAAAATCTCCTTGACTGTATTCAAAGGCATTGGAAGGAAAGCACTCGAAGCACTTTTGGTTTGCATGGAAGGGAGGAAGGACTTAAGGCACATTGTGCCTTTTCCTTTTGAATAAGTGGCTAGCTCATGTGGTAACCTTAGCCACAGCTAAGGCATTCACGGTGTGGGCAAGTTGGGGGTTCGAATCCCCTTGAGGAGGTAATTACGTTTTGCTCTAATTTAATTTTGTTGATGCCCTAGGATATGAGTTATAAGGTGGTTAAGGAATAATTAAAGTTTTTAATTAAAATTTATTTTTATAAGGGTTGTGATTATTATTTTAGAGGTGGATGAGTTGTTGATTTATTTTGATATTCATGAAATTGAAAATTAAGATTTAGGAGAAATAAAGAGTTGTTATAAAATATTTTTGAGAGCCTTATTGATTATTATTTTTGATAAGGGTTTTTATTAAAAAGGATTTTTTTGGATGTGTTGATTAAGTTGGAGTAAAAAGGTGTAAATTGAGCTATGCTTATCTTGTGATTATTATTTGAAGTCCACTAACCCTTATTGAGATTGAAAAGGAAAGTTGTGTTTAGTGTGGCAGATTTTGTGGGCAAATTCTTGGCATCAAAAGGGTATGGGCACATTATCCTATTGATTGTTTATGGTGATTGATTTCTGAAATATCATTGGAGTGAAAATGATGGATTGTGGTTTCCTTTTCGAAAGTGTTTGGTTGAATGCTTCAAGATTTTTTGGTTTGAGAGTTGTGTTTAAACCTTGTTTTATAAGCATAGTTGTTGAAGCCCATTGGTCGTGAAAGAACTTGATAAGAACATGAGTATCATTTTTATGTGAGATTTGTGGTTGAGCATTGTTGGAAATATTTGAGTTGGTTTATACATGCTTGCACTAGGGTTTTTGTGATAAAGAGTAGTCCCTTGTGGTGATTTGTTGAGTTGAGTTGATTGAGCCTAGTCAAGTGATTATGTAAGGTGATTGGTCAAGTTCCATGAAAAAAACTAATTCTATAATTCTTATTTGAGTTGAGAGTGACACTAGAAAATATTGAGTCTCTAATAATTCTCTTTATGCTTCTATGAGTTGACTTGATTTGAGTTGAGATTGATTTGAGTTGAGTTGAGTTGATATTGAGATTAGAATATATTGAGTCTCTAACAATTCTCTTTATGCTTCTATGAGTTGACTTGAGTTGAGTTGATATTGATTTGAGTTGATTTGAGTTGAGATTGATATTAGAACATATTGCGTCTCTAACAATTCTCTTTGTGCTTCTATGAGTTGATTTGAGTTAAGATCATCGTGGATCATTTTTGTCATCCATTAAAGAGTACATTGTAATTCATTGTTGAGTTTATCTTTGAAGCTTTGCCTTGATAGATTTGTGGATGATATTTGAGTGCTACTTGTGCATGATTGATTGAGCCTTTGAGAAGGCCTTTGTGGAAAGTTTTGGGATAGCTTTGTGGATAGTTTTGGGATAGCTTTATGGATAGTTTTGGGATAACTTTATGGGCAATTTTGGGACAAGATTATGGACAGTTTTGGGATAGCTTTGTGGATAGTTTTGGATAGCTTTGTGGATAGCTTTGTGGATAGTTTTGGGACATATTTGTGGATATATTTGAGCAATTTATTGGTGAGCTTGCTAGAGCATATTTGAGAAAGTTCTTGGTGAGCTTGCTAGAGCAGATTTGAACAAGTTCTTGGTGAGCTTGTTGGAGCAGATTTTAGGCAAGTTCTTAGTGAGGTTGCTAGAGAGAATTTGGAAAAGTTCTTGGTGAGCTTGTTGGAGCAAATTTGGACAAGTTTTGTGTGAGCTTGTTATTAAATTTTGGATAAGTTCTATGTGATCTTGTTATTCAGTTTTAGACATGTTCTGTGTGAGCTTGTTATTCATATTTGGACAAGTTCTGTGTGAACTTGTTATTCAATTTTGGACAAGTTTTTTGTGAGCTTTTTATTTATATTTGGAAAATTTTTGTGTGAACTTATTATTGCCTAGCTTTGAGTAGATCAAATAAATCATTGTATTGGATAAGGATACTTATTTCTGTGTGAAATATTATAAGGAGATTATCTAGTGGAGTACCCCACATTGGGGTAACCACGCTAAATCTTGTGTCTCAATTGTGTGTGGTGACTTGTGCTCTTGCCTACTACTACTATCTGAGTTATTAATTCACACTACTATATTTTTTCATTGCAATTATGGATATTAATTGATACTGATTTGAAAGGAAAGTAAAAAGTGGTCTTATACTATTCACTCCCCCCTCTCAGTATAATCTTATGTTATTCATAAGTGTGAGGCAAGAGATAATGCAAGTTGTGAGCAAGAGAAAGTGCAAGTAGAGAGGGAGTGCAAACCAAGAGGAAGTGTAAGCCAAGAGCAAGCCCCATTAGATATTGTGAAAGATAAATAATTTTTAAAATCACTAATGGGAAGTTAGGATGCCCTAGCTTAAATATGTTATTATTGGAAGTATGAAGGCCCAACCTAGAGATATGTTAAAGAGTGAATACATGACAAGTTTGATCCAAATAGTAGATGGTACACTAGAAGTAAGTATCAAGTATGAGATGATTGAGCATGATTTAATGGTTCTTAAAAGTAGAGGGCTAATATGTAATTTCCATAGATCATGGTTATGGTTTTTGGAGATTCTAAATTGGATCAAGTGGAAGTGGGGATTAAATTCAAATTATTCTATGAATTTTCTTCCTAAAGTTTTTTCCTCATCATCTTTTCTAGTTCAGAAATTAGGGATAAAATAAAGGTTGGTGGCCCATGGTTTATGAGAATATATATACTTTATTTGATACCATGGAACAACAAAATTTTAGTTGATATAGAAACTATTAAGAAGCTTCCAATGTGGGTTAGGCATTTTAGACTTCCATATCAGCTTATAAATAAGGATGTTTTAAAAAATATTGGAAATACCTTAGGGAAATTCATCAATGAAGGACCAACAACTAAGGAGTGAAATAATTTTATATATACTCGAATATGCATTGTTATGGATATTTCAAAACCTTTTCCACAATCCATTAAGATTAAATATGAATCAAGAGAATGGAATCAACAAGTAGATTATGAAAATATTGCATTTTGTTGCCACAATTGTTTTGATATTGGACACATGGAAAGAGTTTTCAAAGTAAAAACTATGAAAAAAGAGAAAAAATTCTAGCCATGACATAAAATTCAAGACAAAGTAAGGAATTATTAAATAATAGAAGAAAATCAAGGATATTCCACTCCAAAATAAGTGGTAAAGAAATCCTATCAACAATATAAATTGACAGGTTTAGAAGAAATTAAAGGTGCAAAAGAAGATGTGGAGATAAAGCCCAAAACAAATACAACAAAAAAGGTCAAGTTTATTCTAGGTAAATCATCTTCATTTTCCTCAAGTAGTATAAAATCTTATTCAGGTAATAAAAGTGAAAGTGGTGAAGATTCTATCCCTTGCATTTTAAGGTTTCAGGAGCAAAATAATATAGAAGTGAGTTTGGAGGAAACCCATAACAATTTAGGGTTTTTAGGGTAGAATAAGAATATAATTTCTACAGAAGAGCATCCTTGCACTTTAGGGTCTCCAAGGAAATATAAATAAGAGTGTGCTTTTGAGGTTATTCCTTGCACTTCAAATCCTTCAGAACAAGGCAAACCTAAAGATGATAAGTCTTACTATGAGTAGTGTGAGAAGATTGAAGAGATTGATGAAGATGAAAGTATTGTTAAGAATGAAAAAAAAGAGGAAGACCCAAGAAGCAAAAAAAAGAGAAAAATAAACACAAAGGGATATTTATATGGGAAAACAAAAGAAAATATCACAAGTGTTAACAAGAAGTGGGGCTAAACCCATAAATAAAATAAAAAAATAACAATGAAAATAATATCTTGGAATATTAGGGGAATGAATAAGAACCCAAAAAAAAGATATTAATAAATTGTGAGGTTGTTATAGACAAGATATTTTTGGATATAGAAGTTGGGTAGTAAACATTCTAGTCATTCATAGTGTTGAATTTCATCTTGATAAAATTCAAAATTTTGAAGGCATTTGATATTAAAGGAGTTGATTGTGGAAAGTTAGCAGTTTGAGGAAGATGAAAAATATTTTTGATAAACGGGTAAATGAAGAATATCTTTTATAGAAAGAAAAAATTAATATGATTTAATTAACTTGTTATAAATGTAATGAAAGCAATGCAATGTTTTGTTTTTTTAATGGGAGTGGCCCCCAATAGAAACCATGCATAGCTTATATGTATAACTTGTCAACAATATGTTATAAATTGATAGTTGTATGATGCTTGTTTTTTATTGTTTGGATTACATATACAAAAGCAAAGCAAGAGAGGGAGCGGAGGTGGGTGCAACGTCTACAAGTATGATTTTCAAACTACAAGAGGTAGGGAACAGGGTTTCCAAACCCCTAAAAGCTATGAGGCTCAAGGAGGGAACAAGAAAGGTTCTAAAGCAACTGAGGAAGGGTAGGTGAACAATGAAAAGGACACTAAGTATTTTAAAAAAATAGAGGGACATGAACCCCTTGATATTCTTTCTAACAAAGAGACCCACATCAAGAATCTTGACGGTAGCAAGTCTTTTGTGCAGGCTGTTAAAGGCAACAATAGGGGTTCCTTATATTCCTTACCACCTCTCATTTCCAATGGGTAGAAGGTATATATACCTGAAAGCGTAATGGCATATTTTATATCGATGGAAAAGTTTTCTATGGTCAATAAATTCATAGGGGTCAGGCCAGATATTGAAACAATTTGACGATGGGAAAATTCGAAGTAAAATACTTCTAGACACATGGAGATTATTGCATTATCAAGGGTTTTTTTTGTAGTACGCATTAACAATAGTGAAGATGCTAGTCGTATTTTAATAGGAGGACCCTGGTTTTTGGGCCAAAGAAGTATTTTTCGTAGGAGATGGGCTGAGGATTTTGACCCAAAAAATTAAAGCATAAACTTTACCCCCATTTGGGTCCACCTCCCGAATCTCCCATTTCATTGGTGGCATGAGTATTTTCTTCAAAGTATTGCCAAGACCATAGGGGAATTGGTGGCCATTGACAATCCAACCCTTGCATGCACTAGAATGACACATGCTAGGATTTGCATAAATGTAAACCTAGAATCTGAGCTTCCTACTCATGTGGAGTTAGAATATGGAAATAGAACAAGATTGCAGGCCATTGAATATGAAAATAGACCAAAAATTTGCTTTGACTTTAAGATTAAAGGCCACCTCAAAGGATAATGCCCTTTTTTGAGAAGCCAGCAAACCCTTCCTCGGAATAATTATTTCAAGTGACAGTATCTCAAAAATAATGGCAAAAACATAGGGATGTACAGGGTTAAAAATCCAAATTTTGAAAATGCAAAGGCCTCTGGTTCAGGGCAAGCAGAGAATGATGCTGAGCTTCACACGGACATTGGTAAGGGCAAGAAAATTGCTACATCACAAACTGACCAACAAAAGGTATGCTCTCATTTCAAAAATCTGAATAAATTTAACTTTTTGGCTTAAAACCTATCAATTACAGAGGAAAATCAAAATGAAGGATCTAATTTTGAGGATATAAATCTTGGTCTTCCTGCTAGCCTTGATTCCTCGACAAAATTTGGACCTTCCAATCCTCCTCCTATTGGCCATAAAGAATGCCCTAATGATGGGTACTTTTACTCTCCAGAAAGAGAAAAGTGCTTTCAGAGTTAATAAGCCCTTCCAAGTGACATTTTTTGCCTTTGTCTTTATCCCAAGCCAGAGCTGGGGTTTCCAGTAATGTTATCCAATAGGTTACCCAAACTAAATTTAGCCTGAAATAGACTAGAAGCTCAATGAAGTCCTCCATGATTGACTATGGAGGGGAAAAAAATAATGGAAGAAAGTCAAATGCCCAACAGTGGAAAGAAGAGATCCAAGATGAGATAGCTAATAGAATTCAGAAAACTCTATTTCCATCAACTGGTAATATTTTTCTTGAAGACATTTCATGGGATGAAATTACGGGAATGGGAGCGGGAGCAACGATGGACGATGGTGATGGAAATGGTGATGGCAACGTTGGAGGTACGTTGGAGGGAGCTGGTGTGGCAGGTTTGTCCTCGAGCCCTGTAGGTGGTGTTGGGCCTTCTACAGACCCACTCAGCAAGATTTACGGTGAAGACCCAAATGACATGGTGAAATCAGCATCTAATAACGTTAGGGTTTCACCCTCCTCTCCTTCCAAAGTACCTCCTTGGTCTTTATCCTTTGCAAACAAATTTAGGTCTTCATCAGGAGCATTTTCTTTCCAAACTCCTTTGCCCTTCTTTGTATCGAGCATTGAAGTCTCTTTCCTGAGTGAGGTTATGGAGCCACTAATATTCCAAGAGTCTCTCTCTCTTGTTGGGAAATTTATCGGTGCCTGACCTGATATGGAAACTATCCGTGAGTGGGCTCTTTCCAAATGGCGGATTTCGAGCAGCTTGGAGTTAGTGGCATTTCCTGGGGGGTTTTTCACATAAGGCTAAACAATGCCCTTGACACCCATCGCATTCTTATTGGAGGACCTTGGTTTTTCGATCGTCATAGCCTATTTCTATAGAGATGGGGGGAAGACTTTGACCCTGAGACTTAGTCTATCAACATCACTCTGATTTGGATCAAACTCCATGGGCTTCCCCCATAGTTCTTCTACAACGATGAACTCAAAAGCATCACTCAACCGATTGGAGATTTGGTCGCCATTGACCCTGCTACCCGAGCCAGAACCAGAATGACCTATGCTCGTGTCTGTGTCATGGCTAATATAGATTTTGCTTTTCCTACCTGCATCGGCCTCAACTACGAGAGCTATAGAAGACGTCAAGGAGTTGAGTACGAGAACAAGCCTACTTTATGTTTGGAGTGCAATACTCAGGGCCATCTGGCTTCTCAATGCCCTTATCGAAAAAAAGAAATCCCTAGTGATTCGAGCTAAAAGAAGGATTCTTAGATCTTGAACACCCAAAAAAAGGTTTTTGGCTGGGGTTGTGGCTGATCTATAGGTCCTCCCAAAACCTCTGCTTCAAATCATTGCAAACCCAACAATGTAAGTGCTCTACCTTCTCATTCTAATCATTTTGCTCCCTTAAACAATCTTCATACTAGAGAGGACATCTCTGATGACCCTCCCATAGATCTCATCGTCTCATCCACACCCACTTTGATTCAGTCTCTTTTGTCCAAAGGAAAGTCTGCAATGACCTTTCCAACCTCACCCATCGATTCTGGTCCCTCTCACCTTCCTCTTCCCTTCCCACCCCTTCCCTTGACTCAGAACCATCCTCTTTCCCTTTCCCCTAAGTCTGTTGCCCTGTGCCAGTCTCCCCACTCTCCATACCCCCACCAGCATGCCCCTGGGATTGATTCCACTGATATTCTCCAAAAATCCAGCCTGCTGAAATCTCCCATTCCCACACCCAAAGCTGACGTCAACAAAGAAGAGAAAAGGGGACGACCGTCCAATACAAAAAATCTTGCCAAAGAAGCTAAGATCAAATTGGCTGATGGCTTAGTGCCTACCTCCTTGGGCCCTATTTTCGAACACCCCAACCACCAATATGAGGATGAAGTTAGACCCAAACTTACTCCATCTCAAGGGAGAGGCAGAGGCCGCAAAGCAAATCCCAAATCAACTCGATGAAGTTTGTCTCCTGGAATGTCAGAGGCCTCAATGAAACTGCTAAACAGAGGACTATTAAATCAGTAAGAAAAAAGCTAAAACCAAATATCATGTTCCTTCAAGAATCCAAACTTGATGAGAATAGCAGCACTCAGGTTTGCAAGCTAATCTGGGAAAACAATAATTTTGCCTTTTGTCCCTCCTCAGGGGCATCTGGGGGTCTCCTTTGTTTGTGGGATCCAACAACCATTGATG
Organism: Wollemia nobilis; assembly: GCA_028583015.1. NCBI lineage: Eukaryota > Viridiplantae > Streptophyta > Pinopsida > Araucariales > Araucariaceae > Wollemia > Wollemia nobilis. The sequence goes on from JAQPPZ010001844.1 coordinate 6,018,441, forward strand.
GGAGGGTTCTTTCAGTCTTTGACAGAACCATCAACATTCTATTTACCAATAAAGTCACTAACCTCCAATGGATCGCCACCAATGTTTATGGACCTAACAGTCCTGTCAATAGAAGACTGCTATGGGATAACATTTTAGCAATGTGCAACAACTTTGTTGACTTTCCATGGATGCTCTATGGTGATTTCAATGCTCCCCTTCACCTGTTTGACAAGCAAGGAGGCAATCCGATCACCAGCAGCTACATAGAATATTTTAGTGATTTTGTCAACCACAACGAGCTAATGGACATGCTGCTCCAAGGATCCAACTACACATGGAGCAACAGACATATAGGCATCAATCACATCCAAATACGACTTGACAGATTTCTCTTATCCAAATAACTCATTCCTATTTTTGGTTATTCCAGGCTTCATAGCCACCCAAAAATTTGCTTCGATCACAACCCTTAATTTTGGATTGTTCTCGCCCCCAAAAAATCTTCAAAACCCTTTTCAGGTTTGAAAAGATGTGGCTCACCCATCCAGATTTAGGTCGGTGCATTCAAAAATGGTGGCAGCAAAACCTTTGTCCAAACCCTCTCACAAATCTGTTCCTCAAACTCAAAGTGGTCAAACTCAAGCTGAAAGCTGGAATAGGGAGGTTTTCGGTAACCTCTTTACCAAGAAAAATTTTTTGATGGATGAGCTAAAAAGGGTGGAAAATTTGATTCAGGGAGGAGATCTTAGGGTCAAAAATTTCATGAAAGAAAAAATCCTCCTTTCAAACTTTCACAATGCTTTGGCTAAGGAAGAGTCCTACTGGATGCAAAAAACCAGAAACCTATGGCTCAAAGAAGGTGACACCAACACGAAGTTTTTCCATGCTTCCACCATGCATCACAAAGGCTCAAATAAAATCTTTGAGTTGACCAAAGCTGATGGATCCATTGTCTTTGACATCCAAGCTATCAGACAGGAAGCTGTGCGCCACTTCCAGGAAATCTTAGGCCCAAGCGTTGACTGCCATTCCCGCATAGCAAGTTCTCTGCTTCAGAACATCCCAAAGTTGGTGTCTAACGATGATAATGGGAAATTGCTTCAATGCTTCACTGAAGAGGAGATCAAAGAAGCTCTATTTGCAATGGAACCTGATAAGGCCCCTGGACCCGATGGCTTCCCACCCTAGTTTTTTCAACACTTTTGGGATATTGTGGGCCCAGATGTCGTTGTTGCGGTTAAATTCTTCCAGAGAGCCAAAAAGATGCCGAGAGAGGCCAATTCCACCTTCATTGTTTTAATTCCCATGTCCAATGATTGTGCTTCCCTCTCTGACTTTAGACCTATTAGTCTTTGTAGTGTCATCTACAAACTTATCACCAAAGTCATGGCAAACAGGTTGAAAGACATCCTTCCCTCCATCATCGACTAGTGCCAAGGGAGCTTGGTCAAAGGCAAATTCATTGCTGATGGAGTGATAACCATCCATGAATTGGCCCACTCGGCTTATAAAAATAAAAAACCCAACATGTTCCTTAAGCTTGACATGAACAAGGCTTTTGATCGGGTTTCCTGGAAATTCCTATTCGAGGTCCTAGAGAAGTTTGGATTTCACAAAGAATGGATCAAGATGGTTCATGAATGTATCTCGACTGCATGGTTATCTATTCTTATCAATGGTTCACCTGCAAGTTTCTTCCAAAGTTTCAAAGGCATCCATCAAGGGGACCCTTTGTCCCCCTTTCTCTTCATCATTTTGGCCGAAACCCTTGGAAGAACCCTTACAGCTGCCTGCAACAGTGGTCTCATCTCCAGGATCAAACCAGCCTCAAAAACCAATGCCATATTTGACCAATAGTTTGTGGATGATACTATTCTATCCTATCATGCTTTCGTTCCCAAAGCAAAAATCATTAAGAACATTCTTTATTCTTATGAAGAGGCGGCTGGCCAAAAAGTCAATTACCACAAAAGTAAGCTATACTTTCTCAATACTCCCATTCATATGCAAAATAGGATTGCTGAGATCCTTGGGTGCATCATTGGGAGCCTTCCAACTACTTATCTTGGATTACCGCTTTTCCATGGCAGATCTGTCTCGATTATGTGGAACCCTATTTTAGATCGCCTCAACAAGAAACTTGCAGGTTGGAAAAGCTCAATGCTCAGTCAGGCAGCCAAAGCCACTCTAGTCCAGGCTTGCTTGCAAAGCATTCCCATTTTTTTCTTATCCATATTCAAAGCTCCAGCTTCCATCTGCTAAAGAATTGAGCAAATTCAATGTAGATTCCTTTGGGCGGGAAAAGAAAACAAGAATAAATTTTCACTTGTTGCCTAGGATAGGGTCTGTTCCAAGAAAAAGGATGGAGGACTCGGATTCAGAGACATCAAGTGGATGAACATGGCCCTCATTGCCAAGCGGTCCTGGAGACTTACCATCAATGAAAAAGTCACTTGGATTGACATCATCAAAGCTAAGTACCTCCATCAGGTTTCCTTTCTTGGAGAGCACAACCTTCCTAACAGATCTCATTTCTGGAATGGCGTCACCAAAACAAGATCATCATGGAAGGCTTAAGGTGGTGTCTTGGAACTGGAATGAACATTCATTTTTGGGACGACCCGTGGATCCATGATAAACCTCTCAGCCAAGATCCACATCTTGTAGTGCTCAATACGGTTACTGAATCCACCTTTGGAGATAAGGTGTGCCATTTCATTAACCCAGGTATCACAAGACCTGAATGGAAAAACTTGACTCTCAATGGGCCTAGGCATATCACCGAGGTGCTCAGGTGATTACAAAACTTGCTGAGGACTTGCATCATCCCCAGCTCTCACAAAGATGATTCCATGGTCTGGAACCTTGAAGATTTAGGGAATTTCACTGTTAAATCAGCTTACTATAGTCAAGAAACTTCCAATGATGGTTGGGACTTATCTAATCAGGTCTGGGTTCCCAAGATCATTCCCAAGGTCAAATTCTTTTGCTGGTTGGCCATACAAAACAGAATCCTCACCACTGACAACTTGATAATCAGAGGGTTACTCATTCCCAACTGGTGCATCCTATGCAAAAATGCCTATGAGTCAACTTGATAATCTTGGCCCTTGCTGCGAAGAATGCCTCTCTTGTTTTGTCTTCCAAACGCCCCCCCTCCTAGACTTGAATCGGACCTAACAAAACTTTTCAATATTTCTAATTTCTCTGCCATGCCCCGTAATTCTGTTGACAGGTCTGTCATTAAGTGGGTCTTACCACCTACTAGGTGGCACAAGCTCAATTTCTATGGTGCAGCCAAAGGCAACCCAGGAGTGGCCGACAGAGGAGGAATTCTCAGAAATCACAAAGGAGAAATAATTTTGGCCTTTGCCCAGAACCTAAGAATTCAATCTAACAATATGGCAGAGGCTCGGGCTCTGCTCCAAAGCTTGATCCTCTTGGAAGGTTTGACCATCAATAAACTTATCATATAATGAGACTCGCTACACTGTATAAACTGGCTCAATGGGACTTCTGTGCCTCCTTGGGCCCTTGTTTCAATTTTCCAAGACTATAAGGCTTTAATTGGCAAGTACCCAGAATTAGTCATTAAGCATCAGTACCGGGAAGGAAACAAAGCTGCAGACTGGCTTGCTAACAAGGGTGTTGGTGAACCTGACATTCATGTTTGGAGAGACTCCTTCCCCATTGGCCTAAGGAACGATTCTATAAGTGCCAATGTTTACACAATGTGAGTGGTTGGCAGGCGACCGATTTAGTTTGCTCATGGAACTAGTCGAGTTTTCACATATTTTATTTCTTCTTCTCCTCCTTCGGCCACATTTTGGCAACATGTCATGATATCACAACATCCCTTTCCCCTATGGCCGCGAGGTTGCAACTTGTCACGATATCGCGACACTTCTTTCTCCTTTGGACGCGGTCTTGCAACATGTCACGATATTGTGACACTTTTTCTCTTCGGCCAAGTTTTTGCAACATGTCGCGATATCGTGACACTTTTTCTCTTCAGCCATGATTTTGCAACATGTCATGATATCGTGACACCTTTCCTCTTTGGCTGCATTTTTTCAACATGTCACGATATCACGACACTTTTTCTCTTTGGGCGCTTTCTTGCAACATGTCACGATATCGCGACACTTTTTCTCTTCCGATGCGGTCTTGCAACATGTTGCGATATTGTGACACTTTTTCTCTTCGACTACAGTCTTCTATCATGTCGTGATATCATGACACTTTTTCTCCTTGGCTGCGGTCTTCCAGAATGTCGTGATATCACGACACTTTTTCTCTTCGACAGCGGTCTTCTATCTTGTCGCGATATCGTGACACTTTTTCTCTTCGGCTGCGGTCTTCCATCATGTTGCGATATCGCGACACTTTTTCTCTTCGATAGTAGTCTTCCATCATGTCACGATTTTGCAACACCTTTTCTCTTCGGCAGCGGTCTTCCATCTTGTCACGATTTCGTGACACTTTTTCTCTTCGGCTGCGGTCTTCCATCATGTCGCGATATCGTGACACTTTTTATCTTTGATAGCGGTCCTCCATCATGTCACGATTTCATGAGACATTTTTGTTGCAAGTGTGAACAGGGGTTCACCTAACTAGGCTTAGAAAAATCCCTTTCCTAAGCCTAAGTGTGAACACACCCTATGGTTGTCGGCAATTGTTTTTGTTTCTCCCTAATTCCTATGTTCCTATTCTTCTTCCTAGATTCTCTCCTCCAACTTCCCTTATTCCTCCACGTTTCCTAACTCCCTTATCCCTCCATCTCATCTCCGGCCCCTTATTCCTCCACATCCCATCTCCCTTCACGCTCATCCCCTTATCCCTCCAACTCCCACCTTCCTTCCTTTATTCTCTCCAAACTTCTATCCGCTTCCTCCAAACATATATTAATATAAGCAAAGTGTATTGTTGAATCGAGAGGAGAATTAAATAAAATAATCTAAGTTTATGCTGCATTTGTTTTGACTTCTGCTGCAATATTTCTGACAGCAACCTGCTTCTCGTTCAATAACTGGTATCAGAGCCGACGCTGTGCCAGTTCGGGCATGGATCCCGAGGCACGCGACAGCCGAGGTTTGACCTGTAGGGCACGGTTCCCGAGGTGGGCATGATTTTTGAGGGCACATTTTTTGAGGCAAGCACAGAGGACGAGGATCACGAGCAGGATCGACTCAGATCCTGAGGTGGCTAGACATGTGGCGGCACGAAGAAGGGACACGTGGTGGCAGCAGAGTAGACATGACACGCGAATCGAGGTAGATGTGGCAGCTGAGCTGGCAGAGGAGCAGATCAAGGTAGAAAAAATTTTGCCATGTGGCAATTCGACATTGGTCGACGTGGTAGCGTGGTGGCAGTTTCTGATTGGTCGAAGCGGCGATAAAAAGGAGCAGTTGCAGATCGACCGCCCGAAGGCAGTCGAAGTTTGTTGTGCGGGTTGAGGGTTAAAAACCCTGTCACGCCTGTTTCCTGGTGCATGTGGGATATATCCCACTTCATTTTTTTTTTAAACAAATTGCAGCGCGTTGGTAATAATATTACCCGCGCTCTCGTTGGTTCTCGTCCGAGGCCCTTGGCCTAGCGGACAAGGTCGTTCTCTCGTGGAGTGGAGGTCCGGGGATCGAATCCCGCGGAGGCATAAAACAAGTTTTATTTTATTTTTTCTTCGACTTCGCGCCGCCAAAGAAAATAAAAGGGAGGAGTTCCCTTTTGGTTGCCAGCCGAGCTGCGTGGTGCAGCGGCGAAGGCGCTCCCCTCTTTGAGCAGAGGACGCGCGATCGATTCGCGCAAAGGTAAAATTTTAATTTTTGTTAAAGGTTTTAAAAATTTATTTAATAATTTTTATATTATTTTTTTTATTATCTTTTTTAAATTAGTTTTTTTTTTAACAAAAAAGGTAATTTAAAAAATAATAAAAAGTTATTAAATTTATTTAAAAGGAAAACCTTTATAAAAATTGTTTTTTGCAAACCTTTTGAGAAGTTTTATGAAAAAGAAAATTAATGTGCCCGTGAAATGGTAGATGTTTCGATCTGAAGGGTGCTATAATGCACTACTCTCAATTTTGAAGAGACAGACACCAAAATCCTTTAGCCAAAGGGTTTAAAGTTTAAGACTACACATAGTGTTTTGTCAACTGGAAAATCAGGTGATAGCTCACCTGAGAAAGCCAAATTTAGGATACGAGGCAGATTCAGAAGACAATATCTTCGGACAGAGAATTGAAGAGTCCGAGACCGTGCAATTTGTTTTGGATGTACAATCTGGTGCCAGTTTCACACCAGGTGTACCAACAGCTGAATCGAGTGAGGGCTATACACCACACTCTCCTGAGCCTGAACCTAAACTAGAGGAAGTAGAAGAAGAGGAAGAAGAAGAAGAAGAAGACGAAGAAGAAGCAGCAGAAGAACCAAAGGAAGTGAAACCTGAGATCATCATCATCAGCAGCGACGACGAAGCAGACAACATTGCTCCGCCCATAGGGAGCAATCCTCAAGAAGAAGAACGCCAATACAATGAGCGTTATAAAAATGCGAGATTTGATTTAAATCATTAAATCATTCTATACTGCTTTGTATTTCCAGTTTGCCTCAATAAAAGTTTGTTTTTTAGACATGGCTGCAAACACTAGTCTACCAATCCCTGAATTTAATGGTAGTGACTATGAATACTGGTCTATAAAAATGAAGACCTTGTTGATAGGAAAAGGTCTTTGGGATGTAGTTGAATAAGGCTATACAGAACCAACTGCTACTGAATGGGCAACATTTTCTAATGCTGATAAAAAGACAAGAAAAGAAGCACAAAATAATAATGCTTTTGCCCTATATCACATTCATGCTGCCTTAGATAAAAGTATCTTCCCTAGGGTTGCATCTTATGTAATTGCACAAGATGCATGGAATGCCTTAAAAGAAAGCTATAGAGGTAGTGACCAAGTGAAGCAGGTAAAACTGCAAACCTTGAAACGAGATTTTGAGAATCTCAAGATGCAAGAGAATGAAAGAGTCGGTGATTACTGCGTGCGAGTGAAAGCAGTAGTCGACAAAATGGTCACACTAGGGGAGGATATTAAGCCAGAGATGATGGTGAAGAAAGTGTTGAGAACACTTCTTCCAAAATGGAATTCTATTGCAATAATTATTGAAGAATCAAAAGACTTAACCACATTGTCTTTTGATGCATTAACTGGTTCACTTCTCTCACATGAAGAGAGGTTACAGGAAACTCCTACCACCAGCTATGGAGGAGATGAGAAAGCTTTTGCCACACATGAAGGAAGAGGTAGAGGCCGTGGCAGAGGTCAATAGAGAGGCAGAGGCAGGAATAATCAAAGAGGGGGAACTCCTAACAGAGGAGGATCATCCAACAGAGGTGGAAATAAGAATAGAGGAGGACAACAACAATACAGAGGGAAACAATCTGGCAAAGGAAAAGGAGGAGACAAATCAAAGCAAGTTTGCTACAATTGTGGCAAACCTAGCCATTATGCTCGAGATTGTTGGTCAAAGACTTCACAAGGAAGCAACAACAACCAGAGCAGTCAGTTTGGGAATTTTGGAGAAGAGGAAGAGTCCTCAAATCTCTTTCTTTCTTATGGCCAGATAGAGCAAAATATGAATGATACATGGATTTTGGACACTGGGTGTTCAAATCACATGAGTGGCAAAGAAGAACTCTTTGCTAAGTTAGACTCCTCATACAAATCCAGCATCCGATTGGGAGATGACAAGTCATTGGCAGTTGAAGGCATTGGAGCCATGGAGGTTCCAACGAAAGAAGGCATCAAACAAGTAAGTGATATCTATTACACACCTCATCTTCAACACAATCTTCTAAGTGTTGGTCAGATGCTAGAAAAGAATTATAAGTTGATTTTTGATGAGGGTAAATGCACCATTTTTGATAAGAACAATAGTAATAGAATCATTACACAAGTGCCAATGTCAAAGAATAGATTATTCCCTTTGAAGTTTGGCCAGCCAGGAGGAAATAAGTTAGCAAATGTTGCAATTACCAATCCAAGTGTCCTATGGCACTTGAGATATGGTCATTTGAATTCAACAAGTTTGAAATTGCTAACTTCACAAGCAATGGTAACTAGAATTCCCAAAGTTCAAGATAGTAAGGAATTCTGTGAAGGGTGTGCCTTGGGAAAGCATGCCAGATCGAAATTTCCTCATGGACAAGCATGGAGGGCCAACTATCCTCTTCAGTTGGTACATTCAGACATCTGTGGTCCGATGCAAACCAAGAGTCTAGGTAATCACTCTTACTTCCTACTTTTCATTGATGATTGCACAAGAATGTGTTGGATATATTTTTTGAAGCATAAGGATGAAGCATTTGCATGCTTTGTTGATTTTAAAGCAAAAGTTGAAAGTGAGAGTGGATATTCTATAAAATGTCTTAGATCAGATAGAGGAGGAGAATACTCCTCTAATCAGTTTTTGAATTTTTGTAAACATCACGACATCAAGAGGCAGTTCACTACTGCCTACACTCCACAACAAAATGGTGTAGTAGAAAGGAAGAATCGCACCATTGTGGATATGGCAAGGTTAATGCTTCAGACAAAGCATTTGAGTAATGTATATTGGGGGGATGCAACAAGGACTAGTGTTCACATTTTGAACAGAAGTCCTACTTCAAGTTTGAAAGGGAAGACACCTTACCAAGCCTGGTATGGTAAGAAACCAAATGTGAAGTATTTTAGAGTATTTGGTTCATTGGCATATGCTCACATTCCTTATGAGCTGAGAAAGAAGTTGGATCCAAAGAGTCAGGATTGCAATTTTGTAGGATACTGTGAAAACACAAAGGGTTATAGACTCTACAATCCTACAACTCGAAATATAGTGGTTTCAAGGGATGTGATTTTTGATGAAGGGTGAGAGTGGGGTAAGCCCCAAATATTTAGTGATGTTGAAGCCACTGATGTAGTTGCTCAGCAGGTGCAACCGCAGCTCCCACAGAAAGGAAAGCAGTCTCCGCCCACACATCCACCAAGTCCATCTTCAGATTCAACTGCTTCTCCAAGTCCTTCTCCATAGCGATCAGTAAGTTCCTCACCAATGGATATTGATGTTCCATCCAAAGGTAAAAGAACTTTACAGTATCATCCATCATCTCAGATGTTGGATAAAAAATTTTCAAGAAGATATACTAGGAGTCAAGCTAGTGAAATGGATTTTGTTTTACACAGATTAGAAAGTATGCACTTGTATGGTGATGATGAATCCTAGCAAGAACCCAGAGGAGATCAAGTTAACTATGCTTTGTTAACTAGTGCATAGCTTGAACCTTCTAGTTATGAGAAGGCATGTACTCAGAAGATTTGGCAAGATGCCATGAAAGAGGAGATAACATCTATAAAAAACAAAAACACTTGGGAGCTCGTGAAGCTTTCGAAAGGAAAGAAATGTGTTGGCTGTAAATGGATCTTCAAGACCAAGTTTAATGCTGATGGAAGCATTGAGAAGCACAAGGCAAGATTAGTGGCAAAGGGTTTTACTCAGAAATATGGAATAGATTATGAAGAGACTTTTGCTCCTATAGCCAGACAGGAGACAATTAGAACAGTTCTTGCCTTAGCTGCACACAAAGGATGGAAAGTCCAACACATGGATGTGAAGAGTGCATTTCTCAATGGTTACTTGACAGAAGAAGTGTATGTTGAGCAACCACAGGGATTTGAAGTACAAGGTAAGGAACACCTTGTTTACAGATTGAAGAAGGCACTCTATGGCCTTAAACAGGCACCAAGAGCTTGGTACTCACGCATTGATGGGTACTTCAAAGATTATGGGTTCACCAGGAGCAAAAATGAACCCACACTCTACTACCTAAAGCAAGGTAAAGACATCCTCATAGTTTTTTTGTATGTGGATGATCTCATTTTTATGGGTAGTAATGAAAAAATGAATAGGGAGTTCAAACACTCCATGATGACACAGTTTGAGATGAAAGATCTTGGATTAATGCATTACTACCTTGGAATGGAGGTTCATCGATCGGATACGAGGATCTTCATCTGTCAACATAAGTATGCTCAGGACATGATCAAGAATTTTGCTATGGAGCATTGCAAACCAGTTGCAACTCCAGTTGGACATGGGATCCAATTAAGCAAAGATGATGGAGCACCAAAAGTTGATGTGACCACTTTCAAAAGTATGGTTGGGAGTTTGATGTTTCTCGCCAACACCAGACCAGATATTCAGTATGTTGTATCTCTTGTTTCTAGATTTATGTCTAACCCCTCTGAGCTACATTTGCAGGCAGCTAAAATAATTTTGAGATATGTGAAGGGTACATTAGATTTTGGAATCCAGTACCATAAATGTAACACTATCAAGCTTGTAGGCTTCAGTGATAGTGATTGGGGTAGCAATATTGATGACAGAAAGTCAACATCAGGAAACTGTTTTAGTCTTGGATCAGGACTAATAACTTGGAGTTCAAAAAATTAGATAGTAGTAGCGTTATATTCAATAGAAGCAGAGTATATAGTGGTTACTTATGCAAGTACTCAAGCCTTATGGCTAAGGAAAGTACTAGAAGAGATTGGAGAACAGCAAAGTGGTCCAACCAGAATCTACTACGACAACATCAGTGCCATTCAGTTGGCATATAATCCTGTCCACCATAGTAGAACAAAGCATTTTGATATGAAGTATCACTTCATCAGAGATATGGTGGAACATGAAATTGTTGAGATTCAATATTGTCACACTTTGGAGAATGTTGCAGACATCTTCACCAAGGCGATGACTAAAGCTCAATTTGTAAAGCTGAGAGACTGTGTAGTCAGTCCTCTCAACTTTAAGGGGGAGAATGTTGCAAGTGTGAACAGGGGTTCACCTAACTAGGCTTAGAAAAATCCCTTTCCTAAGCCTAAGTGTGAACACACCCTATGGTTGTCGGCAATTTTTTTTTGTCGGCAATTGTTTTTGTTTCTCCCTAATTCCTATGTTCCTATTCTTCTTCCTAGATTCTCTCCTCCAACTTCCCTTATTCCTCCACGTTTCCTAACTCCCTTATCCCTCCATCTCATCTCTGGCCCCTTATTACTCCACATCCCATCTCCCTTCATGCTCATCCCCTTATCCCTCCAACTCCCACCTTCCTTCCTTTATTCTCTCCAAACTTCTATCCGCTTCCTCCAAACATATATTAATATAAGCAAAGTGTATTGTTGAATCGAGAGGAGAATTAAATAAAATAATCTAAGTTTATGCTGCATTTGTTTTGACTTCTACTGTAATATTTATGACAACCTGCTTCTCATTCAATAATTTTCTCTTCGGCAGCGGTCTTCCATCTTGTCATGATATCACGACACTTTTTCTCTCTGACTGCGGTCTTCCATCATGTCACGATATCGTGACACTTTTTCTCTTCGACAGTGGTCTTCCATTATGTCGCGATTTCGTGACACCTTTTCTCTTCGGCCACGGTGTCTCTTCTTGTCGCGATATCATGACACCTTTTCTATTCGACAGTGGTTTTGAATCATGTCGTGATATTGCGACACTTTTTCCCTTCGATCGTGATTTTGCAACATGTCGCAATATCGTGACACATTTTCTCTTTGGCCTCGATGATGCAGCATGTCATGATATCATGACACTGTTTCTCTTCGACCATGATTTTGCAACATGTCATGATTTCGTGACACTTTTTCTCTTCAGCCGTGTTTTTGTAATCTGTCATGATTTCATGACACTTTTTCTTCTTTGGTCGTGATAACGTTGCTTGTCATGATTTCACGACTCTTCTTCTCTTCTAGCACCAACCTTCCAACATGTCGCGATATCGCGACACTTCTTTTCTTCTGGCAGCAACCTTGCAACTTGTCGCGATTTCATGACACTTTCTCTCCTTCGGCTTCAATGCTGCTTCTTGTCACAATTTCGTGACTTCTCTTCCTCTCTTGGATGCAATGGTGCAACATGTCGCGTTTTCGCAACATCATTTCCTAACTGGTCATGATTTCGCGACATGCTTCCTCGTGTGGCATTTTGCTCATTCTTTGATCTTTATTTCTTGGACCACCTTAGTCACTCTGGAAATCATGTAATCTCTTGTACAAGGTTCAAGGACCTTTCAACACCCTTTCAACCTATTAAAAAAAAAAAATTCTTGAAGAAAATAAAAGTCTCAAGCCCCCTCAAGTCCAAGGTAGGGGAAGAGGAAAAAACTTGAAAATTTCCAAATGAAGACCATATATTGGAATGTAAGGAAGCTCAATGGCATTCTTAAATAGTTATTATTAAAATATTTAAGAAGATATTTTGGTCCCACTATTCTTATTTTACAAGAAACTAAAGTCGATGAAGTTTTGTCTGAAAAAATTGCCCTCAAAATCTGGAAAAGGAAGAAGCAGTTTTTTGCAAATCCAGAGGAACCTCAGGTGGTCTTCTTTGTATCTGGAATCCAGGGAATGTGGAAGGAAAGGTTATTCAATTAGGAGAAAGGGTAATGAGCATTCTTTTTAAGGATAAGGTTAGTGACCTTTCTTGGATTTTAACAAACATGTACACCTCTAATTTTGTACCTGGGAGAGCTAATCTATGGAATTTTCTCAATAATTTCAAGGAAGCTTTTCAAGATATTCCATGGATAGTGGTGAGGGAATTTAATACCCCTCTTTACCCCTCTGACAAAAAATGGGGAGCAAGAATTTCAGAAAGAAGTATGGAGGACTTTCAAGATTTCATCAACAACAACAATTTATTGGATGTCAAATTGAAAAATACTAAATTTACTTGAAGCAACAGGAGGTCTAGAAATCAACTCATAATGGAAAAGCTTGATAGGTTTTTTCTATCACAAGAAGCAATACAATATTTTGGGGATGCCAATATGTTATTCTTGCCTCATATTAGGTCTGACCATAGTCTGATTATACTTGAAATTAAATATACTTCAAAGCTATGTGGATGCACCACCCTGATCTTAGAGACAAAATTTCTCAGTGGTGGCAATATTCTTGTTAGGGCGGGCCTTCATTTAGATTAGCACACAAACTTAAAGTGGTGAAATAAAATCTAAGGATCTGGAATAAAGAAATTTTTGGAAATATTTTTGAAAACAATAAAGTCATCTCTAAAAGGTTATCATCCATTGAGAAAAAAATCAAAGAGGGATTACCTGACCCTTCCTTACAAACAGATGAAAAGAAAGCCCTTGCTGAGTATCATAATGTTTTAGCCTATGAGGAGATGTTTTGGAGGTAAAATTCTAGAGCTACCTAGCTGAATGAAGGTGACACTAACACAAGATTCTTTCATGCATCTACCTTAAGGAACAGAAGCCACAATAGAATTAAATAACTTGTTAGAGATGATGGATATTTCATTTCTAGCCCTGATGAGATTATAAATGAAGTGGTTTCCTATTTTTAAAACCTTTTAGGAGAAGAACACTATAGTTCTACCTTAGCTTCAGAATCAATGCTTTACCATATTCCTCATTTAATTTTTTATGACTTGAATGGGACGTTGATTAAGACTTTCACAGATGAATAAATCAAAGAGGCTCTCTTCTCAATGAATCCTAATAAAGCTCCAGGTCCGGATGGGTTTTCACCTCATTTTTTTTAGGCATTTTGGGATATTGTAGGTTTTGATGTATGTGCTACTATCAAGGAATTTCAATTCAAAAAGCATATTCCAAGAATTTTTAACTCTAATTTTATTGCTTTAATCGCAAATATTCCTGCTTCCAGATCTATGATGGATTTTAGACCTGTTAGCCTTTGTAATGTTGTTTATAAAATTCTGACCAAGGTGATTGCAAACAGAATGAGGAAGATCCTTCCTGTGTTTATTGATGTTTGTCAGGGCAGTTCAGCCCCTGGAAGGTCCATCCTTGATGGTTTCATAATAGTACATGAATCCCTCCATTCATTAGTCTAGACCAAAAAACTTACCTTTGCTCTCAAGTTGGATATGAACAAGGCCTATGACCGTATAAACTAGAGCTTTATCTCTACTATTCTCCAAAAATTTGGTTTTCATCATGAATGGATCAAGCTTTTGGAAGGATATTTTATGAAACCTTAGTTTTTAGTCCTTGTTAATGGTGCTTCTGTTGGATACTTTTAAAGTAAAAGGGGCTTAAGGCAAGGTGATCCTATCTCTCCCATGCTATTTATCATTTTTGCTGAAGCCCTTGGGAGGTCAATCAAAGTTGCCTTTAATATTGGTATTATTTTAGGAATAAAAGCATCATCGCAAACACAGGTAGTCACACATCAACAATTTATGTATGATACTTTTTTGTCAACTCTTGCATTAGTTTTTGAGTCTAATGTCATAAAACATATCCTGGAGCTATATGAGGATGCAGTGGGGTAGAAGGTAATTTTAAAAAAAGTAAAATTTATTTCTTTAATACTCCCATTCAGAGGTAGATTAATATTTCTAGGATTCTTGGATGCTTAGTGTCTACTATTCCATCCACATACTTGGGCCTTCCTTTATTCACAGGTAGAGCTACTGATTCCATGTGGACTAATGTAATTGAAAGAATTTAGAGGAAGCTGGCTGGATGGAAAGGGAATCTATTATCTCAAGCTAGCAAGGTAGTTCTCATGATATTTTCCATTCAAAGCATACCTGTCTATTTTCTCTCCGTTTTTAAAGATCCTGCAAGTGTTTAAAATAAAATTGAACAGATCCAAAAGAGGTTTCTATGGACTGGTTCTAAATATAAGAAATGTTTTCATTTGGTGTCCTGGGATAGGGTTTGCAAACCAAGGGACTTTGGAGGTATTGGGCTGAGGAGAATCCATTATTTAAACAAGGCCCTCTTGGACAAGCAAGCATGATGTCTGTTGAAAAATGCAAATGTAGAATGGATTACTATAATCAGAAGAAAGTACCTACAAGAAAATGATTTCTTAAGTTATTCCTTTCCTCCCAGGGGATCAATTTTCTAGAAATCAATCCTTCAAACCAAAAACTTGCTAAGCAGAGGGCTATGTTGGAAACTAGGAAATAGAAGAAACATTGATTTCTGGGACCACAAATGGTTAAATGACTATTCCCTCTTCGTAGACCCCATCCTTTCAACCCTCAAAGCTTAGACGAATGAAGTTTTTGATACCAAAGTTGTAAATTTCATTACTTTGTCAAACAATAGAAGAGTATGGAAGCCAATAATGAACAATGATCTCCCAGGGGCATCAATAATATTGGAGAATGAATTAAGACAGTCTTTACTCCCTTCTAGCATGCTTGAGGACTAGATTATATGGGAAGCTTTAGAAAATGGGGAATTTTCTATCAATTTTGCTTATCTGATGCTTATTGATAATGATGAACTTACTTTCCCTCACCTAGAAGTTTGGCCCAAAAGCATCATTCCGAAGGTTGTTTTTTTTGCATGGCTAGCCATCCAAAATAGGATCCTCACCATGGATAACTTAATAAAAAGAGGAGTGATTATTGTTAATAGATGTTATATTTGTATGTCTGAGTGGGAGTCTATTGATCATTTGTTTATGTATTGTAATTTTTCTATCTTAATATTGTCAGGTCTATTACAAGTGTTTCATATTTATTGGGTCCATCCTCAATCCATGTTTGACCTGTTTGTCCAGTGGCCTTCTCCCTTTTTGAACAAGCATCTCAGGTGTATGTGGAAGATCTGCCTGCATCACTACTTGTGGCAAATATGGTTGGAAAGAAATAGTCGGGCCTTCTTGGATAAGGTTGCTCAATTGTCCTCTATCCTATCAAAAAATTTAGTATATGCTAATGAGAATGCCTATTTAGTGCCTACAATGTCTAGACCTCTGAATCCTTTTGAAGCCTCATTAGTCTAGCATTTAAACTTACCTCTCACTGATGGCCTCAATCATCCTCGAGTCTATCCTAGAACCATGATCACATGGACCCCACCACCCTAGGGTGGATTAAGTTAAATTTCTATGGGGTGGCTAAGGGAAACCCAGGTGAAGCAGGGACTAGAGGCTTACTCAGAGACCATAAGGGTGAGGTGCTAATAGCTTTTGTTGAACATATTGGAGCTCAAACTAACAATGTTGTTGAAGTGAGGGCATTTTGGAGGAGCCTAAAGGTGACAAATAATTATCTAGGGAAACTATTAGTGGAAGGTGATTCTCTCATTATTATAAATCTTCTAAAGAACACTAAGAGAGCTCATTGGAGATTTCATGACTACATCCAAGAAGCTAGGGCTCTGATTCATGATTGACCCTAAGCCAAAATTTCACATACCTTCTGAGAAGCAAACATGGTAGTTGATAGGTTGGTGAATGATAGTATTGTAGTGGCAAACTTGATCACATGGACTACAAATATTCCTCATGCAGTATCAACAATGATAGAAAATTAAAAAGTTAAAAATGAAAGGCTTAGAGTGGATCAATGAAAAAAAATGGAGGTATTTTTCAAAATATTTTTTGAACCTTATAATGGCTTTGGTCATATTTGATTTTTTATTTCATGTGACTAGTGTTTTTTGTAGTTGGTGTGGCACTGATATAGTTTCATTATCTACAAATTCATGCATGGGAAACATATCCTTTGGAATCATAACAAAGTGTTGGAGATCCCTAATGATGGGGTACCGGACCCCACTGTAACAGTCTTGAAGAAGATGGTGATTTCATCAGCCTCCAATATTATCAACCAGTTAAAGAGTTTGTCTGGCCTCATTAGTGTAGTTGTTGATTTTCGTGATTCTCTAAATATTTTTTTTTATAGTGAGCAGTTCCAAGGGCGTGAGGAGTTGAAGGCAAAATCTAAAGTTGATGGCAAGGAGGAATCTAAGGATGAGGATGATAAGGAGTCAGATGGGAAGACTGACTGCTTGGTCTCCTGGCTGTCCATTATGTGGGATGTTTGTTTGACTATATTATACTATTTTTTATGGGCACAAGCGACCCTACGTGACGTTTGCATGATAAGTTTTTCTCATTGTTAGTTATGTTTTACATATTTATTTTATGTTGGCTATAATTTTAGGCTTCCATAGTTTATTTTGGTTGTCTTCAGATGGAAGAGTAGGGCTTAGCCCTTGTTGTTAGATTAAACTTGTAGGGTTTGGCCCTTGTTCGGTTGGTCAGTGGACCCTATTTTGTAAAATGGTTTTGTGTAAACCAATTAAAACCCGGTGTTAATTATAACAGTCTCTTAGTTACCAAAAAAAAATAATCAACATAGTGAACAAGAATATAAATTAAAAACCTACAATATATAACTAGAAGTAAAATAAACCCTAATGACACAGTCATGTCAAAATGGGTTATGTAAATTGTTTTTATAAAAATTAAAATGAAAATAAAATTTAAGATTTACAAGTCAACAAGATATAAACATTACAAAAGCAAATAATATAATCATTAAATAAATTAAAATTAGATTATGTGATTATGGTTGGCATAAGAATATTAGTATGTATCCATTCAAATTTTAAAATGAATAGCATTCAACCATAAGCTAATATTGAAAACATAAGTCCATATGGGACACTAAGCTAGTTTGGCTTTGGAATATTTATTTTGGGAGACCTAGGCTTAAACTATAATGAGGTGTGTGTCCTCCTCTCTCCCCCCTAGCTTCTTAGATTGACACCTGAGTCAAGTCAGGTGTTCTTGTGTTTTCTATCAATGAGGTTCCATTTGTTCATGATTGGAAAGATGTTCCTAGCACTTCTCTTCTAGATAGGGATCAGGTTTAATGCCAAAGTCCCTTGATGATAATGTTGGGTGGGATTCAGTCCTAGTGGTGGTTAAACCTGTGTAATGGTTCTTCACCATTGTGGGAATTCCCATTTTTTTAAATTTTTATCTTGTGGTGTGTGCTCAACCATCATTTTTTGGTTGATGGTGTTTGCCATGTGAAATTTTCATTTACCTTTTTTTTGTTTATAAAAATGTATTCATAAAAAAACATATTAAAAATAATAATAAATGCATGACAAATGCTTTTAAAACTATATAGCTTATATTTTAAAATTTATCCCTTTATTTTAAAACTTTTCATATAGTGTGTGTCTATTAATATTTCACAATTTTATTTATTTCAACAAAATTACTAGAATAAAAATCATACCCAAGTTTGAAACTATATTAGTGCCTCTCTTGCAAAATATCTATAAATATGATACTCATCATGGGAAGTATCAATTACAGAAAAATAGGGGTTAATAACTTGACTACAGGTTTTGAACATACATGGAAGAGTCATATGCGATAATGGAACTAAAAAAAAGGATCTACTTTGATCTATGGTAAAATGGAAGTGTCCAAGAATTGGGTTTATCAAAATTAAATTTGATAGTGCTTTTAAAGAAAATATAGGAAAAGTTGGTGGAGGTGGTGTTTTTGGAAATAGTGAAGGCAAAATTCTTCACACTTATTCAGAATCATATGGAACTTCAACTCACAACTATACAGAGGCTAGGGCACTTCTTACAAGGATTAAAATTGTAGTAGAAAAATGATAGAAATATGTTTCAATTGAGGGGACTCACAAATTATCATAAATGCTATTAACAAAAAAGGATGTGGATACTAGATAAAAAATAATATTATTATTGATTTTCATCATATATTACTAAAGAAAATCTCCTTAGTAGTGTGAGCATATTTATAAAGAAGGAAATTGAGTAGTAGATAAATTATTGAATTATGATGTTGATCTTCATCTCGATGAAATTCAAATTTTAGAAGGCAACTGGCCAAGTGAGATTTTATGTCTTAATAAAAATGACTTCAAGGAGTTGATTGTGAAAACATAGCACTTTGAGAAAGTTGAAGAATATTTAAGAGGAGTAGTAAAGGTTTAGGATTAGGGTTAGGGTGATGGAGAATGTCAAGCAGTTCTCCAAGAGTAGGGAACATCAGAAATTTGATTCTCCTAAGGGTGGGAAATCATACATACTACTCGATGAGCAACATAGAGTAGGGAACATCAAAATTTTATTCTCTTGACGGTGGGAAATCTTAAATCGATGATGAGGATTTCAGCCACAAAGAAGATGCTAAAAATCTGGATGGGGATTTGGAAACCTCCAAGGTTGGGAGAAACCCCCATCAAACCCTCCTTGGAATTCCCCTTATGATACCTTTGCGAATAAAGTCCAATTCGATTTAGGATCATCCATACCCATCAATCAATATTTAATCCCTCTCACAATTTCTAGCAAAGTGGTCATCATTCGACCTGAGGTAATGGCACCTTTAATTTTTCAAGAATCCCTATCTTTGGTCAGGAAGTTTTTTGGCACATGTACAAAAATTGAGTCTATTTGAAAATGGGCTTTCATAAAATGGTGACCCAGTGGTAATCTATATTTGGTTGCCCTTCCTAGAGGTTTTTTCATGATCAAGTTAAGTAACCCAAAAACAGGTCGAATCCTCACTGGTAGGCCTTGGTTCTTAGGTCGAAGAAGTCTCTTCTTGAGAAGGTGGGGAGAGGATTTTGACCCTAATACTCAGAGCATAAATATGGCACCAATTTGGATTAGACTTCCTGGTCTACTAGCTTAGTTTTGGTACACTAGGATTCTTAAAGGTATAGCTCAAACCATTGGAGAACTGGTTGCCATAGATTCAACTACTAAAGCAAGAACTCGACTAATTTATACCCGCATCTGTGTCACTACAAATATGGACTCAGAGCTCCCCACCTATGTTGATCTCACTTTAGGGTCCTATCACAGGTGACAAGCAATGGAGTATGAGAATAAACCAGCATTTTACATTGAATGCCAAAAATAGGGGTACCTCAAAACTCAATGCCCATCTATGAGGAAATAAATGAAAAAGGATGAAATCGATGACATGAAAGGCCTTGGAAGTGGTTAGACTGCATAATATTTCTAGAGAAAGAATATGATTGATAAGGGAAAGAAAGAAACCACTCAACCTTGGGCACCTTCACATTCTGAGAACATTCCCAATCAGGTACACCCCTTAATTGAGAGTCCTAATCCTTTCTTACCTCTAAGTGACCAAGTCATCAAAACCATAGTTACAATTTTTTTTGGAGCCCCTGAGCCCCCTAGTATCCCTACTGAAGACTCAGACCAAATTTGTGATGTCCCTCCATCCCCCATCAGATCTAGTCCCTCATGTCCCCAGTCCAACACTAGGAGTCAAGAAAAATCTGAGACTAATGTGGGCAACAATAAAAAGAAAGGCCAACCCTCCCATGGCCCTGGACATATTTTGAATAGTATAAAAGCTTCCACTGATCCTAATAAAGTATTTTATCTTATGAATGAGGAGTCTCTTTCTCTTGAGACTCTAGATTTTGAGCCTCTTCAAAAGAAATGCTCGGTTGATGTTGGCAATGTTAAGAAGAAAGGATGCTTACCCAAAAAGGGTCTAAGTTCTAAAGGATCTAAGTGGTAAACTTTTTTTGAAATATGGATGGATCTAGGATGCAAATGCCCAAATTGTAAGGTATCAACTCATCAAGTGGAGGAAACGATGGTGAGCGGGTGTTCTCAAAAATTTGATGATGAACCCTCCTTGGATTGTGAACTCCTTGCTTCGATGAAGAAAAATTTAAGACGAGGTAAAAATTCATAAAGCGAGTTTCTTGTTCCTTTCTTCTGTAAAAATAATTTTATTATTTTTCTTCTGTGGTAGAGGTTCTTCCTCCTATAAAGTGGTAAGATATGAAAATACATTTTAGCACTTTAATATCATGAGGTATTATCTAGTTGTAACAAATTTTGTAGGATATTCATTTTTATAAAACTAATTGTTGGGCATTGAATTGCACCAAGTTTACTTGATACTGCAGCTATCTATCTTCCTGCTTTCTACTTAGGCTTGCACCCAATAGCTGTATCTTAGCACTCAAAATTGGATGGATTAACGGGTTTCAGATCCAACCTCCAGAGTAGGTTGGTTCCTTGTCAACTTAGCATATTTTTGACACAATTATGCTTAATTAGGGCTTGTATTTTAGGGTAGGAAAAGTGTAAGGTTAGATAAATATAGATATTAGTGGACGGATAGGTTAACAACATTGCATTACCATAAAAAGCTTCCAAAAAACCATATTAAAGATATACATCTAGATCAACTTTTATCCCAAGATAGCTCATTTCAGATATTAAAGCATAACAAACAAATGTTACATCAAGCAATTTCAATATCTAGGAAATGATAATCTAAATAATAGAATTCACCAAAATCCAGATTTTACAGAAATGCACCTTCTAATAACAAAAAAGAAACTTCAAAGCATATTTTAATTACTCATAATAGCTAGTAATCCATGATCGACAAAAAATAACCATATAAGTATTTATAGAAATACAACTATGAAATTTGAACCTCTAACATCCAACATAGAAACACAGCCTTGAGGCAAATATCAATGTATTAATCCTTGCATTCAGTCCTTCAAAAATATTTATAGTAGTACAGGAAAACATGCTAGAGCCGACCCTTGAAATAGAGGGTTCAATCTCTATTTATAGTTTTCATATCATAATATTCAAGAAACAATACATTCAATCTTGTTACAACAGCTCAACAAATAGTTTAGCTAGCATTAGTTGATTTGTTCAAACTCCAAAAAATCTTCTAGAAGGGCATCCACCATGGCTATTCAGATTCTTTGTAACTTGATGATATACCAGAAGAATTGAAGTTCAGAACCTTCCACACATCCCGTTGATATTTCTTGAGAACAAATTGTTATCGTTGATCTGTAACTGCTTCTGGTTAGCTCTTCTTGAAAATATTTTACATTTCATATTCTAGCTGCACAACATGGTTTTGGTGCAAAAACCTTTTAAATAGTCAAAATTTGATAGGCCAACCTCCACCATTGATTCTCCTTATTGGATAACTCATATTAAATCTAACATGAGCTGAAAGCCATCCCGCTCGTTTCCTCAGTCATCAAAGTCTTCAATCCGGATCCACAACATTAAAACCTTGAATCCACTCTGGGATATTTTATCTTCTGCCTTGTCTTTGTTAATCCACACTTTTTCATCACTGATGTCATCATATCCTCATGACTTTTGTAGATTTTAAAGATAATGCAAATCCGGACCGGAGTCAAACACTTAGATTATTTTACCTTTTTGCCTTATCTTCATTCTAGAAAGAGAATCCTTGTTCATTTCTTAGATCACCAATCCGCACATTTTTACCATTGACGTCATCACTTCCTCGTGAATTTTATGGATTTTGAAAATTTCTTCAATTCGAAATGGAAATCAAGAAGGCTCTTCTGGAGCGAGAAGCAAAAAGACTTTCTGGAATCGGACATACGATAAGAACCAAATCCACACTTTTTATTGTTGACATCACCATCTCTTACAAACTTTTACAGATTCGAAACCCATCATTATTCCAGACCCAGAATGGAGTTTTTGAAATGTGTTCAAACCTTAAAAATTGAATATATCCCAGTGGACTCATACCATCAACCTGATACCACAACGGAATATCAGTCTTACCACTTAGTCAAAACTTTACCATATGGTCTTTTTTGGTCTACATTTTTGCACCTCCTAGGTGGATTTACTCACAAAGCCAATCGAATCCAGAGTCTTATCCATTGGGCTACAAATTCAAAACAATACTAACCCTTGAAATTATGTTTTAAAGAATGATTTCCATGCAAACCCTACCCTCTGAAAACCCAAATTTTGTCTAGAGGGTAGAGGGTCACATCGAAACCATACCAAGAACATCATAGGACTTATTGATTCAATCAAAGACTATGTTCATAACCTCAGTATTATTAAATCTATATACAATACTCTCTTATTTATAAGGCTTTATCCCAGAGCATACCTCCATACAAAATTGATGTTCTGAAGGCCTCACACCTTTATGGATTATTTCTGACAGTTGTCAGAATAACAAACAATACAAAACATATGTCTTAGAAATACAAAACTTATGATATATGTACAAACCAATATAAAATGATTTTAAGCATGACCCCTTCCCGGGCCTATAATTGCTCCGCATTATTCTTATTCTCCCACTACTTCTTCATCCCTGTCTTCTTCTGGAGACTATACTCCCTGATCATTCTTACCAGATGTATCTCCAAATAACTGAACCATCACATCTAGAGACTGAAGAGCTTCCTTCCAGGCTTCTTCAGAGGGATTGGAAGTCTCTTTGAGCTGCTTATAAACATATTGCAACTTTCCAATATCTTCATAATCAGTAGTGTTTCCTCTAGTTACCAGATCCTCCATAAGATCTCTCAATCTAGTATAGCCCATAATCAACTTAGTAGCTTGTTCTTGCGATAATGGTTCTTCTAGTGAATCGATTTCAACTACATTTTGTAAGCTATCTCTTATGATTTGCTGGACATCTTATATGGATAACAAGCTATGGTCCTTCTTCCAAAGTCCCTTGAAACTGACCTGAATCATTTCTTGATTTGTCTCAACAATTTCTTTAACCACCTTGTCTATCCGGTCAAACAACAACCAGGCTCTTTGAATTACCTTGTGCTTATTTATCACTATCTTGGAGGCTACCCTGGATAGATTCCATTCTCTATTAGCAATTGGTTTAGCTATATTAATGAGACTCCTTGCAACCAACCTGTATATTTTATCCATCGGAATAACCATGGGTTGTAACTCACCAGTGATTTGATCCAAGTCCTTCTGAATAGCAGATAGCAGTTGGCTGGCATCTTTCAAATATTCAATAATTAGCTGAAGACCTAAACATTTCTCTTGAGCATCAAGAAGTAACTCTTTCTTGATCTTCTTCAAACTTTCTTTAGAAAATCCCAAGGACTTGGCTCTCTCAATCTGAAGTTGCTATTTTAAATCTTGAATCTCCTTTGCTTGATCTTCATTCAGCTTCTTTTGCTCCTCCAGCTGGTTTTTCAACTCATTAGCCTTCTGGAACCTTTCCTGCCAACCCTTAGCTTCTTTCTTGAGAGCCTTCTCTACCTCCTTTTGATCATTAATGCTCTTTTTTAATATTTCAACTTGTTGCTTCAGCTTATTTACCTTATCCATTTCTATATCAATTTTTACATAAAAGGTCTCCAAATGAGCCTTAGCCATACCTAATTCATCTTCAGCAGGAAGCTTATCAATGTCCTCTATAATTTATTCTGATTTATAATATTTAGCAGTCATCTCATTTTTAGGCTTGCTCACCTGAGGGATCAAAGATCTTGAAATTCTTTACCTAGTGACAGGATTGACATACATGCTCTTCCTGGTTACAGCCATCCGGCTAGAAGGCTTGGTGAGTTTTTCTACCCAATAGTCATTTATATTATGCATGGCATCTTGCCCTTGAGATGCAACAATAGACCTTGAAGCATCAACAACCAAAGGAGACAATGGCATTAAAAATATGAGGGCAGACTGGCTAGTTATTGGTGGTGGTGAAGACATTTTGACAGCAACCTCTATTACAATAGTAGATTTTGTGGCTATTGCTACTGATGATATAGGTAAATTCACAAAAATAGGAACCAAACTGATAGTAGAAGGAATGGAGAGACTAGGAATGCAATGTCCTACAAATGGTAGTAACAAAATAGATGGGGGTATAATGATGGATGACATCACAATAGAAGCCTCAGAAGTAGAAGGTGTATTTGAAGGAGATTGAGATATGACAGAACTGATTGGTACTTCCATTGATACTGATTGTATGAGGGGAGAACTGTGAGGTGAAGGAGGTGAACTTGACACATTATTTTGATTTGAAGAGGAGGGAAATTATTTTGGGGAACCAGGAAGCTCATAAGTGGAAGAGGGATTAGAAACCATACCTACACCTATAGATGTAGGGTGTTCTTGTTCAGCCTCTATTTCAAACTGTTGCTCCTGCTCAGTTAATCCTTCTGTAGCAGGGACAGTCACTTCTTCAGCAATTGCTTCTGTTTCCACTTTTTGCATTTTTGAAACTTCCTTCTCCTCTATTTCTGAGGTCTTCCTAGTTATTTTATGAATTAGTCAAAAAGCATCCATCTCAGCTTCAAAATCCTCTTCTGATAAATCTCCTTGTACTCCCCCAAACAATACTGATCGCTTGACAATAGGTTGTGGATTTATCAAAGCTGCAGGAGTAAAATAAAGTGTCCTAAACTTGATGTTATCATATTTTATTTCCTAATCAACCACTTTATCTTTCATCCATCCTCCTAAAGACAAACATTTAGGCCTACATTTTGCCTTAATGACCGAGATGCTAACAACTTTTCCCTTAGGAACTCTCATTTTACTCAACATCCTAGCCCCCTTAGGAAATATCTCCACTTGTTTAGTAGTAGGATTAAAAGTTTCTACTACTCCGGAGGATTTTACAAAGTCTTATGGATTTGGAGGAGGTTGGGAAGGCTCAGAATCACCTGTTAATACAATGTGTCTTACATCTTTCATCCTCCAAGTATCAACATTTTCATCATATCTTTTCGAAAACTCTTTATCAATTGGCATTCCAAAATTCATTTCAGATTTTCCAATCTCAATCCTCATATGCCACCAATCCATAATCTTGGCATCCTCCCATGGCCCATTATAATCCTCTTCCCCTTGCTCTGTAGCTTCCTTTTTCTTTGCAGATTTCAACTTGGAAGAGGGCTTAGTCTTCTTTGTCATTTTTCCTTTGATTTTATCAATCATTTCTTCAGTAATCTGATGATCAGGATTATAGTCAGGGTCAAAATCTTCAACCTGTTCATAAAAATCTAACCATGGAGGCAATTGTCTCATTTTGGAGACATCCCACTCCAATAAAGTAGTCTAAAATCAAAACTGCATAATGTTTATTTACAGGGGTTTAAATAGAATAGTACAGCAGAGCAATAAGCTGCAACATATCGACATGCATAGGATCAATGTCGAGTCATGTCGGCATAACAAACTAAGTGCCAAGTTGTGTCAGCAAGACATGTCGATAGAGGATGTCGGAAGTCTATCGGTAGAGCATGTTGATAATAAAACTTAGGAAAATAAAAAAATATTAAACCTAAGCTAATATTAAACCTCATAATTCATCCCAAAAAAAGAATCATTAGACTCCAATGCTTTTATCAAAGAGGGAAAATCTCAAGACAGAATATGAGAAAAAATTCAGTGAGTCTGACGTGGAAGCTGGCCATGATGGGCCACTAGATAAGAAGTAGAAGTACCCTGGTGAGTCTGCCTAGTCTTCCTATCAAAGAGTGTATCAATATGAAGTGGAAGGTGTGCATCTGGAACCACATAAACAGGATGACTGATAGCTGGAGAATATTCTAAGTTATAATCATAGTATGGCTTCAAGAGATCAACATTGACGATGTCATGAATGCCAAGATGAGTCGAAAGATCAAGGTGAAAGGCATTCTCAGAAATCTGTTGAAAAATGGTGTAGGGCCCATAACAAAGAGGTTTGATATTGCTATGAGTCTTGTCCACAAAACGCTATTTATCCAGATAAAACCAAAATTTGTCACCAACCTAAAAGTGATAAGGAGTGCGGTGTCGGTCCATCTATTGTCTCTACTTTTGTTGAGTCTTATGTAGAATCTGAACCACCTTGGACTGAAGACTCTGCAAATGCTGTATAAAAGAGTTAGCCTTATCTTGCTCCTTCTGACTGTGCAATGTAGCAAAAGAGGGCAAAGACAAAGGCAACTCATATGGAGCCAAGGGCTGAAATCCAAAACAAGTCTCAAAAGGAGAGTGTCCTATAGAACTGTGAACTACTCTGTTGTAGGCATGCTCAATGTGAGTGAGGCTCAAATCCCATCTGGTAGGAGTGGAATGATGATAAATCCTCAAAATTTGAACAAGAGTATGATTAACTACCTCTATCTGCCCATTGAACTGTGGGTGATAAGCCATAGAGAAGTTAAGGGATACTCCTAAGATCTTCCAAAGAGATCTCCAAAAGTGACCCATAAAACATGAGTCGTGATAAAAAATAATGCTAGTTGGAAGACCAAATGAGCGCCAAACTATCTCAAGGAATAGCTAGGCCAAATCCTGTGCAGAACTCGTCTTGTGATATGGAATGAATTTGGCCATCTTACTGAATTGGTTCACAACCACAAAAACATAATCGTGTTGTCTAACTATCATCAAAAAACCACTCAAAAGCATCAATGTTACAACTTGCAAAATATGAAGAAGAAATCCCTAGTTGTAAAGCCTTCTAATGAGGAAACCCAAGAGGGTCCCATTGAGGCTACAGGGGAAAAGAAGACATACAAGGAGTTAGCAGGGTTAAACAAACTAACCCTCATGAATACTTCTCAAAGTGACCATGAAAACTTGTTTGTAACCACGGTACACTTGAATGACTCTTTTGTGATTGATTGTATCATCGACAGTGGCTCGTAGAAGAATTTGATTGTGAGGTCCGTTGTTGACCAACTGAAGCTGCCTATGAACCCCCATTGTCATCTATATCCATTAGGATGGAAGGATAATGGGATCTCATCTGACATCACACACACCTACACTATGAATTTTGCTTTTAGTCCTACTTTTGTGGATACTGTGGTGTGTGATGTAACTCCTATGGATTGTTGTGGTTTATTGCTTGGGTGACCTTATAAGTATGATAAAATATCTATTAATGATGGTTAAAATAACACTTTCACTTTGTACAAAGATAATAAGGCTTACATAATCATAAGCACACAACAAACACTACACAATTTGATGTTAAGTTGTAGGCAAGCAAGGAAAGTTGTTAATCAAGCAAAGGAATTAGCACTCATCTTCATCAGGCCACTTAATGAAGGAACTCATGCACCTAAGCAGTCACTTGATAGGCACTCTTCAGTAAATTCATTGCTTCAATCATATTCTGGTATTTTCAAGGAACCTTCCAGCCTTCCACCTGAAAGACAGATTAATCATAGCATTGAAATTGTTCCTGCTGCCCCTCTTCCTAATGTTTCAATGTATAGACAATCAATAGTGCAAATGGATGAAATTAAGAGGTAAATTCATGATTTTTTAGCTAAAGGTTTCATTAAACCTAGCACTTCTCCTTGTGCTTCACCTATTTTTCTTGTATTGAAGAAAGATGGTACACGGAGGCTATGCATTGATTTCAGGGCACTTAACAAAATAACCATAAAAAATAGATACCCACTTCCACGGATTGACGATCTCTTGGATCAGCTCCAAGGAGCAAAGTTTTTCTCCAAGATTGATCTCAAAAGTGGTTATCATCAAGTCAATATTTAGGCTGAGGACACTTGGAAAACAACATTCAAGACCAAAATGGGACTTTTTGAATGGCTTGTCATGCCCTTTGGTCTCACAAATGCACCAGCCACATGCATGCGGTTAATGAATGAAGTATTCAGAGATTTCCTAGATCAATTTGTAATCATCTATCTTGATGACATCCTTGTATTCTCTCCTACATGGAGAAGTCATTTAGAGCACTTAGAATCTATTCTTCAAACTCTACAGAAGAACCAATTGTATGTTAATATTCCTAAGTGTTCTTTTGGGTAAACTTCCATTGCCTATCTTGGTTTTGTAATCAGTGATAAAGGGATTCAAGTGGATCCTACTAAAGTTGAAGTCATGATCAAATGGCCAACTCCTACTTCTATCATAGAGTTGAGAAGTTTTCTTGGGCTTGCTAATTTCTATCGCAAGTTCATTGCAGGATATTCCACCATAGCCGCTCCCTTACATCATCTAACCAAGATCAAAATTGAGTTTCAGTGGACAAAGGATCAACAAAATGCCTTTGACACTTTGAAACATAAATTGTGTACTGCACCTGTTCTTGTTCTACCATATCTTGTTCATCCCTTTGAGATTGAAACAGATGCATCACAGTTTGCACTTGGAGATCCAAAGGTACTCAACAGTTGGATTTTGGATATGAGCAGCTGGTTTGAGTACACCAAATTGGCAAAGGATCAACAAGTTGCCTTTGCAAAACTAAAATTGTCTGGCATTGTGAAGATCCTTGTCAGTGATCGCCAACGCACCCAAAATCCTATCGACTCATGGGATGAAATGCAATGCATGTTGAAGAGTAA
Organism: Wollemia nobilis; assembly: GCA_028583015.1. Taxonomy (NCBI): domain Eukaryota; kingdom Viridiplantae; phylum Streptophyta; class Pinopsida; order Araucariales; family Araucariaceae; genus Wollemia; species Wollemia nobilis. Next base: position 6,047,450 of record JAQPPZ010001844.1, read on the forward strand.
TTTTTACCCTTCCAACTACGTCGAATATTTGGATATGCACTGGCTTCATATTTGCTAAAATTCTAACATGAGTGTTAGCGATTATGTTGTTTTGTTTAACAAATTGTGCATTTTGAATGCAGTACAGGACAATGCCATTAAGTTGGTGAACAAATTCAAGAGTGGATTGCAGGAGCCGCTCTATCGCAAGCTGAAATATAAGACCATTGTGAGCATTGATATGGCTTTCAATCAAGCCCTTCTTACTGAGGAAGAGATATGTGATGCATCGCGAGGGACTCGCTCTTCTGGATCGGGAGGAAATCAGAATCAGAAGACTTCCAATAATTCTCCAAAGGCATCTAAGTCTTCTTCTTCTTCTTCTTCTTCTTCTTCCCCTTCCCCATCTTCTTCTTCTTCTTCTTCTTCTTCTAACAAAGGTTATTCTAAAACTACTATGGAATTTAGTTATTGTAAAAATAAGGGCCATAAAAACTAGATAATGTTTATTTTTAGGGTTTTAAATAGAATAGTACAGTAGAGCAATAAGCTGCAACATATCGACATACACAGGATCAATATCGAGTCATGTCAACATAACAAAGTGTCAAGTCATGTCGAAAAGACATATCGGCAGAGGATGTCGAAAGTCTGTCGGTAGAGCATGTCAGCAATAAAACTTAGGAAAATAAAAAAATATTAAACCTAAGCTAATATTAAACCTCATCATTCGTCCCAACAAAAGAAGCATTGGAATCCAATGCTTTTAAAAAAGAGGGAAAATCTCGAGACAGAAGATGAGCAAAAATCCAGTGAGCCTGATGCAGAAGTTGGCCATTATGGGCCACCATATAAGAAGTAGAAGTACCCTATTGAGTCATATCAGCATACAAAACTAAGTGTCGGGTCGTGTCGACAAGACATGTCGACAGAGGATGTTGGTAGTTTGTCGACGGAGCATGTCGATAATAAAACTTAGGAAAATAAAAAAATATTAAACCTAAGCTAAGATTAAACCTCATCACTATCCTTTCCATTATTTCTTTGGTGGCTCATCACATTGCTTAAGCCTACTTTTTAGTCCATGCACAAGTTTGTTAGAATTGAATGCACAAGTAGTATTTAGCCTCCACGTGTCAACTTAGAATGTGCCACTTGGTTTTGAACTGATTCTGCTCTGGCTTATTCCAATCTTTGAGGGATTTTTGGATTATTACCATTCTCGTCTTTCTTCTGGTGGATCATCCTATGGAATTGTCCATCCGGATCTAACCATGCGGATTCGAAGGAAAAACATCATTCCAGAGAACTTTAGGTGGTACCGTATGCGGAATGGAACCTTAACACGCCCTTCTCAACACTTAGTCATTTTTTGAAACAAAATTTTTCTTTTTTCTTTTTTTTTAGAACCCTTTTTAAAAAAGGACCAATTGCAAAGTGCAAAAACAAGAACAAAGTGCAAAAAGAAAGGGAAATATTTATGTACATATGTTACAATGAGATAACAACTCAAATATAGTAAAGCTTGAGGTGGAAACCATTCACCGAAATTGGTTGAATGTTTCCTTCCGAATCCTTCAGCTGAAATACATTAGATTCTTTAGCTTCCACTATTTCAAAAGGGCCATCCCAAAAGGAATCAAATTTCTCATGTTTTCCCGACTTTGCTCTGTCTACATTCCACCTGAGAACTAAGTCTTCGACTTGAAGTTTTCTGAACCTGGACTTTTTATCAAACCATGCTTTAATGTCTGATGAATGCTTCTAAAAATGATCATATGCTTGAGTCCGATTTTCTTCCAGTTGCAGCAAGTGTGTCAATCTAGTTTTTACTGGATCTTCCTCCAGCTCTTCCTCTTCTGAACTGACAAGTTTAAGTGTTGGGATCTCCAAGTGGATTGGCAATACTGCTTCTTTTCCATATACCAGTGCATAAGGGGAATTTTTGATAGATTTCTTAATGGTAATCATGTCCGCCCATAGAGCATGGTCAAGCAATAGATGCCAACTCCTCTTGTTACCTTCCAGGGACTTTCTCAAAATCCTCAACAGGTTCTTGTTAGTAGATTCTGCAAGTCCATTACCTTGAGGGTAATAATTTGAAGTATTTTTTAGAGTGATGCCATACTTGCTAGCAAACTCAATATACTTGGCCCCTATAAAAGCAGGACCATTATCACTCACCAAAGCTTCCGGGATTCCAAATCTGGAAATTAAACTCTCCATAAAGTTGATCACAACATCTTGATCTACCCTTTTTGTAGGAATAGCCTCTACCCATCTAGTTAGATAATCAGTAGCTATCAAGATGAACTTATGTTCTACTGAAGAATTAGGATTTATAACTCCTATGAAATCTAATCCCCATTGCTGAAAAGGTTCTTCAACTTGAATAGGCTTTAGAGGAGATGCAACATTTCTAGTTCTTCCAACATACCTCTGACATTTATCACAAACCTGAGTAACTTTGAAAGCATCCTTGAAGATAGTAGGCCAATAATAGCCTACTCTTATTATCTTCAAAGCTGTAACTCTACCTGAGCCATGACCACCGGATGATCCTCCATGAAATTCTTCTAGGACTCTCTTTTGTTGGTCCTCCCTCAAACATTTTAGGAGAACACCATCCAAGTTTATTTTGAATAACCCTTCTGGTAATAATGCATATTTCAAAGCATGAAGTCTATACCTCCTTCTTTGAGAAGAACTCAGATCAGGTGGGCATACACCAGTTTGAAAATACCTGGTCATTTGTTTGATCCAATCAGAATCCGGAGTGTGGACAATCTCTACTTGATCCTCTTCTATCATCTGACAATCTGTTACTCTGGCCAGAGCTAAAATATCTATCAATCCTTGGCACAAGGCTCTGCCTCTTACCAGCTTGGTGGGGCATATTTCCACATCATATTCCTGGATCTTAGTAATCCAACCAACCCTTTTATCTCCAAGGTCACCTTGTAAAATAAAACTTCTCACATCTGGATGAACTACATACACCAGAGTTTTGCTCTGCACCAGATATTGTCTGAACTTCTTAAGTGATTTCATCACAACAAACACTTGTTTTTCAATAAAATTATATTTTACTTGATAGTCATGCAAAGTCTGACTCCAAAAGAATACAGGGTGTTCATCCCCTTGATCATCCCTTTGAGTGAGTACTGAAGCATAACTTTGTTCAGCTCCATAAGCATAGAGGATAAAATCTTTGCTGAAATCTGGATTTATCAAAACTGGGGCTGTAGAAATGGATTGCTTGATGATTTCAAAAGCTTGCTTCCTAACCTCAGTCCACTTGAATTCTGCCTTCTTCTTGAGTAGTTCAGATATAGGCCTCACCTTCTGTGCAAAATCAGAAATGAACTTTCTGACAAAATTGATCTGGCCTAAGAAATACTGCAACATCTTCTGATTAGTAGGCAAAGGAATAGCTAGGATTGCTTTAATCCTATCTGGTTCTATGGCCATACCTTCTTTTGAGACCACATGTCCTAACAGTTTTCCCTCATGTACCGCAAAGAATGACTTCTTAGGATTTAGAGAAATACCAAACTCTCTGCATTTTTGAAAAACTTGTTCCAAATGATATAGATGATCATTTTTATCATGAGAAAACACAGTCATGTCATCTAGGTAAATCAGAATAACCTTGTTTATAAGTGTACCAAAGGCATAATCCATGGCCCTCTAAAATGTAGCTCCTGCATTAGATAGCCCAAAAGGCATCCTCTGATAGGTAAATGTTCCCCACTTTGTAGTAAATGTTGTCTTGTATTGATCTTGGTCTTTTACCCAAATTTGGTTATACCCAGAATAACCATCTAATAGTGAGAACCTCTCTGCTCCAACTACTACTTGTAGAATCTGATCGATCTGAGGGAGGGGATAGTGATCCTTGAGGGAAGCTTGATTCAGATTCCTGAAATCTACACATAGGCGTATATCTCCATTCTTCTTTCTTACGGGTACCAAATTAGCTACCCAAGTGGAGTGTTTTATCGGATATATTATCTTAGCCTTTAGCAGCTTCAAAAGTTCTTCTCTCATAATGACTTCTATCCTTGGATTGATAGGCCTCTATTTTTGTCGGAATGGTTTAGCATCAGGCTCTAACTCAATAGTATGCTAGATAATCCTTTTGTCATAAACCTTAAGGTCCTCATATGACCAAGCTACAGTATCTTGGTATTTTAAACATAAAGCTTTAATATCTTCTACTTCCTCAGCAGAACATTGGACCCCAATATTTAACTTTTTTCTGATTTTGACTTCTATCTCTTTATAGATCTTCTCAACAACCTTCATAGCTCCCACTTTCTTTCTATCTTCATTATCGAATAAACTTTCAAGGGTAACCAACCCCTTTGGGATGTGATTGTTTCTCAGCTGGATGAAGTCTTGTTGATCTATCTCCTCCAAGTCTTCTTCTTGGACAGTTGTGAAGCATGCTTCTTTTATCATAAAGTCTAGAATCTGTTCATCACTCTCAAAAACCTGCCAGAATATTTGCTTATCCGGCACTGTAGGTCTGAAAACCATTTTAATCCCCTTGGTCTTCTTAGTTCCAAAATCTATAGGAGGATTGAAATTAGCTCCCTTTGTTGCCAATGCATCTGCTAGGTGATTCTCTTCTCTAGGCACAAAATTTAGGTTCAGAGCATCAAATGAATCCATTAGGTCCCAAACTCTATTTTGGTAAGCTTTTAAGTAATGATGCTTACTACTACACTTATTTCTTACCTGATGTACTATTAACTCAGAATCACCATATATGTTCAAAATCTTGATGCCCATGCTTTCAGCTTGCATTAATCCAAGGCACAAAGCCTCGTATTCTGCAGCATTATTGGTGCATGACCATGTCAGTCTATAAGAAAAATTCTTCACTCCTTCTGACTGCGATTGCAGAACTACACCAGCCCCTGCACCATTTTTGCATTTAGCACCATCAAAGTGCATAACCCATGTTTCATTGTTTCTTAGGGATTTATTAGAAATAGTAGGGAGTTTCTTTTCCAATTCATTTGTGATGTTGTATGTGCCCATACCAGTTCCAAATTGATTGTAATCCTCTTTGAAAGGCAACTCATCTTCAATATCTAGTTCTTCAATGTTTTCTACTAGCTCAAATTCCTCCACAGGATTAAGGTTGCACATCTCTTCTTCAATTTTCTCAATATGATAAGCAACTGGTTTCTCAGGAGTTATCCTTATCCTCTTTCCCTTAAAAGGTATCACCATACTAGAATAGTCCATATACATACATCCTCCAAGCTTTGCAGTAAATTCTCTCGAGAGACATAATCCAAAATAGGGTTCTAAATCTACCACCACTATTTCTTGCACTATTGTCACCTCAGGGGCTCTGTGCAACCTCATCAGTACATATTTAATAACTCCAACCATCTTTACAGGTGTCCCATCTAGTTGCAACACTCCAAGACAAGACCGGGTATATTCCATACCCATCTCTTCACAGACTGCTTTAGGCATAACTATGGTTGATGCTCCTGAATCAATCATGCAATTACGGACTACCCATCCCTCCATTCTTAGGGATATATAAAATGGGGGAGGTTTGTTCTTTAGGACAACAGGTGTCATTTCTTTCTTTTTTGAGGGTATACTGAGGATGGTGGTAGCAAATCTATTCTGGGGACTTTTACTGAGGGAAGCTTTAAGTAAGTCAATTTGGCCCGAAATGAAAAGGGTATCATACAGGCTAGCTTTTGATGGAATATTTTTCATCTCTTCCATAATGTTATACTCAGACTTGGTTAGGGATAGTCTTTCCAGTCCTCTGTCTGGCTCACCATACCTCCTTTTGTATTTTTGGGTTGCCTCTAACCTTTATCTTTTAGTAACAGAGGGGAACCTGAGCCTTTCTTGCTCTTCATTCTTGGATTTCATCCTATCTCCTTCCGTTACTCTTTTCGGAATCCTGGGGAAATTTTTAGTCTTCTCCTTTCCCTTAGCTCGGGGAATGGGAAAAGTGTCACTATTATGAGGGGGGAAATCAGCCTTCTTTTGAGAAGGGACCTGGAATTGTCCCATTTTTTGAGGGTCTACTTGTAAAGCTTTGTTTTTGGACCTCGTCATAACAACAATTGGGCCTTCTTCCTCCAAGTCTTTCCCAACCATGATCTGATCAAGGTGCCATAACATATTAACTCTTCCCTTTTGATTTATTTCAGCTTGATCCATGGCTTGTTGAACATGGTGTTGATACATCACACAAGACTATGAATCATGGGGGTCATTACATACTAAACACCAGATATTTGCAAGAGTGGAATCTACAGAACATTCTAGATCCTCATACGTTGCATTCACCCTAACCCCAATACTATTACTAGGACCAGGCCTTTGATCTTTGTTCACATACGGGAACCTCCTCTATTGTGATATTTCCTGATCTCTCTTCTCCATTGAATTCATTCTGTTACTTAGAGTTTTCATGGTATTTTGTATGTCTAGGATAGCAGACAATTCTTGAGAAGGTTGGGAAGGAAGAGGGGGGAAAGAAGGTGTGGAGGACACAACTTTAGATCCAAGAATATGATTCATCTTAGGAAATGTAGATGGTATAGAGGGAGGATCCATGTGGGAGGCTTTTGTAGATTGCTCATGGCTCCCACTATTTTTTGAGTTGTAGGGCAACACGGTCTTGGCGGGAATTCTTCCTACATTGATCAAGATATTTTCAGCATGGATGACAACATTATAGACTTGGGGAAAGGTTTCAATTCTATATTGTTGTGTCTACAGACCTAGCTCTGATCCTAGGGCACGAATGTAATACATATAAGCCAAACAAGTAGTTGGTCTAGCTTTAGGGGGAATTCTCTTCCAAGTTCTGCTAAATCTCAAATTAAATTCAGAGATAATTTCTTGTTGTGTTTTTTGCATAGTTATAAACTGATTCAACAGGGAAAAGGGATCAATAGATTCATTAAATTCTTCTATGAATGGCTCAGCCAATGACTACCATGAATCAATAGACTTATCTTCCAGGGTTCTGAACCAGTGTAATATCTTTCCATGAAATGACAGGGCTAGAATTCTGACAATAATATTTTCCTCTTTTATATTATGGATTGTTGCCAGATTCAAGATATCTTGGTAGTGCTCGTAAGTTGTCTTTCCAAATCCATCATATGTGGGTGTTGCCTTAGATACAACCTGAGGAATGGCATCCATTTGGGCTAAACTAAGGGGCCCAGTTGAGTCCCAGTTAGGGTACTTCTGTAGTGGCAAATTTGGGGCCACATTGTGTGCCATGTTTTTGGCTACAGGTCTTCTTGGGGGAACTACTGGGTTTTCTTCCAGAAGCTCTTCTTCTTCAATAAAATATTGATCCAAACTTCTGATAACAGTAGACCCTCTCAGGGGTAACTCACAATGAAAGAAAGAATCAGGGTTGTTCCTCTTGAAGGACCTGGTATACATGAAAGGGCACTGGTCTACAATACTTTTTCAGGGTCTTCTGACCAGGGAGTCGCCAGATGAACTTTATTTTCTCCGCTAACAAGGTCAAGAAAATTCACCAAATCTTGATTCCTTCGGGTAGAGATAACAATAATTCTTAAGATGGATTTCGTGTTCCTTGTGAACTGTCCCATCGGGCATGCCAAAAACTATTGGGCACTGAATTGCACCAAGTTTACTTGATACTACGGCTGTCTATCTTCCTAATTTCTACTTAGGCTTGCACCCGATAGCTGTAGCTCAACACTCAACATTGGATGGACTAAAATAGGGGTTTCAGATCCAACCTCCAGAGTAGGCTGGTTCCTTGTCAACTTAGCAGATTGTTGACACAATTATGCTCAATTAGGGCTTGGAGTTTAGGGTAAGAAAAGGGTAAGGTTAGAGAAATGTAGATATCAGTGGACGGATAGGTTAACAACATTGCATTACCATAAAAAGCTTCCAAAAAACCATATTAAAGATATACATCCAGATCAAATTTTATCCCAAGATAGCTCATTTCAGATATTAAAGCATAACAGAGAAATGTTACAACAAGCAATTTCAATATCTAGGAAATGATAATCCAAATAGCAGAATTCACCAAAACCCAGATTTTATAGAAATGCACCTTCTAATAACAAAGAACAAACTTCAAAGCAGATTTCAATTACTCATAACAACTAGTAATCCATGATCGACACAAACTAACCATCTAAGTATTTACAGAAATACAACTATGAAATTCGAACCTCTAACATCCAACATAGAAACGTAGCCTTGAGGTGAAGATCAATGTATTGCTCCTTGCATTCAGTCCTTCAAAAATATTTACAGTAGTATAGGAAAACACGCTAGAGCCGACCCTTGAAATCGAGGGTTCGATCTCTCTTTATAGTTTTCATATCATAATATTCAAGAAACAATACATTCAATCTTGTTACAATAGCTCAGCAAAGAGTTTAGCTGGCGTTAGCTGATTCATTCAAACTCCAGGAAATCCATTGGAAGGGCATCCGCCATGGCCATTTGGGGTCTCTGCAACTTGATGATCTACCAGAAGAACTAAAGTTTAGAACCTTTTGGATCACGCGTCCCATTGATATTTCTTGAGAACAACTTGCTATCGTCGATCTGTAACTGCTTCTGGTTAGCTCTTCTTGAAAATATTTGATGTTTCATCTTCTAGTTGCACGCCATGGTTCTGGTGCAAAAACATTTTAAACAGTCAAAATTTGATAGGCCAACCTCCATCGTTGATTCTCCTTATTGGATGACTTAGATTAAATCTGACGTGAGCTGAAAGCCATCCCACTCATTTCCTCAGTCATCAGAGTCTTCAATCTGGATCCACAACATTAAAACCTTGAATCCACTCCGGGATATTTTATCTTCCGCCTTGTCTTCATTAATCCACACTTTTTCATCATTGACGTCATCATCTCCTCATGAATTTTGTGGATTTTAAAGATAATGCAAATCCGGGCCTAGAGTCAAACACTTAGATTATTCCGCCTTTTCACCTTATCTTCATTCCAAAAGAGAATCCTTGTTCATTTCTTGGATCGCCAATCCACACATTTTTACCGTTGACGTCATCACTTCCTCATGACTTTTGCAGATTTTGAAACTTTCTTCAATCCGGAGTGGAAAGCAAGAAGGCTCTTCCAGAGCGGGAAGCAAAAAGACTTTCCGGAATCGGACATACGACAAGAACCAAATCCGCACTTTTTATTGTTGACGTCACCATCTCTTACAAAATTTTGTGGATTCAAAACCCATCGTTATTTCGGACCCGAAATGGAGTTTTTCGGAATGTCTTCAAACCTTCAAAATTGAATATCTCCCAGCGGACTCATACCATCAACCTGATTCCGGAGCGGAATATCAGTATTACCACTTAGTCAAAACTTTACTAAGTATGTGGCCATTTTTGGTCTACACTAACCATCAATGATTATTTCATAATTAGCTTCAAGAATACCATTTGAGGTGCTAATATTTTCCATGAAACTGTTTGGATGATATTTAGTAACCATTTTTATAAATGATCTTATTCAAATTCTCCTTTTGGGGTTGAGTCTTATGTTGCTCACATGATGCATGATTCTTTCCAAACAATTGATGCATCTAGAGGATGAGCTTATTTATTTTGAACTGGGATATTTGAAGGTTATGAATCATTCATATGTAGGGTCTTATTCTCCACTAAGGAGGAATCAGAGCATGATCAAATGATTGGTCTTCTCTTCTTTAGGTTTCCATATTACTAAAAACCATAACATCTTAGGAAGAAGGTTTTATATTCAATATTTTAAATCCATTCCCCTTTTCTTGAGGATATAGTAATGGATTGAGGTCAAAGAACTGAAACATCCATCCAAATAGCCAATCTTTCTTTACTCATTAATTTTACTAGACATATTTTCCTCTATTTGGGTATCCATATACTAGAATGCACCAATGGCATTACCAATTTTGGTGAATATCTTCTCTCCCCAAAACTCCATAAGGAGAGCATAAATATTCACCCAAACTAGGAAGCCATTAAATTCTTCTATAAACAATTTGAAACTAGGAGTCCAAGGTCTTATATAAACACCCCTTTGTCCGAAAAGAAAAATTATATCTATAATCTATTACCTCATATCTATCCACTAAATTAGAAAAGGAAACAAAAAAAATTGGGTAAGAAATTTATTTGAAATTCTATAATAGTCCACCAATATTTAATGTATTCTTTGAGCTCCTCTAGGCCTAGTATTTTTCCCTTTAGTCTATAGATAATTATTTGAGCTTCATGATCAATAAAACCCAACCCAAATTCATCCTTCAAAATCTTGATAGAGGGTCAAGGTTCATCCACCCACAAATCCAAATATCCTTGAGAAATATTTCTTCTGATTGAAGAGGTTTTATCATAGATGGTCCACAAAACCTTCTTCCTTCAATTCTTGACTATACATAGGGTTTGCATCCCTTTCATGAAGACTATATCCAATTTGTTTGCTTTGTTCCATCGCTTGATTGCACATAAGGTTTACACCCCTTTCACGAAGAGTAGTGCCAACAAAACCAGAGGTGGATGTTGTGAGGAGAGACAAGTTGCCCAATCCTAAGCTTGTGTAAAAAATTATAAATTATATATATATATATATATATAATAAGTGTATAACAAAATTTGAAAAAAATTATTTTTCTCTTAAGTACTTTTAAAATATATCTTATATTTTTAAATATATCCATTTATTAAAGAACTTGTAATTTAATGTGGCTTTGCTAATATTCATATTTTTCTTTAATACAACAAAATAAAATGACTATTGTTTCTATATATATAGCTTTTAAAAATATATCCTATATTTTGAAATTTATCTCTTCATTAAAGAACTTTTCATTTTAGCCTTCTTTATATATATATATATATATATATATATTTCACCATTTTGTTTATTTTAACAAAATGACTAGACTTCTTTGGATTTTATAGGTATAGTTTTATTTTACTATTGTGAGATATATATATATATATATATATATATATATATATATATATTTGAAGTAAAATGGTGACATAACATGGTCACAACACCTGTGTGATTCAAACTTGGATCTCCTTAATGAGAGGTTAAAGGCATAACACATTGAATGTCTCAATTTATATACTTAATGCATCTAATATCCTCATAATAATTATCCTAATTTATAATATTAACAATTAATATGATTAAAATTTTCTCATATTGAATATTTTTATTGATTTCAAGATATATTTATAGAATAATTTTCCATTAATATTTAAGTTTTTAGTATATTTTTAATAATATTTAGTACGAAAATATCATGGATTTAAAATTCTACAAAAAAATGCAGCTTATTACTTCATTTTAATATAGTAATCATTAAAAAAATCACATTATTATATTTTTCTTTATTTTCTTTTACAATTTTAATTGGTTACTAAAACTTTTTACTATTAAATTTAAATACATATCAATATATATTATTTCTTTCAACTTCATTTAAATGTATTGAATATTAAAGATATATATGCTTGCATTTTTATTTAGCTTGTTTATTAATCTTAGGTGTTGAATGCACCAAACTAAAAAAAAAGAATCACTACATACATGGATTGAAATATCTTAGTAACACTATAATTAGCAATATACTTACATCTAATATTAAATGACATTAGCTTAAGATGTTAAATTTAAGAAGTAGAACATGGTTTAAACCTTAACAAACAATACATGTATAATTATCAAGTTTATTTTAATACCATAAGGTAATCGTGACGAAATGTAGATAAGGTTTATTTCAATCTCATATAAACTCATATAATAAACTAAAAAAATGGTCACATGTAATCATAAATTAACCATAAATAACCCTCACAGAAAATATTGTTTACCATCCAACACAGTGTAAAATCATCAATTACCTTCTATTTAAAGTTCTAAAGTCTTTAAATTGACCCCCTTAAGTTCAAATATTAAACAACTATATATATATATATATATATAACTTCATTTGGTTTTAATCTACTTTTAACATTTTAGTTGTTACATGCATATATCCAACTCTTTTCAATGTACCTTATTTTATGAGTATTAATGAGACTTGTCATTATCTATTGATATAAGAATACTCTCTTTTAGAATTGTTTTTTTGTCCTAGTCTATCTTGGAGGGACTATCTAATAATAAGATTTAGAAAACTCAAACTCACCATGGATAAGGAAGCCAATAAGGTTATAGAAGGATAATCATAGAATAATATTCTCAAATCTTAGTAGGAGCTCTTGATTGCATTGCATACATTGAGGTTGATGACTCTATTCACCCAAATTAAGGAATTGTGGATGGAATTAGATGATGTGATTCTAATTTATATGAGTAAAGCTCTCAATAAAGTGGTAGAATTATTCCCTAACATGAGTATCGAGAAAGAGGTAGGGATTTAGTGACATAGTGGCATGACTATTGAGGATGAAAGGATTAGATATGTTGGTGAGCAAGTCTAGTTTTTAGCTAATTTGGACAAACATTGTAGACATATGAATAGGATATTTGGTGCCAATGCAACTTTTACTATTGTAAATAGGTATTCTTGTTGGCTAAGGCTGGAGGAGTCTTGTCCCAACTTGTAAATAATCTTGTTTTAATTTAATTTCTTCAAATTTTAAAAAAATGATAATATTCACTCCTAGTTTCTAGTCTCCAAAAATTCTACTTATTTTAAATTACATATTATCAAAACTATAAATAAAAATAATATTTAACTTACATATATTAGGAATGAAGAAAATTTTAATAATTAAAAGCATAACATAATTAGAATATTTTAGGACTCTTTGGTGCTATTTTTAATTAATTATTTTCTTGTTTATTTTGTAAGATTAACCCATAATTTATGTATATTCCAAAAATAAGTGGAGATAATTTATAGATGAATTTATATTGTTTATTTATATTAATTAATTTATGGCATTTAAAATTAACAAACTATGAATAACAAAAATGAAGAAAAGAATAAAAAAAGTAAAAAAAGTATAACAAGATGAACACAATGAATAAAATTAAGAAGAATATAAATATGGATTAGAAACATAAAAAATATAATGAAAATAGAAAATGTAAAAGATGCAAATAATATTTATTAAGAAAAAGAGGATGCAAATAAGGATCTTACAATAATTGCAATGGAAAGAGAGGTAAAATAGAGAGAAGTGAAGTGAAAGACATAATAGGAAAAAAATATATCGATAAAATATAAAGATGAATTTCATGAAAAACAAGGAAAAAAATGTAGGGAAAGAGATAAATAAACAAAAAATGACTTGAAAGAAGAATATAATTATATGGAATAAATATTGGAGAGTAGGTAAAAGATAGAAAAAAAATATTATATATGTGTGTGTGTGTATTATTTTGCATCTTAAGTGTAACAATGAAGATTTTTAAACTTTAAATAAAATGGCCAAGGTTTGAATTTGAAAAATAATAGAATTATATTCTAATATTATGGATGATGATTATCCAATGTGAGCAAAGCTATTAGTCCATGAGGATTGTACTATATAGTCTTGTTAGAAGCTATTTTCCAACTTCTCATGCACTTGAGATATGTGAATGGATGCTCTTTTTAAAAATTTCTATCAAATCTAATAATTATAATAAGTATATAATTGGTGTTAAAATATTACATATTTGAAAGATATTATTTTATAAAATTTTAATAGACATAAAATATAAAGCAATAATCCATAGGGTGAAGTTTAAGTATGAAAATGTATGGCTCCTAAAGATCCTATCATATTTAAGAATTTATGAATACATATAATGATGGTACTATTTAGTGTAATACATTGTAAATTATGATGTTAAGGTCAAAACAAGCTCATGGTTAGGATAATCTATAAACATTTCAGTAAAATATCATCATTTAAATAAATAGTGCCTTCTTTGTTCAATATAATAGACATAAATATATACCATATCGTCACTAAGATGAGTAATTGAAGTGCAGTACAATTTTCTATATATTTTTTCATGCTAACATTTTATTCGTAGGAAAAACTTAATATAACTCCTTATATATAGTGTATAATACCTCAATTATATTTTCTTAAAAGTTTTGATATAATAAAGGTTTTTAAAGGGTCCTCACACTTTTTATAAGAGAGGTTTTGAAAAGCTCACTCAAACCTTAGATTTAGAAATAAAATTTTAGAATAACAAGTTGCCCCAATTTAAAATATCTAATGGGCATCAAGATTAACCTAAACTAAAGCATGTTTTGAATATAAATTTTAAATTTGAAACTAGACACTCTCCTGCCTGAAACACAACATTTGAAACAAGAAGCCAAGAATTTGAAATTTGAAGTTCTTTCCTAGAATGAAACTTTTACACCTATCAGGAAGAACACACAACAACCATGAGGACTGGAGGGTTTTGAAATGACCCAAAACCTTTATACAAGGCCTTATAAGGAACCCAAAACTTTGAGTGGAATAGGCCTCGAAGAGGGTCACAAGGATTTTGAATGGGCCTGGAACTTTAAATACATGGTTTCAAAACCTAAGCTAAAACAATCTTATCTAACTAGAAAAATAAACCACAAAAACAAAAATTTGAATCAAAACTATCTGCATGAAAAAAGAGAATGGAGTACCCAGCCAATAGATTTATCCAATATTTTTGCACATGCTAGGATAACTAAAATTTGATCCATCCGGCCTAAAGTGGAAGAACCTTCTCCACAACAGGAACCAAGATTGAAAACAAAATCATCTCTCAACAACTAGGAGAATAACCCACCAGCCACAAAATGGATGGCAAGAAAAATATCTCATTGAGAAGGAGAAAGAAAAGCACCAACCATAAGATCTACCAATAAAATTCTACCAATCAGGCTAAAGCAACCACTGGAAGATAGGGTTGGTGGCGTGATGGTTGATAGCACATTTCTTCCTCCACAATAATCAAGCATGTGGTTTTTGCCAAGAGTTTAGATCAGGTGGGGCAAGACCAAAAATGTCTAAAAAAAAAAATTAAAGTGCCCAGCACTAGCCTCGAACAACTAGCCTGGAACACAAATATTGAGCGAGAACACATAGATATTGAGCGGGAAAATGAGCTCTGGCAATTTTTGAATCTGAACTAGGGTTTCTGGTTTTTTGAAATTTTTTTGGCTTCTGCTAGCTTGCAGAGGTGTCTTTGGGGTACGGTGGTTCTGAAGGTTCGATCGGTGCCCTAGGAGGGTCCAATGGGGACTCCTCCAGGAAGTACTAGCTCTTATGCTGATTTGTTTAAAGAAGATTCTCCTCCAAAGAATGTCGAAGCCCAAAATATGGCATATAGAAAGCTCTTCACAAATGCTGGGAATAGGTCTTTAGCACAGCGTGTGAATGGTTGTTTACCGCAGGCCGATTCCAGGCCAAAAATCGTCATTGATCCCAGCATGGTGGAGGAGTCTGTCCTCTATAGAGCTAGACATGATTTAATCTGCAAGTTCATGGGTATTCGCCCTTCCATGAGCTTTCTGTATTCTTGGATTCGCCAGAACTGGGAGCCCCACGGTGAGTTTTCATTGTGGTTTATTAGTAATGGTTATTTTATTGTTAGCTTCTCGGCTCTGGCCGATAGAAATAAGGCTTTTGAGTCGGAGAGGAAAAACCATGGCCCGACGGGGCTTTTTGTTCAACCCTGGAGGGTAGGTTTCGATCCTCGTGTTGAACCTACTGCTGTCCCAGTGTGGATTCGATTATATGCTCTTCCAATGGAATTTTGGGGTGAGCAGGTACTGGCAATGATTGGCAATTCGATTGGTAGACATCTGGGTGTTGCCAGAGACACTATTGAAGGGAGCATGGCGGTGTATGCTCGCATATGTGTGGAGATGAATCTAAGCCGGCCTTTGCCGACGAGTTGGAAATTGAAGTGGCGGGTCTTTCCTGGATTCAACAGTTGGACTATGAGACCCTACCCTTTAGATGTCGGGTTTGCCACAAGCATGGACATTTGGCCCGTTTTTGTCCTCTTAATATGAATGCCAATATGGAGGCCTCCTCGGGAGTGCCAAACTCGCCTAAAGAGGATAAGGCTGCACCCAATAAAGATCCTATTAGCACTAGTCAGGGCCAGGAAGTTCAGAGAGAGGGTTTTGAACAGCCTAGAAGAAAAAGACGGACAAAGAAAGAGAAGGGAAAGGAGCAATCTCATCTCAGGCCTGCTAATAGGTATGAGATTTTTAAGTCATTGGTTGATGATGAGGATCACTCTATGGAGGGCTTGGAGGGTTTCAGAGAATCCTCTGTTGTTCTTGGGCAAATCCCCCTCTCATCTTCTCCTATCATTCAGCAGATAGTTGATCCCTCTGAGGTATCACAGCCAGTGTGTTCTGGTGCCTTAGTAGTCCATAACCAGGAGCAGACAGTTTCTCAGGATGTTCGCATGGGGATGGCAGAGAAAAATAGGGAAAGGCCATCTTTGGGGATAACCCGAGATAGAAAAAAGATCCAAAAATAGTAATTCTCAGGGAGCTGGTAGAAGATCCAATAAGGAGCTGCTAGCAGCCCAGGGAGACAAATTGATCATGGGAGGATTGGTGAGGACAATTGACTCTTACTGCTCCCAGGGTAACCCATGATTATACAATCTTGGAATGTGAGGGGTTTAAACAGCAGAACCCATCAATCTGCTGTTCAAAGATTATTAGAGCATAGCAATACTGATTTTTTGCTTTTACAAGAGACCAAGATGTCTTTGGATCTTATGTCTAAAACAGTCAACAGAATTTGGAGGGGTGCTTGGTCATATGGATGTGGCTACCCAAGGTGCCTCAGGGGGGATTGTTACTCTGTGGAACTCTCTGGAATGGTCAGCAATAGAACACCTTGCCTGGAAGGGTGTTCTCACTTCCCTGTTTAGGAATAATGTCTCTGCAGAATTCATTCTTGTCACTAACTTTTATGGTTCTCAAACTCTAGAGGGTCAGCGGTGGCAGTGGAAGGTTGTGCATGACATGCGAGCATCAAGGGAAGATATAGACTGGATTATAGCGGGGGACTTTAATGCTAAATTATCTTCTAGAGACTGGGGAAGGGGGATCACCTCTTTTGGATCCGAGGGACCGGTTCATGATTGCTCAAGTCCCAGGCTTTGCACTTAGTGGACATTAAATGTCCTGGCAATAACTTCACTTGGACTAATAAAAGGCGGGAGCCCCATAGTAGGAAGGTGAAGCTTGATCACTTTTTGCTTTCAGAGGAGGTGTTTGTAAAATGGAATATCAATTTTTAGATTTTGGTAGGCCCTATTTCTGATCACTGTCCTATTCTGTTGGAAAGCGGGACTAGGATGGGGATCCATCACAAACCGTTCAGATTTGAGAATTTTTGGCTTCAGAAAGAAGAACTTCGGGAGAAAATTCCATAGTGGTGGGAAGAGGGTCGCCCAGCTTATGGGAGAGCTATGTTTAGAATCCACAAACAACTTCAATATGTCAAATCTCAGTTGAAGTATTGGAGGCGTTCTAATAAATCCGACTTCCGGACCCAAAGAGCTCCGTTGGTGGCCCGCTGGGATGAGGTCCAAAAATAGTTTAGAGAAGGAGTAATAAGCTGATCAGCTCAAAGTTGAGGATGATGCCTTGCGTTCTGCGGTTGAGGACATTGACAACCGGGGAGGAGATCTATTGGAAACAGAGAGCAAGAACTTCCTGGTTATTAGAAGGGGATAGAAATACAAAATTCTTTCATCGGACTGCTTGTGCTCGAAGACAGATGAATAAGATGGAGGCCCTTCAAGATGAGAACGGTCATTCCTTTGATACTCTTCCAGGTATTCACTCCCATGCTATGGATTATTTTTCAAAGCTTTTTAAGGAAAGTGTGGTTCAAGATGTAGAGGCCCAAAATGAAGTTATTTCTGTCATACCTGCTATTATTTCGGAGGATGAAAATCAGGCCCTCCTTAAACCCATTGATAGGGATGAATTGAAAACCGTGGTCTTTGGAATGAGCACTGGTAAAACTCCTGGTCCAGATGGCTTCCCAATTGAGTTCTTTCAGGCTTTCTGGGACTGCTTAGGGGAAGATGTAAGGGATGTTGTTGAAGAATCCAGAGAAAATAAGAGAATGCTTAAAGCTATAAACCACACGTTCATTACCTTGATTCCAAAAGGGGAGGAGGGGGTTCATATTTCAGATTATAGGCCTATTGCCTTATGTAATGTGGTATACAAAATACTCACAAAGGTAATGGTTGAGCGCCTAAAACCTCTTCTTCACAACATTATCTCCTACGAGCAAGGAGGCTTTGTTGAGGGACGACAGATTCCGGATGGGGTGGTTGTGGCCCGAGGAAGCAATCCATTCAATGCACACTTCGGGTAATAAAGGGATGTTCATTAAATTGGATATGTCAAAGGCTTATGATAGGGTTGAATGGAGCCTCCTGGCTAAAATGATGGCAGCCTTCGGCTTCTCTCAGGGCTGGATTGAGTGGATTATGAGTTGTGTCTCTTCTCCGACTTACTCTGTGCTTATCAAGGGCCTTCCTTCGCAACCTTTTGGAGCTTCTCGGGGTCTGCGCCAGGGGGATCCCTGTTCCCCTTATCTTTTTCTCATTCTGGCTGAAGGTCTTGGCAGAATTTTAACGAGGAGAAGACAACAAGGCAGATTAATGGGTATTAGGGTGGGGGATGAAGTTGTATCGCACCTGCAGTTTGTGGATGACACTGGTTTGATGGGAGTAGCCAGCATCAGGGAAGCTAGAACGATTAGAGATACTCTTAATGTCTATCTCAAGGCTACTCAATAGGTCATTAATGACAAGAAATCCAAAGTGGTCTTTTTTAATCCGGAGCACAGGCTTTAGAACAGAATTTTAGAAATCTTGGGATTCACTAGGACTTCTCTCCCTGTGGTTTACTTGGGTATCCCCTTGCACTTCAAGAGGCTGAAATTAGACACTTGGAGGAATATCTTGGAGTGTATCAAGGACAAAATTAATCACTGGTCTCACAAGTGGTTAAGTTATGGTGGCAGATTAACGTTCTTACAGTCTGTCATTCAAGCCATGCCAATCTACAAATTTTCTATCTTGGTTGCCCCGCTTACAATATGGAAAGAGTTGGACAGGATGGCTAGGAAGTTTTTGTGGGAAGGAGCTAACGGAAAAAGAAAGTGGGCCTTAGTGGGTTGGGATAAAGTCACTCAGCCTAAGGTAAAAGGTGGACTGGGATTGAGAGGATCCAAGTTAAATAATCAAGCCTTGGCTGGAAAGTTGTACTGGAGGTGGATTTCCCAACCAACTTCCTTATTCGGTGAGAATTCTCACGAGTAAATATTTGGGTCAAGTTAACCCCAATGAGGTGGGCCGTTTCCCCTACGGGTGGTCCTTGGATCCTTAGTGTGGCGAGCTCTCAAGCTAGGATCTCAGGTTATTAAAGATCAGCTATTTTGGAAAGTGGGGAGAGGGGAGAAGGCCCATTTTTGGACTGATTCTTGGGATCAGTATCCACCCATCATTGTTGAGTTCCCCGAGTTACTTCCAATAAAATCTGCCATAGAAATCATGGGTTGGGTCCAAATTGAAAGTTATTTCAACACTTCTCAGCTAGGGGAGTATAGGTTTAAGAAGTTTAAGAGGTTGGAGGAGTGGCCAATTCCTATCCCCCGGAGTTGGCACCCATCTTATCCAAAATCTTGACGAAAGGTTTCTCACGGGGAGAGACGAGGAGGATGAATTAGCTTGGGGCTATGGGAGCCTTGGTGTTTATACAGTGAAGGACGGGTATGACAAGATCCTCCCAGACCCTCCCCCCATTCTTTTTCGGTTGAGGATTGGCGAAAGATTTGGCACTCTAAGGGCTGGTCGAAAGTAAACTTTTTTCTTGGCGGTTTATGCACAATGGTATTCTCACTTTTGACAATCTCAGATGTAGAGGAATCATCGGCCCTTCTCAATGTGTTTTATGCCATAAGAACGAAGAAACAGCTGATCACCTGATGTTTGAGTGCCCTTTCACGCGTCAGATTTGGAAGCGCTGGTTCTCTCATTATAAAATCCAGGTTCATGGTGACATGAATCGGACTAATATTTGGGAAAGATGGAAGCGGGGTAGATTTACATCCAAAGCTCTTCAAATTGGGTGGGAGCTTGGTTTAAACTTCATTTGGTGGCAAGTGTGGTTGGAGAGAAACGCTAGAATTTTTTGAGAAACCTTTTCCTCGCTAGATGGAGTTTGGCAGGTCATTTGGAGCAAAGTCACCGAAACTGTTGCCGTCTACGCTAAAGAGGAAACTCGGGTTGTTCCTGGGCCAATGGCAGAGGGAGTTGACCAGAGAGAGGGACAGAACAGAACCAGTTGGAAATCACCCCCAGAAGGCTGGATTAAAATCAATACTGATGGAGCTACAAAGGGCAATCCGGGTAGAGCCGGTATTGGCGTGGTCTATCAAAATCATGAGGGATCAGTGCTTTATTGGGAATTGTAGGGTTTGGGTAGAGCCACAAATAATGAAGCAGAAGCCATTGCTATCAAATATGCCTCTATTTGGGCAGTTACTCAGGGTCACAGGAGGATAATTCTTGAATCTGATTCTCAAATTCTGGTTGGAGCTCTAGACTGCATGAGGAACTTTTCATTGAACGCTTGGAGGTTGAGGATTCTGGTCTCTCAAATCAAGAAATTATGGGAGGAATTAGATGATGTGATTCCCGTATATGTGAGTAGAGATTTCAACAAAGCGATCGATTTCCTGGCTAAGATGGGTGCTGCGAAAGAGGTAGGGGTGCAGTTGCACAGTGACATTCCTATTGCAGATGAGGTGATTAGGTAGGGCCTTGAAAGATCCTTGAGACAATGATCAATGAAAAAGCTAAGTATGGTTTTTGTCGCGATTTCGTGACCTATTGCGCCATCGCGGCCATTGGCGAAAGCTATCGCGATATCGTGACATGTTGTGTCGTCGCGGCTGCTGGAGAAATGTTGTCGCGATATCGCGACATGTTGCACCGTCGCTGCCGTCGAGGGAAAGTTGTCGCGATATCGTGACATGTTGCATTGTTGCGGCCGATGTGAGAAAGTTGTCGTGATATCGTGACATGTTGCGCCATTGCTGTCGCTGAGGGGAAGTTGTCGTTGAAAGATCCTTAAGACAAATGATCAATGAAAAAGCTAAGTATGATTTTTGTCGCGATTTCGTGACCTGTTGCGCCATCGCGGCCATTGGAGGAAAACTATCGCGATATCGCGACATGTTGCGCCATCGCGGCCAAGGGAGGAAAGTGGTCGCGATATCGTGACATGTTGCACCATCGATGCCGTCGAGGGAAAGTTGTCACGATATCGTGACATGTTGTGCTGTTGCGGCCGATGTGGGAAAGTTGTCACGATTTCGTGACATGTTGCACCGTCGCTACCACCGAGGGGAAGTTGTCGTTGAAAGATCCTTAAGACAAATGATCAATGAAAAAGCTAAGTATAATTTTTCCCGCCATTGAGGACATTTTGTCACATTTCATGACATTCATCGGAGGAAAAGTGTCGCGATTTCGCGACATGTTGCGCCGATGCGGCCAAGGGAGGAAAGTGGTCGCGATATCGTGACATGTTGCACGTCATTGCCGTCGAGGGAAAGTTGTCGCGATATCGCGACATGTTGCGCTATTGCGGCCGATGTGGGAAAGTTGTCGCGATATCGCGACATGTGCCATCGCTGCCATCGAGGGGAAGTTGTCGTTGAAAGATCCTTAAGACAAATGATCAATGAAAAAGCTAAGTATGATTTTTGTCGCGATTTCGCGACCTGTTGCGCCATCGCGACCATTGGAGGAAAACTGTCACGATATCGCGACATGTTGTGTCGTCGCTGCCGTCGAGGGGAAGTTGTCATGATTTCGTGACATGTTGCGCCGTCGCGGCCAAGGATGGAAAGTTGTCGCGATTTCGCGACATGTTGCGCCATCGCTGCCGCCAAGGGAAAGTTGTCGCGATTTCGTGACATGTTGCGCCGACGCGGCCAAGGGAGGAAAATTGTCGCGATTTCGTGACATGTTGCGCCGTCGCGGCCAAGGGAGGAAAGTTGTCGCGATTTCGCGACATGTTACGTCGTTGTGGCTGTTGTTGGATTTTTGTCGTGATTTCGCGACATGTCACGATTTCGCGCCAGGTTGACTTTTTTGCGGTCAGAGGTGTCTTGTGTCGCGATTTCGCGACTTGTAGCTTTTTCGCGGACAGAGGTGAAGTTGGTGTTTGTTGCGTGTTTTCGCGATAAGTTGTTGTAACAGACCTATCAGCTCTCTCAGCTAGCTTGGTATTGGTTCAAGAGATTTGGATCCAGTGCAAATCTTCCTCTTCTCTTGTAATCATGTGCTTTCATTGTTTTGGGCTGGGATGTATCTTATCCCAATTCTAACTGATCAATGTTTTAATACAAGTTTTTTCAAATTTTTTTCAAAAAAAAACAACTGCCCTTAACAACTCAACAAACCAACCAAACGCAAAAGCTACCAACACAAGAAAATTTCAAAGGATATTGAAGGTACGAGGTCTTCCCCTTATATTTGTGTCACTCAAGGGAGAAAACCAAAAAATTCAAAGAGAGATCCATTTGACAACAACCGCATCCAACAACCAAAAAAATCCTCTCCTCTTATAAAAAATAATCAAACCCCCAATAATACAACTTTCTAATATTTATTATAACTAAAAAAATAAAAACAAATAAACAAATATTAAGAAAATTTTATATTTTAGTATATAAAATATATGATAGAAATGATGTTGAAAAAATATTTGTACTGATATTAAGGTTTCTAAACTAACACATTTTCATCAAAACAATATAATATGTCTTTAAACACATTATAATAATCATTTCACTTCTCGAACCTAAATTACATTAATAAATTTAAATTTGAAGTAATACATATAAGTCCAATTCTGTTTTATGTTTGTATATATAAAAATAAAAGTTACAATTAAAATTGTATATTGATTTTTTTAACGAACAATAAAGTTTAGCACATTCAAAATAGCATAACTCAATGCATAATAAATAAAAACTAACAAGTTCATCTGCTCAAAGAAAGAAAGGTTATTTTTTTTAGTGTTTAATTTTCGAAAATAAAATATAGTAAAATAATTATACAAAAATAATTAACATTATATATATATTATAAACATGTTATCCCTACTCTACTTTTACTAGGGTAATGTTGAGCTAGTGCGGGAGCACCCAACAGTAAAGTTTGGTTTGCATACTGGGTAGAATGATCCTGCGGACACACCCAGCCAGAAAATAAACCAACACCAAAGTCTGCATACCAAATCTTGGTGAAATGAACCCAACAAAAGACTGAAGACTGAACGTGGCTGAAATGAAATATTTACTTTGGATTAAAAGCAATTGAATAATGTCAGAACTGTGAAATTTTTTGAACCATATTAACCTGTTTAAGCTTCAGCGGGACTTTGATGCTTCAAAATTAAGGATAAAGAGGCTCAGTAGAGAAGCTCCATTGGTCTTGGATCATGCCGACATTGATGGGATTTGTTCACCAGCAGAGCCCCCTTGCCATTAATTTTCCATTCCTGTGTGCCAGTCCATATACATCATTCGCTAAATTTGTAGGCTTTAAATAGAAATCAATATCAAAGTGTAAATAAACAATAAAAGTAAAACACAGCCGGGGATAATCACTTTACAAGAAAAATGGTTTCATAAATTTGATCGATTTTGTTTAAATTTGGGCATGTTCTCAAAAACCATTCAATTTGAAAATAGATAAGATCTGATACGGCACAACCGAGAAAATGGACGTGCAGTGCAATTTCAAATTTATTGTCCATCAATTAACACGTGTAGTGACAAATTAATGCCTTCATAATTATTATTATTAATTATTTTCCTGAAAGGGTAAGCTAAATTCTATTGAACTTTTCGGATTTTAGTACAGCAGCCGAATCCGGGTTAAGTGTGAAGATCCCCTACTTAGCTGAGAATTTGACATGTATATCTAATATCTAGTACTACGTCAGGATGTATGCCTCCTGTCAGAAACTTCTTTAAAGATATCTCCCTTAACCCCCCGAACCAAATATCAGCAAATACAATTGGAAATAGATGGAAGAGCCTTATATGGAATATATGACTATCGAATGCATAACGTCGTAATTGGGCATATAGTAATAAAATTTCATTAAAGATGGCTGTGTAAAAATATATCCTAAAGAGTCTAATAGATCTTAAAAAAATTATGATTGAAAGGGCTTATTAAACATATGTATTTATAAATAAAAAATAAAGGAAATGACCTATGTGTTATAGGTGAGTTGGAGAGGAGAGGGCAATCCTTCAAGGGAGGTCTCAAGTTCGAATGTCCACCCTACCAAAAAGCTGAATTGGGTACCTAAAATCCAATTGATAATGATGGTGCGGGTGAAATTGACAGTGTAGAACCCCTCTTCGTAGTCTCTCAGACCAAGGTAACCCCACAAGGAGTTTTTCGCTTTAAAAAAAAAATAAGAATAAATAAAGGCAACAAAAACTTTTCTTGTCATCCAAATAAGAAAACTGCTTTTCTATAAGATTAGGCATTACTATGTAAAAACACATTCTTTATTTTTTATTTTGATTGTTTTTCTTAATTGAAATTCCAAGCCAGGATAATCAAACCACACACATACTGGTAAGCTTGTAAGCTTTTGATAGCCCAACTGAAGATTAACTCCACTTTAGTTAGTTCATAAATAAATTAAAAAGGTTTTTTTTAGACAGTTGCATATTCTACAATCTTATATAATAAAATTTATTGAAAATGTCTTACAGGTCATTTTACAATGCTCAATAAACATTTCAAAATCTTGTGATTTCAATTTTGTAAGAAATGTTAGTCTCCCATTTCTTTGATTCAAAAGGAAACCACATATTAAAAGAAATAGCATTAAAACACTGAGAAGATAAAACAAGGAAATATGTTTGTGGGCTAACCTTATATCACTGAAATTGACAATACCCACCATACAAATCAGGTCAACAGAAAGAAGAGAGGAGCACAGCTCCTTCTTAGAATACCATTCTTTTCTTTACTTGCTCATCAGTCCAGAGCTGTGCTCTCTCTCTTCTCCTGCTGGCCTTCCTGTGACAAAGGGGATCCCAAACCAAAACAATAACAAAACACCATTACCGCCGAGACTTAATAGTGTCTAAAAGTATGAAAAAGAAAGAGAGAGAGAGAGAGTGCAAATAATATTCCAAATGTAGTGGATGCAAATGTGAAAGCATATATGTGGAAAGCCGAAAATTGCAGTCAACAGTCAACAAGAACAAAGTTATAACAACTTTGATACTTCAATGCACTTTGGATCTAATTATCACCAGTCCTACCTTATCCGAGAATCTGGTGAGGCCGAATCCTTTCATTTCAAGAAGTGGGAGACATCATTTCATTCTTGCAAGGTTGCATAATTTTCCTCAAGTTGAAATAATTGCCGTCATTTCATCATGTACCTGTCAAAAGTAGTATTGAAATCAAAAGAAAGTTGGATTGGACTGAAGTGAAGAAGACATGTACAGGAATAATTGGCCTCATCTTCCATCCCGTAGGCTTGGAGAGAGTGAAGATATTTACTTAGGAGAAGAATATTCGGCTGCTATGGTTTGCAACTTTTAGAAAATCGCATATCCACCGCGTGGTCTAGAATGAAAATATACCGTGGTTAAAGATTCACTTCTAAACTGGTATTGTATTCTCCATTATGCAATGCCCTGTAATAATGCATAAATGGTAATAAAAGTTTTTAGTTGAAAAGTCTGTCATCGTCGGTCGAGTGGGCTATCGCGTGGGCTACCACTTATGCTTTTACAGGGACACACTTGAATGGCTGATAATTAGATGGAAAAAAAATTAATTAATTAATTAATTAATATGTATGCTGGTTAAATATATTAAAAAAAAAAAATTTGAGAGGTTGGTTAAGAAAGGGCAGTTTATTCTTGCAGCAAATGGTA
This sequence comes from Wollemia nobilis, assembly GCA_028583015.1. NCBI lineage: Eukaryota > Viridiplantae > Streptophyta > Pinopsida > Araucariales > Araucariaceae > Wollemia > Wollemia nobilis. Next base: position 6,073,431 of record JAQPPZ010001844.1, read on the forward strand.
TCTTTTGGGTAGGTGTTAGTTTTAATGCGAAACCTTTTAATTATAATTATTTAAATTGAAAAATGTTGGAAATTATTATTTTTTTAATTAGGGTAAAAATATGGTTTTGAAAAGGCTTGTAGCCTTTTTACAAGATAAAATAAAGCTATTTAATTATTATAAAAATCACTTGTAACCTATCATTATACTTTTTAAGTTTTTAAAATAAAAATATTGCTACTTGTTACAGTAAATAGTTGCGTATCACAACCTAAATTATTTTTGTCATTGTCCTCCAATTGAATTAGGTTGGGATGAAGGCTATTAAGGGCAATCTATCTTTGTTCTTCTTTTTTAGGTGCATCCTAATTTGCTAGCCAATTTGCCATACTGTTACCTTGTTTATAAGTGTGCAAAAATTCAAAATTATCTAGAAATTTTAATCTTTGTAGTGTGTTCTCAATATTACTTGACACTTGTTCATTTATCTTAGCTTTCTTTTTCAAACAAATTATAATATTTAGAGAGTTTCCCTCTACCACAAACTTTTTTCACTCTTATGTCAATGGTTAGCTTTACTCTACTAAGGGATGCTCTAGCATTAGCCTAGTGGCTAGTCATAGTGCCTACATATTCAATAACTACCCCCACCACAACACTGCTATTGTTTCTGATAATTTACCCTCCACTAGCTTTACCCAAATTACCTTTAGAAGTTCCATAAAAATTTAATTTCATCAATTCCCATATAGAGGGATGCCAATTAACTTGGCCTCTCAATTCAATTAAGAAAATATCCTCTCTTTTTTAAGGATTAAAATTCCACTTCAAGACTATATTCACCTCCTCACCAAATTTAGGTTTCTCCTTCAACTTCATAATCAACAAATTATCTAGAATGGCTCCTTTAATGGTTTGAGTATTTTTAGTTGTAGGTCTTTTCTCCCCTCTAAAAAGCCTTCTATTTATCTCTAACCAAATACCCCAAATATAGTGAAATGGAATGATATTATTTTTGGAAGGATAATCATCAATTATAATGCAAATACCTTTGAAATAATTTTGTAAAAGGTATTATGGAGGTTGATTGCCCTAAAGTAATTAAGCTTTTCAAGTCTTGTTTCTTTGGATTTAAGACCAGAAAGGTGTTATTGTAATCCTTAATAGTATTTCCTAAAAGGTAAGACTCATGAACAACAACCACCACATCATATCTAACTATATGCCTAAATTCTTGAAAAAATTCTACCTTCAATCTATTTGACCCTGGTGCCTTTTCTTTTCCCAAGGATAAAATAACAGCTTTGACTTCTTCCTCACTAACTTCCCCATAAGTCTTTCATTTTTATCCCTAGTGATTAATTTTGGGTTGTGTTGGAATTTACTACACATATCTTTATCATCATCCTTTCCATAGTTAGGTATGAGAGGCTTAAAATAATTAACTGGTGATTGCTTAATCTAGACTTATTCCTTAGCTATCTCCCCATTATCTTTTAATATTTTAGTTATTTTAGTTGTACTATTCTGCTTCTGTGTAGAAACAAGAAAAAACCTTTTGTTTCTATTCACCTTTCTGAGCCATTTACTTTTGGATTTCTACTTCCAAAACATTTCTTCCCTTGCTATCACACTATGTAATACAAATTAAAGTTCTTGTCCTTTCTTAAAATTTTGAACATCTATTTCATTCCTATTAATTGTGTCCTCTAACTTGATAAGTTCCTACCTCAAGATTTCTTTTTTCTGAATATATTTCTAAAAATAAGCTTATTTGAAACTTTGATTTCCTTCTTCACACTTTTTCACATGCTTAGGCTTGCTTGCTACAATGAACATCTTGGAGTATGGAATGGGGTGACTAGACCAATTTTCTATTTCCTCAAAGATATTAGGATGTTATAGTCACATGCATTCAAATATGAAAGGGCCGATTTTTTCTTCTAAACTCTAGGTTGTAGTAAAACAATAAAGGGTTATGGTCCAAACTTGTACTTGGCAGAGAAACTACTAAGTGCTCATATTTTTTATCAAATAATTGTAGTGATAGAAGCACTATATCCAACCTCACTTGTATCAAACTATCCCCTAGTATTCTATTACTCTAGGTAAATTTAACCCCACTCAACTCCATCTAAAAAATACTAGATCTTGAAATAAAACTACCAATGTCTTTAATTCTATCTGAAAAGTCCAAAAACCTTCCTTTATTTTATCCTAGGATTAGAGGTGTGTTAAAATATCCCACCAATACCCATCTAGACCCTTCAGCATACTGACCAATGTGTTCTAAATCCTTCCATAGATTCTTCCTCCATTTACTCAAATTTGGATCATAGATATTTGTAATTAGATAAGAAAAGTTTGAGTATGTAGAAGTTATCATGATAGTTAGCCAACTTGCTCCTTTTAATATTTATTCATCATCAAAGAAGGTTCAGTGTCATAAAGTTAAAATTCCACCCAAATCCCCTTTGGATTCTACCTAACAACTTAGACCATTTTTCCAAGTTCTTGTTTTAACACCTTCCCAAGTTGATAAGTTTAAATTTATTTGTTGAAGAAGTACATCTAGTTGGTTGTCTTTTATCAAATATCTAACTAGCATTTGTTTTTTAGGGGTGTTCATTCCACTAACATTCCAAGATAATAACTTCATATATGGTTTTTGGTGGTGGAATTATGACCACCAACATATAAGATCTATTTTGTTTCCTAAGATAACATCATTTTCTATTTCTTCTATCTATTTCCCTAACAAAAACAACCTACTTACCTTATTTATAGATTGGTGCTCTCAAATCAAGATTTTTTAAGCACTCTAATTTAATCACACATTACATCCCTCATCTTCCTCTAGAATAGACTGATTAAGGAGAGAACTCTCCACCTCTATCTTCTTCATCCATGGTGAAAAACTAAAGGTTCTTGGTACATTCTCTAGCTCTACATAACCTTTGATATCAACTCCCCTCCATAGTTATTTCTCATTCTCTAAATCTATTGGAGAATATTTTTCTTTTGCAACTTACTTTTGACATTCGTTTGTTGCTTTTACATCTAAATTTTTACCTTCATTTTATTTTTGGAAACACTCCCTTCAAGGATGCTCCCTTTTGTAAAGGGGGAATGTTAGTCTTACAATGGCACTGAGAGGGGGGGTGAATCAGTGTAGTTCTTTAAACTTAAATTCATAGCTCTTAAAACTGAAATAATGAAACCTTAAAACCAGATAAAGCAAGTATCACAAGAGAACATCACACAACACAAGATTTAACGAGGTTCACCAATTTGGCTACTCCTCAAGAATGACTGCTTGGACTACCATCCAAATCTAGCCTTTGCAAAGCACCAACTTTACAATCAATTTACCAGCACCAACTGGAAGGAGCACCAACCCCTGATTTATCTGCACCAATAGAAAGGAGCACCAACCCATGATTTACCAGCACCAAATGGAAGGAGCACCAACCCCTGATTTACCAGCACCAACTGGAAGGAGCACCAACCCCTAATTTACTAGCACCAACTGGAAGGAGCACCAACCCCTGATGCCAAGCACCAACTTGGACTTCAATTTGAATCTATAAGTTTGATAGTAAGATACCTTTGCTTTTGCAAGACCCTAACTGGTCTTCTTCACCTTTGTGTTCTCTATGCACTCTGCTCTCTCTGTGCAATCACTTCGCACACTCTGCTTCGTTATAGTTGAACTTCATGATCGTCTTCTCCCTTTGCACTCTCTATGCCTTCTACTTTCTTTGCACAATCACAGCCACACTTTATTCAACCTTTTTACTCTCACACTTTGCTCTATCTACACACTCACAGACGCACTTAGGACAATTCGACATGACTCTTCGCTCACTTTGTGCACTTCACCATCATCTCATCACTTCTGCACTTTCTACGCTCTTACAGCCACATTTCACACTTCGACACACATTCGACGACTTATACAACCACACCACAATTCTCCAAATAGCCCTCCTTTTATAACAATATTTTCATGATGAAAACCCTAATCTTAGTTGGCTTGCATAACAAATGTAAACCCTAATCTTAGTCGATCATCATCCTTCTCATTTTCATCGGGTTCTCCTTCTTGACTTGCGCATTTATGACCTGTGAAATCATGACATTTCTACCTCCTAGCTTCTTTTTTTTCTTACCATGAAAATACATGTCGTGATATCATGACACTTTTTCTCTCTCCTCTTTCTCTTTGCTTTACCCCATGAAAATACAACATGTCGCGATATCGTGACACTTTTTCTCTCTCCTCTTTCTCTTTGCTTTGGCCTGCGAAAATGCAACATGTCACGATATCGTGACACTTTTTCTCTCTCCTCTTTCTCTTTGCTTTGGCCCACGAAAATACAACATGTCACGATATCGTGACACTTTTTCTCCTTCCTCTTTTTCTTTGCTTAGGCCCATGAAAATACACATGTCGTGATATCATGACACTTTCACCTTCGTACGCTTTCTCTATTCTTTTTTCATGATATCACAACATATTTGCCTCAGTATACTTCATCTTTGCTTTTGTCATGATATCGCGACACTTCTTCCTCCATAGTCTTCAACTTAGCTTATGTCACGAAATCGTGACACTTCTACTTCTGTACTTACTTCTTTGCTTTTGTCACGAAATCATGACACTTCTGCCTTCAAAGTCTTCTTCTCTACTTTTATCATGAAATCGTGACACTTCTGCTTTCATACTTTACTTCTTTGCTTTTGTCACAAAATCGTGACACTTTTGCCTTCAAAGTCTTCTTCTTTTCTTTTGTCATGAAATCGTGACACTTCTGCTTCCAAAGTCTTGCTTTCTGCTTTTATCACAAAATCGTGACAGTTCTGCTTTCGTACGCTTCCTCTCTTTCTTTTGTCATGAAAATGTGACATGTCGCGAAATCATGACACTTTTCAAACTTACTTTCTCTCTCTTATTTTAGTCACGAAAATGCGACATGTCACGAAATCGTGACACTTTTCTAACTTACTTTCTCTCTCCTATTTTAGTCACGAAAATGCGACATGTCACGAAATCGTGACACTTTTCCAACTTACTTTCTCTCTCCTATTTTAGTTGCGAAAATGCGACATGTCGCGAAATCGTGACACTTTTCTTACTTGTTCTCTTTCTTCGAACTTGTCGCGAAATCGTGACACTTTTTCTTGCTTTCTCTTTCTCTTCCAACATGTCGCGAAATCGTGACAGTTTTTCCACTTGCATTTTTCTCTTCCAACATGTCGCGAAATCATGACAGTTTTTCCACTTGCCTTTTTCTCTTCCAACATGTCGCGAAATCGCGACAATTTTTCCACTTGCCTTTTTCTCTTCCAACATGTCACGAAATCGTGACAGTTTTTCCTTGCTTTTTCTCTCTCTTCCAACATGTCGCGAAATCGCAGTTTTTCCTGCTTTTCTCTCTTCCAACATGTCGCGAAATCGTGACAGTTTTTCTTGTTTTTCTCTCTCTTCCAACATGTCGCGAAATCATGACAATTTTTCTTGCCTACTGTATATGTCGCGATATCGCGACACTTTTCTTACTTGTCTTTTTCTTTGATCTTTTGCATATGGGCCACTTCGGTCTTCTTGGAAAATCATTGTACATACTCTGAATAACCTTTGAACTCCTGTCTTCTGCATCTGAATAGCTTTTGAACTTCCTGTCCACTGCATCAACAGATCTATTTGATTGTGTTGACAACAATGACAATACTATTGCTGCACCTTGCTCAACAATCTCCCCCTTTGGAATTGTTGGCAACACATGTGCAATTTCCTGTAACTCTTCTCCCCCTTTGACAATAATACCAAAGGGCTACTGCAGACTCCCCCTGAGTCCATGCACAACATTCTCAGGCAAAATTTATTACACTTAGCAAAAATCATGAACATGAGCAAAAAGATAATCAAATACTTAAATGCTCCCCCTGAGAATGTGATCCCTATAGCTAGTCAATTCTTGGGAAGTGTGACCACTCCCAATTTATTGTGAAGGTACTCAAAAACTTCCTTGGGCAATGGTTTTGTGAAGATATCTGCTACTTTCTCTGTAGTTGGAACAAAATCCAACTTAACCTCACCTTCCGCAACTTTCTCCTTCAAAAAGTGATACCTGCGTACAACATGTTGTCGCTGCAATATATTCTGCCTCTATTGTCGATAAAGAAACTGACTCTTGTTTCTTACTGTGCCACGCGACCAATCTGTCTCCAAGATAGAATGCACCTCCACTGGTACTCTTTCTATCATCGACACCTCCTGCCCAATCTACATCTGAATATGAAATAAGGGTGAAGTCTTTACCTTTTGGATACCATAACCCATATTCCATAGTACCCTTGAGGTACATAAGGGTGAAAAGGCTTGTTTCAAATCTGCTTAACAAGATCACACAGAACTTATCCAATCTCATAGAATCATAAAGAGAATTGTTAGAGACTCAATATGTTCTATACTTAATGCTCAATCAATATATCAACTAAATCTCATAGAAGCATAAAGAGAATTGTTAGAGACTCAATATGTTCTATTCTCAAATCTCAATCTCAACTCAAATCAAGAATAGTTTATTTTATGGAACTTGAACAACCACATGCATCCAATCACTTGACTAGGCTCAATCAACTCTACTCAACCAATCACCTCAATGAACAACCCTTTATCACAAACCCTAGTCGAAGCATGTATCAACCAACTCTGTGCAAGCATCAAACACTGTACCACAACACCAACCAAATCCCTTTTTACATTTTCAACTTGGTCTATGTTTTCTACAGTCACCGTTGGTCACACCTTACTTTCAACTGTTCGAATCAGGAGACAACATTTTGTCAAACACTTCACGGCCAACTATAGTGCACCTTACTCAAACTCATACTTCTGGACCTCGGATAGGTATGATTCATAGAACAAAGTTGCTCATCTTGATGAGCTAAACATGAATCAATAATCAGACTTCAATATTTTTCACCACAATGTCATAATAGATCTAACAATATTCACGTCAATGTGTAGTTCAAATACACACTGCTTTTATCGAAACACATATATGCGGCTAGGGCAACATTCTTTCACTAACCAAATTATCTGAACTATTATAATCCTTAACTTTGGACAGTGGTAGTAAGAACCATCACCAGTACAACAATGACATATAGCAATACTACCAATAATGACAACTCTCAATTTAATCACCACCCTTCACGGCACTTCCACAAACAACTACATGAACTGAAAACACACTTCGACAACTATACGACAACTTCCCTGACTACTTGCCTTTCATCCTCAGGTAATCAAACAAATACATAGGAGCATTAAAATGAAACTTTAAGATTGCTCCCCCTGAGGATGTGCTACCCGGAGTTGCTTAGTGCAATAGAGGAGTAGTCTCCTTCGGTCCAAGGAGACACGATTTCCTTTCTTCTATCTTTCTCCAAACTTTCTTGAACTCGGGCTTGGATTTTTCAACTGCATCCCTGTTTTGCACCTTTTCGTGAACTCGAACATTTCTCTTGTGTGGTTGTCTCTTGTGCATCCTTGATGAATGATTATTTTCCTTTCTTTTATGTACATGATTTATTCCCCTGTCTGTGTTGCGTTCTTTGCGTCTGATGAAATCTACTATTTTGCCTTAGATTAGATACAAAAGTGCTTGGACAAAACCTTGCTATGTGCCCATGACCATTACATTGAAAACATTGTACATAGTGTTCACTCAGAAATGTAGATGTATTTCTACCAGCATAACTCTTTGATTTATTATTCAATCCACAATAAGTTGCCTTGTGACCATACTGGTTGCATCTAAAACAATAGCCATTAAAAGTATTATTATGAATAGAGTGAGAGTGATAGAACCTCTTTTGTTGTGGTTGCTTTGTTGTAGATCTCCTTTGATATTTTCTTCCTTTTGAAGATTCGACTTCAAACTTTTCTTGCTTCGATCCTTCAACGGTGAACTTCTTCTTCTCTCAGAGTTGGAAGATGAAGGTTGTTCAGCTTCATATCCAAGACCACGCTTATCCATGGAGCTTCTTTGTTGGCTTATCATTTTATCTAGCAACTCTGTGCTCTTCTCGAATTTGAGATTTGTATTGGCCTCTTCTAGTTGTTTCTTCAATAAAACAATCTCTTCCTCTTGTTTGCAGTAACCAATCTCTTTCTCATTGATCTGTGACCTGAGAGTTTCTTCAATCCTTTTGAATTCTTCTACCTGTACTTTCAAACTGGTTATTATTTCATTTGCATCCTCAAGCTTTCTTGAGATTTCCTTATTCCTTTTTCTTTCTATCTTCAATTTCAGAGCTGCAATTAGTTCCTCTTTCAAATTTATTTTTGCATCAATTTCTTCTTCATCACATTCCTGTTCTTTTTATGTTTCTTCTTCGAGTGTCATGAAAAGACCTCCACCTATTTCTTTTTTATAATCATCCTCTAGGACTTCATTAACTCTCAGCATATATGCCTCTATGTTCTCATCATTATTCAACTTTAAAGCTTCGAACTGAGCTTGATGTGTTTGTAACTTGGCCTCCTTGATCTCATCGTCTCCTTCATGAATACTCCTCAGTTTGTCCCATATTTATTTTGCCATTTTACAACTCATGATCTTTACCAGTTCACTGTCTACTAATCCACACCTGATAGCATTCTTTGCTTTTGAGTCATTTTCAAATAGATTCTTACCGGTAGCATCGGTTGGAGGAGTGATGGGTATTGTGTATTCATTGTCTACTGAATCCCAGATGTCGTATCCCAAAGCACAAAGATATGCCTGCATCCTGATTCTCCAGATCGCGTAATTAGTTTCATCAAACAAAGGTGCTTTGTTTGATGAGAAGCCTTCACCACCTACCATTGTGTTACTTCCAAGATCACCCTAGCCGGTTAGGATTGTATAGGAACTTGGCTCTGATACCAATTGTTAGTCTTACAATGGCACTGAGAGGGGGGGTGAATCGGTGTAGTTCTTTAAACTTAAATTCATAGCTCTTAAAACTGAAATAATGAAACCTTAAAACCAGATAAAGCAAGTATCACAAGAGAACATCACACAACACAAGATTTAACGAGGTTCACCAATTTGGCTACTCCTCAAGAATGACTGCTTGGACTACCATCCAAATCTAGCCTTTGCAAAGCACCAACTTTACAATCAATTTACCAGCACCAACTGGAAGGAGCACCAACCCCTAATTTATCTACACCAAAAGAAAGGAGCACCAACCCCTATTTACCAACACCAACTAGAAGGAGCACCAACCCCATTTACCAGCCCAAGGAAGGGGACCAACCTGATTTACCAAAACCAACTGGAAGGAGCATCAACCCCTGATGCCAAGCACCAACTTGGACTTCAATTTGAATCTACAAGTTTGATAGTAAGATACCTTTGCTTTTGCAAGACCCTGACTGGTCTTCTTCACCTTTGCGTTCTCTGTGCACTCTGCTCTCTCTACGTAATCACTTCGCACACTCTACTTCATTACAGTTGAACTTCACGATTGTCTTCTCCCTTTGCACTCTTTGCGCCTTCTACTTTCTCTCAACTTGCACACTCATAGACGCACTTAGGACAATTCGACACGACTCTTCGCTCACTTTGCGCACTTCGCCATCATCTCGTCGCTTCTACGCTTTCTACGCTCTTACGACCACATTTCACACTTCGACACACATTCGACGACTTATGCAACCACTAACACAATTCTCCAAACAACCCTCCTTTTATAACAATATTTTCATGATGAAAACCCTAATCTTAGTCGGCTTGCATAACAAATGTAAACCCTAATCTTAGTCGGCTGTCATCCTTCTCATTTTTGTCGGGTTCTCCTTCTTGACTTGCGCATTAGACATCAGAAATCATGACATTTCTCCCTTCTCTTTTGCACGAAAATACATGTCGCGATATCGCGACACTTTTTTCTCTCTCCTCTTTCTCTTTGCTTTGGCCCGTGAAAATACAACATGTCGCGATATCGCGACACTTTTTCTCTCTCCTCTTTCTCTTTGCTTTGGCCCACGAAAATGCAACATGTCACGATATCGTGACACTTTTTCTCTCTCCTCTTTCTCTTTGCTTTGGCCTACGAAAATGCAACATGTCGCGATATCGCGACACTTTTTCTCCTTGCTCTTTCTCTTTGCTTAGGCCCATGAAAATACAACATGTCATGATATCGTGACACTTTCGCCTCTGTACACTTTCTCTATTCTTTTGTCATGATATCACGACATTTATGCCTCAGTATACTTCGTCTTTGCTTTTGTCATGATATCGCGACACTTCTACTTCCATAGACTTCGACTTTGCTTTTGTCACGATATCGCGACACTTCTTCCTCCGTTGTCTTCAACTTAGTTTTTTCTGCAAAATCATGACACTTCTACTTCCGTACTTAACTTCTTTGCTTTTGTCACGAAATCGTGACACTTCTACCTTCGAAGTCTTCTCTATTTTTGTCGTGAAATCATGACACTTCCTTCTTCCTTCTTTCTTTTGTCATGAAATCGTGACACTTCTACCTTCGAAGTCTTCTTCTCTGCTTTTGTCGTGAAATCGTGACACTTCTGCTTTCGAAGTCTTGCTTTCTACTTTTGTCATGAAATCGTGACAGTTCTGCTTCCATACGCTTCCTCTCTTTCTTTTGTCGCAAAAATGCGACATGTCACGAAATCGTGACACTTTTCAAACTTACTTTCTCTCTCCTATTTTAGTCGCAAAAATGCGACATGTCACGAAATCGTGACACTTTTCCAACTTACTTTCTCTCTCCTATTTTAGTCACGAAAATGCGACATGTCACGAAATCGTGACACTTTTCCAACTTACTTTCTCTCTCCTATTTTAGTCGCGAAAATGCGACATGTCGCGAAATCGTGACACTTTTCTTACTTGTTCTCTTTCTTCGAACTTGTCGCGAAATCGTGACACTTTTTCCTGCTTTCTCTTTCTCTTCCAACATGTCGTGAAATCGCGACAGTTTTTCCACTTGCCTTTTTCTCTTCCAACATGTCGCGAAATCGTGACAGTTTTTCCACTTGGCTTTTTCTCTTCCAACATGTCATGAAATCATGATAGTTTTTCCACTTGCCTTTTTCTCTTCCAACATGTCGCGAAATCATGATAGTTTTTCCTATTTTTCTCTCTTCCAACATGTCATGAAATCGTGATAGTTTTTCTTGATTTTTCTCTCTTCCAACATGTCACGAAATCGTGACAGTTTTTCCTGCTTTTTCTCTCTTCCAACATGTCACGAAATCATGACAGTTTTTCCTACTTTTTCTCTCTCTTCCAACATGTCACGAAATCATGATAGTTTTTCCTGCTTTTTCTCTCTCTTCCAACATGTCGCGAAATCGTGACAATTTTTCTTGCCTATTGTATATGTCGCGATATCGTGACACTTTTCTTACTTGTCTTTTTCTTTGATCTTTTGCATATGGGCCACTTCGGTCTTCTTGGAAAATCACTGTACATACTCTGAATAACCTTTGAACTCCTGTCTTCTACATCTGAATAGCTTTTGAACTTTCTGTCCACTGCATCAATAGATCTATCTGACTGTGTTGACAACAATGACAATATTGTTGTTGCACCTTGCTCAACAAGGAAAACTTCCCTACCATGTATGATTTCCATATGGATCCATTGGGAGTCGAGGTGACTGTAGGGGTATGTTATAACTCTACACTTAATGGGCAAAGGGGAAGGATTCATCACGAAAGGTTTTAGGACTCGCTTCAAGTACAGGGTGGAATGTGTTTGAATGTATCAAATTAAGCATGCACCTTTGTTTGGCCTTTCTAAAACAAGACTATTAAAAGAGAAAGAACAATGAAAGATACAAGATGTAAGAAGGTAAGATTTAACCCTAGAATGTGTCATGATTTGGGGATCAATTAGTGCCTGATATAAGGGGCATGACCATAAATAATTCCACTAAAATTATTTTATGGGAAATATTAATTATCTTTTAGAGAGGATAATTAATTATAAATTATTTATCAAGAGTTGTGAAAGATAAAATTGAGGAATTATCTTTTACAAAATTATAACAATATGATAAATTAGGTGTAAATTTAGTGGACCCAACTTTGATGGGACTTAAAAGGACTAGAGGATTTTTAAATATAACATATGGGTTATCCTTTCTACTGGAAAATACTCATATGGCTTCCTTGTATTGGTGGAAATTAAAAGGGAGATTTCTTATGCTATCAAAAATAGTTTTAACTTTGTAACTATCTTATGCCTTAATAGTATGGATTCTATATTTATCCCCATAAAAAAGGGACACAAAACAAAATAAGGTCATTCACCTTATCTTTAGTGGACCCTTTAGTGACATCATAGGTCTTAAGGGACCCAAGGTATCTTTTTAATATTAAAATAATGAAGCCACTATTTGGCCATAAGTGGGGAAATTTCCCTATAAATAGAGGATTTTTGTGAAAAAAGACATCTAGGAAATCTTAATGGTCTAGGGAGTATGATCTCCACCCTTGGGTGGATCAGAAACCAGAAGGCTTGGAAAATATTTATTAGTTAGAAATGCATGAACTTGGAATATTAGAAGAAGGAGAAAAATGAGAGGGTTCATGAAGAGGAGGAATATTAAAAGGAGATTACATCAAAGAAAAAAATCCAGTTGGAATCCTCTCCTTATATTATTTATTTGGATGTCATTTCAGGATTAGAATAGCATACACATGCCACTCTGTATTTTTTTGAAACTAATATTCTTCCTAATTCTGGACTATTCATACTTTCTTAGCTTTTAATATTAATTAAAATATTGCTTGGGTATCAGGTTTACCTTATGATATCTTATAGACTTGGGACTACAAGAGACTCACTTTCTACGTATTAAGGTGTTATTAAAGTTTCTTTGAAATATATTAACATCCTTAAAATTATAGTTAACCTTACACGGTGTAAAGGTAAATAGTTGGGGAATCTTCAGGGAAATTGACTAACCTAGTACACTTATTAAATAATCAAACTCACAGTGGTGTCCTATGTGCACATATAGCACCCTGACGAAGGTCGAACCCGTGACCTCGCATAGAAATCGATGATAGAATAGATTATAAGGCCTGCCATTCCTTAGGACTGAATGAGTCAAAAGAATGCATATGATGACTAAAACCTTAAGGCATAAGGATAAGCCTAGAAAAACCTTAAGTCCTGACATGAAGACACTTAGTCCTTACTACATTATCCATAGGAGATAAACTGTCGATAAAGAACACAACCTTTAGTAGAGAAGATCAATTTCAAAAAGGTTTTTTTATTGAAGCCAATTGAAAATCGTAGTAGAGATGGAGACTATGGAAATCATGTTTTCTCCCTCCATGAGGGATACAATGTTTACTAGTATATGACTTACCTTGTGGTAGGGTACCTAGGAATAAATATTTGGGGATATATTATTATATTGTATAAGGTTTGGCATGGGCCACACATAACCCAAGTTTGATTGTATTATAATATTACATTATATTATAATATAATACTATATTATTATTAGGCTTCCCAAATTAGAATAGGAATATGGATATGTAAAGAAGAGATATTTTTCATTGTAATCGTCATTAGAGAATAATATTATGTAATCATCGTGCCCATGAAGTGGCTTATGGGACTTTACCCTCCTTGAGTGGCTCTCTCATCTTGGGAGAACTTGTGGAGTGATTCCTTCCTTAAGGAGTATTATTGGTGTTTCCCTACATTAAGGGTATTATATATCTCTTTAATTTGTGTATTTTTATTATGGATAATGTATTGTGGATGAATGATGTGATATTTTTGCATATTGATGAATGGTTTATGTTAATAATAATAAATTTATGCAACAAGTGGTATCAGAGCAACGATTTTGGCAAAGTGGGGATTTTTTTGAAATTGCAAAATTAGGGCAATTGTTTTTTGGAAAATCATATCATCTTTCAAGAGCCATATATTTGCGTAAGTTTATCCGATTCAAGCGATTCTTGGATCAAATTATAAAAACTTTGAAGAGATTTAAAATGAGTAGTCATATAAATGAATACAAGTAGTATTGAGGGAGATATGAACTTTTGAAGTTAGTCATACGAAACAAGGATAGTGATGAATTTCACAGATTTTTTTTGGAAAAATATCTCATATTTTAGAAGTCATATATCTACGAGATTTTATCCAATTCAAGCAATTCTTGGATTAGTTTGTGCATAATTTGAAGAGCTTTAAAATTAGTTGTCATATGAATGAATCCAAGTAGTATTGAGGGAGATAGACCTTCTGAATTCAGTCGTTTGGAACAATTATAGTGATAAATTTTCAAGTCGTGAATTTTTCAAAAGATGAAATTTGTTTAGTTCAAGTAAGAAAATCAGTTGCACTTTATTTTTTTTGGAAGATAAATTGCAGATCTAGTTGTCTATGTGGATTTTTAGCTTCAAATCAGTGGGAAGATATTTATTTCCTTAAAACCCTAGTTTGCATTAGGGCATGATATATATTATAAAAAAAAAAACCCTAGTTGCATTAGGGCATGAACAATGGCACTCCAATGTTTTTGGAGAAAATGATATTGATGCTAGAGAATGGTGGAAAAAATTTAGATCTCTACATTGTAATAATTATCAATGGAAAATCAACTTTCAATTGAATCTTTAAGGAGAATCTTGGTATTGGTTGGAAAAATTTTGTAAAGAAAGGAATAATGAATACACTTGGGAAGAAATAGAGCATGAATTCTTGGGTAGATGGTATCTGTATTATATATATAGACTAATGGATTTCGTCAAAGACCTTGAAAAGAAACTACACATAACTCAAAATGAGTGGAATGCAATCAAAGGAGAACAAGAAGTTTTCAAGAAACAGAATGAAGACTATGAAAAAGAAATAAAATTACTCAAGAAGAAAGAGGAAAAGGTTAGGGAAGATAAAAAATATGTCAATATGCAGACAGAGGAAACCATACCTTTGGTAGAAGATAAATTAGAAAATGGATAAAGGAATTTGTTTGAATCTAAAATGTCTATTTTACAGGTTCATGGAAGCATTCAAAAGGAATAGGTTATTATTTCCATTGATCCTGGTAGCATATATAATTTTATTAATATTGTTTTGGCTAAGAAGTTACAAGTTCAAGCAACAAAAATTAAGTACGTACAACTAGAGGGTAATAATGTTTAAATTTTTGAAGATTTGAATATCACCATGGATAAATATGTTTTACATTTATATTTCTATGTTATTGAGATGGATGATGAGGATATTATTCTTGGTTATCCTTGGTTATATTCTTTGGGTATTGTTAACATTAATGTTCAAAAGAATTTTATGAAGTTATGGTACAAAAAAAGAAGATAACATTGCAGGATATTTCTTAGTTTAAGGAGTAAGGATCCAAGTAAAATCAAGAAGTGGTTGTAAAGAAACCAATTGAAGAACCTAAAATAGAATCCAAGAAGGTAGTAGCAACAACAGAGTCTATGGAAGAAGTAGTAGTAATTGAGTCCGTGGAAACAACAGTAACAGATTCCAAGAAAGCTTTGATAGAAGAGCACAAGGACACATCAAAAAAAGAGAACATGAAAGAACACTGTGTAGAAGAATTTAAAACAATGGAGCCAAATGTTGAGAAATCAAAGAAGGTAGAAAATCAAGTTAAGGTTACACCATATCACCATCCACACCACCATGAGTGACAATATTCTTGGAGGTATGGTTCAAGGCAACATTATTATGGTTCTACATGGAATCAAAAGGGCACTAACTATGGCAGTTTTTGGCAGAGAAATCATAGTGATCCTATTTTTTAGAGTGGATCATCAGCATCAATGAAAAAGTGGACCCATCATTCAAGTTATCAAAATACAGCAGTAGAAGTGTGGAGCCAACAAAGAATATTTCGATACTCAAGTAACAAAATGGCATACCAAAATCAACGTGTTTCACTTTGATGGATGGATGAACGAGATTAGTACCACTTGCTAATATTTATTAGCAAATAATATTATCATGTTTCTTCATATATTTCAAGGATGAAACATTTGTAAGGAGGGTGGCATGGTAGGGTACATAGGAATAGATATTTGGGGATATATTATTATATTGTATAAGGGTTGGCATGGGCCAAACATAACCCAAGGTTGATTGTATTATAATATTATATTATATTATAATATAATATTATATTAGTAGTGAGCTCCCCAAAGTAGAATAAGAATATGGATATATAAAGAAGAGATATTTGTCATTGTAATCATCATTGGAGAATAATATTATGTAATCGTCTTGCCCATGAAGTGGCTTATGGGACTTTTCCCTCCTTGAGTGGCTCTCTCATCTTGGGAGAACTTGTGGAGTGATTCCTTCCTTAAGGAGTATTATTGGTGTTTCCCTACCTTAAGGGTATTATCTATCTCTCTCTCATTTGTGGATTGTTATTATGGATAATGTATTATGGATGAAGGATGTGATATTTCCACATATTGGTGAATGGTTTATGTTAATAATAATAAAGTTATGCAACACCTTGTCTTCTCTGAGAGTGTAGGATTTTGTTTATGACCTTACAACTGGGGAAATCATGATAATACCTAACCATAAGAATCATGTAATTGCATTAAGGGGGTCACATATTTGAGTGATACTTAGAAAATAATCTTACAATTACATCAAGACTGTTGAGTTAGTATGTTATTAAGCACCTTGATCTACCAAAATGGGGATGAGTATTATGCATGGCCAATATTGTTCAAACAACGCAGCTATAGCTTGACAGGGCCCACAGTTCACTCTGTACTACCCTCTATAAGCGATTATACCCTCTTTAGTGAAATGATACCTTTTGACCTTAATATAATCTTCGACGTTGTGGGATAATGGAACATCTAAATCAATTGAGAATGGAGTCTTAAAAAATTTTCATAGTATGAAAGGTTATATTTACATGTGAACCGAAGTATAAGTAGCACTTCAATTTTTGGATAGATGGGTAAGAGGGTGAGTTCCTTGGAACTCTCACCCCACCATCTCACATGGGTCAGTGAAATAGGGCATGGAACTCAAAAGATAGACACCTACCCTAATAAGGTTCTCATACCCAAATAGATTTGTGAACCCTAATAATGTCAAAGCTAATCGATAGGTTCTTGTGGGAATTGTAGCTTAGGACATATTTGAATCTATGCTGACTCTTGATTTACCAATTATAGGGACCATGTGCATTAAAAAGTGAAAAACAACCACATCATTAGTTTAAGGTTAGATTGATGGGTGAAACTTGGACTTCAAAATATTTAAATAAGTAGTATTTTAACTAGTGGATTTAATTAGTCTTGTGAGTCACTTTATCTCTTAATAGTGGAAGGCAAAACTATAGGCATATTACTTTTTCAATTCACTAGAAGTGGTGTAGTGAAGTTATATTGAAAAGAATGTAGATGTGGTATAGTGTAAGGAAAGAAGACTATAAATACTATGGTAATAAAGGGAAATAGGGGTTATGAAGTAAGCTAGGATAATTTTACTTAAAGCTATGAAATAAAATAAAATACTATGGTTCAAAACAAAGGATCTTAAAACCAATTAGAAGTAGTACAATCTGATTAGATTGGAAGTTATGAATACAATATTGGTAAGGAAATTATACCAAGTATATAGAGGAATTAGTGATGAATGGTTGATGGATACTTCATAAATTAAGGGTATGGGACTTTAATTTATGAAGTAAAAGTTGATTATTTATCAACTTAAGGGAATGAATTTGGGATTCATTATGGAGGAAATTTATGATATTTCCACTAATGTCAAAGAGTCATCTCAAAAATATGGAACCAATGAATATCATAAACTTGCACAAGATGTTATATAAAAATGAATCAGTAGATTTCCTGAATGCGTACTTAACTAGGAAGGATCGAATGTTTTCCTTCGTAGTTTGTATATATTCTAATATTAACATGATGACTTAGAGAAAGGAATTAAAAAAAACCTTAATTGTATCATGTGTGTACAATATCATCCCTTGAATTTTATATTGAGGAAAAGGGACCAGTTGAGACCCTTATATACTTGTAATATTTAACATCATGAGTTTATGAATATGAGGAAAAATCATATTTTGGAGGCTGGGTTTATTCCCCATGAGGGTTTCCAGGATAAATCTTTGTGTCAATAATTTGTGGTTTGCTTTATTATTTCTTGTGGATGTTGCATTTAATTTCAAAATGAAAATAATATATGTTGGATGTAATGTTTATTTCTATGCATTGTAACGTATTCTAAATGTTTAGTAGGTTAAATATGTATGGATGCTAGAAAAGTACACTCAATTTCTAATATGTTGATAATTTAATGTAATGCAATAGTATCATTTACTTTTGAATATGATGGGTAATGATGAATGATATAGTTAGGTAGAGTTGCTCAAATAATAATCTCATGTGAAGGATGTATGCTTACTTAAATGTGTTAATGAATCAATGGGATTTGTTTAACTTTCTATAATGTTGTGGGATAACTATTTATGAATGATGCACCTTTCCATATACAACATTGATTATATTCATGTTGGTTATTCTATGTCGAATTCCAAGAACTATTATGTAATAGAAGCCAATTCTTAAGGGGATAATTGGATTTATGTTGATCTAAACATTATACACTTATTCTTGAATGGAATATAAACCTTGCTTAAGTAGAATTCTCATGTAATGCTTCAAACCTAAGGATATGATGTAAAGAATTTTACCATAAAAGGGCCTCATGGATTAAATTCACCTCATAAGCACTCAAGATGGTTTAGTTGAGATTACATTGTGGAATGAAACTCTCAAGATGGCAAAATGATCTTGATCTACAAACCAAGATAGACCCTACACTCTACACTAAAGAATTAAGTTTACATGTGGAGGAAAACACCTGTATGGGACAAGTAATGTCCATTTGTAATGAACTCAATGTGAACAACAAGAGGGTTGCCTAAACAAAGAGTGTACTAATATGCTTTAAGAGGTTTAAAGATAGGTAATCATGTTTAAGAGGACATTCCATGGATTCTTATCATGATAGTGATATTGTTGTCTTAGAACTCCCTTCTAGATGGAGTGGATCAGATCTAAGATCTATGAATAACCATTGGTGTGGTTATTTCATCTATGATGGTTTACCATTGGTGTGGTTCTCCATATTCAAGGCATTCACCTAGTCTTGGTGGACCATTTGGTGATTTCTCCTTTTATGGGGATGAAACCTAACGCTTGGCCAGCGTACTCATACCAAGTGGGGTATGAGGGTTTCATAGAAGTTGATCACTTCTACTTAAAGAGACTCTGATCAAGTCTCTATAGCTCTTGAAGCTATTTGCCTTGAAAGTTATAATCCAAATGGAATATGTCTATCCTAGGACATGATTAGGTCTTTTTCCATATGAAGATGAACATTTATATATGTAAAAAAAATTTGTGGATAAGAAGGAGTAACAATTGGGGTTGTTACAGTTGGTATCAGAGCCCAGGCTAACTGATAGACTCTAGTTAAGATCTAGGTTAGCAAAGACTTGGGGCATGAAACTAAACTTGAGAGAAAATTCCACAACTTTAAAATGCACACTTGGTAAGTGCTTGGGATGATGATGTCTGAGTTCCTATCCCCCACGAGTAGATCCACAGTTGTTCAAAAGTGGAAGAGCTAAGAGAACCCTCCTGCATGGATTTTAAGTGGTGTACCTTAGACTCTTTTGGAAAATTACTCGACATCTATATCTCTAAGATTTACTTGTGTATGAGTCAAGGTTCAAATGTACTAAGGATTCACTTGAATTATAATTGTCAAACCAATTTGGATGACTTAAATGATTATAGTCATGAATTGAAGTGAAACCTTAGGATATGCAAACATAAATTCAACCATTTAAGTTAGTCAAAAACTAACTAGTGGAAATTCAAACAAAACAATGTTTTCTTTATTTTCATTTTTGATCAATGTTACAATACACTATGGAATTTTCCAACTAGAGGTTATGGTGCAATGGCGGAAGAAGTTGCCCGACAACACCAGAACCTGAAACTTCGATATGTTGGAGGAGAGCAAGGAGGGTGAAACTTCACGTCTAAGTATGGAAATATCCCAAATCTCACCAGACTCGTCTCTGACATGAGAATTAGGGAACTCCACCAAGTATGCTCTGGAATCCCAAGAATCACCACCACATGCAGCTTTGCCAACATCCCGAAGTAGCCCGACTCCTTAGAAAAGTATGCACCCAACCACCCGGGTGGTGGTTGAAAGAAATAATGAGTGATAAGCTATTTAAATCAAGAACTGACCACTATGTCATGAATGTGGTATTAAAACTTATAAGAAAATTAGAGTGTAGTTTTGAAATAGTTGTTGGAACATAGAAAAACCACGTATATGAAACTAGTGTAAACCAAACACCAAAGTTAGAAGTAAGATAATACAAAATTAATTGCAATTCTACCATATGACAATAAGGTCAATAGGGGTACACTTTACAATATTAGTATCATGTGGTAGACACATTTTTCCAACAGAGAAATAAGGTATGAAATCATCCATTGGAGTCATCGAAGGGTTGATGATAGGACGTGATGCAAACTAAGGAAAGGACACGTGGGTTACGATGATGTGTTCTATGCACATTGAAAAAAATATTACTCCCTTGGGAATTGGAGGAGAACCCAATAACTCAATTTTATGGATCTACGAATCTACGAAAATAAATGGACCTCGAAATACTATCCAATGAATAAATTGAAGTAAAACTCCAACATCGCAGAATGGAGTAAATAGTGTAGAACTTATCTCAGTTTTAGATATAGAAATAACCTAATTACTATTCATGGTGGTAAATATCATATTGCTCGTATTAGGGTTTACCCTATTAATACTAGTGATCTTGAGGACAAACATCATAGTGTGTCTCGTAATTATTTTACTCCTGCTAGCCGATCTATTGGTACATACTCTTTGAGTTATGGCTTCTGAAAATGTTAGAATCGACAATGGTAATCCTACAAAAATATCATAAATTTGACCATTAAAGATCATTAGGGCAAGATATCCTTTGAGGATGATCTTTCAGAATGCCAAGAATAGACTGGATGTGAGCGACTGGCAATGGTTGAAAGAAGTAGGATTTGAGGGAGTAGCTCGATTAGAGCCAATACATGTAGATAGATGTTATCTGTCTACCCTAGTAGAAATATGGGATCCCGATAGAGGGACATTTCAGTTACCCACTGGAGAAATGACTGTTACGTTGGAAGATGTATATAGAATATATCGAATACCGGTAGAAGGTCATGCAGTAACCATTGCTAATGAAGCAAAAATAGGGTATATTCTGGAAAGAGTGTTTGGAGCAGATTGGAGAAATGTGAACACCGATAGGGGGTGTATAGAGCATGAACTTCACTATGTGCAGGGTAGACTAACACATAAGCATTCAATTATAATGGATCTCATATCGGGTGTCATTCTACCCAAATCAAGAAGTGCACATTTCCCTTGGAATTTATTGGGAATCATGCAAGATATAGTGGAAGAGTCAGTAATATATGCATGGGCACCAACATTATTGGCCCAAACCTATAGAGAGTTGTTCGATTTAAGAACAACGATGAAAACTGGATTGAACTGTAGCACTTTGCTACAAGTTTGGGCATGGGAGCACATAGCGATAGCAAGACCCCAAGGGCTACCTTATGATGCACACCAATTTATGGGGCCAGAGATGCCCTATGCATTGAGATGGAAACAAAAAAAGGAATGGTCTAACCGTAGACCCCTTGAGGGAAATAAAGAGTGATTTCACTCTATTTGGGAGAATCTACACTCTCGTGATGTTATTTGGAGACCTTGGAGAGAGGGCCCAATTTGGGTAGAATATGGTGTTCAACTCGCTCGGGTGAGGTGAGCAAGATGGTTGATCGGATGTACCAGTATGCAATACGAGTATTTTCAATATACTCGGGTATTATGATAATTTGGTATTACACAACGGATACCGGACCCATCCATGGTTTATACAAGGAAGGGGTGAACAACCATGATACCTCCACCAATAGAACCACTAGCTTCAGAACCTGATGAGGCTATATGGACACCTGAGGAGGATGATGTAGGCACGACCCCTGACTATGACATTTGGTGGACCGCTCAATGACAATGCCAAGAGGAAGATTCCAGTGAGGAAAGCAGTTATAGAGAAACAGCTAAAGTTGTATAGAGGAGGAACACTCATCTAGGAAGAGAAATGAGGAAGAACCTTCTAGAATATGTGTGCCAATGGTTGGATACAGGAGCTGGACCATCCAACCTAAGAGAAGAGGAACCTGTGAGGGAAGTGCTGAAGAAACAAATTTGATTGTTAGAAATTCAATAGTTGAAGTTAGTAGACAAATGGGTGCAACAAAGGTTTAAGTTGGAGACTAAGAGAGAAGTCGCCATCTCAGAGCAAAAGAGGCTTCGAATGGAGTTAACATAGATGCACTACTTAGATATACAATAAGGGCATCCTTGCAAGTAGAGAATGCACAATTACGAGATGGAAGAGATATATACCGAGCTGCATTCTTGAATTCTTGTATGGATGCACTTATAAGCCATGGTTTGCTTCTTCCATTGCAACCAGTGGCTGTGGGGCAGCATGAACAGGGAAACACAACTCAAGCAACTGGTCAAAATAGAACCCAAGCCACTTCTCGAGCAGTTTCTCCAACAGAATCTCAAACTGGTAATATAGTTATGGAACCGATAGGTGAAAGATCCGAGGAAGAACAACCTTGAGATCCAAAACCACTAACCTAGAAACTATATGTATTAGCATGCCAAAAAAATTTGGCCAATTGTAAGCAAAAATCATTCGAAATATATATATTTCTGGTATAAAAATGAAATATTGTGTCTTCTATCATGAAACTCAGAATAGCTTATGAATGTAAAGCAAACTTATTTAAATAGAAGAACACTAAATGAATTTGAAGAATGGATTGGTGTCCATTCTTGGAGAAGGTATGGGACTTCTCCATAATGATATAAACCAGGAGACATCTGGGTGGATGCTTTGGTATTAAAATGCATATTAGGATGTATGTGAGTATCCTGAATTGAGATTCTGAAATTATGTTGTATCATTGTTAGCACTTGATTTTATCAGGTTAATTCATGCCAAAGGTTAACCAAATTTTATTGTGATACTCCTTGGTGGGAATTTTGATAAAATTAACAAGACTTTTTATGTCTAGTAAGGTACAAATGCATAATTTCATGATATCCTTGTAACATCATTTTGCAAATTCTAATACTACAGTTCTCTAGATCAATTGTTTGTGCAATTTGAAATGAGTTAAAACTGTAGTTTTGTGTTAATATTATGTATTGATGATGCTTTCAATACTTGTTGATATGCAATATGGATGTTATATTGTTTACAAGGACATGGTACTATTGATATTTTACATTTTTGCAGGTCTAGGTACTCACTTGGATAGAAGATGGAGCTTGCTATCAAGATTGAAATGTTGGATGATAGAAGAATCTAATTGTAAAATAGTAGGATAAATGCTAGCATTTGCTAGACAAATATGCTTTTGTAAGGTAGATGTTCAAACACAGAGGACTATGTTTAATCTAAGGGGGATGTATGTCATGACCCGTTACCCTCCTACCTTATTTAAAGGATATTAATTGATCTTGGGGATCAATTAATGCCTGATAGAAGGGGCATAGACCATAAAGAATTCTAATAAAATTATTTTATGAAGGATAGGAAAATATTAATTATATTTTAGAGAAGATAATTAATTATAAATTATTTATGAGGACTTGTGAAAGATAAATTTGAGGAATTATCTCTTGCAAAATTATAACAATATGATAAATTAGGTGTAAATTTAGTGGACCCAACTTAGATGGGACTTAAAAGGACTAGAGGATTTTTAAAATAGTATATGGGTTATCCTATCTATGGGAAATACCCATATGGCTTCCCTATATTGGTGGAAATTAAAAGGGAGATTTCTTATCCTATCAAAAATAGTTCTAACTTTGTAACTATCCTATGCCTTAATAGTATGGGTTTTGTATTTGTCCCCATAAAAAAGGGACACAAAAAAAAATAAGGTCACTCACCTTATCTCTAGTGGACCCTTTAGTGACATGATAAGTCTTAAGGGGCCCAAGGTATATTTTTAATATTATTATAATGTGGCCACTATTTGGCCCATAAGTGGAGAAATTTCCCTATAAATAGAGGACATTTTGTGAAGAAAGGCTATCTAGAAAATATTAATGGTCTAGGGAGTATGCTCTCCACCCTTGGGTGGATCAGAAACCAGAAGGTCTAGAAAATATTTATTAGTTAGAAAGGTACGAACCTGGAATATTAGAAGAAAGATAAAAATGTGAGGGTTCATGAAGAAGACAAAGATTAAAAGGAGATTACATAAAAGAAAAATTTTTAGGTAGAATCCTCTCATTATCTTATTTATTTGGATGTCGTTTCAGGATTAGAATAGCATACACATGCCACTCTGTATTTTTTTGAAACTAATATTCTTCCTAATGCTAGACTATTCATACTTTCTCAGCTTTTAATCTTAATTAAAACATTGCTTGGGTATCAAGTTTAACAAATGACATCTTGTAGACTTGGGACTACAACAGACTCACTTTCTACGCATTAAGGTGTAATTAAAGTTTCTTTGAAATCTATTGACATCCTTAAAATGACACTTAACATTACATGATGTAAAGGCAAATAGTTGGAGAATCATCAAGGAAATTAACTAACCTAGTACATTTTTTTAATAATCTAACTCAAAATGGTGTCCTATGTGCACATATAGCACCCTAATGAATTTTGAACCCATGACCTCACGCGGGAATGGATGATAGCATAGATTCTAAGGCCTACCATTCCTTAGGACTAGATAGGTCAAAATAATGTATAGGATGACTAAAACCTTAAGGCGTAAGGAGACGGCTAGAAAAGCCTTAAGTCCTAACACCAAGATTCTTAGTCCTTACTAAATTATCCATAGGAGACAAACTATCGATAAATAACACAACCTTCAGTAGAGAAGATCAATTTTGAAAAGGTTTTCTTATTGAAGCTAATTGAAAATTGTAGAAGAGATGGAGACTGTGGAAATTGTGCTTTCTCCACCCATGAGGGATACAATGCTTACTAGTATATGACTTGTCTTATCTTCTCTAAGAACATAGGATTTCATTTATGACCTTACTACTTGGAAAATAATGGCAATACCTAACCATCAAAACCTTGTAATTGCATTAAGGGGGTCGTATATTTGATTATTGCTTAGAAAATAATCTCATAATTACATCAAGACTACTGAGTTAGTATGTTATTAAGCACTTTGATCTACCAAAATGGGGATGAGGAATACGTGTGGCTAGTCATGTTTAGACAACGCATCTATAGCTTGATAGAGCCCACAATTCACTCTGTACTACCCTCTATAAGCGATTGTATCCTCTTTAGAGAGATGATACCTTTCGACCTTAATTCAATATTCAACGTCGTGGGATAATGGAACATCTAAAGCAATTGAGAATGGAGTCTTAGAAAATTTGCATACTATTGAAGGTTATATTTACAAGTGAACTGAAGTATAAGTAGTGCTTTGATTTTTGGATAGATGGGTAAGAGGGTGAGTCCCTTGGAAATCTCGCCCCACCATCTCACATGGGTCAGGGAAACATGGTATGGAACTCAAAATATAGGCACATACCCTAATAAGGTGCTCATACTCGAATAGATTCATGAATCCTAATAATTTCAAAGATAATCAACAAGTTCCTCTGGGAATTGTAGCTTAGGACATCTTTGAACCTATGTTGACCCTTGATTTACCAATTCTAGGGACCATGTGCATTAAAAAGGGAAAAACAACCACATCATTAGTTTAATGTTAGAATGATGGGTGAAACTTGGACTTCAAAATATTTAAATAAGTAGTATTTTAATTAGTGTATTTAATCAGTCTTGTGAGTCACTTTCTTTCTTAATAGTGGAAGGTAAAACTATAGACATCTTACTTTTTTAATTCACTAGAAGTGATGTAGTGAAGTTATATTGAAAAGAATGTAGAGGTGGTATAGTGTGAGGAAATAAGACTATAAATACTATGGTAATAAATGTAACTAGGGGTTATGAAGTAAGATAGGATAATTTTACTTAAAGATATGAATTGAAACAAAAGACTATGGTTCAAAATAAAAGGGCCTTAAAAAAAAATAGAATTAGTACAAT
Organism: Wollemia nobilis; assembly: GCA_028583015.1. Classification (NCBI taxonomy): domain Eukaryota; kingdom Viridiplantae; phylum Streptophyta; class Pinopsida; order Araucariales; family Araucariaceae; genus Wollemia; species Wollemia nobilis. The sequence goes on from JAQPPZ010001844.1 coordinate 6,099,741, forward strand.
CTAATTAGAGTGGAAGTTATGAATACAATCTTGGTAAGGAAATTATACCAAGTATATAGAGGAATTAGTGATGAATGGTTGATGGATACTTTATAAATTAAGGGTATGGGACTTTAATTTATGAAGTAAGAGTTGATTGTTTATCAACTTAAGGGAATGAATTTGGAATTCATTCTGGAGGAAATTTATGAGATTTCCACTAATGTAAAATAGTCATCTCCAAAATATTGAACCAATGAATATCATAAACTTGCACAAGATGTTATATAAAAAGGAATCAGTAGATTCCCTGAATGCATCCTTAATTAGGAAGGAGTGGGTGATTTCCTTCATAGTTTGGAGATATTCCAATATTAACATGATGACTTAGAGAAAGGAATTAAAAAAATCCTTAATTGCATCATGTATGTACAATAGCATTCCTTGAATTGTATATTGAGAAAAAGGGATCAGTTGAGACCCTTATATACTTGTAATATTTAACATTATGAGTTTATGAATATGAGGCAAAATCATATTTTAGATGCTGGGTTTTTCTTGTCAGGGTTTCCCAGCATAAATATTTGTGTCAATAATTTGTGGCTTACCTTATTATTTCTTATGAATGTTACATTTTCTTTCAAAAAAAAATAATATATGTTAGATGTAATGTTTATTTTTATATATTGTAATATATGCTAAAATTTCAGTAGGTTAAATATGTATGGATGCTAGAGAAGTATGCTCAATTTCTAATATGTTTATAATTTAATGTAATTCAATTGTATCATTTAGTTTTGAATATAATGGGTAATGATGAATGATACTAGTAGGTAGAGTTGTTCAAATAATAATCTCATGTGAAGGATGTATGCTCACTTAAGTGTGTTAGTGAATCAATGGAATTTTTTTATCTTTCTATAGTGTTGTGGAATAACTATTTATGAATGATGCACCTTTCCATATACATCACTGATTATATTCATGTTTGTTATTTGATGTTGAATTCCAAGAACTATTATGTAATAGAAGCCAATTCTTAAGGGGATAATTGGATTTATGCTGATATGGACATTACACATTTATTCTTGGCTGGAATATAAAACTTGCTTAAGTAAAATTCTCATGTAATGCTTTAAACCTAAGGACCTGATGTAAATAATTTTACCATAAAAGGGTCTCATGGATTAAATTCACCTCATAAGCACTCAAGATGGTTTATTTGTGGAATGAAACTCTCAACAAGGCAAAATGATCTTGATACACAAACCAAGATAGATCCTACACTCTACTCCAAAGAATTAAGTTTACATATGGAACACCCGTATGGGATAAGTAATGTCCATTGGTAATGAAATCAATGTTAACAAAAATATGGTTGTCTAAACAAAGAGTGTACTAATTTTCTTAAAGAGGTGCGAAGATAGATAACCATGTTTATAAGTACATTACATGGATTCTTATCATGATAGTGATATTGATGTCTTAGAACTCCCTTATAAATAGGATGGATGGGATCTAAGACCTATGAATAACCATTGGTGTGGTTATTTCATCTATGATGGTTTACCAATGGTGTGGTTCTCTATATTCAAGGCACTCACCTAGTCCTGGTGGACCATTTGGCGATTTCTCCTTTTATGGGGATGAAACCTAATGCTTGGCCATCATACTCATACCAAATGAAATATCAGGGTTTTGTAGGAGCTGATCACTTCTACTTAAAGAGACTCTGATCAAGTATCTATAGCTCTTGAAGCTATCTACCTTGAAAGTTTTAATATAAATGGAATATGTCCATCCTAGGACATGGTTGGGTCTTTTGGCATATGAAGATGAACATTTATATATATTTAAAAAAATTGTGGATAAGAAGGAGTAACAACTGGGGTTGTTACATAATGATTCTTTGCCTGAATTATCACTAACCCTAGGATTGCAAAATAAAACCTTTGAGCAAGGTTCTAAGGGAAATGCACAAACAAGGTTAAAATCCTAGATGCACACTATATGTTTTTATTCTTTCAAATGCCTAAAAATTTAATCAAATTTTTTTTCTTTCCTATGATATTTATTCTGAACATAAATGAAATAAAATAAATCAACAAAAAACCTAAATATCTACTAGGGAACTTATCTAATTTGGTGGTTCTTACCAATTTTATCTTGCATCCAACAATATCCCATAGCTTCTATCTTACAAAATAACTTCACAAAAGCCTCAAAACATATGATCAACATTGGGGGGCCTACTTAGGTTGATGTATGACTATACTTGGAGGTGCAACAATCAAGCCCCTTAGGTACTTTTAGCTAACCTTTAGAATGCAAAAGTGAAAGTTGATCATTTTGGAAGATGAACAAATAAATTACAATGCAATAGAATAGTATGATGAACGGAGTGTAAATTGTACAATTATGCTCTAGATGTAACATTAAATACAGATCTAGAGTTTTGAGGGTGAAATTCTAACCCCAAGCCTATAAAAGGTAAATTTGTGCCCTTTACAATAAATTTGTGCCTTATACAATGAATTCACACCAAAAATAAAAAGGAGTAAAATGATGTAAAAAACAAACAAAAGATGTGCAATTTAATAGTATATGAATGAAAATGAGCAAAACAAACCTGGTGGTAGAAAAAACATAGACAAAAGGATGAAGACCTCCAATATAGTAGACTTGTCCTTAGGGCTCCAACACTTATCCACCAAGAGAAACTAACACCAAGAGTGAAAGAAATCCTATAGTAGAAAAACACTTATTAGCATGAACAATGAGTAACTCAAGATTAGGATTCTCAAGAAGATTCATTGAATGAATTTTAGATTTCTTGATTTCTCAATTCCTTGGATTGATGGATAGATTGATGAAAAATAGAGGATTCAATCCTATTTTTATAAGAGGTTTGGAGGATGGAAAATAAAAAATTAACCTCGAGCAAGGGTTGACATCACAAAGAGTCGATGCTAGAATGGTATTTTGAGAGAAAAAAATCCAATATGGCAAATTTGTGTCCTATATTGGGAAACCATGAATTCACAACAACTAGACCCATGTGCAGTGTTTTGGCACTTCGAGGGACCAAATGGAGTCAGAATGAGACAAAAATTATACCATCAAAGATATATTTTTGAGCCTAATCCAATGATAAAGGTTTTGAAAGGAATGGAGAAGATTTAATGGGGAAAAGTTGGCTCAAAGATAAACCTACTTTTATGATTGGAAAACTTAGGATCTAAGAAAAATGAATCATATTAATGGGTTAATTTTCCATGTCTACATTTTTCCCCTCTTTGATGTATTTATGACCTAACGAATGCATCAAAGAAATATGTAGACACCTATGGGCAAAAAACAACAAACACAATAAGTGATGGCTAGTTTTTGAATGAAGGGGTCGTGCAAAAAGGGGTGTTAGCATGAACATTGTAGATTTACATACAAAATGAGGTAAAATTACCATTAATGACTCTAAGGTTAGGCTAGGGGTGCCCACTCAAGGTTTGGGAGGAATATAAATTCCTAAAAATAAATTAAATAGGATGGACCCTGAAGAAGAGAGAACAAAAAACAAAGAAGAAAAATGGAAAAACAAGAGAAGACAAAAGTGGACTGGCTCTTAAGCTCTATCATTTTCTCTTTGCTCTTTTTTTTGTATGCATGGTGAAGATAGATATAGTAGATGCAATGAATGAATCTTAAATGAATGAGATGTAATGGTATGAATCTAAATAATTGCAATGCATATAAAGTGCAAGTCTAAATGAAATGCATGGGTGAATGAAAACAAAGATCCAAAATGCCAAAAGAAAAAAAAAGTCTTGTGAGGATGTATGCTCGCAAATGACCAATATGGAGGCTACCCCTCGTGTGTGGCCATGAAGTTATATTGTGAGGGTTGTAAGTTTATGAATATGAAAAAAATAGAGTTGAACCCTCTATGGGTGTAGTACTCACTAGGATGGTCAAATAAAAGGAGATGTGTCCACTATAATGTCTTCTTGTAAATGGTCGAATGGAGGTTGTCCCTTGATTATAACCATGAAGCTATTCTTTATGGGGTGTATTGTGTGCAAAAATGTGATGAAGAAAGTGAGTACTAACTGATAGTGGTGTGTTTTGTGCAATAAAGTGTATGGACATGGTCAATAGAGCAAAAAAATAACCATATCGCTTGACTTGGAGAGATATAAGCAATGAAAACTTTCAAGGTCAAGGAATAAGGATGAGATGAGATGAGCAGATGAAATGATGGAAATGCATGAAGGTGGAACCTAGGTTGGGGATTTTCTAGGCTTGAGAGCCCTAGTGAGAGTGTAATGCATGTGAGATACAACCTAACTAGGTGTCATCACTTGCCATTATCTCAAATTCTCCAAAAATCTATATGAACAAGCAATCATGCAAATATGAATAGGCAAAATTGCATTTTATGACAAGAAGAAATACAAATGGAATAGAATGTTAGGCAACCATGCAAAATATGACATGCAAGCATGCAATATGAATAGAAAAATGAATGTAGTGGATGAAAATGCAAGGTATGCCTAATTAGTGGTTTATTATTTTATTATTTTATTATTTATTTATTTATTAATGCAAGTGAGCAACATGATAGTTGACACATATTCTGATTGTGCCTCCTATATTAACAAAATGAACAAGTGTACAAGGGACTAATCCATAAAATAAAAACTATAATATGGATCATCTTGATGATTAGCATCACAAATAATCTCCTTCATAGCTTTTTCTTTGGCAACCTTTGCACAAAAATATTCACAAACCATTACTAAACTATTTTTCTTAACAAAAGGAGGGGTGATCCCTAATTTTGCAATATCTCTATAAGATAGCAAAGTAGGGTCTCCTTGAGAAGCAACATATTTACCATAAAAACACATAAAATTTACCATATTACAAAACAAAATGTTAGAAGGATAAGGTAGTCCTTCATCCTCATCACTCCACTATAGTCTTTTATGATCTAAATATTCAGCATAATTTTTAAGGTGATCATCATTATCGAATGGTAAAATTTATTTTTTTTTGGTAAAGTAGCCTACACCACACCTACCAAGCCATATTTCAACATCCAAAGGCTCTTGAATTCCTTTTTATTGGGTTCCTAAACCTTTACCAATATTTTTTTTTATAGATTAATAATTTTACCAATATATCCCATGCTAGATAGGATCTAGCATGGGATATATATTTTTTTAAAGCTTTACCAATATATCCCATGCTATATAGGATCTATTTTAGGAGTGGGCAATCATTGGATAAATAACAGTGGGCAAAATAATGCTCTATAGGAGAAGGTTTTCTACCATGGATATTTTCTTCGAAGGTTATTCCTATGAAGATAATGGTACATGTGCCAATGTGTATGACTTAATCCTTTTTGTGAGGTAAACCCATAGTACTTGGTGAAGGTGGTAGCTCTACTTTTCTTGCTAGGCCTCACTTGCTTAAAATATGTGATAGTTGTAGTTTCCAATGCATAAGACAATTACTCTTGCAAATTTCCAATAAATATCTCAAGCATGTCTTGAGGAGTAAAGATATATCTGAAGTGTCAAACTAATATCCTCTAATGAGATAGAAATTCTGAAAAACATTCCTCTTTACCTTGTTTTAACATGCAAACATCTTTCATGGTTACATTCTTTTCAACATAAGCACCAAAATATTGAACAAATAATTCAACTATTTCTTTAAAATTCCTCAAAGAATATTTGGGCTATCAATAATACCACTCTAATGTCATGCCACCAAGGCTCTTAGAGAACATCTATAGTAAAAACATGTCATCATATATGATATCATGGAAACAGGGTTATGCATAGCGGCTATTTATAACCAATTGGATAAAATTAGGATTTTCAAATTTTGGAATTGGCTAATATTTGGGACCCTTGACCAAGGCCCATTAGCCAACAAAATTTGGGTGCAATATTTTTGGGGTGTTTATTTGCCCTATTTTTATAATAATTTGACCATTTTAAGTTTAAATTTCCAACATTACCCCTAATAATAGTTAACCGTTTACATGTGTTTCAATACTATTCACCTGGATTTTGAAAGTAATTCGCCAAATGTTTATAACTAAAATTTTGGACTGACCCCTTATGAATAACCCTACATGGAAAGCTATTCTAAACATTCTTAAATGCTCATTAGATCCTATGTTACCTTATATATAGGAAAACCAACATAGGAAAATGCTTTGGATAGGGCTGAGCAACAATTATAGGGTCTAAGGGCTAAATGAATATTTATCTATAATTACAAGTGAAACTATGGGGCTAGATTATATCCACTCTTGAAACCAATTGTTTCACCATATTAGCTAAACTTTACACATTAATATTGTTGTTGTGCAATGCCCCTAGATTCCCTAAGGGAGGGGTATAGGTCGACTATTGAAATAGTACTTGGTTATTATAGCACCCTAAAATTGGCACAGTTAAACCATTAGTAAAAAGATTACAAATTTGAATTTTAACCCTGAAACCACCCGTTAACCACTCACCTCATTTTTTGTGCCATTTTTAGAATTTGTTTTGACCATTGGATGATATCATCGCTGATCTGACGATATCATCCTAGATCGAACGAATTCATCTGGGATAGAACGTCAAGACAATTTCATCCCAAAACCAAATTTTCATAATTAGCTTCTATTTCAACAACCTCTCCAACTCGGGCAGAAGTGTGTCTGCATGGTTGGAGATTCCTACGTTGGAGATCTCCCAGATTGGGATGATCCCCAACCTCCTAACCTCCCTCTAATCCTATATAAACTTGAGATTTTCCCAGTTTATCCCCCTGGCTGATCATTTCTCTACAACTCTAGTTTTTTGCTATGTTATAACATCCTTGCCCCTATCATTTGCATTTGTATTTGTAGGTTTGATTGCAGGATTTTACTGTGTTTCAGTCAGAGGAATCTCAGATCATCATAGGCGATCCAATAGGATTTTGAATGATCCTGACGATATCGGTGATGATATTGTACGATTGTAGACGATTTCGATTGTAGTCTAGATTGGGGTCAACCAGAGCCTTGAGTTTGCATTTTCTACCTTTCTTTCCTATTTAATTATGTAGTAGATTGATTTATTTTTGTTCTACATCCTGGAGTTCACCTCATTTAGCATATTTGCATGATAAAACTTAAAATATGTTATTAAAATAGTGCATACCATTTGATTTGCTATCTAGATTTATTATTTGAGCATCTATACTATTATTTCTATAATTTTACATCATTCTTGCAATTGCATTTTGGTTTTTTGGTGTCTGTTTCCATGATTGCAGGTTTTTGATGAATTCGTCAAGTCACCGATGATCTTGTTTGATCTCAAATGATCACCTATGATTTGGGATGATTCTATACAATTACAGATGATCCTATCATATCTAGGATGATCTAGACTCCTACAAGCTTCAGAATATGCATCAAACATCAGGAATTAGGTATATTCCTCTCCACTTTAGATATTCTTTGTACTTAGGATTCATTTATGTTTATTGTCTTCATATAAACCAAAAATTTCATATAGAATAGATTATATTCATTTTTGGCCAACCTAGGAATATGAATTATTGAATATAAAATGAACACATCAAACCCATTATCAACCTAGGCATGAAAACTACCACTTAAAGTTTCCTAGTGAACCCCACCATCCGTCAAAAATTCACCCTTATACCCCTCCCTTGAGAGGCACGACCTTCAAAGGGCCTCTCCGTATGAGGTATTGTCCCATCCTTCTCGCATCCCCATTTTAGAGCACGGATCCTTTATCCCAAAGGTAAGGGTGCAAAAAAATTGGGCAATACATTTTTGGTGAACCCGACGTGAAACTAAAACACTTTTTGAAAACAATAAAAAAAAAACACATTATTAAGAACATCTAGAATCATTAGACAACTATTAAATTTACATATCATATTTAGATGGTAGATTATAATAGAAGATGAGATGTCACCATAAATGTTGAAAATCAATTAACGACCATAGAGATTACTTCTGTGCTTAGAGTACCTCAAACAAATAGAGTCCAACCTTTGTAGGATGAACTTAATAGGATATTGGGTATTGTTGAATCCATATTTGTAGAACTTATGCAAATTAAGATGTTTGTCCTAGATAGAATCCTAGATCCCAATCAGATGACTTTGTACCATGAACTTCAGAGAGCTTGCCATAGGTGGTTAGCAGATAAAAGAGCACTTGTGTCTTCAAAATTGTACACCTTTGAGGAATACCTTGAGAACGTAGTTGTAGTACATAAGTTTCTATCTCGTATAGAGGATCAAGAAGTCATTTTTATGGATAGAAAAATATGGAATAAAGTTCCTAGAGCTATGTTGTATCGAGAATATTGCCATGAACTTTATTTTTACAAATCAGAGTCTGAAGTAGATCATATTACCATAGCACACTTTGTCAAGTTCTTGAAAAATTACTTCCAATTTGAAGAGGAGCATTTCATGACTCCTGATGAACTTGATCCTATCAATGATATCCATAAACTATTTATAGAAAATTAAGTCATTCTTTTTACTATTGTTATTTCTTACAATTATCATGTTGTTTGTTATTTATATACTTGTGAAATAATAATACAAAACAAAAATAAAAAATAAAACATTTCCCTTTTAAGTAGTATAGTAGGTATATAGTTAAAATATATACCTCTCAACCCTATCACATATAAGTATATATATTTACTAAAACCTAAGTTTAGAACAATTTATAGAATTAGAAATGGAAAAAAAAACCGAAGAAGAAGATTGGTTAGGAAAACCATTAATTGACCAAAATGTCCCTCCTGAGGATCAAGTTCAGGAAGAAGAAATCCTAGACCAGCAAGTAGAAGAGCTTGCTGTAAGAAATGAACAAGAAGAAAATGTTAGAGAGGAAGGATCCTCATCCCCTAAAATGTCTTCGGGAGGAGCTGCCACTTTTGATAATATGGAACAATTCTAGAAGTTTATTAATACTAATATTGGTGTTTTTAATAGAGCAGTCCATATGGACATCGAAATAGTGACACTCAAGAAACTCTAGAAGAAGTATTTCACACACGCATTAATCCCTTGTCCTTTATTGATCAATAAAGTGATCAAGCTAGACCATCCAATTTGGATATGGCAGCTATGATCCAAAACATGCAACAACAACAGGTTACCCAACCATCTAAATTTCCTGTTAGCAAGCCTAGGGTCATTCCCACATAAAATAAACCATCATTTACTACTCTATTTTGCTAATCTATTGAGCAACATACTTCAAATCAACAAAAACCCAAAACAAAACCAAACACCAATTGCCAACAATCTGGGATACAACATAATACTATTACAAATCCCCTTCATAATACTCTTCCTACCAACACTTTGCATAATAGCATTATAGCATCTAATCCTTATGCCACACCATCATACACTCATAAATCCCATACCTATGTCCCACCGAACCAATATTGTGGACAAACTAGTAATATTGAAACCATGGTGAAACAGTTAGTTTCTCGCATGGACCAGATAGATCCCTACCGACTCTCGTACAATTATCAAGAGATGTGTAGTCAGCCTTTAGATCCTATAGTTGTAGCACAGTAGTATCCTAAATATCTTCCTATGCCTATCCTGCCCATATATAAAGGAACGAAATATCCCATAGAGCATCTTCGTATGTTTAGGATAGCATGTCATGATATATCACATGATGACTTGTTATTACTAAAAATATTCCCGAAAAGCTTGGGAGGAATGGCATTAGAGTGGTATTATCAATTACCCACTAATTATTTGAGGAATTTCGAAGAAACTGCCGAGTCTTTTGTTCATCAATTTAGTGCCTATATCAAAAGACATGTGACCATCAAAGATTTGTATAACTTAAAACAAGACAAAGATGAATGCTTTGCTGATTTCCTAGCTATGTGGAGACGATTGATAGGGAAATTGCACTTTGTGTTGCATTATATGGAGATGTTTGACATTTTTATTAATAATTTGCAAGATCAAATATCTTACAAATTATCAACTGCTACCTTGACCACCTTCGATCAGGCTATAGAATTAGCCCGAAGAGTGGAAGATGCTCTCATTAGGAGAGGTCAGCTTAAAAAGAAAGACGATGAGAAAACATCCAGAAATAAATATAAGAATAAACAAGTTGTGGGTGATGGAGTCATTGATAGCAAAAATATTGCTAATGTTAATGGCGCAAAGACAGTGGAGAAGTTAGTACTAAAACCTCCTTATAGACCTCCTCGATAGTTTACTAGGTTAAATCAACCTTTATCAACTATTTTACCATAATTATTAGAATGAGGCTTGATTCAATTACCAAATATCCGAGAACCTGATCCAACTATACCAGGATACAGAGCAGATTTACATTGTTACTTTCATAGAGGACTTGGACACACTACCAGCTCTTGTAAAATATTAAAACATAAAATATTGGACTTGATTGATAACAATGAGATGGAGGTACAAGCATTTCAACATAAGAAAAATCCTCCTAATAACACTCAAAATAACATCACACAAAACCAAAATCATAATGCCAATCAGTCATTAGACATATTTCAACATCCTTTAACAAAACATGGTAAGGAGGTGGCTAATAAAATTGAACATCATAATGTTCCTCCTTCTACCCGATATGTAGGCACTATTAGTGGGCATTTACTTGTTCATGATTTGGGAACCTTTGACACAACTTTATCCATGGTTACAACCAATCCTCTATATAATATGCAGATACCTTATCTTAGTGATATAGAATATGAGACTAAGAGTGATATGGAAATCACATCAAATCAAACGAATAGCTTTGAAGATGAATCAGATATTATTCACCCTATCACAAGTCATATGGTTCTAGAAGAACCATTTCCAAGAAGAGTCACTACTATACCATCGTCCCACCAATTAATTTCTAATGAGTTAGCTATAAAAGCTAGACCAAGACCCATTCATCATCCACAAAATAATATTGTGGGTACCATCGGAGCTGTTACTAGACAACAGGCTCAAAATTCTCAACAAGATCAAATTTAGAATGGTGGATCAACTCCATTTGTTTTGAAGGTTCCTAATAAAGTGAATCATGCACCTAATGTTCAACCGAAACCTCCCTATAATATTAATGAACAATTATCAAATATTACAGCTAGAATTTCCCTTTTGGACCTCTTAAGATCTTCTCCCACACATAGAGATGAATTAATTATCACATTAAGCCAGATGATGGTATCACAAGAAATTCACCCTCAAGATATGGCCAATACTATAATAACTCATGAAGTTGATTGTATTGAATTTCGAGATAGAGATATACCGCAACATAGTTTACACAAAGATAACCCCTTATATATTACTGCCTTAATTGGAGATGTAGTAGTCAAACGAGTTTTGATTGATAATGGTTCATCTTTAAATATTTGCACTTTTGACTTATACCAAATATTTTGGTTTAGAAGTGATGAAATGAAAAGAACTGATATTATTATAAAATCATTCAATGACGAAACACAAGAAACATGTGGAGTTATTACCATTCCATTGCAAGTTGGTCCAAGAACCTTGGATACAACTGTGTTTATTGTACATTGCCCTGCATCGTACAATATACTCTTAGGTCACCCTTGGATCAACGTGATGTGAGTTGTTCCCTCAACTTTACATCAATGTGTTAAATTTGAATTTAAGAATCGGTTGGTCACCATTCATGGTGATCCAAGACCCTTTGATATGTGTGCTTTGGCAAAACCTATTAGAGTTCAATTTTGCCCCGTGTTGTCATCCACACATCCTAATTCTCATTATCCATCTAATTGTGTGAAACTCACACCCACAATGTCATCTACTTCTTCCCCATCAGATGCACCTTCACATATAGCTCAACCATCTTCTGAACAAACCGCATTAGAACCTAAGAAAGATCCTAATCCCACAACCCATGTCTCTTTTTCTACTCCTATAACTTCTATACCTATAATAGACCCATCTATTGACACCTCTACATAGTCTACACCCACCAAAGTCATATTTTTTGCATAAGAAGATGTAGGAAATGTTCCTTCTACCTCTTATGCTCTTACTGACGAGCTCTTACCCGATCTATCTAAAATTCTTATATCAAAAGAAACGAATGCTTCTATGTAATATTCCCTTGTTTTAAATACTTTGCCATGATCTCCTTGTACCTTGGGCCTCCCATAGCCTATGGGAAGTATTTACCAAGTTGGGAGTTGTGCCTTTATTTATAAGGGATATGACTGGGTAGAATACCCAGAAACATCAAAACTCATTATGATGGATATGCTCGATGCTATTTCACTAATGAGTATACTAAAGCCAAACCTATAATGCTTAAATTGGGATATAAAGGGAAAGGTTTAGGACCTTTCCAAAATGGTATGAAAGAACCTTTTGAGGTAGAGCCATGGCCTGCCCGATGTGGTGTGGGCCTATTTTCTAGTAAGGGTCAGCCATTCGAGGATGATGACCATCTTATATGTTACAAAGATTATTTATATGAACGTGATGTTTTGAATTTAACGAATAATCCATTCACATGTAATATGCTATCTATAGCTCATCCTGAGATGATCGTTGAATCCGACGATGAGTTGGAAGGAGACATATTTCATGATGTCTCCGTTGAGGAATTGTTACATAATGGATTTTATTTTGATGGCTCTATACCTACTATAGCCCAGTTTGAGGCCATGAATCCTCATGAAAAATTATCCAAGCTAACCTTGGAAGAATTACAAGAATTAGGTGTCTCACCCGCCCCACATAATTTTGAGAGAGATCTACACATGGAAGTAGAAAATGTCATAAAATTAACATTGGAACCGAGGATAACCCTCACATAATCAACATCGTATCAAAATTGAGTCAAGAAAAATAGGATAAATACATTGCATTTCTTAAAGAATATGAAGATGTCTTTTCTTGGACATATGAAGATATGCCAGGTTTAGATCCTTCTATAGTTATGCATCACCTAGTAGTCCATCCGGATGCTAAACTTGTTAAACATAAACTTAATAAAATGCATCCTAAAGTGGCCTTATTGGTCAAAGGGGAGTTAGAAAAACTCCTGAATGTTATTTTTATGCAAGCCATTGATTATGATGAATGGATCTTGAATGTAGTTCCAGTAACTAAGAAAGAAGCTACTAAGGTTAGGGTTTGTACAGACTTTAGAGATATTAATGTTGCATGCCCTAAAGATGATTTTACCCTTCCCAACATGGATCAGATCATTGATTTTACTGCTGGGAGTGGAATGATATCCTTAATGAATGGATTTTCTTGTTATAATCAGATCAGGATAGCTCTTGAAGATCAACCTAAAATTAACCTTTATTACCCCTTGGGGGACCTTTTGTTGGAAAGTGATGCCATTCGGTTTAAAGAATGCAGGTGCAACCTATCAATGAGCCATGACTTATATATTTCATGATATGATGCATGATATACTACATGATTATGTAGATGACATTATAGCTCGTTCTATTGAAGAAGATGATCATTTAGATGACTTGAGAAAAGTATTTAATCAGCTAAGGGAATATCTTATTCGATTAAATCCAGCCAAATGTATATTCAGAGTTATGCCCAATAAATTATTGGGGGTTATAGTTTCTTTACGTGGCATCAAAATTGACCCTCTCAAGATTGTGGCTATCATTGATATGCTTGCACCCACAAATATATCTAAATTACAGAGTCTACAAGGTAATCTTCAAGCCATCTGTCGCTTCATCAATAAACTGGTAGATAAAAATGGACCCTTAAGCTTCTTAAGAAGGATGTTTCTTTCCATTGGGACAATGAGTGTCAAGAAGCATTTGAACTACTCAAACAATATCTTCTTAACCCACCTGTACTTTCACCACCTAGACCTGATCACCCATTTATCTTGTATATTTTTGCTTCAAATTTTGCTTTAGGAGCTATGTTAGCTCAACTTGATGATGAGAAGAGAGAGCGTGCTAATTATTACATTAGAAAAAAATTAATTAGTTATGAAACCCGCTACATAGCATTAGAGAAGTTATGTCTAGCAGTCATATTTTCTACATAGAAATTATGCCATTATATGCTTAGTCAAAAAATATACATTATTGCTAAATTTGATCCCTTGCGGTATCTCATGAGTTGACCTTAATTATATGGTCGCACAACAAAGTGGGTTCTTGCACTAAGAAATTTTGAACTCATGTTTATAGGACATAAGTTTGTTAAGGGTCAAATCATAGCCGATCAATGAGTTGATTCACCCTTAGGATCCACCCATCCCCTTGTCATTGAGTTTCCTGACGAATGCCTAAAATTAGAGGCAGATCATTCCAAGCAATGGTCCTTATACTTTGACGGAGCTCGATGCATGAGTGGGGCTGGTGCAGGTATTATTTTAATATCTCCACAAAAACACCTCATACCTCTATCCTTTAAATTAATGTTTGCCTGTACTAATAACACTACTAAATATGAGGCTCTAATCCTTGGATTACAAGCTACCTTGGCACTGAAAATTAAAAATCTATTAGTTTTCGATGATTCTCAACTTGTTATAAATCAAATTAATGATGTTTATCAGACCAGAGATGATAATTTGCACCCATATAAAGCATATTTATTACAATAAATATCTTTATTTGATCAAGTTACCTTGGAAGCTATTCCTAGAACTAGCAATCATGCGGCTGATGCCATGGCCGTAGCTGCATCTCTTTTACCCTTGGAGTTATATGACGAATATGCTACCATCATTATTCATCGGCTCCAAGAACCCGCTTTAATTAAATCATGCTTGGAACCTTTGGACATGTTTCTAATCAATGAAACTACTACTAAACTTTGGTACACTGGTATCCTCAATTTTCTTCACAATGGAACCTTCCCTGAAGGTTTTAATAGAAACCAACACCAATTATTGCATAGATGAGCAAGTCGCTTCATAATAATTGGAAATACCTTATATAGGAGATCTTTTGAAGGTATCCTACTGAGATGTTTGAATCTAGAAGAGTCTATATCAGCTTTGAGTGAAGCCCACGATGGATCTTATGGGGGACACTTTAGTGGTAGCGTCATTGCTAAGGAACTCCTTAGGATAGGATATTTTTGGCCTACAATGGAGAATGATCCACATGATTACGTATGCCATTGTGACAAGTGCCAGAAACACACTGACCTTGTCCATGTGCCTGCACAAGAACTACATGCTATTTCATCTCCTTGGCCCTTTTCAAAATGGGGCTTAGACATTATTGGAAAAATCAATCCCGTGTCATATGATGGACACAAATTCATCATAACCACCACTAAATATTTTATGAAGTGGGTTGAATCTATGTCCTTAGATTCTTGCACTGGAACCCAAGTTTCCAAATTTATTTTCAATCAAATTATTTGTAGGTTCAAAATTCTTGCAAATCTCATCTCGGATAATGGAACTTGTTTCAAAAATAAATATGTAAATAAACTATGTCAAAAATATAAAATTTAACATCGTTGGTCCACTCCCTATTATCCTTAGGGTAATGGCCAAGCTGAAGCATATAATAAAACAGTAATTAAAATCCTCAAAATACTGGTCAATAAATCTAGCCGAGATTGGCATATTCAATTATATCCTGCTTTGTGGGCTTATCGAACTAGTGTTCGTACTCCCACGGGCACTTCACCTTTTGTTTTGGTTTATGGTGCTGAATTTGTTTTTGCCTTTGAATTAGAAGTTCCTTATTTGGCTCTGCTACTTCAAGATACTAAAGTAGGAGATGAATATCATGCTGGCAGATTTAGTCAACTGGAAATCCTAGATGAGAAGCGCATCAATTCTTTGGAGCATCTTTGAGCCTACCAAAACAAGCTCAAATGAGCATATCTTAAGAAAGTTCATCATCGATCCTTTGATATCGGTGACCTCGTCTTAAAATAAAATCAAAAAATACTAATGCAACTAAAGACCTTAAAGGTAAATTTGAACCTAACTGGCTTGGGCCATATATCATCATTGCTAAATTTGGATCGGGAGCATACAGATTAGCTACCTTATATGGTAAATATCTTAAAGAACCTATGAACATTATGCATCTTAAGCACTATTATGCATAATTCTGGTAATTTCATCATTGTATATATTGTACATCTTGTCTCATTTTAGTAAATTCATATAAAATTTTTCAAAAACAGTCATATTATGTATTCTCTCAATTCATAAATCAAAATCAAAATCTAAAAAAATCAAAATCATCAAAATATTCAAAAACATATTTTATTTTTGCACCTGTCAATTCTTGAAGTATTGCAGTTATATTTTTAGTTATTTTGGATAAATTAGCATTTATTTGGAATCCCTCACTTTCACACTCACATGAATAAATATCTTGATCTTATTTGGTATGGTTATTAATCTCTCTTATATCAAAGTTCATAGTTGAATTAAATAAATTTTTGAGCATAGAGAACTGATCTTGTTATTTACTTGAACCAAGTATACCTTTTCACATTAAAATGATTTCATTGCAAATTCCAAAATGATGCTACATAGTAGAAGTGATCTCTTGAGCGAAAAGTTTCCCCTGCTATCCTATCATGCACATGGTCTAGAATCTTTGAGAATTGACAAAAGGACAAGCTCACCCCTGCCCAGAATAAAAATCCCTTGCTCTACAGCCAATCTGAGCAAGTATCCCTAGTATAGGAAGAAAAATAAAAAGATATCAAGAAGAAAAAAATCATGAGAAAAAGAAGAATTATTTCAGTTGCATTTTGTACCATCTCAACAATATTTCAGCATTATCTCAGTATCAAGAAAAAATACAAAAAAAAAAAGAGAAAAGAAAATAAAAAGCAAAAAGCAATAAAATCCCTTCCCCTACCCTTTGAAAATAAAATAAGGGTGAATGAGCTTGGATCCCTAGAATTCTCAATTATTCAAAAACTGTGAGGTAAGCCCCATAACAGGTGGTTTGTGCCCAACCCGCTTGGCCTTGGGTAACTCCTAGCATGGTGATATATCTGTTACATTAACGACCTTCTTTTGTACAGACCTATGTCTGCTTATGGATCAGCTAGATCTTGATGACCCGACTTACATAGTAGTTTGCTACGGATATATGCATATAAATCATGGTCAACGAACACTCATTTGGTTAATTCAAATTACTTATATCAAATTATCTTGCTCAAAATTGGTAAATGAGCAATACAATTGCACACACACTTGTATTTGAGAGATTTTGTATCGTTATGATAGATCCAGATTGGTAATGAACTCACATATGCACATGGGGTTCCTTATAAATCTAAATTTTGTCTTTGAGATAATTTAAAATATTTATGCACATCTTCTAGAATAATTTGATTTTTCTTACTTGAGAACATCTATAAAGTCACGTTTATATATTTTTTACTTTTGCAATGATGGTATAGTTCCTAAACCTAAATTGGAATTGTATGCCTAGTGCAAGTCCTCATATTATATTTTTTGTTTATCTTAAACTCAAAAATCAACTATGCAATAAAACTATTATATCAATTTCTTCTTTGGATTTCGCGATGATGGTATAAGTCTATACCTCAAAATTCTATGCCTAGCGCAAACCATCATTTTCATTTTATTTTCATTTATTTTATCCATAAAAGCATATGTATTAAATCATAATGTTACACAATTGTGCTTTAAAAATAACGAAAACCTTTTTTATTTCATGTTATTATGTCAACATTCAGTTTTGCGACGATGGTATAATTCCTAGGCAATTGTTCAAATTTCTATCACACTTAAGAATTTTGTGCCTAGAAAAAATCATATTTTATTTTCATGCATAATATTTTCATGGAAATCTGAAAACAAATCATCACCATCATCATTTTCATCATCACAACACAAAGTCTTAAGAAAGTCTCTTAAACACCCTTTTACTTTTAGCAATATTTCTCTCATACCAAGATTAGCTTGATGACCTAGCGAGCGATGACTCCATGAAATGGTCATGTAATAGCGACAATTTCCTTTGAAATTATTTTTAGAAATCACTTTATTTTTCATCAAATTACACCACCACAACCAATTTGTTTACATTAGATTATTTCATTTAAATTTTATGGCATGACATAAAATTATAATATTTTCAAACGACATAATTACATGAATAATCAATCAACAATTAAAATATTAAAGCATCATAAAACATATGCACAAATCATATCATAAAAAAGAATATATATATATATATATATCAATAAATTTACGTACATCATATCAAAACATATTTGTATGTCATAATCTATACCCTGGCATACTCAATCCTCTCAAAAATATACAAACTATGGTCAAAATGTTGCTAGTCTCGAGAAGCCCTCAAGCTCTCAGCCTCATCTCCTCTCCTGTCCTGATATGGAGGAGGTGGTCCCATCGAAGTCTGTCTTGTGTCATGGGTCCTCGACATCGATCATGAGGATGTCCTCAATGACCCCATCCTGATCGGATCTACAATATCGGCTGTCAGCTATAACCTCTGGCCCTCTAGAACTAGTTGGAAGTATTCTCCTTGATAGAATGTGGTCTGAGAAATAGCTCGTGCCAACTCCCACATGCTTGCCCCTTTGCTTCGAGCCCTGAGTCACGTAGCCTCATCCTGTAGCATCTCCACCTAAGCTCATAAGCAAGAATTCTATGCTTGGAGAGCTACCATCTCACTACTCTCCCTCACCTAGATACCCTTTCCCTTATCGAGCGATGGTGGCCTCTCCCTATTTTGAGAAGGGAGCCCCTCCTCCCTCCTCTCTGGATGATGCGGTCTCTCCAGAGCCTGTGGCACTCTCCAGTGTCTCTCCTGAGGAGGTCATCACTACTCCCTCCCTTTGTAACTCCTCACTGCATCAATGATAGCCTAGAAATACCTCCCAATCCACTACACAACTGCATGAATCGGACCTTGTGCCCTCATCATTTGAGGAGGGTGGATGCCTGCATACCAGGCATCATATTCGTCTGCCACCCTAGTGTCATCCCCATCCACTGGTTGAATGGGGGCATCGTCAGTGCCCTAAATCTATAACTGTTGCATGTCTAGAGCCTCACTCAGTGTACTGTTATCCCAGATAGTCTAGGAGTACTCGTAATCCCTGAGAGAAGGGATCCCCTATTGTAGACTGAACTGCCTCAAAACTTGATCGTAGCAGTGGAGCTCTACCTCTCCTAGCTCCATCATCAACCAACAGACTTGCTTGATGTGAGCCAACTCTTGTCCATCCTCTCCTCACCCTGGATGCTCTCTCTATGCCTCTAGGTGATCTGATCTGGGATGAGGTCATCTAGCAACCTTCGATACATCAGCAAATTTATCTACCATTGTGACCCTCTCTGGAGCCACCAATAGAAAACCTTGGGTCTCTCCCAGTCAACTCCTATCAGTGTAAGCCCTACCAACCTTTGTACCACAATGTGCTCCTAGCACCAAACCTATAGTAGTGATGTCAGTACCAGATATCAACCTCCCTTGCATGCGACCTTGTAGAGGATCCTATACAAGTGACATAATACAAAACTACCCCACGCAAACCTATAGCCATGGTCTCTCATGTCGTAGACCACATTATAGAGTAGCCACAGTAACTTGCATCCACTCTGGTGGCATAGAAGTAGGCCACCCACCACCCCTACCAAAACTCGAGTCAATCAAGATGCCCCAGGCATCTACCTTAATGCCTCGATGTTCACTCCACCCTTCTCCAGGGCAAAGCTTGGATCCGTGCATAATCACATCATAGCATGGCCCTGATTGGCTAAAGGATTCATAAGTTGCCCATGTATGGAGATCCTCAAGATCCTCCATGCATCCTCTAGAGTGGGAGTCATCTCCCCTGTCAGTATCTAGAAGCAGGATGATCCTAGATACCATCTCTCTGCTAGGGCTATCAGTAGCCCCATGTTTGTAGGAATCTGTGGTATTTCTGCCACATGCTACAATCCAACCTCTGCTAGCCTATCTCGGTCGACCTGATCGAGCATGGCTATGTCATATTTGAGCCCCCCGTATTTCTATTCTTGACTCTTTAGTAATCCCCTCTACAAAATAAACAATAAAACAACAAAAATCATTAGTACATAATCATTAAAATCGATTAAAATTAATTTCATCTCATAAAAAAAAATTGATATCGCCCATTATTGGACGATATCATACCAAATTTAGCAAAATATTCCTTGGTAGGATGAAATCGTCTCCCTTTTGTTCAATTTAGGGATCGTCCTTAATTGGACGAAATCATCCCCATTTCTCCAATTTCGTCCTTAGACGAAATTGGCGATATAGGGACGATTTCGACGAAATAGGGAAGATTTCTTCCAACGTCATCGACGACCCAAAGATGGCCATGATGCCCAAAAACAATTAAAATTCAATTAAAAAATTAAATAAATTAAGCTCAAAATATAATACACTAGGTTTAGATCCTAACCTGCAACTCGCGTCGGACCTCTGTCGATCTGTGTGATGTTTCCACCATTTCACCTACAGAGCTTTGAAACTGTGAAAGTGAACAATAAAAATGAATTAGGTGTTTACCCTATTTTTCCTATTTTTATTTAAAAACATCCTTTTAATTTTTCTTTTCCACGTCTTTACCTCAAACGTTTGATTTGGGTAAAAACTCAAAGGGGGCACCATAGCAAGCAGTTGTACGATTCAACCTAGAATCATTGTCTAAAAAATTGAATAAATTTTTGCTTTCTCATAAAGCATGAAGAACTCGTATTTAATGCATTTTCTTCAAAAAAATTGCTAAATATGGGGTAAAATGTAGGACCCTAAAATTGGCACAGTTAAACCATTAGTAAAAATATTACAAATTTGAATTTTAACCCTAAAACTACTCGTTAACCGCTCACCTCATTTTTCATGCCATTTTTAGAATTTGTTTTGACCGTTGGACAATGTCATCGTCGATATAATGATATCATCCCAGATCGGATGAATTCATTTGGGACAGAATGTCCAGATGATTTTGTCCCAAAACCAAATTTTCATAATTAGCTTCTATTTCAACAACCTCTCCAACTTAGGCAGAAGTGTGTTTGTGCAGTTGGAGATTCCTATGTTGGAGATATCCTAGATTGGGATGATCCCCAACCTCCTAACCTCCCTCTAATCCTATATAAAGTTATGATTTTCCCATTTTATCCCCCTGGCTAATCATTTCCCTGTAACTCTAGTTTTCTATTGTGTTAGAACATCCTTGCCCCTATCATTTGCATTTGCATTTGTAGGTTTGACTACAGGATTTTACTATGTTTCAGTCGAAGGAAGCTTGGATTTTCATAGGCGATCCAATATGATTTCGGACGATCCTGATGATATCGATGACGATCTCATATGATTGCAAATGATTTCGACTACAGTCCAGATTGGGGGCAACTAGAGCCCTGAGTTTGCATTTTCTACCTTTCTTTTCTATTTAATTATGCATTAGATCAATTTATTTCTATTCTGCATCTTGGAGTTCACCTCATTTAGCATATTTGCATGATAAAACTTAAAATAGGTTATTAAAATAGTGCATCCCATTTGATTTGCTATCTAGATTTATTATTTGAGCATCTATACTATTATTTCTATCATTTTGCATCATTCTTGCAATTGCATTTTGATTTTTTGGTGTCTGTTTCCATGATTGCAGGTTTCTAATGAATTCATCTGAAGAATTCGTCAGGTCACCGATGATCTTTTCTGATCTCAGATGATCACCTATGATTTGGGATGATTCTATACAATTACAGATGATCCTATCATATTCGGGATGATCTGGACCCCTAAAAGCTTTAGAATCTTCATCAAACATTAGAAATTAGGTATATTCCTCTCCACTTTAGATATTCTCTATATTTATGATTCATTTATGTTTATTGTCTGCATATAAACTAGAAATTTCATATAGAATAGCTTAGATTCATTTTTGGCCAACCTAGGAATATGAATGATTGAATATAAAATGAACACATCAAACCCATTCTCAACCTAGGCACCGAAACTATCACTTAAAGTTTCCTGGTGAACCCCACCATCCATAAAAAATTCACCCTTATACCCCTCTCCCAAGAGGCGTGACCTTCAAAGGGCCTCTCTGTCTGAGGTATTGTCCCATCCTTCTTGCATCCTCATTTCAGGGCACAGGTAAGGGTGCAAAAAATTTGGACGATACAGTTATGATATGTGGTATCTTGCTAGAGAGGATAACTAAAAGTTGGTGGAAAAGAAGCAAAAATATAGAGATTAGTAGGATTAGGAAGAAATTGAATATTTTATTGAATGGCACTACTAGTTGGAAGACCTTGCAAACTCCTTCCAACATTGGTGGTTACAGTAGTAACATAAGTTGGTTGATGGATAGGATTACCATGATTCAAATATTTAAACAAAGAGTTAGTATGAACATGCCTAGGAGTGACTGTTGGAGGAGGAAGAGTCTCACCTCTTTCGATTTTAGCTTCCCACTCCATAGATTGAAGCAAGCCTTCCTTATAGCATTTCAAAAAATCCCAAATATGATCAAATGATTTAAATATGTAGCACCCATAGGGCCCTTCAAGGGGATCATAGTTTGTCTCAATTTCCATATTTTCTTACTATTTTGCATCAAGTTTAGGGTTCTATTTATCAATCTGATCATCTTCTTGGGGAACATTATTAGACTCTAGCTTCCCTCCCTGACTTCTAAGTAATGGATACATTAGAATAAGTGAAAGGATAGAAGAGAAGACTAATAAAAACACATAAGAATATTTTAAAGATATTTTTTAATGTTATTTTAATTCTAATAAAAAAATTAATGGTCTTGTTAAAAGGTTTTCAAAAGAAAAAGAAAATAAGGACAACGCTTTCTAATTTGGCCACTAAGATGAGATTTCATGTTAAGTTCACCAAATATGTAGAGGAGGAAAACCACCCTATCACATATGATTCTCAGCTAGATTTGTTGGGATCTGAGGTGACCACGAGGATATGTTATAACTCTACACTCAAAGGGTAAAGAGGAAGGGTTTACCAAGAATAGTTTTAGGAATCTCTCTAAGTCTATAGTGGAATGTGTTTGAATATGTTAAATTAAGCATGCACCTATGTTTGAAATTTCTAAAACTACACTATGAAAATGGAAAGAACAATGCAAGATACAAGATGCAAGAAGATAACATCTAAACTTAGAGTGATTCTTTTCTTGAATGATCACTAACACTAGGATTGAAAAATAAATCCTTTGAGAAAGGGTCCAAAGGAAATGCACAAACAAGGTTAAAACCCTAGATGCACACTATATGCTTTTATTATTTCAAATACCTAAAAATTTAATCAAATATTTTTCCTTACCTGTGATAATTATTTTGAATAGAAATGAAATAAAATTAATCAAAAAACAACCTAAAGATCTAGTAGGGCACTTATTTGATTTAGTGGTTGTTCCCAACTTTATCTTGCATCCAAAAATGTCCCATAGCTTCTATCCTACAAAAAAACTTCAAAAAATCCTCATAAAATATGATCAACATTGGGGACATGCTTAGGTTATTGTATTATTGTACTTGGAGGTGCAGTAGTCAAGCCCCCTAGGTCCTTTTAGTTGACCTTTAGAATGCAAAAGTGAAAGTTGAACTTTTTAGAAGATGAACAAACATAATACAATGCAGTTGAATAGTAAGATGAACTGAATACATATTGTACAAATATACTCTAGATGTAACATGAAATATAAATCTAGGGTTTTGGGGGTTAAATTCTACCTCGAAGCCTATCATAGGTGAATTCACACCCTGTATGGCAAATTAGCACCTTGTAAAGTGAATTCGTGCCCTATACAATGAATTCATGCCCTATACGATGAATTTGTACCCTATACAAGAAACTTTTAATAGAAAGATAAAGAAGCAAAATGATGTGAAAAACAATCAAAAGATGTACAATTTAATAGTATATGAATTCAAATGAGTGAAAACAACCTAGTGGTAGTAAAAATACATACAAAAGGATGAATACCTCTAAGATAGTAGACTTCGTAGGGCTCCAACACTTATCCACCAAGATCGACTAACACCAAGAGTGGAATAGCAATTCCATAGTATAAGAGCACTTATTTGCATGAAAAAGTGAGCAAGTCAAGATTAGGATTCTCAAGAAGATTCATTGAATGAATTTTATATTTCTTGAATCCTTGGATTGATGGATAGATTGATGAAAAAGAGGGATCCAATCCTCCTTTGATAAGAGGTTTCGAGGAGGGAAAATAAAAAATTAACCTTGATCAAGGGCCAACATCACAAAGAGATAATTCTAGAAATGTGTTTTGAGAGAAAAATACCAAGATGGAAAATTCATTTCCTATATTGGACACCCATGAATTCATGATAGCTAGACCCATGTGTAGTTTTTTGGCACTGTGGGGGACCAAATGGAGTCAGAACAGGATAAAAATTATATCATCAAAATGATATTTTTGAACCCAATCCAATGGTATGGATTTTGAAATAAATGGAGAATATTTGATGGGGGAAATTTTGGCTCAAATATAACCCTAATTTTATTAGGTAAAAACTCTGGATCCAAGGAAAATGACTCATCTTAATGGGTCAATTTTCCATGTTTGCACCTTGTAAAGTTCTACTATATCCTATATGATTTGATTGTATTTTACAAATTTAATCTCTACTATTTCATTCCACATATAGCTACCTTCCATATGCTTCTTACCATCATGGACATGAGGAAATTATTTTTCTTTATCAATAACATGATCTACCTCTAGTTCACACACTTCATCTTGCCTACTCTTGACAATATTTATAGGGATATTTGCTTCAAGATGATTAGAGTTGTCAACCTTCCTCTTCCACACCTTACCACCAATACCCTCTTTAGATTTTAAATTAATTTGTGTCTTCCCTTTGGATTTATATTTGCTTTATTTGGGAAGTTCCTTTCTACATGGCCTTATTTAGCATAAATTTTATAGAAAAAGTGATCATTTTAAAAAATAATTACATGAGACCCAGTAACTCACTTAGAATTTTTTTTTTGTGATCCAAGATCTCCCTCCGTGACTCAATCAATACACACATTCAGGGGAAGATATCTTTCTTTTTCCTTCATAATATAAAAAATAGCTAAGAATATTTTGAAAGTGTTGACTATACTTCCAAATACCTCCTCTTATTAGAATTCAATGGGTATACTAATAAGCCTAGCCCATAAGGGATCTACATATATTTTCTCCATTATGGTATTGAATCCTAATGCCCATTTATTTAGAAACAACCCTACTCAACCCAAGAATAAAGGACCTAATAAAACTTTTTGAAAATACTCTTATTGTTAGAATATATTACATCATTTGGTTATGTTATATTACTTTGGGGTTAAGTTGTATAATATATTCATGCAACATAGTATATGCACAAGTGTCAATGTGCAAATTGTAAATATGCAAGGTGTCCCTTGTACAACTAGATAGAGTGTTGGCCAAGGAATCCATCTTCCTATATAAAGGGCCTCACACCCTCACTCAAATGTATCACTTATTTTCATTCAATAAGATGTTCTATTGATTTGATATTTGTCTTGTGATGTAATGCTACTAAACCCATCAATGGTATCAAAGCTATAATTATTCCTAGAGAGGAATAGGGAAAGTCACTACTACAAGTTTTGCAAAACATACACACCTTTGGACCTACCACTTGTAAATTCCATTGCTATGATATCATTTGAATATCTCATAAAGGATAAGAAGAAGTATTTTATAAGTGGAATACTTGGGAAAATTATCACCATCCAATAACAAGATCAAAAATAAGAATGTAGAATATCAGAAGATCTGTCAAATCCATGATTTTTTTGCAAGGAGTGCTAAATCTTGAGAAGAAGCTCATCAAAATATAAGAGATTTGAATATTTTTTCTCATAGCAAGAAGGCACCACTTCAGAGATAGATACTTATCCAAATATACAAAAAAAAGGAGATCATCATTTAGTGAAGAAGGAGTTGTTCAAGATAGTATACAAAAAGCTACAAGATCCTACTCAAAATAGTAACTTGGTGATCTTAGATGCCAAAATCCACATCCTCTACAAAATAAACAAAAGGAGCTACAATTTTTTCTAAAAAGGTATGCAACTATTGGTGGTAACTAACTCATTAATTAGACTACTTATCAGATTCATTAGAGCACCTTATTTGGATTAAAGTTGTATGAAGAAAAGTAGATTACAGTCTTCAAAAGTACAAAAAGGAAAAGATTCATTTTAAGGTTTATTTTCACATTAATTAGAAGTTTATTAGATTTCAGAATCATATCTATAAACTACCTATCATATAATTTTGAAATAGAAAATAATACTAAGCCCTACAATATTAGTTGTAGTGAATTTGCAGAATAACTCTTGAAGATTATTTTCAAGTTATTCTTGATTAGTTGCAGTAAATTGATTAAGTGCATTATATTGAGATTTGAATGGAGTGATAAGGTAAAATTGTTAGTGAAAAAAAAATTCATTCTATTATATTTATTTGCACTATTATACTACTCTTAAAATAAATTAGTTTTGTGTTTTTTGAAGGACACAAAATCTGATTTGTATCAAGTGTCTAAAGACACTATTGAAGCACAAAAATCTGCAACTCGTAGTGGAAAAAAGAAGCCATCCAAAAAGTTTAGAATCCTAAAAAACTTGGAGAATAACAAAACTAACCAAAAACAGAAATAAAATCTTCAAATATTGAGACTTTGTGAGTCTCAAATCCAAAGAATTACAAGATTGGATGCAAGAAAAGAAAGTGTAGAAAATTGCATAAACTAAAAAGCTTCTATCTATTTTTATCTAAGCTTGGATTTTTAATCAAAGTATTCAAGAAAAAATGGGAAGATGTCTACTCATAAAAGACAACCTCAAAACCCTTGTCTTGTAGGAGAAAAATCTGCCATAAAACCAGAATTTTAGATCTGAAATAAGATTGCAAAAGAAGGTGCATCAAAGGAGGTTTATGTACAATATATAGTACATTTTATTGCATTAATTTAATATGGATTTTACATCCCAAAAGAATATTTGAATGTGCCCCTAAAGGCACAATATCTATAGGAAAAATCATCCAAGAAAAATCAAACATAAGCACTCTTCTTCCAAAGCAATAGGAGCCACCCAAAAGGCTCATCTTGGATGAATGAACCTACAAAAACAAAGCCCATAAGAGGCTATCATCAAAGCTACATTTATGTAGATAAAAATATTGCACATCTACCAATGTGGGATGGACAACATCTAAACTATAAAGAGAAGGCATATGCTTCTACAAATGTGATATGAACATAACAAGTGACTATCTACACTACAAAGAAGCACATGAATTAGCACATTGGAAGCACAGAAGATTAAAATTAAAGTATCTAAATTCAAAGTCTTAAAATTGGTGAATATCATCCACCAAAAGAAGTATTCAAATCGCTATTTTAATCTCCATAGCGCCTCCTTAATCCACCCACAAAATAAAATTTTACTTGTTGTTCAAGAAACATAGAAAAGCAAAGGAATGGCATACGAAAGGACTTAAGGAGTTATAATATTCTCCTTGGAAGGTGTTACAGGTAAGTACTTCATGTAGATAGTGTGAATGCCACTTGACATAAATCTTCTAAGGTGCATACATTATAGGAATTTTGACTCTTAATGCTCATCAACATTAAGTATATGTTACAGATGTGGTGATACTTGTTATCCTCCACAAGTCCAGCATGAGTGAGAATACATTACAGAGTAACCAAGAGATGTTGAACAAGAAATAGGTATGTTAGAAAATGAAGAGTTCTCATTCATAATAGATGTGACATGTATCACAAGGCTTAAGTTTATTCCTCTAATAAAAGGTGCTCGAAATTCAAATTTTACATCACAAAAAATATGGTCAAATCCAATCAAGCATAGTGTGGAAGGAAGGAATAAGGAGCATTAAAGGCTCCTGGTCTTAAAGGTCAAACCTTCCTATTTCTACAGTGTCTACGTTCTAGAATTGAAGATGAGCATATCCATTGATTCTAGTGCCAAAGGTAACTTTAATGTTGATATTATATCCAACCGAATAGAGCACCGAATAGTGTGGAGATTAGCATAAAAAATCTAAGGTTTAAACCCCACTTTATTATTGCTTTCAATTTAGAAGATATAAGTATTATAAGCTAAGGTTGAAATTTAATTTTTTGAAAGCAAAAGCTATAAGGGATAACTTACCAAATTAAAATAATATTTGCATCTTAAATTAGGAGAAATAAGGAATTCTACTTGAATTAACTTCTTTAAAATTTTGCAAATATTATTAATTTTCTAATTTTCCAAATTTTGGAGTGATAAGGGTTACAACATCAAACTAGGTTTTTGGAAATTCGATATTAAAATCTAAGGGTTATAAAAAGAGGTTATTAAATATTTTTTTTAAGGTTGGCAATTTATAATTTTATTGTTTCTAAATTTCTCAAAAAGGGACAAATGGAATCCAATAATAAAACCTCTTCAAAAATTAAAAATGTGCTTAGTTCAATTAGGAGAAATAAGGTGTTAGAAAATTTGATTTTTGATCTCTACAAAATTGTACAAAATCAACCATAAATTAAACTTTATTTTACAAAAGCACTATATCATATTCCAAAATCATCAGGGAGTCATAAGGCATTCTACAAAAATTGATCAAAGGTTGTAATGTTGGGAAGTTATAAGCTTTCTTAAAACATATTAAGTATTCCACAAGTCCTGATAAGAACTGCATCATGGAGTATTGGTATATATATTTAGGTGCAAGTAAGCATATGATAGAAAACATACATTGGTTCAATTATTTGAAGAAGATAAATGAAAAGCTAGTTTCAGTAGCAGATAGCAAATATATGAAGTGAATGGAATAGGAAACGTTCCAATATATTTTAAGGAGGGAAGAGGTATAATAAAAAATGTATTGTATGTTCTAGGATTAACTGCCAATCTCATTTCTATTTCTCAACTTATGTATCAAGACTTAAATATTGAATTCAAAGTCTTCACTAGCTAAAAATAATGTCACATTTCTAGATAGGTAAAAATGATAGCATCAGGTTCATATAAAATGATCTATTTATCCTAGAAACTACTATCCACTCAGTTATTTCATTCAATAATTCAGAACTATGACACAAATGACTAGGACATACTAGTGAAACATCAGTGAAGGAATTATTCAAATATCAAATGGTAGAAGGACTACCCAACTTATCTCCAAAAACTACCGTGTTTCCAAAATGTCTAGTAGGAAAACAACATAGAATTCCTTTCGAAATTTTTCAATACAGAGCTCAACATCCTCTAGAAATTATATATACATATTTATGTGCACCAATGAGAGTTGATAGTGTTTGAGGACAAAAATACTTTCATATATTTATTGATGATCACACTAGAAAAATGTGGGTATATTTCATTAAGTATAAATCAAAATTATTTAGTTACTTCAAACAATTAAAAATTCAATTTGAAAAAGAATCAGGAAAGACCATGTATCGCTCCAAATTTTTCACACCCTTTCCTTCAGGCTATAGGATCCATGCCCAAAAGGGGGATGTGAAAAGGATGGCACGGTACCTCGGACTGAGAGGCCTTGCAAAGGTCCCGCCTCTCGAGGGAGGTGTATTATGGTGATTTTTTGATAGATGGTGGGTTCACCAGGAAACATTTAATGGCAGTTTCCACACCTAGGTTGGGAATGTATTTTATGTGTTCATTTTAGCCTTAAGAATTCAAATCCTAGGTTTGGCCAAAATGCGTCTAAGCTATTCTATATGAAGATGCAGATTAAATGAATACAAAAAATAGAGAAATTAAGGAATGTTAAAAGAAAATACTTGATCCGGATGTCTGATGAAGATTCTGATTCTTGAAGCAGTCAGGATCGTCTGGAATTCGACAGAATCATCTGAGATCAGACAAGATCATCTAAGATCTGACGAATTCATTAAACGAATTCGTCAGAGACCTACAAACAAAGAAATAGGTGCAAAACACAAAAAATACAACTATTCTAACAAAAAGAAACAGTATAAATTGACAGTAGCAATATCAAACTGAAACTTAAAAATAGAAACATGAATGCATTATGCTAATTTAATCACAATTATGACTTAATTATGCATTTGATCTAGATGGGTGAACTCCAAAATGTAGAATAGCATAAAATACTGAATAAACTAGCTAATTACAGCATAAAACAACAAATTGAAAGATGAAGAAATGCAAACTTTAGGCACTGATTGCCTCAATGTGGACTGCAGTCGAAATCATCTCGCATTGGTACAAAATTGTCTTTGATTTGACAGGATTGTCTCCGATCTAAGTAGGATCATCTGCGAAGATGTAAGCTTGCTCCGGATGAAAAAAACTAAGGTACCTGCAATAAAAATTGGAATAGAACTATTGCAAATATCAATTTGGGATGTCTTAATGTGTATGAAGTCAAGTTACAGGGAATTTCAGCCAGGGGGTGCTAAGGGGAGGGCTTAGGATTAAATAGGCTTAGGAGGGAGGTTAGGAGGTTGGAGATCATCCCTATTTGGGAGATCTCCAATGGGGGAGGGTCTCTAATGATGCAGACACGCTTCTGCCCAGATTAGAGACCCGTTGGAACAGAATCTAATTGTGCAAAATCATTTTAGGGACAAGATCGTCTGGATGTCCTAGCCCAGACGAAATCGTTCGATCTGAGGCAATATCATTTGATCGACGACGATATCGTCAAATGGTCAAAACAACCTCTAAAAATGGCACGAGAAAGGGGGAAACGGATTACACGGTGGTTAACGGGCGGTTTGGGAGGTTAAAATTTGAATTTGAATTATTTACTAGAGTAAATGTAATTATTAAGATTTCACTGTGCCAATTTTAGGGTGCTACATTTTGCCCCCTCTTTAGCAAATTTTTTGAAGAAAATGCGTTAAAGATGAGTTCTTCTCGATTTATAAGAAAACAAAAATTATTCCCATTTTTAGGCGATGATTCTTGGTCGAATCGTATGACAGCTTACTATGGTGCCCCCTCCGTGTTTTTACCCAAATCGAACGTTTGAGGTAAAAACGCGAAAAAAGCAAAATTTGAAAAATGTTTTTAATTGAGTTTTGAATAAAATTAAGAAAAATAGGGTAAAACCCTAATTCATTTTTATTGTTCATTGTTCTAGTTTTAGAGCTCTGCAAGCAAAAATGGTGGAGATGATGCACAAATCAATAGAGGTTCGTGCAGGCTACGGGTAAGAGTCTAGACTTAACTTAGAATGCTTGAATTTGAATTTTCATGCTTTTTAGGTGAATTTTAATTAATTTTTGAGCATTGCAGCCATTTTTGGGCCGTCGACATCATCGGGATGAAATCCTCCCGATTTCGACAAAATTGTCTCAAGTTCGCCTATTTCGTCCAAGGGCAAAATTGGCAAAAGGGGGATGATTTCATCAAATTAGGGACGATTTCGGCTTGCGAAATCGGAGACGATTGTGCTCAAATTTGAGATGATATTGTCCAATTGTGGATGATATCATCAGTTGTATAAAATTGAACTTATTTTAACTTGCATTTTTAATCACTTAAGTTGTTATTAATGATTGTTTGTTTTGTTGTTTATGTTGTAAAGAGGATTGCTAAAGAGCAGGGAATGGAAATATGGGGGGTTGAGAGATGACTTGGCCACTCTAACAAAGGCAGAGTGGGATCAGCTGGCACAGGCTGACTTACAGCATGTGGTAGAGATGCCACAAGTATCCACAGACATGGGGCTACTGACAACCCTAGCAGAGAGGTGGTATCCGGGTTCTTGTTTTTGGCTACCAACAGGGGAGATGACTCCCACTTTGGAGGATGTATGGAGGATTCTGAGAATCCCCATACAAGGATGGTTAATCACTCTTGTGGCCAATCAGGGCCATGTTATGATGTAGTTGTGTGGCGATCCGAGCTTCACCCTGGAGAAGGGCAAAGTAAACATCGAGGTGCTACGTCAGATGCCTGGGGCATCTAGACTCACATAGGTTTTGATCGAAGTGGTTGGTGGACTTTTGCTGTGCCATCAGAGCAGGTGCAGAGTACAATGGATGCTAGTAGATATGATCTGCAACATGCAAGACCATGGTTACATATTTGCTTGGGGCAGCTTTGTGCTATGTTGGTTGTACAGGATCCTACATGGGGTCGTGTATAAGGGCGGTCGATGTCTAGTTATGACATCACTCCTACAGGTTTGGTGCTGGGAGCACATTGTAATGCAGAGGCTGGTAGGTCTTCCTTTGATAGGGATTGATGGGGAGAGGCCTCAAGTTTTCTACTGGTGGCTTCGAAGAAAGTCACAGCAGCATATTGACCTACCGATGTCCCAAAGACTACTGGATGACCTTGTCTCAGATCAAATCACCTAGAGGCCTTGGAGGGAGCATCTAGGGTGGGTCGAGGATAGACAGGAGCTGTCTCATGTTAGGCAAGTTTACTGGTTGAGGATGGAGAGGGGGGAGGTGGAGCTCCATCGCTACGACCGAGTTTTATGATAGTTCGGTCTACAGCAAGGGATCCCATCTCTTAGGGATTATGATTTTTCCTAGACTGTCCAATATAACACCATAGTGAGCGGGGCTCCAGATATGCAGTGCTTTTGGAGTCAGTACTCGGACGATGCCCCCATTTAGCCAGTGGATGGGGATGACATAGGGGTAGCCGATGGCTACGATGTCTGGTACACAAGCATCCACCCTCCTCGGATGACAAGGGCTCAGGGTCTGATACATGCAGTTGTGCATCAAATAGGGAGGCGATTCCAGGTGGCTATTTATGTGGCCTAGGGTCACAGTAGGAGAGAGCAGAGGAGGCCACAAGAATAGGAGAGGCTGTAGCAGCGAGAGAGGAGGGCGGAGAGACCTCCTTCTCCATAAAGAGAGAGGCCACCATCGCTCGACAAGGGCAAGGGTGTTGAAATAGGGGATAGTAGAGAGACAGTGACTCTCTGAGTGGATACAATCCATCTCCAAGCACAGGTGCAGATCCTATAGGAGGAGGCTACACGACATCGAGCTGAGGTGACACAACTCAAAGACGAGATTGCATGCCTCAGAGCATGGGGTAGAGGGGCGAGCACTCATGAGCTATCATGGTCGATTGCTTAGATCATGTTTTACTAGGGTATCTACTTCCAGATGGTGCTAGAGGGTCAGAGGGTATAGCTGCCAGTTGGCATTGCTGATCGGATCAGGATTGGGTCATCAAGGACTTCATTTTGATCGAGGACTAGGACTCACAATACTACACATACTGTGATGGGGCCACCTCATCCACCTTAGGGTGGAGGAGGAGATGAGGCTAAGAGCTCGAGGGATTCTCGAGGCTAGACTACTACATGACATTGTACAGATTGATATGATAGCATTTATTATGATTTTTGATAGAGGATTGAGTATGTCGAGGTACAAATTGTGGCATACCAATCCAGTTTTGATGATGTATATATTGTTGATATATATATGAGATGAGATATTTGTTTTGATCATATGACTTGTGTCTCATGTATTTTTATGATGCTTTTAATTTTTGGATTGATTTATGTGATGATTGGATTGAGGATTCATGTAATTATGTCGTTGGAAATATTATAATTTTGATGTCATGCTGTAAGATTTTAAATAAAATAATCTGATGTAACAAATTGGTTGTAATGATGTGATGTGATAAAAGATAAAAAGAGACTTCTAACAATAATTTCAAAGGACATTGTCGCTATTATAGACCATTTCATGGAGTCATCGCTCACTCGATCGTCAAGCTAATCCCAGTATAGAAATATTGTGAAAAGTAAAAGAGTGCTTAAGATACTGTCTTAAGACTTTGGTGCAATGGTGCAAATGATGGTGATGATGGTTTGTTTTCAGATTTTCATAAAAATAATATGCATGAAATAATGTTAAATGATTTTTGCTAGGCATAAATTCCTAAGTGTGATAAATTTTTTAGATAATTCCCTAAAAATTATACCATCATTGCAAAATTGAAGGTTGACATAATGACATGAAATAATGATAATGTGCATGTTTTTTTGTTCAAAAACATAATTGTATAATAGAATGATTTAATTCATATGGTTTTTCATGATTTTTAAATAAATGGGGAATAAAAATTGTTACAATGGTTTGCGCTAGGCATAGAATATGTAGGTATAGACTTATACCATCATCACAAAATCCAAAAAGAGATAGTTTTATTGCAAAGTTGATTTTTAATAAACAGAAAATATGAAGATGAGGACTTGCGCTAGGCATAAAATTCAAACTTTGGTTGTGGAACTATATCATCATCGCAAAAGTTAATAATATATATATATATATATATATATATGTTTTGATTGGATGGTGTGAAAGAAATTTTGATTTTTCTATTATGCATGTAGTTGTCTTTATGTTAAACAACTGTACTTGAAAGAAGAAAATGAATTATTCTAAACAATTTGCAAAAAAATATTTCAAAGTACTTTGAAGACAAAAGTTAGATTTATAAGGAATCCCATGTGCATATGTGAATTCATTTCCAATCTTGATTTATCATAATGATACACAAAATCTCTCAAATATAAAATGTGTGTGCAATTGCTATGTTCATTTACCAGTTTGAGCAAGGTACTATGATACAAGTGATTTGAATAAACCAAATAAGTGTTCATTAACCATGATGTAGATGCATATAACCATACTAGACTACTATGTAGGTCGGATTATCAAGAGATAGCTAATCCATAAGCAGACATAGGTCTTTACAAAAGAAGGTCGCTAATGTGACAGACGTATCGCCACGCTAGGAGTTACCCAAGGCCAAGCAGGTTGGGCACAAACCACCTGTTATGGGGTTTACCTCACAGTTTTCGAATAATTGAGAATTCTAGGGATTCAAGCTCATCAACCCTTCTTTTCTTTTCAAAGGGTAGGGAAAGGGATTTTATTGCCTTTGCTTTTTCTTTCTTTTGCTTTTATTTTGTTTTTCTTTTGTATTGGTGCTTGATTTTTGAGATAATGCTTGAAACATTGCTATAATGATATAAAATAACATTTTTTTTTATTTTTTTTTTTCTTTTTCTCTTTTTCTTGAACTTTGCCTTTTGTTCTATACTAGGGATACTTGCTCAGATTAGCTGTAGAGCAAGAAATTTTTATTCTGGGTAGGGGTGAGCTTGTTCTTTTGCCAATTCTCAAATATTCTAGACCATGTGCATGATAGGATAGTAGGGGAAACTTTTCACTCAAGAAACCACTTCTACTATGTAGCAAAGCATGGAAATTACAAATATAATCATTTTATTGTGAAAAAGATGTGCTTGGTTTAAGTAAATAACAAGATCAATTCTCTCGTGCTCAAACTTTATTTAATTGAATTTTGTGGACTTTGATATAAGAGAGATTAGTAATCATGCTAGATAAAATCAAGATATTTATTTTGTGAGTGTGAAAGTGAGGGATTCCAAATAAATGCTAATTTATCCAAAATAATTTGAAACATATAACTGCAACATTTGTAAGAAGATATATATATAGATACTGTTTTGAGAAGTTTTGAGAATGTTGACTCTCTCTTTATTCTTTATATTATTTTGGTTTCGAAAGAGTCAAGAATATTGCTGTTTTGATTTTTATTATAAAGAATTAACAAGTGTCAAATAATTTTGAAGATTTTGATGATTATGAATGTTTTTGGTGTTTTTGAATTTATAAATTGAAAGAAATACAAAATAGTGATTTTGAAATATTTTAAACAAATATATACAAGGATGAAATCACCAAATTTATACATAGTAACGTTTAAGATGCAAAATATTCATGGGTTCTTTAAGTTCTTTACCATCTAAGGTAGATAATTTGTATGCTCCTGATTCAAATTTAGCAGTGATAATGTATGGTCCAAGCTAGTTGGGCTCAAACTTACCTTTAAGGTCCTTAGTTGCATTTGTATTTTTTTGATTTTCTTTTAAAACAAGGTCATCGATCTCAAAGGATCGATGAAGAACTTTTTTAGCATATGATCTTTTAAGCTTGTTTTGGTAGGCACAGAGATGCTCCAAAGCATTGATGCATTTTTCATCTAGGAGTTCTAGCTGACTGAGTCTGCCAGCTTGATATTCATCTCCTACTTTAGTATCTTGAAGTAGCAGAGCCAAAGAAGGAACTTCTAATTCAAAGGGAAAAATGGCTTCAGCACCATAAACCAAAACAAATGGTGAAGTTTCCGTGGGGGTTCGAACACTAGTTCGATAGGCCCACAAGGCTGGATATAACTGAATGTGCTAGTCATGGCCAATTTTATTGACCAATCTTTTGAGAATTTTGATTAAGGTTTTGTTAGATGCTTCTGCTTGACCATTACCCTGAGGATAATAGGGAGTGGACCAGCGATGTTGAATCTTATATTTTTAACATAAATTTTTAACATCTTTATTTTTGAAACAAGTTCCGTTATTAAAGATAAGATTTGCAGGAATTTTGAACCTACAAATGATTTGATTAAAAATAAATTTAGAAACTTGTGTGCCAATGCAGGAAGCTAAAGGCATAGCTTCAACCCACTTCATGAAATACTCAGTGGCGGTTATGATGAATTTGTGTCCATCATATGACATAGGATTTATTTTGCCAATAATGTCTAAGCCCCATTTTGAAAAGGGTCAAAGGGATGAAATAGCCTGCAAATCTTGTGTAGGCACATGGAAAATGTCAGCATGTTTCTAGAACTTGTCACAATGGTGCACATAATCATGTGCATCCTTTTCCATGGTAGGCCAAAAATATCCTATTCGAAGGAGCTTTTTAGCAATGACACTACCACTGAAGTGTCCTCCACAAGATCCATCGTGGGCTTCACTCAAGGCTGATTTGGATTCTTCTAAATTCAAACATCTTAATAGGATACCTTCAAAATATCTCCTATATAAAGTATTGCCAATTATTACAAATCGACTTGCTCGTCTACGTAATAACCGATGCTAGTTTCTATTAAAATTGGCAGGGAAAGTCCCATTTTGGAGAAAATCAAATATATTTGTATACTAAGGTTTAGGAGTAGTTTCGTTGATTAGAAACACATCCAAAGGTTCTAAGCATGTCTTATTTGAAGTGGGTTCCTGGAGTCGACGAATAATGATAGTAGCATATTCATCATCTAACTCCAAGGGCAGGAGAGATGCAGCTGCGGCCATAGCATCAACTGCATGGTTGTAAGTTCGAGGAATAGCTTCCAAGGTAACTTGATCAAATAGAGACATTAGTTGTAAAAAATAGGCTTTATATGGGCACAGTTTATCATCTTTGGTCTGATAAACTTCATTAATTTGGTTTATAACTAGTTGAGAATCACCAAAATCTAACAGATGTTTAATTTTTAATGCCAAGGTAGCTCGTAACCCAAGGATTAGAGCTTCATATTTAGAAGTATTGTTGGTGCAAGCAAATGTCAATTTGAAGGATAGAGGAATAAGATGTTTTTGCGGGGATATTAAAATAATACCCGCACTAGCCCCACTCATGCATCGGGCTCCATCAAAGTATAAGGACCATTTTTTGGTATGGTCTGCCTCTAATTGAAGGCATTCATCAGGAAACTCAATGATGAGGGGATGGGTAGACTCTAAGGGTGCAGCAGCTAATTGATCTGCTATGATTTGACCCTTAACAGACTTCTGTCCTATGAATGTGAGATCAAACTCGCTTAGAGCAAGAACCCACTTGGCTGTGTGACCCGATAAATAAGGTCGACTCATGAGATACCTCAAGGGATCATATTTGGCAATGACATAAGTTTTTTGACTAAGCATATAATGGCATAATTTTTGCATAGCAAAAATGATTGCTATACATAATTTTTCTAATGCTGTATAGCGGGTTTCATAACTGATGAAGGTTTAGCTAATGTAATAATTAGCGTGTTCTCTCTTTTCATCATCAAGATGAGCTAACATAGCTCCTAAGGCAGAATTTGAAGCTGAAATATACAAGAGGAACGGGTGATCAGGTCTAGGTGGTGAAAGCACAGGTGGATTAAGGAGGTATTTTTTGAGAAGTTCAAAAGCTTCTCTACATTCATCATCCCAATTAAAAGGGACATCCTTCTTAAGGAGTTTAAGAAAGGGACCGGTTTTGTTTGCCAGCTTATCGATGAAGCAACGGATGGCTTGAAGCTTACCTTGTAAAATTCGTAACTCAGATATATTAGTAGGTGCGGGCATATCAATGATAGTCACAATCTTGAGAGGGTCGATTTCGATACCACGTAAAGAAACTAAAACCCCAAATAGTTTACCAAACTTAACTTCGAATATGCATTTTGTTGGATTTAATCGAATAAGATATTCTCGTAATCGATTAAAAACTTTTCTCAAATCATCTAAATGATTATCTTCATTAATAGAGCGAGCTATAATATCATCTACATAATCATGTAGGATATCATGCATCATATCATGAAAAATATAATTCATAGCTCTTTGATAGGTTGCACCTGCGTTCTTTAAGCCAAATGGCATCACTTTCCAACAAAAGGCACCCTAGGGGGTAATAAAGGTTGTTTTAGCCTGATCTTCAGGAGCTATCCTGATCTGATTATAATCAAAGAATCCATCCATTAAGGACATCATCCCACTCCCAAAAGTAAAGTCAACGATTTGATCCATATTTGGAAGAGGAAAATCATCTTTAGGGCATGCAGCGTTAATATCTCTAAAATCTGTGCAAACCCTAACTTTGGTGGCTTCTTTTTTGGTGACTAGAACTACATTTGAGATCCATTCAGCATAATCAATAGCTTGTATAAAGACAACATTCAGGAGTTTTTCTAACTCCCCTTTGACTAGCGAGGCCACTTTGGGATGCATTTTTCTAAGTTTTTGTTTAACAGGTTTAGCATCCGGATGGACCACTAGATGATGCATGACTACAAAAGGGTCTAGACCTGGCATATCTTCATATGTCCAAGCGAAGACATCTTCATACTCTTTAAGGAATGCGATGTATTGCTCTTGTTTTTCTTGACTTAATTCTGATCCAATATTGATTATGTGAGGATTATCCTCAGTTCTAATGTTAATTTTAATGACGTTTTCTACCTCCATGTGTAGATCTCTTTCAAAATTAGGTGGGGTGGGTGAGACGCCCAATTCTTGTAATTATTGTAAGGTTAATTTGGATAATTCATCTTGAGGATTAGCGGTCTCAAGCTGGGATATAGTTGGTATAGAACCATCAAAATAAAATCCATTGTGTAACATCTCTTCAACGGAGACATCGTGGAAGATATCTCCTTCCAACTCTTCATCGGGGTCAGCAATCATTTCAGGGTAAGCTATGGATAGCATGTTACATGTAAATGGCTGACTTTTTAGAGGCAAGTCATCATGCCTATCCAAATAATCTTGATAACATATGAGTTGATCATCATCTTCAAAAGGAAAGGGTTGACCCTTACCAAGAAATAGGCCCACAAAACAGCGGGCAGGCCACGGTTCTACCTTGAAATGTTCTTTCATGCCATTTTGGAAAGGTCCCAAGCCTTTCCCTTTATATCCCATTTTAAGCATCATGGGTTTAGCTTTAATATATTCATTGGTAAAATAACACCGAGCATATCCCTCATGATGAGTTTTAATGTTTCGAGGGATTCTTCCCCAGTCATATCCTTTATAAATGAAGGCACAACTCCCGACTTGGTAAGTAATTCCCATAGGTTGTGGGAGGCCCAAAGTACAAGGAGATGGCGGCAAGTTATTTAAAAGAATTGAATCTTGCATGAAAGCATTTGTTTTTTCTGATATTAAAATTATGGATAAGTCTGGTAAAAGTTCATCAGAAAGAGAATAAGATGTAGAAGGATCATTCCCTATATCTTTAGATGTGGAAGGTATGATAGATGTTGATAATGCGAAAGTGTTAATAGATGGGTCTATAGGTTTTGAAATTATAGGGATAGAACATGAAGGATTGGTTATAGATTGAAGATCTTTTTGAGGTACTAGAGTGATTTGTTCAGAAGATGGTTGATCTATATAGGAGGATGAAATTAATGGAGGGGAAATAGGTGAAGTTATGGGTGTGTGTTTCACAGTTTGAGATGAAAAATAAGAATTAGGATGTGTGGATGACAGAGCAGGGAAAAATTGCACTCCAACAAGTTCTGCCAAAGCACACATATCAAAGGGTCTAGGGTCACCATGGATAGTGACCAACTGATTTTTAAATTCGAATTTAACACATTGGTGTAAATTTGATGGGATAGCCCGCATTGCATTGATCCAAGGATGACCCAAGAGTATATTGTTTGATGCAAGTCAATGTACAATAAACACGATGGTATCTAAATTTCTAAGACCAACTTGCAATGGGATGGTAATAACTCCACATGTTTCTTGTGTTTCGTCATTAAAAGCTTTTATAATCATATCAGTTTTCTTCATTTCATCACTTCTAAAGCCAAATATTTGGTAGAAATCAAAAGTGCAAATGTTTAGAGATGAGCCATTATCAATCAGGACTCATTTGACAGCTACATCTCCAATTAGAGCAGTAATATATAAGGGATTATCCTTATGTAAACTATGTTGTGGGATATTTTTATCCCTAAAGTCAATACAATCAACCTCTCAAGTAATGATAGTATTGGCCATAGCTTCAGGTTGAATGTTTTGAGGTACCATCATTTGGCTTAATGTAAGCATCAACTCATCCCTATGGGTGGGAGAGGATCTTAACAAATCCAAAAGGGAAATTTTGGCTGTAGTACTGGATAATTGCTCATTAATATTGTAAGGGGGTTTAGGTTGAACATGGGAAGCATGATTCCATTTATTGGGGATTTTCAAAATGAATGGAGCTGATCCATCA
The DNA here is from genome assembly GCA_028583015.1 of Wollemia nobilis. Taxonomy (NCBI): domain Eukaryota; kingdom Viridiplantae; phylum Streptophyta; class Pinopsida; order Araucariales; family Araucariaceae; genus Wollemia; species Wollemia nobilis. Next base: position 6,140,716 of record JAQPPZ010001844.1, read on the forward strand.
TTCTGGTTTGGTTCTTGTTGAGAATTTTGAGCCTGTTGTCGGGTAACGACTCCAATGGTACCTATAATGTTATATTGAGGACATTGAACTGGTCTTGGTTGAGCATTTATGGCTTGTTCATTAGGGAGGAATTGATTAGAAGAGGGTCGAGTAGTAACTCTTCTAGGAAATGGTTCTTCTGGAACCATAGCATCTATGATGGGTTGAATAGGATCTGATTTGTTTTCAGAACTATTCGATTGGTTTGAAGTGATGTCTAGTTCACTTTCAGTATCTGATTCTACATCACTAGAATCTGAAGTTGGAATATTATGTAAGGGCCTGGTCGTAACCAGGGATAAGGTTGTGTCAAATATTTTAGGATCCTGAATAGGTAATTGTCCGCTAATGGTTCCTACATATCGGGTAGGAGGAGGAACATTATGATGTTCGATTTGATTGGCCACCTCTTTACCATGTCTTGGTAAAGGGTGTTGAAATATGTCTAATGATTGATTAGCATTTTGATTTTGATTTTGGGGAATGGTCTTTTGAGCATTATTAGGAGCATTTTTTTTAGGTTGGAAGGCTTGCACCTCCATTTCATTATTATCAATAAGATCCTATATTTTATGTTTCAACCTTTTACAAGCATTGGTAGAGTTTCCAGGTCCTCTATGGAAATCATAGCGTAAGTCAACTCTGTATCCGGGTATAGTTGGATCAGGTTCCCAAATAGCTAGTAATTGGATCAAACATCTTTCAAGTAATTTAGGTTAAATAGTTGATAATGGCTAATTCAATATAGTAAATTCTCAAGGAGGTTTATCAGGAGGTTTCAATATAAATTTTTCTGTTGTCTTCATTGCATTGATATTAGCAACATTTCTGCTGTCAGTGACTCTGTCACCAACAACTTGTTTGTTTTTATACTAATTTTTGGATGTTTTCTCATCATCCTTCGTCCTAAGTTGGCCTCTCCTAATGAGGGCATCTTCTACTCTTCGAGATAAATCTATAGCTTGATCGAAGGTAGTTAAAGTAGCAGTTGATAATTCATAAGATATTTGTTCTTGTAAATTATTGATAAAAATCTCCAACATTTCCCTATAAGGTAGCACAAAGTGCATTTTTCCTATCAACTGCCTCCATCTACCTAATAAATCGACAAAACATTCATCCTTGTCTTGTTTTAAGTTGTATAAATCTTTAATGGTTACATGCCTCTCGATGTAGGCACTAAATTGATGGACAAAATATTCAGTTGTTTCTTCAAAGTTTCTCAAAGAATGAGTGGGCAATTGATAGTACCACTCTAATGCCATTCCACCTAAACTTTTCGGGAAAATTTTTAGTAATAGCAAGTCATCATGTGATATATCATGACATGCTATCCTAAACATGCGAAGATGCTCTATGGGATCTTCGGTTCCTTTATATATAGGCAAGATAGGCATGGGAAAATTCTTAGGGTATGGTTGTGCTACAACCATGGGGTCCAAAGGTTGACTACATATCTCTCAATAATTATACGAGGGATGATAAGGATCTATCTGGTCCATACACGAAGCTAACTGTTTCACCATGGCTTCCAGATTACTAGTTTGCCCACCATATTGGTTCGGTAGGGCATTGATATGGGTTTTGTGAGCATATGATGGAGGGACATGAAGATTAGATGCTATGTTGCTATTGTGTAAATTGTTGGTAGGAAAGATATTATGAAGGAATTTTGAAGTGGTATTATGTTGTATTCCAGATTGTTGAAAATTGGTGTTTGGCTTCGTTTTAGGTTTTTGTTTACTTGAAGCATATTGATCAATAGTTTGATGAAGTAGTGAAGGAAGTTTTCTTTTGTGTGGGAATTATTTTAGGTTGAATAATAGGTTCCTTAGGAGGTTGGGTAACCTATTGTTTTGACATGTTTTGAATCATAGTGACCATATCTACATTGGATGGTCTAGCCTTATCACTTTCTTGATCAATGAAATACAAGGGATTAGTGCGCACATCAAACATATGTTCCATGGTTGCCTGAGTGTCATTAATTTGCCCTTTATCAATACAAACTGCCACATTAAGAGCATCAATGTTATCATTGAGAAATTTTTGGAAATGATCTACGTTGTCAAAAGCAATAGTTCCATCTGGAGCTACTTTAGGGGATGAGGGTCCATCCTCTTTAACATTTTCTTCTTTTTCATTGTATTCACCTAGGTCATATTTTGGGTGATCTAGAGTTTCTCCTTCTGAAATTAGATCTTCAGGAAGTACATTTGGGTCTCTAGTTTTATCTTGTAACCAATATTCTTCTTCTCCTTCAGTTTGTTTACCATTCCTAAGTTTAGGCATTGTGCCTAATTTTGATTTCAGCAAATATATATATATATATATATATATATATATATATATATATATATATATATATATATATATATATATATATATATATATATATATATATTTATATATATATATATGCTATAAGCTTTAAGAGGTATATATTAATTATATACCTACTACAATATTTATAATGAAATGATTTTGGTTTTTCTTTGTTTTTGAAATAATATTGTAAAGATAAACAACACAATAAATGCAAGAAATAATAAGACTGAAAGTAATGATATAGTTTTCTATAAACAATTTAAATATCGTTAATGGGCTCGAGTTCTTTAGGATTCATGAAGTGTTCTTCTTCAAATTGAAAGTTTTCTTTTAAAAATTTAATAAAAAGAGCTATAGTGATATTATCTGTCTCAGATTTTGGTTGATAGAAGTAAAGCTCGTGGCAATACTCTCGATATAACACAGCTCAAGGAACTCTATTCCATATTTCCCTATTTGTAAGAACAACCTCTTGGTATTCTACAAGACCTAGGAACTGGTGTATAATGGCTGTGTTCTCAAGGTATTCCTCGAAGGTGAACAATTTTGAAGATATTAGAGCTCTCCTATAAGCTAACCATCTATGGCAGGCTCTCTGAAGTTCATGATAAAAGACAAGTTGATGAGGATCCAGGATTCTATCTAGGACAAGCCTCTTGATTTGTTTAAGTTTTGTTGACCTAGATGAGATGATACTAAGTCTTCTATCAAGTTCATCCCACAAGAGTTGATTTCTATCTGTTTCAGGCACACTAAGCATAGAATTGATTTTTATGGCTGTCGATTGGTTTTCAACATTTATAGTAACTGCTAATCTTTTCTTAGGAGCTACCATCTAATATGCAACTTTATTAATTTGAAATGATTTGAAATGCATCTATGTTTTAGTTGTTTTATTTTTTGTTTTGTTTTTGTTTTCAAAAGGTTTACAATGCATTCACGTTGGGTTCACCAAAATGTATCACTCCAAATTTTTCACACCCTTTCCTTCAGGCTATAGGATCCATTCTCGAAAGGGGGATGTGAAAAGGATGGCACGGTACCTCAGACTGAGAGGCCTTGCGAAGGCCCGCCTCTCGAGGAAGGTGTATTATGGTGATTTTTTGATGGATGGTGGGTTCACCAAGAAACATTTAATGGCAGTTTCCATGCCTAGGTTGGGAATGTGTTTTATGTGTTCGTTTTAGCCTTAAGCATTCAAATCCTAGGTTTGGCCAAAATGTGTCTAAGCTATTCTATATGAAGATGCAGATTAAATGAATATGGAAAATAGAATTAAGATAGAAAATAGAGAAATTAAGGAATATTAAAAGAAAATACCTGATCCGGATGGCTGATGAAGATTCTGATTCTTGAAGCAGTCAGGATCGTCTGGAATTCGAAAGAATCGTCTAAGATAAGACAAGATCATTTGAGATCTGACGAATTCGTCAAAGACCTACAAAAAAATAAATAGGTGCAAAACATAGAAAATACAACTATTCTAACAGAGGGAAACAGTATAAATTGACAGTAGCAATATCAAACTAAAACTTAAAAATAGAAACATGAATGCATTATGCTAATTTAATCATAATTATGACTTAATTATGCATTTGATCTAGATGGGTGAACTCCAAAATGCATAATAGCATAAAATACTGAATAAACTATCTAATTATAGCATAAAACAATAGATTGAAAGATGAAGAAATGCAAACTTTAGGCACTGATTGCCTCAATGTGGACTGTAGTCGAAATCATCTTGCATTGGTACAAAATCATCTCTGATTTGATAGGATCGTCTCCGATCTGAACAGGATCGTCTGCGACAATGTAAGCTTGCTCCGGCTGAAAAACACTAAGGTACCTACAACAAAAATTGGAATAGAACTACTGCAAATATCAATTTGGGATGTCTTAATGCATATGAAGTCAAGTTACAGGGAATTTCAGCCAGGGGGTGCTAAGGGTAGGGCTTAGGATTAAATAGGATTAGGAGGGAGGTTAGGAGGTTGGATATCATCCCTATTTGGGAGATCTCCAATGAGGGAGGGTCTCTAATGGTGCAGACATGCTTTTTCCTGGATTAGAGACCCGTTGGAACAGAAGCTAATTATGCAAAATCAGTTTAGGGACAAGATCGTCTGGACGTCCTAGCCCAAACGAAATCGACCGATCTAAGGCGATATCATCTGATCAACGACGATATCGTCAAACGGTCAAAACAACCTCTAAAAATGGCATGAGAAAGGGGGAAATGGATTACATGGCGGTTAACGGGTGGTTTGGGAGGTTAAAATTTGAATTTGAATTATTTACTAGAGTAAATGTAATTATTAAGATTTCACTGCGCCAATTTTAGGGTGCTACAGACCATAAAAGCATTTAATTTAGATGGAGGGGGAGAATTTATTTCAAATAATTTGATTCATTTCTTGAAGAAAATAGAATTAAAAGACAACTTACTACAGTATATTTGCCTCAAGAAAATGGAATTGTACAAATAAGAAATAGATCAATAATGGAAATGGTAAGATGTATGTTAAAAGAATCTCAAATTGATCACAAATATTGGGTTGAAGTAGTACAAACAACATTCTACATACAAAATGGACTCCAACAAGAATACTCAAGCATATTACACTAGAATAAGCATGGTCAGGATAAAATCCCAACATAGAAAAACTAAATATCTTTGTATGTAAGGCCTACATGCATGTTCCAAAATAAAATATGACTAAACTTGACGATAGAACTATGACAGGGATATTTTTTGGCTATGATAATAAATCTATAGGATATAGAATACTAGATCCATCTACAAAGAAATTCTACATTAGCAAATATGTAATATTTTATGAAAAAGGCTAAAATCGACATAGATAAATCTAGTGGTGATATAGAAGTCCTCCTAAATCTACTAGGAGAAGACACAATGAGTATAGACTCATAATCAATAGAACAAGACACAAAAGCATCAATAGAACTACCTAGAAAAGAACCAATGTGGCTCATAGATACTCTCAGAGAATCAAATCTAGAAATATACCAGATCTTACTTCTACAATACCTCAAACTCGCAGAATGACCAGAATGAACATAGGAATGGTAAGCAACACAATGAAACCAACTTCAATGTCTCAAGCACTAAAATAATCACACTAGAAAGCAGCCATGAAATCTGAATACACATCACTCAAGAAGAATAAGATATGGGATCTAGTAAATCTACCTCCTGGAAATAAAATAGTGGGATGCAATTGGGTCTACAAAATAAAATACAAATAAAATGGAACACTAAGCTCGACTAGTAGCCAAAGGATATACTCAGATAGAGGAATTGAATATGAAGAAACATTTGCACCAATAGCTTTAATGACTACTATTTGAACAGTTTGTGCACTAACAACACATCAGGGGTGGAAACTTCATTAGATGGATGTAAAATGTGCATTCGTTAATGGTGAATTAGAAGAAGTCTATATGAAAAAACCTAAAGGCTTTGTCATTTAAGGGCAGGAAAATAAGGTATGTGAATTAAATAAATATCTATATGCCTAAAATAGGCCCCTAGAGCATGGAATATCAAGATCAAAAATCCCCTATTACATGATAATTTTAGGAGTACAATAGATCCTAATCTATATACCATGAAGATTGGAAAGATATTCTAATCCTCATAGTATATGTTGATGACAGTAATTATTAGTAATTCAAAAAATTTAATAAGTGATATCAAAAAGGATCTAAAAAAGGTATTTTAAATAATAGATCTGGGACTAATGAACTACTACCTTTTTTTAGATATTTATCAAGAAAAATATAAAATAGTTATCACTCAATCAAAATATGCCAAATCTCTTATTGGAAAATACAAAATGATAGATTGTAAGCCCAAAGATACACCAATGGAGCAAGGGATTCAACTAATTAAACACCATTGGTCTCAACAACAATGTACCATCAGTTGATTGGAATCCTTCTATACTTAATAAATAGCTGACCAGATTTAGCATTCGTAGTAAATTATCTTTCACTTTTCATGCAATAACCAAGATAAAGTCATTGGAAATCTACAAAGAGAATATTACATTATATCAAGAAGACTTCAGACTATGGATTAACTTATATGAATAATGTTAAATATTTTTGTCTACAAGGATACTCAAATTCAGATTATGTTGGATCTATTGATGATAGAAAATTTACCTCAGCTTGTATCGCTCCAAATTTTTTGTATCCTTACCTTCAGGCTATAGAATTCATTTTTGAAAGGGGGATGTGAGAAGTATGGGACAATACCTCAGACTGAGAGGCCCTTTGAAGGTTGCGCCTCTCTGGCGAGGGGTATAAGGGTGAATTTTCAATGGATGGTGGGTTCACCAAGAAACTTTGAGTGGCAGTTTCCATGCCTAGGTTGAGAATGGGTTTGATGTGTTCATTTTTATATTCAATCATCCAATTCCTAGGTTTGGCCAAGATGAATCTAAGATATTCTATATGTCGATGTTGATTTATATGGATACAAAAAACATGAATAAGTGCTAAACATAGAAAGTGTGCTAAATAAGATAGAATGTACTTGATTTTGGATGTCTGATGAAGATTCTGAGGTTTGTAGAAGTCTAAATCATCTCAAATATTACATGATCATCTGCAATTGAACAGAATCATCTCAGATCATAGTCGGTCGTCTGAGATCAGACAAGATCATCATCGATCTACAAACAAATTCGTTAGAAACCTGCAATCACAGAAACAAATACCAAAGACCAAAAATGCAACTACAAAAGCAAGGGGAAATGATATAAATAACAATAAACTTGCCTAAATGATAAATATAGATAAAAATTAAAGGAAATGCATTAATTTAATAATTTATTTTAACTTTATCATGCATATATGCTAAATGAGGTGAACTCCAGAATGCAAAAATAGAATAAACTAAGTTAATGCATAAAGAAATGAAGAGAGAAGATAAGAAATGCAAACTCCGGGCTCTGATTGCCCCCAATCTAGACTACAGTCGAGATTGCCTCCAATCATACGAGATCATCGTCGATCTATGACAGGATCATCCAAAATTGTCTGGAATCGCCTGCGATGATCCGAGCTTGCTCCAACTAAAAAATAGTAAAATTCCTGCAAGAAAAACTTGAAATACACAATGCAATAATGGTATGAAGGTGTTTTAATGCACAAGAAACTAAGGTTGCAGGGAAATCAGCCAGCCAGGGGGATAAACTGAGAAAATCCTAGTTTATATAGGATTAGGGGGAGGTTAGGAGGTTGGAGATCATCCCAATTTGGGAGATCTCCAATGGGGGAGATTCTAACCGTGTAGACACGCTTTCTGCCCAAGTTAGAGAAGTTGTTGAACAAAAGCTAATTATGAAAATTCGATTTTGGAAAAAAATCGTTTGGATGTTCTATTCCAGATGAATTCATCAAATATAGGATGATTTCATCTGATCGTCGATGATATCATCCAATGGTCAAAACAAATCCTAAAAATGGCATGGAAAACAAGGGGAGCAGGTAACGGGCGGTTAACGGGCGGTTTGGAGTTAAAATTCAAATTTTTATCTTTTACTAAGGGTTTAACTATGCCAATTTTAGGGTGCTACATTTTTCCCCCTCTTTAGCGAATTTTCCAAATAAAATACATTAAATACAAGTTCTTCCCATTTTACAAGAAAGCAAAAATTTACTCAATTTTTTAGACGATGATTCTAGGTCGAATCGTACGACTGTTTACTATGGTGCCCCCTCCGTGTTTTTACCCAAATCAAACATTTGAGGTAAAATCATGAAAAAGTAAAATAAAAAAAGTTATTTTTTTAAATAAAATTAAGAAAAATAGGGTAAAACCCTAATTCATTTTTACTGTTTTTAGAGCTCTGCAGATAAAATGGTCGAAACAGCGCACAGATCGACAGAGGTCCGGTGCGGGCTACAGGTAAGAATCTAAACCTAGTGAATTATGTTTTAATTTGATTTGTGTAATCTTTAATTTAAATTTTGATTGTTTTGGGGCATCATGACCATTTTTAGGCTGTCGACGACATCGGGATGAAATCGTCCCTAGATCATCGATTTTGTCTGAGGGTAAAATTTACGAAATAGGGGCGATCGCGTCCAACAAGCGGCGATCCCCAAGTTGATAAATCAGAGATGATTTCATACTAAAAAGGACAATTTGATTTAATTTAGGATGATATCATCCAATGGTGGATGATATCATTATTTTTATGAAATTAAGCTTGTTTGAATTGCATTTAATTGATTGTAATAATTGTTTTATTAATGAATTTTATTGTTTATTTTGCAGAGGGGATTACTAAAGAGTCGGGAATGGAAATACGAGGGGCTGAGAGATGACATGGCCATGCTCAACCAGTGGAGCGAGACCAATTGGCATAGGTCAAACTACATGTGGAAAAAATTCCACAAATACCAATAGACATGGGGCTACTGATAGCCCTAGCAGAGAGATGGTATTCAGGGTTGTCATACTTCTGGTTAATGATAGGGGAGATGACTCCCACACTATAGGATGTATGTAGGATCTTGAGGATCCCCATACAAGGATATTTTATGACTTCTATGGCCAATCAGGGCCAGACTATGATGAGGCTATGCGGAGACCCGAGCTTCACCCTGGAGAAGGATGGAGTGAACATCGAGTCTCTAATGCAGATGCCTAGGGCATCTAGGTTGACTCAGGTTTTGGAAGGGATAGTGGGTTGCCTACTACTGTGCCACCAGAGTGGGTGTAGATTAACTTGGCTCCTTTCAGATGTGGTTTGTGACATGAGATACCATGGGTATATATTTGCATGGGGAAGCTTTGGAATGTGTCACTTATATAGTATCCTGCATGGGATCATATACAATGGAGGCCGATGATGGTGCGAAGGTCAATAGGACTCCCACTGATAGGGTTTGATCGAGAGAGACCCCAAGTTTTCTATTGGTGGCTACAAAGAGGGTCACAGTGGTGGATAGATCTGTCGATGTCACAGAGGTTGCTATATGACCTCATCCCAGACGAGATCACCTAGATGCCATGGAGAGAGCATCCAGGGTGGGCAAAGGAGGGGCAGGAGTGGGCTCACATTAGGTGAGTCTGCTGGCTGAGGATGGAGTAGGGAGAGGTATAGCTCCATCACTACGATCGAGTTTTATGATAGTTTGGTCTACAATAGGGGATCCCATCTCTTAGGGACTATGAGTACTCCTTGACTATCTAGGATAATACCACACTGAGCGAGGCTTTAGATATGTAACAATTCTAGAGCCAGGATGTGGATGATGCCCCCATATAGCCAGTGGATGGGGATGACATTGGGATTACTGATGGATACAATTCCTGGTACGTAGGCATTTGCCCTCCTCGGATGATGAGGGTATATGGTTCGATGCACATGATTGTGCGACATATGGGGATGCAGCACTAGGCATCCATTGAGGTAGCATGGGGTCATGGAGGGAGATATCAATGATGATCTCCATAGGAGATATGCCAAAGGATGCCATAGGCTCCATAGAGACCATAGTAGATAGGGAGGATGGAGGAGGGATTCCCTTCTCAGTAGGGGGAGAGGCCACCATCACCCGATAAGGGCAAGGGTATCGAGTTAGGGGAGAGCAGTGAGATGGTGGCTCTCCAAGATGAGAATGTCCACCTATGAGCTTAGGTGCAGACACTACAGGATGAGGCTACCGAAGAACACAAGCTTATACTGAGAGGGGGGGTGAACAGTATAAGACCACTTTTAACTTTTTCTTTCAAACAACTTTCAATTCAATATTAAGCAGTATAAAGATAGCAGTAATCAACAACAGTAATCAAAACAATGCACAAAACACCATCCACAAAGTGACACAACAATTTACGTGGTTCACCCAAGGTGGGCTACTCCACGGATAAAACTTTCCTCTAAAAGTTATATCAAAGTCCTCTGGGAATCCTTCCCGATTACAATGTTTATGAGCCTCGGCTCAAAGGAGATACCTTCCCCTAATTCTTGTTTTGGCCGGTGATCCTCTAGAAGACCTCTACCTCCTCTGCCCTTAGCAAGTGGAACTCTATCCACAGAAGACACCTGTCTTCCCTGCTCTGGCTGGAGATCTCTGTCCTCAACTCTGTCACCGCAAAGCTGGTCCTCAAATATGCACTAAACATAGTCCTTCGGTCTAGCACAAATCTGTCCTCTTCCTCTGTTCTTTTTTGTTACAGTTGCACTTGGTCGAAACCAACTTTTCATAGTTTGCGCAAACACAGCAGCTCTCGATCTACTTATGCTCTTCTACGAAAACACAACAGCATCGCACATCAAGTCATTCACACAGTCTTCGCACTCTTGCTCAAACACGATAGCACTGTCTTCGCAACCTCTGTGCAAACATAGTAGCACAGACGTCGCACACTTCGTGCAAACACAGCAGTCGCTCAGACTTCCACTTATGCACCTCTACGATCGAACTTCTCCCCGCACTCTATCTACGCAAATCGCACTTCGAACGCACACTTCGATCGATGCCCAAACTATTCAAACAACCCTCCTTTTATACTCACAATCTCAAGATTGAAATCTTGGTCTTAGTCAGTTGTTTTACCCTTCAACCACGTCGGTTGCAAAACCCTACGCTACGTTGGCCCAGATTTAACTCTGTTAGCTTCACTGCCTCCCTATAGCTTCTGGCGTGAAACTTCAACATGTCACGATATCGTGACACCTTTTCTTGTCGTACACCTTCTATTGCTTGCTGTCATGAAATCGTGACACTTTTTGCCTTTGTCTACCTTGACAATGTGCTTGTCACGAAATCGTGACACTTCTGACTTTTGTTGACGTCATCTTCACTCCTGTCGTGAAATCGTGATGCTTTAGACTTCAAAGCCTTCTTCTCCGCTTTTGTCATGAAATCATGACACATTTGCTTCTATTGACGTCATCTGCAACTCTATCATGAAATCGTGACCCTTCTTGCTTCTTCAACCTTTTCATGGCTTGCACCAGCAAAAATGGAACATGTCATGAAATCGTGACGCTTTCGCTGCCTTAAGCTCTTTTCTGCCATATGCCCGTGAAACTGGAACATGTCACGAAATCATGATGCTTTTGTCTACAAAGCCTTCCTCTCTGCTTCTATCATGAAATCATGACACTTCACCTGTAGAAGACCTGCTTCTAGTTTTTGTCATGAAATCGTGACACTTTCTCCAACTGAACGTTGCCAACTCAACCTGTCACAAAATCATGACACTTCCTACAATCACAAGCTTTCTCTCCAACCTGTCATGAAATCATGACACTTTCTTCATCCGTACAACTTCTTTGAAGCCTATCACAAAATCACGACGCTTCTTGTTTCAGACTCTTCCCTTTGCTGTATGTCATGAAATCGCAACAGTTCTTTCTTCAAGCTTTTCAGCATGTCGCAAAATCATGACAGTCCTTCCTTTGATTTTTGTAGCTTGTCACGAAGTCACAACAGTCCTCACTTTGTCTTTTGCAGCATGTCACGAAATCATGATAGTTCCTGAATCACTTTCTCTCTCTTCAATCTTGTCACGAAATCATGATAGTTCACACTACAAACTTTCTCTTTTGCAACATGTCGTGAAATCATGACACTTTTCCTTTCGGACTCTCTCTCCTACAACATGTCATGAAATCGTGACACTTGCTCGTCCGAACAACTTTCCTAGCAATGTGTCACGAAATCGTGACACTTTTCTTTCTCTGCCTTCCTACGCTTTTCGAGTCGCGAAAATGCGACATGTCACGAAATCGTGACAGTTTTGCCTGCTTTGTCTCTGCCTTCCAACATGTCATGAAATCATGACAGTTTTGCCAGAACTTTCTCTCTCCTCAAACATGTCACGAAATCGTGACAGTTTTGCCAATGCTTTCTCTCTCCTAAAACATGTCACGAAATCGTGACAGTTTTTCCAACCGCCTGCATACTTTTTCTTACTTATCTTTTTCTTGATATTTTTGCAATTGGGCTACCCTGATCTTCTTGGCAACTCACTGTCCATGTTGAACCCTTCATCAAGACACATTCTTTGACATCAAACCAGATTGCTTCAAGAACTCTTTGACATCAATGACAACATCTACACTTAGAGCAAAAGCAATGTACCCAAGGTACCCAAAATTGCCAACAATCTCCCCCTTTGTCATTGATGGCAAACCTTAACTAAAAACACAAGTCAAGAGCCAAAACTGAAGACAACTGATCCAACAACTGAGAATCTGCCTTTGAAGTTTTTGCTCCCCCTGACTTGAAGCTTTCCTCTTCACTATGAAGCTCTCCCCCTTACTCATATCTCTCCCCCTTACTCAAATCTCTCCCCCTTTGTCATCAATGGCAAAGGGTCACCTTTGGGGCTTGGGACTAAGAATGAGCCTCTTAGCTTAGTCCCTCCCCCACCTCCTGATGAGGTGATTTAAAATAGGGTTGGGAGTGAAACTCCCATTAGACACTCATCATCATCAGTGTCTACAATTTCTTTGCCGTGCCTTCTCTTGAATTCTTTGTCTGTATTTCTGTTTCTGTCACTGTTCTGATCCTCGGACCTGTTCATACTGCTGTTCCTGTTTCTTTTATCATTCTTGTTCTTATCCATACCTTGATCCTTAGACCTGTTCATATCACTTTTTCTGTTCTTGTACCTTGGAAGATCAGCTCTACACTGTCTAGCTGTGTGGCCTGCATTGTTGCACTTATAACAGGTAACAAAGTTATTTCTGTTCGGCATACCTCTTCTTTGAATCCGTCTGTTATGAGTAACCGTGTTCCTGTTATTAGTCTTGCAGAACATTGCCTTATGCCCGAACTGATTACAAGAGTAGCAATATCCTTGAAAGAAATTAAAACTTCTGAAATTGTTGTTTACCCTCTTCATTTGATCTATGCATTGTGAAGCCGTGTGACCAAACCTGTGACATGCAAAACATCTGCCGTGAAATATTCTTCTGTTTGACTTCTTGGGTCCCGAAAACTTCTTCTTCGCATTCAAAATTTTGTTCTCTATTTTTGCGCATTTATCACTCATGGATTCTTGATCTGAAGTACTTTCTACATCAGAACTCTCTTCCTTTTGAAATCTCTTGCTAGATTCCCCAACCTGTTTCTTGTGCGGCTCAACAAAACCGAGACCTATTTTATCTGTTGGTTTTCTTTGTCCTTTGATGAGAAATTTAACCTTCTTGGAGCTATCCTGAAATCTGTAGAGCTTATCCTTGTACTCTTTATTTTCTTCTTTCAAAGAAGCCATTTTCTGCTCTAACTCATTATACTCAAGAATCTTAGACTCTAACTCATCCTTGAGTTCCTGTGTTTTAGCTATAGAGAAGTCAAGACTTTCTATAAGATCGTCTCTCTCCATACAACATTCATCTAACTTAATCTTGAGTCTATCATTCTTCTTTCTTTCCTTTTTCAAAACACTAAGAGCATTATTGAGTTCACATTCAAGATCCTCTATTTGATTGCACTTTGAATTATCAAGGCCTTTTTCAGATTTCTTATCACTAGAGGTGCTACCCTTTTCAAAAACCATACATGCATCTTCCTTATCATTTTCTGAAGCATCCTCATACATACTAGCAACCAATTCATTATTTGTGCAATCATCCTCAAGGTGCCCAAAATTTCCACATCTAAAACATTTCATGACAATGAATTTATGTTTCGGTTCTTCCTCCTTTTTTGAAATGAACAGCATCTCATTTTCATCATCACTAGAAGAGCTTTCACTATCACTGCTAGAACACTTACTTGCTTTGTCCAGATAGAAGCTCTTCTTGTTCTTGTGTGAATACCTCTTTCCTTGATTGTTGTGCTCATCTTTGTTCTTTCTGTAATACTCGTGCTTTTCGGAATCCTTGCTCTTAACATCCTGTATATCTTCATCACTTTCATTCTTGGAAACAATACAATCAGTAGCATAATGACCAAATTTTCCACAGTTGAAACATCTTATATTTTTCTTGCTTTTGTGCTTTCTAGAGAACTTGCCTTTCTTGCTGTAATATGCCTCTTCCTCACTAGAAGACTCATCACTCTCTTGAATCTGTTTGCCTTTTGATTTCTTGGTAGCTTTGAAAGTCGCCTCTTTCTTTACATCAACTTTCACTTGAGTTCTCAGCTCAAATGCTGCAAGAATACTATGGAGCTCATCCTTTTTCAACTTATCTAAATCTTTAGCTTCCTCAATAGCAGAAATATTTTCACTAAATCTATTAGGAAGAGATCTTAAAATCTTATCACACACATCATTTTCAGCAAGTTCAAGACCTAAGTCTTTCATAGAATTAACAACTTCATCCATACGGAGCATGTAGTCACTAATATTTTCATCATCATTCATCTTGAGCTGTTCAAACATACCTTTGAAGTGTCTCAACTTGGCCTTTCGGACATTTGCATCACTTGTATGAACAACCTGCAATTGTTTCCACATTTCACTAGCTGTCTTGCAGTGAATAACTTTGGTAAGATCAGCCTTCTATAAACCCTTCAGGATTGCATTCATGGCTTTTGAGTTGTTGTGATGTAGGAGCCTGTCTTCTTTAGTATAAGGACCATTTGCAGGAATGGTGTACCCATCTTCAATAACTTCCCATACCTCATTACCAAGTGCCATTAGATAGACTTTCATTCTTGCACTCCATAGACCGAAATCTGATCCATCAAGAATAGGTGCTGCATTGCCACTTGAATAATCCATTGTGTTCTTTGCAAGCTTTTCCTTCAAGCTGTTAAACTTTTCGAAGGTACTAGCTCTGATACCAATTGAAGAACACAAGCTTATACTGAGAGGGGGGGTGAACAGTATAAGACCACTTTTAACTTTTTCTTTCAAACAACTTTCAATTCAATATTAAGCAGTATAAAGATAGCAGTAATCAAAACAATGCACAAAACACCATCCACAAAGTGACACAACAATTTACGTGGTTCACCCAAGGTGGGCTACTCCACGGATAAAACTTTCCTCTAAAAGTTATATCAAAGTCCTCTGGGAATCCTTCCCGATTACAATGTTTATGAGCCTCGGCTCAAAGGAGATACCTTCCCCTAATTCTGCTTTGGTTGGTGATCCTCTAGAAGACCTCTACCTCCTCTGCCCTTAGCAAGTGGAACTCTATCCATAGAAGACACCTGTCTTCCCTGCTCTGGCTGGAGATCTCTATCCTCAACTCTGTCACCGCAAAGCTGGTCCTCAAATATGCACTAAACACAGTCCTTCGGTCTAGCACAAATCTGTCCTCTTCCTCTATTCTTTTCTGTTACAGTTGCACTTGGTCGAAACCAACTTTTCACAGTCTACGCAAACACAACAGCTCTCGATCTACTTATGCTCTTCTACGAAAACATAGCAGCACAGTCTTCGCACATCCAAAAACACAGTCACACAGTCTTTGCACTCTTGCTCAAACACGATAGCACTGTCTTCACAACCTCTACACAAACATAGTAGCATAGACATCGCACACTTCGTGCAAACACAACAGTCGCTCAGACTTCCACTTATGCACCTCTGCGATCGAACTTCTCCCCGCACTCTATCTACGCAAATCGCACTTTGAACGCACACTTCGATCGATGCCCAAACTATTCAAACAACCCTCCTTTTATACTCACAATCTCAAGATTGAAATCTTGGTCTTAGTCGACTGTTTTACCCTTCAACCACGTCGGCTGCAAAACCCTACGCTGCGTTGGCCCAGATTTAACTCTGTCGGCTTCACTGCCTCCCTGTAGCTTTTGGCACGAAACTTCAACATGTCATGATATCGTGACACCTTTTCCTACCATACACCTTCTATTGCTTGCTATCATGAAATCGTGACACTTTTTGCCTTTGTCTACCTTGACAACGAGCTTGTCGCGAAATCGTGACACTTCTAAATTTTGCTGACGTCATCTTCACTCCTGTCGCAAAATCGTGACGCTTTAGACTTCAAAGCCTTCTTCTCCACTTTTGTCATGAAATCATGACACATTTGCTTCTGCTGACGTCAACTGCAACTCTGTCATGAAATCGTGACCCTTCTTGCTTCTTCAACCTTTTCATGGCTTGCACCAGCGAAAATGAAACATGTCACGAAATCGTGACGCTTTCGCTGCCTTAAGCTCTTTTCTGCCATATGCCCGCAAAACTAGAACATGTCACAAAATCATGACGCTTTTGTCTACAAAGCCTTCCTCTCTGCTTCTATCATGAAATCGTGACACTTCACCTGTAGAAGACCTGCTTCCAGTTTCTGTCATGAAATCGTGACACTTTCTCCAACTGAACGCTGCCAACTCAACCTGTCACGAAATCGTGACACTTCCTACAATCGCAAGCTTTCTCTCCAACCTGTCATGAAATCATGACACTTTCTTCATCCGTACAACTTCTTTGTAGCCTATCATGAAATCGTGACGCTTCTTGTTTCAGACTCTTCCCTTTGTTGTATGTCACGAAATCGCAATAGTTCTTTCTTCAAGCTTTTTAGCATGTCACGAAATCGTGACAGTCCTTCCTTTGATTTTTGTAGCTTGTCACGAAGTCGCAACAGTCCTCACTTTGTCTTTTGCAGCATGTCACGAAATCGTGACAGTTCCTGAATCACTTTCTCTCTCTTCAATCTTGTCGCGAAATCGTGATAGTTCACACTACAGACTTTCTCTTCTGCAACATGTCGCGAAATCGTGACACTTTTTCTTTTGGACTCTCTCTCCTGCAACATGTCATGAAATCGTGACACTTGCTCATCCGAACAACTTTCCTGGCAATGTGTCGCGAAATCGTGACACTTTTCTTTCTCTGCCTTCCTGCGCTTTTCGAGTCGCGAAAATGCGACATGTCGCGAAATCGTGATAGTTTTGCCTGCTTCGTCTCTGCCTTCCAACATGTCGCGAAATCATGACAGTTTTGCCAGAACTTTCTCTCTCCTCAAACATGTCACGAAATCGCAACAGTTTTTCCAGTGCTTTCTCTCTCCTAAAACATGTCACGAAATCGTGACAGTTTTTCCAGCCGCCTGCATACTTTTTCTTACTTGTCTTTTTCTTGATATTTTTGCAACTGGGCTACCCTGATCTTCTTGGCAACTCACTGTCCATGCTGAACCCTTCATCAAGACACATTCTTTGACATCAAACCAGATTGCTTCAAGAACTCTTTGACATCAATGACAACATCTACACTTAGAGCAAAAGCAATGTACCCAAGGTACCCAAAATTGCCAATAGCTACATGGCTCAAGGCTCGAAGCGGAGGGGTGAGCATGTAGGAGTTGGTGCGATCTATGGCTCAAACCACATTCTATCAAGGAGTATACTCCCAGCTAGTTCCAGAGGGCCAAAGGTTGTAGCTACCAACTGGCATTATGGAGCTGATCAGGGTTGGATCATTGAGGACATCCTCACAATCGACGGCGAGGACCCAAGATATAGCCCGAACCTTTATTGGACCACCTCCTCCATGCCAAGGTGGGAGAGGAGATGAGGCTGAGAGATCGAGGGTTTCTCGAGACTAGCTACTAGAGACTGTATATTGGATACATATTTTTTAGAGGATTGAGTATGCCAGGGTATAGATTGTGGCATACCAATCCAGTTTTGATATGATGTACATAATTTTTTGATATATATATATGGTCTTTTTTGATGATATGACTTGTGTATATGTTGTATGATGCTTTAATTTTGGATTTGTTGATTGATTATTCATGTAATTATGTCATTGAAAATAAATTATAATTTTATGTCATGCCATAAAATTTAAATGGAATAATATGATGTAAACAAATTGGTTGTTTTGTGGTGTGATTTGATGTAAAATAAAAGGGACTGCTAAAAATAATTTCAAAGCACATTGTCACTGTTATAGACCATTTCATGGAGTCGTCGCTCACTAGGTTGTCAAGCTAATCCCAGTATAGAAATATTGTTAAAAGTAAAAGAGTGCTTAAGAGACTGTCTTAAGACTTTGTGTTGTGATGATGAAAAATGATGATGGTGATGATTTGTTTTCAGATTTTCATAAAAATATTATGTATGAAATATTAAAAAATATGATTTTTGCTAGGCATAAATTCCTAAGTGTGATAATTTTTTTGAATAATTCCCTAGGAACTATACCATCATTACAAAATTGAATGTTGACATAATGAAATGAAATAGAAAAAAGTTTACGTTCTTTTTAAAGCACAATTGTGTAACATAATGATGTAAGCCATATGTTTTTATAAATTATAATAAATGAAAAATAAAATTAGAACAATGGTTTGCGCTAGGCATAGAAATATAGGTATAGACTTATACCATCATCATGAAATCCAAAAAGGAAATTGATATAATAGTTTTATTGCATGATTTGATTTTTTTAAATAAACAAAATATAAGATAAGGACTTGCACTAGGCATAAAATTCCAGTTTAGGTTTTGGAACTATACCATCATTGCGGAAGTCAAATATATAAAGAAATGTGACTTTATTGCATGTTTTGAAAGAAGTTTTAGATTTTTGAAAAACAAACATTTATGTAATTGTTTTTATACTAAATAGATGTTCTTTTAAATAAGAAGATGAAATTATTCCAAAAAGAGTTGCAAAAATATTTGAAATTATCTCAAAGACAAAATGTAGATTTATAAGGAACCCCTTGTGTAGATGTGAGTTCATTGATGATCTTGATTTATCATAATGATACAAAATCTCTCAAATACAAATGTGTGTGCAATTGTATTGTTCATTCACCAATTTTGAGCAAGATAATTTGATGCAAGTAATTTGAATTAACCAAATAAGTTTTCGTTGACCATGATTTACATGCATGTAACCGTACCGACTACTATGTAATTCAGGTCATCAAGAGCTAGCTAATCCATGAGCTGACATAGGTCTGTACAAAAGAAGGTCGTTAATGTGATAGAAATATCACCATGCTATGGATTACCCAAGGCCAAGTGGGTTGGGCACAAACCACCTGTTATGGGGCTTACCTCACAGTTTTTGAATAATTGAGAATTCCAAGGATTCAATCTCATTCACCCTTCTTTTCTTTTCAAAGGGTAGGGAAAAGGGATTTTATTGCTTTTTGCTTTTTCTTTTCTTTCTCTATTTTTTTTTTTTGTATTTTTGCTTGATACTGAGATAATGCTAAAATATTGCGACGATGGTACAAAATGATATTTTTCTTTTTCTCATTTGCTTTGACTTTAATTTGTCTTCCTATACTAGGGATACTTGCTCGGATTGGCTGTAGAGCAAGGGATTTTTATTCTAGGTAGGGGTGAGCTTGTCCTTTTGTCAATTCTCAAATATTCTAGACCATGTGCATGATAGGATAGCAGGGGAAACTTTTCGCTCAAGAAACCATTTCTACTATGTAGCATCATATTGAATTTGCAATGAAATCAATTTAATGTAAAGAGATATACTTGGTTCAAGTAAATAACAAGATCAATTCTCTATGCTCAAAACTTTATTTAATTCAACTGTGGACTTTGATATAAGAGAGATTAATAATCATACCAAATAAAATCAATATATTTATGCATGTGAGTGTGAAAGTGCAGGATTCCAAATAAATGTTAATTTATCCAAAATAATTGAAAATATAATTGCAATACTTCAAGACTTGACAAGTACGAAAATAAAAGATGTTTTTGAAGGTTTTGATGATTTTGAAGTTTTTATATTTTGATTTTAATTTATGAATTGAAAGAATAAATACTATTACTATTTTTGAAATTTTTATATGGATGACTAAAAGAAAACAATATGCAAAATAACAATATATACAATGATGAAATGACCAGATTTTATGCATAATAGTGTTTAAGATGCATAATGTTCATAGGTTATTTAAGATATTTACCATCTAAGGTAGCTAATTAGCCCCCGATCCAAATTTAGTAGTGATGATATATGGTCCAAGCCATTTGGGCTCAAATTTACCTTTAATGTCTTTAGTTGCATTAGTATTTTTTTTATTTTCTTTCAAGACAAGGTCGCCAATCTCAAAGGATTGATGATGAACTTTCTTGAGGTATGCTCGCTTGAGCTTGTTTTGGTAGGCACAAAGATGTTCCAAAGCATTGATGTGCTTCTCATATAGGAGTTCCAGCTAACTAAATCTACCAGCATGATATTCATCTCCTACTTCAGTATCTTGAAGTAGTAGATCCAAGTAAGGAACTTCTAATTCAAAGGGAACAATAGCTTCAATGCCATAAACCAAAACAAAAGGTGAAGTACCTGTGGGGGTACGAATGCTAGTTCTATAAGCCCACAAAGCAGGATATAATTGGATGTGCCAATCTCAGCTAGATTTATTGAAAAGTCTTTTGAGGATTTTAATTAATATTTTATTAGATGCTTCTGCTTGGCCATTACCTTGAGGATAATAGGGAGTGGACCAACGATGTTGAATTTTATATTTTTGACATAATTTCTTGACATCATTATTTTTTAAACAAGTTCCATTATTTGAGATGAGATTTGCAGGAATTTCAAACCTACAAAAAAATTGATTAAAAATAAATTTGGAAACTTGGATTCCCATGCAGGAAGCTAAGGGCATAGCTTCAACCCACTTTGTAAAATACTCAGTGGCAGTTATGATGAGTTTGTGTCCATCAGATGACACAGGATTGATTTTTCCAATAATTTCTAAGCCCCATTTTGAAAAGGGCCAAGGAGATGAAATAGCCTATAGTTCTTGTGCAGGCACATGGACAAGATCAGCATGTTTCTGGAACTTGTCACAATGGTGCACATAATCATGTGCATCATTCTCCATGATGGGCCAAAAATATCCTATCCTAAGGAGCTTCTTAGCAATGGTGCTACCACTAAAATGTCCCCCACAAGATCCATCGTGGGCTTCACTCAAAACTGATCTAGATTCTTCTAGATTCAAACATCTCAATAGGATGTCGTCACAAGATCTCCTATATAGAGTATTGCCAATAATTACGAAGCGACTTACTCGTCTACGTAATAACCGGCACTGGTTGCTATTACAACCTTCAGGGAAGGTCCCATTTTGAAGAAAATTAAATATATCAGTGTACCAAGGTTTAGGAGTAGTTTCGTTGATTAGAAACACATCCAAAGGTTATAAGCATGATTTATTTGAAGCGGGTTCCTAGAGTCAATGAATAATTATGGTAGCATATTCGTCATCTAACTCCAAGGGCAAAAGATATGCAATTGTAGACATAGCGTCAGCTGCACGGTTGCTAGTTTGAGGAATAGCTTCCAAGGTAACTTGATCAAATACATATATTAATCATAAGACATATGCTTTATATGGACATAATTTATCATCTCCAGTTTGATAAACATTAGTGATTTGATTTATGACAAGTTGATTATCACCGAAAACCAATAGATTTTTAATTTTTAGTGCCAAGGAAGCTCATAATCCAAGGATTAGAGCCTCATATTCAGTAGTGTTATTAGTGCAAGCAAACATTAATTTAAAGGACAGAGGTATAATACGTTTCTATGAAGATATTAAAATAATACCTGCACTAGCCCCACTCATGCATCGGGCTCTGTCAAAGTATAGGGACCATTGCTCTGGATGGTCTACCTCTAATTTAAGGCATTCATCAAGAAACTCAATGATGATGGGATGGGTAGACTCTAAGGGTACAACAACTAGTTGATCTATGATGATTTGACCCTTAACAAAATTTTGTCCTATAAATGTGAGTTCAAACTCACTTAGTGCAAGAACCCACTTTGCTGTGTGACCAGATAAGTACGGTCGACTCATCAGATACCACAAAGGATCGAATTTAGCAATAACATACATTTTTTTATTGAGCATATAATGGCGTAATTTTTGTGTAGAAAATATGACTGCTAGACATAGTTTCTCTAATGTTGTGTAGCGGGTTTCATAACTGATTAAGGTTTAGCTAATGTAATAATTAGCACGCTCTCTTTTCTCATCGTCAAGTTGAGCTAACATAGCTCCTAAGGCAAAATTGAAGGAGAAATATACAAGATAAATGGGCGATCAGGTCTAGGTGGTGAAAGCACAGGTGGGTTAAGGAGATTTTTTTTGAGGAGTTCAAATGCTTCCTAACATTCATCGTCCCAATGAAAAGAGATATATTTCTTAAGAAGCTTAAGAAAGGGTCATGTTTTGTCTACCAACTTATCGATGAAGCGACAAATAGATTGAAGTTTACCTTGTAAACTTCGTAATTCAGATATATTTTTGGGTGTGGGCATATTAGTGATAGCCATGATCTTGAGAGGGCCAATTTCAATGCCACATAAAGAAATTATAACCCCCAATAATTTACCGAACTTAACTCCGAATATACATTTGGTTGGATTCAATCGGATAAGATATTCCCTTAACCGATCAAATACTTTTTTCAAGTCATCTAAATGATCATATTCTTTGATGGAACGAGCTATAATATCATCTACATAATAATGTATAATATCATGCATCATATCATGAAAGATATAAGTCATGGCTCGTTGATATGTTGCACCTGCATTCTTCAAATCGAATGGCATCACTTTCCAACAAAAGGTCCCCCAAGGGGTAATAAAGGATGTTTTAGCCTAATCTTCAGGAGCTATCCTGATCCGATTATAACCAAAAAATCCATCCATTAAGGATATCATTCCACTCCCAATAGTAAAATCAATGATCTGATCCATGTTGGGAAGAGGAAAATCATCTTTAGGGCATGCAACATTAATATCTCTAAATTTTGTGCAAACACTAATTTTGGTAGCTTCTTTCTTAGTTACTGGAACTACATTCGAGATCCATTCAGCATAATCAATGGCTTGTATAAAAATAACCTTCAGGAGTTTTTCTAATTCCCCTTTGACTAGTAAGGCCACTTTAAGATGCATTTTTTTATGTTTCTATTTAACCGGTTTAGCATCTAGATGGACTACTAGGTGATGCATAACTACAGAAGGGTCTAATCCTAGAATATCTTCATATGTCCAAGCAAAGACGTCTTCATATTCTTTAAGGAATGCAATGTATTTATCCTATTTTTCTTGACTCAATTCTGATCCAATGTTGATTATGTGAGGATTATCTTTGGTTCCAATGTTAATTTTTATGACATTCTCTACTTCCATGTGTAGATCTCTCTCAAAATTAGGTGGGGCAGGTGAAATGCCCAATTCTTGTAATTCTTCTGATGTTAGCTTAGATAATTTGTCTTGAGGAGTCGTGGCCTCAATTTGGGCTATACTAGGTATAGAGCCATTGAAATAAAATATGTTATGTAATAATTCCTCTCATGGAAGATATCTCCCTCAAACTCATTGTCGGATCCAGCGATCATCTCAGGGTAAGCTATGGATAGCATATTTCATGTAAATGGATTATTCATTAAATGCAAAGCATCATGTTTATCCAAATAATCTTGGTAACATATGAGATGGTCATCATCCTCAAATGGGAAGGGTTGACCCTTACTAGGAAATAGGACCACACCACATCGGGCGGGCCATGGTTCTACCTCAAAAGGTTCTTTCATACCATTTTGAAATGGTCCCAAGCCTTTCCCTTTATATCCCAATTTAAGAATTATAGATTTAGCTTTAATATACTTATTAGCAAAATAACATCGAGCATATCCATCGTAATGAGTCTTGATGTTTCTAGGTATTCTACCCCAGTCATATCCCTTATAAATAAAAGCACAGCTCCTGACTTGGTAAATACTTACCAGAGGTTGTGGGAGGCCCAAGGTGTGAGGAGAGGGTGGAAAATTATTTAAAATAAGGGAATATTGCATAGCAGCATGTGTTTTTTATGATATAATAATTTTAGATAAATTGGGTAAGAGCTCATCAATAAGAGCGTAAGAGGTAGAAGAAACATTTCCTACATCTTCGGATGCAAAAAATATGCTTTTGGTAGGTGTAGATGTTGTATGGATGTCGATGGATGGATCTATAGGTATGGAAGTTATAGGAGTAAAACAAGAAGCATTGGTTGTGGGTTTAGGATTTTGTTGAGGTCCTAATGTGGTTTGTTCGAAATATGGTTGAACTATATGTAGAGGTGGAGTTTATGGAGAAAAGGTAGATGATGTTATGGGTGTATGTTTCACACATTTAGATGGATAATGAGAATTAGGATGTGTGGATGATAGAGCAGGGTAAAATTGAACTCCAACTGGTTTTGCCAAAGCACACATATCAAAGGGTCTAGGATCACCATGAATGGTAACCAAATGATTCTTAAATTCAAATTTAACACACTGATGTAAAGTTGAGGGAACAACTCACATCACGTTGATCCAAGGGTGACCCAAGAGTATATTGTATGATGTAGGGCAATGTACAATAAACACGGTCATGTCTAAGGTTCTTGGACCAACTTGCAATGGGATAGTAATAACTCCACATGTTTCTTGTGTTTTGTCATTGAAGGCTTTTATGATCATATTGGTTCTTTTCATTTTTTCACTTCTAAACCCAAATCTTTGGTAGAATTCAAAAGTGTAAATGTTTAAATATGAACCATTATCAATAAAGACTCATTTAACTGCTACATCTCCAATTAGGGCAGTAATATATAAGGGGTTATCCTTATGTAAACTATG
This sequence comes from Wollemia nobilis, assembly GCA_028583015.1. Classification (NCBI taxonomy): domain Eukaryota; kingdom Viridiplantae; phylum Streptophyta; class Pinopsida; order Araucariales; family Araucariaceae; genus Wollemia; species Wollemia nobilis. The sequence goes on from JAQPPZ010001844.1 coordinate 6,165,694, forward strand.
TTGTGGTATATATCTATCTTGAAAGTCAATACAATCGACTTCTCGAGTTATGATAGTATTGGCCATGGCTTCAGGTTGGATATTTTGTGGTACCATCATTTGGCTTAATGTGAGCATTAATTCATCCCTATGTGTAGGAGAAGATCTTAAAAGGTCCAAAAGAGAAATTCTAGATGTAGTATTTGATAATTGTTCATTAATATTATAAGGAGGTTTAGGTTGAATATTAGGTGCATGATTCCCTTTATTAGGAACTTTAAAAAAAAAATGGATCTGATCCATCATTCTGAGTTTGATCTTGTTGAGAATTTTGAGCCTGTTGTCTAGTAATAGCTCCGATGGTACCTACAATATTATTTTACGGATAATGAATGGGTCTTGGTCTAGCATTTATGGCTTGTTCATTAGAAAGTAATTGGTGAGAAGATGGTCTAGTAGTGACTCTTCTTGGAAATGGTTCTTTCAAAACCATAGAATTTGTGATAGGTTGAATGGCATATGATTCATATTCAAAACTATTCGATTGATTTGATGTGATTTCCATATCACTTTTAGTCTCATATTCTGTATCACTAAGATCAGGTGTCCGAATATTATATAGAGGTCTAGTTGTAACAATGGATAAAGTTGTGTCAAAGATTTGCAGATCATGAGCAAGTAAATTTCCACTAATAGTCCCTACATATCGGGTAGGAGAGGGAATATTATGATGCTCAATTTGATTAGCCACATCTTTACCATGCTTTTGTAAAGGACGTTGAAATATTTCTAATGAATTGGCATTCTGATTCTGATTTTGGGGGATGTTCTTTTGAGCATTATTAGGAGGATTTTGTTTGGGTTGAAAGGCTTGCACCTCCATCTCATTGTTATCAATCAGATCTTGAATTTTATGTTTTAATATTTTACAAGAGTTGGTAGTGTGTCTAGGTCCTCTATGGAAATCACAGTGTAAATCAACTCTGTATCTGGATATAGTTGGATCAGGTTCCTAGATATTTTGTAATTGAATCAAACCTTGTTCTAATAATTACGGTAAAATGGTTGATAAAGGTTGATTTAACCTAGTAAATTCTTGAGGTGGTTTATCAAGAGGTTTTAGTATAAACTTCTTCGTTGTCTTCGTAGCATTAATAGTAGCAATATTTCTACTATCAGTGACTCCATCACCCACAACTTATTTATTTTTATATTGATTTCTAGATGTTTTCTCATCGTCTTTCTTTTTAAGCTGACCTCTCCTAATGAGAGCATCTTCCACTCTTCGGGCTAATTCTATAGCTTGATCGAATGTGGTCAAGGTAGTAGTTTATAACTCATAGGATAGTTGTTCTTATAAATTATTGATAAAGATATCCAGCATTTCTTGATAAGGTAACACAAAGTGAAATTTTCCTATCAACTGTCTCCATCGAGCTAGGAAATTAGCAAAACATTCATCTTTGTCTTGTTTTAAGTTGTATAAATCTTTAATGGTTACATGCCTTTTGATGTAGGCACTAAATTGATGAACAAAAGACTTAGATTTTTCTTTGAAATTCCTCAAAGAATGAGTGGGTAATTGATAATACCACTCCAATGCCATTCCTCCTAAACTTTTTGGGAACATTTTTAGTAATAACAAGTCATCATGTGATATATCATGACATGCTATCCTAAACATACGAAGATGCTCTATGGGATCTTCGGTTCCTTTGTATATAGGTAGGACAGGCATAGGAAAGTGTTTAGGATATGGCTGTACTACAACTATAGGATCTAGGGGTTGACTACACATCTCTCGATAATTGTACGAGGGATGATAGGGATCTATTTGATCCATGTGGGAAACTAACTATTTCACCATAGTTTCAAGATTACTAATTTGTCCACCATATTGGTTCGATGGGAATAAGCATGGGATTTATGAGCGTATGATGGCGGGATGTAAGGATTAGATGATATATTTATATTATGTAAATGGTTGGTAGGAAGAGTATTATGAAGAATATTTGTAGTAGCATTATGTTGTATCCCAGATTGTTGGAAATTGGTGTTTGGTTTTGTTTTGGGATTTTTTTGATTTGAGGTATGTTGATCAATAGCTTGGCAAAATAGAGCAGTGAATGAAGGTTTATTTTATGTGGGAATAACTCTAGGCTTGGTAATAGGCACTCTAGGTGGTTGGGTAACCTGTTGTTGTTGCATGTTCTGGATTATAGCGGTCATATCCAAATTGGATGGTCCAGATTGATCACTTTCTTGATCAATGAAGGACAAGGGATTAGTGCATGTGTGATATATTTCTTCTAGGTTTTCTTGAGTGTCACTAATTTGATCCTTGTCCATATGGACTACTCTATTAATAGCGCCAATATTAGTATTGAGGAACTTCCAAAAATGTTCCATGTTATCAAAAGTAACAGCTCCTCCCGAAGTCATTTTAGGGGATGAGGATCCTTCCTCTCTAATAGTTTCTCTTTGTTCATTTCCTTCATAAAACTCTTCTTCTTGTTGTTCTAGGGTTCCTTCTTCTTGAATTGGGTCTTTAGGAAGGGCATCTGGGTTATTTGATGGTTTTCCTAACCAATCTTCTTCTACTTCAGTCTGTTTTCCATTCCTAAGTCTAGTCATTATGCTTAAACTTATATTTTAGCAAATATATATATATATATATATATATATATATATATATATATATATATATATATATATATATGCGACAAATTTTGGGAGGTATATTTTTAATTATATACCTACTATAATACTTAAAAGAAAATGTTTTAATTTTTGTTATATTTTTGTTTTTTGTTTTTTTTTTATGTTTTTATAATAATATTATAAATAAAACAAACAACATACTAAATGCAAGAAATAATAATAATAATAATGGTCTAGTTTTCTATAAATAGTTTGTGGATGTCATTAATAGGATCAAGTTCATTAGGAGTCATGAAATTCTCCTATTCAAATTTGAAATGTTTTTTCAAGAATTTGACAAAGTGTGCTATGGTGATATTATCTATTTCAGACTTTGACCTGTAGAAATAAAGTTCATGGCAATACTCTCGATATAACACAACTCTAGAAACTCTATTCCATCTCTTTCTATCCATAAGAAAAACCTCTTGATCCTCTATATGAGATAAAAATTTATGTACTACAACTGCATTGTCGAGGTATTCCTCAAAGGTGTACAACTCGAAAGACACAAGTGCTCTTTTATCAGCTAACCACCTATGGCAAGCTCTCCCAAGCTCATTGTACAAAGTCATCTGATCAGGATCCAGGATTCTATCTAGGACAAACCTCTTAATTTTCCTAAGTTCTGTCGACCTAGATGAAATAATACTCAATCTCCTATTAAGTTTGTCCCATAAATGTGGGACTCTATATGTTTGAGATACTCTAAGCAAAGAAGTAATCTCTATGGCTGCTAATTGATTTTCAACATTTATGGTGACAACTCGTCTTTTATTATAATATACCATCTAAATATGATATGCAATCTTAATAATCTTCTTCTATTTTTTTTTTGTTTTCAAAAGGTTTTTAGTTTTCACGTCGGGTTCACCAAAATGTATCGCTCCAAATTTTTCACATTCTTACCTTCAGGCTATAGGATCCATGCTCGAAAGGGGGATGCAAGAAGGATGGGACAATACCTCGGACTGAGAGGCCCTTTGAAGGTTGTGCCTCTCGGGGGAGGGGTATAAGGGTGAATTTTTGACGGATGGTGGGTTCACCAGGAAATTTTGAGTGGCATTTTCCATGCCTAGGTTGAGAATGGGTTTGATGTGTTCATTTTTATATTCAATCATCCAATTCCTAGGTTTGGCCAAGATGAATCTAAGTTATTCTATATGCCAATGCTGATTTATATGGATACAAAAAACATGAATAAGTGCTAAACATAGAAAGTGTGCTAAATAAGATAAAATTTACCTGATTTCTACCATAACACCCTTTTCATAAAAATATTTTGTAACGTCTCCCACCATCTATTCTCCAAACCTTTATTAAACGATGCATGATTAAATGGTGTGTAATTAGATATTGGACTACCACTAGATACCTGCCAATGAAATCTAGATCTCACACCCCTTGATGCCAGTGTGTTATTTCAGGTATAAGTATCAGAGGTTACATTATGGGTGAAGGAGATACCAAAATCACCATGTTTCAAATTGCATAATGTATAAATTATTGCAATAGCCTTCACTACTTTATTTTAGATTTGCAACGGTTATGCTAAAGCACAATGTTGTCCTCACTTATTCAAAACTCCCACTTCACTCTTTATAACCCATCAATGTCATAAGGCTACCAACATGGAGAAGCCTCATCCATGCAAGATTTGATGAGCACATCCTCCACCATATAAGCTTTCCACGTAGATTTGGGCCCTTCATGACCACATAAACAAATACCTTCATTAATGACACCCACACCCCTTTAGAAATTTACGTAGAAGCTAAAAATATGATGAAGATAGTTCTAAAAATTCTCCATGCATACTTAGCACTAGATCGATAAAAATTACCATATTCATAGCCTTCACTTTAATATGAGGAGAAACATTTGAGCTTGACAGTGCAATCCCTACAATCTACCTCTCACGCTTATGATCACCTTTATCCTTTTTTGATATATTATAGCTTCCTATAACCCCTAAAAATCCATGCTTCTGGTGGGCTCAAACACACTTTGCCATTATTTTTGTATTCTTTGATGATATCTTTCCCATTATTCATCATATATATCTTGTAAATTTTCTACCACAATATATTTTATACTCAATATGTGAATGCACTGAGCTGTATCTTCTACATAAATATTTATAGAACATCGATCTATTATCGTTGTTATCATAGAAATTTGAATATAATACTATACTCGACTCTTGCATCATTTACATTCACCCAAAATGAGTGTATATCACCAATATCTTGTGTTTACTAGTGAGAATTTGGAAATTGTATCCTATTCCAAGTCTATCAGTGTCAAGTCGTTATCATGCATGATATCCTACTATTGCAATTTTGTACTATATTTGTTGTTCATCCAAGTCCTATATGCATTAAATAATAGTCCACATCAATGTATAGGCTATCCACATAGTGGTCCACCACTACTCATCTTTCATCTTCATAACCTACTATGTTGACCATGTAACCTACTGTGCCTACATTAGTTCAATCGGGTTTGATTCATTTTCATGTTTCTCTCCTATAGTATACATCACCATGTAGGCAAATGATCCACATGCTTTCATCCTCCATGTCATCCTCAAAGATCATATCTCTACTACTACCTAACTTTACCTTGGTATTCAAGCCATACCTCTTTTAAACCTGTAAGTAACACAACATCGTGTGAGCTAGAATCTAAAAACAAAACTAAAATAAATCAAAATTTAAATTCTAAATAAAAACAAAAAACTAAAATAAAGCTAAAACATACATGATACCATAATAAAGACTAAATTAAACCTAAATATTATATATGTATATACATATACCTACCCAGGTGTTGTAGGTGAGTTGGAGAGGATAGGGCAATCCTTCAAGGGAGGTCTCAGGTTTGAATCTCCACCCTACCAAAACATTGAATTGGGTACCCAAAATCCAATTGATAATGTTGGTGCAGGTAGGGTCGGGTGCAACTCTCGGGTGACTTTGACGATGTAGAACCCCCTGGTCATGGTCTCTCAAACCAAGGTGGCCCCGCAAGAATTTTTTTTGTTTTATATATATATATATAAATTATTATTGTTATATATATTATTTTTTTATTTTATTTATTTATATATTTTTTAAAACTTAATTAGATTCAAATGTTTGAAAAGAGCTTAAATCAAACCACTAAAATTAACCTCAAAACACTATAACCTTAACTAAACTAGTAGACACTCTAAAGGACAATAAACCTATCAAAATTATCACTCAAAGTACACAAGAAGTTGGATCCTTGTATAGATGTGATCTTTGAAACTTATCTCTACTTCCTACAATAGCCTACTCTATTGGGTTTATCTCTAGGAAAAATGAAAAAGAATGGAAAGTAGTAAAAGAAAGCAGTAAAGCCTAACTAGACTATCTAGCCTACCAGTGGATGGTGATGCACCAAAGCCCTAATAAGACCCTTGATGTCATGGTAGGTTGAGGTGAACACATACAAAGTGGTGAAAACATACAAGGAACATATGTCCCTCCAAATCATGCAATTAAATAGAATACCCACACCAAAACTATAACAAGGATTTTATAAATAGTTGTACTTTCCATTAGTGTGAACTCCAAGTTATACATGCAAAGAAAAGAGGTTTGAAAAATAAGTGACTAGAAATTCAAGTCTCAAGATAGTCTGAGACACAACAGAGGATGAAGGAAAATCACCCTTAGAATAATGGATGTCTTTTCAATACTTTACAATGAGAAGAAGTGTGCATATCTATAGATAATATCTAGAGTTTTCCCTTAAAATTTAAAATTCTTGCTTCAAAAAAATTCTACCAAGGGATCTTTCACATTTATGGTTTACAATCTTGAGGTTGCTAGATCTACAACCATTTTATGAGATCTTTATTCCCATGTTGGAGATATTTTGTAAAATATTCTTGATATTAATGCTCTAAAGGCTATAGTCACTCCTCTAGAGACCTTATGATGATGTCTTTAATGTTGTACTTCTTCATAGAGGGGGAATCATACATTTGAGGAACTAAACACCTCTACATAATATGCAAGGTCTAGGGTTATGGCATCAAAAAATAGAAATGGGGGGGCAATTCCCCTTCATGCGAGGTTTTAGGGATGAGAGTGTTGTGATGTCCTTCACAATGACCCCAAAATTTGGGGACCCAGTTGAAATTTAAAATTTGATGCCAAACTATTGCCTGCAATTGAAATTTGGAAGTTGATTTCAATGCATTGTCTATGTTTATAGTTCATATTGTCACCATTGGAATGTCAAGAATATTCATCTTTATGTGTTTTGTCTTATAGCAAGTGCATTGTCAAATTTCATGTTGAGATCTAAAATATTTTGAGTTATGTTTGTAGGGTCGTGTTGTAATTTAGTGATTAAAGCCTTAGTTTATCATTGTTACCATTTGAAATATCATAAAATTGGTGTTCCTTAGGAAGGTCGTATAGCAGGGTTTAATTCACCAAAAGGTGTGAGAGTTTGGATCTATGCTTTAATTCTAGCACATTGTGGTTCCATCAATTTGGCATGAAGTTAACGTGTTTTGTAGATTTAATTATTTTTAGATTATTTTGTTAATGTGTGGTGTTATGTATATGTCTTAAATTAATTAAATTATAAAGTTTTATAACTTTATAATTTAATATATTTAAAATTGTTCATTGTTTTAAATTAATTAAATTATAAATTTTTATAACTTTATAATTTAATATAGTTAGGAAAGTTATTTTATGAATGTTTTATATTCTAATTAATGTATGTCTTATTGGAGGGATTATAATTTTAATTTTCGAATGGCAATGAGGAGAAATATTAAAACCTTTGAAAATGATTTATTGATATTAAGGTTTCAAGAATTCATTTTTTTAAAATTACCGAACGGAACAAACTAATCAAGAGGAACAAATTTCTCAAGTTATAAATGGAGAATTAGAAACCAAAGAGAGGGTCGGACATTTTGTGCAGAGAAGGAGAGGAAAGGAATTGGAAGGAGCCAAAGCCATCTTTTGAAGAAGCTACAGAGAGCTGGAAATTACAGAGAAACAAATTCTATTGTAAGATTTTTTATTATTAAATTTTTTAATATTTAAATAAATAAATATATAAAAGATAAATGACTACTCTGGTTTCAACTTTGATTTAAAATTAGGATTGATATATTTTATTGAAATTTGTTTGGATTTCATGCTTCAAATATCGTTTTATTTATTTACCTATCCAAACTCTACATTGGAGGATTATATTTTTTATTAAATATTTTATTCCATAAATATTTAATAAGCAAATAATATGAGGAAAACATATTTATGAACTTGATTTTCAAAGTATAAAATTCGCAGTTCATAGATCAGTTTTATATTAAAACCCTATGGATTATAATTATAAGATTTGAAAATATTATAATTTTAGGGTTAAAAATTATTACTTTTTTTCATTTTCCAAATATTTTAATGTTGATTTTATATTTGGGATGAATAAAATGTTTTATAAATAAGTATTCTGGTTCTAACTTTGATTTAATAAGGTTGAGAATTAGAAGTGATTTATTTTATTAAAGTTTGTTTGGATTTCATGTTTTAAGTATAATTTATTTATGCATAAATCCAAACATTACATTGGAAGATTATGTTGGTTATTAAATATTTGATTTCATAAATATTTAATAAATAAATTTAATAATGAAGTACGTTTATGAACTAGATTTTAAATCATAGAACTCACAGTTCATTAATAATCTTTATAGCAAATCCTATGAATTTATGATTAATAAGTTTTTTAAAAACCTTATGATTTTGGGGTTAAACATTTTTATTTTTTATTCATTATCTCAAATAGTTCAATGTCAATTTTATATTGGAGATGAATAAAATATATTCATTGATTAAACCATATGTTTTAAAGGTGAATATTTATAATCAGGGTTTATATCATCATTTTGAAATTTCACATACCTTAATTTTTATGAAGGGAATTGAAATTTCATATTAATTAAAATGCTAAGGCAAATTGTTATTTCAAATTAGTTTTGAAAGCATTTTAATCAATGGTATTGTTAAGTTTGCATCAATAGATCTTAATCATAAGGTAAATTTACTTTATCATTTGGATAATAGAATTTGGTGAAAAGCATGTTATACATGATGAACTCAAAATAATTTACCTAATTCCCAGGCCCCTTGTTAACAAAACTTGCAAACCCAAGAGTTTATTCAAGCATTTATAAACAACTATGCATGATACATAAATATTAAAGTAATAACCTTGGAGAAAAGAATTTCTTTGCAAGAGAGAATTTAAAATTCTGAATTGTCGAGTGGTTTTGTAAACTGACAAAATCACACCTCAACAAATTGGCACTAGAAGGAAGGCATGAAAGGTAAATATTTGATTTTCATTTAAAATCATTCAAATATCAGTTTAAAAAAAATTACAAGTTGAAGGATGTTATTTAATGCCAAGGTTTAATTTATGCATATCTTTTTATCAATTTATTAGTCATTTCCTGCTTAGTTGCAAGATATTTTTGTTTGAATAATAAGATTGGCATTAAATTTTGTGTGCTTTTAAGTTCACTAATAGCATCGCTTACTTCAGTAAAGAAAAGAATGGCATCTTGGATAGATGATTATTATAGCAGTTTAAACATGCCTATTCATCAAATTCTTGAAGATTTAGAATTTTGTTTACCTAGATTTAGACATGATGTTGATCAAGCCAAGGAACATATTCAAAGATACAAAAGTGTGTTAAGTCATTTGCAACTTATGCAGGGAGATGTTCCTTGCAGATTATTTTCATACCCATTGGATGAGGTTGCGCTTAAGTGGTACATATAATTACCTGTAAGGTATGCTACTTCTTGTATTAAACTAGAGAGAATTTCTCAAACATTTTGGAAGGTTGGATGATTAAGTTATGATTTTAAATCAATTTTTTCCTATTTGAAAAATATTTAATGAACCCATGATATCATTTAATGATAAATTCCATAGGTTGTATACCGAGGTGCCAATACATTATATCATTTCAGAAGAAAGAGCTACTCAAATATACATGGGAGCCTTAGATCATGTTACTGCTATGTTTTTGAAAGGTATTAAAATTACATCATTACCTAGAGCTTACAATGAGGCAGTAACATTTGAACAATAATTGATATATCAAGGTTTTAATATAGAGCAACTATATAGACTTAGACCTAAATATCATAATCAAATATCACAAATGAGTCAAGTTGAGATCGATAGTTTAGTTGTCATAACCACCTTAGATTTTGATAATGAGGTGTAAGTTTTAGACTCAATACCCATCAATGAACATTGTGATGATCAAGTTGATCAAAATGTAGAAACTGACTTAGATCCATTATTCACAAAAGAGGATTGGGATGATCTTATAAAACAAAATACAAAAATTGATTCCACTGAAGAAACCTTTATCTTACCAAAATATGAATCTGAGGAAGATGAATTCTTTGAAATTGAGGAGGATGAATCTAAGAAAGATGAATTTTTTGAAATTAAAGAAAATGAATATGAAGAATATATAAAATAAATTATAGATTTTCATCATTTATTTTAGGAGGATAATGAGTGTGATGTTCAAATAGGTAAAGTTAAAGAATTGAATGATCATATATGTGATTCCATTGAATATTGCAAGGGATTACAAAAAAATAATACATCAACGATGATTGTTCAAATGACTGATCCTAAAATATTATTGCTTGAGGAAGATGAATTGTTTGAAGTTAAAGATGAATTCTTTATTGAAGAAGTTGAATATGAAAATGAATCCAAATATGGTATGAAATAAAATATGGAATATCACCAATTTCTTTAGAAATATAATGATTTTGTTATTTCATACTATGAAGAATAATTATTCATTTTATTCACAATTCCCAAAGAAGTTCTTATCTCAAATGATATACAGTAAATTGAAAGCCTTGTGTCACTTAAGGATCCTATAATGCTCATGCAAAAATAAATCAATAGGTCTTCAATTCAGGATTCTAAAATTGATATTTTACATGAAGAGTCTACAACTCCTATACAATCAAAGAATCACATGTTTTCTAAAGCCACGATAAAATCTCATCCCTTAGATTTAGAAGATAATTATTATAATGGATGGGGTATGTATGGTGAATCATTATTCTCTCATACTTATACTGATAAAAATTTTGTTTTACTTGATATGCAGGATGTTGAAAATTCTATTTCAAAAGAAGATTTTACAATTCCTAAACAATCAGAAAATGGCATGCCAATTGCATAAAGAGAGAAGGTTCCAAAATTGAATCACTTTGAAGATGAATTTGTTGAACACATTACTAAAATTGAAAATGAATAAATGGTAAATGTTTCTTATGACTCATTTTTTAATAATGAGGATGAGGTAAATTCATCTCTTTTACCCGTGACTAATAAAAATTTGAGTACAAATTCAAATGAATGGTTTAGATTTAATGTTGGTGATGACCTAAATAAAAATGCTTATCTATCTAAAGTAACTTAGGTGGTTTATCAAGAAAATATGTTATTTAACACATCTTGTGATCATTCATATTTGTGGTTTGACAAGGATGGGCATATGTTCAATTGGGTACCTAATTTTAATGTCTTTAATAAACAGGTATTTAATGAAGATGAAGAACTACAAGGTGATCATGATGGATACCATGAAGAAAAGGAAAAAGTGATAAATGCTCATCAAATATTGGTAAATGCTAATAATGGTGTGTTGAGTATAGATGACGAGGTAAAATCTTCACCTTTCTCATTGTTTACAAAATTTTCAGGTAATGGGTTGCATGATAAGTTTTTGGATGCTAATGCTATCAATGATGAAATGTCAAATGTTGTTAATAAGAAGTTGGAGACAAATTCTAAAATTTTTGCCATAAATGAAATGAAGGAAAACATGTTTGAAATGCTTAATCAAATTCATGAGCAATCAACTAGTGAATCTAGGGCACAAATTTTTAATGATTTTCTTATACCAAATGTCCTAGATGCTTGTCAATTCTTGAATGATTGTGATTGCTTTAAAAACTTTGAAAGTGAATTGAATTTAAATTTTTTAAAACTAGGCTCTTATTTGCAAAATCTCCTATTTGAAAATGGGAGCCTAGTTCTAAATTATGAAACAAATTGTGAAATTTACACCTTTTTGAATAAGCAAAGGATAAGTGAAAATCATGTTTTCACTTTCAAGTTTAATAAATCAAATCTTAAACATGGAAATGCTTATAAAATTGAATCAAATTAGTGGGATGAAATAGGCACAATGAGAATTTCTATTTTTAGCCTAATATTATTTTTATTGGATTCTTATAAAACTTATCAAGAATGTAATCATATATGTTTTATAAATTATGCTAATTGTATTTGGGATCCAGGGAAATGATGGCAGAGATTTTGTAGTGTCTTGTACATAATCTATATTTTTGTAAATAGTCTTTTGGAATTTCTTTTCATGTTTTGTGTTTTGTATAGTTTGTTATTTTGTGAGTTTGTTAGTTATTTTGTTGATGTGTTAATGTGTGATGTTGTTGATGTTTTGTTATTTTGTTGTTAAGTGTTGTCACATTTTGTTGTGTTTAGTTGAGTACAACAACAAATTGACTTTGCCAGATTTTGTGGGAGTTTCATGACTTGGATGTGATCCAAATTAGCACAAATTTTAGTTGAGTATTTCAAAAGTAAGGTATTTGTGATTGAGATACTATTCAGTTGTCGGTTGTTTCTGATTTTTTATCCTGGATTGAGTAGGATGAAGTTACCTATTTTAAAAACTTAGAAAACTTGTAGAAAAGGGAAAATCTCTACTGGAGCTATAAATGCTCGGTTGGTAGTAGAGAAAGATCTGAAGAGAATTAGGTTTAGGTTTTACCTTCAAAGAGGAATTATTCATGGCCTAAAATATGGAACTGGCAATGGAATGTTGAATTGTTTTAGGTGATAAGGAATGAATCACTTTGCACACACTAAGCTGATGTTGAATGGTTCTGATGGTTCTTATTGAATTAGTCTATTCTCATTCTCTTGACACTTACTAATGCTCATAATTCTAATATTTTGGTTTTGTGTGTTTTTAAAATTTGGTTTTTGAGTCTGAAATGTCCAAGGACATTTACCAGTAGAGCCACCCTTGTTGTGATGTCCTTCACAATGACCCCAAAATTTGGGGACCCACTTAAAATTTGAAAGTTGATGCCAAAATATTACCTACAATTGAAATTTGGAAGTTGATGCCAATGCATTGCCTTCATTTATAGTTCATATTTTCACCATTGGAATGTCAAGAATATTCTTCTTTATGTGTATTGTCTTATAGCAAGTGCATTGTCAAATTTCACGTTGAGATCTAAAATATTTTGAGTTATGTTTGTAAGGTCGTGTTGTAATTTAGTGATTAAAGCCTTAGTTTATCATTGTTACCATTTGAAATTTCACAAAATTGGTGTTCCTTAGGAAGGTCGTATAGCAGGGTTTAATTCACCAAAAGGTGTGAGAGTTTGGATCTATACTTTAATTCTAGCACACTGTGGTTCCATCAATTTGGCATGAAGTTAATGTATTTTGTAGATTTAATTATTTTTAGATTATTTTGTTAGGGTGTGGTGTTATGTATATGTTTGTTCATATGTTATGTTTAGTTATGTTATCTTTTAAATTAATTAAATTATAAAGTTTTATAACTTTATAATTTAATATATTTAAAATTGTTCATTGTTTTAAATTAATTAAATTATAAAGTTTTATAACTTATAATTTAATATAGTTAGGAATGTTATTTTATAAATATTTTATATTCTAATTAATATTTGTCTTAATGGCAGGATTATAATTTTAATTTTCAAATGCCAATGAGGAGAAATGTTAAAACCTTTGAAAAGGCTTTATTGATATTAGGGTTTCAAGATTTCATTTTTTTTTAAATGATGGAATGGAGTAAAATAATCAAGAGGAACAAATTTCTCAAGTTATAAATGGAGAATTAGAAACCAAAGAGAGGGTCGGACATTTTGTGTAGAGAAGGAGAGGAAAGGAATTGGAAGGAGCCAAAGCCATATTTTGAAGAAGCTACAGAGAGCTGGAAATTACAGAGAAACATATTCTATTGTAAGATTTTTTATTATATCAAAATATTTTAGGGATTCAAATAAGCATCATTTTGGTATTTGAATTATAATTAAAATGTTTGGTATAGTTTTCAATAATTAAAAAAATCATGAAAGATTGCATCATATCATTGTTCTATTGTGTGAATACTGGTGGGCAATGATTTGGTTTAAGTCTGTGATTTCTATCTGTAGCATTTGTCTGAGATAGAATAATATTTCTTCTTCATATAAATTTTGATTATTTATTTGATATTCAATTACGTTTGTATAGCCTAGTTCAATTTTCATGAAAATTAAAATTTCATACTAGGTTATTATTAATTTATTATTTAAATATTAAATTGTTTTAATATTTAAATATATAAAATATAAATGATTACTCTGGTTTCAATTTTGATTTAATAAAGTTGAGAATTAGGGTTGATATCTTTTATTGAAATTTGTTTGGATTTCATGCTTCAAATACCGTTTTATTTATTTACCTATCCAAACCCTACATTGGAGGATTATATTTGTAATTAAATATTTTATTTCATAAATATTTAATAAGAAAATAATATGAGAAAACATATTTATGAACTTGATTTTCAAATCATAAAATTCAAAGTTCATAGATCAGTTTTATATTAAAACCCTATGGATTATAATTATAAGATTTAAAAATATTACAATTTTAGGGTTAAAAATTATTACTTTATTTCATTTTCCAAATATTTTAATGTTGATTTTATATTTAGGATGAATAAAATGTTTTATAAATAAGTATTCTAGTTCTAACTTTGATTTAATAAGTTTGAGAATTATAAGTGATTTATTTTATTAAATTTTTTTTGGATTTCATGTTTTAAGTATAATTTATTTATGCACAAATCCAAACATTATGTTGGAAGATTATGTTGGTTATTAAATATTTAATTTCATAAATATTTAATATACAAATATATAAAAAGCACATTTATGAACTTGATTTTAAATCATAGAACTCACAGTTCATTAATAATCTTTATAGCAAATCCTATGAGTTTATGATTAATAAGGTTTTTTAAAACCTTATGATTTAGGGGTTAAACATTTTTATTTTTTATTCATTATCTCAAATATTTCAATGTCAATTTTATATTGGATATAAATAAAATCTATTCATTGATTAAACCATAGGTTTTAAAGGTGAATATTTATAATCAGGGTTTATATCATCATTTTGAAATTTCACATACCTTAATTTTTATTAAGGTAATTGAAATTTCATATTAATTAAAATTCTAAGGCAAATTGTTATTTCAAATTAGTTTTGAAAGCATTTTAATCAATGGTATTGTTAAGTTTGCATCAATAGATCTTAATCTAAGGCAGATTTACTTTATCTTTTGGATAATAGAATTTGGTGAAAAGCATAATTTACATGATGAGCTTGAAATCATTTACCTAATTCCCAGACCCCTTGTTAAAAAAAACTTGCAAACCCAAGAGTTTATTTAGGCATTTATAAACAACTATGCATGACACTTAAATATTAAAGTAATAACCTTGAAGAAAAGAATTTATTTGCAAGAGAGAATTTAAAATTCTGAATTGTCGAGTGGTTTTGTAAACTGAAAAAATCACACCTCAACAGGGAGCCCCTAGAAAATAATGTAGTCTCCTAAATTTTTGGACCCTAGGTGGTGTGAAATTCATAGAGTTTCAAAAGGTAGCTTTCCTTTGTCTTTTATTTGATAACCTATTTTTTTGTGCTCAGTTTGGTTGGTATATCCCACTAATGACTTCTTATTTTATCTTTTTCATGTTTTGGTTATCATCCTTAGCGTATGGTTATTGAATGTCAATGCATGGCGAGTGTTTCTGGGCTATATTTATTTCTGAATACATGCATCACCACTTTGTATTGTCATCAAAATACTGGTTCTTTCTTCTTTGTTATCAACTTTGACTAGAAAAGTTGGGCTATCAGTACCATATGTTTATTTCTATCTCCTCATAGGTTTGGTGTCTTTGCTTCCCACTAAGGGTCCTTTACATAAAAATTGGCCAAAATATTTACTCCTCCCAAGTGTAGTGAGATATAATTATAGTTCTAGTGGCTCACAAGGGACCGTTAGCTTTATGAGGATCAAAAACCCAAAAGTTAGACACCTTATCCATTGGACATGGAGTTAAAACTAGGGTTAGAGAGGGAAGGGAGATAGATGTGGGAAATCCAATTATTGAGACACAAACCCTCACTCATATACCCTTACAAAATCAAGTTTATTTGTAAATGTTGAGAAATAGATTTTCATAGAAATTAAACTATAATACATGGTGGGTGGCCTCTATCCATTGGATATGGAGTCAGAGATTTTACACCATAGTAAGTACTAAAGACATTTATTATTTTATTTTATTCTAGTTTTAGGGATAGAAAATTTCAACCCTTATAGAACCTTAGATCTTAGGTAGCCCCCATGTAGTGAAATTATTAGTACCAATAGATACTAATGAATGAGATATGAGCTTATAGCTTACTACCACACTACACTATCTTAATATCATAATATATTATATCATACTACTAACTATGACTCTTTATATAGGAAGATAGGTTCATTGCTAACACTCTACCTAGTTGTACAAGGGAAACGTTGCACATATACATCTTGCACATTGATACTTATGCATTTATTACATTGCATGGAGTAACTAGATAATGTTCCCCTAAAGTAATCTAATGTCCTAAGTACATACCATTAAAGGTACATTTATATGATCCAAATGATGTAATATAATCTATTTCTAACACCCCTATATTACAATATTTGGGTATTGAAGACTTTAGTCCTTAATGTGGATCTTCTTCCAATGGATAGTGGTATTTGTATTATCCTTGATTGCTTAGTGTGATCAGGTTCAATAGGTAATCTATGTCTTCATATGATGTGAAGTAAGTTGTAGCTAAAGGTTCTTCTGCCTTTTGTATATGTTCAACTAGTTTTGTCTTCATGATGACATGTTTCTTTTTATCATATTTTTTCTTTATTTTTCTTCTTCTTCTCTTATGATTTTGCAATGGTGCTTATGGAGTTTCTACTTCATGAAATTTTAGTCTATCATCACAATAATATTCTTATTTATTTCTATCTTGTTCCTTGTGTTAAGTACAAACACAATTAGTGATAGATACACCATCATACATTCTTCTAGTGAAAATATAACCAATATTTATGAATTCCACCGTGTTGTGAAGAGGATATCATGAAGATAACTAATAAATATTGTAAATATACCTTCTTTAGCTTCCTTAAGAAACAAGGAGAATTTATCTTTATCGCTAGAAGATAGATATGCGTATCCTTCTAGAGTATATATTAAGTTTTGAGAATAGCTTTATACTTCATGAAATAGTTCTTCATTATTGAAAGCATTTCTCAAGATATCATCCATGTTAGAACTTTCTTTCTATTTTTTAGGATTTAATTTGCAAGAACCATTGAAGTCTATCTTATGAATCCTTATTAGGATATATGAATCCTGATAGAAGTATATAATGTTGATTTTATAAAAAAACCTTTATAAATCCTTGGTTTTTTGTAGGCTTCCTTATGTCTCCCTAGTAATGAGAGTATATACTCTTTAATGAATTTTAGGTTTTGTAGAAATATTATATTTTTCTAATGGATTTTCAACTTGATAATTTTTTATAAATTTTGATATTACCATGTTTTTTAGAATGCATTATGACTCCCTAGTATGTTTTGGATAAGATATAAAGTGCCTTTGTAAATTGTAGTTCAATTGTGGTTGATTTTGTAAAGTTTATGTAAATATAGGAATCAAATTTTACTATCCCTTATTGCTCCTATTGAACTAAGCACTTTTTCCAAATTTAAAGAGGTTTTAATGTTGGATTTATTTTATCTCTCTTCATAAGTTTTGAGACAATAATATTTATAAATTTCCAACCTTTGAAATGCTTTGATAAAAATATCTTTAATATCCCTTTAGGATTTAATTTAAGTGTATCTAATTTTCAATAAATGAATTTGATGTAGTAATCCTTATAACTCCCTAATTTTGGAAAAATTAGATCACAATAATATTTTCCAATATTTAAGATTAATTTTTAGTAGAAAACCTTATTACCCCTATGTTTAATATTGCAAATATTATATTAGCTTGATAAATGATTCCCTTTGAGGTATGGATTTCAATATAAAAATATCCCTCTAAGTTTAAAAACCTTATAACTCCTAAGATATGAAAGCACATAATATGGGAGTAAACCTTACCTTATATCAAGCAATAATTAATGTTGAAATGTTGCAGTATTTGACATTGTTTCTTTGATTGTACCTTCTAATGGAGATGCTTTGAAATTGGCTTGTATTTATTATTTCAAATGTGACCTTTGTTGATTCTACCTTTGACCTATTTGGACCAGAGTATTCATGGTTTTACTCCTTACTTCCACATTATGATGACTTCCACGTCTTGGATGTAAATGCAGTTGAATGACTTCATTGAATTGCTACGTTCTTCCTAGTCCAAGGTGCCTTTAATAGGTGGTCAACCTAGTGAAAAGTTTCACTACAATTACATTCAACAATTTCTTATATTTTCATTACAAGAGTAGCATCTAAATATCTCTATCCCTTTGTGAGTTTTCTGAATAGTAATAGCTATGGATGAATGTAACTCCTCTTCCATGTGGCCTATGGGCACCAAATATTTACTTGTAATGCTTCCTCACATGCATGAAATTCAAATGTACCTTTGAGATAATTTAGGATTTCCTTTGGAGTATGATAAATATCACTTGCATACCCTATTCTTATTAATGCCTTATTGCAAGATTTTCTACATACGTTTACCTTCTTATTAGTTGTATTTTGATGGAGTTGAGATGGTTCCAACAAAGTTTATGGTGGTGCTTTGGTGGAGCAATGGAGGAGCTTTAGTGGAGTGATGGAGGAGCTTTTATGGAGCGATGGAGGAGCTTGAATGACAATGCTATGGTGGGGACTTCTTGATACTTCAATTGTAGTATTGGATACTCCTTGCTTGGAAGTACGTTTTCAATTTACTTGCTTTTATTTCCCTTTCTTCTGTGTTGTTGGATATGTCTCCTTTAGTGAGAAATGTGCCTCTTATTTTGTTCTTTGTAGGTCACCTATTATGGTTGTCCAACTCATGCACGATGTAGGCCGTTTTGTGAGGCTTCTTTATGTTCTTATTCATCCATGGTTTTCTTGATAATGTTGTGCCTTTATGGAACCTTTAAATCTACCCTCTTTCCTACATAGAACGTATTATAGAAGTGCAATATAATGTACCAATATTTGTAAATAATATGCCTTTATTGCATATTTTATTGCACTCCTTTTGTAGGTCTGAATTTTTGGTTTTGTGGCAGAATTTGAATGCAGTGTAGGGGTTTTGAGGTTGTCTCTTTTTTTAGACACCTTTCCATTTTTTCTTAGATACTTTTATGATAAATCCAAGCTTATATAGAGGATATTTTTTTGATGCAATTTTCTACACTTTTTGTCTTGCACTAAACCCTGTAATGCTTTGGATTTAAGACTCACCAAGTCTCAATATTTTAAGATTCTATTTTTTATTCTTGGTTAGTATTTTTCTTCTCCACGTTTCTTAGGATTCTAATATTTTGTTGGCTTCCATTTTCCACTATGAGTTGCATATTTGTATGCACCAATAGTATTTTTAGACACTTTGACAAATTTTTATTTTGTGCCTTTCTCAAGAACACAAACACTAAGCTTTTTGAGAGTGATATAGTAGTGCAAATGAACCCACAAATATTTTATTTTTAATGCATTAAAAATTACACCTTATCACTCCAAATATATCTCAAAATAACTTATAAGTGGACTTAATCAATTTACTACAACTTAATCAAGAATAATCTGAAATGAATCTTTCAATAATTATTCTGCAATTTCCTTATAAGCAAGATAGTAGGAGATAGTCTTCTTTTGTTTTCCAAAGTAGATGATAGGTAGTTGATAGATAGTTGTAATTCTAAAATCTAATAAACTCCTAATGTGCAAATGAACCTTAAAAGGAACCTTTATTTTTATACTTTTTTAAGACTATAATTTAAATCTCCTTTTTGCAACTTTAATACAAATTAAGGTGGTTTAACAAATCTTATAAGTAATCCAATTAATGAATCTACTTGCACCAATAGTTTCTTATTTTTTTCTAAAATATTTTGTAGCTCTTTTTTTGTTTTCTTAGAGGATGTAGATCTTGGTTTCTGAGATCACCAAGGTGCTATTTTGGGTAAGATCTTGTAGCTCTTGTAGACTATTCTGGACAACTCCTTCACCAAAAAATGATCTCAAACTTTATTTCACGAGCCTAAGATTTGGTAGTTTGTTCTCCTCTTCTAGTATCATAATTTTTTATATATTTGGAGAAGTATGTGTCTCTGAAGAGGTTCCCTCTTACTATGAGAGGCAATCTTCAAATTTCTTGGATTTGGTGAAATCCTTTCGTCTTTAAGTCTTCTATGACCTATTTCAATATCAAGGCTTCTATGGCCTTTTCGAGGCTTCTATGGTAATTTTTCAATATCAAGGCTTATGTGGCCTTCAATATCAAGGCTTTTGTGGCCTTCAATATCAAGGCTTTTGTGGCCTTTTCAAGGCTTATGTGGCCTTCAAATTCAAGGATTCTATAGCCTTTTCTTCAATATCAAGGCTTCTATGGCCTTTTCTTCTGGATCAAGGCGTTTATAGCCTTTTCTTTTGAATCAAGGATTATATGGCATTTTATATTTTTGTTAATTTCTATATATAGCAATGGAGATCTCCCATATCTTAATTTCACCATGATTCTTTTCTAGAAGTTTTTTCTAAAGTATTCTCCTCTTTATAACAACCGATCTTTGTACTATGAAGGCACTCCAAAATTTGGGTAATGAAGTTGAAATATCCTAAATTTCTATTATAGTAGGTGTCCCAATAATATAATAATTAATTCCTTATAATAAAATAAACTTTAGGTAAATTTTCCAATATCTTAGATGAGCTTCACTAATTGATTCATCAAACTAGTTGATCAAATGTTAAGTCCTAGTCTTCACGAGTTTTCCTACAACTTTGTGGAAAGACTCTAGCCATATGCAATCTTAGTATTTCTAAAAATGAGATTTATTTTTAGTCCTCAATTGTGGCTCTCCATAATTCTACCACCTAGACTCGTCTAATATTTTTGGATAATGATTGGTCTCATAGTGCATCAGGTTGAAAAAAAACTCAAGGTCAATGATAATGGTGATTTTCCTATTGATCTACTATATCTTGATATACCATAGATATCATACCACTATCATGTTTTGATACAACATGCAATGAGAGATAGCAATAATAAGATGCAAAATAATAAGAAAGAAAGTTAATTTATGAGATGACTAAAAATATGCTATAAATAGAAACGATAAAAATGATTACAAAGTAGCTATGGAGGAAATGAATACTCTATGATCCAATCTACTGATCACAAATGATATTTGAGCTTATATTTCACACTACCTCATTGCACTATCTCAATATTACAATCTATTATATCACACTACTACCTATGGCCCTTTATATAGGAAGATAGGTTCCTTGTCCAACATTCTACCTAGCTATACAAGGGACACCTTGCACATATACAACTTGCACATTGACACTTGTGCATTTATTACATTGCATGAAGTAACTAGATAACTTCCCCCTAAAGTAATATAATGTCCTAAGTATGTACCCATAAAGATACATTTACATGACCCAAATGATGTAATATAATATATTTCTAACAAGGTGGAGGGTCTCATTTTCTTGGGTGCTCTAGATGAAGTGGAATACATGACCTCTACTATCATGTGGCCTATTATATAGTTGATTTGTGCATTACTCTCTCTATATCCATGTAATAATCCTCTCCTTCCTAGATTACTATAATTTAATTAGTGGTACCAAGTTTATGATTGAGAGATAACTAAGGTGTTATACGTTGGATAGCTAGAGTGGGTTGCTCATCTTCCTTAAACCCATCCACAAAAAAAAATAAGATAATACCATTCATATATTGAGTGTAGAGGGAGGAAGTTATACCCTTTATGAGCTTTCTCTCTAAGTGATACCACAAGCAAACTCAGAGCTATGTTTTACTTTGTGATATTGTGCAATTGATAGAAGAAGACTATAACCTATAGATACATCATCAGGACTGACATTCTCTATCTAGTGTAGAGAGGCACCATTGTGAGCACTAATTTCAAAATGTTATCCCATGCATCTAGTGGTATTAGAGGCCACAAGGGATTTCTTTTGCTCCATGTGGAAAATATTATGAAGTGGGAGGTGATGATGTCTAGGCACATGGATCTGGTAGTAAGTTCATCATGATATTGGAGTAGATTCATCAAGTGAATGTTTTGTTTGCTCTAAAGATGGTATATTGAGGCCTTAATTAGAAAATCAATCTTAAGTCCTTATGGGTTGCTTCTCTAAATTCTTCTTTATATAAAATAGCCAAGTGGGGAGTGTTATTTGTGTTTAGAAAAAGTTCCCACCATAATATAGGTATAAAAATAGTGATTTGTTTGATTTATTCTTTGCAATAGTAACTTGGTGAATCTTTAGGATGCTTCAACAAGTTAACGACCATGATCTTCACCAAAACCATAGTCTATCTTCTTGATAAGGGGATGGGTGTTTGTATTTTGGTCCCACTAGGTATGCTAATTTAAACTATTAGGGTCAAACAACCCTTGAACCTTGGGCATTGTGACCCCTCATGGTTGTGATTCACTTTTTATCTCTTTTATTAGGTGCATCTAGTGTCCTATACCTTGTGTGAGGCACCAACCCCAAGAAGTCTAGGGAAATATAGGATGCGAATTCTTGTAGATGACATCCAATATTTTTTACTGATATCAACTCCTTGTATGGATGTGATATTCAATGCCCTTCTCTTCTTCTTATACTAGTCTACTCTATCGAGTTCATCTCTAGTAAAAAATAAAAAGAAAAAAATAGTAAAAGAACGCAATAATTCCTAACTAGCCTATCTAGTCTACCTATGGGTTCCAATGCACCAAATATCTAATAAGACCATCTATATCATGGTAGGTTGAAGTGAACACATGCAAAGTGGTAGACAACATGATGAGGCCTGGAAATGCCTCAATCATAACATGTTTTGAACACTAAAATTGCCTATAAACTCTTATGTTTTATCTAATATGTTAGTTAAGTTGATTCAATATGTTGTATATTAACCATTTTGCATGATCAATGTATTTGGAATATTATATGCTGATTTTTATAGCTTTTTGCATAGTTTTGTGTTCTTTTTGCTATGACTTGCTAAAATGGGATATGCTTAGAATAATAGCAGCATTTCACTAATCATGTTTTGATTTGTCTCAAGCATTTATTTCACCTAAATCTGGCAACAATGCAAGCAAACCGTTGCTGTGCAGCAAAAACTGGTCTTTCCCATGTAAATTCCAGCCGACTGTCCATAAATAGCAAGGCATGGAATTCACATGTGGAAAGAGATGAAGACCATTGGAATTTGATCTTAGGAGATAACCCACCTGAGAGATGCAGAAGAAATCACTGGAAAAGCACACATTTGTTCATTCCGAAGTATCTTCGGAATGAACAGATATCTTCGGAATGAGAGAACACAACGTCTTCGAAATGAGCGGATCTTCAGAATGAAGAATGCATTATCTTCGAAATGAGCGGATCTTCGGAATGAGAATTGTAGTATCTTCGGAATGAGAATTGTAGTATCTTCGGAATGAGCGATCTTCGGAATGAGAATTGCATTGTCTTCGGAATGAAGCCACTTATCTTCGGAATGAAAACAGAATGTGCTTTTTGACTTGTTGACCGATTTTTGAAGCTGGAAAAAGGGAAATAAAGGTTGGAAAAGGTAAAGGAAAAGATCTTCCATCTGTCTTTGCCGTCATTGCCGACCAAAGCCATCATTAATGGAAAGATCAAGTTTAGAATAAACCCAGAATTTGTTGCAGCATAGTAGGATTAGATCTTTTGAGATATCCACAGTTTGTAATTAGATCATAGGACATCTATAAATATTGCTCCCATTCAGGTTGAGCCTAGTAGGTAGTGAGAAAAGAGTAAGGAAGCTAGGAGAAAGCAGAAAGTAGAGAAAATAAGTAGAATTTGACTGTTACAGTCCTGTAACAGGTTTTTAGCAGAATTATTGTAATCATGTTCTTTAATCAATAAAGTGCACCAGTTCTATTTCATATTGCTTGTAAATGAGTGTGATTAAGATCTAGAGAGAGAGAGACTCATACCTTCTTCTGGACAAGGAGGTCGGCCACTTCTGGACCTAGGAGGAGGACTAACAATGAGGTTTTTATTCTCGATTTTGCTACAGCAGAATGAGTTGTAGAACTTGTTATTTCAATTGCTTGTAAACCAGCTGACAATATCTGTAGTCTTAGTTTATTTATGCTTAGATTAATCTTGTGCTTAATGTTTTAGCTGTAATATTTACTTTCAGCAAAGCTTCCATTTTATTTTAGACTGTTATTTCTAGAATTTGTTGTTTTTTGTAATTTCTTGCATTTTGTGTTTTGTTGTCAACCCCTGCATAGAAGATTGACAACCTTCTGTTATAGAGTCTTGACAGGGTTTTATTTTCCATGCTATAATTAGATTTCCATTGCTGCAAAAGTAAATAGATTTCCTTTTTGCAATTAGAATCAGACTTTCAATTCTGCAACTGTTATTTCTGCAACATAATTAGGTCTCATTCTACAATTGTAAATCAGGATTTCATTTCTATAGTTAATGATTAGTTTCCATTTTTGCAATTAGATTAAGGTTTAATTTATGCAATTTAGAGATAGGAATGTCCTAAAACCCCCCACACAACCGGTTTCACCAATAAGACCTGTTGCTCTAGATTGACCTAAGTTATAGCTGTTTTGCCTCTTCTTTCATAGATAGCCTTGTACATAGCCCTGGATTGACAAATTCATTGAGAATTAATGATGGTATAATGACTACGCATCATTTTGGCATCGTTTTCGAGGAATAGTGTTGCTAGAAGAAAACAAACAGTCCAATAGCCGTAATCAGACTAAGCTATGAAAATTTAGGTTAAAATCTGAATACAATAACTGAGGAAGGTAACAACTATTGACTTAATTTATGTCATTCAAGAGTAAACATGAATGAGTAAGTCTAGGGATGAAAAAGGTAGAACTACCCCAAAGGATCCCTGGCTTGTTCCATTAAGGAGATCTTCATGCCTAAGGGGTGAATCACCTGTGTTTGAACTACCAGAAAGATTGATAGAAAAATCACCAGTCTCACCATCATTAGAACATTCTGAGAAAGGAAAATCACCAATTTTATCATCATCAGAATATCCTAAGAAAGACAATTCATCAGACTCATCATCAATAGAGAGGCTTGGACCTCTTGAGAGAACAATTTGGGAAGCTTTAACTTCTCCCAAAAAACAAGAAACTATGGTAGAAGGAGGCAATATAGATGGCCAACATGGCTATGTCCATAATGAAGGAGATGATCAGGATATGCCCCAACCTTCCAGAACATTTGAATATCCTATCCGTCTGAATCCAACACAAAACTCTCCCATGAAAACCATTTCACCTTCAGTACTTCCAACCTTTCGAGGTGTTGTATCTGAAGATCCTGATCAATTTTTGTTTGAATTCAAGGTAGTGTGTCAGACCTATGATTATATAAATGACAATCAAAAACTTAAGGTTTTTCCCTCAACACTCAAGGATTCAACATTACGCTGGTTCATGAGCTTAGAGCCAAATTCCATAAGAACCTGGGATCAAATGGAAACGATGTTTTTAGATAAATATCAGGAGTATTGCCATGTAAGGAATAGAAAAGATGAGTTATTCAGAATTAAGCAAGAAGATGATGAAACATTGGAAGATTATCTTGATAGGTTCTCCTTTGTTCAAAGGAGATGTGGACTTGTAGAACCAGAATTATGTAAAACCATCTTTTTGAGAGGATTGCAAGATGAATCCAGAGAAGTTCTGGATTTGATGGGAAAAGGGGATGTAACCACTCTCAGTAATGATGAAATTGTGGATCTCTATAGGAATTACTCTCGCACTAAGCAGAGAAGAAGAAAAAGCCATACAAATGGCACTGATGTGAAGGACCTGATAGAGGAACTTGCAAATTTCAAAACTGATATTCTAGTGCACCTAAACACTACTTTGGGGGAAATGTCTGCAAAAGCAAAAAACATAGAACCTTTGGCAATTTATTGCCCAAGATGTAGAAATAAACATGCTTTGCAGGAATGTCCTTTGAATAAAACATCTATCTCAGCCATTTGTAGTATCTCTTCAAAAAGGCATTCAACTGATCAATGCCACCTGCTACCACAACTCAAAACTGTGTTAGAAAATCAGATCGAGGAACTCAACTATATTGGACCAAAACAAGGGGGAAATTTCTCTCAATACCAAAATCCCCCTCGTTTTCCTACAAATTGGGGGCATAATCCTGGTACTATGCCTTGGGGACAATCAGAACCACCCCAACGTCCTTGGAATTATCCTCAATGGACAAATTCCCAAGAATGGCCACAAGCAAATTGGAGTAACCCAGCCTAGAATCAGAATCAAAACAACCCCTCATGGAATCAAAACAACCCATCTTGGAATCAAAACAATCCAACCTAGAATCAAAATCAGACTAATCCACATTGGATGCAAAACCAACCACAGTGGAG
The DNA here is from genome assembly GCA_028583015.1 of Wollemia nobilis. Classification (NCBI taxonomy): domain Eukaryota; kingdom Viridiplantae; phylum Streptophyta; class Pinopsida; order Araucariales; family Araucariaceae; genus Wollemia; species Wollemia nobilis. The sequence continues at coordinate 6,192,284 of JAQPPZ010001844.1, forward strand.
TCAGCAATACCAGTCCTATCCAAGGCAACAAAGGAATCAAGGTCAAACTCAGCATTTGTTGCCTGCACCTAATCAAAATTTTCAAGAAAAACAGCAGCAAACACAGCAAGTGAAACAACCTCAACTGCCAACTCAACCAGTCACTAATCCAAACAGCATGAGACAGACACCTCCTGTCTATGTGGTTGAAGCTGAAGAAAATGTTGAAATTAATGTTCTTGATTGTAGTAACATCCAACTTCATTCAGGAAAAGTTGTACCTAAACCAATTTCAAATGAAATCAAAGAAAATGAAGAGCAAGAATCATCAGAACCAAAAGAAAAATTGGAACCAGAGAAAATCCAACCAACAATAGAGAAAGAGACAAAAATAGAACCACAGGCAGAACAATTACCAAGGATAATTCCATATCCTGAAAGATTCAATGCAATACCAAAAAATTCTGAGTCAGAACTGGTCAAAGAACTCAAAAAGTTAACTATATCATTGCCCTTATTGCAAGCCATTAAGGAAATACCAGAGATTAATAGTACTATCCAAAATTTGTGCATTAAAAGAACAGGAAGAAAGAAGAAAGCATTTCCCAAGACTATGCAGGTTGAAGGAAAGATAGCTGATCTCTTATCTGGAAAACTAGTACCTCCAAAGTATAGTGACCCAGGAAGTCCAATTATCATAGTTACCATAGGTTCAGTACCAATATCAAATGTTTTAGTAGATCTAGGAGCTGCAATAAACGTCATGACCAAGGATACAATGAAACAATTACAGCTCAAACATCTCAACCCCACATTTACAGTTTTAGAAATGGCTGATAGGTCAGTTGCAAAACCTGAAGGTATCATTGAAGATGTCCCTATAGAAGTTTCTTCTTGGGAATTCCCTATAGATTTTTTGGTTTTACAGCCAAGAAATTCAGCACATGGATATCCCATTATTTTGGGAAGACCTTGGCTTGCAACTGCAGCAGCCTTCATAGACTGCAGATCTGGAAATATGACTATTTCAAATGGTATTGATCTGAAACAGATTTCTTTATATCCTCCTGCAAAACCATCTAGCAAATTTTTAGGTCAGTTATGGTTTTCTGACTCAGATGAAGAACCAGAAGAGGTCATTTCTACACTAGCTACCTTAGTAGTAAGAGAACACACAGAAGACCTCAGTGACACAGAAAATTTAGAAAATGAAACAATCCTGATGAATGTTCTGCATGAACAAGGTTTAGAAGGGGAAGCAACAAATATCCAACAGTTGTTAAGTAATGAGGAGAATCAAAAATCTGAAGATGAACCATCTGTACTATCACAGGGAAACTCTGTTTCACTACCACATGGATGGCACCATCATCCGATTTTTCCTTCTCACTGTTCCATACAAGATATGCTTCCCTCAAGCAGCAATAAAATAGAAACTGCTTCTCTTCTCCCATCTCAGCAATGTCCTCTTAATCCCCTAATCACCAGGTATGAAGGAGTGAATTCAGTCCTTCTAAATACAAAACAAATAGAAGTCCAGCCAGGCAAATTTTTGAACATTTATAGCCAGCTTACTAGGGAAGAGGAAGAAAAATTGATAGTTGTCTTGCAGAAGCATGTTTATGCTTTTGCTTGGGACTACAAAGAATTCATACCTTATGAACTAGTATTTGGTAAAAAGCCTCTCTTACCTATTGAATTTGAGCTACTAACATTGCGCACAACATTGGAAATTGGAATTGAATTGTCGTAGGCACAGACAGACAGGATTCTGTAGCTGAATGCATTGGATGAACTTAGATTGGATGCTCTGCACCAAACTGAGGTAATTCAGGAGCAGAGGAAGTTGTGGCATGACAGTCACATTCAGTAGAGGAAACTTCAACAAGGAGATTGGGCTTTACTATTTGATTCTCGCTATGAGGACTTCCCTGGAAAGCTGAGAACTAGATGGCTTGGACCTTACTAGATTGAAGAGGTATTTGACAATGGAGCAGCTCATCTATCTCCTATTGATGGGTCACAAAGGAAGTTGGTAGTAAATGGACATCGCCTCAGAGTGTACCATACACCTCTGACTAAAGATGAATTCTTGCAGCAACTTGATAGTTTGGATACACAACAGGTGGAAGAGATTCCCTCTTCCACTTCAAAACAATCAACATGATCATGGATTTCAAGAAAAAGCAAAAAATACAAAAAAAAAAAAAAATAGAAAACAAAAAGATGAATAAATTCTGAGTATGAATTCCTTCATGGGCATGGTTTCAAGGGAAATCATGAAATTCCTTCATGGGCATAGTCAGGATCAAAAAAAAAAAGAGAGAAAAGGAGAGGTAAAAATAAAAATAAAAGGAGAGAAAAATGAATAACTCAGTAGTGAAAACCTTTTCTTAAGGCACTACTGGGTTGGTATGCATGAAAACCAGTTTTCTAGCATGTATAACCTTGAGAAATTTTTGAACCATCATTGTACAAATTCACCAAGTGCACTTGTTTTGAAATGTTGCAGAAAATCTCAGCAGAACATCAACAAAGGCAGTCATTCTTCAAAACTGGCATTAACTATTTTTATCAAGTATATATTTCTTACATTTCTTCATTGTAAAATGATTGGTGTATAGTATATGACAATTAACCATTAGCATAAAAGGTATTCATAAGAGTTGGCATACTTAAAACATGTTTTGAAAATGAAAATATTGATTTCTGCCTAATCTTCGGAACAAGAATGCCAAACACAGTGCCTGTTGTATTATCTTCGGATTAAAATTGTCTTCGGAATGACAGCAGAATGAATGTTGCACTTTGTCTTCAGAAAGAAGCTTTGTCTTCGGAATGACAATTTGTCTTCAAACAAACTTTGTCTTCGAAATGACGACTTGTTGCATCATCTTCAGAATGAGGATCTGTCTTCGAAATGAAGATCTGTCTTCAGAATGAAGATCTGTCTTTGGAATGACGATTTACCTTCGCAATACAGCCTGATCTTCGAAATGAGGATTGATCTTCGGAATGAGGATTAATCTTCGGAATGAAGATTTAAATTTGCAAAGAAGACTTGTCTTCAGAATGAAGGCCTATCTTCGGAATGAAATTATAATCTTTGAAATGAAGTTTTTTGCAATTAAATTATAATCTTTGGAAAGAGCATTTCCACGTGGCATCCAAGAAAGACAAGGTATGACAAAATCAAATTCTTTTAGTTGCATACGATAAAAAGGAACACGTGTCAGCAAGGATATGGTTTATTTTGCACGTGAGAATCTACGGACTAAATAGAAAAATTAAAATCGAATGAGGTGGATCTGATGGCAAGGACATCCATGCAATCATTGATGGATAGGTGTTCGGTGCAATAGTAGAAATGTGTGCCACCTTTCTTTTCGAAGACGTGTTTGTGAAGTACAGTGCTTAGGTTACGGTTCATTCCAAAGAAGAAGACGAGAAATAGGGCAAGCGAAGATTTTGAACTAAACCCTACAAATCTGCAACATAAAAAAACCAGAGATCCAACAGAGGAATAGCAGCAGCAGTGAACGGTTTTTAAACAGAAAATATGGGGCGAAAGATCAGAATGGAACCAGCAGATACCACCTACCTCCGAGAAAATCTGGTAGTCCTGCAAATTTTTGAAGATGGAGGGCTTATGCCATTTCTAGATAAGTTTAATGGGTCCTCTGAATATTTGGTTGGCATGTTCGCCCATACATTAGAAACAACCGAGCACATGTTAACGACATGACTATTGAGGTAACCCCTAAAATTTTAAGTCAGATTACTGAGCTGCCATTAGAAGGGATTTCAATTTCTAGATCTGGCAAGAATACATTGGCAAATGTAGTTAATCAATTTGTAGAAGAAAATGATAGAGAGTCAGAGTATTTAACCCATAACAACACATGCAAAGGGTTAAAAAGGGCCAGCCTACAGGAACCCTGGGATGAAGTAGCCACCTGGGTAATTAAATTCCTAACCTATGAAGGGCAGTATGTGCTGTTGTTAGGGCATCATCTACGAATTTTGAACCATCTCAGACATGGTGAGCAACAACCAAAAGTTAGGGTAAATCTTCCCCTGTATCTGTATCAAGAATTAAAAAACATGGCAAAGAGATATCAGGAGGGTAAAGGAAGCCTTCGCCATCATGGCCTCATCAAACTAATTTGCCAACACCATTTTAGAGGAAACCCTAGGAGTTTTGATAGGTTTTACTCTACCCTAAATGATGTCATTTTTAGGGATGAAGATGAGGAAGAAGAAGAACCAGATGCTGCTGACATTGCTATAGAAGAAGAAACAGCTACTGCAAAAGCTACTGTAGAAGATGAAACAGAAATTGCCATAGAAGCTGTTACAGAACCACACCCAACAGCAGCAACAGAAAACCTTGCTCCTGAACCCTCAACTTCACGAACCAAGAAACAAAGAAAAAGAGGATCTAGAACTGGCAGCAGAACAGAAAAACAAAAGAAGGTTCATTTTTTTGGAGTGACTACTGATTTGATAGAACAAGAAATAACAAAGGAAACAGAGGCATCTGAAACTGTCCCCACAACCCCTGCTGACACCAAGAAATAGAGCAAAAAGAAGAAGTTTGCATCTAGAACTAGGAGGTCCACCAGAATCCATTTGAAAGAAACAGCAGAACAGGTTATGGAGGAAGAAGAAGGACAAAGCAGCCCAGATGTCACAGAAATACAACCAGCCTCTAAAAATTTTCTAGAATTCCCTGAACAGATAGCTGAGGCAGAAATTGGGCAGGATAATTTGGAGGAGGCTACAGTTCAACAGGCTACAGATATGGTGGATACAATTATAAGTAGTTTCATAGAACCTATTGAACAAGAGCAAATTGTTGTAGAAGAAGAGATAATGGTTGAACAACCAACTGTAGCTGATCTGTCTGCATCAGATTCTAAGGCAGAAATAGAAGTGGAAGACATCACAGAGCAGCTGAGGGTAGCAAGAAGTGTTGTTAGAACACAAACCAAGTGGATTGAGGAGAAAGAAAGCATCATTGAGATACAGGAAAGAAAAATTGTAGAGTTACAGCAGGAAGTGGCAGCATTAAGAAGAATGTTGTCACAGTCTAAAAAATAGCCAACTGTATCCATTGATGAAGACAATTTGGCTCAATTGCTTCTGGGTCTATCAAGGGCAGATGACTCTATTGAGACAGACATGGGTGTTCATTCTGAAGCATTGCCTTCTCATTTTGAAGATGCTTCAAAAATGGCAAAGAGCATAACAAAAAATACTGGAGATGAGCCACCAACACAGGAACAGTCCCAGCAGCAAGAAAATGTTCAAGTAAGTACTCCTATTGAGGTCCCTGTATTTCAAACTATTATACTTTCAGCAGATAAGGGGGTACAAGTAGAATTACTATCTGATGACAACCCAATAGAAATAGCAAATAAGGGGGTACAGGTAGAATTATTGGTAGATAATCAACCAGTAGAAGTGGCAAAAAAAGGAGTTCAGGTAGATCTGCTGCCTAGGATCCCCCCTGTAGTCAGACCACCTAATACTGTGTCTCTAGAGCAATATAATGCAGACATAGCCAATTGGATGATTAGATATGAGCAGCTTGCCACTAAGACTGAGAAATTCAAATTGGAAAGGAAACAGCTAGAGGCAAAAGAAACAGAAAACCAAGCATTAAAAGAAAAGGTGTCTGACTTATGCCAAATTGCTGAATTTTTAGTTCAATTTAGACGACCAGCCAGATTTTATAGCCTTATTTTGAAGGAGAAATACCTCAGATGGCAGGTCATGAGGATTAGTTCAAACCTCCCATATAAATTGGACACAACTATAGATTTCTTGGAGGCATATTTTGACAGCCCCATAGAACAAAAAAATCTCCTATGTGAACTATTTTTGCACAGCTTCTTCATTCCAGAGGAAGTAGAGTTTCATCCTCAAATTTACATTGGAGATGTTCAACTGAGAGCATTTATGTCTACTTTGCAGAATCAACTTTACTAGGATCAAGAGAAAAAGTAGAATAAAGAGATTGAAACAAGGGCTGAATTGTTAGTCAGAGCAATCCAGCCAAACCACCCAATTATCACCAGACAACACTTCTCAATGATGAACAGGGATGATGTAAAGAGGATGTACTTGAACAACTTAAGGGACTGTGTGGCCAGATTCAAAAAATTTTGTGATCATAATTTTTTCCCAGCATTGTCAGTGTGCAGAAATAGATGGGCTGAACTTTCCATGTCTTTGCAGAAAAGAGAACCCATCTCCCCCATCAACTTAGAATGGTCCAGAAGAAGAGCAGAAGGTGTAATCCAGCTGATTGAAATCATGCAACATAACTGGATAGGTCTTAGGTTTAGGCCTCCAACCATCATTACTCCAGTTCCATTCTACTTTGAGGAAGATGCCCAACTTGATGAACAGTTTGAAGACTGGCTCAGAAACATTCAGGAAAATAGGGGGTATTATATAGGCAAGAAATTATTCTACAGGTCATGGAATCTAAACATGGACATATGTGATTCCATAGCCCAACAGAATGCATGAGGGCATGCATTAATATAAGTTGGGGGGAAAATGATGAGGCCTGGAAATGCCTCAATCATAACATGTTTTGAACACTAAAATTGCCTATAAACTCTTATGTTTTATCCGATATGTTAGTTAAGTTGATTCAATATGTTGTATATTAACCATTTTGCATGATCAATGTATTTGGAATATTATATGCTGATTTTTACAGCTTTTTGCATAGTTTTGTGTTCTTTTTGCTATGACTTGCTAAAATGGGATATGCTTAGAATAATAGCAGCATTTCACTAATCATGTTTTGATTTGTCTCAAGCATTTATTTCACCTAAATCTGGCAATAGTGCAAGCAAACTATTGTTGTGCAGCAAAAACTGGTCTTTCCCATGTAAATTCCAGCCAGTTGTCCATAAATAGCAAGGCATGGAATTCACATGTGGAAAGAGATGAAGACCATTGGAATTTGATCTTAGGAGATAACCCACCTGAGAGATGCAGAAGAAATCACTGGAAAAGCACACATTTGTTCATTTCGAAGTATCTTCGAAATGAACAGATATCTTCGGAATGAGAGAACACAACGTCTTCGAAATGAGCGGATCTTCAGAATGAAGAATGCATTATCTTCGGAATGAGCGGATCTTCGGAATGAGAATTGTAGTATCTTCGGAATGAGAATTGCAGTATCTTCGGAATGAGCGATCTTCGAAATGAGAATTGCATTGTCTTCGAAATGAAGCCACTTATCTCCGGAATGAAAACAGAATGTGCTTTTTGACTTGTTGACCGATTTTTGAAGCTAGAAAAAGGGAAATAAAGGTCGGAAAAGGTAAAGGAAAAGATCTTCCATCTGTCTTTGCCGTCATTGCCGACCAAAGCCATCATTAATGGAAAGATCAAAGAATAAACCCAGAATTTGTTGCAACATAGTAGGATTAGATCTTTTGAGATATTCACAGTTTGTAATTAGATCATAGGACATCTATAAATATTGCTCCCATTCAGGTTGAGCCTAGTAGGTAGTGAGAAAAGAGTAAGGAAGCTAGGAGAAAGCAGAAAGTAGAGAAAATAAGTAGAATTTGACTGTTACAGTCCTGTAATAGGTTTTCAGTAGAATTATTGTAATCATGTTCTTTAATCAATAAAGTGCACCAGTTCTATTTCATATTGCTTGTAAATGAGTGTGATTAAGATCTAGAGAGAGAGAGACTCATACCTTCTTCTGGACAAGGAGGCTGGCCACTTCCAGACCTAGGAGGAGGACTAACAACAGGTTTTTATTCTGATTTTGCTGTAGTAGAATGAGTTGTAGAACTTGTTATTTCAATTGCTTGTAAACAGCTGACAATATCTGTAGTCTTAGTTTATTTATGCTTAGATTAATCTTGTGCTTAATGTTTTAGCTGTAATATTTACTTTCAGCAAAGCTTCCATTTTATTTTAGACTGTTATTTCCAGAATTTGTTGTTTTCTGCAATTTCTTGCATTTTGTGTTTTGTTGTCAACCCCTGCACAGAAGATTGACAACCTTCTATTACAGAGTCTTGACAAGGTTTTATTTTCCATGCTATAATTAGATTTCCATTGCTGCAAAAGTAAATAGATTTCCTTTTTGCAATTAGAATCAGACTTTCAATTCTGCAATTGTTATTTCTGCAACATAATTAGGTCTCATTCTGCAATTGTAAATCAGGATTTCATTTCTGTAGTTAATGATTAGTTTCCATTTCTGCAATTAGATTAAGGTTTAATTCATGCAATTTAGAAATAGGAATGTCCTAAAAACCCCCCACACAACCGGTTTCACCAATAAGACCTGTTGCTCTAGATTGACCTAAGTTATAGCTATTTTGCCTCTTCTTCCATAGATAGCCTTGTACACAGCCCTGGATTGACAAATTCATTGAGAATTAATGATGGTATAATGACTACGCATCACAAAACACATGGAATATAGGTACCTATGAATCATGTAATAAAATAAAACACCCACACTCGAACTAGGAAAGGGATTTCATAAATAGTCATAATTTCTATTAGTGTGAACTTTGAGTTACATACATGTAGAGGAAATAAGTTTGAAAACTAATTGACTGATAAGGCAAGGCTCAAGGTAGGATGAGATACAAGAGATAATTAATAAAAATCACCCTTATAAGAATGGATGAGTTTTAAATAATTTACAATGAAAATAAATGTACATATTTATAGATAATATCTAGAGTTTTCCCTCCTTAAAATTCAAAATTCCTACTTCAAAAAAATCTTGCCTAGGGATCTTTCATAGTGATGGTGCATGATCCTAAAGTTTCCAAATTTGGGGCCATTTTATGAGATATTTACATTGATTTTGGAGATCTACCATAGATATTTCTTACTATTAATGTTCTCAAGTTTGTAGCCACTTCTCTAGATGCCTTATGATGAAGTCTTTAATCTTGTAATTCTTCATAGAGGGTGAACCATATATCTAAGGAATTGAATACTTTTGTACAATATGCAAGGTCTAATACTATGACCTTGGTTGGAGAAAATTGGGGCTAGTAGCCCTCCATGTAGCGGTTCGAGGTCAGGAGCCATCAAAATAAAATTTGGTCTCCTTAATTTTTGGATCCTGGGTGATGTGAAATTGATCAAATTTTGAAAGGTAGTTTTCCTTTGTATTTCATATAGCAACCTCGTTTTTTGTGCTTAGTTTTGTTGGTATATACCACTACTAACTTCTTGTTTTGTCTTTTTTTAGCATTTTGGTTATCATTCTTAGCTTGTGATAACTAGATGTTAATGTGGGGAACGTGTACCCAGGTTTGCATCCATCATCACTTCAATTTATCACCAAATTTTTTGTTCTTTCTCCTTTGTTATCAATTTTTATTAGAAAATTTGAGCAACTGATCTCATATGTTTTTTCTTGTCTCCTCCTATATATGGTCACTTTACCTCCCATCGAGGCTCCTTTGCAAAAAAAATAGCCATAATGTTTACTCCTCCTAGGTTTAGTGAGAACTCACTACACCAAGCTTTAAATATATCACACATTTGATAATTATAAAAAATTAATCTACAACATCTAAAAACCCTTTCTCTACACAAAAACTCACTTTGGTCAAACCCAAGTTTCTAAATATGTGAATAATGGTATTTTCAAATTTATTATATGTTTATATAGTTTTAGTAGAGAGACCTCATCTTGACAAATGTTTAAATTTACCAATGAAGCTTACACAACATTTTTTATTTTATTAACAACAAATTAATTATTGGAATGCATAAATATATTTGTAAGTAACAAAAAATACAAATAACTTAAGTTCTATGAGTTATAAATTTGAGATTAAAATTCAATTTAATTATTAATAACATTTGTAAATTATGATAATCATATTTAAAATTAATATAAAACATTAAAATTTAGAGGATATGAATGACATGTAAACTTTTATTTTTTATTGAACAAATATATTTTAGGGAAGAATTACAAATAAAGGATATGACCTAAATAAAAATCTAATATAACATTACAAGCTTTGAGGAAGAACTTGATAAGATTTTTTTTTAAATAAGCTATGTGTGGCTTCTATTGGGGACCACTCTCATTATAAAAATATAATATTACATTTCTCTCATTACATTTTTAACAAGTTAATTAAAGCAAATTTAACTTTACCTTTCTATAAAATATATTCTCCATCTTCCTAAAATTGCTAAGTTTCCACAATCAATTCCTTTTATATCAAATGCCTTCAAAAATTTAATTTCTATAAAGATGAAATTCAACATCGTGAATGGCTAAAATTCTACCCAACTTATATATCTATAAATATCTTGTCTATAACAACCTCACAATTTGTTAATACTTTTTAGGGTTCTTATTCATTTCCCTAATATTCCAAGATATTATTTTTATTATTATTTTTTGTTTTTATTTGTGGGTTTATCCCCACTTCTTATTAAATCTTGTAATATTTGCTTTTGTTTTCCCATATCAATACTCCTCTTGGTTTCTTTTTCTCTTTGTTTTTTCTTATTGGGTCTTCCTCTCTTTTTTCATTCCCAACAATACTTTTATCTTCATCAATCTCTTCAATCTTCTCACACTACTCATAGTAATCTAATGTTGTTTTACATATGCTTAAATATGTACTCACCAATATGTTTGTGAATGGCCTAAGGGTGTCCACAAAAGTTGAATCTTATAAACATAATTCTTGTGTGTTGATTTTTTAGATATCATTTGACCCTTTTTTAAGGCAATTAAGTATTGGGATCATAAGGATATTCAAAATATTTCTAATACTAATAACCCCAATAAAATGGTTGTAAGAAATGGAGTATGTAACATCAATTTACAAGATAATTCACATGAAATAGAATTTTTTGTCATGCTTATGGACATGTTTACTAAATATGAAAATGGAGGAAGATTTTATATAGTTGTTCCATAGTGGGTTCATGAAGATATTATTATAATGTTCCTAGTCCCTAGAATTTTACATTATCATTACACTAATAGTTTTGAAATGCTAGGCTAGTATAACCACTCTAAGTTATTTATTTACCATGGAGATTTTGGGTATGATTATAATCATGGTATAGATCTTAGAATTGTCTAATTTAAGAAAAAATTTATGCTCAAATTTTAGGTATATCAAATATAGCAATATAGCATGAAGTAGTATGAGGGTAAATTTACTTCTTTCAACTAAGACAATGTTTATGTCTTATACATCACAAATAAGGAGAATGATATTGAATATTCTTATATGCAATATTGTATCTCTAATAAAACTTCTTGTAAAATACCTTTCCATATATATATTGTTCATATTATAGATATAACAAATAAGGAAGAGGAGAAATATGATAGATACCTAAGAAAATATTATAAAGAACCTTATCAAATAGTATTGGGATATATAAACTAGTTTGATAGCATTTATATTTTTCATATGTGAAAATAGGATAGTTTACTATAATTACCTCTTAAAGTGGCAATAGCAATAATAAAAATGTAAAGGTAAATGCAAAGCATACCATAGTTTTAAAATATTTTTTTAATATCCCCTATGGACTTTAGATCATTCATAGGTGTGACTAATGCATCTTATTTAACTAATTTTATGGATACATTCATTAATTCCCAATGCAGTGGTATTCAAAAGTAGCTAAAAATATAATTTAAAGCCTAATATAGAAGTGTAAATCCATTATCCAAAATCTAACAACAATTATCATGATTACTTCTAACAAAATTCTTATAGTCTAATCTATATTTATTTCTTCTATGTTAAATCCTCACGCATCTCCTCCACCTTCTCCAAATACTATAAGAAAAATGTACATGTCCCTTTATTTGAACTTAGATATTTACAAATGTTATAAATCATATCAAACCGTAGAGGTCATATATCTAACTAGATATATCCCTAATTTTTTCTATGATAGTGTTGACTAAGACCAAATATTTATGGATGAGCTTACTACATTTAAGTACCATTGGTTATAAATCATGAATAATACTTATTAAAGTAAATGTCTAGGGCACTAATAGAATACCCTATATTAGTTCTCTTTCTTGCCCAAAACTTCCATTAATTGGCTAGAATTATTTTTATAAAGAAACTTAAGGAGGATTTTGGTGATGATATACATCCTACAATATCTACTCTAATTTTTGCATTAGAAATAAGTATCAAAGATATTTTAGGATAATATTATAATAAGTGGAAAAAATTAAAACCTAATTTTTATTCTTATATGCCTAAATAAATATTCACCAATATGTTTGTGAATGACCTAGCAAAATCCAACCAAGCTAATGTTCATAAAAACAATTCATGTGGGTTGATTGCTTTAGATACAATCATAACCTTTGCTAAGGCTATTGAGAATTGACCTCATAGAGATAGAAAATTTTTTCTAAGACCAATAACCCCCAATAAAAATTATGTATAATATGGGTTTTGTAACATCAATTTACATCATAATTCAAATGCATTATAAATTGTTAGCATACTTATGAATATGTTTAATAAATATAATAGTAGCCCAAGTCTTGATAAAGCTATGTCTTAGTGGACTCATGAAGATATTCTTAGAATGTTCCCACCACCTAGTATTTCATAGTATCGTTCAAAAAATAATTTTGAATTGCCAAGCTAGTATAACCACTATAAATAGCTTAAGTTCTACTTTAAGCAAACTCTTGAGATTAACATTTTGGTAGATAAAATATATAAATATAGGATGAATTTTTATGAAGATAAATGTATGTTTTTCAAATAAGATGATTTTTCTATGATATAAATTACATTTAGGGAGGATGAAAATGAAAAATAGCCTATAAAAGATTACAAAGAGACTTATTAGATAGTAGTAGGAACTAAGAAAATTATTTTTATATCCTCTACATATTTAATTAATAAAAATGAGATATTTTATCATAATATTCTACTAAAGCGGTAATAATAACAAACACAAATGCAAAGAATGCCATAGTTTCAATAATAGTTTTCTAATTTCCTCATGACATCTAGTTCATCCATAGGTGTGAATAATAATCATAAATAACAAATGTTATGGCTACCTTTATGATTATCCAACATTATTTTGCTTAAAAACAATTTAAAATATAATTGGAAGCAAAGTAGATAGTCAAAATCTATTATCAGAAGTCTAACACAACTTGTCATGAATGCTTCTAACAAAAATACTATAGTCCATGCTATACTTCCTCCTTATATGTTGAATCCTCATGACACTCCTCAACCTCCTCTAAACCCTATAAGTGTGGTTTCCATGTACTTTTATTTAACTCTTAGGAATTACCTATGTTGTATTTTAGGTGTGTAACATTAATTACAAGATAATCCACATGAGTTAGAAATTGTTGGCATGCCTATGAACATGTTGGCTAAATATAAAAGTGGACTAGTACCTTAGAATGTTATTCCTAACTATACTCATGGGGATATTATTAGTATTTTCCCAACCCTAGACTTTGACATTTCATTACAACAACAATTTTAAATTGCTAGAATTGTATAACCACTATATATTATTTTTTTCCATGGAGTTTGTAGGTATAATTATAGTAACTATACAAAGCTTAGAAAGTTCTATTTTAAGTAAACATCCAATATGAAATTTCAAGTAGTTAAAATCTATGAAGGTAATATAAAGCACATAACACAATATGAGCGATCAAAAATATTATATGGAATATATATATAGATAATCTAAATGTGTATCTCTTGTTGTTCATGTCCATGATAACTATGTTATGCCAAAACATGATTCCATATTAGAAACTTCAAAAAACACTTTCTCATATACCAATATCATAATTTAAAAAGGTAATAGTAGCTAAACCTTATTATCATGTCTAATATGACCTTGTTTCTCCTAAATCTAAATATATTCATATTTTTTCTCTTATAGATTTTTGTTGGCAATTTTGGGTACCTTGGGTACATTGCCTTTGCTCAAATGTATAAGTTGTCATTGATGTCAAAAGGCATTTTTGTGTTGATTTCAAAAGAGTGTGATGTCAAGAATATCTTGAGAAGCTTCATTATGTTAAAGGGTTTTTATTAAAACCATGGTGACAAGGCTAAAGGTTTTTCTTAAAACCATTTGGACTCATTAAGGGTTTTTATTAAAACCAAGCTTAACTTAATGCAAAGGTCCATGTGTATTATTAATAATTAAATTAACTCATACCTTTGTCAAAGGTCCAAGTTTAATTTATTATTAATAAAATAATAATTATTATTATTTTAATTATTATTAAAGGGTCTTTCAACCCTTAAGCGTCGCCGATTTATTTCCATCGTTGGAGGAGCGCCGACGTCAATCAGTGAAGGATAAATTGCTATATAAGTTGGCATGGTTTTCAAAAGTTAGCACCAACGATTATTATTTGACATCTGCGATTTGTGGTTCTCTATTTTGTTGATTTGCGCTTGGCTTATACGATTTGCATATACCTCGTTTCGCTCGATTTGCTCTTGGCGTCCGTGATTTGCCCTTGCACTATTTCATCTGATTTGCGCTTGGCGTCCACGGTTTGCAAGTGCTCTATTTCCTTCGAACAACGCTTGGTGACTTGAGTTGAGCTTGCTCTGTGTTTTTGATCTCCGTTTTGACGTCTTAGATATCATGCTTGTTCTGTGTCTTGGAGACTGTGCCTGGCAAAATTGGATTTAAGCTTGGGCTGCATCCTTACGCTTTGGCTTGATGGCAGTGGATTGTTTGCATGCGGTTTGTGGAAGACGTTTACGTTTTCCAGGTTCTTGGCATCTCAGAAAGATAAAAGAGAGAGCAGCGGTGTTTTATTTCGTTGGGCACTTGTGACCCAATGGCGATGGCGTTTAAGCGAAAGCGCTAGATGGCAGAGGTGCTGAGTTCGATTCTCTTCATTGGGAATTTCTTTTTGGTCACGGTGTGCATAGAATGGTGGCCGTGAATGCGCGGGAGGTATAAGGTTAAGGTATCTTTTCTGTTTTGACATTGATGTTTAATGTTTAATGTTTATGTGGAGTAATAAGGTGTAAAGAGGTTTTATTTTGTATGTTATTGTACTTTGGTGGTTTTTACTAAGTTGGAGAAATAAGGTGTTATATTTGGATCTTTATTATTGTGTATTATTGTATAGTTGCTAACTCTAATTGGTGGCAAATTGAGAGTTAGTGTTGTGACAGATTTTTGAGTTCTCCTTCTTCATCAAAGTAAAGGTATGGGCAACTTCTTCCATGTATGTTGTTTATGGTATATTTTCTGAAATTGAGTTTGGAGTGAAAAGGTTGTCTACTAGGTATTTTGGTGTAAATCTTATTTTCTGGATATTGAAGATTGCTTATGCATTAAAGTTATTGTTGAACTTTTGGGTGAATGCATAATTCTGGTTGAGGAAGAAGAAGCACTTTTTGCACTAGGGTTTATGTTAATAAGTCTTGCTACTTGCATTGAGATGATGAAACCCTAGTTGTTGGTAAAAAGAATATAAGCATCATTGTTATATGAGATATTGCATGGTTGGCAATTGTTGGGTTGTGTTTCATATTCTTAAGAAAAGCATACTACATCTATCTTATTCTTTTGAGATTGAGTTTGAGTTGAGATTGAGTTGAGATTGAGATTGGGAGTAATATTAGTTAAGTATAGAACATATTGGGTCTCTAACAATTCTCTTTATGTTTCTATGAGATTTGAGATTGAGATTTGGAGTTAAGTATAGAACATATTGAGTCTCTAACAATTCTCTTTATGCTTCTATGAGGTTTATGAATTACATTGGGTCTCTAACAATTCTCTTTGTGAGTTCATGCTAAGCAAGTTTTTCTTGGTGAGCTTGCTGAGGTTGTGGACAGGTTCTCGTGGGGACTTGTGAGCAGGTTTTGGACAGGTTCCGATGGGGACTTGTGAGCAGGTTTTGGACAGGTTTCGATGGGGACTTGTGAGTATATTTGGACAGGTTTCGATGGGGACTTGTGAGCAGATTTGGGCAGGTCCTAGCAGAGGACTTGTGAGCTGAGTTTTTGAGAGTTCTATCAGAGAACTTGAGGACAGAAGTGCATTGGTTCTTTGAGAAGAACTTGAGGATAGATTTGGCAAGTCTTTGAGAAGGCTTGTGTGCAGAGGATTGATTTGTTCATAGAGTTGGATAGATCTGATAGATAGAGGAAGACTTGTACTAGACCGACTGATTGTGTTTGGTATAGGTAGCTGAGCTACTGTGGACGTGATCATAGAAGGCAGAGGTCTCTTAGGCTAAGCATTGAGGACAGGAGGTCTTCGGTGGAAAGGAGTTCCACGTGCTGGCAAGAGGTAGAGGCAGTTGATCTTCTGAGGGATCATTTCCAGAGCAGAGGGGAAGGTATCTCCTTTGAGCAGAGGCTCATAAATTTAGATTAGGGGAAGGTGTCTCCTTTGGGCCGAGGCTCATAAACATTGTAATTGGGAAGGTTTCCCAAAGAACTTTGAGATAACTTTTAGAGAAAAGTTTTGTGGACGTAGCCCAAGCATTCTGGGTGAACCACGTTAAAATTGGTGTCACTTTGTGGATGATATTGTGCATTGTTTTGATATTGCTTTGGGTATATTGCTTTATAGTTTTGAAGTATAAAGGAAAAAGTAAAAAGAGGTCTTATACTGTTCACCCCCCCTCTCAGTATAAGCTTGTGTTCTTCAATTGGTATCAGAGCGGGTGCCTTCGTAAAGTTTAACAGCTTGAAGGAAAAGCTAGTAAAGAACACAATGGATCATTCAAGTGGCAATGCAACACCTATTCTTGATGGGTCAGATTTTGGTCTTTGGAGTGCAAGGATGAAGGTTCATCTAATGGCACTTGGGAATGAGGTTTGGGAAGTGATTGAAGATGAGTACACTATTCCTGAACATGGTCCTAATACTAAAGAAGAAAGGCTCCTACATCACAAGCAATTCAAAAGCAATGAATGCAATCTTGAAAGGCTTACAGAAAGCAGATCTCACCAAAGTGATTCACTGCAAGACAGCTAGTGAAATGTGGAATCAATTGAAGGTGGTTCATACAGGTGATACAAATGTCAGAAAGGCCAAGTTGAGACACTTCAAAGGTATGTTTGAACAACTCAAGATGAATGATGATGAAAATATTAGTGACTACATGCTTCGTATGGATGAGGTTGTTAACTCCATGAAAGACTTAGGTCTTGAGCTTGCTGAAAATGATGTTTGTGATAAGATTTTAAGATCTCTTCCTAATAGATTTAGTGAAAATATTTTTGCTATTGAGGAAGCTAAAGATTTGGATAAATTGAAAAAGGATGAGCTCCATAGTATACTTGCAACATTTGAGTTAAGAACTCAAGTGAAGGTTGATGTCAAGAAAGAGGCAACTTTCAAGGCTACCAAGAAAGCCAAAGGTAAACAACTTCAAGAGAGTGATGAGTCTTCTAGTGATGAAGAGGCATATTACAACAAGAAAGGCAAGTTCTCTAGAAAACACAAAAATATGAAAAATGTAAGATGTTTCAATTGTGGAAAATTTGGTCATTATGCTACTGACTGTACTGTTGCCAAGGATGAAAGTGATGAAGATAAACAGGATTGTAAGAGCAAGGATTCTGAAAAGCACAAGCATCATAGGAAAAACAAAGATGAGCACAACAATCAAGGAAAGAGGTATTCTCACAAACACAAGAAGAGTTTCTACCTAGACAAAGCAAGTAAGTGTTCTAGTAGTGATAGTGAAAGTTCTTCAAGTGATGATGAAAATGAGATGTTGTTCATATCAGAAAAAGAGGAAGAACCAAAACATAGATTCATTATCATGAAATGTCTTAGATGTGGAAATTTTGGTCACCTTGAGGATGATTGCACAAATAATGATTTGATTTCTAGTATGTATGAGGATGCTTCAGAAAACTATAAGGAAGATGCATGTATGGTTTTTGAAAAGGGTAGCACCTCTAGTGATAAGAAATCCGAAAAAGACTTTGATGATTCAAAAAGCAAACATATAGAGGAAGGTGAAGTAGATCTTAAAGGTGAACTTATTAGTGCTCTTAGTGCTTTGAAAAAGGAAAGAAAGAAGAATGCTAGACTCAAGGATAAGTTGGATGAATGTTGTATGGAGAGAGATGATCTTATAGAAAGTCTTGACTTCTCTATAGCTAAGACACAAGAACTCAAGGATGAGTTAGAGTCTAAGGTTCTTGAGTATAGTGAGTTAGAACAGAAAATGGCTTCTTTGAAAGAGGAAACTAAAGGGTACAAGGATAAGCTTCACAGGTTTCAAGATAGCTCCAAAAAGGTTAAGTCTCTCATCAAAGGTCAAAGAAAGACAACAGATAAAACAGGTCTTGGTTTTGTTAAGCCTCACAAGGAACAAGTTGGAGAGTCTAGTAAGAGACTCCAAAAGGAAGGAAGTTCTGATGAGGAAAGTATTTCAGATCATGAGTCCTTGAATGATAGATGCACAGAAACAGAAAACAGAATTCAGAATGAGAAGAAGAAGTTTTCAGGGCCTAAGAGGTCAAATAAAGGAAAGTTTCAAGGCAGATGTTTTGCTTGTCACAGGTTTGGTCACATGGCTTCACATTGCATGGCTCAAGTGAAGAAGGTAAATGAAAGTTTCAGAGGTGGTAATTTCTTTCAAGGGTATTGCTACTCTTGTCAATAGTTTGGGCACAAGGCAGTTTATTGCAAGGCAAATATCAAGAACAGGTTTGATCGAACAGGTTGATCTTATTTTTTTGGTGTTTGTAACAGGTTTGGTCAAAAAGTTTGTTTGGTTAGAACTGGTGGATTCAAAGAATAGGTGTGCCTAAAAGAAATAACATTGTTACGTGTTATAAGTGCAACAATGAAGGTCACACAGTCAGACAGTGTAGAGCTAAAATTCTAGAATACAGGAACAAGAACAGTGGCATGATCAGGTCCAAGGATCAAGGCATGGATAAAAATAGGGATGAGAACAAAAACAAGAATAGTGATAGGAACAGGAATATGGACAAAGAGTTCAAGAGAAGGCCCGACAAGGAAGTTATAGATGCTGATGATGATCAGTGCCTAATGGGAGTTTTACTCCCACCCCAGAATTAATCACCTCATCAGGAGGTGGGGGAGGGACTAAGCTAAGAGGTTAATTCTTAGTCCCGAGCCCCAAAGGTGGCCCTTTGCCATTGATGACAAAGGGGGAGAGATATGAGTAAGGGGGAGAGCTTCAAAGTGAAGAGGAAAGCTTCAAGTCGGGGGAGCAAAACTTCAAAGGAAGATTCTCAGTTGTTAGCACAGTTGGTTTTAGTTTTTGCTCTTGAGAAGTGTTGTCAGTAAAGGTTTGCCATCAATGACAAAGGGGGAGATTGTTGGCAATTTTGGGTACCTTGGGTACATTGCCTTTGCTCAAATGTATAAGTTGTCATTGATGTCAAAAGGCATTTTTGTGTTGATTTCAAAAGAGTGTGATGTCAAGAATATCTTGAGAAGCTTCATTATGTTAAAGGGTTTTTATTAAAACCATGGTGACAAGGCTAAAGGTTTTTCTTAAAACCATTTGGACTCATTAAGGGTTTTTATTAAAACCAAGCTTAACTTAATGCAAAGGTCCATGTGTATTATTAATAATTAAATTAACTCATACCTTTGTCAAAGGTCCAAGTTTAATTTATTATTAATAAAATAATAATTATTATTATTTTAATTATTATTAAAGGGTCTTTCAACCCTTAAGCGTCGTCGATTTATTTCCATCGTTGGAGGAGCGCCGACGTCAATCAGTGAAGGATAAATTGCTATATAAGTTGGCATGGTTTTCAAAAGTTAGCACCAACGATTATTATTTGACATCTACGATTTGTGGTTCTCTGTATTTTTTGATTTGCGCTTGGCATATACGATTTGCATATACTCCGTTTCGCTCGATTTGCTCTTGGCATCCGTGATTTGCCCTTGCACTATTTCATCTGATTTGCGCTTGGCGTCCATGGTTTGCAAGTGCTCTATTTCCTTCGAACAACGCTTGGTGACTTGAGTTGAGCTTGCTCTGTGTTTTTGATCTCCGTTTGACGTCTTAGATATCGTGCTTGTTCTGTGTCTTGGAGACTGTGCCTGGAAAAATCGGATTTGAGCTTGGGCTGCATCCTTACTCTTTGGCTTGATGGCAGTGGATTGTTTGCATGCGGTTTGTGGAAGACGTTTACGTTTTCCAGGTTCTTGGCATCAAAGAAAGATAAAAGAGAGGGCAGCGGTGTTTTATTTCGTTGGGCACTTGTGACCCAATGGCGGTGGCGTTTAAGCGAAAGCGCTAGACGACAGAGGTGCTGAGTTCGATTCTCTTCATTGGGAATTTCTTTTTGGTCGCGGTGTGCATAGAATGGTGGCCGTGAATGCGCGGGAGGTATAAGGTTAAGGTATCTTTTCTATTTTGACATTGATGTTTAATGTTTAATGTTTATGTGGAGTAATAAGGTGTAAAGAGGTTTTATTTTGTATGTTATTGTACTTTGGTGGTTTTTACTAAGTTGGAGAAATAAGGTGTTATATTTGGATCTTTATTATTGTGTATTATTGTATAGTTGCTAACTCTAATTGGTGGCAAATTGAGAGTTAGTGTTGTGACAGATTTTTAAGTTCTCCTTCTTCATCAAAGTAAAGGTATGGGCAACTTCTTCCATGTATGTTGTTTATGGTATATTTTCTGAAATTGAGTTTGGAGTGAAAAGGTTGTCTACTAGGTATTTTGGTGTAAATCTTATTTTCTGGATATTGAAGATTGCTTATGCATTAAAGTTATTGTTGAACTTTTGGGTGAATGCATAATTCTGGTTGAGGAAGAAGAAGCACTTTTTGCACTAGGGTTTATGTTAATAAGTCTTGCTACTTGCATTGAGATGATGAAACCCTAGTTGTTGGTAAAAAGAATATAAGCATCATTGTTATATGAGATATTGCATGGTTGGCAATTGTTGGGTTGTGTTTCATATTCTTAAGAAAAGCATACTACATCTATCTTATTCTTTTGAGATTGAGTTTGAGTTGAGATTGAGTTGAGATTGAGTTGAGATTGAGATTGGGAGTTAAGTATAGAACATATTGGGTCTCTAACAATTCTCTTTATGTTTCTATGAGATTTGAGATTGAGATTTGGAGTTAAGTATAGAACATATTGAGTCTCTAACAATTCTCTTTATGCTTCTATGAGGTTTATGAATTACATTGGGTCTCTAACAATTCTCTTTGTGAGTTCATGCTAAGCAAGTTTTTCTTGGTGAGCTTGCTGAGGTTGTGGACAGGTTTCGGTGGGGACTTGTGAGCAGGTTTTGGACAGGTTTCGGTGGGGACTTGTGAGCATTTGGACAGTTCTGGGGACTTGTGAGCAGATTTGGACAGGTTTCGGTGGGGACTTGTGAGCAGATTTGGGCAGGTCCTAGCAGAGGACTTGTGAGCTAAGTTTTTGAGAGTTCTATCAGAGAACTTGAGGACAGAAGTGCATTGGTTCTTGAGAAGAACCTGAGGACAGATTTGGCAAGTCTTTGAGAAGGCTT
The DNA here is from genome assembly GCA_028583015.1 of Wollemia nobilis. Lineage (NCBI taxonomy): Eukaryota > Viridiplantae > Streptophyta > Pinopsida > Araucariales > Araucariaceae > Wollemia > Wollemia nobilis. The sequence continues at coordinate 6,213,814 of JAQPPZ010001844.1, forward strand.
GTGTGTAGAGGATTGATTTGTTCATCGAGTTGGACAGATCTGACAGACAGAGGAAGACTTGTACTAGACCGACTGACTGTGTTTGGTACAGGTAGCTGAGCTGCTGTGGACGTGATCATAGAAGGCAGAGGTCTCTTAGGCTAAGCATTGAGGACAGGAGGTCTTCGGTGGAAAGGAGTTCCACGTGCTCGCAAGAGGTAGAGGCAGTTGATCTTCTGAGGGATCATTTCCAGAGCAGAGGGGAAGGTATCTCCTTTGAGCAGAGGCTCATAAATTCAGATTAGGGGAAGGTGTCTCCTTTGGGCCGAGGCTCATAAACATTGTAATTGGGAAGGTTTCCCAAAGAACTTTGAGATAACTTTTAGAGAAAAGTTTTGTGGACGTAGCCCAGGCATTCTGGGTGAACCACGTTAAAATTGGTGTCACTTTGTGGATGATTTTGTGCATTGTTTTGATATTGCTTTGGGTATATTGCTTTACTGTTTTGAAGTATAAAGGAAAAAGTAAAAAGAGGTCTTATACTGTTCACCCCCCCTCTCAGTATAAGCTTGTGTTCTTCAATTTTCTACCAAAATAGATATATTAGACAATTCAAAAACAATATCAAGTGCAATGATCACCCTTAAAGTGGAAATGATGGCTAAAATTATTTGGAGTATTAAATACGAGTTTGATTCTCTCACATATGAGTATTTTAATTTTTTTCCAAATATTTCTATAAAGTCCAATATGCTAGAAAATTTTTTAAATATCCGTAAATTTCATGGTTTTCACTTAAAAATGTAATAGTTGAATCCATAGATAAGAACAATTCAAAGTTTAGCTAAATGACCTACTCAATTATGTATCAATATATTCCCTATATTGAAAGGTTTTTCTATTTAGATATACAATAAGAATTAATGTATAAACTGTTAATATATATTGTCCCTACTTGTTTAGTTAAGCACCTTTATGAGATAAGGTTTTCTCCATAATTTAAGCATAATGTATTCACGGATTCTCTAGTAAAAGTACATATGTGATTAGGGCCCCATAATAGCCACATATTCCTATATTGCATACCTTTTAGAATCACTCTAAATATCATTCTAGGTGAAAATGCAAGGGATAAGATCATGATCCAATCATATAAATAATAAATAATGTGCTTATTTTCTCTAAATTACAAAATGATGAGGTTGTTCTTGAATTCCTTAATTCTAGAGAGGAGCAACTACCATGCCCACACTATATGAAAGTATTTCTAAAAGAAATTAATATTAAGTGTGGCCATCATAAATAGTTAGATTATGTTTTCCATGTCAATATAAATTTTAGAATTCACAAAAAAGCTTCTACTTCTGATATTTTTTAAGAAGGAAATATCATAAATCTTGATCTTACCATTGATGTTGATATAGGTAACCTGAATCTTTTGTACATAGTGAATATTAGAAAACTTATCATTTTAATTAGTGTAAATATATTTTAGATTAGAAATATTTATAAATGTCTTGTATGGATGAGGATATTATATTTCACTATATTATAATATATGATGATGCAAACCCTATATGAAAAAAGTAACAAAGGGTTTTCCCTCTTATATAAGACATATTTTTTTTGTGTGGAAAACACCCCAATTGGGATGCCACTTTTAGGTAATTCCCAAGGAGACAGAGGTATTTATTCTGCAAAAATCACCTAAGGCTCACACCTAGCCTACTCCCTTTGGCACACTCAAAGAGCATGCCTAAAACAACAAAATCACAAACAAACAAACAAAAAACAATAACAACAAAAAAAAAACACAAAAACAACAAAATACAAAAAAAAAAAAAAACATGCAAAACACAAAACACATATATAAAAAAAACAAAAGCAACACACAAGCTATTAGCGTACTGTTCTATTTTTTCTATATTTCTTTTTAGGCATACTATTACAACTGATGTAACAAGTTCAGTTTACGCCGGTGACTATTCCCGGCAGTATAACCTGTATTTAAATCATTCTGCTAAATAATACAAGTTTTTCATTGTTTAACATGGCATCAGAGCCAGTAGCGTGAAGGGAGAGGTTGGAGGCAAACGAAGGTGTTTGCTAAAAAAAAAAGAAGATTACAATACGTTTTTTTTCTGAAAGCAATTTCTCCTACAGTGCGGAATTTTTTTTAATTTTTTTTCACGACTTGATTCCGTCGCGTGAGAGCAGTCACGGAAGAAAAAAAATATTGTGCAGGTTGCAGGCACGCCGCGCATGCCCCCCCACATCCCTGTCTGTGAACGTGTCTAGAAGTGGATGCCATGCGTGCATAGGACGTCTGTGCACACAGGAAGGGACGTCCGTGCTACATCACGATCGCATCTGCGACAGAGCACGAACGGATGTCACGCTCTGCAACACGATTTATGACTATCGTGGACATCACGATCTATAGCACAACAACATCCACGATAGACAGAGCACGGACGGACGTCGTGCTCTATAGCGCAGTCAGCATCTACGTAGACGCTAACGTAGCACAGGAGGAAGGGGACGAAAGCCACCCCCCCCATTGGAGGAAGGGACGTAGCAGGATTTGCACCCCCCCCCCCCCCCGTCTAGCGATTTGCGTGATGGGAATTAAAAAAAATCCTGCCTTGCCCCCCCCATCCAGCGATTTGCGCGACGGGAATTTAAAAAAAAAATCCCGCCTTGCCCCCCCCCTGTTGAGCGGCCGGGCGAAGTTTTTAAAACAAAAACATAGCGAGCAGCAGTGCGACCAAGCACGAGAGGAGTACAGCGGATCGAGGAAGGATAAAGGAGAGGAGCTCCATTGTTCCTTTCGAATCAGCCCGCTAGCTCACTTGGCAGTGAGCTGTGCGGTAAGGCTCAGGGAGCCTGCAGGTCGGGGGTTCAAATCCCACCGACTCCCCCCTAAGGTATAATTTTTTTTTTCAAAGTGTTTTTTAATTATTATTTTTTAATTAAAATTTTTAATTTTAATTTATTTTTTATAGTTTTTAAACTTTATAAATTAAAATTTAATTTTAATTTATTTTTTCATAAGTTTTAAAACTATATAAATTAAAATTATTTATTTTAATTTTAAATATATAATAATTATTAAAATGCTTTGTTAAAATATTTTTTTCTAAGGGGGGATATTTTTTAAAAAAATCAAAGGGGGAATGTGAGTAATTTTCTGAAAAAGCAATTTGGCGAATTGTAAAAGGTGCATTTTTGGTTGTGACCGACACCTTGTGGGTTATTACTGTGGGCATTTTTTTTGTTGTATGTTGCATATTTCATTTTTTCTCTATAACATTAAAAATTAAAATCAAAACACTCCCTAAGTCCCCGGAATAATTAAAACCCATTCGTGCAATTTATTGCACTGCAGCGTTTGGTATTTGTGATACCTCTGGCCAGCACTTACAGGTAAAGCTATCATGATTTGGCTACTGTATCCACCGCCTAATATAGCTGCTACAATGACATCTGAGCTTGTTCTCTATAAATCGTCGGGGAGAGATAAGTTAGCCATTTTTTTGAATTTTTTACTCCATCCACTACCCTTTATCGCACTTGTGTTTAGGCATAAATCCTGACGAAGTATTCTTCATAGTGTTTAGGGGAAGTTATGCCCTATGCATGAGAATAATCTTCTATGGTAGGTTCCATCAACAAGGCGATTCCATTTCAGTACCGCTTATGTTCCACATATCGTATGATCTCTAAAATTCACCTATAGTCTCCCTCACATAAGGGCGGGTGATTTTTGTTGATCTTTCTAAATACCTATAGTTTCCCTCATGTAAAGGTGGGTATTTTGTATGGTATAACAGCCTAGCAAAAGGTATATCAAAAGGGGGACCAATTGGTGATATAAGGAACCTTCACTATGGCCGCTATTGCAAAGTTGATGACTGATCCGCATCAGTTATTGAAAGGTCCAAATTATACACCATGGAAACATAAGATGAAGGCAATTCTCCAAATGGAAGATTTGTGGGATATTGTTACTGGAGTAGCAACTAGGCCTTCACCAACATTAGGATCCACAGGTCCTTCCACAGATCAAATAGCTTTTGACAAGAAAGACAGTCGAGAAAAGGTGCTCATTTTGTTTGCTATTTCAGATGAAGTGCAACCTCATATAGCTGACAAAGCAAGTGGTAAAGAGGCATGGGATTCCCTTAGAACCATCTATGAGGGAAAGAATGATTCAACCATTCTTCATCTTCAAAAACAACTTCATAACCTGAGTTTGAGATAGGGTGAAACAGTTGAACTCTTTCTGTGCAGAGTGTCTGAATTGAAAGAGAAATTAAATTCTTTGGGAGATACTGTGGACGAAAAGCTTCTCATTTCACTTGTGATGAGAGCTTTACCTTCTTAATTTGATATGTTTATAACCTCCATCCAGGTGTCTCAATGAAAAATTACCTACATCGAGTTGGTCAATCTGCTTCAACAATAGGAGGCACGCCAACTTCACAAGGATGATTCTTCCAATGCAGCCCTATACACCAATAGGCAGGGTTCTAGGAAGAAAGGTAATGGGCAAAAAGGAGGCAACTTTCAGAAAGGAGGAAATTCTCAACAAGATACGAAAGGAAAAGGCAAACAACCTCAACAGAAAAAGAGGTGGTGCAAGATCTGTGAGAAATACAACCATGACACCAACAGGTGTTGGCATAAGAACAAGCAGAAAGGCCAAAACAAACCACAAAATAAAAACAAGCAACCCCAAGTGAATGTTTCTATTGAAGAATATGACTTAGATTTTGAATGGGCACACAAGGTGCTCATGACTACCACAGATTCCACACAGAGGGATCACGTTTGGTATGTTGATTCTGGAGCTAGAAAACATATGACTGGCGACAGATCGTGGTTTGAATCATTTGTGGCCAAAGAGGGCAAACCTGTCACCATTGCTGATGATAAAACCTATAGGGTTCAGGGAGAGGGTACAGTTTCAGTCACTCTTCCTGATGGCAAGTGTCAGATTGACAAAGTCCTCTATGTTTCGGGATTGGCCAACAATTTGTTGTCAGTGACACAAATCCTGGATAGAAATATGGTTAACTTTTGTGTTGAGAATGGAAAGAAGTGTTGTACTATTACCAGGAAGGGTAAGCAAATTGCAACAGCTTCATATAAGCACGACTTATTTGCACTAGATGCTATCTCTACTCCACATGTTGCCATGATTTTCTCTACCAAGGAGGCAACTTCCCTATGGCACAAGAGATATGGGCATCTTAGTTCCGGATACTTACTTGAGCTCGGTAAGTATGAGATGGTAAAGGGTCTTCCTTCCCTTTCAGCCACATTGCCAGTGTGCTCTGGCTGCTTGGCAGGAAAGCAGCATAGAGTACCATTTGAGAAGAGCTCAACAAGAGCATGAAAACCTCTGGAGTTAATTCACATCGATCTATGCGGTCCTTTCACACCCAATAGTTGTAGAGGGAAGAGGTACTTTCAGTTATTCATAGATGACTACTCATGAAATATGTGGGTTTTCTTTCTCCAACTGAAATCTGAAGCTTTGGCATTCTTCCAGCAGTTCAAGAAATCCGTTGAGAAGGAGTCAGGAGCTTCTATTAAAACCCTCCGCTCAGATCGAGGGGGAGAGTTTACCTCTAATGAATTTTCTACATTCTTAGATAAGCATGGAATCAAGAGACAGTTAACAACTACCTATACTCCTTAGCAAAATGGAGTTGCTGAGAGAAGGAACCATTCTATCATGGAAATGGTTCGTTGTATGCTCACAGGAGCTACTCTTGGGCAACAATATTGGGCAGAAGATGTCACCACTGTAGTATATCTGTTGAATAGGGCACCCATAAAGGCCCTAAAAGGAATGACTCCATAGGAAGCATGGAGTTGTCGAAAACCCTCCATATCTCATCTACGTATTTTCGGATGTCATGCTTTCATGCACATACCGAAAGAGAAAAGGAAGAAGCTAGATGAGAAAACACTGAGATGTATTTTTCTTGGGTATGATGAGAACTCTAAAGGATATCGTTTGATAGATCCTTTGACCAAGAAAATTCATGTCAGTAGAGATGTTGTCTTTGATGAAGCTTTCACATCACAGAGAACATCTAAAGTACACCAAGATATTGTGGAATCTAAGGAAGATAAGATTCCTTTGTCAACACAGACAAGAGGTCCTTCTACATCTTCTTCAACTCCACCGAAGAAGAATCCTAAATGGTGTACAAATACAATCAGAGATGCAAATTTATCCACTCCTCCCAATTTGAATTTGGATAGACCTCGTACACGTAGTATGGCTCAAAAAGAAAAAGAAGCCAAAGAAACTGGTGAGGTTGATGATCTTTGTCAATATTTTGAGGAACTTTATGTAACTCCAAGTACAAAAGTAGAGGATATGGATATTGATGATGACAGGGCGTTCATGTCTACCATAGATGATCTTGAACCTACATCAGTGCAAGATGCTCTTAGTGAGCCTCAGTGGAAGGCCGCTATGGATACAGAGTATGAGTCTTTGATGAAGAATAAAACTTGGAAGCTTGTTGATCTGCTGCATGGAAAGAAACCCATTGGCTACAAATGGGTATATAAAGTCAAGTACAAGGCAGATGGAACAATTGATAAGCATAAGGCCCATCTTGTTGCAAAGGGCTATGCTCAAAAGGAAGGCATTGAATACAAGGAAACTTTTGCACCTACTGCTCGGATGACCACAATTCGAGTTATGTGTGCTATGGCAGCACAATATGGGTGGAAAGTTCACCAGATGGATGTCAAAAGTGCCTTTCTAAATGGTGATCTCCAAGAAGAAGTCTACATGACTCAGCCAGAAGGATTTGAAGTGGAAGGCCAAGAGCAGAAGGTTTGCAAATTGGTCAAATCCTTGTATGGTCTGAAACAAGCTCCTCGAGCTTGGTATATAAAAATGGACAATCACCTTATGTAGCATGGATTTAAGAGATGTCCGTCAGATGCAAACCTCTATTTCAAGAAACAGGGTTCTGAGATAGTGTTGCTTGTACTCTATGTGGATGATCTGCTCATTACAAGGAGTTCAAAAACTATGATCTCTACTATCAAAAGAAACTTGTGCAAATCTTTTGAGATGATAGATCTCGAACTTCTCCATTACTGTCTTGGTCTGGAATTCAGCCAGAAGGAGCACTCCATCAAAGTGTCTCAGAAAAAATATGCCAAGACATTGCTGGAAAAATATTGCATGACTGATTGCAAGCCAATGGCAACTCCGATGGAGAATGGACTTCAGTTATCACAATATGATGATTCACCTCAGGTAGATGGTACTCTCTATTAATAGTTGATTGGGAGTCTCATATATCTGACCAATACTAGGCCATATATCGTATTTGTTGTCAACTATCTTTCGAGGTTCATGCAGGAGCCTAAGACCACTCATTGGAAAGCAGCAAATTGTGTTCTTCACTATGTCCATGGTACTATGGAATATGGCCTAGAATACAAGAGGAACAACAAATTCTTCTTGCAAGGATACATGGACTCCGACTATCTTTGGATCATTTGATGATCGCAAGTCAACTTCTGGATACATTTTTCATCTGGGATCTGGTCCTGTCTCTTGGCACAGTAAGAAGCAACAGGTGGTTGCTATTTCATCAACAGAGGCAAAGTATCGCGCTGCACGTGAAGCTGTGTGCGAAGTGATATGGTTGCGTCGCATTCTGACAAGTATGGGCCATCCATCCAAATCTCCAATACACTTGTTTTGCGACAATCAGGGTGTTCTGAACCTCTTCAAGAATCCAGTCCATCATGAAAGAACAAAGCACATTGACACACAATGTCATTTCATTCTAGATGAAGTTCCAAAGCACCAAATTCAACTTCAACACATTCCCATCGATGCTCAAGTTGCAGACATTTTCACTAAGGCACTTGGACGTGTCAAATTTGAATTGTTTCGCAGCTCTCTTTGTATTGCAAAATGATGTAAGGGGATGTTAGTAGTCTAGTATAGCTATTAGTTATTACATTACCCAAATAATGTAATAAAGGGGGATGTTATCGTACTGTTCTATTTTGTCTATATTTCTTTTTAGGCATACTGTTACAATTGATGTAACAAGTTCAGTTTACGTCGGTGACTATTCCCGACAGTATAACTTGTATTTAAATCATTCTACTGAATAATACAAGTTGTTCATTGTTTAACACAAGCACACAAAAAAAATAATAAACATAAAAAAAACCAAAACACAAAACATAAAAAAATACCAAAACCTAAAAACAACCAAAAATAGCACACACACCGAAAAACTAAAAAGAATGAAAATATACTATAATTTTGGCCTTTTTAGGCCAACAGGATTTTTAGGCAAGATTCAACAAAGGAAACATAAGAATACCTTGATTAAACCAAAGAGAAGAAAAAACAAAGTAAAAAGGAACTAGGCACCTCTAGTACTGGAGCCATCTAGAGAAAGGATAGAAAGAAGACCTTCTCTTATTTGAAAATCCCATCATATGGGATGGTGGCCATAGTAAGTAAGATCACCTTTGTCCAATGTTCAATTAACAAAAGCATCAAAACTCATGTTATTTTCTCTTACCACATGATTGTATTCAACTTTTAAAAATATCATCTAGTTTTATTGAATCTTCTCAGTAATTACTTTTATTCTTCAATAAGCCTTATAATTCTTAGAAGGAGCCTTCAACAAAGTAATCATGACTTGAGAGTTAGATTCAAACAACACATTTTTCCATCCAACCTTAGTAGTCTATCGAATGCCTATAAGGATATAATACCCCTCATAAAGTTTATTTGAAATGACACCCAAATTCTCAATAAAAGTGAAAACCGTGGAACCATCTAAAATTTTACCAATTCCTCGTGCACTAACTTTTCCAGGGTTCTCCCTAGAGGCTCCATCAGTATTTGCATTTCTAAAATCCTTGGGAGGAGGCTACATATTCCTTGCTCTATCCATATTTTGATTACTCACATTCCCTTTAAGTTGCTTGACCTTAAAAGAGTTAATATTTAATCTTTGCATCACTTGATCCCATATTTTGTGGGAATTCTTGGGGTGATTAAGGAGCTATTGGACTAATTCAATTAAGTTGTCAATGGTTTTTTTCTAGATATAGTGAATGTACTTCCTTTCTTTATTGAAAATATATTTTAATCTTTCCTCGTAGATATTCCAAGGTAGAATGGTAGAACCCATCCAACCTAGTTACCTTATAAAATGATCAAAATCCTCCTAATTAGGCCAATCCCTCCAAATTTATTCAAAATTAAAAGAAATGGACCACTTTAAGCCAAGTAAGATGGCCATTCTTCTCCATAGCTTAAATTCTAACGTACACTCAATAAAAATATGGTTGAGAGTTTCCACATTCTCTCCACACATTTTGCATCTAAACGAGCCATGAAAACCATGTTTTATAAGTTGCTTACCAGTAAGCACCCTACGATGTAATAAAATTCATGTAAAGAACCTCATATTAGGCTAGATATTTTCAGCCCACAACTTAGTAAATATTTCATATGATTGGTTAGAATTCATATGGCATAAGGCCAAATAACCTTGAGCAATTGAATATTCACCCTTAGTAGTGTCGTTCCATCAAAAATAGTATTTATCATGGGACCAAGAGAGATATCTCTCTTATATAAGACATACAAAATAGTCATTCAAATGTTATTAAATGCCAAATTTAATATACCTATATATTTTTTAAAACAAATGGGTATCTAAGATATTCTAAGTTAAGAAAAGGAAAATAATGATATTCAAACTTATTGACTTTTGAAATATTACCATAGCTTGACTAAATAATAAATTTTCTCTACTTTCAATTGATATACTATTATTGATTCCTTTGTAGAGTATAATACATTGTATCTCATAAGTGGATAATATAGATATAAATAAATATGAATCATCCATAGACCAAACTAAAATAATTCTCACAATAGCATTGGAAAACAATTATTCTCTTGTTATACCTCTTGTATTGAAAACTAATAGAGTAGCCTATCAAAAGGATATGATAATAGTATTTCATGACACCACTAGAAATATAATAGAATTATATGTAGATGAATTTTTAGGTAAATAAAATAAAGGGTTTGACCATATAGCTAACCTTAAATTTATATTTGAATGACTATGTTATTGTAAGAATCCAATCAACTTGAAAAAATATTTTTTAGTGTTAATATTGACAAAATTCTAGGACTTATGTTATCTCAATGATGAATAGATGTGAACCATGACAAAATAAAGGAAATTTATATGAGGTCTCCCTATGCAATATCAGATAGATAAAATTTATTTTTTAAAAGCTTAAGGAAATTCAAATTTATATACCTAAGCTTGATTTTGAGTTTTAACCCCTTAATCATTTGCCTACGAAAAATATAAACTTAAAGTGGGATGAGTTGTGGTAAGGATTTTCATGAATTCAAGAAGATTATTTAAAATCACCCAACTTTAAATTTTTATAATACTTATAATATTTTTCTTATACATTTCAGATTATAGTTATCATTAGAAGTTGTACTTATGCAACATTATGATAATTATAGGGAGTTTTTTGTGTACTGCATAAGTCAAAAAATTATTTCTATAGAAAGCATATATATTTTGATGGACAAAAATTGTCTGGCCATTTAATTTGAACATGAAATTTAAGGGCATTATATGTTATACTAAGTCATTTATTTGGTCATTAAAATAGATCATCTATGATAGCTTCTCCAAAATCCTTTCATCTCTAGTAACACTTGATATATCAAATGGATCTCCATGATGCAATAATTTGGTATCTATATTTTAAATCAAAAGGAAAAAAGTTATAGGTTATTACTTATCAACATGTATTACATCTAAGCCCTCAAAATAACCTTTAAATAAATATTTTATCCATAAATAAATAATTATCATATCTTGTGTCCCATGATTTTTTGATCTTCCCCTCATTCATCGCATCTAATTTCATCCAAAATGCTAGTACTTTATTGAAATACAAGAAACTTGTTCTTGAACCCTATGAAGTTATTGATAATTGGTATGAGCCTAAGAAAAAATAAATAAATTCCACTATCTTAAATGAACCAAAACCAAAAGAGGACCCTCATTATAATAATTAGATATTTCATATTGATGGGACTAAAAATGAGTATGGGGTACGATCCAAAATTTTCTCAAATAAATATCCAAAATTACCATTAATATGGTAATACATTTTTTTTTTTGATATCACTAATAATGTAAATAAATATTACCCCTTGACGTATGGATTCTTAATAACCCAAAATATGAATTTCTAATACATTAAATTGCTAAATGATTTTCAAATTACTGTCTAATAGGCTTTTAGAAAATATTTAGTCAAAGCACCACATCTTATCCCTTATCATAAATATTTTTAATACCTAATTAATGATTTTAAAATATTTACTCTTTTAGATTCTCAAAGAGGACAAATTGTTGAGGTTGACTCATTAACTATTTTTACCAACTAATTCACACCATATAAAAACATTGATGAAACAAATTTTATGTTAAAATATAATTATAAGCCTATTTTTTATATTACCAAGTGCATTGTGGGTGTCAAAAACATTAATATTAGTATGATATATTGTGATATTCCTCTTCATGATACTTTATATGGAGACATTATTTATTTTCTAGATAATTAGATCTACCCCTCAAATACAAATGCTAAGTAGAGGACCTAAATACATAGGAGTAAAAGTATGTATATATAGGTAAGAAGTATCTAATACATTAATAAATACTAATGGTATTCTCCTATGCTACCTTATAATCAAAGATCCCAAAAGTCTCATTTTTACTACATAAAAGGAACATTGGTAAGCATTTTATTGGCCATTTGAAGGCTTGTGTGATTTTTGAAAATGGGATTGGTCATTAATGGATATTAATATAAATAATTATGTTAAGTAAAATGATAAGTAAGACATCAATAAATATGAAATTTAGATCCTTGTACAATTTTTTCATTCAATTTAGTCTCCTAGCCACTTTTCCATTTGTGTTCTTGATCTTGTGTATCAGATTTCTCTAATGTCCATTGATATGAACAAATATATCATTACAACCACTAAATAGTTTGCCATGTGGGTGAAAGCCATGGATTTAAATAATAAAATAATCCTAGTTATATCTAATTTCATTTTTAATAATATTATACATCTCTTTGGTATTTCATGCACAATAATTTCAAATAATGCAATACTTTTTGAGAATAAAGAAATGGGAGAATTAATTGAACTTCAAATTTAACATTACTTTTCTATGTGTATTATCCATATGGTAATGGTCAATTGGAGTCATATATAAAGCTATTAAAAAGTCTAAAATATTGGAACTTGAAATTGTATCCTACATTATGGGTATATCATACAAGTATTGAGATGTCTACAAGGGTAACTCATTTTTTTTAGTGTATGCTCCTAAAGTTGTGTTATATCATGATGTTGAATTCCCTTATTTGTTAAGTTATGATGAATATTGGTTTTAGGAAAAAATGGATATCTAATATAATTATCCAAATTAATGGTATATAAACCCAATATTATAAAACTAATATATCAAAGTAGTAAACTAACAATAAATACCCAAAAGATATCCTAATTCAAGTATAAGTTTGAAGTATTTAAGAGAAATTGCAAAAATGATCCATAATATGTTAGCAAGCTTAGGATAATCCTAGTGCAATTAAAATAACTACTTGATACCAAGGCCATCAAGGACCAAAGCATTTATAAAATAAATAAGTTCATTCCTAGACTATCCCACTTACAATATAACCATAGTAAAATAAGAAGATATCACACCTAATTTGCTTGTAGATGGTTTGAGCTACCTTAGAATTTGGTCCTCAAATGACAATTAATAACCTTTAGCTAAAATTCCTGCTAGAGAATCCTATCCTTGTTTATGGAAGGAAACAAACTATTAGTTGATGACTTTGTATGTATTTTCAAGTATGAGAGATATATAGGGAGCAAACTAGGGTGCATTATGTAGAAGCAATTGAGGTAAATAACATGAAAGTAGTGTTAGTAGTAAAATTTTAAAGAAGTGAACATATGTTTTTGATAGCTAAGCAAATAAAGAATGTATATTAACTAAATAAATGGTGATAAATGATAGGGTAAGAGGGGTATTTATAGTAAATAAATGAAAAAAATTCCCTTTAGAGGTAATTACTATAATATTAATTCTTTTTTAGGTCATAAAATCATAACCATTGGTCCAAATAATGTGTTATTCAAACCTGTGTGTAAAAGCATGCTAGAATCATGACCATGCATCAAAAACCCTAAAAATAAATGGATGACAAAGATTATTACTTAAAGTGACAATCATGACAACATTAATTTTTAGAAAGTATGCTTTGTTAGAATATGTCATGATGTCCCTTAATCTCACCTTTATATTTATTTTTGGGTTTGGAAAAAGTTAGAAGGAAAAACAATCAAGAAAGGTAGAAAAAGGTGATAATTGGGTGAATAAAGGGAACCAAACCATCAACCAACATGGCTCACTTTTTTCCTACCAAAGGACTAAAAAAGTTAGTCCACACAAGTCTCATAAATAGGAGGACTAGAATCTCTACCATCTACAAAGTAAACTATTAGTGTTTTTTTACAAATATTTATTGCTACTTCCTATGGAATATGAGAAATACTATAAGGGATAACCACAAAGAAGTCCTTAGGGTAAAAATAGAAAATGGAAAATATGTGATAACCAAAGCAAAAAAAATGAAAAATACATGCTCTGGAACAAAAGTAAAACTTTTGTCATTTTGTATTCTACCTTTTATGGGAAAATGTATTCTATATAAAATAAGCAGTATAAAATTTACAAAAACTTATCCAAAAATACAAGACTACAAGAAAACATACTTTATAATTACTTGTGCATGCTCCTAAAAAATTTGGCTAGAGGAAATTGATTTTTACCTTGCCCCATGTGTGTAAAAATGGATGTACCTATAAAAATACCCGAAGTAGTAAAAAAAATAGCTGAGTATAAAATGAGAAAAAGTATATTGTGACAAAAAGTCTAAAGCATGCCAAAATCCTTACAAGAACTATCTTTTTTGTTCAAAAAAACTTGCAAAAACGTTAATTTTATGTAGTAAAATATTCAAAATTTAAATGGGGGTTAAAATATTTAATTTTCATGTGCACACTAGGACCACTTCCTAGCACTATACATTCACATGACATCTAATTTCAGTAGATATATAACTAATGGAGAGTAGACATAGGGGTAGTGTTGGAGGGATTTGATTTCTGATATTTCTTCATGCTTTTTCTCAATGTTTGGCTAAAATCAACAAAAAATAAGAAAAAGAGAAAAATGAATGATCACATGGTCATTCTAGCTAGGAAGTAGCTAGGGCAATGTAAAAATCATGAATAGGAGGGCATGTAACCCAAGTGGTTGGGACTTCATGGGGTAGACATAAATGACTATATAGATACCCTAGAAAGCACAAAATGCAAGGAAAACTATGATTAATGCTTTTAGAAAATAGATGATCATGGTTAAACAAGGTAATTTATGAAATCATAAAAAATAGCAATCACTGCATAAAGCAGCAATCACACAAAAATTGGTTAATCATGGTCATCACACCAAGAAAGAGGGCCATAATGCTCAAAACTAATGATTATTAGAAAAGGTGGCAATCAATATATGCACTAAAAAGGGGCAATCATGAGACTACAAGCCATGTATGATCATGACCCTTATTGACAACCATGGTTGAAGCTAATGATCATGATCAAACCCTCTTTTTTTTACTGATAGATGATGCATCTTGATAGGAAAAATACTAGGAATGAGACTAAGATGATCATGATGTCAAGGCTAGCTCTAGCAAGATATCCCAAACAAAGATATGGGGATAGGATCACCTATAGAGGTACTAAGAGCTCTCATAGATGTATTAGTTTATGAGACTAGAGAATATTTTCTAGATTCATGTGGAGTTTCATAAGGTAGTTCTTGGTCACATAGCAAAGATGTATATTCACGCTCACCAATCACTATGCTATCAGTTCATGTTATTCTAGACCATGATGAACAAAACTTTTCTATTGGGTAGTTGTAAAAACTATATAGATACCCCAAAAATCATAAAACACAAAGAAACCATGATTTCTACTTTTAGAAAATAAGCAATCATTGTAGGAATAAATAATCCAATTTTGGGATTATATTGTAAATTCACCTAAGTATAAATTTTAATAATACAATTAGGTATCTATGATTTAATATAAACTAAATATAAATGTATTTAATTTATATTTAATATACCTAGGTTAGACTAATATATATTAAGGTATATGAATAAAATAAATATATACCTATATTTATTTTATTCTAACTCTAGTCAACTCAAGGTCAAAGGTGACATGGCATGAGACTTGAGTGTGTTAGCATGTTTGAGGTACATAATAACATGTGGCATCAGTATGATGGCATGTGGCATAGGTGTAGTGGCATGCGACTTGAGTGTGGTGGCACACACAAAGGTTTGGATGAGGACATGTGACCTCAACATTGAGGTGTGGCATAGGGGTGGAGTTGCATGAGACACTTCAAACACTCCATGTTATAGATATTTTACTCCATGAATATTTTCCAATAGGAGGATAGCCCAAATTATATATTTGGGCTAAAATCCTTACTTCAGTCAAAATTCTTTTTTGATAAAATGAGCTAATTGTGAGGATAAGGCTTGTATATTTTGCTACAGAGAATAAAAAGTGGAGATATGGTTTTGGCTGTCACTTTTTTTTTTTGGCTGTCACTTTGTAGTGAGCTCTAGTTTGTGGTTTCCCAACCCGTGGTTAGGGTTGGCTTGTCTCTTCCAGGGGTGTGATCATTTTTTCATGTTGGCTGTCACTTTTTGCTTTACAAGGTTTCAATATAATATTGGTGTCTTTATGTGGTTTACTTATTTCAATCCTATCCTTTATTTTATATTTAATTTTTTAAAATTCTATGCAATTTACATTTGTGTAATACTTTTTTGGCATACTAATAATTTTATTGATTAAGTTTGATTTAATTCACTACATTTGGGGGATTTAACTTACTTCCTCCCCCTTCATATAATATCAAAGCTTAGGGTTAATTCCTAGGGCTATCATTCTCTGTGAATATCTTCGTTTTGCAAGCTTATTTCTACTCCTCTTCATTGTGTACAAAATGTACAAACATAAAAATGATATATATTTTTTAAATAGTTTATTAAAATCATATTGATATATACATCCTTTGTAACTAAAATCCTGATTTAAAATTTCAATGTTTAGGGGATCAAAATCACCAAAAACTATGATAACCAAATTTTAGTTTTTTTTACTAAAAAAAATAAATCTTCAAAAAAATTTAAATTTATTTTTCCTAATTTCATTGTCTCCTTGATCCCATTATTTTGAGTCTAGTTTTGTAACTTACTGTTATATTTCAAAAGTTATGAGAAAAAACATGATTGAGCCCTTTAAAGCCTCAATTGCTTTTTATTTTATTTTATCTTATTTTTTTATATATATACTCATTGTTTCAAAAAACTAATTGTAGATACTAAATGGCCTCATCAAGATCTATCCAACAAAATTTTCAAAAAACTTGATAGTTTTTTTGGCATAAATCCCTAGGTCGTACAATTTGTGTAGGAACCTATATGGTCCAATTTGGTATAAAATTTTTGCCAAAATATTTCTTTGTCATCTTTATTTATTAATTTATTTCACGTTTTTCAAAAAAAAAAAAATTTGCAAAATAAAATCCATAGCACAAGTTCATCTTTGCCATGTTCTCTAATAATATTTCTAGATTTACCCCTAAGCATATTCTTGAAGAGAAAAACTATGGTATTTGGGATCTTAGGATGATGTTGGAATACCAAGCGAGGCAATTGTGGAAGATCATGAACAAGGAGGAGCCACAATCCCAAAATGGAAGAGCACTTGAATCATGGAACATAAAAAATTAACAAGCCATTTCTATATTATTTAGGGCTATAAGTGATGACATATTAGTGCATATTTCTAATTTTTATTTTGTATATGAAGCATGCTATGAGTTAAAAACCATGTTCATAAGATCAAAAATGGGTAGAAAATTTTCCCTTCTTTCAAAATTGTTTAACACAAAAATTTCATGTGAAGAATCTATTGTAATATGCCTAGCTAATATGAGGGAAATTAGGACACAACTAATTACATGTAGTTGTGAATGGATGAATTAAAATCTCTTACGCTTCATTGTACTCAAAAATCTCACTAAAAAGTTTAAGAACTTTTTAAATGTCCTTAGTATGAGATTTGATCAAGAAGACAATCTACCTACACTAGCAGAGCTCTCCAACCTATTTGTTCAACATGAAGAAACCATCAAACTACAAGAAGGTACAAAGGTAAGTTAAGGTAAGGACTGTAATTGTACTTCTATTTCCTTGAATGTTCATAAAGGTAATAAACCTATAAAGTGGAACAAAGACAAGAACTTTAAAGGTAAGAATGAAACTAGTTAATCAAAACCTAAGTTTGAAAAGAAATCAAAGAGTAATATCCTAAATTTAATGGTAATTGTAACTTTTGGGGTATTTTTTACCACAAAGAAAATGATTGTTACAAGAATAAGGAATCCTTCAAAAACACAAAGAGTAATAATGAAGGTAAGAAAACTAATAGTGTTGCTTTAGTTCATGCATTGACTTCTATTCATGATAAAATAGACCATAGTTCTTGGATTATTGATTTAGGATGCACTAATCATGTGTCTAATTCTAGGTCATATTTTTCTTCATTAAACTTAGATTACAATGATGTGGTTACTATTGGATACAATTCCCAAATTATTGTAGAAGTAATTAACAATGTTAAGATAGGTAAAGATGTATATAATGATATTTTTGTATTCCTAATATTGCAACTAACCTACTTTTTGTAAGGCAAATAGCTTCTAAAGGAAGAAGCATTCAATTTTATGATAATAGATGCATCATAAAAATAATATGGGAGATATTTTTGGGTAAATTGTGCTTTCCAAAAACTTGCATGTATTCTCTCCACATCAAATTTTAGGTAAACATTATCTTTCCATGTATGTTGATAGTAATTATAAATTGTGGCATAATATATTAGGACATCTAAACTATAGAAGCTTTATTGATATGTTTAAAAACAATATTTTTTAAGAATAATATATTATTTTTTACATGACAATGTACCACCTTGGTACATTATTATATTCGGCGTGTGTCTTAGATTAGAGTATGAGTTGGTATTTCATGTAATGTAATAATGTGTAAGAAATGCACAAGTATCATGTAATTATGTGTGCAAGTGTTATGAGTGTAAATGTGCACAAGTGTCCATTATGTAAGAGTGCACATGTATCCTTAGATTAGGAAGATTCAAGTACAAGTGTGCATACAATATAGTGTCATGTGTATGCAAGTGTCAAGTATAGAAACCAAGAGTTATAAGGCTTGGTATATGGAAAGGAAGAGTTATGGTAACCAAAGAGTCGTCCTAAAAAGGCTATATATTACTCCACAAAGAAAGAGAACATTACATACATCTTATGGAGAGATATACATATCTTCTAGAGAGCATGTCACATATCAATTTTTCCCATCCTATTTTTTTCTTCTTTACCAAGGGTTCTAGAATCTAGGCTTTAGAGCAACTACTCAAGTCACCACAACAATTTCCTACCTAGATCTTCTTTTGAGGCACACCCATCCTTACTCCTTATATACATCCAATTATGTAAGAGCACTAGGTGATTAATTATTAGGTCAAAACTATCAATCTCAAGGATCCATTGAGCTAGCATTGACCTTGCCTTCATTCTTTCAAAATATGCACACCAAGGCTACCCTCCACATAAGTCTGTCTATGTAGTAGTATTTGTGTGTCGAAATTGTCTATCCATATCTAGTCAGTTTGAGCTAGATATTCTAAAAACCTCAATTCCTTTTATTATAGGATCAACAACCCAACCAACCATTTTTTAATTGGTCTTCATAGGTCTTATTACTTTCTAGGTTTATCCTTGTGTGCTAGAAGGCTAATCACTTCTAGTTGTATGAGACATCTCTTATCTATATCCATCATGGTCCATAATGATTGTTATGGAGTAGTATTCAACTATCTATATAATTAACCATATTAAAATCCTTATTGGTCAACAATAATTAAATACACCAAGAGAAATTCTTCATTATTATATCCACACATTCATAATTATAAATGAACCTTTATTGAATAATACAACAAGTATTCTTGTAATATCAATCACTATTTAATGTTAGATTTTGATGTAATGACCAAAAGGATATAACAATCATGAGATGCAGAATAATATGAAGGAAAGTAAATCTAATAGATGACTGAGATATGCAATAAATAGAAATTATATAAATGAATACAATGTAGCTATGGAGGAAATGAACACTCCATTAAAATGCTACTAAACTACATTGCACCCATCACCACTGGATGTTGATCTACATAGAATTGTACTATGCTCTAAGCTACTATGTATCCAAATCTCTATATCTATATATATGTGTATTACAATGAGGCCTTTCTTATATAGGCAAAATAGGTTCCTTGGCCAAAACTCCACCTAGTTGTGCAAGGGATAACTTGCACATATACAACTTGCACATTGACACTTGTCCATTTATTACATTGTTTGAAGTAACTAGATAACTTCCCCTTAAAGTAATATCATGTGCTAAGTATATACCTTGGAAGATACATTTACATGACCAAAATGATGTAATATACTCTATTTCTAACACCCACCTATATTATATTATTTACGTATTGAAGACTTTAATCTTCAATATGGATCTTCTTCATCCTGAACTTTGTACTCTTCTTCTACATTCTTTGTATTCAGGTTTAGCAAGTAATATGTGTCTTCATATGATGCAGATTAATTTTTAGCTAAAGATAAAAATAATTGGCTTTGCATTGTATTCCTCTTTTATCGGCTTCATCTTCATATTCATCTCTAGCTATGATTTTGATTCTAGTTTTTGTGCTCACATAGGTGGTTGTGTTGCTGCTTTGTTCTTGTAAGGAAGATACTCCTTTCTTGTATTCAATCTGTATAGGAGTTTCTAAACAACCATTTAATGCATCATGATAAGATCTTGAGTTAGTATAACAAGAAGTGTTGATGCTGCATGAGGATTGAAAAATATTTTCTAGATATGATTCATTAAGTTCTACCTTATTTTTGAGTAGTTCTATCAATCCTTTTTGTTCTACATTTTCATCCTTGTAGTGTTTATATGTGAGCAATGCCATGTATAATATTCTCATAAAGTCTAAGGAAAGTGAAATGTTGATTTTTCCATTGTCAATTGCTTCATTGAGATTAGCCCAAATATAACATTCCATAGTGTCAAAATTATCTTCTAAGGCTTCACTATGGATTACTTTTGAAGCTAGATCTAACCTTCCTTATGATTTCTTGAGTAGATTCATGATCCCAAGTTTTATGGCATTGTCTTTTTTCTTTTTAAAGCACTTATTGGTATTTTGATAAGTAGACATACTTTAGGATATATGATCCCTAATTAAAGTATATAAGCTTGATTTTATGAAACTTTTATTAATCCTTAGGTTTGTAGGCCTCCTTATGAACATCTAATTTTAGATTTTGAAGAAAGCTTATATCTTCCCAACTTGATAAATTTTGATAGATATTATTATCAAGTTTTGTAGAATGCCTTATGACTCCCTAATGATTTTGGATTATGATATAGTGCTTTTGTAAAATATAGTTCAATTTATGGTTGATTTTGTACATTTTTGTAAAAGTAAAAAATCAAATTTTCTAACACCTTATTACTCCTAATAGAACTAAGCATTTTCCCAATTTTTGAAGAGGTTTTAATGTTGGATTTCTTTTGTCCCTTTTTAGAAATTTTGAGACAAGATAATTATAAATTTCCAACCTTAACATAAAATATTTAATAACCTCTTTTGTAACCCTTAGGATTTTATTCAAATGTTTCTAATTCCAATAACCTAGTTTGATTTTGTAACCCTTATCACTCCCAAATTTGGAAAATTAGAAAATTAATAATATTTGCAAAATATTAAATAATTTAATCCAAGTAGAATTCCTTATTTCTCCTAGGTTAAATTGCAAATATTATTTCAATTTTATAAGTTATCCCTTATAGCTTTTGCTTTCAAGATCTAAGATTTAATTTTATCTTATAACCCTTATATCTCCAAAAATAAAAGCAATAATAAAATGGGATTAAGCATTACCTTTGGATGCTAGATCTCCTCACTTTTTGGTGCTTTTTCGGATATATATAACAATAACATTAAGGTTTCCTTTGGTGCTAGAATCAATGGATATGCTTTGGAATTCCTTATATTCAATGCTAGAATGTAGGTGCTTATGGGAGTCAAAGTCTCCTTTTACCTGCACTTTCTTCTCCCTCGTATGGTGCTCCTTCTCCTCCTTGAAATGTGCTTTCTCCTTCTAAATTTAGGTACTAGTTTATGATAGTGCTTTAAAGGCACTTCTTACACCTTTGAATGGTGTATGGCTAGAAAAATAGTTTCTACTTACAAATAAGCTATGTATTGACTTTTGTCTTACTTGTTTGACCTCCTTGGTACCTTAAATAGGATGAGATTCTTCCACTTTGTGACAAGTTTCACCTGAAACATTTTTTTATAGATGCCTTAAATGTAAACCTTACAATGATGAGGTTAGTGGTAACCTCCCAAGATTTGTAACTCCTTCCAAGCATGTGTAATGTCTTTTTGGTGAACTCTTGAGTCTTCACGTACGTTGGAGAGTGTAGAGAATTTGTTCCAAGTGGAACTCAAGGCTTATGCATGTAAGCCTCCCTTGTAACGTTTCTTGGAGCCCTTTATCTTGCCTTCTACATAAACTTACCTTGTTTCTTGAAATGCAAGTAATATCCCAATGTTATTGGCTACTTCTACGTATTTGCTCTTGGATATTTGGCACTCCTCGGTGGTCCTATGGTAGCTCCTTGTAGTCTTTAATGACATATGTTCTCATTGGATATAGCACTTCCTTTTCCTTTGTAATATGTTTTTGGTTCATTTTTACATCATTTGAATGCTTCCCTTTTGCTTGATTTTGATAATGCTCCTCTTACGTAGGTAATTTATTTCTTGTAGGCTTCCCTTATATGTAATATTCTACTAATTTGTGGCTCATTTTTATGCTTCTAATCATGCAAGTGATATGTACTCTTCTAGGGCTTGATTTAAATATTGAAAACCAGTGTTTGAAAATACCTTGACTTCTTGGATGTATGGGCTCTTCGGTGGCTCCTTTATTTCACTGGATAAAATATCCTTGTTGGCCCCCCTCTAGATAATACTTTTGTCCTTCCAAATAAACAAAAGTGGTGCTTTTGTAACATATAGTTTTTCCACCAAAATGAATATTTTTTAAGTAATCCTTTTTTTTTTTTTCCTTGGATGATAGATGATCCAAGATAATGATGATTTTGAATAGGAATTCCTTCTCTCTACATTAAATGAATCCCTTATAATTTCCTTGAATCTTGAGACTTCCAAGGTCTTGATTTTAGTCTTCCTTCAAGTAATTCAATGGTTATTTTCATATTCACATTTTTATTCCAATGGTGGCTTCTATACACCACTAAAGTGCTGCAAATATTGTGCTAATTTGTATGCTTTCAACAACATAAATTAATTGAGATAACTAGTTAACAAATCTTCTAGTATAGTGCTTAACAATGTACATTTTAATGGTAACAATAATATCACCTTATTGCTCCACTAATCTCTTGAAAATACACTTAATAATTTTACTACAACCTTTCAAGCATAATCTAGGATGAACTCATGCATATTTCACTACAAACACAGTTGTAGGATCAAGTCTTCTTTTTTTTTTCTTCTTTTCAAAAGTAGAATATATGTAGTTGATAAATAACTCAAAATTTAATCAACCCCTAATGTGCAAATGAACCTTAAAATGAACCTTTTATTTTGTTTACACTTTTTAATACTATAATTATGCTTTCCCTTCTTGCAACTTTAATCCAAATAAGGTGCTCCAATGAATATGATAAGTAATCCAATTAATGAGTTAGCTAGCACCAATAGTTGCATACCTTTTTAAAATATTTTGTAGCTATTTTACCACTTTTGTAGAGGATGTGGATATTGGTGTCTAAGATAACCACGTTGATGCTTGAAGTAGGATATTGCAGCTTTTTGTAGATTGTATTGAACAACTCCTTCTTCACCAAAATATGATCTCAATATTTATTTCATGAGCCTAATATTTGGTGGCTTTTTCTCCTCTTGTGGTCTCCTCATTCTATTGTAGATTTGGATAATTATGTATCTTTAAAGTGGTGCCTTATTACTATGATAGAATCTTCAAATCTCCTATATTTGGTGAGATTCTTCTATTTCCAAGTCTTCTTATCAAATTTTTACTTCAAATGGGATCTTCTTCTCAATATTTTGAATGTCTTGAGGTCTTTCACTGGATTCTTCTTTTGGAATTTGGAACTCCTTGCCAAATTCTTCTTCTCATATTTGGTACTCCTTTCTAAATTCTCCTTATATTGGGATTGTTGTTAGATGATGATAATTGTCCCAAGTCCTTCACTATCAGGAGCTTATCCTGGGTAGTGGATTTCTCTAGTGAGTTATCCTTTGATGATTTCTTTAGTAAGGCTATCCTAGACTTTTATTGTATTCTCGATGAGACATTCCAAAGGTCTTTGATCTTGCAACTTCTATTGGTATTTCCTTGAGATCTCTTCAACATTTTGCTCCTAGAAGTGTTGGTGGTGAGATCTTCTTATGGATCTTTGATTTTGTTGCTTCTATATTCGAGTAGGACTCTCCTAGTCCTTCTTCTTATTCCATTTTTAGAAGTCCTTCAATGATATCTTATCCTGATCTCTTTTGCTTTAGGTGCTGAATTTATTCTGAAGAAGATACTCTTCCTAAATTTCTTGTAAGAATTTTCCCAACTCACTAAATCTTCTTTCCCTGCAACAAAAATATTAGTACTAAAATCTTAATCTACTTCTGAATCATATTATTTTTGAATTATTCTTCAAGACCAAGACTTCTAAAACATTATTGTAGTATCTAAGCTTTTGTAGCCTTTTCAGTATCAAGTCTTCTATGTATTTTTCATTATCAAGTCTTCTATGGACTTTTTAGTATCAAGACTTCTGTGGCATTTTCAATATCAAGGCTTCTATGGCATTTTTAGTATCAAGACTTTTGTGGCTTATTCTTCAAGGCTTATATGGCCTTTTCTTCAAGGCTTCTATGATTTTTTTTGTATCAAGACCTCTATGGCTTGTTATTCAACGTGAAGTTCTTTAATCTATAAATGGATATCTTCAATCTCCTAACTTCACTATGAATCTTCTCCAAAAGTCTTCTTCTATAGTGTTCTTCTCTTTCACAAGGAACTAATCTTTGCACTATGATGGCACATCGAACTTCAAGAAATGAAGTTGGATTATCCTAGATTTCTATTATAGGAGTACCAATCCTATGAGAATTAATTATCTACAACAAAAAAACATTGTGAAATAGTTAGCAAGTTTTAGATTTCCTAGATGATATTCGCTAGATGATTTGTCAATTTAGTAGATTGAATGTTGAGTCCTGGTCTTCACAATTTTTTCTTGTAACTCTATCGAAATAATTTAGTCAAACACGATCTTAGTATTTTCTAGAACTGAGATTTATTTCAATCCTCACTTGTGACTCTCCCTAATTCTACCACCTAGATTATTCTAAGATATTTTGACAATTGCTAGTCCAATAGCATGTCAGGTTGAAAAAGCACTCAGGCTTGATGATAATGGTGGTTTCTCTATTGATCTACATATACTATATCTATCGTGGCTCTGATACCACTATTATATTTTTATGTAGTGGCAAAAGGGAGAATACAATGTAGCTATGAAGGAAATGAACACTCCATTAATAAAGCTACTGAACTACATTACACCCATAACCACTGGATGGTGATATACATAGAACTATACTATGCTCTAAGCTACTATATCCCTGACTCTTTATATTTGTATATATGTGTATTACAATGAGGCATTTATTATATAGGTAAAATAGGTTCCTTGCCCAACACTCTAACTAGCTATGCAAGGGATAACTTGAACATATACATCTTGCATATTGACACTTGTGCATTTATTACATTGCATGAAGTAACTAGATAAATTCCATCTAAAGTAATCTAATGTCCTAAGTATGTACATTGGAAGATATATTTACATGACCCAAATAATGTAATATACTCTATTTCTAACATTTCATAATATGGCATGATTGCATACGAATTACTTTCCATAACTATTTATAATTAAATCACAATACCATCATATGATAGAATCCACACAAAAGCCACAATACAACAATTACCCTAGGAAAAACCCTGAAGGGAAAACCTAGCCAAAGGAAGTATTTATATTTCTTATTAAATAATTTCAACTTTATACAATGGAATAGGTAATCCATAGTCTTTATTTTACTCTATCCACGAGATCATATCTCTCGTATATTCATCTAAGGAATATATCATTTAATTCCCAAATCCTACATTTTCCATATCTTAGATCAATAGTAAGACACAATTACTCTATTCTCATTGAAAGGAGCTATATATTATTTCAATCACTACAAAATCATTTCCAGAATTCTAATAAAATCCACTACAATACTTCTAAATTCTAGATTTAATACACAAACACATCATGAAGCACACCCAAAACTTAGATACTAATTACACAATATCCATGATGTAACATAAAGTAAATAATGATGTTCAAATTAAGAAAACATCCCTAAAAACACTGCTAGTCCATAACTATTACAAACTTCCTTCGCATCATAATAGAGTTTCCAGTCCTTGTAAGAAACTTGCACATGGAGTGTTAATCCTCATGCCATTTGATTATCACAATGTAAGTTGTTTGGTAACATGATGTCTTTCAATCCAAACTATTAATGTCTCTCATATCCATTGTTTCCTACACTAATGAAAATATAAATATATATGTGCAAAATAAATTTACCTTTTAAAAATTCACCATCAAATAAATTACCACATAAAACCTTCGTAAATTTGACCTTAACCACTTTTCTTCAAATTGAGAGCATGAGATGAATACCATCATCCGAATGTAAAATATACAAAAAACTACCTATTGAATATGAGTTAAAGTACATTTATTTTCACCATTCTAAGCTTAAACATACCAAGAATCCAACCTACTATTGAAATTCTATTATATAAAGTATATATAAACCGATTATTCAACTCCAAATCATTCCATTCAGCAAACATGTACCAAGGCTTAAACTCTATAAAAAGTTCTTATATGGTTAAACCTCCGTGCGGTTGACTATTCTGGTTGACTCTCATTGACTTAGTACCAAAAAAAGACATGTATTATTCATATTATGACCCTTAAGCTATCATAATATTAATAATAAAGCTAATATAATCTATTCTATTAGCATCTTAACAAAAGTGAAAAACATTAGTGAATAATATTCCTTGGCCCTCAAGTAAATCCAAAAATTATAGCCATCACAACTTTACTACCTCATACACCAACTAAAGTCACCTTTAACGTAAACCTAAACTCATAATTGGTGATATCTAAGTCTAGTTACCTTTGCAAAACATGAGTGGTTTCCCAAAGCTATACGCATGCTCTCCTATATTAACTCAAGCTATAACCACTAAGTTCTAGTTAATCCCAATATTAGAACAAAGAAGACACCAGATAAATCCATGACAAACTAGAAAATAAATTTAATTTACCTATCAATAGTACCTTCTCAACCACAATACCTACAAAACTAGTGATTTCACTCCAAATTTTCCTTCATGATGGTGCTTTCTTCAATTGTAATTCTAGAAAATCCCTCATGGATTTGTTTGAGGCATAATACCTAGCATGATATTCTATGTGGAAGTCCTTGGGTGTGAAATTTGGGGCATATCCTATAGAAAATATAGCCACAAAATATTTTGGGCTAAGGGTGAAGAGGCATTTACCTATTTTCTTTGGATGATTTTTTTCTTTGGGTCATAATATTTTATGCTTACATAAAATAGCTCAATAAATGGATGTACCAAGTTGCAGACATAAAAGGAGAGCAAGGAATGGAAAGTGAAATTCAAGGGACTATATGGATTAATAATTGTTCTAGCTCTTTCTTCAACGTCTGTCCTCAGCCTCGTCACTTCTTTGACTATGACTACTATATCCAAAATCCTTACATCTCTATCATGAAAGGGATGCTCTTATCATCCTCATCATGCACTGTAGCTTTGATGGTCGAAGATGAAGCTACCATTACAATAATTTTACTCGTACACGATGGTGGTCAATAGGAATTTTTGAGAGTGCTTTGATGAAAATAAAAATTTTGTGAGAGAGTAATTCTATAGTAAAATTCTAGAATAAATGGGATTTGTTAAGGTTTATCAGCTATAAATATTGTTTACACATAAACAAGAACAACATGTAGTAACTCAAGTAGTTGGCCTCTCATGTTGTCAAATCAATACGGATGTCGTATCTATTATAACTTGTGTTCCACCTTTTGTCAATGAATAATTATAGGAACTACATCTATGGTGTCATGCTTTCCTTTGTCCCTTGAAATTCAAAACTTACTTTCTTTCTTATTATGTAGCCACAATTTTTGGACACGTTCAGACCGTTAGGACCACTTAGAAGACTAGTCATCGTGGAACCACGTCTACTTGTCATTCTTGGATATTTTTGTTGACTACAACTATGGTAATGAGACATGTCATAAAATCATGATATTTTTATTTCCTTTTGCTTGTAACCTTAAGATATTTCATGGAGCCATGACATATTGAAAAATAAAACTTAAAATTTACATATAATACATAAAGTACAATAGGTAGGGGAACCTTTTAATAAAAATATAATTTCAGATGGAAACCATTGGCAAGGATAGGTTGGATTCCCTTTTCATATTGAAGCTAAAAAAAATTATGCTATTTTTCTACGATTATCTCGAATGGACCTTCCCAAAAGGAGTTAAACTTTTGGTGATTTTCTAGTCTTGCTTTATTTTCGCTCCACATTAAGACCAGGTCTTTAGATTTGAATTTCCTAAAGGTAAACTTATTTTCAAACCATTATTTGGTATTTCCTAGGTGTTTATGGCAATGTATATAAGCCTAATCTATTTTTTATTCCAATTGTAATAGCTACATTAGTATGTTTCCTACTAGGTCGCTATCTCCTGTTTGGTTTTGTTCAAGCAATCGTAAATCCAGTATCTCCATATGTAAGGGGAGGATGGCTTATTTTACATAAAATATATCATAAGGGGATGTGTTGATATTTTCTTTATGGTGATCCTATCAGCCCATATTTCTTGACTAATCAAGGAATGCCAACTCCTTTTGTTGTATTTTTGGTTTCTTTTCAATATCCTTAGTAATTTCTTGTTTATTGACTTTTCTAGACCATTTCCTTGTGGGTAATATTTGGAAGAAGTCTTTAGGTATATCCCATACTTTCAAGCCAAATAAATCATATTTTCTCCAATGAAGTATGAGTCATTGTCATTGACCAATGCATCAGGTATGTCGAACCTTGTAATTAAACTTTCAATAAATTCAATTACCACTTCTTGATCATCTTTCCTTATAGGTATTGCTTCTATCCATATGGTGAAGTAGTCTACTGCTATTAAAATATACTTATATCCAACTAATGAATTTGGCTCTATTACTCCTATGAAGTCTAAACCCCATTGCTAAAAATATTGTTCTACTTGGATAGACTTGAAAGTACTTGGATAGACTTGAGAGGTAAGAAAGTGTTCTTGTTTCTCCCTATGTACCTCTGACATTCATCACATGCTCTTGTGATTTTTAAAGCATCGAAGAATATTTTAGGCTAGTAACAACATATCTTGAGTATTTTCAATGCGGTAGTCCTCCCTAAATAGTGTCCCCTTCATAAACCTCTATGAAATTCTTCTAGGATACTTTGCTTTTCTTCATCTCTAATGCATCTCAAAAGGATACCATCCAATTTTTTCCTATACATACCTTGAAGTAGTAGGACATATTTTAGGGCTTTTAGCCTAAACCTTCTTCTTTGTGAAGCATTTAAATTTGTTGGGAATTTTCTTGTTAGAAAGTATTTAGTGAATTCATCAATCCAATTTGAATTTTCATCTAACTACTTGATCTTTGGGACTGGTTCTAGAGCTTGGAAAGCCACATAGTCTATTCTAGCCCTTCTTGACAATTCTTGGTACAACTCTCTACCCCTTACTAACTTTGTGGGGTGGATTTCCAAATCATATTCCTAGATTTTTGACACCCATAAAGCTCTCTTTTCACCAATATCTCCATGGATTATGAATTTTTTGACATCGGGATGCATTATGTACATCGTAGTCTTTCTTTGGGATACAAAATTATTAAAAAAATTTAAGGACTTCATGATAGTGTAAACTTGTTTCTCAATGAAGTTATATATTTATTCATGTTCTTGCATAGTTTGTCTTAGGAAAGTGATGGGTCTTTCTTCCTTGTCTTCTCCCTTTTGGGTGAAAACTACAGCATAACTTTCTTTTTCACCAATTGCATACAAGATAAAATATCTTGAGTAATCTGGGTTGATGAGCATAGGTTCTTGGGAGATAGATTATTTAATCCTTTTGAAAACCTATTTCCTTGGGTCTATCCACCTAAATCCAAAATTACTTTTAAGTATTTTAGTCATGGGATTTATTATCTATGCGAAATCCATAATGAATTTTTTCTTGAAGTTGATTTACCCAAAGAAATATTGTAAAAATTTATTTTTCAAAGGTAAAGGGAGGTTTAAGAGATATATTACTCTTTTTTGGATAAATTTCCAGCCCCTTCTTAGAAATGATATGTTCCAATAGTGTTTCTTCTTCAACAACAAAGATCGATTTCTTTGGGTTTAAGGAAATACCAAATGCTCTACATATTTCAAAAACCATCCAAAGGTACCCAATGTGATATTATTTTCTATGGGAGAATACTATCATGTCATATAGGTAAATTATGATTAATTTATTGACTAGTTCCTTGAATTCTAAGTCCATTGCTCTCTCGAAGGTGGCACCAGTGTTATAAAAACCAAAGGGTATTTGCTGGTATGCAAATGTTCCCCATTTGGTGGTGAATGCAGTATTGTGTTGGTCTTCAAATTTGATCCAGACTTGATTGTCACCAAATAGTCCATATAATAGTGATACCTTCCTTGCCCCTATGATAGTATGTAATATCTAATCTATTTTAGGAAAGAGGTAATGTTCCTTTAGCGAGGTATTGTTCAGGTTTCTAAATTTTACATAGAATCTAATGTCACCATTTTTTTTTCTAACTGGTACAATATTGGAAACCCATGTTGAGTGCTTGATAGGGTACATTATCTTGGAATTGAGTAGTTTTAAAAATTCAAGTTTCAATAGTGCCTCTATCTTGGGTTTGACAGGGCATTGTTTTTTTTGGAAGGTTTTTGATCCCGAATTTATCTCAATAGTATGTTGTATTGTTTCTTTACTATATACTTTAAGATCACCATACATCTAGGCCACAATATCATTGAAATCTTAAAATAATACCTAAAACTAGTTGGCTTCCTTTTTAGAACATTGAACTCCTACTTTGAGCACTTTCCCCTATCCTATCTACATCTCTCTGTAATTTTATTTGTCAATTTTTATCTTGTGATCTGATTGTCGATTGTTGTTATCAAATAAACTTTCAAGAGTGATTAGGCCTTTGGGTATATGATTATTATTAATTTGGATCAACCCATCATATTATTCATATTCTAGGGCTCTATCACTCAAAAAATTCATCTTATGTATCAATAAGTCTAATATTTGTTCATCATTTTTGAAAATTTGCTAGAAGATGTCTTTATTTGGGATCGAAGATCTATAAATTAGCCTTACTATTTTTTAATTTTGTATAATATTGGCTATGGGGAAATAGTTGGATCCCATGGATGCTATTAGATTAGCATGAGTGTTGAATTCTCTAGGAATAGACGTAATACTTAATGCTTCAAAGCCTCAAATAGATCTCATACTTGTTTTGATAAGCCTTCAAGTA
This sequence comes from Wollemia nobilis, assembly GCA_028583015.1. Classification (NCBI taxonomy): domain Eukaryota; kingdom Viridiplantae; phylum Streptophyta; class Pinopsida; order Araucariales; family Araucariaceae; genus Wollemia; species Wollemia nobilis. The sequence goes on from JAQPPZ010001844.1 coordinate 6,245,064, forward strand.
ATGTTGCTTGTTGACGCACTTCTCCATGACTTGGTTTATGACCATCTCTAAGTCTCCATATATTTGTAGTTGTTTGACCCCCAACTTTTTAGCTTTTTTCAAGCTTAAACATAGTGCTCCATGTCAATCTATATGATAAGACCTTCTCATTCCCTATTGGTGAGATCGGTACTATATCTTCCCTAGCTCCATTTTTGCATCTAGCACCATCAAATAAGAGTTTCCAAATATGATTGGTGATAGGATCTTATTTTGTTAATGAATGAGTCTCAAGGATCTCAGGTTTAGTAATTGAGTAAGTTCCTATCCCTATTTTGATCATGGTGTTAAATTCCTTCAAGGAGAATTGGTCTTTAGTTTTTATTTCTTTGAGAACTTCATCCATCAAATGTATTTTCCTTATTTCTTTAACAATCAATGATACATTATTTGTATGTGTATTACCTTCTTCTATATTATCATTGTGAAAAGAGGAAGGTTTATCATTAAAAATATTAATCATCCTTCCCTTGTATGGGATTTCTATATTGAGTAGTCCAGTGAGAGATATCCTCTCAATTTAGTTGTGAATTCCCTTGAAAGACACATTCAAAAATAAGGTTCTAGGTCAATTACCACTACTTATTGTATGACTGTAATCTAGGGTATTATGTTCAATACTATGGGTATGTCTTTGATTACTCCCATAGTTTTTACTGGGATGCCACATAATTTTAGCACTCCTAGGTTGCTCTTGGTATATTCCATCCCCATGATGTCACACGACTTTAGGAATAACTGTGCTTGCTACACCTGAGTCTATCATATAGTTGTGTACTACCCATCACCCCATTTGTAAAAACAAATAAAAATGAGGACTATTTTTCCCTGAGGTTAGAATTGGATTACCTTGGGCTATATTAAACTAAGGGTAAGCTTTGGTTTTATTTTTATTGTTGAGAGATTCTTGCAAAAAATCAATCTATCCCGGGAGTAGCAATGCATCCTACATGCTTACTTTTGAAGGAGTCAATTTTCAATTATTCGACTATGCTAAAATCATATACATTAGTTTGTTTATTATTTTCCATTATAGGTGGATCATACATATTTTTTTACCCTTGATTTACCTCTATTCTTTATCTTTTGGTCAAGTAAGGGTATCTCAATTTATCCCTTGTCTATTCTTGAGTCTCAATTTTTCTAGTGATGCATCACTTTTGTTCATTTCTACCCTCTGCTTTTGAACATGATTTAGGGGTATAGCCTCCTGGATGGTCCCATTTTTTACCTAAATTTTTGCTATTGAGGGCACTTTCATGGGAATTGAGATCCTTAGAATCAATTTGAAGGGGCTTTTTACCTAACCTGGTTAGGACTGCAACTTGTTCCACTGATGGCATTATAAAATTATGGTTGCTCTCCATAATTATATTAATTTGTCCTTTGTGAGCTCTCTCTAATTTATCAATAGCTATTATTTTTACATGATTTTGGTGAACCATGGACAAGCTTTCCCCATGAGTATCATTACATGTAGAGCACCAATAATCGAATTCAACAATAGATGTATGTTGGACATTTTGATCTCATTTAGTTGTCATTGATGTAAAGGTGAAAAGTTGTCATTGATGCCAAAGTAAACATATGAATACATCATTAATAACATGGATAACACCATCAATAGCACCAGGAAAAATACGAAGAGTTGAAGAAAAAGTTGGAAAAATAATGTTTTATGAGGGTTTATGGTAAACTCGTGGTGGAAGATTAATGGTTTTATTAAAATAATTATGAGGATATAAAAGTCTTCTCACACATTGAGATGGCAGTTAATATTTTAAAATACCCATGGTGTTAGAATAATTTATAAATTAAAGGTTTAAGTTTAAACCCAAGGAAGGCTTTAATCTCCTTAAATTTAAAGTTTATAAATATAATTTATAAAATTTAAATTCCTTAGAATTTAAATAATTTATAAATTATAAAAGGTTTCAAAATGCACCAACGTCATAAAATAAAATGGAGCATCGATGTCTAAGGAATAAGGTGAAATCGTGTATAAATAATATGCCATGAGGCATTCAAAAACATCCTTCTTCAAATAAATTTTTTATGCGACCAAGCTAAAGGAATTTGTGCAAATAGTTGAACTTCGAGGAATAAGACAAAGAGTTTATTTTTCTTATTAGTACATCTAGAAGACAAAATGTGTAAGTGCATGGTGTAACCCACATTGGATATGGTGGTCCAATGGTACAACTCATTGTGTGAGAGTGTTGGAGTGGAAGGAGTCCACGATCGATTCGCATGGATGATTGGCGTGTTCGATTTAAGCGCCAAGGAAAAATTTTTGTTTGCATTCGATTTGAGCACCAAGAGTGGTAGAAGGAGCATGAGGTTCTTGTGGAGTATTAAGCATGCATCTAGTGCATGTGGTGGTAAGGTCTGTGACTAGAGTGCTCATGGAGGTAGAGATTGTGGTTTCGAATCCCACTAGTGGCAAAGATAATTTTTGATTAAATTTTATCTTGCCTAAAGTTTTTCTTAAGGGGTCATTTGGAGTTATAAGGGTTTGTGAAGAATTTTTTTTAATTGATTTGTGTTTTGAGTTATAAGGGTTTGTGAAAAATTATGTTAGGTGTAAATGATTTATGCTATTTGGAGTTATAAGAGGTTGTGAAGAATTGTTGTATTGGAAATTGATTTGTGCTATTTGGAGTTTAAAGGTTTTTGAAATATTATTTTATTGAGAAGTTATTTATGTTATTGAGGTTTTTAAAGAAAGAGGATTTGATTTATGCCAAATTTCTCCTTGCCATTAAAATTTATTGAAGAGGTTTTGATTTATTTTTGTGGATGTTGAATTTATGTTAGTTGGGAACTTATAAGGTGTTATTGGATAAATATTTTATGTATTTTGATGGTTTTTTTTGAAAGGTGGAGTGATAAGGTGTAATTTAGTATTTACATTATATTGTGAGAAATATTTATCTTCTCACCTCTTTGAGCTTGGAATAGAAGTGTTTGTGGTTGTGACATATTTATGAGATCCCTTCATCTTCAATAAAAAGGTATGAGCACATTCTTACATAGTTGATTTGATTGATTGGTTTTCTAGAAAATAAGTTTGGAGTGAAAAGGACTTGATTAAGGTTTCCTATTGAGTATGTTGAGTTAATGCTTCAAGATTTTTCTGGAATAAAGAGTTGTTGTGAAGATTGTTTTATAAGCATTGTTATTGAAGTGAGTTGTTGTGCAAAGAACTTGAACTAGGGTTTGAAAATAACATGAGTATCATTGTTATGTTATATTTGTTGTTGAGCATTGTTGAAATTTTTTTTAGTTGGTGTATATATGCTTGGACTAGGGTTTGTGAGTAAGGGGTGTTTCATTGAGTGATTGGTTGAGTAGAGTTGATTAAGCCTAGTCAAGTGCATGTGTGAAGTGATTGTTCAAGTTCTATAAAATAAACTATTCTAAATTCTGATTTGAATTGAGAAAGTGATTGAGCATTGAGTGTAGAACATATTAAGTCTCTAAAAATTCTCTTTATGTTTCTATAAGATTTGGACAAGTTATGTGTGGACTTGCTTGAGCAAGTTTTGTATGGACTTGTTGAGAAGATTTGAGCAAGTTCTATGTGGAATTTTTGAGCATATTTGAGCAAGTTCTGTGTGGACTTTTTGAGTAAAATTGAGCAAGTTCTAAGTGGACTTTTTGAGCATATTTGAGAAAGTTTTGTGTGGACTTGTTAAGCAGATTTAAGCAAGTTCTGTGTGGACTTGTTGAGTATATTTGATCAAGTTATGAGTGAACTTGTTGAGTAGATTTGAGCAAGTTCTGTGTGGACTTGTTGAGAAGGATTGAGCAAGTTCTGTGTGGACTTGTTGATTATATTGACCAAGTTCTAGAGAGGACTTGTAGAGAATATTTGAACAAGTTATAAAGAGGACTTGTGGATAAATTAGTGTGAGATTTTGAGAAAGATTACAAGGTATAGTTGAGACAAGTATTTGAGAATACTTGATAGCAAATTTGATTTATTTGTTCAAACCTTGAGTTAATATTTAGGGAAAATCTAGTAGAGTTGATACAAGCCTTGAGTTAAGGCTTGAAGATAGATATCAAGGATAGATTTGTGCTAGATCGAAGGATTGTGTTTAGTGTAGATTTGAGATAGATATTTTGAGGTGATAGATAAGAGAGGACAATAGTTTCAAGTGGATAGAAATTCATTAGATAGGGCAGTGATGATAGGTGTTCTTAGTGGGGGAAATAGTCTTCAGTGGAGAGATATCCACAAGCCAGTGTAGTGGAGGTAGTAGTATTCTAGAGGATCACCAGCCAAAGTAGAGGAGAATGAGTTCTCCTATGTATAGAGATCCACAAACTTGATTTAGGGGATCAACATATCATTTGTATAGAGGTCCATAAACATTTTAGGTAAAGGATTCCAAAGATATTATTTGAGAAAAATTTATAAGAAATATTTTCTCCGTGGAGGTAGCCATCTTTGGGTGAATCACATTAAATTTGTTTCTCTATTGTGTGTGATGATTTATGTATTAATTTGATTACTATTGTCTATATTTCTATCTATAAATTGCATAATATTGATTTGGAAAGAAAAGTAAAAAGTGGTCTTATATTGTTCACCCCCCCTCTCAGTATAAGCTTGTGTTCTTAAATTGATATTAGAGCTTATTCCTTAAGAAGAGTTTAACATATTGAAGGAAAATCTAACAAGAACACAATGGATCCTAATGAGGTGTCCTCAAATAATTCAGCACCAGTATTTGATGGAAGTGACTATATATATTGAATTATTATGATGAAGATCTCCCTAATGGCACTTGGCAATGAATTTTGGGAAGCAGTGAAATTTTGATACGATCCCTTAGTCAATCCACATACATATAAGGAACGTAAGCTTCTAAAATACTATAATTCAAAAGCAATGAATGCACTTATGAGAGTTTTACGTAGAATAGAGTCTATGAAATTCATGCATTGTCAAACTACAAAATAAATGGATAAATTGCAAAATATATATGAAGGAGATAAGAGTGTCAAGAAAGCAAAAATTAAAAATCTCAAAGGATAATTTCAAACATTTAGAATTAACGATGAGGAAAATATTAATGCTTATCTACTTTGAATATATGATGTTGTTAATGATATGAAAGGACTTGGAATGAAGATTGATGAATTTGATGTTTGTGATAAATTACTAAGATCTCTTCCAAAAAAAATTAGTGAACAAGTTTTTGCTATAGAAGTGTCAATGGATGGTGATACTTTGACAAGAGATAAATTGCTTGGTATGCTCAAATTATTTGAGATAAGAACAAAAGATCCTATTCCCAAAAAGGAAGCATCATTCAAAGCAATCAAAAAGACAAAGGATAAGAAGTCAGAATCAAGCAATGAGTCATCCAATGATGAAGAATATAACTATGGTAAAAGATGTAAGGACTATATAAGATTCAAAGATCTAAGATCTATTAAGTGTTTCATTTATGGAAAGTATGGACATTTTGCAACAGATTGTCAAAAATCCAAGAACAACAATGGTGAAGAAAAATAGGATTATAGAAACAGAAAATTAGAAAGATACAAGCACCAGAAGAAAAGTAAGGATGGGCAAAGCAGATAAGAAAATAAGTTCTTTCAAAGACAAAAGAGAAGCTACTATGCGAATAAGGCAAGTGTTCAAGTGATAGTGATGCTAGTTTTTTAGATAATGATAGAGATGAATTCCTATTTATGTTTGAATAAAAAAAACTTGTTAAGAAAAGGACTCCAATCATTCTCAATTGTTTTAGATGTTGTAACTTTGGACATCTTGAAGATATTTGTACGAGGGATGGTTATAGTTTTAGTGATTATGAATATGAATATACACTTGAAGGACCAAATGCAAATCTTCTAATGGTATTAGAATATGAAAAAGGTGATCCCATAGAAGACAAGTCAAAAGAAAATAAATAAGCGAACAAAGGTAAAAAAATAGAGGAATATTTAGAGAAGGATGGATATGATCTCAAGGGAGAACTTATATATGCTCTTGAAATAGTAAAGAAGGTAAGAAAGCAAAACTCTAAACTTGAGTTTCAGTTTCAAGAATGTGATTAAGAGAGAATATTGCTTATAGAGGATTTAGAAAAATCAAAGGCTAAGGCAAAAAAGTTCCAAGATAAGTTAGAATCAAAGATCTTAGAATGTGATAAGTTAGCACAACAAGTGGCACTACTAAGAGAATATTTTGAGGACTCCAATATCAATATGAAAGGGTTCAAAAATAGCTCAAATAACTTGGATAATTTCATCAAGACACAAAAGACTACATCAAGAAAATAGGTCTTGGATTTGAACAGGTTCAAAAGAAATGGGAAGGAGAATCAACCTCAAGTTTTGGAGGAGAAGAAACTTCAAATGAAAATACTTTAGAAAATGATAGTGTAAAATAAAGTGAGACATCTGAGGATGAGCTGGAAAATAAAGAGTTCAACAAAAATAGGAAAAATGCACAAAGAAGATACAGATTGAACAATAATTAGAATAGATCAAGAGAGACTAAGAGACCAATGAGGTCAAGACAAGGAGGCTTCAATGGAATATGTTTTTCATGTCACAGGTTTGAACACATGGATTCACAATGCAGGATACATGAAAGACAAGAATATGGGAACAACCAACATTTCCATGGATATTGCTACTCATGTAATCAATTTGGCCACAAGGCAATGAATTATAGGGTTCATGATAGAATATGACATGGCTTCACTAGGAGAAATTCTAATACATTTGCACCTCCAAGGAATAATAATATTAAGTGTTATAAGTGCAATAATGATGGTCACATAGCAAAGTGGTGTAGAGTAGATATTGATGAGCATAAAAAATGCTCATATTTTGTATATATTTTCTTGATTATTATGCGTCTGTCTAATAAATATTGCATATGTTTATGAATGATTATATAATTATTTTATGAAATTATGCATGTTATCTAATTTGTGTGTTTTCAACATGTTTTTGTGGAATTTTAGTTGATTTATTCAGATTTGGATCATTCAAGGTCTTTTCATGGACCTGGCACTTTGTTTCTTTTAGAATCAATGCAGAGAAGGTAGGTGCATTCCTCTTCCAGGAAGGTGCCAAGCATAAGTAGGCACCTTCCTCTTCTAGGAATGTGCCAAGTGTAAGTAGACGCCTTCATTTTCCAGAAAGGCACCAAGGAAATACAAGCACCTTCCTCTCTCAGGAAGATGCAAATAGAAGGCCAGCGCCTTCCTCTTCCAGGAAGGCACCAAAGGAAAATAAGAGCCTTCCTATCATAGGAAGGCACCAATAGAAGATAAGTGTCTTCCTCTTCTAGGAAGGCACCAATGGCAGTAAGGCACATTTCACATAAAGAAGATGCCTCATAGGGAATGTGCCCTTGTTCTTTGCCCGTTGACCAGACAAGCATGATGTGGACAACAGAGACTAGTGCAGTTCCAACTCTACATCATGTAGAGTTAAATTGGGGATCACATCGACATATGAGAATATCCTACCAATGCTAGGTGAAGCACAAACCAATCAGTGAACATGCCACCATTAGAAATGAATGCCAGTTTTAGCATACGTCAATCACATTTACCAGACTATCTTAGTTTAATCTGGAATGAATCTACTGTTATAACTTCTTTGTAATAGAAGATCTACAAGTGTGCTATATAAACACATGTAGACCTCTCTAAGGATATATAGAATATTTTGATAGTAAATGTAGAGAGATATACAGAAGAAGAATTGTAATACTTTGATAATTCTAATACAGTTCTAAGAGTTTCTAAGTGTGTGTTCAGTTGGGAGGAAGCTATTGGAACCTGGGCCCACTCCAATCCAGTATTTCTTCCCCTATTTTTTCTATGTTTTCTAGATTATTTTACCACTTTTATAAGATTATTTATCACATTATTATTTCTAGTATTGCAATAGGTTTATTTCCAGGAATGCATGAATATTTCCTTTCTGTAGATTTAATTTTTTTTACATTAATTATTGAGGAGTGTATGAATGATTGATGATCGTTGAAACACCCACCAATAGTAGAACTAGTGGACTCATCTCAAGTGGTATTGTAAGAAATCTTGTTCAAGAGCCTCCGCAAGTTTATAAAGCTCCTTGGGTTGATAAATTAAATGCACGGGCATGTGAAAAAAGTAGGAAATAAGTTAACCTTTTTTGGCCCGCAACATTTTGGCACCGTTATCGGGGAAGCATCTCAACTAGATTATTTAAAATACCTAGAAACCTTACATATAACCTTGTATGAGTTATTCAATAAGAAGAGGACCTGATTTTCATTTTATAAAAACCAATCCACCAAAACTTGAGTTAACTAACCATTCTAAATTTGAATTAGACTCCCCTGACCCACCTCCAGCAATACATTGGAGTGATGATACACACTTTGTGAAAAGTGCCTCCTCATCCCATCAACTTAGGGAAGAATGAATCATCATAAATCCCCTATTTAATAGGACATCCTTAGAGGAAGCCTTGTTGTGGAAAGTTGTAGAAGATTAGATGATAACACCATACAACCTTAGAGCCTTGACTCAAAAAGTCTTAAACGATTGTAAGGCCATAAATACTACATTAGAGACTGTATTTCCTAAAAAAATAGCTGACAATGAAGAAGTTTCATCTGGATTTAGTTTCCCAATTGATGGAGTAGAAGATACCAAAATGAAAAGCATATCCCCTGCTCACCTTTTGACCTTTAGAGGATACCCAAATGAGGACCCTGACCTACTTTTATTTAAGTTTGATGTCTTATGTAGGTCTGTGGACTACAAATCTGATACATAGAATCTGAAAATATTTCCTTCCACATTTGATGATGTAGCTCTACGATGGTTCATAGATCTGGGAGACAAACACATTGCCACTTGGGATCAAATGAAGAAGCTCTTTTTAGAGCAATACCAATATTTTAGGAGAGCAAGATACTCCAGAGAAGAGGTCCTAAGCATGATGTAGAAAGAATATGAGTCTCTCGAGGAATACTGGGAGAGATTCAACTTCAATCTTCAACAATCTCCTCACATGAAAATATCTGATAAGTTCCTCAAAAGCATCTTTTTGAGAGGACTTACCAATGAATCACTAGAGGCTCTTAACATGATTTTTGGAGGTTATGTCTATCAACATGCTATGGAATACATATGACAACTATGCCAGAACTACTCAAGAAGCAGAGGCAATACCACTTCTAGAACCACGAAAGTGATCGCTTCAGTCACAAAGATAGAAATAGGTAACATGCTAGAAGATTTAAAGAGTGAAATACTCTCATATCTAGCATTGCAGATGGATATGCTACTGTTAGTGAAAAAGAAGCAAGAAAACAAAGTAGTATTGGCTTATTTATTTCCAAAATACAAAGGGAAGTATGCAAAGAATGCATGCCCTAAGAACAAATTTAGAGTATGTGCAATTTGTAGGCTAAACCATAAAAATTGATTGTGCCCACAATTGCCTAGTAATCAGGAGGATGCTTAAAGCACAGATGCCTATTTCATAGGCAATCAAAATAGTTGGCCATAACCCCCTTACGGGGGAATATGCCAACTGGAATGTCGTCAAATGGGGAAGGACCATACATGTTCCCATGCCCACCTCAACCACCTAACATAGGGTGGTGGGGGCCATCACCCTAGTCCAATGCACCCAAAGCAGCATTCCCGAACCAGCATCCATGGATGCCATATCCATATCCTAGGCAGTAGTAGAGAAGCCATACTATGTGGAATTAGGATCCACAGAATGTAGCACCGACTTACTCCCAACATAATTTACTTGTGTTTCCAATAGTGATACCTACGTAGCTACCCGCACAACCGATGACAAATCCTAATAATAGGGTGAACCATCCAGTATACAACATGGAGAGTGAGATGTATCTGATGTACCATATTTAGCTTATGTCTGGTAGATAGCTAGGAGTAGGAATGTCTCCACTAGTAGAAGAGGAGGAAGAGGTAGGAGAAACACCTCTTGTAGAAGAGGTGATAGAAGAAATTCCTGAGAGAGCAAAGGCTCCATTTTCCAATCAGATGCAATAATAGAGGAAAGTAATGTAGTCAGAGTTTGATATATTGTCTAGATTGAAGAACCTCACCGTGACAATTCCATTATTTCAAGCCATCTGAGATGTTTCGATATATACCAAGGCGATAAGAGAGATATGTCTAAGGAAGCTAGGATGAAGATTAACCCAAAATATCAATGTCATGGGTAAACTAGCAGATTTGATGATGGGAAAAATGTGAAATCCTAAGTATGCAGACCCGGGAAGCCTAGTATTGATTATAAAAATCGATATATATTCCCTATCCAATACGTTGGTCGATCTCAGAGCAGCCATCAACGTAATGCCTTAGGAGACCATATAGAGGCTATATCTCATGAACCTGAAACCCACTATGACAGTGTTGCAGTTGGCCAATCAATTAACCGTACCACCAGAAGGAATTTTGGAAGACATAATAATGATAGTTAGTGCATGGGAATACCCAACTGAATTTTTAGTCTTGCAATCTAAAACTAGGTTGGGCAGTTACCCACCCATCTTAGTAAGGCCATGGATGGCAATAGCTGATGCTTACATCAGCTATCAGGATGGGTTGATGACCATATCTGATGGACAAAATGTTAAAATTTTTACTATTTCACCCCCAGCACAGTCCATCAACTCGTTAGGAGAACCCATGTTGACCGAGCATAAAAATCCTAAGCTATCCATGATTCAACTGGTGATGACATTAGATGAGTTGGCATAAGAATATGAAGATGGTACTATTATGGAGTTCCTCCATGGGGAGTCCTCCATCTCCACACATGGATCGTCATTGGTTGGTGCCCAAGATCACCATGTTCAGCAGATACACGTTGGGCCAAGAAGAACATTGAATTTCAGTAGTGGGTTGACTCCTATACAATTGATGAAAGTAGAAGAGCTCATGGTTAGAAACCAATAGGAATTTGCATGGGATTACTTAGAGATGAAGGGTATCAGCATAGAGATCTATACCCATCATATATACCTCGATGATCAAGCAACTCCAAGCAGGAAACCATAGAGAAGAATGAATCTGGCAATGGAAGACATTGTCAAGGAAGAACTATAAAAACTCTTGACTACCAAATTCATATATCCAATTTTTGAAAGTGAGTGGGTATCATCATTAGTGGTAGTCCCTAAAAATAATGAGAAGTGGTGAATCTATGTGGACTACAGAGCGTTAAAAAAAATGACCAAGAAGGACCACTTCTTGCTCTTGTTCATTGATCAAGTCTTGGATACACTCTTTGGGATAAAGTATTTATCCTTCCTAGATGGATTCAGTGGATACAATCAGATCCAGATAGGATAAGAGGATTAGTATAAGACAACATTTACCTACCCATGGGGAACGTTTACCTATCAGGTATTACCTTTTATATTATGCAACGCACCTACCACCTTTCAAAGGGTGGTTCTTAGCATATTTTTAGACATGATGGGATATGTGGTCAAAGTATACATGGATGACTTATCTGTATATGGAGAAACCTTTGATGAAGCAATGAAAAACTTGGAAAGAGTGCTCGAAAGAAGCAAGGAAAACAATTTGTCCTTGAGCAATGGGAAATGTTTTATGATGATGTAAGAAGGCATTGTACTAGGACACAACCTCTTCGCAGAAGGAATAAAAGTTGATAAAAGAAAAATTGAGGTCATCAGAGACCTACCCAACCCCAGAATGTAGAGAGAGATGAGGAGTTTTCTTGGATCATCCAGATACTATCGGTGATTTATCGTTGAATTCAGTAAAATTGTAAAACCACTACACACTCTATTATCTAAATATGTAGAGTTCAATTGGACGGAAGACTGTGAAGAAGCATTTCAGTTGCTTAAAGAGAAACTGGTATCTACACCAATTTTAAGAGGACCAAATTGGGCCATACCATTCCATATCTACTATGATGCATCCAATAATGTGATTAGAGTAGTCCTCGGATAGAAGGATGGCGAAGAATTTTATGCCATCTACTATGTCAGTAAAAACTTTGCAGGAGTTGAGCTCAACTACATGGTGAAAGAGAAGGATTTCCTTGCAGTTGTGCATGCCATAAAAAATTCTACCATTATATCACTAGGTATAAGGTATTTTTCCACACGGACCATGCATCTATCAGATACTTGATGAGCAAGCTAGCCATTGGTAGAAGAATTATTAGGTGGCTCTTGTTACTATAGGAATTTGACATCACAATAGTCGACAAACTAGGAAAAGACAATGTTGTAGTAGATTTTCTATCCAGATTAATACTGGAAGACCATACAGTAGTGGAAGACCAATTTTCAGATGAAAATTTGTTCACCATTAGTGAGCAAATCTCGTGGTACATAGATATAGCCAATTAATTGGCCATCGGAAGAACCTCACCTACTCTTTCTTTTTGAGAAAAGTAGGCGGTCATAGAGAAAAGTGTATCATTCCTATGGATTGATGGCCTCCTATTAAAAATAGGATGTGACTAGATTATAAGGAGATGCATAGTAGAATAGGAGTTCTCAGAAGTACTCAAAGCATCTCATGATGAACCATGCAAAGGACACTTTATAGGGAAATGAACTGCCTACAAAATCCTACAGGCTGGGTAATTTTTGCCCACTCTATTCAAGGATGTGGCTGCATATGCCAGCAAGTGTGATGAATGCCAAAGAATGGGTAGATCAACCCATCAAGATGAAATGCCCCTCCAACCTCAGGTACACCTAGAACCCTTAGATAAGTGGGGCATGGACTTCGTGGGACCAATTAATCCACCTTCAAAAGGGAGGAGGTTTATTTTGGTCTATACAGATTATGTCACCAAATGGGTTAAATTTTAAGTGTTGAGAGATTCAAAAGAAATAACAGTCTCTGATTTCTTATTTGCCCATATTTTTACATGATTTGGGGTCCCTAGAGAGATAACAATAGACCAAGGGCCTTAATTTACCTCCAATTTGATCAAGGAGCTGATGGAGCAATACAAATTTTGACACAATAAAACTACACCCTACCATCCATAGGAAAATGGGCAAGTGGAAGTGATGAACAGAGAAATAGAGAACATCCTAACAAAGACCGTGCAACAACATAGAAAATATTGGGCTACATGGTTTCTGAAGGCAGTCTGGGCATATAATACCATGTGGAAATCCACCAAAAGCTTCACACCCTTCCAACTGGTCTATGGGAAGAGTGCGATGATGCCCATTGAATTTGAAATAAAGACATTGAGGATGGCTTCAAAATTGAACTTGATCTTGGATGATGCTAAAAAATAAAGGATTCGACAGCTAGATCAATTGGACAAAATCTGAATGGATGCTTTGCAGAGAACAAAAATCATACAAAAGCAAAGAAAGTGGTGGCATGATCGCCACATTAAATTGAAGTAGTTCCAAGAAGGAGAATGGGTGTTGTTGTATGATTCTCGATTCTAGGAAATAAAAGGTAAATTAATGCAAATATGGATGGGACCATATGAGGTGGTAGATCTCATCAAGAATGAGGCAGTGCGTGTTAGAACAATTGATAGTAGCAACACTGTGTTAACAGTCAATGGCCACCAACTGTGCCCCTATAACAAATCCAAAACCTTACAAGTGGAATCCAGAATAGACGTGGGGGAGACCCCATATTTTTAGATCCAACCAAACTCTTAATAGGTGAAATGGTGGGCATGGAGGTGCTCACCAAAATCAGTTAATTTAGTTTTTTCTTACGATGTGTTTTGTAGGGACGACACTCGCATGCAAGCTATAGGTATCCTAATATAGGGCCTAAAAGGCACGGAATGCATCTAACTACCTTTATTTTTCTTTCTTTTCATTTGCTTTTTGTAGTTGGAAGACCTGATAGCATGAGGAATAGGTATCTGGGAAACCAAGCCTAATTTGGATTAGCATTCCGACACAGGTGAAGAACATGGACTTATACTGAGAGGGGGGGTGAACAGTATAAGACTTAACCAATTAATAATTTTAACTTTAGATAGCAATGGCATCAACACAACATTAATCAAGATAGAAAGCATCACACATTGAAGACCCATTTTTAACGTGGTTCACCCAGAATGGCTGGGCTACGTCCACAAAAATTTTCTCTAAAAGTTATCTCAAAGTTCTTTGGGAATCCTTCCCAATTACAATGTTTATGAGCCTCGGCCCAAAGGAGATACCTTCCCCCAATCAAAATTTATGAGCCTCTGCTCAAAGGAGATACCTTCCCCTCTGCTCTGGAAATGATCCCTCGGAAGATCAACCGCCTCTACCTCTTGCCAGACACGTGGAACTCCTTTCCACCGAAGACCTCCTATCCTCAATGCTTAGCCTAAGAGACCTCTCGCCTTCTATGATCACGTCCACAGTAGCTCAACAACCTGTACCAAACACAGTCAGTCGGTCTAGTACAAGTCTTCCTCTGTCTGTCGGATCTGTCCAACACTTGAACAAATCAATCCTCTGCACACAAGCCTTCTCAAAGACTTGCCAAATCTGTCCTCGGAGTTCTTCTCAAAGAACCAGTGCTCCTCTGTCCTCAAGTTCTCTGATAGAACTATCAAAACTCAGCTCACAAGTCCTCTACTAGGACCTATCCAAATCTGCTCACAAGTCCCCACCGAAACCTGTCAAAAATGTTCACAAAACATACACAACTTCTGCGCTCTTACAGCCGCACTTCGTCTTCTCTCAGTCGTCTCTTTGCACACACTCTGCACTGTCTTCGCACACTTTGCGCACTTCGACATCATCTCGCCACTTTTGCGCTATCTGTGCTCTTTTGGCTGCATCTCGCACACTTTGACGCACATTCAACGATGCATCCAACAACACATCAACTCTCCAAACAGCCCTCCTTTTATAACAAAATTTTCATGATGAAAACTTTAATCTTAGTCGGCTGTTATAACAAATGCAAACCCTAAACTTAGTCGGCTACAAACCCTAATTTTAGTCGGTTGTCATCGATCTTCGTCGGCTTCAACTCATGAAGATATTTGGTAACTCAACTGCTCGAAGACTTCATTCGATAACTGACATTGTAGCCGCTGCACTGTCATTTGTTCACTCTTCACATTTTAGCTACAAGAATTCACCCTGTATCTCGCCCTGTAAATGCCATGGAGATGTCGGTCCTCTGTCATACTTCTCATTCCAATCAGGTTCTTCTTCTTGTCTTGCACTCTTACGGCCTGTCATGAAATCGTGACATTTCTGTCTCTGTAGCTTCTTTTATTTTTGTTGCCATGACAATGCCACATGTCGCGATATCATGACACTTTCACCTCTGAACTGTTCCTTCTTTCTTTTGTCATGATATCGTGACACTTTCTGCTTTCATACTCTTCTTTTTTTCTTATGTCATGATATCGTGACACTTCTAACTCCTTCATCTTCTTTTTAGCTTTTGTCACGATATCGCGACACTTCTGCTTCCATACACTTCGTCTTAGCTTTTGTCACGATATCGTGACACTTTTGCTTCTTTAGACTTCCTTTTTGTTTTTGTCACGATATCATGACATTTTTGACTCCATACATTCTCTCTCCTCTTTGAGTCACAAAACTACGACATGTCGCGATATCGTGACACTTTTCTAACTTGCTTTCTCTCTCCTGCTTAAGTCATGAAAATGCGACATGTCGCGATATCGTGACACTTTTCCTCCTTAGCTCTTTTCTATTCTTCGAGTCATGAAAACCCGACATGTCGCGATATCGTGACACTTTTTCTCCTTAGCGCTTTTCTTTTCTTTGGGTCATGAAAACCCGACATGTCGCGATATCGTGACACTTTTTCTCCTTAGCGCTTTTCTTTTCTTCGGGTCGTGAAAACCCGACATGTCGCGATATCGTGACACTTTTTCTCTGTGAGCTCTTTCTCTCGAACCTGTCATGAAATCGTGACACTTTTTCTTCCGTACAATCCCTCTTGCAAATTGTCATGAAATCGTGACACTTTTCTTTGCGAGCTCTTTCTCTCGAACCTGTCGGCTTGGGGTTTGCAAAAGACCTTTGAAACTGTCATGTCGTAACCTTCATCAAAACAAATTATTTGACATTAAATCAAATTCCTTCAAGAGCTTCTTGACATCAATGACAACTTATACATTTGAGCAAAGGCAATGTACCCAAAGTACCCAAAATTGCCAACAATCTCCCCCTTTGTCATTGATGGCAAACCTTTACCGAAAACACTTCTCAAGAGCCAAAACTGAAACCAACTGTGCTAACAACTGAGAATCTTCCTTTGAAGTTTTGCTCCCCTGACTTGAAGCTCTCCTCTTCACTTTGAAGCTCTCCCCCTTACTCATATCTCTCCCCCTTTGTCATCAATGGCAAAGGGTCACCTTTGGGGCTCGGGACTAAGAATGAGCCTCTTAGCTTAGTCCCTCCCCCACCTCCTGATGAGGTGATTAATTCTGGGGTGGGAGTACAACTCCCAATTTCTCCCTTAGATACTCAAACGTATCTCTTGGAAGAGGTTTGGTGAAGATATCTACAATCTGCTCTTTAGTAGACACATACTCTACCTTGACTTGCTTGTCTTGCACTTTCTCCCTTAGAAAGTGATACTTGATGGAAATATGCTTTGTCCTTGAGTGCATTACCAGATTTTTGGAAATACTTATGGCACTTGTATTATCACAAAGTATGGAGATGGGTTGTTCATGCTTGACTTTGAAATCCTCCAAGGTGGTTTTCATCCATAAAACCCGTGTACACCCAGCCACTGCTGCTATGTATTCAACCTCTACTATAGATAAGGAAACTAAAGGTTGTTTCTTACTTAGCCAAGAAACCAAACTCTTTCCCAGAAAGAATGCTCCACCACTAGTGCTTTTCCTGTCATCAATATTGCCCGCCCAATCTGCATCTCGTATAAGCTGTGAGGGTGAAATCATCACCTTTGGGATACCAAAGCCCAAAGTCCATAGTGCCCTTCAGATATCTGAATATCCTCTTAACTGTTATAACATGAGAATATTTTGGAGCTGCCTGAAATCTTGCTACTAACCCAACTCCCTGCATGATATCTGGTCTGGTAGCTGTAATATATAGTAAACTGCCAATCATAGATCTGTACAACCTCTGATCTGCCGTTGGAGATTCATCATCTTTACTCATCTTGCACCCTGTAATCATTGGAGTACACATCGGTTTGCTGTCCATCATCCCAAATTTCTTCAACATTTCTTTGATATACTTTCCTTGAGAGAGAAATATACCATCTTTTGATTGAGCAATCTGAAGACCTAAAAAGAATGACAGCTCTCCAATCATAGACATCTCAAATTCCTTCCGCATGGTGTTAGCAAAAACTTTGCACATCCGAGTATTATTTCCCCCAAAAATAATATCATCAACATAGACAACCATAATCAACATATCATCATCTTCATTCTTAATATACAAATTGCTATCTGCCATGCCTTTCCTGAAGCCTTGCTCATGAAGATACCTGTCAAGTCTTGAGTACCAAGCCCTAGGTGCTTGCTTTAACCCATACAAGGCCTTTTTTAGTTTACACACATAGTCTGACTGTTCTGAGAGAGACACTCCTTCTGGCTGTTCTATGTAGACTTCTTCTACCAACACCCCATTTAGAAAAGCTGACTTTACATCCATTTGATATACCTTGAATGATTTGAAGCTTGAAAGGGCCAAAAACATTTTGATAGCTTCAAGACGAGCAATAGGAGCAAACGTCTCTTCGAAATCAACACCTTCTACTTGAGCATAACCTTTGCAGACTAACCTAGCTTTGTTTCGAACAATATTTCCATCCTCATTGAGTTTATTTTTGAATATCCATTTTGTGCCAATGACATTCTTGTCCTTAGGTCTTGGAACCAATTCCCAAGTTTCACTTTTCTCTATTTGATTTAGCTCTTCATCCATTGCTTTTACCCAAAACTTATCTCGCACATGCTTCACTGAAATATTTTGGCTCAATCTGAGATAATAATGAAACATTTGTAGAATCATGTGAAGGAATGACTCTTCTTCTTGTTTTCCTCGTATTTGGATCACCAATGATCAAATATTTGGGATGATGTTTCTGAACATATCGTGAAGGAGTTTTGGGAAGCAGCTTGTTGTCTTTCCTCTTCTTCATCTGAAACCTCTCTGAATTCTTCTTGACAAATTTCATCACCGAGTTCCTTGACTGGTTCTCTTATCCCTGTCTTTTCATCAACTGTTACATTTATGCTCTCTACAACTGTATGAGTTCTTTTGTTGAAGCATCCGTAGGCCTTGCTTCTGCTGGAATATCCAAGAAAGATTCCCTCATCACACCTAGGATCAAACTTACCCAAATTCTGATCTTCCCTTCTGATGAAGCACTTACTCCCAAACACTTTGAAGTATTTTACTATAGCTGGTCTTCCTTTCCACAACTCATAAGGAGTTTTATGATGATTGACTCTAAGTTGGGCCCTGGTGATGATGTAGACTGTTGTACTGACTGCCTCTTTCCAAAAGCCATCTGAAAGTTTTGACTCATTTAACATTGCTCTAGCCATATTTTCAATAGTTCTATTTTTCCTTTCAACTACTCCATTTTGTTGAGGAGTTCTTGCTGCTGAATATTCTCTTTTGATTCCTTGTTGCTCACAGTATTCCACAAATTCATTTGAAGTGAACTCTCCTCCTCTATCCGATCTTAAGCATTTGATTCTCTTGTCAGTCTCATTTTCAATCATTTCTTTAAAAGCTTTAAATTTTTCAAAAGCTTCAGATTTTTCTTTGAGAAAAGTAACCCAAGTCATTCTAGAATAATCATCTATAAACAACATGAAGTAGCTTTCTCCCTGAATGCTCCGAGTTCTGGTAGGGCCACATAAATCAGTATGAATAAGATCCAATGGTTTTGAAGAAGTATACCCTTTTGATTTGAAACTGGTTCTGGTCCTTTTTCCATGTTGACAAGGACCGCAAATGATGTTATGGGGCCTTTTTATTTTGGGCAAGTCTCTAACTGCTTCCTTGTTACTAATATTGACAAGATTATCAAAGCTCAAATGCCCCAATATTTTATGCCATAACCAACTCTCATCTTCTTGAGTTAGAAAACACTTTTCTCTTTTTATCTCACTTAGCATGTAAAGATTGTTTGGAGTCCTTGTAGCACTAGCAATGAGTTTTCCATTTTTTTATTTACGTATCTCACATCTATCTCGAAAAGAAAGATACTATGTGCCCTTGATCACAAAGTTGACTCACACTTAGAAGATTATGTCTTAGGCCTTCTACATAAAGCACATTTTCTGTTTTGGATTTCCCATCCAAACTAAGAGTCCCTTTACCACAGATTTTAGCTGACTTGTTATCTCCAAAACCGACTGTTCCTCTGTTTGTTTCTTTTAAGACCAAAAACTTTTCCTTTTCACCAGTCATATGTTTTGAACAACCACTATCAAGATACCATTTTTCTACTTTGTCTTGAGCATGAAAAGCAGTTTGAACTATCATTGACTTAGATTTGATCTCATTTCTCTTTTTAGTGAACTTAAGGCTAGATCTATCCAAACTGCACATCCTTGCTATATGCCCAAAATTCTTGCACTTGTAACACATGACATTTTTATTCATAAGAGGTGCAAAAGAGTTAACATTTTCCTTACTATGGCTATTCAAAGACTTATTGCAATGCATAGTTTTGTGACCAAATTTCTTGCAAGAAAAACAATAGCCATGGAAAGTATTATGTAACCTGTTTTGATGCCTTGGATGATTGTTCTTCTTGTGACCAACTCGAATCCACCGCTCTTCAGGATGAAGATTGATCTTGCTCGAAGACCCTGTTTCATGAATGGTGATACCATCCTTCTTTTGCTTTTCACATGGAGTATTCTGTCTAAGAGCCAACTGTTCCAACTTCACTCTAAGAGACATAACCTCTTTTTCTAGTTTCTCGCAATCAGCTTCCTTTCCTTTGAGAGCCTCTGTTAGAACCTGTTCAACCTTCTTCCCTTCTTCAGCTAGAATTTTGAAGTCTATAACACTTTGAGACAATTATGATCTTGCTATCTCTTCTTCCCCGACATTGATGCTTGAGAACAGAATTATCTTCCCTGAATTTTTCAAGCTTTCTTAAAGCCAAGAAGAATTCACCTTTGAGATCGAACTCAACCTCTTCATCTCTTTTTGAATCTGTATGTTCCTCTGATAGATCCTTCTCCAAGCTGTTAGGCTCTTTCTGGAGTGACCCGCTCTGATACCAATTGAAGAACATGGACTTATACTGAGAGGGGGGGTGAACAGTATAAGACTTAACCAATTAATAATTTTAACTTTAGATAGCAAGTGGCATCAACACAACATTAATCAAGACAGAAAGCATCACACATTGAAGACCCATTTTTAACGTGGTTCACCCAGAATGGTTGGGCTACGTCCACAAAACTTTTCTCTAAAAGTTATCTCAAAGTTCTTTGGGAATCCTTCCCAATTACAATGTTTATGAGCCTCGGCCCAAAGGAGATACCTTCCCCCAATCAGAATTTATGAGCCTCTACTCAAAGGAGATACCTTCCCCTCTACTCTGGAAATGATCCCTCAGAAGATCAACTGCCTCTACCTCTTGCCAGCACGTGGAACTCCTTTCCACCGAAGACCTCCTGTCCTCAATGCTTAGCCTAAGAGACCTCTGCCTTCTATGATCACGTCCACAATAGCTCAGAAACCTATACCAAACATAATCAGTCGATCTAGTACAAGTCTTCCTCTATCTATCAGATCTATCCAACACTTGAACAAATCAATCCTCTGCACACAAGCCTTCTCAAAGACTTGCCAAATCTATCCTCAGGTTCTTCTCAAAGAACCAGTGCTCCTCTATCCTCAAGTTCTCTGATAGAACTATCAAAACTCAGCTCACAAGTCCTCTGCTAGGACCTGTCCAAATCTGCTCACAAGTCCCCATCGAAACCTATCAAAAATGTTCACAAAACATACACAACTTCTATGCTCTTACAGCCGCACTTCGTCTTCTCTCAGTCATCTCTTTGCACACACTCTACACTGTCTTCGCACACTCTATGACATCATCTCGCCACTTCTATGCTATCTGTGCTCTTTCGGCTGCATCTCGCACACTTTGACGCACATTCAACGACGCATCCAACAACACATCAACTCTCCAAACAACCCTCCTTTTATAACAAAATTTTCATGATGAAAACTTTAATCTTAGTTGGCTGTTATAACAAATGCAAACCCTAAACTTAGTCGGCTGCAAACCCTAATTTTAGTTGGTTGTCATCGATCTTCGTCGGCTTCAACTCATGAAGATATTCGGTAACTCAACTGCTCGAAGACTTCATTCGATAACTGACCCTGTAGCCGCTGCACTGTCATTTGTTCACTCTTCACATTTTAGCTGCAAGAATTCACCCTGTATCTGCCCCTGTAAATGCCATGGAGATGTCGGTCCTCTGTCATACTTCTCATTCCAATCGGGTTCTTCTTCTTGTCTTGCGCTCTTATGGCCTGTCACGAAATCGTGACATTTTTGTCTCTGTAGCTTCTTTTATTTTTGTTGCCACGAAAATGCCACATGTCGCGATATCATGACACTTTTGCCTCTAAACTGTTCCTTCTTTCTTTTGTCGTGATATCGCGACACTTTTTGCTTCGTACTCTTCTTCTTTTCTTATGTCGCGATATCGCGACACTTCTAACTCCTTCGTCTTCTTTTTAGCTTTTGTCGTGATATCGTGACACTTCTGCTTTCGTACACTTCATCTTAGCTTTTGTCATGATATCGCGACACTTTTGCTTCTTTAGACTTCCTTTTTGTTTTTGTCGTGATATCGTGACATTTTTGACTCCGTACATTCTCTCTCCTCTTTGAGTCGCGAAACTGCGACATGTCGCGATATCGCGACACTTTTCTAACTTGCTTTCTCTCTCCTGCTTAAGTCACGAAAATGCGACATGTCGCGATATCGCGACACTTTTCCTCCTTAGCTCTTTTCTATTATTTGGGTCATGAAAACCCGACATGTCGCGATATCGTGACACTTTTTCTCCTTAGCGCTTTTCTTTTCTTCGGGTCATGAAAACCCGACATGTCGCGATATCGTGACACTTTTTCTCCTTAGCGCTTTTCTTTTCTTCGGGTCATGAAAACCCGACATGTCGCGATATCGTGACACTTTTTCTCTACGAGCTCTTTCTCTCGAACCTGTCATGAAATCGTGACACTTTTTTGTCCGTACAATCCCTCTTGCAAATTGTCATGAAATCGTGACACTTTTCTTTGCGAGCTCTTTCTCTCGAACCTGTCAGCTTGGGGTTTGCAAAAGACCTTTGAAACTGTCATGCCGTAACCTTCATCAAAACAAATTATTTGACATTAAATCAAATTCCTTCAAGAGCTTCTTGACATCAATGACAACTTATACATTTGAGCAAAGGCAATGTACCCAAAGTACCCAAAATTGCCAACAACAGGCACTCATAGGTAGAAGCTGAGGTAGCATGAAGCGAGACTGAGAAGGCTTGATCACCCTTTCCTAGTCAATTGCAACATGATTTCCAAGAATAAAGTTCCATCCACATCAAGAAGGCATAGGATAAGGTGCCTTCCTTATAAATAAGGCACCCAACCAGAAGAAGGCACCTTCCATGTGAAGAAAGTGCCCCATGAGAATAAGGTGCATTCCTTATGAAGAAGGCGCCAAACCAGAAGAAGGTGTCTTTCGTATGAAGAAGGTGCCCCACAAAAATAAGGCACCTTCCTTATGAAGAAGGTGCCCCACCAAAAGAAGGTGCATTTCTTATGAAAATGCACCCTACCAGAAGAAGGCACCTTCCTTATAAAGAAGGCGCACAAAAAAAAAGAGAAAAAAAGTAGGTGCCTTCCACATTAGGAAGGGGCCACATAAAAAATAAATAAATAAATAAATAAATAAAATAGCTCGAGGCACCTTCCACATTAGGAAGGTGCATACAGACCAAGGCGCCTTCCACCCTAGGAAGGTGTAGGTATACAGTGGCATCTTCCACCCCAGGAAGGCATGAGTATTCAATAATGCCTTCCACATCAGGAAGACGCACCCATTCAAAAGCACCTTCCATAGCAGGAAGGAGCCATCATCAGAAGGGTGACTTCCACCATTGAAAGGCACATCCAATAAGAGATGCCTTCCACCATCGGAAGGTGCATCCATTCAAAGAGCATCGACAACATCAGGAAGGCACCATATAAGTGCCTTCCACATTGGGAAGGTACCACATAAGCACTTTCCACATTGGGAAGGTACCAAAGAGTGCCTTTCATATACAGTTAGCACTTAAGTCTCACGAATGCCTTTATGAGAACAAAATCACCACATGAATGGGTGGTATCAGATTACCACCATTGCCCATGTGATGGAAATCCACCCCAATAAAAAAATCTTGGAGAATTATGGGGTGAGATCAATGTGCATGTTCCAAAGATGATGGACAAACAATTTTTTGAGCAAATCGAGAGTTTGTCTTCAGCACCAACCATCAAACTACCCAACACCAAAATCTAGCATAATCCATACAAATGAAATACCCATCCCCCATGTCACAAATCAGTGAATCAATGCTCTTCATTATGCATGAAACACAAAATAAGGTACGCACATACTAACTCAAATATTTATATAATTATTCATAAATTATGCAATACCAAAAAAATATTGCCATCATAAAAATCATATACCCCCATGGCCGAAACCATGTGCCAATGATATGGCTCAAAAGGCATACCCTAGAATTAAATGCTAAGGTTAGGTGCCTTCCCTATAAGAAGGTGCCTTCCTAAAGAAGTAAGGATAGAAAAAAAGAAGCACAGTAGTAAGGGAAGGCGCCATGGGAGGAAGGTCGAAGAATCATGCGATGAAAAATAATGAACCGAGTGATACAGAAGGAATCACAGGGATGATAAAAACATAGTTCGAGGCCAAGGGATGGTTTGAATACTGTACCCTGGTTAGTCAAGGCTAGGATATGGAAGCAGCCAAGGAATTCATTGCCTCATTGAGGGGTGATGTAGCTCAGGTGCAAGGGGTAGAAATTATGGTTACCCCTGAATACATATCGTAGGAGACTGGATTTCCCCTCATAGGTGAATGCATATACAAAGGTAGATTGCTAAATCCGTATGTTGAAGTACTGCTACCAGGAGAAAATGTATAGATAGATAAGGAAGGGTTACCTAAAATCAACCTTCCCATGAATCTATGAAAGATATTCGAGCAGGTTGCTTGATTCTTTACATGCACTGGGAAGTATACCCATTTGCACACTAACCATGTGTAGTTTCTGAATAACCTAGTGCATGGAAGGAAGTTGAACATACCCTTCTACCTATAAAATGCCCTAAAGGAAGAATTGACTAGGTACCAGAAGGGAGCACTGTCTGCCTTGGCCCACAATGGGAAAATATCATCACTGGTCTACCACGTTGAAGTACAGAGGCAGAACCCTGACATAGAGGGAAATGGCAGCCAAGAAAGGTGACAGGATGCTATTGCTGAAACAAAGCAATAAGAGGGAAGCCCTACAGAGGATATGGCAAGTATCGAGCAATTTGCATTGCCCAATTTCATGGAATAAAGAGGGTATTCACCAGTACCCAAGTATGAAGAGGAAGGAGTACCACTTATTAGCAATGAGGCCGAGTTTCGGCCGCTAGAACTAGTCCTTACGAGGAAATTCCTGTGGTGACTCTTAGTAGAAGAAGAGGAGAACAACCCGAAAGTTGACATTATAGCCCAAACCCTATAGGAATTGACAAACTGAATCCCACAAGATGTAGAGAATTTCAAGAGCAATGATCAGGTCGACGTAGCCTTGGAGGAAGTGCTGGAGTGGC
The DNA here is from genome assembly GCA_028583015.1 of Wollemia nobilis. Taxonomy (NCBI): domain Eukaryota; kingdom Viridiplantae; phylum Streptophyta; class Pinopsida; order Araucariales; family Araucariaceae; genus Wollemia; species Wollemia nobilis. The sequence continues at coordinate 6,270,005 of JAQPPZ010001844.1, forward strand.
AGACCAATTACTGGATGGACCAGCAAATTTTGGAGGACTACTAGAATGAGCATAGAGGAGAATTGGAAGAATGAGAAAGATGAATCACCCAACTCAAGTAGCTAGTCTAGTAATTTTAGGAGGAGAACCAACAACTCCAGTATAGGGGAATAGAAAGAAGGGATGCATCAACCCAAACTAACTGGGTAATAGATTTCTCGATGAATTCTCCCACATCCACAAAATGAGTATTCTCTTCAGGAGAATTTTGATCGAACGCTCTATAAAGCAGCCCAGAGGTAGTGGATAATTCATCTATTTTTGGGAATGGGGAAATAAGTCCCACAACACCCCTTGTCATCGACCTAAGTGATATAGAGTAGGACGAGGACCAACAGCAGTAGATAGGATCGAGGGATAAGGAATAACTCCTCAGACCTAAGGAAGAAAGAGAAGAACCTGAGGGGTCAGCAAAGGATAGATAGGGGGGCAAAGAAGCACCTCTAGTGACAATAGCATAGGTCCCCCAAAGTGAATAGAACACTCTAGGGACCACATAGTAGGCCCCTCTAAGTGAGAAGACATCCGCTAGGGAGAAATGGAAAACCCTTGTTCGAGTCATCACATTTTTTGCATAGGCCAATGAAAAAGGGCCTAGGCCAACTCAAAAGAAGGTGAAGGTGACCTTTACTAAGCCAAAATAAGATGAGTGGGATATGCAACCATTCTTAGAGAGGCAAAAATAGTTCGAATGGTTGCTCAAAGAGATGACAGCAGCTAAGGATACTAGGAAGGCAACCTCAAGGATGCAGGGGGACTCTAGTATCTACGTCAATCTGGTAAAGGACAGCTAGTTCTAAGAGATTTACGGGTCATCCCAAGGATGGACCTCCATGATAAGAAGGTATTTTGAATGATGGGGGGTATATGGCCCTGAATTGGAATTCATTACCATTGCAAAGGAGAATATAGGGCTTACTCCTAAAGCAGCCTGATTGTACAAAGCCCAAGTAGTTCATTTCAAGAGGGATAATTTAGATATCCCTTTTGTAGTGGTCAGACCTCTGGATGCTGACCTATGGCAAGCTGTAGAAGCTACATTTTAGGTTAGATATGACGCTAGCTAGGTCACCTTCGATAGCGACCAAGACAAGGAAAGTAAAGTCGATAGCAGCACCCGTAGCCCCGCATAGAAAAAGAGGAACCACACCTCCAGATTCCAGTGTGCATAAGAGGTAGACACAGGGCATAGGTACATCTGGATACACCAAGAAATGACAATGATGAGGGGTCAACAGGGCTACCTATATTTTTGATGCCACGAGGGTGTGGCATATGTTAGGCATAGGGGGATGATGAGCATCAAAAATGCTCATATTTTGTATACATTTTCTTGATTATTATGTAGTTGTATAATAAGTATTGCATATGTTTATGAATGATTATATAATTATTTTATGAAATTATGCATGTTATCTAATTCATGTGTTTTCAATGTGTTTTTGTGGAATTGTAGTTGATTTAGTTAGATTTGGATCAGTTGAGGTCTTTTCATGGACCTGGCACTTTGTTTCTTTCGGAATCAATGCAGATAAGGTAGGTGCCTTCCTCTTCTAGGAAGGCACCAAGCATAAGTAGGCACCTTCCTCTTCTAGGAAGGCACCAAGCGTAAGTAGGCACCTTCCTCTTCTAGGAAGGTTCCAAGGAAATACAAGCTTCTTCCTCTCCCATGAAGGCACCAATAGAAGGCCAACGCCTTCCTCTTCTAGGAAGGCACCAAAGGAAAATAAGCACCTTCCTATCATAGGAAGGCACCAATAGAAGATAAGATCCTTCCTCTTCCAAGAAGGCACCAATGATAGTAAGGCACCTTTTTCATAGAGAAGGCGACCGACATACTTAGGCACCTTCCTCATAGGGAAGGTGTCCCTGTTCTTCGTCCCTTGACCAGACAAGCACAACGTGGACAACAGAGACTGGTGCAGTTCCAACTCTACATCATGTAGAGTTAAATTGGGGATTGCATCGATGTATGATAATGTCCTACAAATTCCAGGTGAAGAACAAACCAATCAGTGAACACACCATTGTTAGAAATGAATACCAATTTTAGTAGACGTTGATCACATTTACCAGACTATCTTAGTTTAGTTTGGAATGAATCGACTGTTATAACTTCTTTGTAATAGAATATCTACAGGTGTGCTATATAAACACATGCAGACCTCTTTGAGGATATATAGAATATTTTGATAGTAAATGTAGAGAGATATACAGAAGAATCATTGTAATACTTTGATAATTATAATACAGTTCTAAGAGTTTCTAAGTGTGTGTTCAGCTGGGAGGAAGCTGCTGGAGCCTGGACCCACTCCAAACCAGTATTTCTTCCCCTATTTTTCTTGTGTTTTCTATATTAGTTTACTGCTTTTATAATATTGTTTATCACATTGTTATTTCTAGTATTGCAATAGGTTTATTTCTAGGAATGCATGAATATTTCCTTTCTATAGATTTAATTGTTTTTACGTAAATTATTGAGGAGTGTATGAATGATTTACGACCATTGAAACACCCTCTAATAGTAGAACTAGTGGAATCATCTCAAGTGCTATTGTAAGCAATCTTGTTCAAGACCCTTTGCAAGTTTACAAAGATCCTTGGGTTGATAAATTAAATGCACGAGCATGTGACAAAAGTAGGAAAGAATTTAACATTGTTTGGCCCACAACAAATATTATAGATATGAACATGAATATGAATAGGAACAAAACAGGAACGGGGACCAGGAACAAGAAAATGGATATGAATAGGAATAGGAATAGAAATAGTAATTTAGACATGTACAGGAACATGGACATTAAAAGAAACAGTCAAATGAATCAAAAAATTTAGATAAGAATAAAATAGGGTAAAGGTAAAGAAAAGTTCTTTCTAGGAGTAGAAATGCTTTCACCCCAAAATTAACCACCTCAAAAATAAGGTGGAGGAGGGGCTAAGCTAAGAGCTTATTCTTAGCCCCAAGCCCCAAAGGTGACCCTTTGTCATTGATTTCAAATGGGGAGATATTTGGGTAAAGTGGAGAGATTTGACATTTGAGAGAGCATTGAGCCAGGAGGAGCAATGTACCAGGGGAAGCATAACAAAGGAAAGGTCAAGTTTTCAGTAAAAGGAAATTGGGTTGCCATCAATGACAAAGAGGGATATTTTTGGACATATTGAGCTCATTTAGCTGTCATTGATTTCAAGGTGAAAATTCATCATTGATGCCAAAGTAAACATATGAAGACATCATTAATAACATGGAGCACACCATCAATAGCACCAGGAACAATACGAAGAGTTGATGAAAAAGTTTGTAAAATAATGTCTTATGAGGATTTATTGTAAACTCATGGTGGAAGATTAAATGGTTTTATTGAAATAATTATGAGGATATAAAAGTCTCCTCACACATTGAGATGGCAGTTAAGATTTTAAAAGACCCATGGTGGTAGAATAATTTAAAAATTAAAGGTTTAAGTTTAAACCCAATGAAGGCTTTAATCTCCTTAAAGTTAAAGTTTATAAATATAATTTATAAAATTTAAATTCCTTAGAATTTAAATAATTTATAAATTATAAAAGGTTTCATAATGTGCCAACATCATCAAATAAAATGGAGCACTGTCATCTATGACATAAGGTGAAATTTTGTATAAATAAGATACCAAGAGGCATTCAAAAGCATCCCTATTTGAATTAATTTTTGATGCAACCAAGTTAAAGGAATTCATGCAAATCATTGAACATTGAGGAAGAAGACAAAGATCTTATTTGTCTTAGTAGTGAAGGAAAAATATGAAAGGTGTAAGTGCATGGTGTGACCCAAATTGGATACGGTGGTCCAATGGTATAGTACATTTTGTGAGAGCATTGGAGTGGAAGGAGTCCACGATCGATTCACGTGGATGATTGGTGTGTTCGATTTAAACACCAAGAAATTTTTTTTGTTCACATTCGGTTTGAGCACCAAGAGTGGTAGAATGATCACAAGTTGCTCATGGAGTATTAAGTGTGTGTCTAGCACACATAGTGGTAAGTTCCATGGTTAGAGCACTCACGAAGGCAGATATTGTGGGTTCGAATCCCACTAATGGCAAAGGTAATTTTTTATTCAATTGTATATTGCCTAAAGTTTTTCTTAAGGGGTCATTTGGAGTTATAATGGTTTGTGAAGAATTTTTTTTATTTATTTGTGTTTGTAGTTATAAGGGTTTGTGAAAAATTATTTTATGGGTAAATGATTTGTGTTATTTGGAGTTATACGAGGTTGTGAAGAATTATTGTATTGGAAATTGATTTGTGCTATTTGGAGTTAAAATGTTTTTGAAATATTGAAAAATAAAATAACATCTCATGATCGATCAAAGGTCTACATAGTAGCAAGAAAATTCTACCTCCTAGTAGCTTTCAACATTTTCTATAGGGGTTTGGTGTTCGACCATCTATTTCCCTCATTTTTGCTTTTTGATTTCATGTTTTTCCTTGGCAGATTATTTCCTGCCCTCCGCCCATCCTCTTGTCACTTCCTAGGGCTAGCCGAGCACCTTCCCTAACTCCCAAAATTGGGTCACTCCAATGAAATGATTCTCGTAGGCACTCCCCATGGCAACACACTTAGATCCTGATAGTTTTAGTAGAGACATCGAGGGATCCGTTAGGCCTGGCACCATGGCCAAGTAAGGGCCCCATATCCCATGCGAGGTTCCAACAGTAGGCAGCAAGCCATCCTTTACTGACTTGCTCCAAAAAAAATAATTCATATGTCGCCTACAGCTAGTGAATTCATCATGCAAGGGAATAATGTTCATGCCCTAAATCCCTCATGGAAAACTATGAATTTCAGGATACCAACTCCTTGGTAGGAAAATTTATCGAAAGGTGACCTGACTTAGATGTTATTCATAGATGTGTGTCTTCAAAATGGAAAACCCTAGGAAAATTGGAGATCTCAATAATGAAAAGGGGTTTGTTCATGATTCAACTCAATTCCCATGAATATGTAGAGCACATATTATCCAGAGGGCCCTGGTTCTATGGAAGGCAAAGTTTATTCCTCAAAAAATGGCAACTAGACTTCAACCCTAGCTCCCATAACATAAATTTCACCCTGATCTAGGTTAGACTTCCAAATATCCCGGCCCACTTCTTCTATTAAGATGGTTTGCTTGGTCTTTCTAAGGTGATCAATGAGCTTGTGGCTATTGACTCGACCACCCGGGCAAGAAACTGACTAACCCAAGCCTACATTTGCATGAATGTGAACCTAGAAAGTTAGATTCTAGACCACTTGAACCTCATATATAGTGATTTCAATTGGAAGAAGCCACTCTTCTATGAAAACAAGCCAGATTTTTACCTTGAGTTCCAATTCTAGGACCATCTTCAGTCGTAGTGCCCCAAACTCTGAATCTCACCTCAGTTAAAACCCACTAGGGACTAGTAAAATAAGATGTAGTATCAACCCCACTTATCTTTCTAACCACCAAAAAATATATTTCTAGACCCCCTCTAGGTCTGCTCAATTGTAAGGCAAGTACCTTTGTTCCTTTAATAAATAAATTCAATCCTTTGCATAATTTTGTTATTAGTGAGGATTGTGAGGAAGGCAAAATCCTGACCACATCTGAACCAACGACCATCCTCTTACCCCCTCATCCTTCTCTGGTCTACCCTCCTACTTCCCCCATCCATAATCCTCCCCCCATCCTTGATGCCCCCACTTCCTCGAGAATCCCTTAAGGCCCACCTCCCATCTCTCCTCCTTCATCCCCTTACCCGGTTCTTGAAGATCCAGCCTCTCCTATGTACTCAAAATTTTTTTCTACTAATGACAAAGCTAAGGACTAGTCATCCCTTGAGGAAAGTAGTCACAGGATAACTCGGAGCTCCTGAAAATCCATGATGGATGTAGGAGGGAAAAAAAAGAGAGGAAGACCCTCTGATTCAGACATAAGGAAAAAAATGTGGTTGAATATATAGCCAATGGAACCCAAATAATGCTATTTAAGAAAACAACAAACAATTCCAAAGATGAAAGTTGAATATCCAAACCCTCTACTCAACAAGGAAAAGGGGGCAAGAGAATTTCCAAGAGATTGAAATGAAAGTCCTCTCCTGGAATGTGAGAGGCCTAAATGGGGCAGAAAAATAGAGACTAGCTATAGCCATGAGGATAGAACATAATCCAACCAATTTTCTCATTTAGAAAATAAAATTGGGTGATCAATGGTCCCCTAACATTGCTATAAATATTTGACAAAACTACAATTTCATTCATTTCTCAACTTCTCGGACGTCGATATGGCTCCTGTGTCTCTAGAATCCTGCCAAGCTCTAGGAAAACCTTATTTCAGGCCATGATAGGGTAATAAAAATCCTATTCCAAGATACTGAATCCCATAATTCTTGGGTGATGTCAAATTTCTATGCCTTGAACACCTCTTTGGGCAGAGAAGTTCTGTGGAAAATGCTCACTTCAATGAGGCAGGTATTCGAAGGAACTCCTTGGATCTTGGAAGGGGACTTCTATTATTCTTTGCACCTCAAGAAAAAAAATAAGGGAATAACATCACTCCAGAGATACTATAGACCTAAGAAACTTCATTAATTCCAACGCTCTCATGGATTTCCAGCTTCAGGGGTTCCTCTTCACTTGGAGCAATAGAAGGAAAGGCACCAATCTAATCCAAGAACACCTAGACAAATTTTTGATTTCCTAGGAAGCCCTCCCCTACTTTGGGGATGATAGTTTGCAATACCTCCCAAAGATAGGCTCTGATCACACTCCCATCATCATGGAATTAGATTCTAGACCGCAGTTCAAGACCCCTTTTAGGTTTGAAGCAATGTGGATTCACCACAAGGATCTCAAGGGCTTGATATAGTCATGGTGGATTTAGAAATTCCTAGGGTCTGCTATTAACCAGGTAACCCAAAAACTTAGGTTCATCAAAGGGAACTTGAAAAAGTGGAATAAGGAAACCTTCAAGAACATGTTCAAAGATAAATAGTAGGTCAAATCTTGAATCAGCCATATTGATGAGTCCTTTCATAAAGGCAAAGACAATGACAGTATTAGGGATGAGGAGAGTGCCTTGTTGTCTTAGTACTACAACATCCTCACCAAGGAGGAAAATTTTTGGCACCAAAATTCAAGACAACTTTGGCTCAAGGAAGGTGATGCCAATGCCAAGTTCTTCCAAATCTCAACCTTCAGGCATAGGAATGCCAATAAGATAAAAATACTTGTCTTGCAAGATGGGGAAGCCATTTCAGATATCCATGGAATCATAGAAGAAGCCATCAATCATTTCAGAAGCCTCCTAGCTTCCAGCCTACCCCAAGCCCTTGAGGCCATGGAATCCCTCCTAGCTATCATCCCCACCATCATCTCCTAGGAATCAAATGATTTTGTCCTCAACCCCATATTCTAGGATGAAGTTCACCAAGCCCTATTTTCCATGAAGCCCAACAAAGCCCCTGGGCTAGACGGGTTCTCACCTAGGTTTTTCTAGACCTTCTAGGACATCGTGGGGTAGGATATTCTAATTCCATTAGGGAAATGCAAATCTCTAGGTCCATTCCCAGAGATGTGAATTCCACATTCTTGGCCCTCATCCCCAAAGGGGTCAATTCCTAATCCCTCTTTGATTACCGATCCATCAACCTATGTAATATCATTTATGAAATCCTCACCAAAGCCTTGGCATCTAGGTTATCCAAAATTCTTCCATCCATAATTGACCCATGTAAGGGGAGCACAGTCAAAGGATGTAATATTCTCAATGGGGTCATCACCATCCATGAATTTATCCATTCCGCCTAGGTTTCAAACACGTCTACCTTCTTCCTCAAGTTGTACATGAACAAGGCCTTTGACAGAGTCAACAGGGAATTCCTTAGCCAAATCCTTCTCAATTTTGGGTTCCATGAGTCCTGGGTAAACTTGTTATACAACTACATTTTCTCTTATTGGTTCTCTGTCATGGTAAACAGTCAGAGGAGTTATAAATTCAGATAAGAAGAAAAGAGGATAAAGGTAAATAACAATGCTTTATAGGAGTAGAAATACTCTCACGCTAGAATTAACCACCTCAAAAAAAAGGTGGAGGAGGGGCTAAGCTAAGAGGCTTATTCTTAGCCCCATGCCCCAAATGTGACCCTTTGCCATTGATTTCAAAGGGGGATATATTTTAGTAAGGGTTAGATATTTTACATTTGAGATAGCATTGTGCCAGGGGGGGCAATGTACCAGGGGAAGCTTAACAAAGGAAAGGTCAAGTTTTTGGTAAAAGGAAATTGGGTTGCCATCAATGACAAAGGGGGAGATTGTTGGATATTTTGAGCTCATTTAGTTGTCATTGATTTCAAGGTGAAAAGTCATCATTTATGATAAAGTAAACATATGAAGACAACATTAATACCATGGAGCACACCATCAATAGCACTAGGAACAATGTGAAGAGTTGAAGAAAAAGTTGGTAAAATAAATTTTTATGATGGTTTATGGTAAACTCATGGTGGAAGATTAAATGGTTTTATTAAAATAATTATGAGGATATAAAAGTATCCTCACACATTGAGATGATAGTTAAGATTTTAAAATACCCATGGTGGTAGAATAATTTACAAATTAAAGGTTTAAGTTTAAACCCAAGGAAGGTTTTAATCTCCTTAAAGTTAAAGTTTATAAATATAATTTATAAAATTTAAATTCCTTAGAATTTAAATAATTTATAAATTATAAAAGGTTTCAAAATGCACCAACATCATAAAATAAAATGGAGCACCAACTTCTAAGGCGTAAGGTGAAATTGTGTATAAATAATATGCCAAGATGCATTCAAAATCATCCCTCTTCAAATTAATTTTTGATGCGACCAAGTTAAAGGAATTCGTGCAAATCATAGAACATTGAGGAAGAAGACAAAGATCTTATTTGTCTTATTAGTGCAGGCATAATACAAAAGGTGTAAGTGCATGGTGTGACCCACATTGGATACAATGGTCTAATGGTGCAGTGCATTGTGTGAGAGCGTTGGAGTGGAAGGAGTCCACGATCGATTCGTGTGGATGATTGGCGTGTTCGATTTAAGTACCAAGGAATTTTTTTTTTTTTGCATTCAGTTTGAGCACCAAGAGTGGTAGAAGGATCACAATTTTCTCATGGAGTATTAAGTGTGTGTCTAGCGCATGTGGTGGTAAGTTCCATGGCTATACCACTCACAGAGGCAGAGATTGTGGGTTCGAATCCCACTAGTGGCAAAGATAATTTTTGATTAAATTTTATATTGCCTAAATTTTTTCTTAAGGGGTCATTTGGAGTTATAAGGGTTTGTGAAGAATTATTTTTAATTAATTTGTGTTTGGAGTTATAAGGGTTTGTGAAAAATTATTTTAGGTGTAAATGATTTATGCTATTTGGAGTTATAAGAGGTTGTGAATAATTGTTGTATTGGAAATTTATTTGCGAGTATTTGGAGTTTAAAGGTTTTTGAAATATTGTTTTATTGAGAAGTTATTTATGTTATTGAGGTTTTTAAAGAAAGAGGATTTGATTTATGCCAAATTTCTTCTTGCCATTAAAATTTATTAAAGATGTTTTGAGTTATTTTGGTGGATGTTGAATTTATGTTAGTTGGGAACTTATAAGGTGTTATTGGATAAATATTTTATGTATGTTGATGGTTGTTTTTGAAAGGTGGAGTGATAAGGTGTAATTGATTATTTACATTATATTGTGAGAAATATTTATCTTCTAACCTCTTTGATCTTGGAATAGAAGTGTTTGTGGTTGTGACATATTTATGAGATCCCTTCATCTTCAATAAAAAGGTATGAGCACATTCTTACATAGTTGATTTTATTGATTGGTTTTCTAGAAAATAAGTTTGGAGTGAAAAGGACTTGATTAAGGCTTCCTATTGAGTATGTTGATTTAATGCTTCAAGATTTTTCTATAATAAAGAGTTGTTGTGAAGATTGTTTTATAAGCATTGTTATTGAAGTGAGTTATTGTGCAAAGAACTTGAACTAGGGTTTGAAAATAACATGAGTATCATTGTTATGTTATATTTGTTGTTGAGAATTGTTGGAAAATTTTTGAGTTGTTGTATATATGCTTGGACTAGGGTTTGTGAGTAAGGGGTGTTTCATTGAGTGATTGGTTGAGTAGAGTTGATTGAGCCTAGTCAAGTGGATGTGTGAAGTGATTGTTCAAGTTTCATAAAAAAAACTATTCTATCTTCTAATTTGAATTGAGAAAGTGATTTAGCATTGAGTTTAGAACATATTGAGTCTCTAACAATTCTCTTTATGTTTCTATGAGATTTGGATAAGTTTTGTGTGGACTTGTTTGAGCAAATTATGTGTGGACTTGTTGAGCAGATTTGAGAAAGTTCTATGTGGACTTTTTGAGCATATTTGAGCAAGTTTTGTGTGGACTTGTTGACCAAAATTGAGCAAGTTCTGAGTGGACTTGTTGAGCAGATTTGAGCAAGTTCTATGTGGACTTGTTGAGCATATTTGAGCAAGTTCTGTGTGGACTTGTTGAGTATATTTGAGAAAGTTCTGAGTGGACTTGTTGAGTAGATTTGAGCAAGTTCTGTTTGGAATTTTTTATCATAATTGAGCAAGTTTCGTGTGGACTTGTTGAGCAGATTGAGCAAGTTCTAGAGAGGACTTGTAGAGCAAATTTTAGCAAGTCCTAGAGAGGACTTGTGGATAGATTAGTGTGAGATTTTGAGGAATCTTACAAGATAGAGTTGAGATAAGTATTTGAGAAGAATTGAGAGCAGATCTGATTGATTTATTTAAACCTTGAGTTAATATTTAGGTAAAATCTAGAAAATTTGAGACAAGACTTGAGTTAAGGCTTTAAGACAGAGATCATGGATAGATTTGTGCTAGACCAAAGGACTATATTTAGTGTAAATTTGAGATAGAGCTTTGGAGGTGACAAAGCAGAGAGGATAGTAGTCTCCAGTGGATAGAGATCCATCATCCAGGGTAGTGAGGAAAGGTCTTCTGAGTGGGGACAAGAGTCTTTAGTAGAGAGAGATCCACAAGCCAATGTAGTGGAGGTAGTAGTCTTCTAAAGGATCACTAGCCATAGTAGATGAGAAGGAGTTCTCCTATGGATAGAGATACATGAGCTTGATTTAAGGGATCAACATGTCCTTTGAACAGGGGTCCATAAACATTATAGGGAAAGGATTCCCAAGAGATTATTTGAGAAAAATTTATAAGAAATATTTTCTTCGTGGAGGTAGCCATATTTGGGTGAACCATGTTAAATTGGTGTCTCTATTGTGTGTTACGATTTGTGCATTGCTTTGATTACTATTGTTGATATTTATATCTATACATTGCATAATATTTATTTGGAAAGAAAAGTAAAAAGTGGTCTTATATTTTTCACCCTCCGCTCGGTATAAGCTTGTGTTATTGAATGTATAAGGTTCATCTTCTTGATTAGTATATACTATTATTGGCCTTTATGGGTACTTTCTAGTTGAATATTGGTATTTTGTTACCTGTAGGAACCTTCTTGGTTGAAATTTCCTTTTAGATTTCCTTCTTTTCATTGAGGTCATATCATTGGTCATATTTTTCATAACTTTTTGTATATCTAGGAGAACTACCATATGAGGATCAGGTGTTGGTAAGGCAGGTGTTAGAGGCAAAGTTGGGAATTCTAGGGAAGCTTGTATAGCTAAGGGAGTTGGTAATCCAAACCATTTTTGTGGATCTATCATAGGAGCTAAAGTAGGATATGATGCATTTGCATTAGGAGCCTAAGGGAATTTTGGAAATATGGGTACTATAATTTTTGGGGGTAACCTTCCAATAGCAATAAGGTCTTTTCTACTTTTAGGTTTTCTTGAAATATTTATTAGAAGGTAAACACCTGAGATTGTCTAATAGCCATCCCAGATATGAGTTAAAATCTCTTAGGTAATATTACTATAGACACTAAAATCTATCCACTTGTCATCCATTTGTATCCTCCAATCATAGTCATCCATTATATATATTTATATATGTGTGTGTGTGTGTTTATTTAATATATACATAAATATTAATATTTTATATTAATATTAATATTTATTTTTATATATATATATATATATATATATATATATATATATATATATATATATATGTTTATAAAAATAAATCATAGTCATCCACCATGTTTTAATCTCAACCATTCATCCATATCAATCCATGTCACTTGCCCAAGATTAATCCCCACTTTTCCTCATGTTTTGATCTTGACCACCCATTTTGTGTCAATGAAACCCTAACATGTTCAAGGGAATATTATAAAAAGTGATTTATTTTGATGAATCAAGGTCCTAAAAAATTCCATAGATCTCAAATTTGAACATTTTCCCTACCCATTTCACCATTGCATCACCCATTTCCACCATTGCCAAACCCTTTCAAATGAGATCCGGTTCTGCCTCATCCCCATCCACCTTCGAACATCACCCAAAGTTCATAAAACACTACTAAGCATTTTTGGAACATTGCTAAGCATTCATAGCCATATCCAAACATCTCTAGGTATTTCTCATAGCAAATTTATAATTCATAAGCCCTTGAATAGTTTTGGGTGTTTTCGTGACCATCAACAACAAAAGCAGGAGCAGAAGTTAGCAAGGTAAAAATATTTATTGCATCATCTATTTACATTCTTGCATTTCTATTTACAATTCATTATTACAACATATAGGATTTTATAGGTTATATTTTATAGGGTCTCACATAGTGGATCCCTCGCAGATGATTTTATTCCCTTTTATGTTGTTTTCTATTTGTAGGTGTAGAAATCATCTTTTTGGAAGTTGTTGCAGCTAGGGTGAACTCGTAGGGATACACAAGCCCACCCGCACTCTTGTTTGGATCAAGGATAAGCTAGAAGACACCAACTATTCATTGAACTAGGGTTTTGAAACCCTAGTATTTGTAATATCTATATCAAAAAGCATTTGTAAAACCCCATATTGGGGCACATTCATTGTACAACTCAAATATCTACCCATATTAATAAAAATATTATTCATTTTGTGCATTTCATTGTATTATTGTGTTTTTTGTACTTTATCTATGTATTGGTGTTGTTCATTTTTGGTTTATAAAATGGTGATCATGATGGACCCCCAAAGGGTTCTTCATTTTAATTTATCTTGTCACTAATTTTTGTTTATATTTCTATCTTGCAGGTTCTAAAATTTTGATCGTGCAACAATCATGAAAACAAGGGTTTTGGAAGTTGTAGAATTATATTAAAGGTCGTGCGGATGCCCTGCAACATTTGGGGGATGACCTATAGCATTTAAGAAACACTCTATAGTGTTATAGAGACTCTATATGGTGTTTAACAGAGTGGGAAAGAAATACTTAGGATTCCTAGTAAGCCTGGTTCAAAACCTGACTCATTTCTATCTTTATTTTCTTACTTTTAATAGTGAAACCAATAAAATAAAATCATTTATTTTCTATTTAAAATAGTTGCATTTTTTTTTTCATTTTAGATATTTTACACATAGAGTAGAATTGCATTTATGCATTCATTGTAGTTACATTATCACATTTAATTTAAGATTTTTTTTGCTTTATGGTGTACTCATTTACTATTTTGTATGCTACTTACATTTGAAATAACAAAAGCATAAAATAGTTGCATGGTAGGGTTGAAATCTTCCATTCTTACTTTTCTAAGTTGGAACAAGATCATAATACCTAAGTATAATCCCAATGTTGGAATCACTTGATCATTCATTTTGGATCTTAAGTGGTGTACCCCTATGTTATTTTTAGGAGCTTGATGTTAATGTTCTTTGCTTCTAGCTTAGACAAGTGAAATAATATGTTTTCGACATTAAGTGTACATAATAGAAAATATAAATCTTAAAATGAATCACATACTTTGCATGTTTCACAATAAACAATAGTGAGTTGGATTTCATCAGCAACCATTGTTTGAGATCAACGACGGTGGGCTTCACCTCCATTCATAATCTCTCCCATAGAAACCATAATCACCCATGAGCAAATTTTCTGGATTTCATCACTAGGAAGAATTGCATTTTCCATACAAACTTAGATTCCACATTGTATAATAGTTTAGTTTAGTACATATACAACACACAAACCCCACATAAAAAAATTATTGCAAAACATAGGATTGAATTACTTGTTTGATTATGTGTAATTTCTATTTGCATTTTCTTTCTGCACATTCTAAACTTACCATACCTAGTCGACTCATTAACTTATAGTTTCAAATTTAATCCAAGAAAATATTTTGAGTCAAACCTCCATCATCCAAACCACTTCATCCATGGAGTGTTCCACATCTTCCCCTACCACTTTTGTTGTTAAAATTATTAGTGTAATACATATAAGCTATTCTATTTTATCTACAAGACCATCACATGTTGTGTATACCTCAAGTATTGATGTGTTACACAGAGCCACCAACACCCTCTTTCCAAAAATTGAGCCATCATCTCCCACCAATCCTAACATCACCCACATAGATATGGGTAAAGTGGAAGCTTTTCAAATATCCATCAACCCTATTCTAGAGAAAATCAATAGCCCACCCAAGCATGTTATTTCTTCTCTATAGGAACTTGCCCACTCACAACCTTCTATTTTCACCCAGGTGTATAACAACTCTCTTTTTGAGGAGTCATGAACCTTACCATCATTGGTCTCTTCCACAATAGTCATGTACTCAAAGCACTTCCATTCCATATTCCTATACCACCACCTATGGAAATCAATGTTGCTTCCCAAATGTCAGCTTCCACTGCATCCACTACCCCACATTTAATTGCAATCCCTATTGCAACTTATCATCCACCTACTTCATCCATCCCCACCACATCCACACCATCTACCTCAAATATTTCCATACAAGAATCATGGAAACACCTCAATAAATTTCTCAAGGATCAAAAAACACTCATTGTTATCCCCAAAAACAAGTATAGGTGGTAGATCTTAAGCCCCAACCCACTTCCACTCAGCCTACCTTCTTTATTGCATATCCATCATGGGTATCATAACCTTCTACAGTTTCCATCCCCACACCTCCATCAACCCACACCCATTCCATTCCCATAAGTTAACACATTCACAGTCCTAAAACCTCATATCCATTACATCATCTACAATAATTCCCTCATCAAGCCCAACATCACTAAATTTAGTCTAGTCCATAAAATGATCAACATCTCATCACACCTCAATATTTCACCACTTCATATCCACTTAATTATCAAGTAATTAAGGGCTTCCATATACTTATAGAAGACCCTAGAGTTCAAGAAATGCAACAATAGATTAATATATTGATCCAACACACTCTTGGTATGATGAACCAGAAGCCTAATTTAAGATATCTTATCAATTGATCTATTCATTTTTTGGTACCATCACTGCCACATCTAGTAGGTTTTACAATGCCAAAATTTCATAAGTTTAAAAGGATTGAGGACCCTGGAGAGCATGTGAACACATTAATTCACTCATGTTTCAGAATCCAAAATCAAGATTCCTTAATGGAGATGTCATGGAGTGGTATAACCATCTACCTCATCATAGTGTTTATACTTTTGAACATTTGGTAAACCAATTTATCTAAATATTTTCCCTCATTGTTCGAAAGAAAATTTTTCTAACTGAATTATATAATATTAAGAAATTTGATTATGAGTTAGTATATGATTTTGGAAACCATTGGAGGTATGTTATCACAAAATTACCATTCTCGATACCAATGGAAGAGATAAATCGATTGTTCACCAATATTTTCTTAAAACTCATATCTTTGTTATTGCAATTACAAAAGTATAGATCATTTGAAAAATCTCTTACCCAAGCTAGTATAATTGAGGAAATCAAAATCCAAGAAGGTGTGATAAATCCTAAAAATAAATAATAGTAGAACAAAGGCAAATTCAAAGGAATTTATTCTAGCCAATCCAATCCAAATCAGACACATCAAGAAAATCAAGTGAATCAAGTGGTCATGAGTCATCCGAAAGTGGCTCAACAACAACCAATGCAACAATAACTGTAACAATTTTCATATCAAGAAGTTCCCCCACCACAAAAAGTTCAAAATATAGCACCAATTGTGGAAAATCACCAACATCAATAATTTGTTCAAAAAAATCACTAATATACCCCTTTATCTGAGTCATATGATTCTATATTTCATAAGTTGTATGATGCAAACCAACTTGCTTTGCCTGAGGTTAAACACGATGATCCCACCAAACATGGTAAAAACTATTGGGAGCATTTATTTTTCCCTTACCATCAACAAAATGTGCATGATATTAATGACTGCTACACATTTAAAGATGTAGTGCAAGACCTAATTGAATTTAGGGCCATCAAAGTTGATAGTCCCTTAGCTCAACAAAATTATAACCTTGGAATCTATCAAACACCACTTTCCCATCATGAGGAAGCACAAACAACAATATGAGGATAAAAAACCAAGACTCCTAATCAAGTTAACCATTTTCAATAATACCAAGTTTTTGTGGGTGTTATCCATGTAGTCACCCAAGGTCAGCAGTGTACAAATCAATAAAATACACAATAGCAGACTGTTCAACCTCTCATAGCTCCTTAGGTAAGTATGTATCCTTAACCTACCACTTCATTATCACCCATACATATCTTCTCCAATTCTTCCTAATGAATTCATATTCCAAGTTGTCTAGTCCACCTACTCACCTTCCCAATCATCCACAAAGGCCAATTATCTCTCTGAGTAGTTGGTTAACCACTAGATTTAAAATACCTTCAACAAAGATATCCATTTATGAGCTAATTCAAAAATATCCCCCACATCGTGAGGCATTAATGGAGATTCTAAAATCCATTGACCTTCAATGTTAAAATTCTAATACCTTTAGAAATTTTATGGGAAGTATCCAAACATGTGTGGAGCCTATCATTACATTCTATGATTTTAAAATTAAACCAATATCATTAGGATCAGTGGACCCTCCATTGCATATTATGGCTCAAATTAATAGGAAGCCATTCAAATGAGTTTTGATTGATACAGATCCTCCATAAATATCATCACCACATCCACTCTTCAACATCTTAACCTTCCACCATCCACATCACCAAATCCACCTTCACCTTGAAAGCATCTAACAATGCTCTCTATTACACAACTGGCACTGTAGTTTTACCCATCGAAGTGGGGGTAAAAATGTTACACAAAATTTTCTACATCTTGGAAGGGTCCATGGCATATAATTTACTTCTTTTATATCCTTGGATTAGGGAAATGATATGTTTACCCTCTATACTCCATCAATGTTTAAAATATGTAAATGAAGGATAAATTCATTGCATACCAATGAACGTTGAATTGTTTAAGTATTACAATTTCATTTCAAATCCCTATGATTCCACCCTTTCATCCACTCATATTTTCCTAACATAATCAACCACATCATACACCACACCATCCACCTCTTCAGTGAACGTTCCTATTCCTAAGGAACTCCCCATCACTACCTCATTGTAAGCTTCCACCTCTATGCCCTCATCTTCATCACCATTGACTATATGTACATGTAGTCAAGCCCAATACACATCAACCACATCATCAAAATCAACAAACTTCATCATCACTCCCTCCACATCATCGCCCATTCATCAAACACCTCAACCAAATCCATCTCCATCCACATCGACTGATGTCTCACAAGTCAAATTAACATATTATGAGATGCCATTCTAGTCGATACCTCTCCCATTATTAGAGCCCTAAGCCAATACTAAGCCCCAAGCTACTCTTGAGCCTTCCACATCCACTTCCACAGAATCCCAAGTTGCGTTCCACCATGGTATTTTTGAATACATAGTCTAATACATCACTATCACACTATTTAACATCCAAACTATTAGGGATTACGATCATCCATATGACCCACCCTTATCTATAGGAGTAGTGTAAAACATGGGTTTAATGCCTAATAGTATAAATTTTTTGTATAGAGGGATTTATTCATCATCCAACCCATCTTATCTAGATGAACCAAAACAAAAAACATTTGCCAACATACAACACATATCGAATTTTCCATCTTGATACTTTTATCAAGTCAATTAACAAGGATTTGGTCTAGGATTACATAAATAAGGAATGCATGAGCTCATTGATACTCCATATCGAGAAGTGCATGACCATTCAGGTTTAGGCTATCACCCTCATTCTTTCACATCTTCTTTTGAACAAGTTTTTCAAAGTCTTAATTTGAATTCAGAAGAAGAAACCCATCACCCTGATAACTTTGAAGAAAAAATATATGAAGAATATGATATTATGTTGATGGTTTCTAATGAATCTAATGAGGAATTGATACCCATCATTCCATTCATAAAACAGGATGAGTTTTACCTCAAAAACTTTCCCATCCATCAGCCCATATTTTGCTTGCTTCTTCCACAAGATATCTAAATCAACTGGTGAACCACCTCATTTTATTGATGATGTAGGAACATCCAATGGTGTAAGAGGAATCTTGTATCACCAAAAAAATAAAAATAAAAATAAATAATATATATGTTTAGACCCATGTGTTTATATATATATATATATATATATAGATAGATAGATATATGTTTATACCCATGTGTTTAAATCCATATGTTAAAAATTCAAGACTCAAATGAATATTTTCCTGGTGGGAAAATGAAAGGTTGAAAAATGAGTTACACTTACCAGAAAATTCTTTGGGAAGTTATTAATAGGGAGAATTGATATTACCAAAGGTAGTCATGTATCATAGATCGTGGCTTCAATTTGCATATCTCCAGTCTTTGTAATAAAATCGGCCTTATGGTTGTACATTATAATTTCTAATACTATTTTAATGAGAAAATATTTTATGTGGGGTTTCTATTGATTTTTATCTATGATTTAATATTATATGTGGGGTTTCTGATAAATTTGTCTTTGATTTTGAGTACTATGCAAGTTTTGGATGGATAAGGGTAGTCTGGTATTATAGATCGTGGCTCCAATTTGTAGATCTCTAATATTTGTAATAAAATCAGCCTTATGGTCATACATTGTAATTTATAATACTATTTTATTGAAGAAATATTTGATGTGGGGTTTCTATTGAGTTTTGTCTATGATTTAATATTAGATGTGGGGTTTTTGAAAAAAATATTTGTTATTTTGAGTACTGTGTAAGTGTTGGGTGGAGTAGCCCTTCATCGAGTGGTATCAAAGCTGGAGTTCCTGAGTGTGTAAGTAGATCACCGAATGTGAGGTAGTTTACACCAGGATCTATGGTTTAGGTTTGGAGAAGCCGAAGCAAGATGCCCCCATAAAGGAACCGAGGTGTTGCTAGTAATGTCGTAGTGCTAGTAGAGGATTTTTGAGCTTTGTAGAGGTAATTCTAGGTATTACAAGAAGATTTGCATAGAGGGTTTGACCCAAGAAGAGAGGAAAAGAGTGAATATAAAGTCAAAGAAAATGAAGACCAGTTTGAGGAATAAGAAGAGGTAGTATATCCTACCCATGCGAGGTTGTACATAGCCATATCCTATATTGGGAAGATGTTGAATGTGGAGTTTTCCACATACTCGAGAAATATTAACCCAGAGAATTTTATTGATTGGATCAATGATTTGGAAGAATATTTTGAATATGAAGAGGTGGAAGATCCTGACCGGGTCAAGTTTGCTAAGACCAAACTGAAGGGTCATGCTAGAATCTGGTGGAAAGGAGTACAACTTGATAGAAATAGAAGGGGAAAATAGAGGATCACTAGATGGGAATGAATGGTGGAAACATTGAAGAGGCAGTTTATTCCGATAGATTATGAGTTGGATCTTCTGAAGAAGATGCAAATTTTGAGATAGTTAGGAAAGTCTGTCAAATAATACACTAAGGAGTTCTACAAGATCTTGATCTAAACTAGCCATTATGAGGTTAAAAATGAGAAGGTATCTTGTTACATCCATGGATTAAGAACCAGTATTCAAGAATATTTGAGTCTAGTTAGGATGATCACCATTAGGGATGCTTACCAGTTTGCTCTAAAATTTGAAGAGAAGTTGAACAGAAGGTTTGAGAGAAAGTAGAAAGGAAGAGGTTGTGGAGAAAGAACTAGGGGAAGAAAATATGGAAGATGAGGTGAGAAGAAATAAGAATGTAGTAATAGTTAGGACCATAAGGGAGATAATTCTTACAGATCCCATGGTCAGAATAGCAACTACCCAAGAGGAAGAGGTAGATTTTACTGAGGAAATGGAGGAAGAGGGTTTCATGGAACCTACTTCAACTGTGGATAAGAATGACATTGAGCATATGAGTGTCCACAAAAATAAGAGAAGAAAAATAGGAGGCCAATGGGTAATTCCAAAGCTGCTATTGTAGATGAAGAGGCTGAATTAGAGCACTCTAAGGAGGCAGAGATAGGAGAAGTTATGGTCATAAGGAGAACCTTGTTGAATGAAGATAAGGAACCATACTAGAGGAAGAGCCTGTTCTACACAAGATGTAAATTTTCAGGTAAGGTTTGTAATGTTATTATAGATAATGGTAGTATTGATAGCTTGATCTCTGAAGAAATGGTTACTAAGTTACAACTAGAGAGGAGGAGACACCCGCATCTATACCAGATTGTGTGGTTGAAGAAGAACCATAGGGTATTGGTCAGTGAACAATGCTTAGTCAAGTTTAATATTGGGAGATATAAGGATGAGGTTCTATGTGATATATTACATATGGATGCTTGACATATGCTATTAAGAAGACCATGGTAGTTTGATCACTATGCAGTCCATGATGGACATGCCAACACTTACTCCCTAACAAAGGATGGAGTTCACCACAAGTTGAAGCCCTTGAAGGAGATGGATGGAAAAGTATGTAGTAGTGCCAAAATTTGTTGAGTTTATGGTATAAATGTTTTGAATGGTATGAAGCATGAACATAAGTGCTATGCATTGATTCCTAGAGTTAATGAGGAAAAATGTGAAGATATACTAGTAGAAGCCTCAGATCTATTGAAAAAATTTCAAGATATTGTATCAAATAATGTATCCAAAGGTTTACCACCAGTGAGGGAGATTAGTCAACAGATGGATTTGATGTCAGGAGCCAGTTTACCAAATGAAATGATTCCTACAGAGAATGAGGAGCTGAATAGACAAGTTCAAGAGCTATTGAAGTTGAAGACATATTTGAAGTTTAGTTTTGCACATCATCCGCTGACTGATGGATAAATAGAGGTGGTGAATAGGAGTTTGGGCAACCTATTGAGATGCTTAGTAGGAGATAATACCAAGGGATGGAATTTTATTTTACCATAGGCATAATTTACTTACAAAAATTCTATCAATAGGAGTATTGGTAAATATCCATTCTATATTGTATATGGGAGTAGTCCAAGGAATGCCTATGAATTGAGGAAGTTGGGCAAAGGAGAAAAGAGTATGGATAAAAGTACAAGAAACAAGTAGTATGAATAATATATGGTTAAGTGGAAAGGAAGGCCTATTGAAGATTCATCATGGTTGTCTAAGACAGAGGTTGACCATATTGGTTTTCATCCAACACTAGAGAAGTGAAGGTCACTTCTCAATTTACCCTAGGTGTTTGATGCAGGAGCATCCAATGGTGTAAGGGCAATATTGCATCAACAAAAATAAAAATAAAAATAAATATAAATAAATAATATATATATATATATATATATATATATATATATATAATATGTTTAGACCCATGTGTTTATATATATATAGGCATATATGTTTATACCCATGTTTTTAGACCCATATGTTTAAACCCATATGTTTAGAACCATATGTTAAAATTCGAGATTCAAGTGAATATTTTCTCGGGCGGGAAAAAGAAAATTAAAATTTCAAATGAATATTTTCCTGGTGGGAAAATGAAAGGTGGGAAAAGGAGTTACACTTACCAAAAAATTATTTTAAAAGTTATTAATAGGGGAAATAGATATTACCGAAGGCAGTCTGCTATTAGATATCATGGCTCCAATTTGTAGATCTCCAGTATTTGTAATAAAATTGGCCTTATGGTCGCACATTGTAATTTCTAATACTATTTTATTGAAGAAATATTTGATGTGGGGTTTCTATTGATTTTTGTCTATGATTTAATATTAGATGTGGGGTTTCTAATAAATTTATCTATGATTTTGAGTATTGTGCAAGTGATGGGTGGAGTAGCCCTTATTAAATTAATCCACTTCACTAGACATTATCTTGTAATATATGTACATAACATTAAAAATAAATAAAAATAAAAAACACATAAAATTTTTTAAAAAATCATTGCCATGTACATGACTTTTTTTCGGTTGCATTTATTTTTTTTGCTCACTATTTTTTACATTCCAAGAGTTTTAGAATTGGTTCTAGAAAATAGGATCTATGCATCCTTCACATTACCAACCACCATTTTCTCTTTTAAGTTAACATGCATCATGTTGAATTATTCACCCCACTCCATAATCCATATGATTTGGCAAAGCCAATTCCAATTGACATGAGCCTTATTGATATGGAACAAATATCCTCACCTCCATCCTTTTCCAAATTCATCCTTTCTAAGGAATTTTTAAGGGCTTCAACAACTACATCCTCTGTCATCTCCACCTTTACCTTCATATTCACATTTAGATCCTGAGGTTTTCTAGGCAGACATAGAATAGGTTGAGTCAGAAGAGTTTGATAACATTATAGATGGCATTCATTTAATCCCAATGTACCATTATCTTGAGGAAGGTTCTCATATGTCCATTGAAGATACCATCAGTGTGAATCTTAGTTCGGACATAGATAATCCTCAAACTATCAAACTTGGAAAACTTTTATTCTATAAATTAACAAAAGAAATTAATTTCTCTCCTCAAGAAAAAGAAGGGTATTTTTGCATGGTCCTACAAAGACATGTCTAGTTTTGATCCTAATTTTGTTGTCCACAATATCAACTTGCACTCTGATGCTAAGTCGATCAAACAAAAATTGAGAAATATGCATCGTACCATTGCCCTCATGGTCAAAGAAGAGCTTCAAAATATTTTATATGTGTGTTTCATTGTACCCATTGAGTATCCTGAGTGGCTTTCAAACATGGCATATTTTCACAAGCCTAACAATGTGATATGCATTTGCACTAAATTTTGAGACCTTAACAAAGTGTGTCCTAAGGATGACTTTCCTCTACCAAACATTGATACTCTTGTTGAAACTTGTGCTGGCCATGAAATGCTTTCTCTAATGGATGATTTTTTAGGATACAACCAGATTCGAATAAATATTGATGACCAACACAAAACAACATTCACTACACCTTAGAGGAATTTTTGTTACAAGGTGATGTCATTTGGTATAAAAAATGTAGGTGCCACTTATCAATGTACCATGACATACATCTTCCATGATTACATGCATAAGATCATCAAATATTATGTGGATGATATCTTGGTAAAATCCAAAACTTGATAAGAGCATATTAGTGTCTTTTAAAAAATCTTTGATTGACTTCTAGAGCATAATGTAATATTGAACCCCAAAATGTCTTTGGTGTTACCTCAAGAAAACTACTAGGATTCATTATCTCTAAAAGAGGCATTGAGGTGGACCCAAAAAAATTCAAAGTCATCATGGAGATTTCTCCCCCCGAAAAATTGATGGAATTATGTAGTTTACAAGGAAATATCCTATTGATCCATCATTTTATTGCACAACTTCCTGATAAATGTATGTCATTCAATCACTTGTTACAAAATGGGATGACATTTTCATGGATATATGAATGCCAAAAATCTTTTGATGACATCAAGCAATACCTAGCTTCTCCACCATTCTTAATTCCTCCTCATCTGAGGGTCCCCTTCCATATTTATGTTTCATCAACAAAAATTGCATTAGGGACAATGCTTGCACAAAAGAAACTCATATATTACAAACTAAGAAACTCAAAAATTAGAAACTAAGAAACTCAGATATTACATGCTTATCACACCACATATATTATAGCTCACCAAAAATATCTACATTATATGATATCTTGCACTTACAATAACACCTGCACCACAAAATGAATAATGATTCTTACTGAATTTGTTTTGAGTTCATCAGCCAAAAATCCATTAAATGTTAGGTCATAGCTGATCAACTTGTGGAAGCTCCACTTCCTAGTGATCAAACCTTGATTATTGAGCTCCTAGATGATTCAATATTCACTATCACTAAACAAGAAGAAGATGTCATTCCAAAGGAAGATGTCGATATCACACTATTATTTGATGGTTCTAAGTATAAAAAAGGTCAAGGTATTGGACTCATGTTTCATACACCATAGGGGGTACCTATCCCCTTATCTTTCAAGCTTGAATTCCAATGCATAAACAACAATGCAGAGTATGAAGCCTTAATCTTAGATATTCAATCAATCATAGCTATGGGAATAAAGCGTATCAAGATATTTGGTGATTCTCAACTTGTTGTTCATAAATCAATGGAGAATACAAATTCAAAGAACCTACCATAAATATTTACCATGAAGTAGCAATGATATTGCTCACCAAATTTGATTGGTATGAAATCAATAGTTTTCCATTTTTGAATAATATATTTTCATACATGATGGCCTCTCTAGGATCACTGATTCGAAAGAACACCATAGGATAGGTACCACTCATTGTCACAACGATATCTAAATTTACAATTGTTCATGTTGAATCTAAGTATGAGAAGGATGTTTTCTTTATCCATTCATAGTCGTATTAACCTTGGTCCAACCAAATAATAGCCCTTCTCAAGTTTGGAACACTCCCATAAGACATTTCATAGACTACTAAACACACTTTCAAGTAAAAGAAAGCTTTTTTTACTCTCTTATGGGATGTGTTGTATAGACGTGGTTATGATGGAGTCCTCCTTTGTTATCTCGAACCTGTAGAGGCATAAAGAGCCATAACTGAAGCTCATTATGGTACTTGTGGTGGTAATTTTAGTTTAATGGCCATTGTAAAGTGTATTATATGCATGGATTACTATTGAACCACCATGGAATGTGACTGTTGCACTTATGTAAAACATTGTCAGCAATATCAACAACATGCTAATTTAACTCATGTACCATCGCAAGAATTATAGCCTATTCAAATACTTTGGTCCTTTTCACAATGTGGTCTTGATTTGATTGGCAAAATCTCACCTCCTTCCTCGAGACAACATACATTCATCATCACAACCACTGAATACTTCACAAAGTGGGTTGAGTAAATTCCTCTAACTAGTATGACAATACCTTGAATTGTAGAGTTTATACTTCATCATATCATGTTGTTTTGGCATTCCCTTAAAAATAATCTTTCCCAATGGAAAGTATTTCAAAAATAAGGATTTTTGAGAAATATAATATCCAACAAAGTTTATCGACTCCTTATTACCCATAAGAAAATGGACAAGTTGAGGCTACCAAGAAGACCTTAATTACTATTCTCAAGAAACTAGTCAAATAAAATCATCAATATTGACATACTTAAATCCCCTTGGCATTATGGGCTTATCGAACAAGAAATTGCATTCCTACTGGGGAAACTTTCACTAGTCTATGGAGTTGAAGCAATTATGCCTCATGAGCTTGAGATCCCCTTACTTTGAATTTAATTACAGGAATTCATAGATGATGATACTACTAGACAAGCATATTTTAACCAACTCACTCTTAATGAAAGAAGGGTCAATGATTTAGAGAATTTATGAGTTTATCAAGACCACTTAAAGCATGCTTACAACACCAAAGTTCATCTACATGAATTCCAAGTAGGATATCTTGTTATTAAAGATAATAAAAAAACTCCAATGCATTGCTGCATATTCATGATAAATTTATGGCTAATTGACTAGGTCTATACATTGTCACTTAAAAAGTGGGTAAAGGAACTTATAGACTTGCCAGTCTAAAGGGATTTGAAGAGCCTGAATCACTTAACACCATCCACTTGAGAGCATTCTATGCTTAATGTTATTTATATATGTATATATACATGGCTAATACACAAAAATAACATTGCATTCTATAAATTGTATTTCACATATTTATTGCACATAATTCATTTCACAGATTGAATTCTCTATGCTTAATGTGATTTATATATGTATATATACATGGCTAATACACAAAAATAACATTGCATTCACAACCATCTTCACATATTTTATGGGTCATTTATTCAGTTTATATAATAATTGGTCCAATAAATTTTTGTTTCCTTAATCAAGGGCACCTTCAAATCATCATCCATTTCTTTGCATCATTCCATAAATTCAAGTTACCATTTACATACCATATATCCATAATCCCTAGGTGTTTTCGATCACTCATCCACTCCTAGTGTTTATAGAAACCTCAAATACATGTCAAGTTTTCTTTAGGACCAAAACACATTTTCACTAAGAAAATATTGAGTTATGGGAATTGACTCTAACACTCTTGAACCAAACACAATCACACATATTTAAAACATATTGTGTCAAAGAGGAATAATACTAGGAATGGGTTGAACCTTGAAGTGAAAAAGGTATTTCTTGCTTGTCCCATCATGCACATAGTCCAAAATAAAAAATAGTGGTTTTCATCACTATCACAATTACTTTTAAATACAAGAAATATTAGTAAGGGTAGGGTAAAATTATCATCACACTTCGATTGAGAATATGATTCCCCAAAGCTCTAAATATTTTACACATCACATACCACAGATCCTCAAGTTGTAATGAAGAACTACATTTCTAGTCAGACAATTAGGTAGTCTGAATACCCAAATCTTAGAGATCATATTCTTGGACTATGGATCTAATCTCCACCAGGGCTATAGATTCTTGACTGACAATGGATTATGCTCATGTGTGGTGACACGTCTCTCTTGAAGAGACATCTAACCAAACATAAGAAAAAATAGATTCTTGGTCTTCTCCATGATAGGTTTCATCATAATTTACTCAATATGGGTTAATGAACTCATTTGCACACACATTGGTTCTTGATTTCCTTGATTCATCACCATACTCATGATTTGGTAAATTAATTCACTACACACACATTTGGTCTTAGAGAAATTAGATAGAATTTAGTGAGTTTTTTTATATCACTAGTATGTTTGAGTCTCTAAAAAATAATAATTTTTCCATATCAACATCCATATCATTACACCAGTCTTCCACTCACATGCCACCATTTTTATGCCCCTGATTAAACAATAATGCTATACATGGTCAAGTAAAATCTAAAATACAAATGATCATTAGTGCATTAATTCATTTGCATTAATACATATTATCATTGCATTAACATCCATCACACATACACAAAAGCATAACACAAAAGTAAAATCCATGTATACATATATAAATATTGCATGTACAATGAATTCTCGAAGGCTATATACAATGGAGCACTAAGGTTCATATAAAAAACATGCATCTAAGCACTATCTAACACCTATAGGAGGACCCCTATGACCCTGAAGGATCCCTATACCTAGAGCTAATATACCTAGACTCACTATGCCTAAA
Source organism: Wollemia nobilis (assembly GCA_028583015.1). Lineage (NCBI taxonomy): Eukaryota > Viridiplantae > Streptophyta > Pinopsida > Araucariales > Araucariaceae > Wollemia > Wollemia nobilis. The sequence continues at coordinate 6,297,659 of JAQPPZ010001844.1, forward strand.
AATCCTATATAAGGAGGAAGAGGGTCAATTTGGAAGCCCAATGTTGTGCTGCATCAGCAGATCCTCCAACTCTTGGATTTATCCATCTCGATACTAAAGGTATAATACATCATATATTTGATGATGGTTATTCTATGTTAGCTTTACCTAGAGCATCATGATCCTATCTTCATCTCCACCTATAGCCATTCATACCTCTAGCTTCACCCATAGTCGAGCTATAGATGCATCCTGAGCTACTATCTCTGCATATCGATCTACCACCATATGCTCAAGTATCATCCACTCCTCCTCACTCTAGCCTAGAAATATCTTAGGAACCTCATCCATATCATCATCACCATATCCATCACGTCCAATATCTAGATGTTGCTCTATTGCATCCCTTATCCATATCCCTCAACTGCTATATTGAAGATGTCTTCAATATCTAGCAGCCTCATTGGTCTCCTCCACCTTGGAATCTACCTCATCCTTATCCTCACTATCCTCATATAATACCAGACTCAGTACCCATAGTGGTTGTGCAGTGAACCATACAATGTAATCCATGGTAGTCTCCACATCATTTACATCAAGGAGATATATATCTTCATCATCATAGGTCACCTACCATGATTTTGTACAAGGTAGACCCATATCATCCCAATGGCACCTGTATAGCATTGGTACCTCATGAACCTCCTATTGCATTACAAAATACCATAGAACCCATGAGAATAGGATCAGTTCCACCTCATTCCTATGCCTCCCAACCACCCATATAGCCTATCAAACTCTCCACAACTACTCCCCATCACTAGTTCACATGAATCCTCAGCATGATCTCCAAAGAACCTAATATAGTGTCATACCTACTCATAGATCCTTGTACTCCTGGCTAGTGTGGCTAGGACAACTCGGTTGTACATCGTCAGCCACACGCCATCTCATAGCATAGGAATTCTCTCCATCCCATGTCGTAGTAGGTAAACCCATAGTATGAGCCATACTAAAGTGCTCCCAAACCCAACACTACAACAATATACTACATTCAAGCTACCCTAGCTAGTCCTACATCCTCCAACCAATCCCAATGCTCCTTTCATAGTGCCTTCCTCACCCCAAGTATGAGAGGTGAGAATTGATGTCAGGCCTCCAAAATCCTCAACTGCAGCACAACACATGCATAATGCAAACACATTAATGTCACATTCATTGCATAAAAAAAATTGTACAAGTCCAAACAAAGAGTGCCAAGGTCACTTACCTTAGCCACCTCCACTTCTACTACTGCATCCACACCCTCCATTTCCATAGCCTCCACTCCACCTCACTTCTTCACTCACTCACTCTCCTTAAAATGTAATTTTTGAAACTTCTGAATGCAATAATGAATATTATTTTACCTCTATATACTATTTATAGCTATTTTTGGAATACTAAAATACCCATGGGAATTCTTGGGTGCATTTTAAAACTTAATAGTATTTATAGAGTGGCAAATGCTTGTTGGCATATGCGCATGATGCGGACGCTAGCCGGTGTTTGGCTTAAAAATTTGAAAAAAGACCAAAATGCCTAAAAAATGTAGCTTATCTCCACAAAATCACTCCACATTGCATCCATACATTCATTCTATCATCATATCATATTTTTTGAAACCAAAAATTTATTTGGGTACTTAACTTTTGCTTGCTATCAAAAGTCACAAAAATAGCCTTACAAACTTTAAAAAAATATCCCAAAATGGTCTGAAATTTCACAAAAATGACCATATTCATCATTCTACTCATCCATATTATCATTTCATTCATATTTATTATAACATAGATTGATTTGGGTGGTTAAATTTTGTTTGCAATCAAAAATCATAAAATTGTCCAAAAATGCTCCCAAACAATACCAAATTTCACAATCTCATGCAATTCATTCATCAATGTATTTTCATTATCACATATTCATTTCAACATCATAAAATCCACCAAAAATTGTATTTGCATCAAACATTTACCAAGTTCACATACAATTTCAAGTGCACCTCATATCTAGTGGTCTATTATATCTCCTTGGTGATTGCAATGATTGGTCATCCATGCAATTTGGTAAGATGATTAAATCACCATAAGGATACTTGGCCATTTTAATTATCCAATATCTCATTATTCAAAAAACAAAATCACTTTTGATCCCTCATTTTTGAGTGTGACTATGCTCAGATTAATTTGCTTAAAAGCTATCATTGATGGCCTTGTCCATGGGGCTTGAAACATGGATAATTCATACTACATAATTCCCTTTAACATTCAAGAATTATGCATAGTCACTAGGAGGGGCCTCCTAGCAATCACCTGATCCTAGGATGATTGGTTCCTGATATTCTGTATTTTCATCACTTTGCATTTCAATGACGCAAAAAGGCACTTTCTTCAACAACATGGAATCACCCCAAACTTGGGGAACCAAACTTGATTTTTATTTCCATAGTGGGATACATCTTACATGATCATGGCATCTACACTTGGTAAAAACCCCTTTAATCCATTGGGGCAAAAATGACATCAATTTACATCATTCATATCATCTACATTTACATCATACACTTGCATTTGCACCATTCAACTACATCTTCACCCATAATTCTTTCAATTGGCTTATGAGACATATTTTTCACTCATTCACCAATTGAGGGGGTAATATATACATACAAATTATTTGTCTTCAAAATCATCTTTGTGTTCCAAGAAAAGAAATTTGCTCATATTTTTGTACCGCATTGTGTTTCATGCAACGCGATACAAAAAGGGGCATCTGTAGATACAAAAATATAACCACTTGTCATTCATATGTATCCCCAAATCATATCCATCCATTGTAAGGAAAAATGCCAAAATATTAAGCTCACCTTGGGAAATTACACCATGAAACATGACATGTATGCAATTCCCTTAGGAGGATGTGACATCATTTTAGGAGTGCAATGGCTAAGAACACTTAGCACAATCCAATGGGACTTTGAAGACTTATGGATGAAATTCACACTAAAGGATCAAATGTATACTCTTAAAGGATTAAAATTAGGCTCTCCTCCACTAGTTAGTTCTCATCGAATGGAGAAATTTCTTCACCAAGGAGGCAAGAAAATGGTTGCCCACTTCTTTTCTCTCCAAGCCACTAAGAAGACACAACCAAGGTTTTCCCCCTATGGTCATTCTAACCCTCCTATTCTTCCTTCCTATCCCCCACCAACACTCCAACCTTCCCACTATCCCTGCTTACGAAACGATGATATTAAAATAGTGCAAGAACATGAGCAACTACTACTTGGAAAACTAGGGATGAAGCTTCTCACTTCGAGCTTTGAGGACAAAGATCTTTTTAAGGAGGGTGGCATGTTAGGATCCTAATCCTAAAATTTTCTATTATCTAATTCACTAATTTAATTATGTACCAACGTGTCCTTTCACACCACAAATTAGGATAGATATATAAATGCGTTCGCATGGGTGTTTTCCACCATCCATAAAAGAATATAATTTAAAATACATTATTTGGTTCTACCAATAATGAAAATACGATTCTTTCAAAAAAATGATTCTATTTATAATTTATTATTTTGCAATTAATTCATTTCATCCATAGATAAAAGGGTTATAAGAACTTAGGTTCTTACCAAAATGAAGTATTCATTATCAAATTTTATCATAAATTCCCTATCAAACTTATCTGGGAAGGTCTTATTTATCTGGTTATGCTCACATCATGAAACCCATCATTCTTCTACTTTGTGCACTTCCTAACCTTTCTGTTATCTAATGCTTTCAATGAGGGTTGACCTAATACACTAATCTCAATTTCTCTTTGGTTCAAAAAATCACTTATATTCATAACATGCCCTCCATAATGACCTCTCGTGTATTGTCATGATAGTGAATGGTGCCACCCTGATCCTCTACCAAGTTTTTGAACATTTTAATATTTGTATTTGGAACATGTTTGATCGGTGATGCTTTGTTATTTATACTTTATAGTTTTTCCTTGAAAATACCATCTGGATCATAGTGCCATCTATGGGGAACTATTAGTAGCTACAAGGCCACCAAATTCCCCTCTAGAACTCGATATTGCTCCAAATCTCTTTTTGACATAGTGATGTCTTCAAACTTAATCAACAACTTGAATATTACCATATTTTTACTTTGAGGTTAAAATTTTACTCTATGATATATATTTTCCTACAAAAATCTAGCCCAGTTATCTAGTTTGTAATAAAGTGGGGAAGTAGATATGGGGAACCTAAGAAATTGTCTAATTTGATAATTACCCCCTCCTTGAGGAAGTACTAGTCCCATAGATATCTCTTATATCCCCTCAATATATCCATAGTTTTGGAGGTGATGCAATGACATCTTCCATATATTTCAACAATAGCAAGCCCTAGGAACTGCTTGTTGAACTTGAGATACAAAGAGTTTTCTCTCATCACATGGGTCTAGTCCACTACTGGACATGCTAATACTTATTCATCCCACTTTTGTATCTTTGTATTGCATTGTGTAACCACCATAAAATGTCACACCTAATTACGGCTCCTATTGCAATAAATGATATAGATATAACATGCATACAAGTAAACAAAATTGACAACGAATGAAACAAGAAATAAAACACTTTATTCCATTATATTTGAAGTAAAAACCCAATTACAAGTATGTCCCTCTTAGGGATATTCATTTTGATACAATATTACAATAGGAGTGCTTAATTTTTTTCCCTCTTAAGGGTAGGTGTGATTTCCAAATGCCTCTCATAATGGCACAAACTACTCTAGGGTGGAGGTGCCCTCTTCTTCGCAATGGAGAAGGAACTTGATGGTTTGCACTCCTTTGAGACTATTCCCTATAGTCAAGAAACAATAATAATGTCAAAAATATAGGTAGCCTCTCATGATGAGGCCCTTTTAGGTAAAATGCATAATGACACCATTAACATACATAATCAAGAAAGTATAAAAGGTGCTTCTAAACTATGCAAATCGAATCAAGATTCATATAATAGCGTAAAGAAAGACAACAACTACTTAATGCATGGATTAGATGTATGAAATAAGGCATGAAAGTGCATAAAGAAATTATTAATTTCCTAATTGAAGCATAAACATAAAGAAGCTAAACTAACCTAAATATACAGTAAAAAGTTTGCTAAAATGTATTTTAACCATGAAAACAACTAATCTAACCTAATTAACTAGATAGAAATGGAATTAGGAATGCGGTTATACCTCTAATGCAAACCGCAGCTCTGGTGCATGGTCTACATTGTAAACCACGGTTGATATTCACGGTTAGTGATATAATAGGCTTATCCTCAATTCCAAGGGTAGTGGGCTTAACCTCCTTGTACAATTGATGTTCAAGGGTTGCCTTTGATGACATTCTAACATATTTGGTGGTCAAATCACTGTGATGGGTCTTCGTTTACCTAGATTTGTGTTTCTTGGCACTCATAGACTTCTAGGACATCCATAATGCAATTCATCATGAATCTTGGCAAGTAGGTAGGGGATAAGTGCAATAGCTCTCTCTCATTATACTCGATTGAGTGTACAATTCGATAGGGCTTTGCTACTCAAATTTTCAATGCTCTCTCCTCTTGATAATCTGACATCATTTCGCTATGCAAATTATCTATATCTTTGCCCTGATTATGAGGGGTACTTATAGGACTACCCAATGGCTAGGGGTGGCTTCCTAGAGAAGCCAAGATCAAGAAGGGGTGGTTAGGATAGTTGGAATGGAAGCTTCCACCCTCTAACCATATTCTTCTATATCCAATGGCCATTTCAACCGATTTGGCTCAGATTGAAGGCCAACTAAACTTCAATTAAGACTATAGGTCACAGCTGCGATTCATATTGATTAGGCCAAGGAGCCCAAATTGAGTGGTTAGAACCAATGCTCTAGTTTGTCCAAGATATTCCATATGGTCTTGTAGCATGTCCATATGAGTGGTCACCCTCAAAATGATGCATTTTAGGTGTCTATAAATGCCCCTTTTGAGATGCGTTATGAGATCGAACAATGCTGAGCAAAAATATAACTCCTAAAATGATGTCAAAGGTTCTATGTGATGAGGACTAGAAATACCTCAATCATGGCATGTTTTGAACATTGAAACTACCTAAAAACTCTTATGTTTAATATGATATGATAATTAAGTTGATTTAATATGTTGTGTATTAATTGTTTGCATGATCAATGTGTTAGAAATACTATATTCTAATTTTTATAGTTTTTGCATAGTTTTATGTTACTTTGTCATGACTTGCTAAATGAGAAGTATGCTTAGTTTGATAGCAGCACTTCACTAGTTTTGTTTTGATGTGTTTAAAGTATTTATTTATCTAAATCTAGCAAATAGTGCAAGCAAACTATTACTGTGCAACAAAAACTGGTTTTCTATTGTAAATTCCAGCTAGCTGCCAATGAATGGCAAGGCATGGAATTCACACATGGAGAGAGATGAAGGCTATTGCAATATAATCCTGAGAGCTAACCCACCTAAGAAATGCAAACGAAATCACTTGAAGAGCACATAGTTGTTCATTTCAAAGATCTTTGAAATGAGCAGACATCTTCGGAATGAGAAATATAGTCTCTTCGAAATGAGCAAACATCTTTGAAATGAGAAATACAGTCTCTTTGAAATGAGCCACTTATCTTCGGAATGAGAATAGAAAGTGCTTTTTGACTTGTTAACTGATTTTTGATGATGGAAAAAGGAAAAGAATGTTGAAAATGTTAAAGGAAAATATCTCCCATATAACTTTACCGTCCTTGTCGTCCAAAGCCACCATTCATGGAAAAGATCAATTTTGATCCTCTTCTAGGATAAACCCAAGAATGCTGCAACATAATAAGAATAGATCTGTAATATAGGAAAGTGATATTCTCAATTTGTAAATAGATTTTAGGATATCTATAAATAGATAGCTCTTGTCCAGTTTGAGCTAAGGTAGGGGAAAATAAGCAAGAAGTATAATAATAAGAAAATAGCAGATAAGTGACTGTTACAGTCCTGTAACAGGGTTTTTAGTAGCAATACTATAATTATGTTATTGAATCAATGAAGTGTACTAATTTTTCTATTCATGTTGTTTTGAATGAGTGTGATTAAGATATATAGATAGATAAAGACTCATACCTTCTTTTGGACAAGGAGGTTGGCCACTTCCAGACCTAGGAGGAGGACTAACAGTAGGTTTTCATTCTGATTTTGCTATAGCAGAATAAGTTGTAAAACTTGTCATTTCATTTCCTTGTAAACAGATAACAATCTTTGCAATCTTAGTTTATTTCATTATTAGGATGATCTTGTTATTAATGATAGGTTTGGTTGTAATCTCCACTTTCAACAAGCTTTCAAATTATTGCAAATTGTCATTTCTAGAATTTACTGTTTTCTACAATTTACTGCATTTTGTGTTTTGTTGTCAACCCGTACACATAATATTGATAACCTTCAATTACAAAGCATTGACAAGACTTAATTTCCATGTTATAATTAGGTTTCCATTACTACAAAAATAAATAGACTTCCTTTTTGCAATCATAATTAGATTTCTAATTCTGCAACTATAACTAGGATTTCATTTCTGCAGTTACTAATTATTTTTCATTCCTACAATTAGATTAAATTTCAATTTATACAATTTAGAGATAAAAATGTCCTAAATCCCCCACACAATAAGTTTCACCAATAAGACCTATTTCTCCAAAATGACCTAAGTTATAGCCCTGTTCACTCCTTCTGCAAATAGCCTTGTACACTGTCCTGGATTGACAAATTCATTGAGAATTAATGATGTGCATAATGACAACGAATCATTTTGGCACCGTTGTCGAGGAATAGTGTTGGTAGAAGGTGAAAATAGTCCAATAGCTATTAATTAGACTAAGTAATGAAAATTTAGGATAAAATATGAATATAACAACTGGTTAAAGTAACAACTATTGACTTATAATTTATGTCATTCAAGAGTAAACATGAATGAGTAAGCCTAGGGATGAAACATGTAGAATTACTCAAAAGGATCCCTGGCTTGTTCCATTAAGAAGATATTCACGCCTAAGGGGTGAATCACCTGTGTTTGAACTAGCAAAAAAATTGAAACAAAAATCATCATCTTCATCATCATTAGAACATCTTAAGAAAGAGAAATCATCAGATTCATCATCAATAGAGGATTTTGGACCTCTTAAGAGTGACATTTGGATAGGTTTAACTGTTCCAAAGGAACAGGAAACTATGGCAGAGAGAGAAAATCTAGATGGGGATGGCCAACATGGCTATGTCCATAATGAAGGAAATAATCAGGATATGCCTCAACCTTCTAGAATATTTGAATATCCTATCCGTTTGAATCCAACACAAAACTCCCCCATGAAAACCATTTCACCTTCAGTACTTCCAACCTTCCAAGGTGTTGTATTTGAAGATCCTAATCAATTTTTGTTTGAATTCAAAGTAGTGTGTCAAACCTATGACTATGTAAATGATAATCAAAAACTTAAGGTTTTTTCCTCAATACTCAAGGACTCAGCATTACGCTGGTTCATGAGCTTAGAGCCAAATTCTATCCGAACCTGGGATCAAATTGAAACTATGTTTTTAGACAAATATCAGGAGTATTTCTGTGTAAGGAACATGAAAGATGAGTTATTCAAGATTAAGCAGGAAGATTATGAAACATTAGAAGACTATCTTGATAGGTTCTCCTTTGTTCAAAGGAGACATGGACTTGTAGAACCTGAGTTATGCAAAACCATATTTTTGAGAGGATTACAAGATGAATCCAAAGAAGTATTGGATTTGATGGGAAAAGGGGATGTAAATACTCTCAGTAATGAGGAAATTATGGGTATCTATAGGAATTACTCTCGCACTAAGTAGGGAAAAATAAAAAATAGTACAAATGGAACTGATGTGAAGGACCTAATAGAGGAACTTGCAAATTTTAAAACTGATATTCTGGTGCAATTGAACACAACTTTGGGATAAATATCTACAAAATCAAAAACCACAGAACATTTGGCAATTTATTGCCTAAGATGTAGAAATAAACATGCTTTACAGGAGTGTCCTTTGAATAAAATGTCTATCTCAGCCATTTGTAGTATATGTTCGAAGAAGCATTTGACTGATAAATGCCACCTGCTACCACAACTCAAAACTATGTTAGATATTTAGACTGAGAAACTCAACTATGTTAGACCAAAAAAGGGAGGAAATTTATTTTAGTACCAAAATCCCCCTCATTTTCCTACAAATTGGGGGCATAATCCTTGGACTATGCCTTGGGGACAATTAGAACCACCCCAAAATCCTTGGAATTATTCTCAATGGAAAAATTCTCAAGAATGGCCACAAACAAGTTGGAGTAATCCAACTTGGAATTAGAATTATAATAACCCATCATGGAATCAAAACAACCCACCCTGGAATCAGAATCAGACTAATCCACATTGGATGCAAAATCAACCACAGTGGAGTCAGCAATACCAATCCTATCCAAGGCAACAAAGAAATCAAGGTCAAACTCAGTATTTGTTGTCTGCACCTAATCAAAATTTTCAAGAAAAATAGAACCAACCACAACAAAAAAAATAGGTGAAACAACCTCAACTTCCAACTCAACCAGTCACTAATCCAAACAACATGAGACAGGCATCCCCTATCTATGTGGTTGAAGCTAAAGAAAATGCTAAAATAAATGTTCTTGATTGTAGTAACATCCAACTTCGTTTAGGAAAAGTTGTACCTGAACCTGTTTCAACTAAAATCAAGGAAAATGAAAAGCAATAACCTTTGGAACTAGTTAGATTTAAATCAACAACAAAGAAAGAAGAAGAAAAAATAGAATCACAGGAAGAACATTTACCTTCATCAAGGATAATTCCTTATCCTAAAAGAACCAATACCACAGCAAAAAATTCTGAGTCAGACTTGGTCAAGGAACTTAGAAAGTTAACTATATAATTGCCCTTATTGCAAGCCATTAAGGATATACCAGTGATTAAAAGTACTATCTAAGATTTGTGCATTAGAAGAGCAGGAAGAAAAAATAAAGCATTTCCCAAAACTGTTCAGGTTGAAGGAAAGATAGTTGATATCTTGTTCGAAAAACTAGTACCTCCAAAGTATAGTGACCCAGAGAGTCCAGTTATCATAGTTACCATAGGCTCAGTACCAATATAAAATGTCTTAGTAGATATAGGATCTGCAATAAATGTCATGACCAAGGATATAATGGAACAATTATATCTCAAACATCTCAGTCCCACATTTACAGTTTTAGAAATGGCTGATAGGTCAGTTGCAAAACCTGAAGGTATCATTGAAGATGTCCCTATAGAAGTCTCTTCTTAGGAATTCCCTACATATTTTTTGGTTTTACAACCAAGAAATTCAACACATGGATATCCCATCATTCTGGGAAGACCTTGGATTGCAAATGCAACAACATGCAGATCTAGAAAAATGACTATCTCAAATGGTATTGATCTAAAATAGATTTCTCTATATCCTCCTGCAAGACCCTCCAACAATTTTTTAGGTCAGTTATGGTTTCCTGAATTAGATGAAGAACCAGAAGAGGTTATTTCCACACTAGCCACCTTGGTAGTAAGGGAACACATAGAAGACCTCCATGACATAGAAAATTTAGAGAATGAAACTATCCTAATGAATGTTCTGCATGAACAAGGGTTAGAAGAGGAAGTAGTAAATATCCATCAGTTATTAGGGAATGAGGAGAACAAAATTTTTGAAGGTGAGCCATTTGTACTATCATAGGAAACATTTGTTTCACTACCACATGGGTGGCACCATCACCTGATTTTCCCTTCTCATTGTTCCATATAGGATATGCTTCGATTATAAATCAATGAAATAGAAACTTCTTATTTCATCCCATCTCATCATTTCCCTCTTAACTCCCTAATCACCAAGTATGAATAAGTGAATTCAGTCCTTCCAAATACAAAACAAATAGAAGTCTAGCGAGGAAAATTTCTAAACATTAATAGCTGGCTTACTAGGGAAGAGGAAGAAAAATTGATAACTATTTTACAGAAGCATGTTCATGCTTTTTCTTGGGAATACAAATATATGTTAGGGATTCACCCTGATATATGCACCCATAGGATTTATATTGAAGAAGTCAAGCCAATAAGACAACCCCAAAGAAGACTGAATCCTGCCTTGAGGGATATTGTAAAGGAAGAAATTGAAAAACTTTTGGAGGTAGGATTCATTTACCCAATTTATGATAGCCAGTGGGTCTCTCCATTGGTTATAGTTCCTAAGAAAAATGGAAAAATGAGAGTATGTGTAGACTATAGAGAGTTGAACAAAATGAAATACAAAGACCATTTTCCATTACATTTAATATATCAGGCGTTAGATACCCTTGTTGGAAAGAAATATTTTTGTTTTCTTGATGGATTTAGTGGGTATAATCAAATTCAGGTTGCACATGAAGATCAAGATAAAACAACCTTTACCTGTCCATGGGGAAAATTTGTCTATAGGGTTTTACCTTTTGGCTTGTGTAAAGCCCCAACAACATTTCAATGAGTGGTCTTAGCAAATTTTTCTGATCTGACTACCAACAGTGTTGAGATATACATGGATGATTTCATAGTATGTGGACAGACTTTTGACTTTACATTAGAAAACCTTGACAAAGTTTTAACTTGCTGTGAAACATACCAATTATCCTTGAATCCAGACAAATTTTTTATGATGATGGAGGAAGGAATAGTTCTTGGTCATCACATCTCTCTTCAAGGGATCCAGGTTGATCCAAAGAAGGTGGAAATTATCAAGAATATTCTTCCTCCTAAAACTCAAACTGATGTTAGAAGTTTCCTAGGACACATTGGTTTTTACCACAGGTTTATTACCAGCTTTAGCACAATAGCCAATCCCATATTTTCCCTATTGACTAAATATTCTAAATTCTCTTGGACTGCAAGGTGTCAAGAATCATTTGAAGCTCTGAAAGAGAAATTAGTAACTCCACCTATGTTAAGAGGACCTAATTGGACATTACCATTTCACATACAGGTTGATGCTTCCAATACTACAATTGGAGCAGCATTAGGATAAATTGACAATGGTAAACACTTTGTCATCTACTACATTAGAAATAATTTGATAGGAGCTAAGAAAAATTATACCACAACTGAGAAGGAATTATTGGCAGTAATTTATGCCATCAAAAAATTTAGGCATTACATCACAGGTTATAAAATATTCATTCACATACATCACATAGCCATTAAGTATTTGATGAATAATCCTATGGTAAGTGCAAGAATTATTATTTGGTTATTGTTGCTACAAGAATTTGATATCACAATAATCAACAAACTAGGAAAAACTAATGTTGTAGCAGATTTCTTGTCCAGGTTTCAAAACACCGAGGAAGGGGAATTAGTTGAGGACACTTTTCCTAATGAAAAATTATTTGCTATATCTATCCAATCACCTTGGTTTGTATATATAGCCAATTATTTGGTCACAGGGAAATTTCCTCCACATTTCACTTCAAAACAGAAAAAACAATTGATCAAGTAGAGTTCTTCCTTTGAGTAGATTAAGGGTATACTTTTTAAGTGCAGTCCTAACCATGTGTTACGTAGGTGCATCCACAAGGATGAGGTATATGATATCCTTAGGGCTTGTCATGATGAACCCTCGAGTGGACACTATTCTATAAAAAGCACAATTAGAAAAATTTTAGGGACAGGATATTATTGGCCATTTCTTCACAAGGATGTGAAAAAGTACATCAGGCATCATGATGCATGCCAAAGAATGGGAAAACCCACTCATACAAATGAAATGCCACTACAACCTCAATTGGTTTTAGAGCCATTTGATATGTGGGGGCTTGATTTTGTAGGACCTATTGATCCACCTTCTCAAGGAAAGGTGCATATTCTAGTATGTACTGATTACCTGACAAAGTGGGTAGAGGTGCGTGCTTTCAAACATACTCATGAAGAGAAGGTCATCGATTTATTTTATACTCAAATTTTTTAGAGATTTGGAGCTCCACGGTCTATCACCAAAGACCAAGGACCTAATTTGCATCTAAAGTCATTGAGGCTTTTATAGAATTATATGAAATTAAACATAATAAATCATCATCTTACCACCCATAAGCAAATGACCAGGTTGAGGTAAAAAGTAGGGAACTAGAATGAATCTTGACAAAAATAGTAGCTTTTCATAGGAGAAACTAGCTAGATAAATTACTTGAAGCAGTTTGGGCTTACAATACTACTTGGAAATCCACTATTGGATTCACACCTTATGAACTAGTTTTTTGTAAAATTCCCCTCCTACCTATTGAATTTGAACTACTAACATTGCACACAGTATTGGAAATTGGGATTGAATTGTCATAGAAATAGATGGACAAGATTCTGTAGCTGAATGCATTGGATGAACTTTGGTTGGATGCTCTGCACCAAACTAAAGTAATTTAGGTCCAGAGGAAGCTATGGCATGATAGTCGCATTCAACAGAGGAAATTTTAGAAAGGATATTGGGCTTTGTTGTTTGATTCTCGCTATGAGAACTTCCCTAGAAAGTTGAGAACTAGATGGCTTGGACCTTACCAGATTGAAGAGGTATTTGACAATAGAGCAGCTCATCTATCTCCTATTGATGGGTCACGGAGAAAGTTGGTAGTGAATGGACATTGCCTCAGGGTGTACCATACACCTCTGACTAAAGAGGAATTCTTGTAGTAGCTTGATAGTTTGGATACACAACAGTTGGAAGAGATTCCCTCTTCCACTTCAATAAAATCAACATGATCATGGATTTCAAGAACAGCAAAAAAAAATAAAATCAGAAAAAGCAAAAAACAAAAAGATGAATAAATTCTGATTGTGAATTCCTTCATGGGCATGATTTTAAGGAAATCATGAATTCCTTCACGAGAATAATCAGAATAAAAAAAAAAACAAAGAGAAAAGGAGAGGTAAAAAAAGAGAGAAAAATGAATAGCTCAGCAGTGAAAACCTTTCCTAAGGCACTATTGAGTTGGTATGCATGAAAACCATTTTTCTGGCATGCATAACCTTGAAAATTTATGAATCATCATTGTAAAAATTCACCAACTGCACTTGTTTTGAAATATTATAGAAAATCTCAGTAGAACATCAATAGAAGCAGTCATTCTTCAAAACTTGCATTAACTTATTTTAATCAGGTATATATTTCTTACATTTATTCAATGTAAATGATTGGTATGTAGTATATAACAATTAACCATTAGCATAAAAGGTATCCATAAGACTTGGCATACTTAAAACATTTTTTGAGAAGGAGAATATTGGTTTCTACCTAATATTCGAAATGAGAATGCCAAAAATAGTGCCTGCTATCTTCTTCAGAATGATTGTTGTATTGTCTTCAGATTGAAGTTTTCTTCAGATTAACTGTTGTATTGTCTTCAGATTGAAATTATCTTCAGAATGACTATTGCACTTTGTATTTGGAATGAAATTATCTTCAGAATGACTATTGCACTTTGTCTTTAGAATGAAATTGTCTTCGAAATGAAGCTTTGTCTTTGAAATGAGGAATTATCTTCAAAATGAAGCTCTATCTTTGGAATGAGGAATTGTCTTCAGAATGAAGATTTATCTTTGGAATGAGAAATTGTCTTCGCAATGAAGCATGATATTCAGAATGAGGACTTGTATTCAAAATGAAACTTTATCTTTAGAACAAGGAATTGTTTTCACAATGAATCATAATCTTCAGAATGAGCATTCAACATGATATTTCCATGTGGCATCCAAGGAGGTGAAAAATATACGATCAATAGAATTCTTTGACTGCATATGATAAATAACATATGTTAGTTGATATGTGATTTGTCTTATCTTACATCCATTAAGGAAGTACCAGAATCACAGGGAAGTGACCAACAACATGCCACCATTGTTCGATGCTGATAACCATGCACATGAGAAATCTACGGGTAAACTAGATGAGCTAAAATCAAATGAGGTGGATCTGATGACAAGGAAATCTGTGCAATCATTAACAGATAGGTGTTTGGAGCAAAAATAGAGATGCATGTCACCCTTACTTCTGAAGACATAATTACTAACACAAAATGATTACGAGGTACAGTGTCGATATTACAGTTCATTTCGAAGAAGACAAACAAGGCAATTGAAAACCTGAAAACAAACCCTGCAAGTCTGCAAGAGCCAAAAACCAGTGATCCAATGAAAGAGTAGTAGCAAAGGTGAGTATTTTTTAACATATAAAAATAGGAAAATGGGATGAAAGACAAATATGGAACCAATAGATACCACCCACCTTCAAGAAAATCTAGAAGTGCTACAAATTTTTTAAGATGGAGGGCTTATGCCATTTTTGGACAAATTTGATGGGTCCTCTAAAGATTTGGCTAGCATGTTCGCTCACACATTCAAAAATAACTGGGAACACATCAAAAACATGACAATTAAGGTAACCCCTAAAGTTTTAAGTCAAATTACTGAGCTTCTATTAGAGGGTCTTCAAATTTCTAGAACTGGAAAAAATACACTAGCAAATGTAGTTAGTTAATTTTTGGAATAAAATGATAGGGAGCCAGAATACTTAATACACAAAAACACATGCAAAGGGGTAAAAAGTGCCAGCCTATAAGAACCCTGGAATGAAGTGGTCACATGGGCAATAAAATTTTTAACCTATGAAGGGCAATATGTACTTTTATCAGGGCATCATTTCAAAATTTTGAACCACCTAAGACATGGTAGGCAACAGCTAGAATTTAGGATAAATATTCCCCTGTATCTACACCAGGAGTTGAAAAATATGTCAAAATAATATAAAGAAGGAAAATGGAGCCCTCGCCACCATGGTATTATTAAATTAGTCTGCCAGCATTATTTTAGAGGAAACCTTAGAAGCTTTGATAGGTTTTATTCTACTCTAAATGATGTAGTTTTTAGAAGAGAGTATGAGGAAGAAGAAATAGATGCTACTACAGATACTATTGTAGAGGAGGAAAAACACCTAGTAGAAGCAAAAAAGCACCTTTCTTTAGAACCTTCAACCTCACAAGCTAAGAAACAAAAGAAGAGAGGGTCTGGAATCAGCAGTCAAAAAGAAAAATAGAAGAAAGTTTTTTTTTTGAAGACGTTGTTGATCTATCATAATAGGGGAGTGAAGTGCCTAGAAAAACAAGGGAAGAGACAACAAGGGAAATAGAAGCACTTGAAGATTTTTTAGAATTCCCTGAACAAATGATTGAGGAAGAGACTGGGTAAGAAATTTTTGAATTTTCTATAGTTCAAAAAGCCACATAAGATGTGGATGCAATCATAGATAGTTTCATGGAACCTCCTGAACAAGAGCAGATAGTTGAAGTAGAAGATGAGATAGTTGTTGAGCAACCAACTACAGATGATTTGTTTGCATCAGATTTTGAATAAAAAATAGAGGAGGTGGACATCACAGAATAGCTAAGAGCAGCAAAAAGTGTTATTAAAACACAAACTAAATGGATTGAAGAAAAAAAAATATCATTGAAATACATGAAAAGAAGATTGTAGAATTACAATAGGAAGTGGCAGAATTGATGAAGAGGCTGTCACAGTCTGAAGAACAACCAACTATATCTATTGATGAGGATAATTTGGCTTAGTTACTTATAGGATTATCTAGGGCAGATGACTTTTTTACTTTGACTAAAGACATAGGTGCTCATTTTGAAGCAGCACCCTTTCATTCTGAAGAAGTGCCCTTCCATTCTAAAGCATTGCCTTCTCATTCCAAAGATGCTCTAGAATTGATAAAAATTATAGAAAATAATATTGGAGATGAGTCACAGTAGGAAACACCAGCACAGGAGTAGTTTAAATAGCAACATGCAATTGTTCAAGTAAGTACTCCTTCAAATGAGATTTCTGTATTTAAAACTATTATACCTTCAATAAAGGTAGAGGATAAGGGGATACAATTAGAATTGTTGTCTAATGACCAACCAGTAGAAATAGCAGAAAAAGGGATACAAGTAGAATTATTATCAGATGACCAACCAGTGAAAATAGTAGAAAAATGGATACAAGTAGAATTATTATCAGATGACCAGCTAGTGGAAGTAGCAAAAAAAGGGGTTCAGGTAGATCTACTACCCATATTTTCACCTATAGTTAGACCACCCACTATTGTATCTATAGAGCAATATAATACAGACATAGCTAGTTGGGTGATCAGATATGAAAAAATTGCCACTAAAGTTGAAAATTTTAAATTGGAAGGTAAACAGTTAGAAAAAAAGAAACAGAAATCAAGGCATTGAATGAAAAAGTGACTAATTTATGTCAGGCTACTGATTTTTTGGTCCAATTCAGATGGTCGGCCAGATTTTACAGTTTCATTCTAAAGGAGAAATATCTCATATGGAAGATCATGAGTATTAGCTCAAGTCTCCCATACAAATTGGACACAATTGCAAATTTCTTAGAAGCCTATTTTGACAGCCCTATAGAACAAAAAAATCTCTTATGTGAATTATTTTTACATAGCTTCTTTATTTCAAAAGAGGTAGATTTTCACCCTCAAATTTATAGGAGATGTTCAACTGAGAGCATTCATGTCCACTTTACAAAATTAGTTTTACTGGGACCAAGAGAAAAGATAAAATAAAGAAATTGAATTAAGAGCTGAATTGTTAGTCAGAGTAGTTCAGCCAAATCATCCACTTATCACCAGACAAAATTTCACCATGATGAATAGGGAAGATGTAAAAAGGATGTACTTGAGCAATTTGAGGGATCGTGTGACCAAATTCCAGATTTTTTGTAATAATAGTTTTGTTCCAGCATTATCATTTTGCAAAAACAGATGGCAGAACTTTCCATTTCTTTATAGAAAGGGAACCTATCTCCCCTATTAACCTAGAATGGTCCAGAAGAAGGGTAGAAGGAGTGATACAACTTATTGAAATAATGCAACAACACTGTATAGGTCTCATATTTAGGCCTCCAACAATCATTTATCCAATTCCCTTCTATTTTGAAGAAGATTCTCAACCTGATGATCAGTTTGAAGAATGGCTCAAAAACCTTTAGGAGAATAGGGTATATTATACAGGCACCAAATTTTTATACAGATAATGGAATTTGAATATGGATATATGTGATTCTATAGCCCAAAAAAATGCATGAGGACATGCATTAATATAAGTTAGGGGGAAATGATGATGCCTAGAAATGCCTCAATCATAGCATGTTTTGAACATTGAAACTACCTAAAAACTCTTGTGTTTAATCTGATATGCTAGTTAAGTTGATTTAATATGTTGTGTATTAATTTTTTGCATGATCAATGTGCTAGAAATAATATATTCTAATTTTTACAATTTTTTCATAGTTTTATGTTACTTTGTCATGACTTGCTAAATGAGAAGTATGCTTAGGTTGATAGTAGCACTTCACTAGTTTTGTTTTGATGTGTTTCAAGCATTTATTTATCTAAATCTAGCAAATAGTGCAAGAAAACTATTATTATGTAGCAGAAACTGGTTTTCCAATGTAAATTCTAGCCAGCTGCCAATGAATGGCAATGCATGAAATTCACACATGGAGAGAGATGAAGGCTATTGCAATATGATCCTGAGAGCTAACCCACCTGATAAATGCAAATGAAATCACTTGAAGAGCACATAGTTGTTCATTTTTAAGATCTTTGAAATGAGCAGACATCTTCGAAATGAGAAATACAGTCTCTTTGAAATGAGCGGACATCTTCGTAATGAGAAATACAATCTCTTTAGAATGAGCCACTTATCTTCGGAATGAGAACAAAAAGTGCTTTTTGACTTTTTGACTAATTTTTGATGATGGAAAAAGGAAAAGAAGGTTGAAAAGGTTAAAGGAAAATATCTCCCATCTGACTTTGTCGTCCCTGTCGTCCAAATCCACCATTCATGGAAAAGATCAATTTTGATCCTCTTCTAGAATAAACCTAGGAATGCTACAGCATAAAATGAATAGATCTGTAATATAGGAATGAGATATTCTCAGTTTGTAAATAGATTTTAGGATATCTATAAATAGATAGTTCCCATCCAGGTTGAGCTAAGGTAGGGGAAAATAAGCAAGAAGTATAATAATAAGAAAATAGAAAAAAAGTGACTGTTAGAGCCTGTAACAAGGTTTTTAGCAGCAATACTATAATTATGTTCTTGAATCAATAAAGTGCACTACTTTTTCTATTCATGTTGTTGTGAATGATTGTGAGTAAGATCTAGAGAAAGAGAAAGACTCATACCTTCTTTTGGACAAGGAGTCTAGCCACTTCCAGACCTGGGAAGAGGACTAGCAGTAGGTTTTTATTTTTATTTTGTTGCAGCAGAATAAGTTTTAAAACTTGTCATTTCATTTCTTTGTAAACAACTAATAGTCTTTGCAATATTAGTTTATTTTATGATTAGGATGATCTTGTAATTAATGATAGGTTTGGTTGTAATCTCCACTTTCAACAAGCTTTCAAATTACTGTAGATAGTCATTTCTAGAATTTACTATTTTTTGCAATTTACTACATTTTATGTTTTGCAATCAACTCCTACACAGAATATTGACAACCTTCTGTTACAGAGCATTGACAAGACTTAATTTCCATGTTATAATCATATTTCTATTACTGCAAAAATAAATAGACTTCCTTTCTACAATCATAATTAAATTTCTAATTCTGCAACTGTAACTAGGATTTCATTTCTGCAGTTAGTAATCAATTTCCATTCCTGCAATTAGATTAAAGTTCAATTTATGCAATTTAGAGATAAAAATGTCCTAAATCCCCCACACAATCAATTTCACCAATAAGACCTGTTGCTCCCAAATGACCTAAGTTATAGCCCTGTTCACTTCTTCCACAAATAGCCTTGTACACTGCCCTAGATTGACAAATTCATTGAGAATTAATGATGTGCATAAGGACAATGCATCACTATGATGATCATTAGTCATATCAACATTAAATTCTGAATGTCCAATAAAAGGATGCGCATCCTGGAATCATTGCTTCCAACTCTTTGGAGGCTTAAAATTGAAAAGCTTGTGCCCTTCTCATCTCATTCGGTGCAGTTGTGCATTCCATAGGTATCTTATGACCCATAGATCCAAAATGCGAAGAACAACAAGCAAAATCATATTTGCTATTTACCCCAAGCAAAGGGGTAAGCTTATGATAGCTATTTACAATGATTTGCAAGGATGATTACAAATTTGATAAGATAAAGGAATCTACAATATGTGGGATATTCTATTGATTTTGATTATGATTTGATATTGTGACTATCCCCTCAAGCGACGATTCGGTGAGAGTAATTACAATGAATAAAATGATGATGTCGCTTGACCACCATGGATGATCTGAACAAATTTAGATTTGAGCATATTAATGCATTAGATAGGCCTAGTTCAAATTTTGATTTCAACTATTAATAGTATTTGCACACTTCTATCCCATGGAGCAATTGGGCTACAATAGCTATCTTTGGGAATCAAATTGATACAAATCCAGTCAGATTTGTGTTAAATCAAATTATCGATAATTTACTGAAAAAGAGGTCATAGAAGAAATTACATGCAATGCCTCATTCCCATGGAGCAGTCTGGTCGTGAAGGCCTTCTTAGGGATTGAAAAGAAGCATATCATATCAACAATGACAATTTTTGCCCCAAATGTCCTTATGGTAATTTACTCATCTTGCCGGATTACATGGATCACAAGTCATTGCAACCGCCAAGTGTATAGGGTTAATTACTGAATACGAGGCGCATTTGGTGTTTTAATTGTTTGATTTTTTTTTAATATTTTGAATTATACATTGAGCTTATATATTTGGTTGGGAGGTGTGTCACTCCATGAAAGGATTATCATAGCGACGACCTATGTTGTACTTTATAATCTTCGCCTAATTTTTAATTTTTGATTGGATCTTGGTGCTTGATTATCACCAAATTTCCAAATTAACTCGCTTTTATTGCATTTTGACCCAATGGGAGGCATTAATTGATCTTTTTGGCCCTTCCCATGATGGTATTTTCTAAAATTTTCTACCATTTGTAAACCATAGCTAGGGTCTACGGTTACCATTTGTAAAATTAGGAATTGTGGCTAGGGCCTACGGTCTGCATTGAATATCAGAAGTCTATAAAATTTTCAAATTTCAAATATCTCATATTATTCCTTAATAGTTACCTACAACTAAAGCTCTAACAGTGAAAACTAACTAAACTGACCTGCAACCTAGCATACCTTACCCAAACACCGACTTACAGCATGATGGCAGGGCACGGGCAAGCATCTTCTAGCCGCGGGGGACAAGGGGAAGGCAAGGTACTCAAAAACCAAAACCTCACATCGATTACCAGTAAAATGAACCCAATTAAGTAATCAATAAATCAATCTCACTAAAATGCTTGTAATGAACCTCATTTTATGCTAGGATAGCTTAGGCAGATTAAATTTTTTAAATTTTTTTCCATGGTATCACACCCGATCGGACTTCTATCGAAGATCGTAGGTACCAGCTGTGGTCCCTAATTGGTCAATTTGGGACCACAACTGTCAGTTACGGTCAACATTCAAAATTACAACGATCAATTTTTGATCGTATGCGGACCGCAGGGTTGACCCGTGGTTCGCCAACTTTAGGAAAATTTTGCAAAATTTTTAATTTTTCTAAATTTTTAATTTTTCTAAATTTTTAGAGGCAATTAATATCATTTAATGCATTTTTGACCTTTCTAACTGAAAAATTTGATTTTTAGGCCTGCATGATGATATTTTTTTGCACTTTTATCAGTTTTTACTATTTTTGATGATTTTTAGATCAATTTTTAAATGTTTTTGCTTGTTTTAGTTAGTTTTTTCCTTATTTTATGCTATTTATTCTAGATATTGACCTTTAGAGTGTGAGAGTCTGATCTTCTGATGACTCTCTTTAGAGAGCTCACTAATGGTGAGCGAGAGTGGTTCAGAGTTGTCGGCTTTGGCTACGTTATGGATCTACCCACCATTAGGGTAGATCAATCCTATCTGACTGCGTTGGCCCATTGCTATAATATGCAGACCAACACATTTCACCTACCTACAGGTGAAATGATAGTCATATTAAAGGACATATATAGGATCTTTAGGATCCCCATTGATGGTGAGGCCATCATCTACTCCACCTTTAGGGCTAAGGATTCCCTCTTGGATGTTATCTTTGGTGCTCGAAGTGAGGAGGCTCAGGGCACCGTCAACCATGGAGGGATCCACATCAGCTACTGGTAGGGGAAGAACATCTTCTCTATGTGTGAGGCCATCTTCATATACCTGGTGGTGCAATAAATTCTTCCATACTCCTTGGGCACAAGGATTCCCTAGAACCTTCTAGCTATTGTATGAAGAGTAGTACAAATCTCTATCCACTGACCACTACTTCTAGCTTGGAGTAGCACACTACTAGCTTAGTTCTATCAAGATATATATCATATTACTAAGTATATCCATAAGAGCATCAACTACTGTCTACTTTTACAAATCTAGGGATGGTAGCATATCAAAGTAGAGCATCCTGGGGAGCTGCCCTTACCCATTACAGACATTGACAATGACCATCAGTGCTATACTACCTGCTAGCCTTGAGAGGAGGAGGGCTTCTGTAGCTGGACTCATGTTGGTGAGACCCAAAATTACATTACCCAATTTGTAGCACTTAGGCCAGATGATATCCAATTACGGCCCTACATGGATTATCCTGACTGGCCTGAGGCCAACGAGAGGCTTTGACGGGCTCATCGGGATAGATGGATACTCAGTCGAAAGACCGAGATCAAATATTTTTAGTTTTTCTTTAACATATTATGGTAGTTCGACATGGTGCAGGACATCTTAGATAGCTCGTTCACCTATAGGTGCCTGGATTTGGAGAGGGATTTATCATGGATCCAACCTCCAGCACTAGGTGATGCTCCATTTGACTTCTAGGAGACTAGGGTTGACATGGCGGTGACCACTCTAGAGTACGATGGATGGTGGTCTATTTTTTTTTGGTATGGGATAGAGCCTCTGGGCTACGCTGCATATCAGGCAGGAGCAAAGGTGGATCCTAACAGGCATAGGATATGCCAATAGACAGAGGGTGACCTGGGCATAAAGTTTTCTACTAATAAGGCTCCCAAAATTTATCTCTAGGAGGCTCTAAAGGAGGGTGATGTCCCTCCTGATAGTGCATAGGGGCTACTCTTAGCATAGGTGGATGACTTGTAGAGTCATCTCGGTCAATTACAGATGTAGTAGAGGGAGTGTGGCACTACTATCGCTACTATGCAGGTGTAGCTAATATAGAGATATTGTTGGCTGACATAGGTAGACCAATAGTTTGCTAGCCTAACTGCCTAGGCTACTACAGTAGAGACCTAGATTGGCAAGATCACCCATGCTCGTGACTTGGTAGAGGTACAAAGGGATACATCTGTAGTAGAGTAGGATATACTAAGGTCACAAAGAGGATTCCTCCATCCTCTCAATTTATTATGAGGCCTCTAGTAGTACCAACAACAGTACTACCAGGTGGCCAAGATCCTATGGTAGAGATACAACACCTATAGGGTTTACTTATGAGTGCAAATGAAATGCATGCATCTAGGGTTGCTTGGGTAGACCATCTAGTGGGCTAAATTAAAATTTTTGGCACATAGGTTCCTAAGGATCCATATGTTGTAGAGTCCCAGCAGACTAGGTCTCAGCCTACAGGATAGTACACTACTAGCTAAAGCCATCGTACCCATCAGAGTGATAGGTCACACATGTCCTTTAGTACGCATGGCAGTAGTAGTAATACCAGGACCAGGGAGGTAGGGTAGTCTACTGCAACATCCAATCATAGGTCCTGACGAATAGAGGTGTCCATCGCTCAAAGGGCATTTGGATGAGTGATAGACCTCTTTGGGTTAGGTTGTACGTAGGGCACACAACAAGATCCATAGCTATCAATAGGGCAATAGGTAGAGCAGTATCCTAAGCATAGCATTGAGGGAGGAGATGAGAGCTCTGGTATAGGGGGAGTAGATCAGAGCTAGAGCTCTACTATCATAGGATACATTTTTGATGTATCACATTTCTGGTGTAAGATTAAGGACCTACACATTTGTATCCTGTCAGTATTTTTGTACTCCCCATGTACTATGAGACACACATATTTATATGATATGATCATTATTATGGCTTATTATTGTGTTCTCATTTATTTTTAATTTTATGTTTATATGATACCCATGGATGCAATTCTTATGTTATGTTGATGCCATATGATGTGATGTATGGATGACATGCACTAGATAGCTATTTGATTTATGATGATGATATGCAGTGATCTTATATGCTTAGATGTGTTTTTTTATGGATTCATATTGATACGATGTTTTCTCTTAACACATATTTGATATTCCTTTCTTTTTATGCATTAATGTATGTAATGCTTTATTTACATGATGCTAATATAATGTAAATGAACCTGTATGCTTTAATCACTTAAAACATAAGAAATGAATGTAATTATGTTTATAAATCCAATAGATGATGCCACAAAATGTATAAAAATCATGAATGTAATTGAAAATCATTAAGATAATAATGTAATCAATTAATCACCCATACATGAAATGCAATGATATGCAATGATATGCAATGTTTTATGATGCGAATGATATAATGTGTCATTCGATTTTCTTTTGCAAATTTGAAAAATGTGCATGATATAGTCAGTGGCTATCTAAATATTATTACTAATATTAATTTGGTATCTATAATATATGTTTATTGTGATTTTTATAATGATGTATCATGGGTTTAATACTTTGCAACTTCATGATTTATATAGTTGTCATTTTTGACACTTTGTTGCTATGGGAATTTTTTTTTTGAGGTTTTCCATGAGACTCAAACACCCTAATAAACTTGTCAAAAGTTGCATACTAACTACACGAGAATTCTAATATAAAAGGATTTTGATAGGATAGACCCTAACTATTCATTATCCCTGTGTGTGCAAATGATTATTTAAGATAAGACACTAGTGTTCCTCAATGTCAAGCGGGATTATTTTAGTCCATTGCTAAGATAGGGGTTCCAAAAATGTCTTATCCAATCTCAAGTTTATATTTTAGTTGTACTAAGCCACTAGGCAATGTAGGACACCTAAAGCTATATCTTCCACATTCAAACATTGGTCTTGTTCATAGGCAAGATGCTAATGCATCAGACATATCGTCATGCATAAGGTATAGTAGTGCTAACAATTCCAGGGATTCAGGCTCATTCCTTTCTATCCTTCAATTTTTGGAATACTTGCTCATATGTAGTGAAGCAAGGGAGTCGATTCCATATTATTTTTGAACTATATTTGGATCTTCATTTGATCTCTCTTTGAACTAGATTTTGGATCTTCATTTGATCTCCGCTTGAACTTTTGATTTATGATCTTCATTTGATATTCACTTTGAAATTTTATTTAAGCCTATTTTTTGATCTTCACTTGATCTTCACTTTTCGACATTTACATTTAATAATATTCTTCATAAACTTTCCTTTGGGGAGATTTACTTGGAAAAAATATTTTTGGTATATCGATTGAGAATATCTATCTTATGATATCAATATGGGATATCACTATGGGGATTCAATCTATGATATCGATCCAGGGGATCAATCATGAGGATTGATATGGGATATCTCTTTAGGATATGCTCATTTTATCATAAGCAAGGGATTACAAATAGGGAACTAACTTGTCCTTTTGCCAACTTCCAACACTTCCCACATTGTCCGCATAGAGAGATAAGAAAGAATAACTCTTTTCACTTCAAGATACTTGGTCTTGCTTCATGGATTTCATATTCCCCTAGTCCTTGTTAGGATTGTTTAAATTTTTTTATTAGTGATAGGCTTTTGATATGTTAAGGGCTATACTAATTGAACCTTAGCTACAAAGGTAAAGCAAGATTTCTCCTAACTCTTGATAAGACTACTAGGTATGACCGAGTGACTAGAAAACCCTAGTATATCTCCATAGAAATATTATAGGTTGTGTTGAAAAATAAAATTACTCACATGAATGATGGATCATGATAAATGCAGATATACATGATTTAAACACAAATGTGGCATCATTTGTAATACTGACAAACACAAATGTTATCTATTACGGAATGCAATGGATGAGGAATACCTATATGCAATGCAATAATACGGTGGATGCATGACTAAATATAAAATAAAAATGCAAATGCAAAAGTTTTAGATTTTATGCTTTACCATTTTTTTTGGATTTTATTGATGTTAATTTTTATGGGTTTTGAGACTCATAATTGACCAAATGGTGAGTACATGCCTCTGGATCCTTTATATTGACCAATATATTTTTAGGAATCCTTGGAGATTTTGTGATTGACCAAAGGGATTATGGGTATCTTTGGGGCATTTTGGGATGACCAAGAAATTTTGAGAATCCTTCGAGCCTTTGGGGTTGACCAAGAAATTTTTCAAAAATTCTTGGTACCTTTTGCATTTGACCAAAGGGATTACAGATGCCTTTGGAGCTTTTGGGTTGACCAAGCATTTTTTCAGAAACTCTTGGTGCCTTTTCATTTGACCAAAGGGCTTGCAGGTGCCTTTGAATCTTTTTAGGATGATCGAGTGATTACAAGCAAATCCTTTGGGATTTTAACTGACATGACCAAGCAATTTCAGGGATCCTTGGAGCCTTTTTGGGATGACTGAGTAGTTTTACAAACCCTCAAATATTTTGAGGTTTACCAAAGGTCTTATAGATACCTTTAGAGATTTTTACTTGACCAAACAACTAATGAAAGTGTTTGGAGCCTTTTAGGATGACCAAGTAATTACCAGCAACTGTTAGAGCTTTTTACTATGCTCTTTAAGCATAAAATGCCTTAATATGGATGATGTTGAGAGTCTTAGGATCTTCAAAACCCCCTAGTGGAGTTAGGTGATAGGTACTTGGACCAATATGTTTAGATATGATGTAAGGTCCTATACAATTGGATGTGAATTTGTCTCACATATCTGGAAGAAAATTAGAGTTTTGTTGGTTTTATTTCAAGACAAGATCCCCAACTTCAAATTCTCTCTGGTGGACTTTAACATTGTAAGCTCATTTTAGTCACTCTTGATAAACATGGAGATTATCCAGGGCATTCATGTAACGCTCACCAAGTAACATTAGTTGATCCAGTCTAGATTACCATGCAGTGTCATCATCGATGAAATCCTTCAATGTGATGCACAACATTGGAATTTCTAATTCTAGGTGCATAATGGCCTCAGTGCCATATACTAGTGAGAACGTTGTTGCCCCAGTGGGCATCTGAATACTAGTCCTATAATCCCAAAGCACAAGGGGTAGCTAGATGTGCCAGTATTTGTGGTTTTCATCTACCATATTTTTTAATATGGCTACCACTGTCTTATTTGAAGCTTTAGTTTTCCTGTTTGATTGTAGATAGTATGGAGTCATAAAACTATGTTTGATTCTATATTTATATGTCAAAGCTCTCACAATTTTATTCTTGAAAGACATTCCATTATCTGATATTATTTTGGATGGAATACCAAAATGACTTATATATGCTCCAGTATAAACTCTATTAGACGAGCTTCGATTGTCATTGTTAAGGGTATTGCTTCCACCCACTTTGTAAAATACTCAGTAGCCATGATTATGAATGTATGTCAGCTCGATGATGGAGGAGAGATCTTTCCTATAAGATCTAATACCCACTGAGAAAATGGTCAAGCCGCTTGGATGGGCTGTAAGACCTAAGATGGCAAGTGTGTAAGATTAGCATGATGCTGGCATTTAACACATTTCTTGACATACACTACACTCCTTCACCATAGTGGGCTAGTAGTAACCCATTCGAAGGATGCACTTGACGATGGCCATGCCACTAAAATGGCCACTACACATACCAACATGGGCTTGCAAAATTTCCCATGATGCCTCTTGGGGATATAAGAAATAGGGGAGAACTCCATCGTAACTTCTTTGATACAAGAGTTCTCCTATTAAGACGTATTTGACTGCTTCTAGTTTAAATGTGCACTTAAAAACATGTAACAATCCCTTTGGAATTATACTAAGCTTTAGGAAGTCTTTAATTTGTGACATCCAATTTTGATAAATCTCAGCTTCGACTACGAAGACGACTTGCTCACCTTGCGTATTTACTTTTGCAAATGCAGACTCAAAAATAACCCTATGGTGAATTGTAGTACCACTCCCCATGGGACTATGAGAGGTTAGTGACCCCCAGGGTGCATTCTTAAGCAAGTATTCAACTCTATAGAACCATTCAACTTATGGTTCTACACTGATCATCTTGATTGATTCTCTATTATCATAGGTTGCATGCTTTGCTACTAGATGAGAGAGCATCTTGACATGGCACCTCAGCTAATTGATCTGCTATGACCTATCCCTTAATGGAATTTTGGCTTATGCATTCCAAATCAAATTCCATCAAAATCATGATCCACTTCGTAGTATGCATATTATGATATGTTTTACTCATCATGTACTACAAAGGATTTTGTTTGGATATAACATATGTCGTATGACTTAACATATAGTGTCATAATTTCTTTGTAGCGAACACTACTGCTAAACACAAATTTTCCACATATGCATACCCAAGCTCATAGCTCACCAAAGTTTGACTAATGTAATATATGGCATGTTCTTTGCCTTGCATGTTCATTTGGGCCAACATGGTTCCCAGTTCAAATTCAATTGCTGATATATATAGAAGAAAAGGCACCTCTGGCCTTGGTGGAGCTAGCACTAGTAAAGTACGATGGATGGTGGTCTATGTTTTTTTGGTATGGGACAAGGCCTCTAAGCTACGCTGCATATCAGGTAGGAACAAAGGTGGATCCTAATGAGCATAGGGTATGCAGGGTATGCCAGCAAACAGAGGGTGGCCTAGGCACAAAAGTTACCTCTAAGGAGGCTCCCAATATTGATACCTAGGAGGAGGTTCCAAAGGAGGGTGATGTCCCTCCTAATAGTTTAGAGTGAGCACTATTAGCATAGGTGGCTGACTTGCAGAGTCAGCTTAGTCGATTACAGATACAATAGAGGGAGCATGACACTACTATCACTACTATGAAGGTATAGATGATAGAGAGATATCATCGGTTGACATAGGTAGACCAGTAGTTTGCTAGCCTAAACACCTGGGATACTATAGAAGATATCCAAGTTGGCAAGCTCATCCATGCTCATGACTTGGTAGAGGCACAAAGGGATGCGACCGTAGTAGAGCGGGATATGCTTAGGGCACAAAGGGGATTTCTCCACCATCTCCATTTATTATGGGGCCTCTAGCGGCACCAGTAGTAGTACTACTAGGTGGCCAGGATCCTATGGTAGAGATACAACACCTACATGGTTTACTTATGAGTGCTAATGAGAGGTATGCATCCATGGTTGCTTGGGTAGACCAGCTAGTGGGCTACATTCAAATTTTGGGCATGGAGGTTCCTAAGTATCCATATGCTATAGAGTCCTAGCAAAATAGGTCTTGGACTATAGGAAAATCCACTACTAGCTCAATCCATCATACCCATTGGAGCAAGAGGACACATAGGTCCTCTAGTACGCATGGTGGCAGTAGTCATACCAGGACCAAGTAGGTAAGGTAGTATACTACAACATATAGTCATAGGTCCCAGCAAATAGAGGTACCCATCACTCAGGGGGCAGTTGGATGAGTGCTAGGCCTCTTCAGGTTAGGCAGTATGTAGGGCACACAACAGGATCCACAACAGTCAGCAGGGCAGTAGGCAGAGTAGTCTCCTGAGCATAGCACTGAGGGAGGAGGTGAGAGCTCTGGTACAGGGGGAGCATATTATATCTAGATATCTACTATCATAGGACACATTTTTGATGTATCTCATTTATGGTGTAAGGTCGAGGACCTACACATTTGTAGCCTATGGGTATTTTTGTACTCCCCATGTACTATGAGACACACATATTTATATGATATGATCATTATTATGGCTCATTATTGTGTTCTCATTTATTTTTAATTTTATGTTCATATGAGACCCATGAATGCAATGCTTATGTTATGTTGATGCCATATGATGTGATGTATGGATGACATGCACTAGATAGCTATTTGATTTATGATGATGATATGTAGTGATCTTAGATGCTTAGATGTGCTTTTTGATGGATGCATATGGATGCGATATTTTTCTCTTAACGCATATTTGATATTTCTTTCTTTTTATGCATTAATGTATGTAATGATTTATTTACATGATGCTAATCTAATGTAAATGAACCTATATGCTTTAACCACTTAAAAAATAAGAAATGAATATAATTATGTTTATAAATCCAATGGATGATGCCACATAATGTATAAAAATCATGAAAGTAATTGAAAATACTTAATATAATAATGTAATCAATTAATCACCCATATATGAAATGCAATGGTATGCAATGTTTTATGATGCGAATAATATAATGTGTCATTCCATTTTCTTTTGCAAATTTGAAAAATGTGCACAATATAGTCAGTGGCTATCTAAATATTATTGCTAATATTCATCTGGTATCTATCCTATATGTTGATTATGATTTTTATAATGATGTATCATGGGTTTAATACTTTGCAACTTCATGATTTATATGGTTGTCATTTTTGACACTTTGTTGCTATGGGAATTTTTTTTTGAGGTTTTCCATGAGACTCAAACACCCTAATAAACTTATCAAAAGTTGCATACTAACTATACTAGACTTTTGAGATAAAAGGATTTTTCTAGGATAAACCCTAACTATTCATTATCCCTGTGTGTGCAAATTATTATTTAAGATAAGGCACTAGCATTCCCCAATGTCAAGCAAGATTCTTTCAGTCCATTGCTAAGATAGGGGTTCCACAAATGTCTTATCCAATCTCAAGTTTAGATTTTAGTTGGACTAAGCCACTAGGCAATGTAGGAAACTTGAAGCTATCTCTTCCACATTCAAACATTGGTCTTGTTCATAAGTGAGATGCTAATGCGTTAGACATATCATCATTTTTAAGGTATAGTAGTGCTGACAATTCTAGGGATTCAAGCTCATTCCTTTCTATCCTTCAATTTTTGGGATACTTGCTCATATGTAGTGAAGCAAGGGAGTCGATTCCATCTTCTTTCTGAACTGTCTTTGGATATTCATTTGATCTCTCTTCTAACTAGATTTTGGATCTTCATTTGATCTTCGCTCGAACTTTTGATTTATGATCTTCATTTGATCTTCACTTTGAACTTTGATTTAAGCCTATTTTTTGATCTTCACTTGATCTTCACTTTTCAAAATTTACATTTAATAATATTCTTCAGAAACTTTCCTTTAGGGATATTTACTTGGAAAAACTATTTCTGGTATATTTATTGAGAATATCGATCTTATGATATCAATATGGGATATCACTTTGGGGAGTCGATCTATGATATCGATCTAGGGTATAAATCATGAGGATTGATATGGGATATCTCTTTAGGATATGATCATTTTATTGTAAGCAAGGGATTCTAAATAGGGAACTAACATGTCCTTTTGCCAACTACCAACATTTCCCATATCGTTTGCATAGAGAGATAAGGAAGAATAACTCTTTTTTCTTTAGGATACTCTGTCCTACTTCATGGATTTCATATTCCCCTAGTCCTTGTTAGGATTGTTTAAATTTGTTGATTAGTGATAGGATTTTGATATGGTAAGCACTATACTAACTGAACCTTAGCTACAAAAGCAAAATAAGATTTCTACAAACTCTTGATAAGACTACTAGGTATGACTGAGTGACTGGAAAAACCTAGTATATATCCACAGCAACATTATAGGTTGTGTTGAAAAACACAATTAATCACATGAATTATGGATCATGATAAATGTAGAGATGAATGATTTAAACATAAACATGGCATCGTTTGTAATACTGACAAACACAAATTTCATCTATTACGGAATGCAATGGATGACGAATGCCTATATGCAATGCAATAATGTGGTGGATGCATGAGTGAATACAAAATGAAAATGCAAATGCAAATATTTTTAGATTTTATGCTTTACCTTTTTTTTTGGATTTTATTGATGTTAATTTTTATGGGTTTTGAGCCTCATAATTGACCAAATTGCGAGTACATGCCTATGGAGCCTTTAGTTTGACCAAGCATTTTTTAGGAATCCTTGGAGCTTTTGGGATTGAAAAAAGGGATTATGGGTACCTTTGGGGTGTTTTGGGATGACCAAGTGATTTTGAGAATCCTTGGAGCCTTTGGGGTTGACCAAGTAGTTTTTCAAAAAATATTGGTACCTTTTACATTTGACCAAAGGGCTTACATATGCCTTTGGAGCTTTTGGGTTTACCAAGAAATTTTTTAGAAACTCTTGGCACCTTTTGCATTTTACCAAAGGGCTTGCAGGTTCCTTTGGAACTTTTTAGGATGACCGAGTGATTACAAGCAAATCCTTGGGGCTTTTAACTGACATGACCAAGTGATTTCAGGGACCCTTGGAGCCTTTTTGGGATGATCGAGCAATTTTACAAACCCTCAAATATTTTGAGGTTGACCAAAGGGCTTACAAATGCCTTTAGAGCTTTTTACTTGACCAAACCACTAATGAAAGTGTTTGGAGCCTTTTAGGATGATCGAGCAGTTACTAGCAACTCTCAAAGCCTTTTACTATGCTCTTTAAGAATAAAATGCCTTAATATAGATGATGTTGAGAGTCTCAGGATCTTCAACATCCCCTAGAAACATTAGGCGATAGGTACCTGGACTAATTTGCTGTGAATTTGTCTCGCATATCTGGCAAAAAATTAGAGTTTTTTTGGTTTTCTTTCAAGACAATATCCCCAACTTCAAAGTCTCTCTAGTGGAATTTAACATTGTAAGCTCGTTTTAGTCACTCTTGATCAAGGTAGAGATGCTTCAAGGAATTCATGTAACGTTCATCAAGTAACATTAGTTGATCCAGTCGAGCTTACCACATAGTGTCATCATCGATTAAATCTTTCAATGTGATGCACAAATTTGAAATTTTTAATTCTAGGGGCATAATGGCCTCAATGCCATATACTAGTGAGAACAATGTTGCCCTAGTGGTCATACAAATACTAGTCCTGTAAGCCCAAAGTGCAATGGGTACCTGGAAGTGCCAGTCTTTGTGGTTTTCCTGTACCATATTTTTTAATATGGGTACTACTATCTTATTTGAAGCTTTATCTTACCCGTTTGATTGCGGATAGTATGGAGTCACAAAATTGTGTTTAATTCTATATTTAGATGTCAAAGCTCTCATATTTTTGTTCTTGAAAGAAGTTCCACTATCAAATATTATTTTGGATGGAATCCCAAAACAACTTATGATATGCTCCAGTATAAACTCTGCTATACGAGCTCTGGTTGTCATTGTTAAGGGTATTGCTTCAACCCACTTTGTAAAATACTTAGTAGCCATGATTATGAATGTATGTCGGCTCGATGATAGATTAGAGATATTGCCTATAAGATCCAATTCCCACTGAGCAAATGGCCAAGCTGCTTGGATGGGTTGTAAGTCCTGTGATGGCAAATGTATAAGATTAGAGTGATGCTAGATTTTAACACATTTCTTGATATACGCATTGCACTCCTTCTCTATAGTGGGTTAGTAGTAACCCATTCAAAGGATGTGCTTGACGATGGCCATGTTGCTAAAATGGCCATTACACGTACCATCATGGGCTTGCAATATTTACCATGATGCCTATGATGGCTCTAAGAAACGGAGGAGAACTCCATCATAACTTCTTTGATACAAGATGTCTCCTATTAATACATATTTGACTACTTCTGGTTTAAATGTGCATTTCATGACATGCAAAAATCCCTCTAAAATTATACTAAGCTTTAGGAAGTCTTTAATTTGTGATATCCAATTTTGATAAATCTCAGCTTTGACTGCTAAGATGACTTTCTCACCCTCCGTATTTACTTTTGCAAATGCAGAATCAAAAATAAACCTATGGTGAATGGTAGTACCACTCCCCATGGTACTCTGAGATGTTAGTGACCCCCATAGTGCCTTAAGAAATTCTTCAGCTCTACAAAACCATTTAGCTCATGGTTCTACATTTATCATGTTGATTTATTCTCTGTTATCATAGGTTGCACACTCTACTACTAGATGAGAGCATCTTGACATGGATGGTAGTGAAATCAACAGATGGATTTTTAGGAATTAAGAATCCCAAAGAGGCCATGGTATCTGTAAACTTATTCGACGATCAAGGGATGGCCAAATATGTATCAACTAGAACTTTATAAGCTTTCAATACGGGACACTGACATTTAAAAATCCCCTTGACTTGATTTACTATGAGCAAGGAATAGCCAAAGATGTTCAATCTCTTAATATTCATGGTGATAGCTATGTGGAGGCCCAATATTAGGGCTTCATACTCAGTATTGTTGTTGGTGCATAGAAAAACCAACTTGAACAACAAGGGCATTAGATCTCCTTGCAGTGTGAAGAACACTATTCTAGCACCATCCCTTTATTCGCACTTCAAACCATCAAAGAACATAGTAATATTAGTATTATTCTATTATTCTTCGGGTTTGAGAGCTTCAGATACGATGAATACTTGCATCATCTAGAATCTCAATTGTTAGAGGCCTATTATTTGAAAGTGGCACCTCAGCTAATTGATATGCTATGACCTATCCCTTAATGGACTTCTGGCTTATGAATTCTAGATCAAATTCCATCAAAAGCCTGATCCACTTTGCAGTACGCATATTGTGATAAGTCTTACTCATCATGTACTACAAAGGATTTTGTTTGGATATAACATACGACATATGACTTAACATATAGTGCCACAATTTCTTTGTAGTGAACACTACTACTAAACACAAATTTTCCATGTATGCATACCCAAGCTCATAGCTCACCAAATTTTGACTAATGTAAGATATGGCATGTTATTTACCTTGCACATTCTTTTGGGCCAACATGGTTCCCAATGCAAATTCAGTTACAGATATATATAGTATAAAAGGCATCTCTGGCCTTAGTGGAGCTAGCACTGGTAGCATCACCAGGTATTATTTTATCTCAGTGAAGGTTGCCTTGAAGTCCTCATCCCAGCTAAATGGGACACCCTTATGTAGCATTTGATTCATGGGTCAACATTTATCCAATAGTTGGGCAATAAATCACTTTATCAAGGCTACCCTGCTCTAAATGCTCCTTAATTCCTTAATATTTATGGGGGGACACATTTCCAAAATGGTCTTGACCTTCGTTAGGTCTACTTAGATGCCTCTCTTGGAGATGATGAACCCTAGTAATTTTCCAGAAGTTATGCCAAATACAAACTTCTTAGAATTCAGCCTAACATTGTGCATTATCAGGTGATCGAAGACTTTCCTTAAGACCTCTACATGCTCTTCTCATAGCAATGACTTGGCTAGAAAATCATAGATATAATCTTCAAGAATTTTTTGGATATAGTCATAAAAAATGTATGTCATGGCCCGTTGGTATGTGGCACTAGTGTTTTTGAGGTTGAATGGCATAAATTTATAGCAAAATTTTCTCCATGGCGTTATAAACATGGTTTTGTGCTAGTCTTCGGGTTTAATCCAAATTTGATTGTAACCAGAAAAATCATCCATTAAGGAGAGCATTTCGTGACCTATAGTTCCATCTATGAGAGCATCAATATTGGGAATGGAAATAAATATTTGGGAGTTGCCTTATTTAGGTCTTTGAAATCTATGCAAATACGGATTCTTCCATTGGGTTTTCCCATGGGTACCATATTGGACAACCATTCTGGATATTCGATGGAAATCACAAATTCCATATCCAACAACTTTTGTAGCTCATATTTCACCATTAAGGCTAATGTTGGGTGCATTTTCCTAAAATTTTGCTTGATTGACCTCTTCATCAAATCTAGTGAAAGGTTATGAGTAACCAATTTTAGGTCTAGACCTAGCATATCCTTATACGACCAAGCAAAAAAATTTGGTCTCTCTTTCAGTAGAGGGATGAGGGTGGCCCACTCATCTAGAGTGAGACTCTCTCCAAATTTAAATTTATTTGCACTGGTGGGATCATCACTGATATCCACCTCAAATGTTTCCTCTACCGACATATGTGATCCCTCCTCAAGCTGTTGAGACATAGGAATCAGATGAATGTCATCAGCTGGGTTGAATGGTTCCATGTTGGAAGTATTTTTGACATGATAAACATCATATGCATAGCCTGGTACAAAATGGAAAGGTTGCAATATTTATTCATTGGGGAAGAAATCCTCGGGCTCAATGGGTGAATCAGTGTGATCCAAGTCAATAGCATATTTGTTAAGATACAATAATTTAGATGGATCTGTTGGATTATGGAGAGGAGTGGTCAAATCAATGGAGACCATGTTTATGGAATGGAATTGATCTCCAAGACCACACAGACTGACCTTTACAAAAGTAGCATAGTCCTCATACCCACGATCTGGATCTAATGGCATAGGTACAAAAGGGTCTTCCTTGTGAGCACTGTGAATAACTAGATCCTTCCTATGCACTAAATGCAAATTAGGATCATTTAGCTCATAGAGCTACATGTAGGTTGGAAAAATAGGATTAACCAACCGATGTATTTGATCCAGGTTTAACCATATTTATCTCAGACGTAGACCAACATGTATCTACCTATAAACCTCATTGATGTCGATGGTTTGATGGCAGTGACACAAATAAAGTAGACCAAGGTAGGTCCTCTCTAGATCATATTCTTTGTCACTGTCATAATATAATTCTTCATTCACCCCCACTACTAGAGGGCACTCCTCTAAGTGAGGTCCTATGAATCTAACTTCTTGCATACTATCATCACTTTCTAGAAAAATTGGATAATTATACCTCATATACGATGCTACCGAGAAAACTAGCTTGGTATCTTACCCTGGATGATCAAAATTAGGAAGGATCTCTTCAATATCCTATATCAATTCCATAGGCAATAGATGATGCACATATAAAGGACTTACATAAGCACCTTCAAATTCATCCTTAGATCCATCATCGTTTGGGAAATCCTCATCTGCATCATAGCCTGGTCCACTCATATCAAATGTGGACTCCACTCCATATTCATTACAAAGATATCCTAACTTGAGATCACTTTTAGTAATGGTGTTGCACTCCTGCATGTCTATGTCATCGACTGCCTCATGATTTTGGTGTCCCAATTGATCTTTGGGGTTCATTTCGGCCTTAGTCTACTCAAGGAGCCCTTCATGATGATCTTTGAGTGGATCAATGATGATGATAGATATCATAGTGTGATTCCTCTAGAATTTGGAAGGATCCAAATGATATGGATTAAAATATACCTCATCCACCATACTGAGGTACATATGATCTAGGGATACTATGAGCAAATCATCCTACCCACGTATCTATAACCCTAAATCAAATCTATCAATGACTAACTGATAATGAGTTTCCAATGGATTCCTATATCCTTATTTAAAGAGACCAAGGCTGTATCCATACCAGTGATAGAGCTCAAAAATCCACATGGCATACTCTCGATTAGACAAAAAATGAATGTTTACCATAAAAGGTTCCTTGTCATCTTCATCCATGGGCTCTCACATTGGAATATGATCTAGCCCCGCATAGATGAAGTTAGTCTGGTTAGGTGGTTCTCCCAGTGGAACCATTGATCCAACCAGATAATGATGGGTGGATGGTCTACCCATCTCTTGCGTAGTCTTTAGAATTGGTTCTAAGGTCATATTTTGCACAAGGTATTTGTCTAATTTAGTATTAGCAAGATTACCATCACCCACGGTGCACATGAACCTACTAAAGATGCAAGAAAAGTAGTATGAGGTGCCTCATCAGCTTTGTCTTGGGTTTCCTCAACTTCCATGGAAATGGGAATGTCCTCTACAATTGGCTTAGGCTCAAGCTCTTTCTCTTTTTCACCCATATTTGCCTTTAATTTCTTGTCATCCCGATGCATGACTGATGCTAACAGCTTCAAGGAAGTGGTGGTGGTATGCTCTAATATGTGTGACATAGATGGCATCAGTTGAGCATGCACTACCAGTTTACCTCTTGGTTTATTTATTGGTGATGATGGTCAAACATCGAGGTGTGTTGACGGGAGTATGAAACCCCTGAGCAAATTTGCTAGGTTCATAAACTTAAATTGCTCCTCATCTGAAGCCACCATGTGAACCAGTACCTCGTGAATATATTTCATGCATTGACGTAGTATTGAGGGGACACAACGCATTTCATGAATCCAAGGCCTACTAAGTAAAATTTTGTACTGCATGGCCCCTTCTATCATGTGACATATTACTGAAATGGTCTTCATACCTACCTGTATGGGTAGGATAATTATGTTGACAGTTGAACATAGTGCATCGTTAAATGCTCTCAATGTAAATGTAGTTGGCACAATGTGTGATTTAGGTAGCTTCAAATAACTAACTACACTAGAATTCTGAGATAAAAGGTTTTTTCTAGGATAGACCCTAACTATGCATTATCCCTATGTGTGCAAATGATTATTTAAGATAAGACACTAGTGTTCCATTTAAGATAAGACACTAGCGTTCCCCAAAGTCAAGCAGGATTATTTTAGTCCATTGCTTAGATAGGGGTTTCACAAATGTCTTATCCAATCTCAATTTTATATTTTAATTGGACTAAGCCACTAGGCAATATAGGACACCTGAAGCTATCTCTTCCACATTCAAACATTGGTCTTTTTCATAAGCAAGATGGTAATGCATCAGACATATCATCATGCGTAAGGTATATTAGTGATGACAATTCTAGGTATTTAGGATCATTCCTTTCTATCCTTCAATTTTTGTGATACTTGCTCATATGTAGTGAAGCAATGGAGTCAATGCCATATTATTTTTGAACTATCTTTGGATATTTATTTGATCTCTCTTAGAACTAGATTTTGGATCTTCATTTGATCTCTGCTCAAAATTTTGATTTATGATCTTCATTTGATCTTCACTTTGAACTTTGATTTAAGACTATTTTTTAATCTTCACTTTTTGGCATTTACATTTAATAATATTCTTCAAAAAATATTGTTTGGTGAGATTTACTTGGAAAAACTATTTTTGGTATATTGATTGAGAATATCGATCTTATGATATCAATATGGTATATCACTTTGGTGAGTCGATCTATGATATCGATCTAGGGGATCAATAATGAGGATTGATATGGGATATCTCTTTAGGATATGCTCATTTTATCGTAAGCAAGGGATTCTGAATAGGGAACTAACCTATCCTTTTTCCAACTACCAACATTTCCCATACCGTCCGCATAGAGGGATAAGCAAGAATAACTCTTTTTGCTTCAAGATACCCGGTCCTGCTTCATGGATTTCATCTTCCCCTAGTCCTTGTTAGGATTTTTTAATTTTTTTGATTAGTGATAGGCTTTTGATATGCTAAGGGCTATACTAATTGAACCTTAGCTACAAAAGCAAAGCAAACTTTCTACCAACTCTTGATAAGACTACTAGGTATGACTGAGTGGATGGAAAACCCTAGTATATCTCCATAGCAACATTATAGGTTGTGTTGAAAAATACAATTACTCACATGAATGATGGATCATGATAAATGCAGAGATGCATGATTTAAACACAAATGTGGCATCATTTGTAAGACTAAAAAATACAAATTTCATCTATTACGGAATGCAACATATGAATAATACCTATATGCAATGCAATAATGCGGGAGATGCATGAGTGAATACAAAATGAAAATGTAAAATTCAAATGCAAATGAAAATGTTTTAGATTTTATGCTTTACCATTTTTTTTGGATTTTATTGATGTTAATTTTTATGGGTTTTGAGCCTCATAATTGACCAAATGGCGAGTACATGCCTTTGGAGCCTTTAAATTGACCAAGCAATTTTTAGGAATCCTTGGAGCTTTTGGGATTGACCAAAGGGATTATGGGTACCTTTGGGGCATTTTGGGATGACCAAGTGATTTTGAGAATCCTTGGAGCCTTTGGGGTTGACCAAGCAATTTTTTAGAAACTCTTGGTACCTTTTGCATTTGACCAAAGGGCTTATAGATGCCTTTGGAGCTTTTGGGTTGACCAAGAATTTTTTCAAAAACTCTTGTTACCTTTTGCATTTGACAAAAGGGCTTGCAGGTGCCTTTGGAGATTTTGAGGATGACCGAGCAATTACAAGCAAATCCTTGGGGATTTTAACTAACATGACCAAGCGATTTTAGGGACCCTTGGAGCCTTTTTGGGATGACTGAGTAGGTTTGTAAACCCTCAGAGCTTTTGAGGTTGACCAAAGGGCTTACAGATGCATTTAGAGCTTTTTACTTGACCAAACCACTAATGAAAGTGTTTGGAGCCTTTTAGGATGACTGAGCAGTTACCAACAACTGTCAGAGCCTTTTACTATGCTATTGTTGGCATTTTTTCCACATTATGTTGATTATTGATTGTTCATGCATAAGTTGTTGAAATTCTAACTCCTCTATAGGTTTTGATGCAAAAAACAAGATAAGTCTAAAGACTGTCACGAAATCGTGACAAAAAAGTAGCATGGAGGGCACAGTAGCAAAACCGTCATGATATCGTGACATGTCATGTTATCGCGGGTCTTTTGAGGAGAGAGAAATAAAAAGCCAAAGGTGTCACAAAATCGTGCATTGTCACATTTTCACGGCAATAGGGCAGAGAAGGAACATAATTGTATGAAACGTAGCGAAATCGTGACGCGTCGCATTTTCGTGGTTCAAGGTAGCGAAGGAGACAAAGGAGCCAAATATGTCATGATTTCATGACATGGTTGATTTTCACGATCCAAAAGTAAGGAAAGTGTATGGAGCAAAAAGACGTCATGATTTCATGACATGTGTTTTCGCGACCTGTTACAGTTTCGCGCTAGAAAGTGATTTAAATGGCCCGATGTAGTTTTGTGAGTTTCGATGATTCAAAGCACTCCATAATTAAATGTGTTGCTACTTTCCAATGCGGTCAAGGTAGAAGAACGTGCCCAAGCTACCAGAATTGAAGATTTCCATTATTCGAAGCTGTTGTTCACAATTTTTCTAACGGTTTCAAGCATATTTTCAAGAACAACAATATAATGAAGATGACCAACTCCTCCTTATGGCATTTAATTCCTGGTTTCTTTGAGGCTATTTAAGGATATCATCTCCTTGTTTTTGTTGCATAATTTGTAGATCTCGAAGAGGTCTGTTTCATATTTTTAAATGCTGCAAAGAGGCAAGACCTCTATATAAATCAATGTAAATCTCAAGAACAAGGATCGGGAGTTTGAGAGACAGTGTTGCATGAAAGCTTTCAAGTTGGTTTGCATGAATGAAAGATACTTGGCCTCTGATTTGGCAAACTTCTTTCTATGTGATCTCCTTCTGTTTCATATATTTCTCAATTATGCTCGTTTTTCTAATTTGCTGTTAAATTCAAATTCTGCATTTGAGTTTGAATGTTGCTATAAGAAAGTGAGTTCTGGAATGCAATTCTGAAGGTTGTTTGTGCAAGATCGTAACTGGATTACATTGTAGTTTTTATTATTATAAGTTGTTCATACACTTGAGGTTTAATTCTTGCTGAGTTTCTTCTCGATCTAACAAATTCGGCCTACAGCTATATTTCCCATCTCTTTCCCTGTATTTCCTATTTCTTTCTACACATTTATAATTCCTTTTAGCAAATTTAATCTAAAATCAAACTTAGTTTTAGTAAGGAAACCAGCCCTCTCTAGATATTGGTCTGGGAGACATCTCTTTCTCCCAGCCTTTCAATGTTGGCCGGGTCTAGGGTGCATAGTTTTTAGAAAATCCTTTCCTGTGGCAGATTCGTGACCAACAGTTTTTGGCACGCCCGGTGGGACAGACTTCTTATGTCTCAAAAGATCCATAATCGATGAAATTTATTATTTCATACCTGGAGGTCTCAAGATTTTGATGAGCTATCTTGACCTCATAGCGGAGATTTGTAAGTTCATTTGGTGACTTTTCTGAGTTGAAGATCCGAATTTCTTGATCGTGAATGCCTGCCTTTTTAAAGATAAAGAATATACATCATGGCGATGGTAAGCTATCCTAGATGGGATGATCCTGGCCCTCTAAATCTCCAAATTTGGCATGAGATTCCCAAAAGTGCCTTGAAAGCCCTAACAAAATATAATGGCACCCAAGGAATGGCCCGAGAGCATGTTGAAGATGTTGCTGCTTTGTCAACCATCCATGGCATAAACCATGAGGATGTCATGATCAGACTCCTAGTTCTATCTTTGCAAGGAAGAGCATTACAATGGTACAGACTGCTCAGGCGTCAAAGCATCAGCTCATGGGATGACTTAGCAGGAGCACTAATCAGAAGATTTGATGAAGATCCCTTCAACGGCTCTCAAGATCCCTTTTAGTTTTTAATGTACATCACAAGAGCTCCTCTAGAGAGCATCACAGACTTCAATGTCTAATTCTTGAGAATCTGGAAGAGAATTCCAAAGAAGATCCGACCGACACCCACCCAAGCCCACCTCTTCTATGTTCGAGCTTTCCATTCTGACATAGGCCTCCTCTTGTTGTAATCAGGTGAACGAAGGTTCCCTCAACTCTTTGAGGAAGCATTGCAAGTGGAACAACTTCTGCTCCTATCAAGAAAATTACCATGGGGAGAAGTTCCATTACCTTATCCGATAGTCACCACTCCTCTCTACCCTATGCAGTATTCATGTCAGATCCCACATACTGTGCAGCCTGAAATGCAGTTGTGTGGAACTCAAGAGGTAGACTTCATCCAAAAATGATGGGAATATGCAAGTACTTTCCCAGCAATGAACAATATGGTTGCTTGCAATGTCTATCAGGGGATGAGCCAAGGAGAGAAATAGATTCAAGTTCTGTTGGTCCGGCTTTCATACACACCCCGCGAAGGATGAGCAGGAAGCTCCGGAGACACCCACGGGACGAATCCCACTCACTTTAGGATCTAGCTGGTTATCCAAGGTGCGAGTTACAGAGTCGGGTCGAATGTCTATTCACTCTTTTCCGCTTCTGGAATAGATTTCAATATGGACTGTCTGTTACCTTACAGGGGGTTCCTGAACTTGTTCAGTAGTTGCAGAAGTTGTTACTTGTTAACAATCAGATTTAACTTGATTCTTGATCTAGCTCTCATGGGTCAGCAGATTCAAATAAAAGACAAATAAAGAAAGTAAAAATGGATCATTCACCGAAAGCAAAGAGAGGGTAGGGTAGGGCAGAAAGAGAAGTTTATCAAACTTTAAACTGTAAAACTTAAACTACCAATTTTATCTATGCTACTAGCTTCACAACAGAACAAATCCAAGAAGAAAGTGTCCAGATTTCTAAGATCACTTTCAACCAAGAGCACAAGGCAAAGTGGAACAGATCTAGCAAAAAATTATAAACCCAAGGGAAGTTGGTTAAAACTGGTATCTTTCACCGATAGCCTAGCTCACACAGTGAAGACAGAGCAATTAGAACAAACTTAACCTCAAATCTATAATTTCCCCTAGCAGACAATGGAACAACTGAAGCCTAACAGCATATTTAAACTTGATAATGGCAGATTTACAACATATATCTAACAAACTTTAATGGAACGGATAACAGAAGAAGATACACTTATCAAACTCTGTAAAATATTAGGCTCCCGGCCATGCTACCACAGTAAAAGCAAAAGCACATCAACTCCAAGTCCGGAAACAAAGGATTTCACAAAATTTGCAAGAAATTGCTTATAAGCCTTTTATTTCTAAGTCTCCGCCTCCCGCAATTACATTGAGAAGAAGTATTTATAGACTCGTGACAGACCCTGATCTTTTCAAAAATATCTTCTTCCCCAAACTGCAAATCTTATCTTTTTTTTAAACCCTAGGACCCGGGTTTTACAATATAAAGCCATTAAAACAAAGCTGTGGATAGAACTTAACCATTCTGCAAATCTGTAGTCAGCTGCCATAAATGGAGAAGATAGAG
This sequence comes from Wollemia nobilis, assembly GCA_028583015.1. NCBI lineage: Eukaryota > Viridiplantae > Streptophyta > Pinopsida > Araucariales > Araucariaceae > Wollemia > Wollemia nobilis. The sequence goes on from JAQPPZ010001844.1 coordinate 6,341,903, forward strand.
TTGAATGCCACTTGCATTCATCCGCAACTGCAAATGAATGCTCTCATTAATTCCTGTTGGTGAGCCGGATGAGTCACCACTTCTCCATCAATTTGACTCCGCAGACCCATCCCCGAGTTGAAATTGTCTTCATGCTATTAATTCTGCCATAAATTTGTCATTGAATGCTCTCACCGGCATCTTCTCTTCTAGCATGGCGGTCCTTGATTAAATCTGCACTTTAACTTTGCCTTTATGGTCTTTTTCAGGTGTCCCGCAGGTGACAGGTGGAATCCTGTATGAAAGAGAAAAGATGCATTAGTACTTTAATAAAATTATCAAATCCAAGCTTAAAACATTAAAATCAGACTAAAAACCGCAAAATAAGCTTGCATGTCGGCCCCGCTTGTCTGCCTCATGCTTTGACACGTGTCGCTATCCCAGGATGCCTTCTGTTTATCGCTGGAATGCACTTTCGGGCCTTTTGAGGACCTTCTCTCTCCATGTCGCGATTTCGCGACATGTCGCGAAATCGCGACGTCCCTGGCTCATCGGCAACTTCTTCCTCGCAGGCCGCAAAAATGCGACATGTCACGATTTCGTGGCATGTCGCGAAATCGCGACCTTCCCTGGCGACCGCACAGGCTTCTTCAAGCATGTCGCGAAAATGCGACATGCTTCTTCCTTAAGCTTCTTCCTTTGGTTTCACTTTTCACAAAAGGGTGTAGCGCATCGCTGCAAATCTTACCTCTTATAAACCCTGCAGAGCAAAAATTACACTTTGGACTCTTTGAAACTATCGCTCCCGATTTTGAGGCGCATCGATGCTACTTTTGGTTTGTCGAGCCTCATCCCAAAAAAAGTAGCAAATCGCTACAGCTCTTACTTTGCTCCCTTTTATATTCAATCCCCCGCCTTGCAACTTTGAACTTCACAACTTCCTCTTTAGACCCCCTTCTCAACGAGTTGCAATCGCACTTTTTACCCCTCATTCGAGACGGCGACCCGCATCTTTTGTTAAGTCTCCAGTCTGGTCCGATTCCCGACATTTTCTACTATTCCTCCTTTGCTTCCTCGAACCCGTGAAAATGGAACACGTCGCGAAATCGCGACGGTTTCGCCAAAGCTGCATGCGTTGACCGCTTGACCTGATTTCCTGACGTGTCGAATCGTCGCAACTTTTGGACTTAGCCACTTTTCTCCTTTTCTCAAAAATGTGACATGTCACGATATCGCGACATGTCGCCAAATCGTGCCCCTCCGTACAACTTTCTTCTCTCTCCTCCGACCGACAACGATTTTGCGACACTTTCCAAAAATGGAAATGTCGCGATATCGCGACACTTCCAAAAATGGAAAGTGTCGCGATTTCGCTACACATTTGCGACTTAGCCGATTTTCTATTTTCCTGTCGTGATTTCGTGACATTTCCATAAATGGAAGTGTCGCGATTTCGTGACATTGCCTAAAAGGGAAAGTTTTGATTTTTCATGTATTTATCTGACTGTTTTCTGGATTTTCTTGGTATCGGTGCAAGATTTGGCTTAAGCATGAATGATTTCTAGCATGTAAAAGTTAAGTCTAAGAAAACACAGCTAGAATGCAAGGAAAAGCACAACTTTAAAAAGGAGGCAAGCAAAATTGGATTTAACACTGGAAAGGATCAAGAGGGTCCCTGCTGCAAAATGGAATTTCAAAGTTTTCAAGAGGATTGGAATGCATTTTTCAGTGGGGGTGTGTTGCTTCTCAACAAATGGCGATATCTGCGGGTAAAATAGTAGCATTATTTTAGAACCCAGGACTCTGGTTTCAAAACAAAAAGACCATGCATCATGCCTTGCCACAGACATTCTTCACAATAAATTGACTACTAACTGCTAGCTGTTAAAATTTCCCAAGGACATACTAGGCTGAATTACTTCAAGGAAGATTTCTGATGTGCAATTACAAAGGGTATAAAACTTTCTTCAAGGATGACTGGATTGATTGATGAACTCTGGATTGATCAACTTTTCTTAGATCATAAAAAGGGGAAACCGAGTAGAGCTTTGTTTACTAGTTTAGCCTTTTACAGCCTAGACAGAGTTACCCTTTAGATTTACATGACCCAAATTTACAACTGTAGGGTAGAATGGAGTATTGGCTGCCTCTTTGATTGTACAACTCTTTTCTCTTTTCTTTTTTTATCTCTCTTTTTTCTCTTTTCTTTTTTTTATCTCTTTTTTTGAAATATATCAATATCTGAAAGGCCTTAAAGAAATCACAATTTTCTTTTATCATTTGATCAATCTGGAACTGTTTCAGTCTAGGCACTGATAGCCTCTGTGGATACCCAAATAATTGCATGAACCATAGTCCCCTCTTATAACCAGCTTTTCTTGGATTCCCCGGAGTTCCTCCAACTAAACAGCATAGCAGCTTCTCTATAATTAAAACAACTGTGGCAAGCAAGACACAAGATCCAATCATCTCTCTACCTTCATCCTGAATAGCAAAATAGTTCTACAGTTCAGAGTAAGCAGACTATCTCAATTAGAATAATGAACAGAATGGGGCACTGGATTGTGGATTTATCAGCTCAGAATAAAATAATTTTAGCAGGCTGACTTTTCATTGATTGCTCAGACAAAGGCAAAGAACAGAAACCTTTAAAAGCTAAAGGACTTTGCACAGACTTTCAAGGACAGATGCCTAAAGCAAAACAAAATAAAACTATACAGACTAAAACACTGAACTGTACAGGCAGCAAAGAAAAAGAAGCAAAGCAACTAAAACTGAAACAAAAGACTGTACAAACTTAAATAAAAGCAAGGATTAACTAAAAACACAGCAACTAAAAACTGTACAGGCAACCAAGAAGAAACATAAAACTAAAAACTATTGAAGCAATTGCACAAGAAAACTAGAACTAAACTAAAGCAAAATAAACTTGCAGAGCTATTTACAATATGTACACATATTACAACTTCTTTATGACTTCATTCAAATGATAGATTGGATGGAACAACCGAGAAATAATGTTTCAAGTATTGACCATTAACAAGGAGGTCCAGAAAATTACCATCCAGATCTTGTAAACGGAATGCATTGTTACCCAATATTTCAGCAATTTGGTAGGGGCCTATCCACAGTGGTTGCAACTTTGTATGCTTACCCTTCTTCTCATGAGCCTTGTCCCACGGAGCACCAAGTCGCCTGACTGAAAGCCTTCACTTTGGCTCTCTTGTCAAACCACCGCTTGACAGTTTCTTGATGCCTACTGAAGTGCTCCAGGGCTTGGAGTCTTTCATCCTGCAAGTTAGTGAGGTCTAAAACACGGGCTTCAGCATCATCATGATCCTCAAAATAATCTAAGGCAAATTGGTAGGTGGGCAACTTCAAGGAGATGGGAACAATTGGTTGGGTACCATACAGCAAAACAAAGGGAGAGGTCTTAAGAGCGACTTTGTGTGTTATCCGGTCAGCCCACAGTGCATATTTCAACAATGTATGCCACTGCCTGGGTTTATCTGCTGCAGACTTTTTGATGGCATTCATTAAGTTCTTGTTGGTAGACTCAGCCAATCCATTGCCTTGGGGATAGTAGTTGGATGAGAATCTGATAACTATCCCCATCTGGTATGCCCAATCTGCAAATTCCAATGATTGGAAGGCTGGTCCATTATCACATACCAAATTCAGGGGAACCCCAAATCTAGTTATGACATTTGATTCAAGAAATTCAATGACTTCCTGGGCTGTACTTCTTGTAGTGGCTGCTGCTTCAACCCACCTTGTGCAATAGTCAGTAGCTGTCAGCACATATTTATGTCCTGCTGAGGAATTTGGATTGATCACCCCCACAAAATCAAGTCCCCACTGCATGAAAGGTTTGTTTATCACAATTGGTTGCAATGGCAAAGCCCGGTTAGCCTCTTTGGCTGCAAAAGTCTGGCACTGATGGCAGGTTCGACATGTCGATGTGCATCCTTAAAAAGTGTAGGCCAATAATAACCTCGCTCTTAATATTTTATGTGTTGTAGCAGATCCTGATGAATGCCCTGCCCCTAGTTTTTCATGAAAACTAGCCATGACTTCACTGACTTCACTGGGAGAAATGCACCTTAGAAAGATGCCAACATAATTCTCCCTGTACAGAGTACCTGCCTTGAGGAGATAATGAGCAGCTTTTAACTTTAATGCTCTCCTTTGAGTTCTGTTCAAATGGGATGGGCAAATTCCAAACTGTAGCAGATGAATGATATCTCCATACCAATCATCAGATTCAGAATTCAACTGATTAACTTCTTGCTGTGGAGGCACTTCAGCAATGTGTCTGGACAAGCCAAGTCCTCTGATCAATTTAGCAGGCCTAATCTCCAAGTCATACTCTTGCAACCTGGTAACCCAATTGCCTCTCAGCTCACCCAACTCATTCTGACTTAGGAGGTATTTCACACTGGTCTGGCACTATGGCATGAGTTTTGCTTCTGAGTATATAGTGTCTGAACTGCTTCACTGCTCTTACTAAAGCGTAAGCTTGTTTGTCTAATCTAGAATATTTCAGTTCAGCTCCCTTCAAATTGGTGCTCTTAAAAGCAATTGGATGTTCTCCAGTTTCCCTCCGTTGAGTCAGAACTGCAGCAAGTGTATGTTCTGAAGAGAAAGTGTACAGGTAAAAATCTGCATTGAAGTCTGGGCTTACCAGGACTGGTGCTTGTTTAATGGCTGTCTTGATTTCTTGGAAGGCAGCCTTAGCTTTTGGGGTCCAGACAATCTGGGCAGTTTGCTTTAACATGTCATTCATTGGCTTAACTATCTCTGCAAAGCCAGAGATGAACTTCCTGACAAAGTTTATCTTTCCAAAGAATGACCTCAGCTCTTTCTTGGAGTTGGGAAATGGTATGCCAGATATGGCCTCAACTCTGCCTGGATCCATAGAAATGCCATCCTTTGTGACTAAGTGCCCCAGGAGCTTCCCTTCTCGTTACACCAAAAATGCATTTCTTTGGATTCAGAGAAATGCCAAACTCCCCGCACTTGTTAAACACAGACTCTAAGTGCTTGACATGGTCAAATCTGGATTTGGAGAAGACTCGTTAAATCATCCATGTACACAACAATACATTTGCCCATAAGCCCCTTGAAGGCATGATCCATTGCTCTTTGAAATGTTGCTCCAGCATTTATTAAACCAAATGGCATCCTCTTGTAAGCAAAAGTCCCCCACTTAGTGGTAAAAGCAGTCTTCATTCTATCTTCTTTCTCCACCAATATCTGGTTATAGCCTGAGAAGCCATCCAAGAAAGACATCATCTCTGATCCATTAACAATTTGCAAGACTTCATCCATAGAAGGCAGGGGATAGTTGTCCTTTTTCGATGCCTTATTTAAATTCCTGAAATCCACACACAGGCGGATCTCCCCATTTTTCTTCCTGACTGGCACCAGATTGGCCACCCAAGTAGAGTGCCTGATGGGAAAAATAATTGCTGCACTTAAGAGCTTTTCCACTTCCTTCAGGATAAGGGGTTCTAAAAGAGCATTAACATGTCTCTGTTTCTGTCTGAAAGGCTTGCAAGATTCTTTCAAAGGTATGATGTGAGTGTAAACTTTTGGATCAAATACCTTTAAATCTTTGTATGACCAGGCCATTACATCCTTGGATCTGTGCAGGAAATCAATCATATTTCTCTTTATTTTCGGATCACAGTCCTTTGCCAACTTGATGTTCTTTGGATCCTCCTCAGTGCCTATGTTCAGGTCTTCAGTCCCATTGTCTGTGGCAGCTACAAAATCCTCAGAATTCACCCTTTGCCTGATCTTGTCAACATCAAATAGCCTTTCTAGCTCCACCATTCCTTTTGGGATCCTGTTGTCCTTCAACCTCATTATTCCCCTCGTCATCATCCAACCTGCTCCAACAGGGTGTCTCTTTGGCCTTCATCAATTATAGCATTCTCAAAGGTGTTAGTACCTCGCAAAAAGTTTACAATCTGCTGATCATCTGAGAAAACTTGAAAGCTGTCTATATTGTTTGGAACTGAAGGACAGGGGACTAACTCAATTGAGAACTTATCCCACTTAAAATCTTCCAATGGCTTTAAACTTGCAGCTGAAGATGCCAGGACATCAGCATGTGAATTTTGTTCCCTGGGTATGTGTGTCAGATTGAATGCATCAAAGCCTTCTACAAGATCCCAGGCCCTGTGTTTGTATCCCTTCAAATAGGAGGCTTTACACTGGGAATTTACCCCTGACTTGACTTGCCACTAATTCTGAATCAGTGAAAACTTGAATGCTTTTCACATTTTTATCCAAAGCAAACTTTAAACCTAAAATCGGAGCTTCATACTCGCTAAATTATTAGTACATGGGAACTCGCAGCGGTAAGACATAAAAAATGTCCGACTTTGAGGCCCTTTGAGGACTGCCCCTGTTCCATAACCCTGCTTACATCTTGCTCCATCCACATGAAGTGTCCAAACTTCATTAGTATGTACAGGATGAGCTTTGTTAAACTGGTTACTCTGCCCAGCTGTTAAATTGTAGACACCAATATCTACCTCTGCAACATTGACAGTCTCATTTGCTGCATTGTACTCGTAATGGTGTGCTTGTACCTAGGTTCTCTCGTCAACCCGCAATTGATTTGCCACTCCTTTCCATGGCAACCACATGTGTGAAAAATCTGTTGCCAGATATCCATTCAAGGACCTAGACCAATCCCTACTCAACAACATCCCATATCCCACTGGGATATCCACAACTTGGATTTCAATCTTATGCTGAGCCCTAGGCTCAGATGCTAATTGTATGTGAATATTTTGAAGCTCTCCAACAACTTTAACTTCTGACTTGTCCAATTGGACAACTCTCCTTTCATACTTCATTGGGGTCAACCCCAATTGCTGACAAATGGCCAATGGCATAACATTAGCAGATGCACCTGAATCTACCAAACAATTATGTAAGTTCTTCCCAAAAATTTTGACAGTCAATAAAAAGGGGGGAACTTCAGTTTTTTCTTTGTACATGGCTAGATTGGCATTTGCTATTTTCTTTCCCTTGTCTACAGGTTTAGCAGCAGGGCCAAAGTATGTCTTTATCAGGTTGTCTCTCTGCTTTGAAATCTGTGCCAGCTCATGCAGAGTAATGTTGGCCTTAATATTTTTCATATCCTCCACTATGTTATATCCTTTGTTAAGTGGAGGAACAACAACATCTGGTACTCTCTGAGCTCCTCCCTTTGGTGGAGGTGGATTATTGCTTGGAGAGGGGTCCGGAGGAATATTGTGAGAGTTGTCAGGAGGAGTTGATGTGGTATTTGGCTCAGGATTCCTGTTCCTCAGGTTGTAGTTATCTCTTCTGTATTGCTGGAAAGCCTGTACTTCATCTATAGGCATTTCAACTACATTCTCAGATTCATCCGGGAAAGAAAAGGAATCCAGGACCATGGCTGCACTGTGGCCAGATGAACTTGGGCCATCAACAGTTCTTTGATTTTCAGGGGAGATCAGATCACCAGACAAGGCTTCAAATGCATTGCAAAATTCCAGACAGTCCAACTCCCCATGCTGAGAAGTGGCATGTATTCTGCACCAGTTGGGCAGAGCTAAATCACAAATGTTCACATCATGAGTTTTACCCTTGTAATCTTTATTAGGTTCATATGGGGGCCTGTTAAATCTGTTTGGCTGATATGAGTATCTCGTTGGGATTGTCACCAGTAGAAGTTTGCCTTTTAAAACTTAGAAAATCATTGGCCAGCTTTTGAACAATCTTTGAGACTTCTTCAATCCTTGCATTGTCAGCCTCTTTCACTGGGTTCTATACATTCTCAACAGGTGCAGCAGTTGATGGACTTGCCGATGGTAGAGTTTGACAGACTGGCAGCATCATCTGATGTGGAATGGGATTAAACACAGGAGCAGCTTGTGTGATCAGAGGAACTTGCTGAGCATTTAAAGGCTGGGGTCCCAACTGTCTTTCCAGAATCAAAGCTTCTTTGTAGGCTTCTGTCAAATTGGTAACAGTGGCATCTCTCTTCAAGAAGACAGAGGTCATGGGATCCAGGGAATTTCTAAAAATCTCTAATGCCAAGTCAGCATTAGGTACATAATACCCAAGTAAGTCTACCATAGGCTTTCTGGAATCGGACATTATAGGATCTGATAGATTCACTTAATTCCCTTTTGATGCTAGAAAACCGCTGATATAAAATACTCGGGGTCTATCACTTCCCCGAACCGTGACACAAAAACTTTCTCTAAATCATTCCAACTTGTGATAGAATCATTGGTGAGGTTTAAAAACCAATCATAAGCTCCCTCCCGGAGAGTGAACGGGAAGAGTCTACGAGGCAACATCCTCATGCCGTACATTTAATAACTTCAAGTGCATTCTTGAATGCAACCAAGTGTTCTTCTCAGAGCTTCTTGTCCCATCATGTTTGTATCCGGGGAGATATCTTTCCTCGGATTTCTCGGGCAAGTCATGGGCTATACCCGGAATGTTCAAAGTCGTGGAGCCCAACCAATTTGCCATAGCTAATGGATTGATAGGAATATTCTCGAGCTCTGGTTGGAGTGACTATCAATGGTGATAAAACTGTCTGTGATAGAGATGTGGCCCTTCTGTGGCTACTTCTTCTCGGAGTTTCTAATTCAGGAACAAGGAGCTCTCCAGCTCTGGGGTGGGACCTTGTTACCCTGTATGTAGAATCCAATTTTCACAAGCACTTATAACTTTGCAGTTCTCAACAAGTTCTGTATTTGGCAATTTAAAACACTGCACTGACAACTTACAAAAACTGTACTGACAATTTATAAAACTGAGCCACTTTTAAATGTTAAAATGCCAGACTCTGGATAAAATACAGTATTTGTCAAGCACCACATACAGTCGGATTTCCCAACTCAAGTGCACTAAGAACAGATGTTCTGGCCCTCCTTCTAGCACCAATTAGATGTTGGTCCGACTTTCATACACACCCCACGAAGGATGAGCATGAAGCTCCGGAGACACCCACGGGACGAATCCCACTCACTTTAGGATCTAGCTAGTTATCCAAGGTGCGAGTTACAGAGTCGGGTCGAATGTCTATTCACTCTTTTTCGCTTCTGGAATAGATTTCAATATGGACTGTCTGTTACCTTACAGGGGGTTCTTGAACTTGTTCAGTAGTTGCAGAAGTTGTTACTTGTTAACAATCAGATTTAACTTGATTCTTGATCTAGCTCTCATGGGTCAGCAGATTCAAATAAAAGACAAATAAAGAAAGTAAAAATGGATCATTCATGGTAAGCAAAGAGAGGGTAGGGTAAGGCGTAAAGGGAAGTTTATCAAACTTTAAACTCAGTAAAACTTAAACTATCAATTTTATCTATACTACTAGCTTCACAACAGAACAAATCCAAGAAGAAAGTGTCCAGATTTCTAAGATCACTTTCAACTAAGAGCACAAGGCAAAGTGGAACAGATCTAGCAAAAAATTATAAATCCAAGGGCAGCTGGTTAAAACTGGTATCTTTCACCGATAGCCTAGCTCACACAGTGAAGACAGAGCAATTAGAACAAACTTGAACCTCAAATATGTAATTTCCCTAGCAGACAATAGAACAACCGAAGCCTAACAAGATATTTAAACTTGATAATGGCAGATTTACAAGCATATATCTAACAAAATTTAATGGAACGGATAACAGAAGAAGATACACTTATCACAGATCTATAAAATATTAGGCTCCCCGGCCATGCTACCACGTAAAACAGCAAAAGCACATCAACTCCCAGTCCATAAAACAAAGGATTTCACAAAATTTGCAAGAAATTGCTTATAAGCCTTTTATTTCTAAGTCTCCGCCTCCCGCAATTACATTGAGAAGAAGTATTTATAGACTCGGGACAGACCCTGATCTTTTCAAAATATCTTCTTCCCCAAACTGCAAATCTTATCTTTCTTAAACCCTAGGACCCGGGTTTTACAATATAAAGCCATTAAAACAAAGCTATGGATAGAACTTAACCATTCTGCAAATCTGTGCAGTCAGCTGCCATAAATGGAGAAGATAGAGTTGAATGCCACTTGCATTCATCCGCAACTGCAAATGAATGCTCTCATTAATTCCTGTTGGTGAGCCGGATGAGTCACCACTTCTCCATCAATTTGATCCGCAGACCCATCCCTGAGTTGAAATTGTCTTCATGCTATTAATTCTGTCATAAATTTGCCATTGAATGCTTTTACCGGCCTCTTCTCCTCTAGCATGGCGGTCCTTGATTAAATCTGCACTTTAACTTTGCCTTTATGGTCTTTTTCAGTTGTCCCGCAGGTGACAGGTGGAATCCTGTATGAAAGAGAAAAGATGCATTAGTACCTTAATAAAATTATCAAATCCAAGCTTAAAACATTAAAATCAGACTAAAAACCACAAAATAAGCTTGCATGTCGGCCCTGCTTGTCTGCCTCATGCTTTGACACGTGTCGCTATCCCAGGATGCCTTCTGTTTACCGCTGGAATGCACTTTCAGGCCTTTTGAGGACCTTCTCTCTCCTGCCGTGATTTCGCGACATGTCGCGAAATCGCGACGTCCCTGGCTCATCGGCAACTTCTTCCTCGTAGGCCGTGAAAATGCGACATGTCACGATTTCGCGGCATGTCGCGAAATCGCGACCTTCCCTGGCGACCGCACAGGCTTCTTCAAGCATGTCGCGATTTCGCGACATGCTTCTTCCTTAAGCTTCTTCCTTTGGTTTCACTTTCACAAAAGGGGGTAGCGCATCGCTGCAAATCTTACCTCTTAGAAAACGTGCAGCGAGTCGCTGCAAATTTTACACTTTGGACTCTTTGAAACTATCGCTCCGCGATTTTGAGGCGTGCAGCGCATCGATGCACTTTTGGTTTGTCGAGCCTCATCCCAAAAATAGTAGCGAATCGCTACAGCTCTTACTTTGCTCCCTTTTATATTCAATGCCCCGCGCCTTTGCAACTTTGGAACTTGCAGCGCATCGCTGCAACTTCCTCTTTAGACCCCCTTCTCAACGAGTGTGCAGCGAATCGCTGCACTTTCATTTCGGACTCTCTTCTTCGTTAACAGCCATGATTCTGAGACGTGCAGCGCATCGCTGCATCTTTTTGGGTTAAGTCGTCGACTGAGCTTCTGGTCGCGATTCGCTGACATTTTCTACTGTTCCTCCTTTGCTTCCTCGAACCCGCGAAAATGGAACACGTCGCGAAATCGCGACGGTTCCGCCAAAGCTGCATGCGTTGACCGCGTTGACCGCGATTTCGTGACGTGTCAGCGAATCGCTGCAACTTTTGGACTTAGCCACTTTTCTCCTTTTCTCAACGAAAATGCGACATGTCGCGATATCGCGACATGTCGCCAAATCGTGCCCCTCCGTACAACTTTCTTCTCTCTCCTCCGGTCGACAGCGATTTTGCGACACTTTCCAAAAATGGAAATGTCGCGATATCGCGACACTTCCAAAAATGGAAAGTGTCGCGATTTCGCTACACATTTGCGACTTAGCCGATTTTCTATTTTCCTGTCGCGATTTCGCGACATTTCCATAAATGGAAGTGTCGCGATTTCGTGACATTACCTAAAAAGGAAAGTTTTGATTTTTCATGTATTTATCTTGACTGCTTTCTGGATTTTCTTTGTATCGGTGCAAGATTTGGCTTAAGCATGAATGATTTCTAGCATGTAAAAGTTAAGTCCGAGATAAAACACAGCTAGAATGCAAGAAAAGCACAACTTTAAAAAGGAGGCAAGCAAATTTGGATTTAAAACCGAGAAACATCAAGAGGGTCCCTACTGCAAAATGGAATTTCAAAGTTTTCAAGAGGATTGGAATGCATTTTTCAGTGGGGGTGTGTTGCTTCTCAACAAGTTACAGAACCTGATAAGGGCATAACCGTGCATAACATGCAAGTATTTAGCCAGAACCTGTCGAGCATGCCTCATCAAGAGGAAGAGCCCGAAGAGATCCTGGAGAAAGGACTGTCGCTAGACAATTTTTGTGATCACATCCAGGAGTTGGAAGAACCTGTTCTCAGTCCACAATCAGGGAACCCTTCAAGATGGTGGCATTGGCTTCAGCCATTACTACAACTGGTATCTACAGGAATTCTTCATGTGGTAAATTGCTTTGCTACATTATTTTTCAACTATGTGGGTACTGGCATGCAAGATAATTTTCCCAGGTCTGCAACTTGGAGAACTTTAGGAAGAGGTCAGCCCAATTTCAAGGACCGAATCAAGTATGATCAGATCTGTTTAGGACACTACAGATTTATCGGATAACCCCTAAGACTAGGTTTGCGGTGGCGACATTCCAATAATGTTGTAAACTTGTGTACATAGTAAAAAAAAAAGCAAAAAAAAAAAGAGAAAAAAAAAAGAATTATTTTCCTCTATTTACTTCTGCTCTTTTTGCATGCGAGCCCATAGGTACGTGTTTTTCTTTATTTTTCTTCTTCTATCCCAGAAGTTAGTGGCTTCCTATTAATTTCTTCCTTCCCCTTCCTTTTTCTTCCCTTCCCTTCTTCATTTTCCTCCTTCTACTCCTTTTTTACTGTAGTAAAAAAAGCCACTATTGTTGTTTCTTTTTCCCTTCCTGTTATTCCTGCTTCTTCTTATCCTTTTCTTCTAATTTCTCTATCATTTTAGCATTTATCATAGTTTATCCATGGTTCACACCTCTTTTATCATCTTATCACTTCCATTCCATTATTCCATTCACTTCCATTTCCCCTTTCATAGCAATTGGTAGCATAGAAGAACTTTGTTATTGTCTACCGCCTCACTCCCTCCATTCCATTATTCCATCATTCATAATTTCCATTCCATGGTCAGTTTAGCTAAATACAGATTCTTTGAATTTCATTCATTCAGCAAGGGTTGTTGCAACAGTTCACCGAGATGAACCCCATCAGCCAGCTTTCTGTTCTTAGTTTTTCTTTACTCTGTTGCTCAATGGATTCAGGTCTAGGATTCTTGCATTTAGCAGAACTGTATACCCCATGAGCCACCAAGAATGTTGGCATTTTTTCCACATTATGTTGATTATTTATTGTTCATGCATAAGCTATTGAAATTCTAACTCCTTTATAGGTTTTGATGCAAAAAATAAGCTAAGTCTGAAGACTGTCATGAAATCGCAACAAAAAAGCAGCATGGAGGGCACAGTAGCAAAATTGTCGCGATATCGTGACATGTCACATTATCACGGGTCTTTTGATGAGAGAGAAATCAAAATCCAAAGGTGTCACAAAATCGTGCATTGTCACATTTTTGCGACGACAGGGCAGAGAAGGAACATAATTGTACAGAACATAGCGAAATCGTGATGCATCGCGTTTTCGCGGTTCAAGATAGTGAAGGAGAAAAAGGAGCCAAATATGTCACAATTTCATGACATGGTTGATTTTCATGATCCAAAAGTAAGGAAAGTGTATGGAGCAGAAATACGTCACGATTTCGTGACATGTCACGTTTTTGCGACATGTTACAGTTTCGCGCCAGAAAGCAGTTTAAACGGCCCGATGCAGTTTTGTGAGTTCTGATGATTCAAAGCACTCCATAATTAAATGTGTTGCTACTTTCCAATGCGGTCAAGGTAGAATAACGTGCCCAAGCTACCAGAATTGAAGATTTCCATTATTCGAAGCTGTTGTTCGCAATTTTTCTAACGGTTTCAAGCATATTTTCAAGAACAACAATTTAATGAAGACGACCGACTCTTCCTTATGGAATTTAATTCCTAGTTTCTTCAAGGTTGTTTAAGGATATCATCTCCTTATTTTTGTTGCATAATTTTTAGATCTCGAGGAGGTCCGTTTCATATTTTTAAATGCTACAAAGAGGCAAGACCTCTATATAAATCAATGTAATTCTCAAGAACAGGGATCGGGAGTTTGAGAGACAGTGTTGCATGAAAGATTTCAAGTTTTTTTGCATGAATGAAAGAGACTTGGACTCTTATTTGGAAAACATCTTTCTATGTGATCTCCTTCTGTTTCATATATTTTTTAGTTATGCTAATTTTTCTAATTTGCTGTTAAATTCAAATTATGCATTTGAGTTTGAATGTTGCTATAAGAAAGTGTGAAATGCAATTCTGAAGGTTGTATGCACAATATCGTAACTGGATTACACTGTAGTTTTTATTATTATATGTTTTTCATACACTTTAGGTTTAATTCTTGTTGAGTTTCTTCTCAATCTAACAAATTTGGCCTACAGCTATATTTCCCATCTCTTTCCCTGTATTTCCTGTTTCTTTTTGCACATTTATAATTCCTTTCAACAACTTTAATCTCAAATCAAACTTAGTTTTAGTAAGGGAACCAGCCCTCTCTAGAGATTGGTCTGGGAGACATCTCTTTCTCCCAACCTTTCAATGTTGGTCGGGTCTAGGGTGCATAGTTTTTAGAAAATCCTTTCCTGTGGCAGATTCATGACCAACAACTATTTAAGCATCAAACTCCTTAATATGGATGATTTTGAGAGTCTCTGGATCTTCAAAACCCCCTAGAAATGTTAGGCGATAGGTACCTAGACCAATATGTTCATATATGATGTAAGGTCCTATCCAATTGGCTATAAATTTGTCTCGAATGTCTAGCAAAAAATTAGAGTTTTGTTGGTTTTCTTTCAAGACAAGATCCCCAACTTCAAAGTCTCTCTGGTGGACATTAATATTGTAAGCTCATTTTATTTGCTCTTGATAAACATGGAGATGCTTGAGGGCATTCATGTAATGTTCATCAAGTAACATTAGTTGATCCAGTCAAGCTTACCATGTAGTGTCATCATCGATGAACTCCTTCAATGTGATGCACAACGTTAGAATTTATAATTCTAGGGGCATAATGGCCTCAGCACCATATACTAGTGATAATGGTGTTGCCCCAATGGGCATCCGAATACTTTTTCTATAAGCCTAAAGTGCAAGGGGCAGTTGTATGTGCCAGTATTTGTGGTTTTCCTGTACCATCTTTTTCAAGATGGCTACCACAATATTATATGAAACTTCAACTTGCCTATTTAATTGCAGATAGTATGGAGTCGCAAAACTATGTTTGATTCTATATTTAGATGTTAAAGCTCTCATATTTTTTTTATTGAAAGACGTTCCATTATTCGATATTATTTTGGATGGAATCCCAAAATAAATTATGATATACTCTAGTATAAACTCTGGTATACGAGCTCTGATTGTTGTTGTTAAGGGTATTGCTTCCAACCACTTTGTTAAATACTCAGTAACCATGATTATGAATGTATGTTGGCTTGATGATGGAGGAGATATCTTGCATATAAGATCCAATCCCCATTGAGAAAATGGCCAAGCCAATTGGATTGGTTGTAATGTCTATGATGGAAAGTGCATAATATTAGTGTGATGCTGGCATTTAACATATTTCTTGACATACACATTGCACTCCTCCATAGTGGGCTAGTAGTAACCCATTTAAAGGATGCGCTTGATGATAGCCATTCCATTGAAATGGCCACCACATGTACCATCGTGGGCTTGCAAAATTGCCCATGATACCTCTTAGGGATCTAAGCAATGGAGAACTCCATCGTAACTTCTTCGGTATAATATGTCTCCTATTAAGATATATTTGACTACTTCTAGTTTAAATGTGCACTTCACGGCATGTGATAATCCCTCTAGAATTATACTAATCTTTAGGAAGTCTTTAATTTGTGACATCCAATTTTGATAAATATCAGCTTCGACTACCAAGATGACTTGCTCACCCTACGTATTTACTTTTGCAAATGTAGACTCAAAAATAACCCTATGGTGATCCCCATGGGAATCTAAGAGGTTAGTGACCCCTAGGTTACCTTCCTAAGAAAGTCTTCATCTTTATAGAACCATTCAACTTATGGTTCTACATTGATCATGTTGACTGATTCTCTATTATCATAGGTTGCACGCTCTGCTACTAGATGAGAGAGCATCTTGAGATGGATGGTAGTGAAATAAGTAGATAGATTCTAAGGGATTAAGGATCCCAAAGAAGCCATGGTATCTGCAAACCTATTCAATGATTGAGGGATTGCCTCAATGTCATACCATTCTAGTTTGGCCAAACATGTATCAACTAGAACTTTATAAGCTTTCAGTACAGGAAACCGACATTGAAAAAGTCCCTTGACTTGATTTACTATGAGCAAGGAATCACCAAAGATGTTTAGTCTCTTAATATTCATGGTGAGATCTATTTGGAGGCCCAACAGTAGGGCTTCGTACTCAGCATTGTTGTTGGTGCACAAAAAATCCAACTTGAACGACAAGGGCATTGGAGCTCCTTGCAGCATGAAGAAAACTATTTCAACACCATCCCCTTGTTCACACTTTGAACCATCAAAGAAATTCATATCAGCATTGTTCTCTAGTTCTTCGGGTTCGAGAGCTTCAGATACAATGAAGACTGCATTGTCTGGAGGCTCAATTATTAGAGGCCTATTGTTATCAGTGGAACCTCAGCTAATTGATCTGCTATGACCTATCCCTTAATGGACTTCTATCTTATGAATTCTAGATTGAATTCCATAAAAATCATGACTCATCATGATAAGTCTTACTCATCATGTACACGTATTGTGATAAGTCTTACTCATCATGTACTGCAAAGGATTTTGTTTGGATATAACATACATCATATGAATTAACATACAGTGTCACATTTTTTTTGTAGCAAACACTACTGCTAAACAAAACTTTTCCATGTATGCATACCCAAGTTCATAGCTCACCAAAGTTTGACTAATGTAATATATGGTCTTTTCTTTGCCTTGCACATTCTTTTGGGCCAACATGGTTCCCAGTGCAAATTCAATTGCCGATATATATAGTATAAAAGACACCTCTTGCCTTGGTGGAGCTAGCACTAACAACATCACTAGGTATTGTTTTATCTCAGTGAAGGTTGCCTTACAGTCCTTGTCCCAGTTGAATGGGACACCCTTATGTAGTAGTCGATTCATGGGTCAACATTTATCTGATAGTTGGGCAATAAATCACTTTATCGAGGCTACCTTACCCTGAAGGCTCCTTAATTCCTTAATATTTGTGGGAGGATGCATTTCCAAAATGGCCTTGACCTTCACTGGGTCTACTTCGATGCCTCTCTTGAAGATGATGAATCCTAGTAATTTTCCATAAGTTATGCCAAATACGCACTTCTTAGAATTTAGCCTGATGTTGTGCTCTATCAAGCAATCAAAGACTTTCCTTAAGACCTCTGCATGCTATTCTCGTACCAATGACTTGGCTAGAAAATAATTGATATAATATTCAAGAATTTTATGGATATAGTTATGAAAATGTATGTCATGGCCCGTTGGTATGTGGCACCAACATTTTTGAGATTGAATGGCATAACTTTATAGAAAAATTTTCCCCATGGTGTTATAAACATGATTTTGTGCTGGTCTTCGGGTTTAATCCGAATTTGATTGTAACTAGAAAAACCATCCATTAAGGAGAGCATTTCATGACTTGTAGTTGCATCTACAAGAGCATCAATATTGGGCAATGAAAATGAATCTTTGGGTGTTGCCTTATTTAGGTCTTTGAAATCCATGCAAATACAGATTCTTCTATCGGGTTTTCCCACGGGTACCATATTTGATAGCCATTTTGGATAGTCGATGGAAATAACAAATTTCATATCCAACAACTTTTGCAGCTCATATTTCACCATTAATTCTACTGTTGGGTGCATTTTCCTAAGCTTTTGCTTGATCGACCTCTTCGTCAAATTTAGCGGAAGGTTATGAGTAACCAATTTCAAGTCTAGACCTGGCATATCCTTATATGACCAAGCAAACAAATTTGATCTCTCTTTCAGTAGAGGGATAAAGGTGACCCACTCATCTAGAGTGATACTCTATCCAAATTTAACTTTATTTGCATTGGTGGGATCATCACTGATATCCAACTCAAAGGTTTCCTCTACCGACATATGTGATCCCTCATCAAGCTTGTGAGGCATAGGAATTATATGAATGTCATCAATCGGGTTGAGTGGTTCCGCTTTGGAAGCATTTTTGGCATGATAAACATCATATGCAAAGCCTGGTGTAAAATGGAAATATTACAACATTTCTTCATTGGGGAAGAAATCCTAAAGCTCAATGGGTGAATCAGTGTGATCCTAGTCGATAACATCTTTGTTAAGATACAATACTTTAGATGTATCTATTGTATTACGGAGTGGAGTGCTAATCAATGGAGACCATGTTTATGGAATGGAATTGATCTCCAAGAACACATGGACTGACCTTTACAAAATCTACATAGTCCTCATACCCATTATCTGGCTCTAATGGCACAGGTACAAAAGGGTCTTCCCTATGAGGACTATGAATAACTGGATCCTCCCTATGCACTGTATGCAAAGTAGGATTGTTCAGCTCATGGAGTTGCATGTAGGTTGGTGGAAGAGGATTAACCAATTGATGGATTTAATCTAGGTTTAATAGTATTGCTCTCAGACGCGGACCACAATGTAGCTGCCTATAGACCTCATCGATATCGATGGGTTGATTATGATGACACAAATAAAGTGGACCAAGGTAGGCCATCTCTAGCTCATCTTCTTCATCACTATCATAATATAATCCTTCATTCGCCCCCACTACTAGAGGGCACTCCTCTAAGTGAGGCCCCATGAATCTCACTTCTTGCATACTATCATCGCTATCTAGAAAAATTAGATAATTATACCTCATGTACGATGCTACCGAGAAAATTGGATTAGTTTCTTCCCCTGGATGATCAAAATTGGGAAGGATATCTTTAGTATCCTGTATCGATTCCATAGGCAATAGATGATGCACATAAAAAGGCCTTACATAAGCACCTTCGACTTCATCCTCGAATCCATGGTCATTTGGGGAATCCTCATCTACATCATAGCTTGGTCCACTCAAATTAGAGGTGGACTCCACTCCATATTCATTGCAAATATATCCTAACTCAAGATCACTTACAGTAATGGGGTTGCACCCCTGCATGTCTATGTCATCAACTGCCTCATGGGTTTGGTGTCCCAGTTGATCTCTAGGGTTTATTTCTACCTTAGTCTACTCAAGGAGCTCTTCATGATGATATTCAAGTGGCTCAATGGTGATGATAGATATCATAGGATGATTCCTCAAAAATTTGGAAGGATCTGAATGATATGGATTAAAATCCACCTTGTCCACCATGCTAAGGTACAGATGATCTAGGGATACTATGAGCAAATCATCCTACCCATGTATCTGTAACCCTAAATCAAATATATCAGTGACTAACTGATAATGAGTTTCCAATAGAGTCCTGCATCATTTTTTAAATATACCAAGGTCATATTCATGTCAGTGATATAGCTCAAAAATCCGCATGGCATACTCTTGATTAGAAAAAAATGAACGTTTACCACAAAATTTTCCTCGTCATCTTTATCCATGGGATCTTATGTTGGAAGCTGATCTAGCCCCGCATAGATAAAGTTAGTCTGGTTAGGTGGTTCTCCTAGTAGAACCACTGATCCAACCAGATAATGATGGGTGGATGGTCTACCCATCTCTTGCACAGTCTTCATAATTGGTCCAAAGGTCATATTTTGCACAAGGTACTCATCTAATCCGATATTGTCAATATGTACCATCACCCATAGTGTGGATGACCCTGTTAAATATGCAGGCAAAGTAGGATGAGGTGCCTCCTTGGCTTTGTCTTGGGGTTCCTCAATTTCCATGGGAATGGGAACATCCTCGACGATTGGCTCAGGCTCAATCTCTTTCTCTTTTTTGCCCATATTTACCTTTAATTTCTTGTCATCTCGATGCATGACTGATATTGATGGATTCAAGGAAGTTGTGGTGGTATGCTCTGATCTGTGTGACATAGATGGCATCATTTTAGAATGCACTATCGATTTACCTCATGGTTTCTTTATTGGCCACGATGACCGAACATCCAGGTGCATTGATGGGAGTATGAAACCCCCAAGAAAATTTACTAGGTTCACAAACTTAAATGGCTCCTCATATGAAGCCACCATGTGAACCAATCCCTCGTGAATATATTTCACGCATTGATGCAGTATCGAGGGGACACAATGCATTTCATGAATCCAAGGCCTACTAAGTAAAATTGTGTACTGCATGGCCCCTTCTATCATGTGATACATCACTAAAATGGTCTTCAGACCTACCTGTATGGATAGGATAACTAGACCAAAATTCAAACATAGTGTATCATTAAATGCTCTCAATGTAAATGTAGTTGGAACAATGTGTGATTTAGGTAGCTTCAAATGACTCTATTTCTTGGTCGTTGTTATGTTGATCGATGAGCTAGTATCAATAAAGACCCTTTTGAATGGCATGTGGTTCACACACGCAATTATATGCAATGACGGGTCAGCCATAGTTGTAGAAACCATCCTTATCTCATGATCATAAAATTGGATCATCGATTCTTGACACTATTGTACATGTCCCATAAAATTTATGAATGCCTGCGCATCCTAGGCCTGTACTTGAATGGACCTTAAAATGTCCATAAGAGTATCCCTATGCCTCAAATACTACTAAATTAATTCATATATTGACAACTTCGTAGGAGTTATTTGCAGGTTTTGGAGCAACCTGCTCCTTAGGGTCACCACCAGTCTTGTTGGTGGGCCTAGAATATTCTATGTCAACCATTGATTCGACGTGGCTTGTATCTAGATAGGAGCACGAGGTTGATTTTGGTGTTCATATCTCTCATGCCTAGTAACAATATTGACCATGCCTACGAACCCTTGGGTAGGTGGTTCAACTCATACCTGGTTAACTTGACCAATGTTATTCTGAGGTACCTCATGATTTAGGAAGGGGTTCTTGTAAATCCCCATATTTTTATTGTCAAGAGACTACAGGTTGTGAGGCACTGTAAGCTCACCCTTGTTGATCATATTTTGTACTAGATGTTTGAAATACCAACACACCTCGATGTCATGTCCTTTCATTCTATGAAAGATGTAAAATAAATCATCTTGAAACCCATTTGGTTTAGGTTGATTGGGGTCTATCATCTTCAATTTGGGCAATTTGATAACCTTGGCCTCACGTAACTGATGAAAAATCACCATCAACAATTTCATCAATGATGTGAACTGGAAAGGCAAGCGTTGCTCTTTGTTTTTTCCCCTTGTAGTTATTGCACTTATCATACTATGTAGGTGGAGGCTAGGCCTAGTAGTTCTGCTTTTTCTACCCCTTGTACTCCCATTGGAGATTTAATACCACTTTATTTACATTTTTTTGCTTGCCCTGATGCTTTGTGGTACTCTTATTCTATCCCTCTTTCCTATTTTTGAGCTTCAAGTTGCCCTCTTGCAACATGATATCCTCAATCACCTTGGTTTGTGCTAAAGCCTCTTTGAATGTAACGTATTGTTGCAGTTGTAGCAGTAAAAAGATGTTCTTGGCATAAATCTTCATGAACATCCAAGTTAATTCCATGGTAGGAATGGAATGGCAACTTCACCATTAATATTCTCCACATATTTATGTATTTTTCTATGGGCTCGTCGTCGCGATGAGCTAGTGCAGCCAAATTAGAAATATTAGCATATTTCTTAATGCCAAAGGAATAGCATTCAAGAAAGGTATCATCTAATTTCTCTAATCTTGTTATATTGTGCTTCTTTAGATTATTAAACCACTCTTGTGTAGGCCCTAAAAGTGTCATGATAAACATGTGTAACAATAAGGCATCGTTGCTTGCTATCTAAAAGTAAGCATCTAGAAAGCTTGTTACATGCTCTTGTGCATCTTCATCACCCTTGAACTTATCTAACCTGGGCATGTTGAAATTCTTAGGGTAGGCCAGAGTAGGCACTAAAGGATCCAAAGGCTCGTTATGGATTTTCCTTAGAGTCAGCTTTTGAATAGCCCTGCCTTGTCTCTCAATGGCTTTAATTTTCTTGGCCAAGGCCTTATAGGCTTCTAAATATAGAAAGTCCTCCTCCCTAAGTTAATGCATAAGTGGCTTAGGAGATATTGTCTTTGTTTTGCATGATGGAGGTCTTTTCTCTTCCTCTTCTTTAGCTCAGAAGCTTTCAGGATATACATACTTGTATCCATCTCTCATTGCTGCTTCATGTTGTCTCTACCTTTGAATATTGAGCAGCGGTAGTCACTTCCTTTGTTTGGTAGTAACATGAGTACGAGCATATTTACGCTCTTGATGCATATTAGCTTGTGAGAAATCCTTCCTATGTGTGTGCTCATGATGCTCATCTTGAGGATATAGGCCAGCCCTAGCTAGTCGATCCTCCTGTTCTACATGTTCCTTTTGAGTAAGGATACACTCCTTGTGCATGCGCTACTCATATAACCTCTATCTTATGAGCCTTTGCACTTGAATATTTTCATCTTCAATATGCTACCTCTCTAGAAGAGCATCCTCAAATTGGTCTTGGAGGAGTTGGAATTTTTTATCTGATGCCAATCGATGTGACCTATGAATCTGGTCGACCATGGTAGGCCTTTGATACCCCTACTCTGTACGAGCAACTTTGTGGAATATTTACCCATTAGAATGATATGTTGTACCTTTTCCTCTATATATGAAGATGCCATTGGCCTCTTTCTATGTCTTATATTATGACCCACCATGCATAGATAGCAAGTGTTTGACATGCGGGTGCTTAGAAGCCTCCCCATGTTCTCTAGTAGTGTGAATGACACTCTTGCTATGCTCACTTAGGGCTCGAGTGGGTGGAGTGGAAGTCTTGTAGCCTATCTACTCTAGAAAACTACCTAGACCTTCTAAATACCTATACTACCATCAATCATTCAATGGTGTACCATTATCTCCCACATTTGATATGTCAATGGTGATTTTACGTGTTGGACCACGCATGGGAGTATGGCTAGTTCTATGCTTGGTAGTGAGCCTATTTGCATACCCCTGAATGGGTGGGTCTCTAGTCCTATTATCAGAAGGTGGAGCCATATATCCTCTAGTAGAATTAGTATGTAGGGGCACTAATCTGGGTCCCTGCACAATAAATTCTTCAACTGACCCCGTAGATGTGCGTGCATTACGGTCTCGATAATGGCTTTCAAGTGGAACACCCTCATACTAGAAGGTTTTGTATTCTACTCTATGCCTAGAGGAGTGTATTGAAGCTCCTCTATTTTGGGTTTACTCTGATGGCTCCCCCTATGTTGAGTTGTCTACTCAAATTCTAGCTGAACGACGTTCGGTTCACTCATGTGGTTGAGGATTTGACATGTATTATTGTGAACTAGTTAGGGGTTGGTCATCGATGTTGGCCTTAGACCATTGCTGACCATACTATGTGTTCACCATTATGTACCTAGAGTCTAAATGTATTATTATTAAGAAAAAAAGGTATACAACAATGATTATCTCATTTTAAGTTTTAAAATTCAATCCTAAACTATTTGATGTGTTTTCAATATATGTTGTATCAGTTGTAGAAACTCTTATCATCTTTTTGCAAAAGTTGATGTTATACTCAAATTGTTCAAAGGTTTTCACCTATATACTTGCACATGTCGAATATAGTAGTGAAGTCCATACTCAATGAGGTAGCATAGGTACTACCAACCCTTACCCAACACATTGTGTGTAATGATACACTCTTTTGAATATGAGTGCATGTTATTTTGCATAGATAGGATAGTTCTTGGGTCATCCTTGGCCATGAGAAGGTCCTGATAATATAATGTCAAATGAGCCAACCAAGTGGTAATGACATCTAATATTGGTCTCAATCAAATGGGTTGGATGTGAGAGCCCAACGCCACTGATGTTTAACTAAAACGTGGTGTGTGTGGTTCCTTTTAATGTACATAAAAGAAATGCATCATATAGCACACATGCTCATTTTATAAATGCTATGCAATTGAAATACATTTCAAATTCTAAAAAATACAAGCTAATCTAGATGCTCTTTAGGACTATTCACATTACAATGCTAAATGGCCACTAATCGAGCCTCACACATGCAAACCATAAACACATATTTATCAAGCACATTGTAGCCTAGGGCAAACTGCAATCAGAGGTTCGTTATTCCTAGCAGCACCTTTTGAGTGAAAGAAAAAATATGAAGAGCAAACTAGGACAATTGATTTACCATTTTATTTTAGTTGCTTTCCTAATTTGCATTTGAAATTGACCTACTATAAAAACACATAAAATAGAAAAGTGATAGAGGGATGGAAAAAGGGCCTACCTCATGTCCTGCACTATTTGGAATTATGGAATTGGCTATCTGTGCTGTCAGCAGGAAACTGTAGGTCTGACCTACGGTTTTGAATATGAATCATGCCTTGTACCTGTGGTTTAGTTGTTGGGCTATAACTGATAGCTGTGGTCTATACCTACAACTACAAAATCCAACAAAACATAGTCAGATCCTAAAAATATAGGGTGACACCATGATCACCTCTGTAACCACCAAAAATGGTCACACCTGATTGCAGATCCTATTGTGATAAATGGTAAATATATAACATGCATACAAGTAAATGAAATTGACAACAAATGAAACAAGAAATAAAATGCTTTATTCCATTATATTTGAAGTCAAAACCCAATTACAAGTATGTCCCTCTTAGGGATATTCATTTTGATACAATATTACAATAGGAGTGCTCAATTGTTTTCCCTCTTAAGGGTAGGTGTGATTTCCAAATGCCTCTCAGAATGACAAGAACTACTCTAGTGTGGAGGTGCCCTCTTCTTAAAAATGGGGAAGTAACTTGATGGTTTGCTCTCCTTTGAAACTATTCCCTATGGTCAAGAAACAAAAAGAATGTCAAAAATATAGGTAGCCTCTCATGATGAGGCCCTTTTAGATAAAATTCATAATGACACCATTAACATGTATAATCAAGAAAGTATAAAAGGTGCTTCTAAACTATGCAAATAAAATCAAGATTAATATAAAAACATAAATAAAGACAACAGCTACTCTATGCATGGATCAGATATATGAAATAAAGCATGAAAGTGCATAAAGAACTTATTAATGTCCTAATTGAAGCATAAACATAAAGAAGCTAAACTAACCTAAATCTATGGTTAGAAGTCTGCTAAAATGCATTTTAACCATGAAAACAACTAATATAACCTAATTAATCAGATATAAATGAAATTAGTAATGCGGTTATACCTCTATTGCAAATTGTAGCTCTGGTGCATGTTCTGCACTATAAACCATGGCTGACAGCCACGATTAGTGCGCTGATAGAATTATCCTCAATTCCAAGGGCATTGGGCTTAACCTCCTTGTCAAATTGATGTTCAAGGGTCACCTTTGATGTCCTTATGATAGATTTGGTGTTCAAATCACTGTGATGGGCCTTTGTTTGCCCAAATTTATGTTTTTTGGCTCTCCTATACTCCTAGGGCATCCATAATGCAATTCATCATGAATATCGACAAGTAGGTAGGGGATAAGTGTAATAGCTCTCTCTCAGTATACTCAGTTGAGTGTACAATTTGACAGGGCTCCATTTCTCAAATATCTAATGCTCTCTCCTCTTGATAATCCGATAGCGCTTCACTATGCAAATTATCTATATCTTTGCCTTGATTCTGAGGGGTACTTATAGGACTACCCAAGGTATAGGGGTGGCTTCTTGGATAATCCAAGATCAAGAAGGGGTGGTTAGGATAGTTGGAATGGAATATTTCACCCTCTAATCACCTTCTTCTAGATCCAATGGACATTTCAACCGATTTGGCTTGGATTGAAGGCCAAATGAACTTTAGTTAAGACCACAGGTCAAAGTTACGGTCTAGAATGCAAACCGTAGGTCTCAACCATGGTTTAGTTGTAAACCCTAGGTATGGACTACATATCAAACTGATTAAGCCAAGGAGCCCAAATTGAGTGGTTAGAACCACTGCTCTATCTTGGAGTCTATCCAAAATCTTCCATATGGTATTGTAGCATGTCCATATGAGTAGTCACCCTCAACATGATGTGTTTTAGGTATCTACAAATTGGTCCTTATGCATGTGAAATAATATGATCTAGACTAAATATGATGAATACGTAAATAGCTCATAGTATCCCCTTTTAATGGCAATCAATTTTTCATGTATGCTTCATTGCCAAAATTTTATCTAATAAAATATGATGGGATAGTATGTTAAATACATCCCATAGTTGCAAATATCCATCACAGTATTAGCTAATCCTAGCTGATAGAGGTATACCAAATCATCCATAATAAATACTAGCACAACTATCAACATAGACAATACTGGTTGTGTGTTAGATTCAAAGGCTCCCAACTTCCTTGGTTTCTTCGTGTAATGATCAGGAAGCCTACCCAATAAGCTAGTGAGCCATGTTTTTGTTGAATCATTGGCCAGATAACTTCTTTTATCCTCTAGGATTATTGATTTTAGCTTCTCTCTTGGTGTCTCTTGTACCACAAAATCCTTAATGATCACTTCTCTTGAAAGTATGAACAATCACTCTAACTTAGAATTGTGGATTATAGCCATGTATAGGTCATAGAATTTTGTGATGGATTTTACCAACTCTAAGCATGGATGTACTATTCTAGGTATATACTTAGCCAACCTTGAGCTCTATGCAACACTATCTAGATGATCAGATGAATAATTTTTCCCTTAGCCTCTGACCCATCTCTGAAACTATTATGTTTTACCTTACAAGTGATTATAGTATCGTCAGCCCCTACCAACTTATGTTGCAATTTATAGAATGTTTTTTACTATCACACTCTTCTTTCCTCATGCAATTATTGCAAATTCTCTACTTGCTTTCTGCAACTTCTCTCTTCAATTCACAAATATTTCATCTATCCTTACAATAAGGATTGTATTAGATTTATGCATCTTGGGTTTGAGCAATATTCATAGCTTTTAACTACAAGCTTAATGGACATACAACCATTATTTTTTGTATGTAGAAGATTGCACGTGCCTAGGAATATTTTCTTAGAAATGGGTAAGTCTATGGAGAATTTTAACACATTCTTTTGGGAGGCATAGTGCCATCCAATGAATTTTCAATAAGTTTATGAATAAGTGGTTTGTGCATGTCTATTCATTTATTTGGGTATTTTATTAATTACTACTAATAGCTACATTTATTGCCATGTCAATTGTTAGCTTAGGACATCATGCCAATCTAAATAAATATTGGTGGATATAATGGATCATTGCAATATTATTGACACATGCTACACTTATTTGCTATAATATTGGCCAACTATGAGGGCTGCACATGTCTATATATTGGTGATAATTATAAAGGTAGTGGCATAAGATTACAATGATGTCATCAACCAATAGCATTTTAAAGTATCTTCTACTTGGAAGATTTCATACAAGTTGTAATCCACCACCTAGGCATATCTACGGATATATTTAATAATTGACCTATAACCTCATTGGTCTTCTAGTAAAATCATGACACATAGGTATGGATATTGATAGACCATAATCATCGAGAGATTTGTGATATTATAGGTCAATTATTATAGCTATCCTCATGAATGTTGAGACTCTCTATAAATATGCATGAGTAATACAGAGTTTCACTTATGCATGTTGCTTGGAAGGGCAAAATTGTTTTGGCATTCTAGTGGTAGACCTTTGGTATACATTCACCTTCCAACCTAGGATAGAAGTTTCAATAGCTTGTGCTTGATGTGGGGTGACATATTATATTCAATACATATTAGGGGTACTATAATTCCATCAATTTTTGGACTTAGCCAAAATTTTATTGCTACCAGGAGATGAGTTTCTTTCATCAGCCTGCTAACATTCCTGCTATGAAGTGTACGGTGGGCACTATACTTAGCTATATTTTGCTTCATCGCAAACACCAGATGATAGGTTTTTTGATACCTATCCATATTTAATACAGAAGAAAATTCCACAAGCTTCAATTGTAACTTGGTAATAGGTTCTAGGTGCACGTTTGATACCTAAAGGAGCATAATAAGTATGACCGACTTTAGAGTTAAAAACTTTTCTATATAATTCCTCATGTAATGTTAGAACTTAAGGACCCATCTATTGGGAACCTAAATATAAATTTTTGACATTATTTATACTTATGTGTGGGTGAAGGTCCAAAATTACCCACCATTATCCTTATGAAAATTGGGCCTTTTAGTACAAATACATATATACACATGGATTATTTACATATGGACAAGTGACAAACCCTCCTTCTTTAGGCATAGTGTTTTAAGTACGTCCATTTATCAAAATTGGTAGCACCTGGCCATCCAAATATCATAATTCAAATGCATTTATATTATTCTTCTACTCTATGAGATATGTCCCAGACCACATGGATTCAAATTTATCATGAGCTCCTTACCTAGTTCGATCCACATCCTATTTTAGAACCAAGTCACCCTTATTAAAATTTTTAGGCATTACTATCTTATCAAACAAGAATTTGATAGTTTTTTGGTTATGATTGAGGTTATTGTATTCTTACTCTTACCTTTTATCCAATTGGATCAATTCTATCATCCTTTTATCCATTAGATAAAAATTATCTAGATCCATTTCATTAATAAACCTAAGTGTTGAAAGCTCTAAGTCGATGGGTATCACTACTTCATTTCCATATACCAAGGCATATGATGATGTATTCAACAACATTTTAGATGTTATTATATCATCCCATTGTGCTTGATAAAGTAATAAATGCCAGCTTCTAGGGTTGTTATCAATATTATGCTTAATTATTTTCAATAATATTATTGGTAGATTATGCAAGACCATTCCCCTAGGGATAATAATTGGAAGATGCATTCCAATTTATTTTATACCTACTTGAAAAAATAATTATATTAGCACCTAAAAATTATTTTATGTTTTCTGAAACAATGGTAGCTAGGACCCCAAACCTTGTGATAAGTCATTCTAGGAATTGGATGATTGTATCTTGATTAGCATGGTTGGTGGTCTTTGCTTCCATCCACTTAGTGAAATAATTCATCACCATTAGGATAAATTTGTGTCTAACTAAAAAATTAGGATTGATCACCATAATAAAATCCAACCCCTACTACTGAAAAGGTTCTTATATAGTTATTTGTTGCAAGGACATCATCAAATACGTGTTTCTGTCAATGATACTTTGGCACTTGTCATATGCTCTAACCAAATTGAATGCATCCAATAAGATTATCGGCTAGTAGTATCTAGATATTATAATATTAGATGCAATGGTTTATATAGAGAAATATCCACCTAAAAACCTTCATAAAATTCCTTGAGGACCTCCCCCATTTTGTTCGAATGCAAGCACCTCAACAATACCCCATAAAATTTTCTTTTATATAAGGTGTCATCAATAAATGTATATTGTATTTCTTGTAGCCCTTTGTCTATGTCTCTAATATGTAGTTAGACCATCTAGATATTTGTTGTAATTGAAATAGTACATCAAATGTTCAATCCAGTTGTATGGGGTTGTTTTTTTATGATTCCTACTGATCCAACTCTTCTTCTAGTAGCAAATTGAAATTTTTACATTATTGACCCTATTAGTTTCTAACATATATATTTACCTCTTATCAACTTGGTTGGCCTATTTTCAATATCATACTCTTGAATTTTTGTCACCCAAGCAGCTCTCTTATCACCTAGTTCTCCTTGAGTTAGAAAATTTCAAACATCTAGATGCACCACATATACCAAGGTCTTGCTCTAAGAGAAAAAATGCCTAAACTTATTTAGATATTTCATTACTGCATAGACCTATATTTATATAAAATTGTATATTTCTTCATGGTCATACAATGTTTGACTTAAGAAATCTATAGGTCACTTCTCATTCTCCTCTTTTTGAGTAAGAGCAACAAGAAAACTTTCTTTTGCTCAAAATACATAAAGGATAAAGTCCTTGGAATAATTTGGGTTAACCAACATAGGAGCATAGGCTATTAATTCTTTGATGTTATTAAAGGAACATTTTTGGATTTCTTTCCTCCTGAAAGCCACTTCCTTTTTAAGCATTTTAGTCATTGTATTGACTAGCATTATGCATAGCGATGAAACTTCACCATTGGGGTGAAAAACCCATTTTGAAAATTTAAATTTGTGAAATTTTTGAGACCTGGACGTTGGCCATGTAGCCAAACATTTTGGGAAAAAATAAATTTTCGGTGTCGGTTAGCCGTCTTTTGATGAGAGTATCACAAATATTTTAAAAAATTCATAAGTAATCCCACCTAAATAAAATACCCTTTTAGCCCTAAAATTTTATAATTTCAAAATTATCCTACCAAACTTATCAAGTATACCTCTATATATAATTAACACCCTAGGTAAAATACCTATACAATTTGTCACAACATCGAAACCTTTTCTGCTATCGGCTGCAACATATTCAGCAATCGAATGGACCAGCATCCTATTCTACTATCGAACAGAACTAATTCTATAATCGACTAGAACAATTTCCTGCTCTACAATTGAAAGGGACTAATTCTAAAATTAGTTGGAACTGTGTTGTGCTCTACAGCCAGATGGAACCTGTTGTGCAACCGATCAGACAATTTTGTATCTGTAACCTACTATGTAGTTGGATGGTGCCTTACCAGCTTTCAACCACTGTCATGTAACCGAATGGATTTTTTATGCTTCCATATACAACCGTACAACCAGGCAAGATTTTATGGAGTCGTACCGAACCATTTCATAACCCATACATTTTTGTGCAACCAGACAAAACCATTTCTGAATTCAGACACTTTTGTGCAATTGTATGAAACCATTTTTGAATCCAAACACTTTCATGCAATCAGATGGACTATGTTTACTAGGATCATTGTCTACATGCGACCGAAACCGGTATCTTTGCATATGGATAGAATATATTTTAGCACCAGGTTCTCTGTCACTTCTCTACTTTTCTTTATATTGCCATGTTTTGCTTGTTATTTTTCCATGTTTTGAATGTCATTGCTATGTTGAGTGTGTTCCCTTTTTTTCTCTGTTTTATCATTGCTTTGTTGAGTCTGTTCCCTTTTTTTATCTATTTTGCTTTGATTCTTAGTTTTAATTAAGGTCTTTTTTTATTGTTAAGAATATACATAAGTAAATGCTTTGGTTCTCTATTGACATATTGATGCTCTTTTTCTTTGTTAGAGTGCTTTCACTAGAATAATAACTAGTGGCATAAACTGATAAATTCACAATAAAGAATGGTTGAAAAAAGGTATGTATAATTTACTACCCAATAATTGTTTATTCTATTTACAATAATATCTAAAGTCCTCCAGAAAATACATCCTATTTAACTTTATTTTGTCACTAGTAAATTGTCACCAAGTGATGGAAATAAGGGCACCAAATCTTCAGCTAAAAATTTTAGCCAAACTTCGAAATGCGACGAGCCAACAACATCTATGCAAATTCAAGGTAAAAATGATTTTTTACTTCCCAGTATGTGCTTGATTGACGATTTGTATATTTTTTTTGTATATTTTTTCATCAAATAGTGATAAAAAATATTATGGTATCCAACTATGCAGAATACCTTGTTGATCCTAATATGCCTCCACTTGAAGATATTCCCCAAGAAGAGATGAATTCCATTGAAAATCCCCTTAGAAATGAAATCCAACAAACACCTGATGACAACATGCCAAATGAAATCACAATTGAAAATGAAAGTGATAAATCAAAATAATTACAAGCATCAATTGAATATTCAACCAAAAATTCTAAAAAAATAAAAGCATCTATCTAGATACTTGGAAGGGGATTTAGGAAAGAATGGACAGAAATATTTCCCTGGTTTGAGCCTATCATGATTGAGGATAACCAAATTTATGAAAAAGAATGTAGATGTAAAATTTGCAGTTGGAGACTTGGTAAGGATCATAGGCTTCAAAACAATATTGATACAATTGAAAAACATGCTAGCAAATGTTATGTTAAAGGTATAAAAAGTAATGGTGAAGTTAGTAAAGAAGTTAAGTGGAAGGATGCATCAAAATGTATGTATTTAGGATATGCTATAGAATATGACAATCACTTAAAGCAACAATAATCTCTTGTTGAGAAAGGTGGAACAATTGAAGCCCAATTTGACAAATTACAGAAGACTATTTTAGCTTCAAAAAGTAAGCAGTTTACCATTGTTTACAATATTCTCAAGAAAGGTAGACCAATGTTCAATTTTATTGATTATAAGCAGCTATTATGCCTTTTAAATGTGCAAAACCTTCCTAGTTCTCATTGGTCAGACCTAAGTGGTTGGGAAATGGCAAAATGTTTATCTTTGGTTGAGAAAGAAGACCTAAGGCAACAAGTAAAAATTGCCAAATTCATTTCACTTTCTATTGATGAGGTAACAACTGTGGATAACACTTCTTGTATTTGCATTCATGTGTACACATTTTAAAATCATGTTAGATGGCCTATTTTTTTGGGAATACATAGGATTTTGGAAAGTTCAAATGCAAAAAATATTTATAATGTTGTTGCTAAAATTTTAAAAAATATTACGGGAATGAATGATATAGACATTGCAACAAAGTTAATTTGTGTTGGAGTTGATGGAGCTGTTATTATGCAAGGTCACAGGTCTGGTCTATGTGTTTGACTCCAAACCACAATTGCACCATATATGATCCCCATTCATTGTATGGTTCATAGAGTAAATATTGTATATAAAATTGTGAGCACATTTTCAAATGTTGCTATAGTTGAAAACCTTGTTCGTGATATTCGTTCTTATTTCTCATTAAGTCCAAAAATATTTGTAGAGTTTCAACAATTTGCACTAGAAGTTACAAAAGGGAGAAAATTGTTAAAATATGTGGATACAAGATGGATTTCACTATTTCAAATTGCTCAGAGAGTTTTGGCAGAATATCAATCACTGATAGGGTATATGCATGTAAATCACATAATAGTTGATAAGCCAAAAGATATGTTGTTCCATTTTACTGACTTGGAAACACTTTTGACATTATATGGTATTCTTCCAATGTTTTTTTTTTGAAAATTTTGAAAAAAATTGTATTAGAACAAAGATCAATTACAATTTGGGAAGAGACTTTTCCTAGCCGAAGTCAAAGAGAACACATGCTTACAATAGTAAAAGAAGATTTGCAATGGATCCAAATCTCTTGAACCATTAACTAGCTAACAGGGGGATCGGTTTGGTCTGTTGATGCAACTTATCGTGATATCACGACATTTTGTCCTTCTTCTTTGGCCGCAAAAATGCAACATGTCATGATATCATGACATTTTTCTCCTTTGGCCACAAAAATGCAACATGTCATGATATCGCAACACTTTTCTCCTTTGCCCGTGAAAATGCAACATGTCGTGATATCGCGACACTTTTCTCCTTTGGCCACAAAAATGCAACATGTCGCAATATCGCAACATTTTTCTCCTTTCCCTGCGAAAATGCAACATGTTGCAATATCGTGACACTTTTTTCTCCTTTTACCGCGACAAAGCAACATGTCGTGATATCGTGATACTTTTCTCCTTTGCCCATGAAAATGCAACATGTCGTGATATCGCGACACTTTTTCCTCCTTTGGCTACGATGAAGCAACTGTCACGATATCGTGACACTTTTTCTCATTAGGCAGCGACGTTGCAACATGTCACAAAATCGTGACACCTTTTCCTCCTTTGGCTGTGATGAAGCAACATGTCACGATATCATGACACTTTTTCTCACTTTGCTGTGATGCTGCAACATGTCGCAATATCGTGACACTTTTTCTCTTTTGGCCGTGACAAAGCAACATGTCACGATATCGTGACACTTTTTCTATTTCGGCCGCAATGAAGCAACATGTCATGATATCGTGACATGTTTTCTCTCTTGGTTGTGATGTTGCAACATGTTGCGAAATCATGACACTTTTTCTCTTTCGGCCGCAATGAAGCAACATGTCACGATATTGTGACATTTACCTCCTTTGGCCATGATGAAGCAACATGTCACAAAATTGTGACACTTTTTCTCCTTTGACCACGATGATGAAACATTTCACGATATCGTGACACGTTTCTCTCTTGGCCACGATGATGAAACATGTCATGATATTGCGACACTTTTTCTCTCTTGGTCGTGACGATGCAACATGTTATGATATCGCAACCCTTTTCTCCTTTGGTTGCAATGATGAAACATGTCGTGATATCGTGACCCTTTTCTCCTTTGGTTGTGACGATGAAACATGTCACGATATCATGACACTTTTTCTCCTTTGTCCACGATGATGCAACAAGTCGCAATATCGTGACACCTTTCCTCCCTTGGCCACGACGATGCAACATGTCACAAAATTGTGACATCTTAAAAGAAATGAACAAATTAATTAATATTGAAAAAGAGAAACCTATCTATATCATTGATTTTATGAGGATGATAAAACAAATATGTATGCTTCTTTATTCATTATGTGTCTAATGCATATTTTACAAAACATGTATTTGACAGTTGAAATACATTGATAAACGTGAACAATCCAAAATACTTTTTGAAGTTTGACATCAATGATCATCTCTATATTAATGTTCATGAAAAGATGATACTTGTTTATTATTTTAAAAGGCAATCAAGTATTGTTGTGGAATATTTTGAAAAAGTTTTTGTAACACATAATAAATCTCATGTTGTAATACAAAAAACAAAGAGTAATTTGTCAAATATAGCAAAAACTTTGATAGGTGAGATAAGAGAATGATTTTAGAGAGATGAGTTGCTTGAGTCCATGGGTGTGGTTAACCCCATGTTTTGGGGGCCTTGTACTAAATATAGTTTTGCAAATGAGTTGTTTATTAAATATATGGGTAATCTCATTGACCATTTCAGTAAGAGTGTGGAAGTCAATGGTGTTGAAATTAATGGTATACTCAATAGTGAACTTTTGAAAGAACAATCATCGCATTTTGGAAGAACAATGGTTTTTCAAACATCACATATGACAAGTATCCATGATATTGGTTCCATTGCACGTTTGTGGCAAAAATTATTTCCAAGCACTGTATTAAAAGATACTATAAGTGAATACTTTAGTTTATATGAATTATGTGAAACAATGATCTTGGGGTCAGTCAAAGATGAAAGGGTTTTCAATGCACTTGCTTTTGTTAAATCTAAAATCCACAATAGACTTGACAAGAATTTAGAAAAAAATTTACAAATTTATGTGTCCTCATATCAGTTGGATACATTTTCGTATGACAGGGCATTGGAATACTGGAGTTCCTTGGTAGACAAAAGAGGAACATTGAATACAATTGATAATGATGATGATGATGCTTTCAGTGATCAGATGGTGGAGACACATATTTCTTCTATGCTTCATAATGATTCTGGACAAGTTGATATGTTTCAGCTTCCATAGTGATAATTTTCCATGATTTCATTGACACAAACTGATTTGATAGCAAATTTCTCAATATTGTTCTAGATTTATATGATTTCAATGAATTGTTGTTTTAAATCATATTATTGTTTTAAAATTACATGGCTTAAATCATTTTTTGTAGATTGTAAAATTTTATGTTTGGGTCTTAGTGTCTCAACTCTCATTTCATGGAATATGATAATAACGAATTGATTTGATAACAGATTTTTGAATATTGTTCCAGATTTATATTATTTCAAGGAATTGTTTTTTAAATCACGTTATTGCTTTAAAATTACATGGCTTAAATCATTTTTGTAGATTGTAAAATTTTATGTTTGGGTCTTAGTTTTTGAACTCTCATTTCATTGACAATGATAAACACAAATTGGTTTGATAGCAGATTTCTGAATATTGTTCCAGATTTATATTATTTAAATGAATTATTTTTTTCATAACTTTCATGTGCATCATAACTTTTTCAAACCGAAATAAGCTATTGCAATATTTTTAAAATGTTTTCAAACAAAACTAGATATTGCATCATAACTACAAATTAGATATTAGATATTGAAGTCTTTTTCAAACCCAAATTATGTGCATCATATCTTTTTCAAACCGACATTAGATATTGCAGTCTTTTTAAAACATTTTCAAACAAAAAATTTCAAATTAACTAGTTCAAAAAGATTTATATTACATCGTTCAAACATTTTGAAACCCAAATATTACATAATATTTTCAAATTCAAATATTACATTACACTTTCAAACCAAAATTAGATATTACAATATTTTTAAAACATTATCAAACAGAAATTACATGACATTTTCAAACAGAATGTTTCATATCAACTAGTTCAAAAAGAAACATATTACATCATTCAAACATTTGTAAACATAAATATAACATAACATTCTCAAACATAAATTAATATATTGCAATATTTTTTTAAACATTTTCCAACTCATATCTCAAATTTTACATACCAATTTCAAACAGAAATTCCCAAATATTAGATAACATTTTCAAACTCAAATATTACATAACATTTTCAAACCCAAATTTTGTGCATCATAACTACAAATTAACTATTTCAAAAAGACATATATCACATCTTTCAAACACTTTAAACCCAAATATTACATACCATTTTCTAACTCTACTACATAACATTTTCAAACCGAAAATAAATATTCCAGTCTTTTTAAAACATTATCAAACAGAAATTACATTACATTTTCAAACATAATGTTTCATATCAACTAGTTCAAAAAGAAACATATTACATCATTCAAACATTTGTAAACATAAATATAACATAACATTTTCAAATAGAAATTAATATATTGCAATATTTTTTTAAACATTTTCCAACTCATATCTCAAATTTTACATACCAATTTCAAACAAAAATTCCCAAATATTAGATAACATTTTCAAACTCAAATATTACATAACATTTTCAAACCCAAATTTTGTGCATCATAACTACAAATTAACTATTTCAAAAAGACATATATTACATCTTTCAAACACTTTAAACCCAAATATTACATACCATTTTCTAACTCTACTACATAACATTTTCAAACAAAAAATAAATATTCCAGTCTTTTTAAAACATTATCAAACAAAAATTACATCGTTCAAACATTTGTAAACTCAAATATAACATAAAATTTTCAAACAAAAATTAATATATTGTAGTATTTTGAAAACATTTTCAAACTCAAGTCTCAAATATCACATACCAATTTCAAATAGAAATAACATATTTCAGTATTTTAAAAATATTGTCAACATTTTCAAATTTCAA
Source organism: Wollemia nobilis (assembly GCA_028583015.1). NCBI lineage: Eukaryota > Viridiplantae > Streptophyta > Pinopsida > Araucariales > Araucariaceae > Wollemia > Wollemia nobilis. Next base: position 6,379,140 of record JAQPPZ010001844.1, read on the forward strand.
TATTTTGATTGGTGCTTGGATGCTTCACTAGTGTTTGGAGTTGTCGTTTCTTTTCCTTTATCAGCTTTTATTTCTTCTGGCAGTGCTCCAAATCTAACAAGGTTGTCACATACTTTCACAATACTTGACACACATGCAGCTTCTTCTTTGTTTGGATCTTCAAGTATTGTTGGAAGTGTTTCTTTCATTTTATCAAGCACCTTTTTCGGATCTTCATGCAGCTTCTCTCTGATGTATTTTTTTAAACGATTGTTTTCTGAAATCTTTGACTGCATTTTCTTTTTCATTTCCATTGATTTCATCAAACATGATTTTGTTGTAAGAATATTGACATCCATGCTCTTAACCTGTGTTTTCAAGTTTTCAAAGTTTGACTGCAAAACAAATTGAAAACTTAATTCAAAAGGGATATATTGAAATTATTACAAATTTTCAAGAAATATAAAAATTTAAATGCAATAGAAAATTGGAATATATATAACTTTTTTACCTCAGCCAATTCTTTTGCAGACCTCAAGAATCGCAACCCTATCCTTATCAGAAGCCCATAAGTTGTAAAATTCTTGAGCTTCAACATTAACATTCTCCAATCTACCAACAACAACATTTAAGACATCATCTTCATAAATAAAATTAGATTTAACTATTCCTGAAGTAGCCTGTTTTAGCAAGCCATCAAGTTTTTCAGGTTCATATTTGACTAAAGAATAAATAGAATCTCTTTTTTCATAATTTTTATATCGGGAATTAATTTCCCTAATAAGGACCTTTGCCCGATATTCCCATTCTTTCAACTCCTACAAATCCTTCAAAACAAACTCCTAAATTGTTGACTCGATACTTGCTGCCAATGAAATATTTTCATTAAAATTGACAACATCATCCTCAGTTTGAGGACCTTGAGGATGAGGGTTGTCTCCTTGGGTGGGTGGTTCTGATGTCTTCTGAGCTGCAGGGACTTCTTCTAATGCTCTATATTTAAGCACATTTGTTGCCCTGAAGCCTTCAATATGGCCCTGCATCATGTAATCATCATCAAGTGGAATATTGTCCAATCCCTGTCCAGAACATTCAGGTGCCTGTGAATTTGTAGAAAATGTAAACTGAGAGAATCCAATTCCTACCAAACTTGTTGCTGGTCTTTGTGATCTTTGTGGTTGTGAAATCCCACGCCCAGAACTTTGCAAAGTGGCTTGTGAAAACAAACATTTTCCAACAATGACTTGCCCTCGCATAGGCTGAGGTTGTGACTGTCCATGTTGCTGATTGCATGTAACCGGTGAGTGAGATGCTTGTGGAGGAGGTGGTGGTGGCATATGCCCTCTAACTTGTGATGTTACTACTTGATCACGAGAATCAACTAAAAATAGTCAAAAATTTTTTTACAATTCTGCTTAAAATAAAAATAAATCTAAATTTTAATTAACTACACATAGAATCATAGATTTACTAGATGAAATGTGATGCAATTGTCTTGCATTGGGGGAGGGGTTGGCCACACTAGATTTATCTTGCACATTTTGTGCAAACCTAGGTGTACGAGACACCCCATGATTAGTTGCTTGCCTGGCATGTTTGTGTGACCTCTGCATAGTAACAGGTGTTGCTTCAGAGCCCGTATCTTTAGAATCACCTGTTTGCTCTAGCCTGTGACCCCTATTGGCAGCAATCTGTTTAGTCCTTGAAATTTTTACCTTCTCCTGCATATAGATGAAAAAAATTAAAAAATGAATATGGTAAACTATAAAATAGTATGTCAAATACAATGATGTAGTTATTACCCTCAATTCCTCTGGTGTCATGGCAATAGATAGTAGTTTTGAATGCATAACAGTTGGTACAGGAGCAGTTGACAAATTATGAAAAGACTCAAAATATAAAGCTAAAATATAATTTACACTGCCCACAATGGGTTGAGTCTTTGGGGGCTGAGTCTTGGTGGTTGCAAGTTGGACCGCGTGCAACTCAGTCCTGACTCGATCAAAAATATAGGTACACCAATCAAACTTTTGATTTTTTTAGATTGAACAATATAATACAGTGCCCAAAATGGAATTTTTGGTCTTCCCAACAGAATAAGCTTGGCCTGGAAAAACTCGATAATGGCCTTCAGAGTTTTATGGTTAACATCATTAATCGTTAAACCTCTTTTTTTTTTGGCATTAGAAGCTGCATAAAAAAATTTGATGTCAATTTAGAAATTTAAAACATTGAAAATTAATAAAATACATTTAACAAGATTTATACCTGCCAAATTTTCTGATGAAAGATCGTAATTTTTATCGAGGTGTTCTTTGTCATCTGGAGAAATTTGTGTCCTTGGAGACACTTGATTAAAACCAATAAATGGAAGACCTATCAATCTGTGAATATCTACAGGGGTGATGCTGAAAACAATATTTTTAGATCGTAGATTAATGCTTACAGTACCCCTATCATGGTCATAACCAGAGATAATATGTTGTAGGAGCACTTTGTCTGTTTTGAAATGTGGCATGGAAATGAGGGTTGATAAACCTACATTATACAACCACTAAAAGTTCATCCCTGGCATTGTCATGAGATTTGATATCAAAGTGCATGCAAAATTCTTGAATTTTGGTTGGATTATGGAAGGGGTATCCATTGGAAGTAGTTGGAAGTGGAAGAAAAAGGATTGGGAATGGAAACTAAAAGGTCGATCAGAAAGGTTAGCTCTGGTTGTAGTTGTCATAGAAATGAAATGGAAAAATGACTGTTGATGCCCTTTTATAGACTTAAAATATATTTGACATGTGGCAACATCGTATTAGACATGCAAAATGGGACATGCAATATTAGACACATGGCAGTACGATGGCGGTTGGACTAAAGTATGCTACCGGTTTGAGACAATAGCATTTTATGCAACCGGTTTGGCCCAAACAATGCTTCTAGAATAAAGTATGCATTCGTCCAATAGATGGATGCATAATATACCCCAGCAATATATCAAATATACAATATGCATCCGACCATTACTCAGAACATATTATGTATCCAAAGAGCACCCAGATATAAAACATAAGCTAGGCATTATCTCGAATGCATTTTATATTTTAGGTAATGATCGGATGCATAATATGCAACCGGTTTAACTCCAAAGCATATTATGCATCTGGGTACTGTACGGTTGCATATTATGCAACCAATTCAATGTTGGAGCATGTTTTACATCTACTTAGAACTTGAACACATAATATAAATCTATTTGAAACCTAGATGCATAATATGCTCCATTTTAAACTGGTTGCATAATATGAAACCATCTGGTGCCCAAATGCATAAATGCATCCATCCAGTGCATGGATGCATAAATGCATATGTCTTGTGCCTGGATGCATAAATCCATTCATCCAATGTCTGGGAACATGTTACTGTATCGCTCCAAATTTTTTGCATCCTTACCTTCAGGCTATAGGATCCGTGCCCGAAAGGAGGATGGGAAAAGGATGGTGTGGTACCTCGGACTGAGAGGACTTTACGAAGGTCTTGCCTCTCAAGGGAGGTGTATTTTGATGATTTTTTGACAAATGGTGGGTTCACCAGGAAACATTTAATGATGGTTTCCATGCCTAGGTTTGGAATGTGTTTTGATGTGTTCATTTTTAACCTTAAGCATTCATATCCTAGGTTTGGCCAAATGAATCTAAATTAATCTAAATGAAAATGCAGATTTCATGAATACAGAAAATAGATTTAAAGACAAAAAATAGAGAAATTACTAAACATTAAAAGCAGAATACCTGATCCGGATGTCTGATGGAGATTCTGATGTTTGAAGCAGTCAGGATCATCTGGAATTCAATAGAATCATCTGAGATCAGACAAGATCGTCTGAGATCTGACGAATTCGTCAGAGACCTGCAAACAGAAAAATAGATGCAAAATATAAAGAATACAACAATGATAATAGAGGAAAATGATATAAAATAATAGCAGTGTTATCAAACTGAAACTTAGGCACAGAAATAAAAATAAATCATGCTAATTAGATGATAATTAGGATTTAATTATGCACTTAATATAAATGGGTGAACTCCAAATGCAAAATAGTATAAAATACTAAATAAACTATCTAATTTGCAGAAGAAAACAACAGAGAAAAGGTTGAGAAATGCAAACTTCAGGCACTGATTGCCTCAATGTGGACTGCAGTCGAGATCGTCTCGCATTAGTACGAAATCATCTCGCATTTGACAGGATCACCTTCGATCATAATAGGTTCATCGACAACAATGTATGCTTGCTCCGACTAAAAAACAAGGTGGTACCTGCAACAAAATTGATATAGAACTACTGCAAATGAAAAATTAGGATAATTTAACGTGCATGAAGCTAAGTTACAGAGAATTTCAGCCAGGGTTTGGGAAGGGAAGGTCCTAGGGACTAAATAGGCTTAGGGGAGTAGTTAGGAGGTTGGAGATCATCTCTAGTTAGGAGATCTCCAACGGGGGAGGGTCTCTAACAATGCAGACATGCTTCTGCCTGGATTAGAGGCCCGTTGGAACAGAAGCTAATTTTGCAAAATTAGTTTTGCGACAAGATCATCTGGACGTCCTAGCCCAGACGAAATCGTCAGATCTGGGGCGATATCATCTGTTCGATGACGATATCGTCAAAAAGTCAAAACAACCTCTAAAAATGGCATAGAAAAGGGGGAAACAGATTACCTGATGGTTAACAGGCGGTTTGGGAGGTTAAATTTGAATTTTAAATTATTTACTAAGATGAATGTGATTATGACAATTTTACTAGGCCAATTTTAGGGTGCTACATTTTGCCCCCTCTTTAGCGAATTTTCCAAAGAAAATGCGTTAAAGATGAGTTCTTCTCGATCTATGAGAAAGCAAAAATTATTCCCATTTTTAGGCGACGATTCTTGGTCGAATCCTACGACAGCTTACTATGGTGCCCCCTTCGTGTTTTTACTCAAATCGAACGTTTGAGGTAAAAATGCGAAAAAGCAAAAAAAATATTTTTGAATAAAATTAAGAAAAATAGGGTAAAACCCTAATTCATTTTTACTATTCATTTTCTAGTTTTTTAGAGCTTTGAAGCAAAAATGGTGGAGACGATGCACAGATCGACAGAGGTTCGGTACGGTCTACGGGTAAGAGTCTAGACTTAACTAGAATGATTTAATTTAATTTTACATGCTTTGTAGGTAATGTTTAGGTGAATTTTGAGCATCGCGGCCGTTTTTGGGCCATTGACGTCGTCGGGACGAAATTGTCCCGATTTTGAAGAAATCATCTCAATTTCGTCAATTTTGCCCAAGGGCGAAATCGGCGAAAGGGGGACGATTTCGTCAAATTAGAGACGATTTCGACTTGCGAAATCGGAGACGATTCTACTCAAATTTGGGATGATATCGTCCAATAGTGGGCGATATCATCAAGTGCAAAAATTGAATTTTAACTTGCATTATTAATTACTTGAATTGTTTATTAATGATTGTTTGTTGTTTTGTTGTTTATGTTTGCAGAGAGGATTACTAAAGAGCAGAGAATGGAAGTATGGAGGTTTGAGGGATGACTTGGCCGCTCTCACATAGGCAGAGTGAGATCAGCTGGCACAGGCTAGCTTGCAGCATGTGGTAGAGATGCCACAGGTGTCCACAAATATGGGGCTTCTAACAGCCCTAACAGAGAGATGGTATCCGGGTTCCTCATGTTTCTGGCTACTGACAGGGGAGATGACTCCCACTCTAGAGGATGTATAGAGGATTCTGAGAATCCCTATACAAGGACGATTGATAATTCCTATAGCCAATCAGGGCCACGCTATGGGATGATTGTGTGGTGACCCGAGCTTCACCCTGGAGAAGGGCGAAGTTAATATCGAGGCACTGCGCCAGATGCCTGGGGCATCTAGGCTCACATGAGTGCTAGCTGGAATGGTTGGTGGACTTTTTTTGTGCCACCAGAGCAGGTGTAGGGTGCCATGGATGCTCACAGATGTGATCTACGATATGCGAGACCACGGGTACAGGTTCTCTTGGGGCAATTTTGTATTATGCCAATTGTACAGGATCCTATATGGGGTCGTGTATAAGGGCGATCGATGTCTGGTGATGACATCGCTCCTATAGGTTTGGTGCTGGGAGCACATTGCAGTGCAGAGGCCGATAAGGCTTCCTCTGACAGGGGTAGATAGGGAGAGGCCTCGAGTTTTCTACTGGTGGCTCCAAAGAGGGTCACAACGATAGATCGACCTGCCTATGTCCCAGAGGCTACTGGATGACCTAGTCCTAAATTAGATTACCTAGATGCCATGGAGGGAGCATCCAAGGTGGGTCGAGGATGGACAAGAGTTGGCTCACATCAGGCGAGTCTGCTGGCTATGGATGGAGAGGGGAGAAGTGGAGCTCCATCGCTATGACCAAGTTTTGTAGTAGTTCGGTCTACAGCAAGGGATCCCATCTCTAAGGGATTACAAGTTTTCTCAGACTGTTCGAGATTACACCATAGTTAGTGGGGCACCAGACATGTAGCAGTTCTGGAGCCAAGATGCGGACGATGCCCCCATCCAGCCAGTGGATGGTGACGACGTACGGGTAGCCGATGGCTACGATGCCTGGTACGTAGGCATCCGCCCTCCTTGGATGATGAGGGCATAGGTTCCAATTCATGCGATTGTGCATTGGATAGGGAGGCAGTTCCAGGCAGCGATGGAGGCGGCCCAGGGTCACGATGGGAGAGAGACAAGGAGGCCATAGGCACAGGAGAGGCCATAGTAGTGATAGAGGAGGGAGGCGAGACCCCCATCTCCATAGAGAGAGAGGCCACCATCGCTTGATAAGGGCAAGGGCATCGACACAGGGGAGAGTAGCGAGATGGCTACTCTCTGAGCAGAGAGAGATTGTCTCTAGGCACAGGTGCAGACTCTTCAGGATGAGGCTACATACCACCGAGCTGAGGTGGCACAACTGTGAGATGAGATTGCATGCCTCAGGGCATGGGGCGGAGGGGTGATATCTAGGAAGCTGACAAGGGCTATTGCCCAACTTACATTCTACTAGATGTTGTATTATTAGTTGGTTCCAGAGGCGGATAGACTACCCTTGCCAGCCAACATTGCAGATTCGATCAGGATCGGGTCATCGAGGACCACATCTCGATCGAGGACTAGGACTACTTAGACTACGATGGGGCCACCTCGTCCACATTAGGGCAGGGGAGGAGATGAGGTAGAGATCTCGAGGGGCTCTCGAGGCTAAAGGGTTGCACAGCTTTGTACAGACTAACATTGTATTATTATTTTTTTTGTTGATAGAGGATTGAGTATGCCGAGGTACAGATTGTGGCATACCGATCCAGTTTTGATGATGTATATATGTTGTTGATATATATATGAGATGTTATTGATCATATGACTTGTATTATGTGTATGCTTATGATGCTTTTATATTTGATTGATTGATTTGATAATTGGATTGAGGATTCATGAAATTATGGCATTTTGAAAATTTATAACTTTGATGTCATGTGGTAATATTTTTAAATGAAATAATCTGATGTAACAAAGTGGTTGTTTGTGATGAAATGTGATAAAAAATAAAAAGAGATTTCTAACAATAATTTCAAAGGAAATTGTCGCTAGTATAGACCATTTTATGGAGTCGCTGCTCACTCGGTCGTCAAGCTAATCCCAGTTATAGAAATATTGTTAAAAGTAAAAGAGTGCTTAAGAAATTGTCTTAAGACTTTGGTGCAATGATGAAAATGATGGTGATGATGGTTTGTTTTTTAGATTTCCATAAAAATAGTATGCATGAAACAATGTTAAAATGATTTTTTGCTAGGCATAAATTCCTAAGTGTGATAAATTTTTTGGATAATTCCTTAGGAATTATATCATCATTGCAAAATTGAAGGTTGACATAATGACATAAATAGTGAAAATGTGTTTGCTTTTTAAAAGCATAATTTGTGTAACATAATGAATTAAGTCATATGGTTTTCATGATTTTTAATAAATGGGGAATAAAAATTGTTACAATGATTTGCACTAGGCATAGAATATGTAGGTATAGACTTATACCATCATCACGAAAATCCAAAAAAGATAGTTTTATTGCATGGTTGATTTTTGTAATAAATAGAAAATATGAAAATGAGGACTTGCGCTAGGCATAAAATTCCAATTTTGGTTTTGGAACTATACCATCGTCGCGAAAGTCAACCAGATATATATGTTTTGATTGTATATTTTGAAAGAAATTTTTTGATTTTACTATTATATAGTTGTCTTAATGGTAAACAACTGTACTTGATTTATTCCAAACAAGTTGCCAAAAATAATATTTCAAAGTATTTTGCAGATAAAAGTTATATTTATAAGGAATCCCATGTGCATATGTGAATTCATTTCCGATCTTGATTTATCATAATGATACACAAAATCTCTCAAATACAAATGTGTGTGCAATTGCTTTGTGCATTTACCAATTTTGAGCAAGATAATATGATACAAGTGATTTGAAGAAACCAAATAAGTGTTCATTAACCATGATGTAGATGCATATAACCATACTAGGCTACTATGTAGGTCGGATTATCAAGAGCTAGCTAATCCATAAGCAGACATAGGTATGTACAAAAGAAGGTCGCTAATGTGATAGACATATCACCACGCTAGGAGTTACCCAAGGCCAAGCGGGTTGGGCACAAACCACCTGTTATGGGGCTTACCTCACGATTTTCGAATAATTGAGAATTCCAGGGATTCAAGCTCATCAACCCTTATTTTTTTTCAAAGGGTAGGGAAAGAGATTTTATTGCTTTGTTGCTTTCTGCTTTCTTTTTATTTTTGTATTTTTTGCTTGATTTTGAGATAGTGCTTGAAATATTGCTGTAATGATATAAAATAACATTTTTCTTTTCTTTTTTTCTTGAACTTTTTTTTTTTTTTCTTTGCTAGGGATACTTGCTCGGATTAGCTGTAGAGCAAGGGATTTTTATTATGGGTAGGGGTGAGCTTGTTCTTTTGCCAATTCTCAAATATTCTAGACCATGTGCATGATAGGATAGCAGGGGAAACTTTTCGCTCAAGAAATCACATCTACTATGTAGCAAAACATGGAAATTACAAATATAATCATTTTATTGTGAAAAGATGTGCTTGGTTTAAGTAAATAACAAGATCAATTTTCTATGCTCAAACTTTATTTAATTGAATTTTGTGGACTTTGATATAAGAGAGATTAGTAATCATGCTAGATAAAATCAAGATATTTTATTTTTGTGAGTGCGCAAGTGAGGTATTCCAAATAAATGCTAATTTATCAAAAATAATTTGAAACATATAACTGCAACATTTGTAAGAAACATATAATTTGAAACATTTTTTATAAGTTTTGAGAATACTGACTCTTTCTTTCTTCTTTATATTGTTTTGGTTTCGAAAGAGTCAAGCATATTGTTGTTTTTATATTTTTATCATTATTTTGATTTTTGGTTTTATTTTTGTTTTTGAGCAAAAAATTTAACAAGTGCCATAAATAAATGCAACAAATAGTTTTGAAGATTTTGTGATTATGAATGTTTTTGATGTTTTTGAATTTTTATAAATTTGAAAGAAATACAAGATAGTGATTTTGAACAAATATATACATGGATGAAATGACCAAATTTATGCATAGTAACGTTTAAGATGCAAAATATTCATGGGTTCTTTAAGTTCTTTACCATCTAAGGTAGATAATTTGTATGCTCCTGATTCAAATTTAGCAATAATAATGTATTGTCCGAGCCAATTGGGCTCAAATTTACCTTTAAGGTCCTTAGTTGCATTTGTATTTTTCTAATTTTCTTTTAAAACAAGGTCGCTGATCTCAAAGGATCGATGACGAACTTTCTTAGCATATGATCTTTTAAGCTTGTTTTGGTAAGCACGGAGATGCTCCAAAGCATTGATGCATTTTTCATCTAGGAATTCTAGCTGACTAAGCCTGCCAGCTCGATATTCATCTCCTACTTTAGTATCTTGAAGTAGTAGATCCAAAGAAGGAACTTCCAATTCAAATGAAAAAACTGCTTCACCATCGTAAACCAAAACAAATGGTGAAGTTCTTGTGGGGGTTCGAACACTAGTTCGATAGGCCCACAAGGCTAGATATAATTGAATGTGCCAGTCATGGCCAGTTTTATTGACCAATATTTTGAGAATTTTGATTAAGGTTTTGTTAGATGCTTCTGCTTGACCATTACCCTGAGGATAATAGGGAGTGGACCAGCGATGTTGAATTTTATATTTTTGGCATAATTTTTTAACATCTTTATTTTTGAAACAAGTTCCATTGTCAGAGATGAGATTTGCAAGAATTCCGAATCTACAAATGATTTGATTAAAAATAAATTTAGAGACTTGTGTGCCAGTTCAGGAAGCTAAAGGCATAGCTTCGACCCACTTCGTAAAATACTCAGTGGCGGTTATGATGAACTTGTGTCCATCAGATGACACAGGATTGATTTTTCCAATAATGTATAAACCCCATTTAGAAAAGGGCCAAGGAGATGAAATAGCCTGCAGCTCTTGTGTAGGCGCATGGACAAGGTCAGCATGTTTCTGGCACTTGTCGCAATGGCACACATACTCATGTGCATCCGTTTCCATGGTAGGCCAAAAGTATCCTATCCGAAGGAGCTTTTTAGCAATGACACTACCACTAAAGTGTCCTCCACAAGATCCATAATGGGCTTCACTCAAGGCTGATTTGGACTCTTCTAAGTTTAAACATCGTAATAGGATACCTTAAAAAGATCTCCTATATAAAGTATTGCCAATTATTACGAATTGACTTGCTCGTCGATGTAATAACCGACGCTGGTTTCTATTAGAATTGGTGGGGAAAGTCCCATTTTGGAGAAAATCAAATATGTCCATATACCAAGGTTCAGGAGCAGTTTCATTGATTAGAAACACATCCAAAGGCTCTAAGCATGACTTATTGGAAGCGGGTTCCTAGAGTCGACGAATAATGATAGTGGCATATTCGTCATCTAACTCCAAGGGCAAGAGAGATGCAGCTGCGACCATAGCATCAGCTGCACGGTTGCTAGTTCAAGGAATAGCTTCCAAGGTAACTTGATCAAATAAAAACATTAATTGTAAAACATAGGCCTTATATGGGCGTAGTTTATCATCTTTGGTTTGGTAAACTTCATTAATTTGGTTTATAACCAGTTGGGAATCACCAAAAACTAAAAGGTGTTTAATTTTTAGTGCTAGGGCAGCTCGTAATCCAAGGATTAGGGCTTCATACTCAGCAGTATTGTTGGTGCAAGCAAATGTCAATTTGAAAGACAGAGGAATAAGATGTTTTTGTGGGGATATTAAAATAATACCCGCACCAGCCCCACTCATGCATCGGGATTCATCAAAGTATAAGGACCATTGTTCAGTGTGGTCTGCATCTAATTGAAGGCATTCATCTGGAAATTCGATGATGAGGGGATGAGTAGACTCTAAGGGTGCAACAGCTAATTGATCTGCTATGATTTGACCCTTAACAGACTTTTGTCCTATGAATGTGAGATCAAACTCGCTTAGAGCAAGAACCCACTTGGTCGTGCGACCCAATAAATAAGGTCGACTCATGAGATACCTTAAGGGATTGTATTTGGCAATGACATAAGTTTTCTGACTAAGCATATAGTGTCATAATTTTTGCATAGCAAACATGACTGCTAGACATAGTTTTTCCAATGCTGTGTAGCGGGTTTCATAACTGATGAAGGTTCAGCTAATGTAATAATTAGCACGTTCTCACTTGATGGGGACCGGAGTAATCACACCTTTGCAAATTTTCTAACTTTTCATTAAAATCTTCTAAAAATAATACATGCATCAAAATAAAATATCCCGCAGGCTTTACAATGACCAAGCTCGGCTTTGGTCTCACTAACTGTGCTACTTCCCCTCGTTCTCCAATCCCCCCCCAACTGTTACAAAAATTTGAGTTTTTATCGAGGTCTCGGTCCTCTAGGCAATTAATGCCCCCACCTAACAAAATTTCAAATTCGATTTTCCCCCTCGGCCGAGATTTCAAATTTGTCTGCCATAAATGGGCAACTACCCGATCTGCCATGAAGCTTGCATTAATGGTCTTCTTTGACCTGCAACCGCCATCCCATCCTTAATGTCTGTCGCCTGTAACTGTTGTTTTCCAGAAATTTAAAAATGTGCACAACCGACATCTCTAATTTGAACTTATGTGGCCCTCATCTTGTTTCAATACATGTAGCTATCCGCATGTTTAATTCGTCCATGTCTTCTTCTTGTCGCAATATATTTCATACACGTGCCCTTCACAACTGCCTTGATACACGTGGCTATCCACGTGTCAAAATTTGGCCTTGCCTGGCCATCCACTTATAAACTTTGCCATGTCTTCTTATTTGCCACGATATCACGACAGGTTGCAAAATTGCGACATGTCGTGATATCATGACCAAAAGTGCCTTCCCCTGTCGAAACCCCTTTGGGGTAACGATTTCGCAACCCCCCTTGCCTTGCCTTGCTAAAGCTCCTTGGGGTCATGATTTTGCAACATGTCATGAAATCGTGACATGTCGCGATTTCGTCACCCCCCCTCTGCCTTCTCTTTGCCAAACCTTGCCTTGCTTTGTTTTAAGCTTTGAAAGTCGTTTCGAGTCCAAGCCACGTGTCATATTTTCACTGGTCATGATATCATGACCTATCGCGATATCGTGATAGGACTCCCCCCTTCACCATGCTCTGGAATAATGTCGCAATATCGCAATGTCGTGATATCGCGACGCAACTTGCCTTCTCTTTTTCGAGCCTCTTGGGGTCGCGATTTCATGACATGTCACGAAATCATGACATGTCACGATTTCGTGACCCCCTCCCCTTGCCTGTGCCTCACTGTAGCCTCTAGCCTTGTCTTCCACCTTGCCTTATAAAACTTCCTCCTTGGGGAAAAAAATTTAGAATGCAAAGTACTTCAAAAATTTAAAAAAAATTTAGAAAATGCAAGATTGCTCTACTGTCGTTGGATGCTCCTGCATCAGACACCCTAGGTAAAAATGAGAAGTGACCTTCACTTCTATGTTGTTCGGTCTGCGTCCTTTGTAATATCTCTAAACACTCATCAACCTTTACAACCTGCTCAAATCCTGTTTCCTGGCAAAAAATGTTGCCTTCTACCAGACAAATTCTGGCATTGCTGCACACCTTCTCATCCACTGTCTATAATGGCTTCAACTTGTGCCGCACTCCATATTTCATCAAGGAGTACGTATTTGCATGACCATCATGCACTACACTCTGATCAAACTGCCATGGCATTCCCAATAGTAAATGGCAAGCATCCATGGGGAAAACATCACACAGGACTTCATATTGGTACCCCCCAATCTGGAACATGACTAAACACTGTTCACAGACCCATGCTCTGTGGTCCTTCTACAACCATGCAATCTGGTATGGATGCGGGTGTCTCCTTCTCTCCAACTATAACTTATCAACCATTTCCTCAGAGACTAAGTTATCTGTACTCCCATTGTCTATAATAACATTACAGACTTTGCCTGCACTTTTGCATCATGTGCGGAATAGGCTCCTCCTCTACTCTGGCTTGTATTCATCAATCAGCATGGTCCTTCTCACAATCATTGCTTCTCCCTTCTCAGCTTCTTCAGAATGTTCTGATTCAGCATCTTTCGCTACCACAACAACTCTAGTAGGACCCACTTATTTCTTGTTCACTCTCTCGGGGTGCTGGGGACACTCATATGCCCGATGCCCCTCTTCTCCACAGTGGAAACATGTTCCCTGAAACACTCCTCTTCCATACCCGCATCCAGATCTACCTCTTCCTCTTGGGTAGCCATTGTTTTGAACTTGCGATTTGGGTTCTTCATCTTCTTTCTGATTTCGGCTACTGCTAACCTCTTCCTTTCCTTCCTCCTTTCTTCCACTAGTCTTTCCTATGGGCCCTCTTCCTTTTTGCTTGCTCTCAAACCTTATGTTCAGTTTTTCTTCAACTTTTAGAGCAAACTGGTAAGCATCTTCAATGGTGCTCACCTGAACTAAGCTCAATTCTTCTTGAATACTAGGTCTCAACCCATTAATATAACGGGCCACATTTTCTTTACTTGCTTCTAAATGGCCGATTCTGATGGAGATTTTATAAAATTCCTCTGTATATTTTTGGACAGTTTTATTCATTTGTCTTAAACCCTGCATTTTTCTTAGCAGATCCAACTCGTAATCTATCGGAATAAATTGTCTTTTTAATTTTTCTACCATCCATTCCCATCTTGTTATACGTTCCTTTCCTCTTCTATTCCGTTCCAGCTGTACCCCCTTCCACCATATGCTGGCATGACCTTTTAATTTGGTTTTGGCAAATCTAACCCGATCGAGATCTTCAACTTCTTCATACTCAAAGTATTCTTCCAGGTCATTTATCCAATCAATCAATTCCTTCAGATTCAAGTTTCCAGAATACGTGGAAACTTCCATATTTGGCCTCTTCCCGATCTGGGATATGGCTTTGTACAGTCTGGCTTGTGCTAGATCTACAGCTTCTTCTTCTTCTTCAAACTGGTTTTCTTCTTCGTCTACTTCTTCTTCACTGTCTGCATCTCTTCTTGGTTCGTATCCTCTGCGCAGGTCTTCTTGCAAGGCCTGAACTTGCCACTGCAAAGCTTGGAAATCTGTTGCTTCCATGCCTCTCCCACCAATGGGGTTTCTTCTCAAAGGCATCTTCTCACTTTCTCATGAGCCTTCCCACAAATCCTGGTGTGACTGCCTCACGTTCGGCGATATTTCACATACTCAGGAACTCTGGCTCTGATACCACTGATGGGGACCGGAGTAATCACACCTTCGTAAATTTTCTAACTTTTCATTAAAATATTCTGAAAATAATACATGCATCAAAATAAAATAGCCCGTAGGCTTTATAATGACCAAGCTCGGCTTTGGTCTCACTAACTGTGCTACTTCCCCCCGTTCTCCGGTCCCCCCCCAACTGTTACAAAAATTTGAGTTTTTTTTTTATCGAGGTCTTGGTCCTCTAGGCAATTAATGCCCCTGCCTAACAAAATTTCAAATTCAATTTTCCCCCTTGGCCCAGATTTCAAATTTGTCTGCCATAAATGGGCAACTGCCTAATCTGCCATGAAGCTTGCATTAATGGTCTTCTTTGACCTGCAACTGCTGTCCCATCCTTAATGTCCATCGCCTGTAACTGTTGTTTGCCAAAATTTTAAAAATGTGCATGGCCGACATCTCTAATTTGAACTTACATGGCCCTCATCTTGTTTCAATACACGTAGCTGTCTGCATTTTTAATTCGTCCATGTCTTCTTCTTGTCACAATATCTTTCATACATGTGCCCTTCACAACTGCCTTGATACACGTGGCTATCCACGTGTCAAAATTTTGCCTTGCCTGGCCGTCCACTTATAAACTTTGCCCTATCTTCTTATTGGCCATGATATCGCGATAGGTCACAAAATCGCGACATGTCGCGATATTGCGACCAAAAGCGCCTTCCCCTGCCAAAACCCCTTTGGGGTCACAAATTCGTGACCCCCATTGCCTTGCCTTGCTGAAGCTCCTTGGGGTTGCGATTTTGTGATCCCCCCTCTACCTTCTCTTTGTCGAACCTTGCCTTGCTTTGTTTTTAGCTTTGAAAGTCGTTTCGATTCCAAGCCACATGTCAGCTTTTCACTAGTCCCGATATCACGACAGGACTCCCCCCTTCGCCATGCTCTAGAATAATGTTGCAATATTGCGATGCAACTTGACTTCTCTTTGCCGAGCCTCTTGGGGTCGCGATTTCACAACATGTCGTGAAATCGTGACATGTCACGATTTTGTGACACCCTCCCCTTACTTGCGCCTCGCTGTAGCCTCTAGCCTTGTCTTCCGCCTTACCTTATAAAACATCCTCCTTGGGGAAAAAAAGTCAGAATGCAAAGTACTTCGAAAAATTTGAATTTTTTTTAGAAAATGCAAGATTGCTCTACTGTCATCGGATGCTCCTGCATCATCGCTTTTCATCATCAAGTTGAACTAACATAGCTCCTAAGGCAGAATCTGAAGCTGAAATATATAGGAGAAATGGGCGATCAGGTTTAGGTGGTGAAAGCACAGGTGGATTAAGGAGGTATTGTTTGAGAAGGTCAAAAGCTTCTCTACATTCGATGTCCCAATTAAAAGGGACATCCTTTTTAAGGAGTTTAAGAAAGGGACCAGTTTTGTCTGCCAGCTTATCAATGAAGCGATGGATAGCTTGAAGCTTACCTTGTAAACTTCGTAACTCAGATATATTAGTAGGTGCGGGCATATCAGTGATGGCCACAATATTTAGAGGGTCGATTTCAATACCACGTAAAGAAACTAAAACCCCTAATAGTTTACCGAACTTAACTCCGAATATACATTTTTCTAGATTTAATCGAATAAGATATTCTCATAATCGATTAAAAACTTTTCTCAAATCATCTAAATGATTATCTTCAATAATAGAGCAAGCTATAATATCATCTACATAATCATGTAGGATATCATGCATCATATCATGAAAAATATAGGTCATAGCTCGTTGATAAGTTGCACCTGTGTTCTTTAAGCCAAATGGCATCACTTTCCAAAGAAAAGGTACCCTGGGGGTAATAAAGGTTATTTTAGCCTGATCATCAGGAGCTATCCTGATCTGATTATAACTGAATAATCCATCCATTAAGGACATCATCCCACTCCCGATAGTAAAGTCAATGATTTGATCCATGTTTGGAAGAGGAAAGTCATATTTAGGGCATGCAGTGTTAATATCTCTAAAATCTATGCAAACCCTAACTTTGGTAGCTTCTTTCTTGGTGACTGGAACTACATTTGAGATCCATTCCACATAATCAATAGCTTGTATAAAGATAACATTCAAGAGTTTTTCTAACTCCTCTTTGACTAGCAGAGCCACTTTGGGATGCATTTTTCTAAGTTTTTGTTTAACAGGTTTAGCATCCGGATGGACCACTAGATGATGCATGACTACAAAAGGGTCTAGACCTAGCATATCTTCATATGTCCAAGCGAAGACATCTTCATACGCTTTAAGAAATGTAATGTATTGTTCTTGTTTTTCTAGACTTAATTTTGATCCAATATTGATTATGTGAGGATTGTCCTCAGTTCCAATATTAATTTTAATGACATTTTCTACCTCCAAGTGTAGATCTCTTTCAAAATTAGGTGGGGCGGGTGAAACGCCCAATTATTGTAAGGTTAATTTAGATAATTCATCTTGAGGATTAGTGGCCTCAAGTTGGACTATAGTTGGTATAGAACCATCAAAATAAAATCCATTGTGTAACATCTCTTCAACAGAGACATCATGGAAGATATCTCCTTCCAACTCTTCATCGGGGTCTGCAATCATTTCAGGGTAAGCTATGGATAGCATGTTGCATGAAAACAACTAATTTTTAAGAGGCAAATCAACATGCCTATCCAAATAATCTTGATAACATATGAGATGATCATCATCTTCAAAGGGAAAGGGTTGACCCTTACTAGGAAATAGGCCCACACCACAACGGGTAGGCCATGGCTCTACATTGAAAGGTTCTTTCATGCCATTTTGTAAAGGTCCCAAGCCTTTCCATTTATATCCCATTTTAAGCATCATGGGTTTGGCTTTAACATATTCATTGGTAAAATAACACCAAGCATATCCTTCATAATGAGTTTTGATATTTCAAGGGATTCTTCCCCAGTCATATCCTTTATAAATGAAGGCACAACTCCCGACTTGGTAAGTACTTCCCATAGGTTGTGGGAGGCCCAAAGTACGAGGAGATGGCGATAAGTTATTTAAAAGAATTGAATCTTGCATGAAAGCATTTGTTTTTTCTGATATTAAGGTTGTGGATAAATCTGATAAAAGTTCATCAGAAAGGGCATAAGATGTAGAAGGCTTATTACCTATATCTTTAGATGTGGAAGGTATGATATATGTGTCTATAGGTTTTGAATTTATAGGGATAGAACTTGAAGGATTGGTTGTAGATTTAAGATCTTTTTGAGGTTCTAAAATGATTTGTTTAGAGGGTTTTTGATATATATAGGAGGATGAAATTAATGGAGGGGAAATAGGTGAAGTTATGGGTGTGTGTTTCATAGTTTTAGATGAACAATAAGAACTAGGATGTGTGTATGACAGAGCAGGGCAAAATTGCACTCCAACGGGTTCTACCAAAGCACACATATCAAAAGGTCTAGGGTCACCATGGATAGTGACCAACTGATTTTTAAACTCAAATTTAACACATTGGTGTAAGGTTGATGGGACCGCTCGCATGGCGTTGATCCAAGGGCGACCCAAAAGTATATTGTACGATGCTAGGCAATGTACAATAAACATGATTGTTTCTAGGGTTCTAGGACCAACTTGCAATGGGAGGGTAATAACTCCACACGTTTCTTGTGTTTTGTCATTAAAAGCTTTGATAATCATATCAGTTTTCTTCATTTCATCACTTCTAAAGCCAAATCGTTGGTAGAAGTCAAAAGTGCAAATGTTTAGAGATGAGACATTATCAATCAAAACTCTTTTGATAGCTACATCTCCAATTAGAGCAGTAATGTATAAGGGATTATCCTTATGTAAACTGTGTTGTGGGATATCTTTATCTCGAAAGTCAATACAATCAATCTCTCGAGTGATGATAGTATTGGCCATAGCTTCGGGTTGAATGTTTTGAGGTACCATCATTTGGCTCAATGTAAGCATCAACTCATCCCTATGGGTGGGAGAGGATCTTAATAAATCTAAGAGGGAAATTCTAGCCGTAGTATTGGACAATTGCTCATTAATATTGTAAGGGGGTTTAGGTTGAACATTAGGAGCATGATTCCCTTTATTGGGGTTTTTCAAAATGAATGGAGCCGATCCATCGTTCTGTTTTGGTTCTTGTTGGGAATTTTGAGATTTTTTTCGGGTGACGACTCCAATGGTACCTACAATGTTATAATGAAGACGCTGAACTGGTCTCGGTTGAGCATTGATGGCTTGTTCATTGGAAAGGAATATATTAGAAGAAGGTCGAGTAGTGACTCTTCTAGGAAATGGTTCTTCTAGAACCATAGCATCTGTGACGGGTTGAATAGGATCTGATTCATTTTCAAAATTATTCAATTGGTTTGAAGTAATTTCTAGTTCACTTTCACTATTTGATTCTATATCACTAGAATCAGAAGTTTGAAAATTATGTAAGGGCATGGTCGTAACCAAGGATAAGGTTGTGTCAAATATTTGAGGATCTTGAATAGGTAATTGTCCGCTAATTGTTCCTACATATCGGATAGGAGGGGGAACATTATGATGTTCGATTTGATTGGCTACCTCTTTACCATGTCTTGGTAAAGGGTGTTGAAATATGTCTAGAGTTTGATTGGCATTTTGATTTTGATTTTGGGGAATGGTATTTTGAGTATTATTAGGAGGGTTTTTTTTAGGTTGGAAGGCTTGCACTTCCATTTCATTATTGTCAATCAAATCCTGTATTTTATGTTTCAACCTTTTACAAGCGTTGGTAGAATGTCCAGGTCCTCTATGGAAATCATAGTGTAAGTCAGCTCTGTATCCAGGTATATTTGGATCAGGTTCCTGGATAGCTGGTAATTGGATCAAACCTCTTTCGAGTAATTGAGGTAAAATAGTTGATAAGGGTTGGTTTAATCTAGTGAATTCTCGAGGAGGCTTGTCGGGAGGTTTCAATATAAATTTTCTCGTTGTCTTTGTTGCATTGATATTAGCAACATTTTTGCTGTCAGTGACTCCTTCAACAACTTGTTTGTTTTTATATTGATTTCTGGATGTTTTCTCATCATCCTTCTTCCTAATTTGGCCTCTCCTAATGAGGGCATCTTCTACTCTTTGAGCTAAATCTATAGCTTGGTCGAAGGTAGTTAAGGTAGTAGTCGATAGCTCATAAGATATCTGTTCTTGTAAATTGTTGATGAAAATGTCCAACATTTCCCTATAAGGTAGCACAAAGTGTAGTTTTCCTGTCAATTGCCTCCATCTAGCTAAGAAATCGACAAAACATTCATCTTTGTCTTGTTTTAAATTGTATAAATCTTTAATAGTTACATGCCTCTCGGACAAATGATTTCGCTGTTTCTTCGAAGTTTCTCAAAGAATGAGTGGGAAATTGATAATACCACTCTAATGCCATTCCACCTAAACTTTTTAGGAACATTTTTAATAATAGCAAGTCATCATGCGATATGTCATGACATGCTATCCTAAACATGCGAAGATGCTCTATGGGATCTTCGGTTCCTTTATATATAGGCAAGATAGGCATGGTAAAATTCTTAGGGTATGGTTGAGCTACAACTATGGGATCCAAAGGTTGACTACATATCTCTCGATAATTATACGAGGGATGGTAGGGATCTATCTGGTCCATACGTGAAGCTAATTGTTTCACCATGGCTTCCAGTTTGCTAGTTTGCCCCCCATATTGATTTGGTAGGGCATTGACATGGGTTTTATGGGCATATGATGGAGGAACATGAAGATTAGATGCCATGTTACTGTTGTGTAAATTATTGGTAGGAAAAGTATTATGAAGGAATTTTGAAGTTGTATTATGATGTATTTCAGATTGTTGAAAATTTGTATTTGGCTTCGTTTTAGGTTTTTGTTTACTTGAAGCATATTGCTCAATAGTTTGGCGGAATAAAGTAGTGAAGGAAGGTTTCTTTTGTGTGGGAATGATTTTAGGTTGAATAAAAGGTTCCTTAGGAGGTTGGATAGCCTATTTTTTTGACATGTTTTGAATCATAGTGACCATGTCTATATTGGATGGCCCAGCCTTATCACTTTCTTGATCAATGAGAGATAAGGGATTAATGCGCACATCATACATATGTTCCAAAGCTGCCTGAGTGTCACTAATTTGCCCTTTATCAATATGAATTGCCACATTAAGGTCATCAATGTTATCACTGCGAAATTTCTTGAAATGATCTATGTTGTCAAAATCAATAGTTCCATTTGGAGCTATTCTAGGGGATGAGGATCCATCCTATTTAACACTTCCTTCTTATTCCTTATCTTCACCTAGGTCATGTTCTGGTTGAACTAGAGTTTTTCCTTCCGAAGTTGCATCTTCAGGAAGGACATTTGGGTTTCTAGTTGTACCTTGTAACCAATCTTCTTCTTCTCCTAAAGTTTATTTACCATTCCTAAGTTTAGGCATGGTGCTAAATTTTGATTTCAAGAAATATATATATATATTTATATATATATATATATGCAACAAATTAAGAGGTATATATTTACTATATACCTACTACAATATTTGAAATGAAATGTTTAAGTTTTTACTATGTTTTATAGTTTTATAGTTTTTCTTTGTTTTTGTTTTCAAAAGGTTATGAGGCATTCACGTCGGGTTCACCAAAATGTATCGCTCCAAATTTTTTGCATCCTTACCTTCAGGCTATAGGATCCGTGCCCGGAAGGAGGATGGGAAAAGGATGGTGCGGTACCTCAGATTGAGAGGACTTTGCGAAGGTCCCGCCTCTCAAGGGAGGTGTATTTTGATGATTTTTCGACGGATGGTGGGTTCACCAGGAAACATTTAATGGCAGTTTCCACGCTTAGGTTTGGAATGTGTTTTGATGTGTTCATTTTTAACCTTAAGCATTCATATCCTAGGTTTGGCCAAATGAATCTAAATGAAAATGTAGATTTCATGAATACAAAAAATATATTTAAAGACAAAAAATAGAGAAATTACTGAACATTAAAAGTAGAATACCTGATCCGGATGTGTGATGGAGATTCTGATGTTTGAAGTAGTCAGGATTGTCTGGAATTCAACATAATCATCTGATATCAGACAAGATCGTCTGAGATCTGACAAATTCATTAGAGACCTGTAAACAGAAAAATAGATGCAAAATACAAAGAATACAACAATGATAACAGAGGAAAATGATATAAAATAACAGTAGTATTAGCAAACTGAAACTTAGGCACAGAAACAAAAATAAATCATGCTAATTAGATGATAATTAGGATTTAATTATGCACTTAATCTAAATGGGTGAACTCCAAATGCAAAATAGCATAAAATACTGAATAAACTATCTAATTTGCAGAAGAAAACAGCAAAGCAAAAGGTTGAGAAATGCAAACTTCAGGCACTGATTGCCTCAATGTGGACTGTAGTCGATATCGTCTCGCATCAATACAAAATCGTCTCACATTTGACAGGATCACCTCCGATCATAACAGGTTCGTCGACGATGATGTATGCTTGCTCCGACTGAAAAACAAGGTGGTACCTACAACAAAATTGATATAGAACTACTGCAAATGAAAAATTAGAATAATTTAACGTGCATGAATCTAAGTTACAGATAATTTCAGCCAAGGGTTGGGAAGGGAAGGTCCTAGGGACTAAATAGGCTTATGGGAGTAGTTAGGAGGTTGGGGATCATCCCTATTTTGGAGATCTCCAACAGGGAAGGGTCTTTAATGGCGTAGACACGCTTCTGCCCAGATTAGAGGCCCATTGGAATAGAAGCTAATTTTGCAAAATTAGTTTTACGACAAGATCGTCTGGACGTCCTAGCCTAGACGAAATCGTTAGATCTGAGGCGATATCGTCTGATCGACGACGATATCGTCAAACGGTCAAAACAACCTCTAAAAATGGCACAAAAAAGGGGGAAATGGATTACCCGGCAGTTAACGGGCGATTTGGGAGGTTAAATTTGAATTTTAAATTATTTACTAAGGTGAATGTAATTATGACAATTTTATTGCGCAAATTTTAGGGTGCTACAGTTACCATCGTGAAATTAAATGCATCCATCCATTACATCTGATCTGTTGTCATAAAATGCCAAGATCCAAGACAAGACACGTTGGTCTTATTCCTAATGAGTGTAGTTTATTTCTTGCCTAATACACCCATCAAAAAGAGGCCACCATTCTTGTCTTGAATCTTCACCTACTTTACTATAAAGGAAGTTTCTTATTTAAGCTTTGAAATTAGAGTACACTAAATCATGTAGGATAAATAGTTATGTGGGATAGATGGTCATGTGGGATAGATATTTATGTGTGATCAAATTTGCCATTATTGCATGTGTTTTCCCCCTAACAACGTCAATAGCAATCAGCTACATCATACTACAATCCTTATATTTACTAGATGCCATATCATATCTCTTACCCAAATACCCAAATTTTGAATGTTGTCAATCATAAAAATGCATCCGGTCTGATATTGATACTTATTATGCACTTGGCTCAAGACCATTTCATGTTTTACAATACATTCGAGGTCAGACTATATTGTACATCCATTTCAGATCCAGACCATATAATGCATCTGATTCGAAACCAAATCATATTATGCATCCATTCCATGATTGGACCGCAATTCACGTCCAAGCTTTTGCCAAGATTTTAAACATAGCCAGTATATTTTTGGCTTGGTTCGACAAAACTTTAAAATTTGCCCTTTTTTGCCAATTTTTTGAGAAAAATCTAAAATGAATTTCTGCACTTGACCAAACAATAATTGAAGCTCCTTCTTCTTTAGTGGTAGAGGAAGGACTAAAATGGCTTTCACCCTATCCATATCAATAACTATACCTATTTCGGACACAACATGTCCTAATAGCTTCTCTTCTTGGATAATAAAGATAGATTTCTTTGGGTTTAGTGAAATCCTAAATTCCCTACACTTGTCAAACACCATATGGAGGTTCTCATCATGCTTTTCTTTATAATGAGATAACATAGTCTTTTTTGTTAGCATATTTTATCACATAGTTCTATTTTATTACATTATAGCCATATCTCTTTGATTAGTGCATATATTTAATGCAATACTAAGTCTAATATTGTTAGGGTGCTTTGGTAGTTTTATCAACTACACAAACTTCTAGTTTATTGTATCTTTTGTATTATATATTTTCCACCTTGAGAATACAATTGCTAATGTTTGTTTGCTCAATATGGTATCAAAGTAGGGGTATGTAACAAGTGTGTCAACATTTTTTACAAGAACAAGATTTGAATCAAGATATTTGAGGTAAACTAGAGTGGGCAACTTCATTTTTTACCCTCTCTACAATTTTGGTGCATAATCCTCTAATGGATTCATATTTCTCTTGAATAGGGCACAATTATCAAGCGAGATCCTTGGATGAACCCTCTAACATACTGAGACCATTCTACACGTAGAACAAGGTAGAACATCTACAGATTGATGTGGCAATTACAGATTAGCTGAGATGGAGCATACACCCTGAGGTGGCTACAAACTAGCTAACATGGCTATTTGTGATCATTTTTTGATGGCACATAAATTATAGTGGTGGCATGGCAATTGGTAAGCATCCCTATTGGAAAATATTGGATACATGAAAAGCATCAGTTGGCTAGTGATGTGGTAAGCATTGATTGACTAATGACATGGCACTCTAATGGCTAATGTGGTACTCTTAGTAGTTGACATGGATCGAGGGTGGAAAAACCTTGTCTATGGTTGATTACCCAAAGGTAATTGAAAAACCACTACGATGCTTTATTTTTTAAGCATCAATCGTGCACCACAGGGTGCATTTGGGACTAAAATTTTGAATATTTTTTTCTTTCATATTGCACTAAAATAGAGAACCAAAGGGACATTCTTTCCCTTTGCTCTCATTTAACACTCCAACTGGTTTGGTCTAAGGTCGCTGCAAAGATGTTCCCCATGAGGTTACGTGTTCCATCCCTATGACTATCATTTTTGTTGGAAAATATATGTAGGAGTATAAATATCAAGGTGCTCCTCTTTGGTTTCATTTGTGGTCATAGCCAAGATAGTCGGGTGGATAGCACTAAGGCTCTCAACAAGTGATCACAGTTTCAAAACCCATGAGTTCTAATTTTTTTCTTCCAAATATGGTGAAGGTATTCTTTTCCAAATCCAATTTTTTTTGCAACTAAAACCTAACCAAAAGAGAAAGGAGTCTTATTTTTTTTGCAACAATTTAAGAACCTTAGTGCATTTTTTCCACATGGAGGGATAAGACACCAAGATTTGCACTTTGTTTCTTTTGCAAACTAAAATATTTCTTCACATATTGTTTATTTTTCAAAAAAAAGGGGGGACAAACCAACATTATTTTTTTTGCAAAATTTCAACACAAGGGGGGGAAAATTATTGAATTGTGAATATCAATTTTTGCAAATATAAAATCAAATTTATTATAAAATTTATTGTAAAATAAGGTGCAATTTTTATTGTATTTGACACCTTTAAAATTGACATTATAGGTGCATTTTCGGTGGAATATGACACCTATATTTAAAATTTGTGGGCACTTGTGATTGTATGCTACATTTTATTTCCTATTTTTTGTATTTACATCATAATTTGAAATTTAAAAGTAAATAAATACTCCAAATTTTAAACCTATTTGTGCAATTTATTGCACAACAATGTTTGGTATATACAGTACCTCTGGCCCACACTTACAAGTAATGCTTTTGTGCTTTGGAATACTGTATATAATGCCTAATATAACTACAACAATGATGTCTAAGCTATCATTCTCTATAAATCATTTGGAAGAAATAAGAAAAGCCATTTTTTTGATATTCACTCCATTATATACCCTAATTCATTCTTATTTCTTGGATTAAACTCCTCCAACTCACCATCCTTTTTCAAAAAGTGCTTGAGGTAGATGCCATAAATTTGAGTGAATTCCCTTTCATGTTCTCTTTGTAGTATATTGAATGGGGGACCATTTTGGTGAGATAAGTAACCTTCAGAATGGCCTATGTTCACAAATATATTTTAGATTTATAGTTTCTCAAAGGTTCCAAATTTTCACCATTGAAAACAAATATGAGAGCCATTCTTCAGGTTGAATATTTATGGGATGTAGTTACTGGCACTACAAAACATACCAGTACACCAAGTACAAATCAGGATGAATATGATAAAAAATATAAAAGGTCCCTCATTTTTATCATCCTTGCTACTACTGATGAGATACTGCATCACATTTGTGATGCTAAAATTGGTAAAGATGATTGGGATGCATTAGTTACCATATATAAATGGAAGAATTTGTCCACTATTCTTAACCTTCAATCTCAAATTCATACTCTTAGTATGAAGTCTGGTGAATCAGTAGAATTGTTCCTATGTAGTGGTAGAATTGAAAGCCAAGTTGAATGCTTTGGGAGAAAAAGTAGAGGATACACTCTTGACTTCAATCATTTCGAGAGATTTTCTAGATTCCTACAAGATTTTGATAATGTTTCTATGAGGAATTAGACTACAACTTTGAGAGGGCACACGAGGTGCTCATGACTCACATAACTTCTCAGTAAAAGAATCCTGTGTGGTACATTGATTTTGATGCCAGTAAACACATTACTGGTGATAAATTATGGTCTAAGATATTTGAGTCTATGGAATAAAAACTAATTACAATAGTTGATGATAAGGCCTACTGATTCTAGGGTAAAGGGGATATTTTCATCACTCTTCTAGATGTACAATGTCATATTGATAAAGTTCTCTATGTTATAGGATTGGTAAACAATTTGTTATTAATACCTCAGATATTGGATAAAAAAGGGTTGTTGATTTCAGATTAGAGTATGGAAAGAAGTGATGCTTCATCACCAAGAAGTGAAAGCATGTTATAATAGGTTCCTACAAGCATGGCTTGTTTACTTTAGATGCCATTTCTATGCCTCATGTTGCTATGGCAATAAACACAAAGGATGCCACTTCTCTTTGGCACAAGAGATATGGGCATATAATTTCATGATATTTACTTGAGTTAAGTAATTATGATATGGTGAAAGGTCTTCCCCAACTTTCATCCACTTTGCTAGTTTTCTTGGATTGCTTAGCAGGGAAGAAAAACTGAGTACCTTTTGAGTTGAGCTCTTCAAGAGCCAAAATATATTTGGAGTTGGTACACACTAATCTATGTGGTCCTATGCAAAATATTTATGGTGAAAGAGGTATTTTTAGTTGCTTATTGATTACTACTCATGGACGATGTGGGTTTTTTTTTTGCAACTGAATTCAGAGGCTTTTCTATATTTTCAGCAGTTCAAGAAAAGTGTTGAGAAGGAAGCATGATGTTCTATTAAGACCCTCCACTCAGATCAAGGTGGGGAATATAACTCACACTAATTTTCCATATTTCTTAATTCACATGGGATTAAGAGGCAACTTACAAAAACTTATACTTCATAGTAAAATTAACCTTTTGATAGTAGGAATCATTCCATCATGGAAATAGTTTGTTGTATGCTTACAGGGGCACATCTTGAGCAACAAGGCAAAAGCTATTAGTACAACAACATACCTCCTAAATAGAGCACCCACAAAATATCATAAGGGAATGACTCCACAAGAATCATGGAGTGGTATAAAAACCTCCATTTCTCATCTAAGGATTTTTTGGTGTAAGGCATTCATGCACATTCCAAAAATAGAAGAGAAAGAAGTTAGATGAGAAAACCTTGTAGTGTATTTTTCTTGGTTATTATGAGAATTCCAAGGGATATTGGTTGATAGATCCTAAAAATAAGAAAAATAACATAATTAGAGATGTGGTATTTGATTAATCTTTTACATCAAATGACACATCTTAAGTTGTCTACTTGGATGAAGAGGAGACTAAGAAAGAGACTCCACCCCCAAAAAATATGTTCCAAAATGGTATATGAGCAAAATGAGAGATTCAAAACTGAAAACACCTCTAGATATAACTCTAAATCAACCTTGTATATGCAGTATGACTCAAAATATGAGAGTAGAAGCATAAATTCAGAGGTTGACGAGCTTTATCAATAATTTGATGAACTTTCTATAAATGTAGAGGAAGATAGAGAAGAAGATATGGATGTGGATGATGAAAGGGTTTATATGACTTCATTGTATGAGGATGAACCTACATTAGTTTAATATGTACTTAGTGAGCCTTAGTGGAAGGCTACTATGGATGCAAAACATATGTCTCTCATAAAAAATAATACTTGGAAGCTAGTTGATTTGCCTTTTAGAAAGAAGCCCATTTTTTGCATATGGGTATTCAAATTGAAGTATAAGGCTATGCATAGAAAGAAGGTATAGATTATGAAGAGAATTTTTCACCTACTACTAGAATTATTACCATTTGTGTACTTTATGCTATGGTAGCTTAGTTCGTATGGAAGCTAAATCAAATGGATGTCAAAAGTGCCTTCTTAAATGGTGATCTATAGGAAAAAGTGTATATGACTCAACCAGAAGGATTTATGGTTGAAGGCCAAGAGAAAAAAGTTTACAAATTGGTTAAATCCTTGTATGGGTTAAAATAAGCTCCACGAGCTTGGTACATAAAAATTAACAATCACCAATTGTAGCATGTATTCAAGAGAAGTCAATCAAATGCTAATCTCTATATCAAGAAAAATGGTTTTGATATAGTGATTTAGTACTCTATGTTGATGATCTAATTATCATAGGAAGTTTAGAGAAATTGATAGATACAGTGAAATATGACTTGAAAAATTCATTTGAAATGATAGATCTAGGACTTCTTCATTATTGTCTTGGTTTCTAAGTGGCATAAAATAAGAATCACATCAGAGTGACATAGAAAAATATGCCAAGACATTAATTGAGAAATATTGCATGATTGATTATAAGCCCAAAGCAACTCTAATGGAAATAGGGCTAGAATTATTGTGAAATGATAAATCTCCATAGATAGATGGTACTCTCTATCACTAGTTGATTAGGAGTCACATATATCTGACCAATACTAGGCTAGACATATTTTTTTGTATGAGTTATCTTTTGAGGTTCATGTAGGAACCTAAGGTTAGTCATTGGAAAGCAGCGAAATGAGTTCTTAATTATATCCATGGAAATTTAGAATATGTCCTAGAATACAAGAAGAATTCCAACTTATTCTTGTAAGGTTACACATAATCAGATTATTTTGGGTCATTTGATGATAGGAAACCCACTTTTGGATATATTTTTCATCTTGGATTTGGTCGTCTCTTGCCACAGTAAAAAGTAGTAGGTGGTTGCTTTATCATCTACAGAGTGAGAATATCATGCAACACGTAGAGTAGTCTATGAGGTGATATGGTTACCTCGATTATGGGTCTTCCTAAGAAACTTCCAATTCACTTGTTTTGTGACAACCAAGGTGTTTTGAAGCTCATAAAGAATCTAGTATTTCATGAATGCACCAAACACATTGACACACAATGTCATTTCATTTGATATGAAGTTCCAAAATACAATATCCAACTCCATTACATTCCCACCAATGAATAGGTTGCGTATATTTTTACTAAGGCACTTGGACATATCAAATTTGAGTTGTTTTACAACACTCTTTGTATTTCAAAATAATGTAATAAGGAGGGATGTTAGCATAGTTTATCACATAGTGCTAGTTTATTACATTATATCCATATATATTTTATTATTGCATATATTTCATGCAATACTAAGTCTAATGTGGTTAGGGTGGTTTGGTAGTTTCATCAACTGCATGAACTTCCAGTTCATTGCATATTTTGTATTATATATTTTCCACCTTGAGAATACAATTGCTAATGTTTGTTTTCTCAATAATTTCATCTAGATAGATGACTATAATTTTTTTGACCAACTCCCCAAAGTCTAGATCCATTGCTCTTTGAAAAGTAGCATTGGCATTAGATAAGCCAAAAGGTATCCATTGATTGATTGGATATATGATTCTAGCATTCAAAAGCTTTAGCAAATCCTACCTCATAAAAGCTTCTATTTTTGGGTTGACTGGTCATTGCTTATATCAAAAATATTTAGTGTATAGCATGAGCTTAATGGTATGATGTTTGGTTTCCTTGCTATATACTTTGATGTTATCATAGGTCCATGCTATGATGTCATTGAATTCCTTGAACAAGACTAGACTATGATTAATATTTTCCTTTGAATAATGCACTCCAACATAGTCTCTTTCTAAGTTCAATTTGTACCTTTTTATAGCCCTGGATATCAATATCCATTCTATGAGCAATTGAATGATCACTGCTATCAAAAAATATCTTTAAAGTAATCAATACTTTAAATATGTGATTATTTTTTAGCTAAATTACATTATTTTACTTATAATTCTCTAGCATCCAACCACTTGCACAATTCATTTTCTATATCAGGAAATAAACTATTTACTCATCATTTTCAAACACCTACCAAATGATATCCTTATCAGGCATAGATTGCCTATAAATAAATCTCACCATATTTTCTTTATGCATCATATTGGATACTAAATAATAGTTAGTTTGTACAAATTCTAATAAATCAACATAAGTGTTTTGTTATCTAGGAATAGACTCAATATTCAACACCTCAAAATATTCTAATAAATCCCAAACTCTATTTCTATAGGATTTGAGGTAGTGTTGCTTGTTGATTAACTTCTCTATGATTTGGTTGACTATTAACTCAAAATACCCATATATCTATAGCTATTTAATCCCTATATTCTCAGCCTCCTTTGAACCTAGACACAGATCTTTATATTCTACTACATTATTTATGTAGCTCCATGCTAATCTATATAAATATACCTTTTCTACTCTAATTTGTGAGATCAACACAATGCCTACTCTAGTGCAATTTTTGCATTTAAATCCATCATAGTATAGCTTCCATATTTAATTTTACTAATATATTTATCTTCCTAGAACTATAATTTTCCCTCCTAATTTTGTGATTTAGTAGGTACCCATTCCTTTCTCAATCATAGCATTGAAATATTTCAAAAGAGAATTGATCTTCTAGCTAAAACTCCTCCTACATTTCCTCCATCATATCAACCACCTTACCCATCATGCTAACTATGTTAAGTCTTCTAATTTTCTTCCTCAATATTCTCTATATGAAAGGAGGATAATGTTTTAGAGAATATTTTGGTTCTCTTGCCTTTGTATGGTATTTTCATATGTGAGTAGTCAAGAGACAAGGTAACCTCCTAATTTGGCTATAAATTCCCTTGAAATATATGGATCTAAGTGTACCACCACCACTTCTTGAATGACCATAATTAGGGATATTCTATGTAGCACCATGGGTACATCTTTAATCACCTCCACTATTTTTATAGGTGTACCATCTAGACCTAGTACATCTAGGATACTTCTATATTCCATGCCTATTATGTCGCATACTACTTTAGGCATTAATGTGGTGGTACCTCTAACAATTATGAACCACCATGCCTCCATCTGTAATGATAAGTAAAATGGTAATGGTCTATTTTTTTCTATTATTGAAGCAGGGCTATCATAAACCAAATTGAGCTCTAGTTGGTATTTCCCATGATTCTTAATATACTTCAATGAAGCCTATAGTAGATCAATTTTCTTATGGATAAGGAGATCATCATACATACTAGCCTTTTATGGCGTCTTTTTAAATTCTTCAACAATATTAAAACCAACTACTTTGTAAGCCCATCAAACTTGTTCCTATACTCAAGTCTTAAATGCTTGGTAAGAGATGGATATCTTAACTTATCTCTAGCCTACTCTTGGGTCTCACCCTCTTTTGTTGTTTTTTATTATTGTTGGGTTAAATTTTGAGTTGTAGGGGGCCTTGGTTTATGAGTATCTTGAGAGACTTCACCCTTTTCCATATTGTCCTTTTATTGGTCCTATTGCTCAAAAGACACCTTATAGGGGTCCATTGATGTAGTGTCCACCTGCAATGGCTTCTTTCTTGATATTGTTAGGATAAACACTTGCTCAACATATGGTATCATGAAGTTGTAGTCCATCTTCCTCAACATATTAACCTACATATTTTGAGATTTTTCTACCTTTTCTATTGCAAATTTCTATATATAGTGTTGATGCATCATGCATGAAATTTCACTATGAGGATCATTACATTTTGAACACAAAAAATATGATTAAGAGGTAGTAGCAGATGTTTTAGGCTCTTGATTGCTATACACAATATTAGGTTTTCCATTAGCCCTACTAGTAGAGGCTACCTGATCCTTTGTTACATGAGGAAACCTTCTAGGCTTGTTGGTAAAATATCTGCCTAATATACAAACATACATTTTTGTGCCCTAGACATGGCCAATGTTGAAATGTTATAGGAAAGAAATATCCTCCCTGCCAATATCCAGAGAGGTTTGGCTCCCTTACTAATCCTACATGGGTTTAAGACTAGAGTTGTAGGAAAGAAATTACAAATAACTAAAAGAAATGGGAAATGTAGCCACATTCCAAAGGTGTAGTATTGGGGATAGACTATTAGCAATAATTCCAACCAAGTGTTATAGTAGCATAAAATAGAAAGGAGGTAAAATAATTCACTTATAGTTCTCCGAAGACAATTTCTAGAATTGCACTCCAGTACTCACACACACTAGCAATACCCAAATCCAGGTACAAAATTTGAACTTAACAACAGATAGAAAATATGAATATGAAACAAAAATTCTTGAACAAAAATAAATCACACAAAGAGACTATTTACAAAATTAGAAGCCACAACTTCTTCTATTTATGCAGAGAACTTAAATTATTTTTCTGTAGAGTGTTTATCTTCCTTTGTACATAAAAAACTTTAGTATTTATAGAGGTTTTCATCTCTATACATTTAATACAAAAAATACAAAATATTCCCTAATCAGGAACCTTTGTGAAGAAATTCCTCCTTGAATTCCTTTAAAATATTCCTTTGGGGGTAGCAATACAATTTTTTAAGACAAAATATCCAGGAAACCAGTGTATTCGGGTGTCGGTGCATAGAAAACTATGAAGCTGATCATTGAATTTAAACCTCCATAATTCTTCATAAATTCACTTTCCTTTAGAATATATTGGAACTCATGAAAATAACCTTGTGATTTTAATACTATATCTCCTTTGCCTTGTAATCCATAACTTCAACTACTTCTTGCCCCAATCATTAAATTTACTTCATTCGCCTATCTTGAGCGCCTTTGAAAACTTCTATTGACGTTTAAAAGTAAATTTTTCTTGAAATGTACCTTCTTCAATTCTTAGAATTTTCTCCTTAATCATGCTCCCTAGGAAAGAGGATGCCTCTTATGTCTATTTCCTTATCACAACAACAATCCATGGGTGAAAATAACTTATTACAATGCTTTGAGCTAACTTTTACATTATCTCACCCCTAGAATGGACAATCAAAAGTATTCCTTTATTTCAGGGTGAAAGAACCTCTCATGAGATGTTCTCCTTTTCTTAAAATATTTGTTCACCCCAAGAATGGTCAAACGGCTATATCACCTTTCATCTTGGGCAAAAGTAATTTTGACTTTTCAACACCCAATATTTCCACATTTTCTTGAAAACAACATAAAAACTTTAACACATTGTTGGGACACTTTCCTATAGCTTTGCCCCAAGAAGGGGTGAATGGGGCTTTCACCCCTTACATGGGGTGAAAGCGCTTTCATTTAAATCTTCTCAATGCACACCAAAGTGGTGGTGACACCCTGCAAGTACGTTCATCCGAAGGAAGGGCGAAAGGTAGTTTCACCTCTCTCCTAGGGTGAACCTAGCATTGAATTTTCAATATCACCATAACACTTGTTATTAACCTTTTTAGTTTTTCTAAATCCATTATTTTTCAAGATTTCATCCCAAAGAGGGGCAAATGGGACTTTTGTCCCTCAACTAGGGCAAACTTTCCTTTCACTAGTCAATGCATTGGTTGTGTACATCATATTAAAATTTTGATGAAGTTCACCCCAAAGGGGGGAGCACGATGATTTCGCTCCAACTTTGGGGTGAACGTCTTCCTTATTATTGCAATTAAATTTCCACTTCAGGCGTGCTTCAACCTCAATCATTTAAATGTACTTTCACCTTCAAGAGGTGCGAACAAGACTTTCACCCCTTTCTTGGGGTAAAAGTTTCAGTCATCTTAAAACTTATTTTCACTCTTAAATTTCCATGTTCATACTAGAGTGAGGTGAACGACCCCCTCACCTATATTTTGAGGTGAACACAATTTTAACCCTTAGTAAGGCACTAAGTCCCCTAGGCACCGTATTTGCAAATATTTTCAAGCAATTTCAACTAATGTCACCAACCAATTATCCTAACCATTTTTATTTACAGAACCCATTATTTTCAAGAAAGAATCACATTAAAAACAAAGAAGGATGTTAACACACAAAAACTGCAACATATTATATTGGCCAAAATAATGAAATTATAATATTAATATATTTTTCCACTTTTCAATCAATAAATTTTTATCAAAAATTTCAATGTGGCATAGTGTCAAAATTGCCAATATTTTTGGTGTCTCACGGGGTATCCAACTCGCATGGATGCAAGTGATCCTAAGACTTTATCCATTGGGCTTCTTATTGATTCTTCTTACCGGTTTCTTGGGCTGGAACTTTCTATGTGGATGTATTTTTTCACACCTACCATTATGTTACATTTTCATCCACCTTGGCCTCTGCATCTACCTATAATACTTTTGCTCACTCTACTTCTATTGTTGCTTTCTTTGTTGTTGTCTGTTCTATTGTGGCTTGCTCTTCCTATTCATTCAGGATTTTATAGGTAAATTCATATACTGTAACTGCATCATCCCAAGAATGTGTGGTGAATAGGCAAGGAACACTTAGTGACTCCTCCGCATACTTTAGGTTCTAGACATCTTCTAGGCTAAGGTGCTTATCTTGTTGAGCTAACTCAAACAATGAAAGCTCCATATGGGTATAATTATTCAAGATGTGTAGCTCTTGCTACTCTATGATGGGATCCTCCCATTTATCAATCTCTAAAGTATCCTCCACAAAATTCCTCCAAGCCACTTCCAATTGTTCCTTAGGCAAAGGCTCACCCCATTCATCAGTAAAACCTAGAAATCCCATATCAGTGAGAGATTTAAAATGGATTATGGAAATAGTATGCTTCTGCTCTATGGCATTGAGGATCATTCTACCTTCTCTCACTAGGTTCATCCTCTAAAAATATCTATGCAACATAACCTTGGTGGTAGACCAAGTGTGGTCCATTTCACTTAGGGGGCGAATGTGCATGTTGGACTGAAATAGTGCTTGGATTTTTATAGCCATTTCCATATAAGGTTCCAACATCTCCTTAGTATTATCTATCAACTAATGTCCCAAATAAATCTATATTCAAGCTATGTAGAGATACTACAAAACCTAAACTACTTTTACTACTAACTTCTCGCAACTCCAAGCAGAACAAAGGTGAGCCTCCCTAATTGCTTTTGAAGAGAATCCTGCAACCTGTGTGGCCTTCTCTATCAATTGGTTCTAAATGGACTCAAGTTATGTCTTTAGTGCTTGCACCTAATCATCTACTATGTCCTTTTCCTTTGTATGTACCCCTGCTTGCTGATGCAAGTGTTAAATATCTACCACCATATTTTATTGTTGCGCTCTACTTGCTGCAAAGGCATCTTCAAGCTCAATAATTTTTGTTTTGGTATAAAAATATATTTACTTATAATACTCGCTATGTAGATAAACTAATCTCATATCAACCTTTATATTCCCCATTTTCTTGGTGGGATTGATCCTGGTCAGGTCCTCTATCATGATCTTGTAAGCATAATATCTTGGTGTCATCTCTCCTTGTGTCTTCTAAACCAAGAGAATTATATTGGTTGTGTGAACCTGCATAGCAATTGGATCAAAGGCAACTTTCTTGAGTGGCCTTGCTAGAGTGAGTGCCTCTTTTCTCCTATGGCTCTTTAGCCACTGTGATGAACTAAGGTGCACTCGATTGATTTTCTCTAAGTTAGGCTACTTAGGTGCTACCTCAAATTTAGGAAATACTTGTAACTCCACAAATGGTGTGAAGAGAATGAGAATCTATGAACAATCTGACTCAAAGGAAGAAGAGGAGATAACTATGAGAGGGGGAACCAAAATAGCAGAGTGAATAGAAGATCCAAGCTCAATTGTAGTTACACTCCCTCTTGAAGGAGCTTGCATGCTTATAGCATCAGTGGAAGTGGTGGCAATAATGGAAGAGGAAGGATGCAAAAATGGATTTGAACATGATGTGAATGAATTGAAAGAAATGGAGGCCAAAGAAAGGGGAATAGAATGAGGAGCAGTAGTGACCTATGGATGGGAATAAGGGAGCGAAGTGGACACAGAGGGCATAACGAAGGAGGAAGTGACTAACATAGGAATTGATGAAAATTAACTAATAGTCACTACATGCTCCAAAGTAGAAGAAAAAGGAAGGAAAATGTATCTTCAGGTGTGGGAACCTTGTGTCCTGGTGATGGAGGTAGCTGCATAATAAATTCTTCTTTTTGCTCCTCCACTTCCACTTCTAAGTTAAAAATTTCATCCTATTGGTCCTCTGACTGCTCGTGAACTAATGGAAACATTTTGGTAATACTATTTGGAACAACCCTCTCTAATATAGGTGGATTAATAGTTGTTGCATCAACTATGATAGTAGAAATTACAATAGTCAAAACTGTAATAGTAGACAAAGAAGTAGTGCTAGTTCTGGGCTTCTTTGTAGCTTTCAAAAATGGAAGCACTCTCGAATAGTTTGTTTCTCCAACAAAGGAACCTCATATGCTTTTTGTTTTACCCACTATGACCTTTGTTGAAACACATTTTGATATTATTATTCCTCAAGTATCTCTTCCTCAGCTATTGAGTGCTCTACTTTCGCCATGCTTTCACTGATGTCAGAATGTTGAAAACTTTAAGGCACAACTTTTGAAAAAGTGATGGGTTGATAGATGTTTACATATTCATCATATGCCTTCAAAAACACCCCATCCATATTCAACCCATAATGTGATGTAATTTTTCCTCTATGGACCTGCATTATCCACCAATTCATAATTTTCTCTTCGGTCCAAGGTAATTGTTCCTTCATTTGGAAAAATAGACCCAACGTAGGAATGTGATCTCTATGCACTGTTGGATTTTATTCAACCTCCTACTCATAAAAGTTGTGCCACAGAGGGAATGCCATCATATATTCAACATGCCACTCTAAATCTTGTCCATAAAAATTATTTCACCTCTCCTGGATGTTGGGCTATAAACAACAATGAAAAGTCTTAGCCTTACTTATTTTTAAAAAATTTACCCAATAGGTAATATATCCACCATTGTGGTAGTTCTATCCACCCCATGTATTGAAGTGCCTTTGTGAGTAGCCTTTTCTGGTTCACCTCTATGCTACTAGACCTGAATGGCATGATGCAAGTTTTTCGCTTGCCACACCCTGCACCATATACATCATTGGTGTAGTTGGTATGACGCACCACCTCCATGGTGAAAACATGCTCGGTGGAAAAGTATGGGAGTAGGAATGACTTACTTGTGAAGCCATAAATTCTTATGACCACTCTTTGAGTTAACAAAAATATGTCACCCTTTAGGGCTATGACAACCACCTTCTTCATTGCCCATGACACTCTCTCACTTTGGCTACAAATAAAATAAATTATGGGCCCAAAAAATATGTGACTAAAAATATAGTATGACTCCCTCCTTGACAGAGTGAGAGTCCACATATAAACAGGCAATAATTCATCATTCTCATCAACCTATTTTATTGCAATGAATGAAAATATTGGTGCAAATGGAAGAAGAAATACCAAATAAGG
Organism: Wollemia nobilis; assembly: GCA_028583015.1. NCBI lineage: Eukaryota > Viridiplantae > Streptophyta > Pinopsida > Araucariales > Araucariaceae > Wollemia > Wollemia nobilis. The sequence continues at coordinate 6,416,877 of JAQPPZ010001844.1, forward strand.
AAGGAGGTATATTTGAAGGACATATCCTCTCTTGTATGTAGTTTTCCAATTGGACATGCATCTTCTAGTATATAAAATCAAATCAAAATATATCCTATTGGTGCCCCTCCTCATGGCTATTGGAGCATAAAACTCCACCTAGGATATACACTGCACTAGCAATGCTTGCCACTTGTGAATTGTAGAATATAAAAAAATACCAACAACCCACACTAGCATCAAAAATAAGTTAAGGCTCTTGAAAATTTGACAAAGGTTTTGGCAGATTTAGTAACTGCCCCAACTACAACTCCTTAATCAACTACATTTCCATGAACTGGTGCATGGTTACAGTAGAAACATATCTTTCTTTTTACTCATTGATGTGCAACTTCTTAAAAATATGGGTTTTAACCCATAGGAAAATGATTCCCACTTTAGTAGTGGAGATAGAGAAAAGCACCTCCCCATTGGATTTTCGAATAGCCTTGGTAAATGGGTTATAAAATCTAGAAATTAATTTTACCAACTCTAGGCAAGGGTGTACAGGTGTACACAAATACCAAAATAACTATGCATGAAATAACATAGTCAGATGGCTCTCCATTGTTAATCCTTGACTCACGATAAATTCCACATATTTTTTAAGCTTCACCACACCCTTGTTTGTGATCAAGCAGTTACCAACCTCTACCATAGTGTTATAGTATGGATCCCAAGTCCACATTTTTATTTCTATGGGATTTATTTGAATTTGACCCACCTTCTGCTTTTATTTTTGACTATTTGGGCTCTACAACTTCTTTAACTTATTTACTTTTCTTACCCATTCTATCAACTCCTGCAATCCTGAAGATGCTCTACAATTTTTACAACCAAAAAGCTAAAAAATGCATGGGTAAATTTTTTTCAAAGAATTTTAACTTCTAGGTGAATTTACCTATGATCTATTTATAGAATGCACACCAACCACCAAAGTAAATGCAGTAAATATTCTTGGTGAATTTAGGAGGGCGCATGCCTTGTTTTCCTCAACCAACACTAATCCTGATGCTAAACGGTAACTAAATACAATTCACTACAAAATCACTTTTGGAAAGCGTGCCCTTATTGCTATGTTACATCTTTGAAAAATATGCCTTGGCTGCTAAAACTACCTTGGAAAATGAATTCACCACTTGAGGACCAATGAGCACCTTTGCTTTTGACATGGTGAAATCCTGGCTTCCAAGATAGTAGAAATATCTCTTGATGCAACCTAGGTACACGTTTTAAATTAAATGCCTTGAAAATATGCCATAACATGCTCCTAAAAACTATGACATGCTGAGGAAAAACCACTTTGGGGGGTGCTCTAAAAAAAATTGATTTGCATTTGAAAAATTATCTCATGCTTGAAAATAAAATGGAGGGGTGAAAATACTACTGACCCACACTTGATCTCTTTCTCCTTCACTCCAAAAATGTCTTTCACCTACTTGATGGAATTCATGGTGAACGTCTCCATTTTAAAACAATTTTATGCCTCCATATTTAGAAAAGCATATTTAAAATTGGAGCTTTTTTATTTTCTCTCCCCTTTGCTTTACTTTCATGCCATATATAACAAAGAAAATCAAATAAAAAAACTTTAATGCATACTCCCTTATTTTTTCTTATTCTTTTCTTGTTCTTTACCAATGTGCCATATTAAGAAAAGAAATTTGAATTTTTTTAAAATTTGATCCTTGATTTTTATCAAAAGCTCTTTAAAAAAAAACTCTTGCTTTTCTTTGCTTTTCACTTCATTTCATCTCTAGTTTTATCAACGCCAATACTTTTGTCGAGTGCCTTCAAACATCTTTCCTAGAACATTTCCCTTTAATCGTGGAGATGAAACATCTTCTTAACTTCAAAGCTCTAAAACCTATTAAAGCATTTTAGCACAACCATTAATTTTGTCTAAAAACATAATGTGTCTTTAGAGTACCATTTTGAGGATAAATTGATTATATAAGAGAGATGCAACATATATTTTATTTTTCTCTTTTTACTTTATATATATAAATACTTGCAAATGAAATATGTACATATTTACAAATTGGTACCTCTAGATTACCTCATTGAAAATAGGCCTTCAAATGAAGACCGTTAACTGGGATTGGTAGATCCTAGCCATCCATATCTTAGAGATAATATGCATTCACAAAATTCATTGTAAAAATCTGAAATGGACCTTCCCAAATCGCATCGAACTTATGATGCTTTCTAGGCTTGGCTTTGTTTTCATTCCATTTGAGAACCATACCTCACACCTAAAATCTACATTCTGTTGTCTTCCTACCAAACCACTTTTGTGTCATTTTTGAATGTTCTATGAATTCCTCATATAACTTTTCCTCTCTCCTCCTCATGTTGTAGCAACTGATCCAACCTTGCACTCATTGGATCAAACTCATCATCTTCATCTTGGAACAATTATAATATTTGAAGGATAGGTAAATCGATGTGAGTTAGAAGGAACACTTATTTCCCATACACCAAATAATAAGGGTAAGCTTTAATAGACTTATTTACTAATATTTGGTCTACCCATAGAGTCTGGTTTAACAGTAGGTACCAAATTCTCTTATTGTTCTCCAGTGTCCTTTTTAGGATTTGTAGCAAAAAAAATTTTGTGGATCAAACCAAGTCATTTTCTTATGGATAATAATTGGAGGATGTATTTAAATAAATACCATACCTACTTGCAAATTCAGTGATCTTGGCCTGGATGAATAGAGTCATGTTATCTATTATGATTGCATATGAAACACCAAAATGGATAATTAATACCTCCAAGAAGGAGATAACTGTATCTTGATCTACTTTTTTGGTTGTGATAGCCTCTACTCATCTAGTAAAATAATCAGTTTCTATCAATATATAATTGTATTCAATAGAGGAATGAGGATCAATAACTCTAATGAAGTCTAGTCCCCACTGCTAAAATGGTGCTTCCACTTGAATCGGGTGCAGTGATAGAGATGCTTTCTTATTCCTACCAACATACCATTGATAGTTATCACAATTTTGGCTCACCTTGCATGTATGTACAAAAATAGTAGGCCAAAATTAACCATCTCAGATGATCTTCAAGGCCATGGGCCTTCCTGCATAATTTCCACTAGATAAACCAAAAATAGAACTCTTCCAAGATTTTTTCCTTCTCTAACTCCTTCACACATCTGAGGAGTACTCCATCAATATTTTTATGGAATAGCCCATTGGAAAACAAGACTTACTTGAGTTCTTACAATATGAATCTTTGATGTTGTGAAGCATTAAGATGTGATGGATATTTCCCAAATGTAAATAATTCTATAAGTTCCTTTATCCAGTCATGATCACCTGTAGCTTGACTTGAACAATTGATTTTGTTGATATCCACATTCTGTATTGAAGCTAGCGATCCAAAAGTTGCACTTTTGGCCAATTATTGGTAGAGAGCTCTTCCACAAACCAACTTAGTCGATCAAATATCCACATCATATTCCTGAATCTTCGAGATCCAACTTGCTCTCTTGTCACCTAATTATCCTTGGAGAATGAAATTTCTAACATCTGGATGTATGAAATAGATGACTATTTTGCTTTGTGAGACAAAGTGTCAGAATTTATTTAAGGATTTCATAACTATGTACACCTATTTTTTGATGAAATTATACTTCTATTGATGTGGAGAAATAACTTGACTTAAGAAGGAAATCGTATTTTCATCTTTGTCTTCTTGCTTCTAGGTGAGAACAACAATGTAACTCTCCTGCTCATCTACTGCATAAAGGATGAAATATTTCAAATTATTTGAGTTAATTAATACTAGTGCTTGGGTGATTCTCTCCTTGATTTCTCAAAAAACCTATCTCTTTACTTCTATCCATTTAAATTCTGCATTCTTCATCAAAATTTTAGTCATTGGCTTGACTACTTGAGCAAAATAAAAAATAAATTTTTGAATGAAATAATCACCCTCATGTGGTATCTTCATGTCATTCTCCTCATTAATCCATCACCTCAATGCATACGATAAATCCTTACTCTTCTTCTCATGCACCAAGTATGGCAATAGCACTGGTCACTCCACTTCTATGTGCTCCCATGCCCAATATTGTAGTAAAGGGACCCAATTAAGTCCCTTTCGCCATATCCTCACCACATTGTGTAGCTCTCGGTATACCTAGGCTAGTAGCATAGGCACCTACACAAACATAACCTTGTACTCTACCATATCATACACCACATCCAACATGTTCTAGGTGAACTTTATCCTAGAAGCATCAGGAAGTACCCATGTCAAAATCATCAACATTGCCACACAATGGCAATTAGACAACATATCATAATACTAATAATACTCATAATAAATGCCCTTCTTGGTATCTACTTCCTTCCATCTCTCACTAAATATACGCTGCAACACTGTATCCCACCTACCATCATATACCACCCTCACTGGAACACCTCGATTGGTAACTTGTAAATCTTGTATATATCCTCTAGGGTGATAATCATCTCACCCATCGACAAATAAAAGGTGTTCCTATCAGGATCCCACCTCTCACACAGAGTTGATATGTAGGCTCGGTTAGCATGAATTCCAACACACTCCCATACTCCTCTCAACCATACTACATCTAACCACTTCAAATCAACATCACTTCATACTTTTTATAACATCACCTTCATCGTTCACACCCGATGGTGAGGCTCAATCATCTTAACCTATTTCATTCACAAACATCACAATACAATTTGTGTTAGAATCAAAATACACAATTTCACCACTATGATTACAATACAATCATCATACATGTGCATCCCATGTAAAAAAAACAACAAAATTTTCATGCATTTCGAGACACTACAAATGTGTAACCTCAATCGTACCTCAGCATGGAAAATGATTAGCACTTTTGAATACCCACTTCACCCTTTCATGGCTAAAGAGTGAACAAAATTTAAAAATAGTACATAATCGACACAAAATAAAACAATTCACATGCATTCATATCCCATCATAGCACGTAATTCCAAACATCACCAAATCATATTACACCATGATAATAGTCACATTTTTGAATACCCATTTCCCTATTTCATGGTGAAAGTTCAAAAATATTTGGAAAATAGTACATCGTTTGCTCAAAATATTCAACAATACATCCAATAACTATATATTACATCACGTAATTCAAAACAATTACCAAACAAAATCAAATGAAAATAACAATCATATTTTTAAATATCCATTTCACTATTTCATGGTAAAATTTCTAAAACATTTGGAAAATAGTACACCATTTGTCCAAAAACAACTACATCCACATTTATCAGTTACATCGTACAATGTGTAAATTCAAAACATCATCAAATCAAGTCAAATCAAAACAACAATCACAAATTTGGACACCCATTTTGCTATTTCATGGTGAAAGTTCAAAAATGTTTTACCAATAGCACATGGTTTGGCAAGAAAATCAATGTAAAACTAGGTCTTTTATCACAGTCAAATAATCACCAAGATAAGTCAAAACAAAAAAAGAGCTATCATTACAAATACCCATTTGGATTGTTTAACACTTTGTGTTTAAATTATCTTAAAATTAAACGTGAAAGTAACAAAAACAAGAAAAACACTACCCTACAACATTTATTTTCAATTATGAGATTTCCAAAAAATCAACTACAAAAGGTTTGAACACCTACCCATGGCTCCCTGCAATGACTACCAACGCCAGTTTGACCCCTCACCATAATCAAGTTAAATCCAAAATTTGCACTCCACATCAGAATTATTCACTTGCACCTCACTCCTCCACTCGCACACCATGAAAATGACCCCATATGTGTGACAAAAGGCTTTTATATGCCTCCAAACCCTAAATTGCAATCCACCCTATGATTTCAATCCAAATTGTAGGTCACCTTGTGATTTGCACCAAACAACACAAAAATTAAAATTTATTCTTTCCAAAAAATTCTTCCCCTCCATATTCATGCTATTTTGTAAATTTTCCATCTTTTACAAACCATTTTTTTTCTATCAATCAACTCATTATCATTTCACCACATTTCATTCACCTCATTTTTGATTCCTCGTTTTAAGAGATATTCATATACAAAATTTAGATTTACATGCAACCAAACAATCAAAAATCCAAATCATCGATATCACATCTATCTACACAAAATTTTGCTGAAGATTATCTCAAGATAATACTAAACCCAACCAACAAGATATTTTTAAGATCACGAGATTTATGCACAAAAATGAAGATGCCACTCTAGAGTTCATATATGTCGATGGCAATCACATAATGAATGATACATTTGAATAATCCATGTTAACTAGCTCAAATGGTTTAACACATGTCACCATGCACTCATCAATCAATCAACAACAAAAATTTGAATAGGCATTTTTTCTATTCATACTTTGGACCATCTTGCATTGGTCGCAAAAGAAAATCATTCATAAGTTATCTTCACAAGCAACCAGTATGGCATTGCAAAATGTCATACAAAATCAACAAAATCATCGTATTGCATCCGTAATAATGCACTTGCATCCATCATAAGAATTTTCCATTTTTTTTCTTATCTTTTCTCTCTTCTCCCATTTTCTTCTTCACCCCCTTCCTTTCATTCTCTTCTTCCTATTTCTTCTCTCTCATTCTCTTTCTCATTTTTGCTTCTCTTCTCCCCCCATATTCTTGGTCAATATTGTATGGTCACGCTTTGAGAAGCTACATAACTTTTATTATATTCCATTCTCCTCTTTCCTCCTTCATATTCTACTTTCTCCCATCAAATTTTATACTAAATTGTGTTTCACACGTCATAGGACAAAAAGGGGTGAATGTAAACATCCAAAATTTACACTTGTCTCCTTCTACATACTTGTAGATCTATCCAAATACTTGTAGATTTGCATAGACCATCCTAGACCCCACTAGGCTATTGTGGACTAACATAGACCACTCTAGACCGACGTAGACCACTCTAGACTATCATAGACCTTCATAGACCTACGTAGGCCATCTCATTGGACTATAGGCACAAAACCCTACTAAACTACACAATTTATGTCCTAAGCACCTTCTATGTATTAGGAGGTCACCTAACAACTCCCTAAGGCAACTTAAACCCTTTCCTACACCTAATTAGGATCCCACGAGACAATTACTTCCTAAAATTTCTAATTAAGTTAATTGAATTTCTAATTGTAAAGTCACTTTTCATTAAAGTGTACTTTATGGCTTAAAAAGGTTAATTAGGATCCTAAACCCAAATTAGTCCTAATTATTCCTTCACACATGTGTGCACATTAGATTAATTAGGATATTTATTAAAAACCTAATCTAACCTAGGATCTAGCTAACCCTAGTTACCCCTAATATATCCTCACACATGTGTGAGGATGATATATTTCTCTAGGCCATGAGGATTTGATACCTATTCAAAGCCCTAACCTAACTCCAGCATGGAGTGACCCTAAGGGTTGGTCTATCTAACCCCTTCTCCTGACTTCATATTTAACTATAAATAAAGGGTCCCCACTCTCATTATCTCTCACTCCCTTTTAGCTAATTTACAGAAACTCTACCAAAATCTTACCAAAAATTCTTTTGATTATGGATGGTACAAACAACATCCAAGCATCATAGGAGTTAATTCAGACAAAGGATCTCCACCAAATTGGGTTCACCCCCTAACCTATGAACCTAGATTCCAAATCACCTCCTACCCTGTGAGTTGGCCTTACAACTAATATACGACAACAGAAACCTCAGGTAACCTTTATTTCATGTTTTTATAGCATTTACACTTCATTTCCAACTTTATTTCATGTTTTTAATGTCATTTTGTCTTCATAAATATGGGCTCTGATCCATGACAGACCCCCAAGTAAACTAACACTATTTTTTAGGTCTTCCAATAGTAGCAAACACACACTTCAATAGCAAACACATAGTAGCAACAACACACAGTGGTGGCTCACATGCATTAAAGCCCACCTATATTCAAGGGGACCTAAGAGAAACCATCAGAGTTTTTTGCATATTATTGAGAAAGAAAAGGAGATTCACCCTATAATCTTGTATCAAATTCTTAAAAAAATGAGTTGAAATCATTTCTAAGCATTTTAATTTGTTATGGTTAATTTGCTTGATCAAATGGTAGTCTTTGGTAGATTTCAATACTATTATATTAGAGTGTATCTGATCATCCGCAATGATTCATTTTTTATGAAATATGATTATCCTCATGTTTTCCTGTGTATTTTCACAAGGGTATGAATAGGATATAAATATCTCTCATATATCCTTTGTACTTTATTGTGGAGGAGATACACATAAGACCCATGATGGGGTTTTCTTGGGGATGGTAATTTTGGTGCTTTTATTCCAATATCTATATCATATTTAGGATCATTAGGCATGTTGTGGCTGCTCCACAACGTACCCCAAAATTGGGGACCCACCTTTTTATTTTTGGTATTTGGGTGTTTGCATGTTGGTTTCAAGTGTCTAATGCTCGACTTGTTTTGAATTTGCATTTATCATTAGTTTTTGTCAATAATATTTTCTTGTCGACGATATTTTATTGTCAATGACTTTTTCTTGTCGATGATATTTTATTGTCGACGATTTTTTTTGTCGATGACTCTTTGTCGTCAATTTTACTGTTAGCTTTTTGTTATGGTTGCATTTTATGTTTTCTTCATTTGAGTGTTTCAAGTAAGATTTTTGTACATATAAATGTTTAAAATAAAAAAATGAAGTTCAATCCCACGACGGACATGTATATGTATAAGAAGTATTTACTCAATATAAAAAAAATAATAAAAAATATTGTTAAAGAAATCCATATTCTTATGTATATAATAATATACATAAAAAAACAATAAAAAGATAAAAATAAGATATATATATATATATACTCCTTATTGCCTTATGGTCGTGTGACATAGGCTATGAAATGGATGAAAGTGGCTTGTGATTTTGTTTGGGGATATATTATATGATCGAGGCTACTTTTATATCTCTTATCTTCATGTAAAATAAATTTGGCTAACGAGTGGTTTGATTTACGCCTTGCAGGTTATGACTCCGAGTGACATGTAGTAGAGCAACCGCCGGATGAAGGTGTCGATGACAACGTGGACTAATAGACAGGTTTATTAGATGCTACCATGGTGGTATGGCAAATCAGCACATGGCATGGTTTATGGGTGATGCATCACCTGGCGGAAGACACATTGAGACTAAGCGTATATATGGAGGCGCAATCTCGTCCAATGAAAACCATATGGGTACATAGACTCGGATGCAAATGCGTTGGGGCATCTCGGAAGCATTCCGTGTGGACGGGCAAAACAGACCATACGCTACATATTCGACAGCAAAGACCATTTGGGTGCGGATGTGGAAAGGGCCTTGATGTGTTTGCAGGGTTCTAAGTCAGATATAAACGACGAACAAATCACGACATGATTTTGGGCACAGACATGGCACCGACAGGATTACACAGCTAGATTGAAGGGCGATGACGCAACGAGGATGTTGACGTAGACTATTAAACGGGTATGGGCCCGCGAGAGGTAAGGTAGTCGCATGACGTAGATGTGGCAGACGATCAGTAGATGATGCGGGTGCTGAGGTGGCATCGCGTGGAGGGAGCCAGGTTTGACGGGGCAGCATGATGGATACATCACCTGGACTGGACCGTCCATAGAATTGAGTGAAGCATTTGAGAGTGGCAGTGGAGGGCATAGTGTGCAACAGAAAATAGACTAGTTCATCACCGATGATAGCTGCACATTTTCTCAGATTTTGCAGAATCATAGTGGAGTCCACTGGGCACGACGATAGGACGTAGAGACGGTTCACAAGCCATGCTGCCCGAAATCTGATGTGAGTGGGCTCTGTTGGAAAAACAAAGCAATCTCTTCAGCCTGGTAGTATGTATTCCCTCCAAACTGTGTTGTACCAAGCGAATGACGAGGCTACTTAGGATGGGTAAACCGTGCACAAGGGAGTTGCAGATTAAGATTTCACCAAAAGGGTGGTCGTCGACGGCAAATTCGGCGGTTGCAAATTAAGACGCGGCAGTGACGAAGCTATGAATTAGCGACGGGAATTCTACCGGGTGATTTCGACTGCGATGTAGAATGCAGAAGACTCAACAAACCGCTGCCCACACATTAATTGATGACCTGAACACATGCATACCGATGACATTAAAGATCATCTACACGAAAGTGAAAGGAAAGGAAGCCATGGTCAAATCTGGTGAAGTTGTCATTCTTGGTTTTCTACCTGAAACCCGAAGAAAGGGGTCTACGTTTCATCTATAAAAAGTTGACATGGCGAGATATAAGAGGTAAACTCTGAAGCATACCCTCAGCGAGGCATACCCGGACTTCATGGTCATCCGGTATTCTTTGTATATCGGCCGCATAATCGGGCCATCCACGTGGTGGTAAATATCTAAGCATGGTGAAGACCAAATGAAACGCACATCACATCAAAGCAATATTGAATTTTAAATTTGACCCATATGGATATAAAGATATTAATAAAAGAAGTTGTGGGACACGTTTTGGTTGCATGTGGGAATGGTTAGAGGAGGTTACGTAAATCCCAATGCCCAAGGTGCTAAATATAGATGATCAATGGAGTTTTCATATATGACGGTTACATGAGTCAAAGATGTTATGAAACCAACAGTGAAAAGAAGACAAAAGCCAGCAAATGATTTCCATCGAATAAAATATGAAACGAAATAGATTTGAAGCCATTCGAGGAAAACTAAACGGATCATTTTTGGAGAGGAAGAGAAAATGAAGAGCCAGATTTGAAAACTATAAATACTCCATAGAAAGAGGGAACAGAGGTTGGAAAATGGTTTTGGAAATGCAAGATTGCAGAGTTTATTTTTCTGGATTTGTTTCTTTTGGAGTTATTTTTCCTTCCATGGCTAAAGCCTTTTGGAGGCCAAATTTTGCTATTGTAAAATGACACATTTTTAATGCAGGAGTTTTCAGAAATTTGCATCTTGTGGGCAAGAAAGAAGGAGATTCTCTTTGCATGCTATGGATTTAATGTCTATTTTTCTTTCCTTTTTCAGATTTCGAGTTTGTAGATGGAGTTAATGCAAGTTTGCTTGGTTGCTTCATATGAATGCTTGAACCTGAAATTTATTTTAAACCCTAGGAGCCAACACTTAGTCTATGGGGATTGTGCTTGTTTTGCAAGTCCAATAGGTTAGGTTGCATGCATGGAAACCTCACATCTTCGGTTTTTTTGAAATAGGATAGCATCACACTGAATGCATTTTATTTTCAGTTTTTTGCATTTTCTTTCAACTTTTTTTGCATTTTATTTTTTCAAAATTTTTAATTTTTTTAAATTTTCAGGCATTAAAATAAACATTTAAAAAATGTCAAAATCCAAAATAATTTCACCATTGAGTAGGTTATACTTCATACTTCCAATACGCATTTTGAAATTTCATTTTTGGAGTTGTTTAGTATTTTTAAAAATTCACCGAAGTTGTTGTTTTATTACAGATTTTAAAAAATCCGAAAATAGAAAGTTTCCATTTTTGGACCGAATTTCATTTTTTTAGTTTTTTTTTGCACTCATGATCCTATGATGACATTCCCTTCATGAAAATTCCAATTTCATTGAAGGAGTTATGTTTTATGGCATTTTCACAAATTTCCATTTTGAGCCTAAAATTACTCTCTCTTCATAAAAATTCTAATTTTATGAAAGATTGGTAGTTTGTGTATTACATTGAAGGTCTTTTCTTCAAAGCACTTAATTGTTCTTATTGATGAAAATTTGATTTCATTTAAGAGGGATAAGTTAAAGTGACACTTAAAGCCCTTCATCCAAGGCCATAAATTATTGCCTCTTTGTGAAAATCCATTTCACCAAAGAGGGATAGTTTATCGATCATATTGAAAGCTATCTGTATATTCATGAAAAGAAGCCATATTTGGAATTAATAAAGAAGATAAAATCTACATTAAAACTCTCAAGATAAAAGGAATTAAGGCACTACATCGTGGTCATATGAGGGCCAACTCACATTTGCTTTATTTTGGTTCAATGAACAATCACTAAAGTTTCATGGTAAAATAAACCAACATTGCCCCTTGTTTACAGTTACTTGCAATCACTAAGGTGTTCCAAGCATTTAAAATGAATATATTTATTTGAGATTACTAATACACATGCAAATGCTAATATAGCGGAGACCTTGGAGAAGTTGGTTATTTAATTTCTTTGCAAGAGGGGATTTGGAACCCAAATCCTAAGAAAGAGTGTACTTTCACAATTGGATGAAAATACCACTCAACAAGGCATAAACCCTTAACCTAGTATTATTATTGGAGGTATGGGTATATGAGCATGTTGTTATGCATAGACCTCCAAGCCTACCCTATGATATAGTTCTAGAGGAGATATGAGCTAGGTGGTGAGGACCCATTATGGGCACATAAAATCCACAAGTACCACCATTGACCTAAATTTTCTAAAGTCATATTATTTAGACTCCTTACCACCACCTATGATAGACTAGACTATGGGATTTGATACAAATCATAGGCTTATGTTGGATTACCATTTTCTAAAATCAATAACCCAAGGTATTAATATATGTATATGGTAGAGAGGATTCCAAGATAGTTTGGGGACCCCCACATAGCTACATAAATATCACTACTTGAGTCTTGATAGAGACATCACTAGAAGTGAGTAATAGAAATACCGAGTGGGGCATCACTATCATTAGGCTATAGTTTATTAAGGAGGGTCTTGTGGCATAATTTTATAGGGTCCCTAAAGAGGCTATCCCTATGGATCCCATTAAGAGCATATTAATGAGTTTTATCCTGATAGGGAATTTAATAAGTAGTGATGATTTTCTAGAGGAGTAGGAGGTTATACTAGAGTAGTCCATGCCAAAGGATCCTAAGAGGAGATGGCATAGGAGGATACAATCAAATAGGAAGCTTCCAAGGAGAGTATTGAGGATGAGAAATTAGATGGTGATATGGAGGTAGAGTAGCTACATTTTTGCGAGGTTAGCATGAATACCTCTAGTCTCCATACCCCATGTGGGTGATCCCAACTAATAGTCAGATGACCCAAGTAAAAATCCTACTCCTTTATTATCTCATAGTACTTTATTTTTATCAATATTAGAGTTATACTTAGATAATTTGTTCATGATTATGTAACTAAATTATTTTATTTTTGTATGTAATTATAGAGATATACTAGGAGTGGAAAGAGCTTATTGATAAATTATAGTAGATAAATCTAGGAGGAGTCATCAATTTTGATAGCTTACCTCCACTATCACCATCATAGACTAGAATATCAAAGAGATCACAAAATTTGCATAGTAGAGATAGAAAATCGGTGTTGCTTTATCATAAGCACTAACTAGGGACCACATAGTCTACCAACTATGTGAGTGATATTTAGAGATACAATTATAGAAATAGGTGATTGAGAGGAATTAATAATTACAACAATATATGATGTAATCTTAGTTATATTTTTGTAGGCCTAGGGAGAGCTAGTAGGGTTCAAAATATTAGTATCATGATGCTCCTATAGTCAGACCTTTCAAATCATGGCACATGTGCCCAACACCCAATTAGAGGTATGTAAGGTTTGATTTTGTAGCCCATCCCCTACATTTTGTATTTTACGAGATTCATTTTTTATAGCCACCATGGAAATCATATGACATATATAGGATTCATTGGGTGATGGCCTTATGTATGCAAGACATAGGGTAGATTAGGATTATGACACTTGATGTCCCATTGTACTATATTGTACCCTAATAAGTCATTATTATATATATGAATGATATTCATTTCATTTTATTTTATTGTAATATCTCAATTGTCTCATTATGTGATGACTTTCCTTAATGTACAACTTTATATTGCATTTATTTCAATGCATTTTATTCATGATATATGCATATAATTTTTTTGGCTCATGGTTACATGCCAAATAATTTTGATACTCACTCAAAATTTATGTAGTAAAAATATAATGTTAATATTTTTAGAAGATTAGATAACACACACTCGAGTTTTTTGTAGCACATGATGTTGTGTCAAATATTAATTGCATGTAATATTTGAGTAGTATTAAGAGTCATATTTATAAAATATCATTGATCTATAGCATGGAATATTTGTGTAGCCTTCAATGATGTTCAAAAAATATTGCCTTCCTCAAAGAATAGCCATGCATGACTCATACATGCCATCAAATTAGGTAGGTTATATGTAATATATAACAACTTACATGTACCAACTAGAAAACTTGTCAGTAGACTAGAGTGGACTAGGAGAAATCAACTCATACTATGTACAAACATAGGGATTTCATCCCAATTCTAAAGGAAACTATGAGATAGGTACAAATGGATACTATGGTAGTAAATCATGTCCATCCATTACTATGCAAGGGTCCATGGGATGTCAATATATGCCAAAAATAATACACAAGTATATGTCCCAAAATCTATCTCATTCCTTGTTATTGATAATGGACATGTTGCTTGGCAAGGCACACCCACCATTACAAAGAAGAAAGATAAATGCAATAAATAGGTGGGCTACATACATATTTCAACCCTATGTAAGGTATGGATATCCTATGGAAGGGTAGTCACTATACACCTACTATAATGGGATTTATGGCTATAGTACTTGGTTAGGTATGTTTTTCAACAAGGAATATATACCATTATAATGGGACACCAAAATAATAGAAGAGATTATATATGACTATATACACACTATAGACCTCCCTAGGGGAGGAAGTTCCTATTTAAGAGAAAGTGACCATACCCCTACTATAATGGGTTTACCACTATGATATCTAGTCAAAAATATTATTCAACAAGGCACACATGCCACTACAGTGGGAGACCAAAATAATAGAAGATATAAAGCATTCTTATGTTATTTTTATTGCATGGAATGTAAAGGAATAGTTCCATGTGTTCTTATCTCATACCATATGGGAGATGGCATGGTTTGAGCTAAGGTAATTTGATTTATGGTACTTAAAATAGGATACTAATAAAATAAATACTTTGAAGGCATCAAGATACCCCTTAATGGGAAGAGTGACACCATGACAAAAAAATTACAAATAAAGGACAAACAAAACTAGTAGCAATAAATTATAGTAATAATGGATAGAAAACTTTAAGAAACAAAGTCAAAACATAAAAATCGACCAACAAACAGGAGAAATGTAATAAAATGGGTAAAGTGATTGATATCACTATTTTAAGGGAAAAACATTATTAGGCAATATAGAACCATTGAAAAATACAAAATAGCAAACCATGATTAGTACAAAATAGCAAAAGGACTTGATGACCAAGAATGATGCTTAAAGTGGTGGTCATGTTCACAATATAAAGGTGCATTAAAAAATACTTAATGATATATCAAACTAAAGAATGAATAGGATAGATAATCATAAAAATATGGTCAACATAATAAAAGTGAAAAATAAGGCACCTAAGTTAGTAGGCAAACCATGAAAAGACAAAGGTCATAAAAATGGGTCAAGAGGGGCTAAAAGTGTTTGACATGAATGACATTGGTGGATTCTTCCAACTCAACTCTATCTATTGTTTGTAATTTTATTACCCCATATCCAGACAACTCTTTGATAGTATATGGACCAAGCTATTTATATAAAAGCTTTCCCTTGCACTTCTAATGCACATTTTTGAGCTTAAGGATAAGGTCCTTGATCTTGAAATCATGATGATACAATTTATGATTATATTAATTAGAAATATGAATCTTATAGGATCTATTATGCTTAAGATCATGTATACACCTTATTGTGGTTGCTCTCCAACTCACCCCAAAATTGGGGATACACATTTTTGTTTTGGCATTTGGACGTTTGCAGTTTGTTTTAAGTGGCTAATGCTTTCGTTTTGTTGTGGGCTTGCAGTTATCGTCATTTCTTGTCAACAATATTTTATTGTCGACATTTTTTCTTGTCTGACAACTTTTTGTTAAAAACGAACTTTAATAAAGTTAAAAACTAAGAGTTAAGATTTAAATAAATTAAAAATTTAAAAAAATTAAACTTAAAAAGTAAGAAAATTTAATTTAAAAGCTTTCAACGGATTGGCCATTTTCAATGATTGATCAGCAATTCAAAGGTTTTTTCGGTCGATTGGCCATTGGAAATGGCTGATCGACCATTCTTAAAAAAAAATAATAATAATTAAAAAATTAAAAAATTACGTGCTTTTCCTGAAAGGTTTCCTTAAGCCTTTCTGGTGGCCTTTCCTCTGGCATTTTTGATGGCCTTTCCTATAGCCTTGCTTGTGGTCTAGTGACCTGTTGTAATAAGGTTTTGGGGCCCTTTCAAAACCCCTTTTAATGAAATTTTAACTTACAAAAAAACATATATATAAAAAAAAATCCTTTTAAGGAATGGCCATCGACCATTCGGTAGATGGAATTGGCCAGTGACCGATTCCCAATAAAGAGAATGACCATCGACCATTTCATAAATGGAATCGATCGATGGCCGATTCACTATTTGTTTCAAATCCTCAAAATTCCAACTTAAATCACCCCAAGTTTTGAAATTTTGGTGTTCAGTGAGTCCTTGCATTTTTCCCTAGTATGTCTCCATTCAATAATTTTTGAATCCTCGAGTCTTTTCCCATCCTATCTCACCTTCCCAAAGCATATTTGAAAGTTTCTATGTCATCAAAATTAGGTCATCCTTTTGGTCTCTTGTCGTCACTTTTGGACCTTAATGAAAAATTTAATTAAGTATTTTTGACCGGAGGGTATTTAATATTTAATTAAATGTTTTCCTATTTAATAAAGTTTGAGTACATATTTACTTACATTTTGATTATTTTTAATTAATTTTTTTTAAATATTTAATTAAACTCTTTTTTTTTTAAATAAAAGGATAAAAATTTATTGATAAAAAGTCTGGATTACAAAGTACAGCTGAGCCTCCAACTAGGACTCAAATAAGCAACAAGACAGTCTAAATCACCAGACAAGGTCAACTCCCAAAGAAAACCAAAAAAAACAAACCACATTAAGTCTGAACATCCTTATGGATCAACTCCCGTAGGTGTTGAGAATCCCTAGACGGGAGACTCTCCCGGTTATCAATACTCTGAGTATCCAATAGCTCAGAAGCCCTTTTGGCCAAGTAATCAGCAACCCCATTCCATTCCCTTGGAATGTGCACAAAGGATATAAATTCAAACTCTTCACTCATTCTGAGAATCTGAATGGTCACAGAGGCCAAATGCCAATTAACATCCTCCATTATTTTACTGTTTAAAAGATTAACCAAAATTTGAGAGTCAGACTCGCAAAGAATCCTACACCAGCCAAGATAAAACCCCCTTTGCAAGGCCTCAAGTATCACTAGAGCTTCCATAATATTGTTGGAGTGAACACCTTTATAAATGGAAAAGAAAAAACTGACCACGCCAGCAGAATCTCTCCCAACACCACCAATTCTAGCATGTCCAGGATTGCCCCTGGACGACCCATCAGTATTAATTTTTAAAACTCCTCTAGGGGCAGTCTCCATCTACCCTCTCTCCTAACCTTCTTGCTAAGCTGAGGAATCCTACTAGGGCTAGAAGAATTCACACCAACCCCAAACAAACCAAGGGCCTGTCATACCTTCTCCTCCCTAGAGTCCAAATGAGGGTCCACATCACATTTACTATGGATAGTTTCTTGAACCATACACAGGATCCTTTGCCAGATATGTTGAACAGCCAAATGACTTCCCTCAAAAATGCATCGATTTTGTTCAAGCCAAATCTGCCAGATGATGCAAGAAGGGCCCAAATTCCAAGCCACTTGGAGGAAGGGGGCCTTAGCTGGAGGTCTACCCAAACTACTCCAAAACTCCACTAGGGAGAGCACATGAAAACAAGGATGGTTCCAGGCACTCCACCAACAGTGCCAAATGTCTCTGGCAAGGGAACATTGGAAAAATAAATGAGAAGAGTCATCCTCATTCTTACCACAAAGGACACATAAAGAGGGACCCCGAAATCCCCTCTTCCTCAAGTTATCCCAAGTGAGGCATTTATTACGAGCTACCAGCCAGAGAAAAAAGTTACATTTCAGCCAAGCAAATCTATTCCACACCTTTTTCCACCATGTGACAGGGAGACTCCCAAACTTTTGCCCATCAAGAACTTGATAACCATAGGCTACATAGTAGGTTCCCTTGGTATTAGGGTTCCAAGCCAGAATGTCTTTATCCCTCAATGAAGAACAGTACCTCCCTGCAAGAATTAGAGCAAGCACCTCTCTATCCTTGGCCAATCCCCCTTGGGGCCATTCCTACGGATATTTCCATTTGTACATCTCCATATTTCCAAAATACTGGATTTTTTTAAAGTCCTCCACATGAGACTAGCCTGCTTCCAAGAAACAAATGCTTAGGGAATGTAACCTGGGATATTGAGTCAAGATAGGAGGGTGGCCATCCCAAGAATCCTCCCAAAAAAGAACATCTGATCCCCGATTGCAAATCCAGAACAAACCCTGCTTAATTAAATTAGCTCCTCTTTTCAAAGTGTCCTAGATAACATAACCTTTCCCAACCAAACTGGCTTTAGGGATATCTGTCTCAAAAATACCTCTCAAGTATTTATAAGATAATATTTTAGCCCAAATCTGATCTTGAGAGGTACACCATCTCCAATAAAGTTTCGCAACCAAAGCCTACCCAGAAAGAGTTTCCTATCGCAACCCAAGGCCTCCCTCTTGAACTGGCCTACAAATGGAATCCCATCTAACCAAACTCCATTTAGATTGATCAAGTTTGCCAGACCACAAAAACTGTCTTGACAGAGCATCCATGTCCTTGATGAAATGAGAAGGAGTTGTTTGCACAAAACATCTATAAATGGGTAAAGCTTGAATAATAGATTTTAAAAGCAATACTCTACCTGCAGAGGATAGCCATATGACAGTCCAATGATTTACCTTCCTTCTAAACTTATCAAGTATAGACTGCCAAGAAGATCTAGGCAGAGGATGAGATGAAATCGGGATCCCAAGATAAATGAAGGGGGGAGTCCCAACCTAGAATCTTAGAATGCGAGCAATCCTAGCTTGAATAAGAGGGGGGGTATTGAAGAAGAAAATAAAGGACTTGTCCTCATTAATCACCTATCTAGAAGCACCAAGATATATGTCAAGAGACTATCTAATGTTTCCAGCTTCCTTGATAGTGGAAACTCCCAACAAAGCAGTATCATCAACAAATTGAAGGTGGGAAAGAGGTGGCAAACTGTTATCCCACTTCCTCCCCTGAATGAGATCATGCCTGACCTAAGACTTGAGTAATCTACCCAACCCTTTTGCCATAATGATAAAAAAATAAGGAGATAGAGGATCTCCTTGCCTCAATCCCCTTGAGGCCTCAAACAGCTCCGTTGTCTCGTTATTAACAAGAACAGAGAATGAGGAAGAAGAAATACGGCTCATCACCCATCTAATCCATTCCTCCTCAAAGCCAAAAGCAGCAAGAAATTTTTGAAGAAAGGACCATCTAACTCTTTCATAGGCTTTTGCCATGTCCAACTTAATGAATATAGTTTTCTCCTTAGAAATTTCCATTGAGTGAATAGCTTCTGTAGCAATAACAACCCCATCCATGATTTGTCGGCCAGCAACAAACCCACCTTGCTCCTCAGAGATGATTTTGCTCAACCATATCTTTAGCCTCTCAGCAATAATTTTTGTGATGATATTATATACAACATTATAGAGAGCAATAGGCCTGAACATATCCAAGGAATTCGCTCCCTCTTTCTTGGGAATAAGCACCACAAAGGTAGCATTTAGGGCCCTTAGCACATGTTTGTTCTTTTGGGACTCACGGACCACTTCCAAAAGGTCAAATTTGATTAACTCCCAAAAATATTGATAAAACTCAATCGGGAATCCATCCAGACCCGGGGCTTTCCCATTTTTCATCTTGAATACAACACTTTTTAGCTCCTCAAGGGAAATTGGATCCATCAAGTGCTCATTCATATCTCTAGAAACAGACGAGGGAATACAGTTTAGAATAAGTTTTTCTTCCTCATCATCTGAGAGGGCATCCTCCTTGAAGAGAGAGGAAAAATACCTCTTAGTCTCTTCTGAAATATCCTTGAAAGAAGAAAGCAGGGCACCTTGAGAATTAACAAGAGAGGTAATCAGGTTACCATTATGACGAGCCTTAACAGAGTTATAAAAGAAGGTTGTGTTCCTATCCCCTTCCTGAAGCCAATCTACTTGAGCTTTTTGTTTCCAAAAAATTTCTTCCCTTAGTTCCCATTCAGCAAGGTCTTTTACAGCCTCAGATTCCTCAACAAGAAGCTCCTCTGTGAGTCCCTGATCTCTAATCTTCCTTGAGGCTTCTTCCACCCTCCTAAGAGCTGCTAGCTTAGCCAAGGAAAGGTTCCCAAAATTTAGTCTATTCCATCTCTTTAATTTATGCTTAACAAATTGAAGCCGCTTCATAAAGGAGTACATAGCGGTGCCATGAGGAGGTTTGCCATTAGTCCACCAGCCTCGCATGAAATCATGAAGCTTAGGATCTCACAGCCACATAAGTTGAAACTTAAATGAGGGATTCTTTTTTAGCCCTAACTCCAGAGCAGAGAGTTTGATAGGCCAATGATCAGATCCTCTACCCTCCAAAATCATAGAACTAGCGCTTCTATTATTGCCAATCCAAAAACTAGAGATCAAAAACCTATCCAGTCTCTCTGAAATGGAATATTCCCCACATCTTCTATTATGCCAGGTAAATATCCCATTATCCGGCTTGATGTCAACCAAGTTCAAGGCCCGGATATGAGCATTGAAGACGGAAGAAAAATGCTCAAGACGATCAATCCCACCACATTTTTCCTCCAGACAAGTGATAGAATTGAAGTCTCCGGCCAAAATCCATGGGTACAGGGGAGCCAGAATTCTCACAAAGCCAATGTGCTCCCATAAATTCACTTTACCATTGTAATCAATAGGAGCATACACATTTGTAAGTAGGATGGTCTCACCAGATTCATTATCATGCCCGATCATCGAAATAGACCACCTACTGGAAATCCAGGTAAGAGGAGAGATCTTAAATGGATCCCATAAACAAGCAAGGCCACCAGCATATCCACATGCACCAATACACTGACATTGCCCCTTTCTCCACAACTTGGGAGCAATATTGAACAAACTATCAATAGCTAATTTAGTCTCCTAAATAAAAACCACATACAGAGAATGAACACGAATCAAATCACGAATAGCTTTTTGTCTGGGGATGTTGTTCAACCCCCTTACATTCCATGAAAGTATAATCATTTTTTGGGGTTATAAAAATGGGAGTCCAATGTTTTCACCAAACCTAACTCTACCAAAGTCTCCCCCATTAACTTAATTTTATCCTGGTATTTCTTTCGACCCACCTTCATATTCTTATTTGAAGCATTTTTTTAAATTATTTTATGCTGCAATCCCAGCATCGTAGGAGTTTTACAGTCCATGGATGACTGCATCAGTGCTTGGGTAGGAGAGGGCATATCTAAATTTGTGCCATTTTCTAAGATAACTTCACTTCCAGGGCTAGGGCCAACCATATCACCTATACTCGGAACCAAAGCCCTCTGTTCTTCATTTAAACCCCCTATATCTAGTTCCCTTGGTTCCACCTCATGAAGAGACAACTGATTTGGTCCTGTTATATCTATAATAGGTAGCGATGTTTCAGGTATCTCCATGCACTGATCAAGATTCTCTAGAATTTCAAAACGGTTGAGTTGAGCATCTGGATGGTTATCCTTAATGTCTCTTTTTGCATTTCTTCCTTTGTTCTAAGGTTTTACTGTAACAAAGCCTTCCTTATCTTGATTCCCCTCCTTTATCAGGGCTTTTCCTTTATCCATATTTTGTACAGCTCGAGAGGGCCCAGGATTTGAAGCCACGAGCGGGACAAACTTAGAGCATTTTCTTTGTAAGTGGCCATATTCATGGCAAATCCGGCAACGAAATGGAAGAGCTTCATAGTCAAGTTTTTGAACCCATTTGGTTGATCCGAACCGTATTTCAATAGAATGCGGAATAGGATTGTTTAAATCAATTTCAACACAGATACGGGCAACAGAGATTACCTTTTTATCCAGCGTCTGTCGTGACGGCCCAACCAACTTCCCAAGTAGAAGGGCAATCATATGCAAGATGTCATTTCTCCAAAATTCCAATGGGAGCCACGAAAGCCAAACCCACACCGGAACCCATGACGGCCACTCCTTTGATGGGTTGAAACCCACATGCCAGGGTTTAAGAAAGAGTCCCGCTTGGTTACAAAAATAGGGACCTCCTTCAAATGCTTTGTTACGATCCGCAAGACAAGAAAAAACCACCATAAAATAGCTATTTGCACTCAGCATCACCTCCACATCACCTTCAGGGTTCCAAGTCTTCCTAACCCAAGCCTCCACAAAGGGAAGAGAAATTCGGATGCCCATAAATTTACCAATAAGCGCATGTTTGGTTAAATACTCCACATATTCTGCCATCGAGTCTGGTTGAACCACTAGAACCGGCCTGGCTTCACATCATTCCAAACATCCATTGTTCTTTAACAAGCGATTCGTGGCATGCAATGGGAAATCCTATTCCTTCCAATCATTTTTAAAAGAAATACCAGCCCTAGCATGCATGCTTTGTGACGGACCTGATGCCATCACTACATTCCTCCAGTTGTTCATACCTCCTCCAAAAATTGCTGCCATCCTCGTAAAGCCCACCAGATAGGTCTCAAAAAAATTCCAGCAAAGTAGCTTTCAAATATTTAATTAAATTTTATATATAATAATAATGTTATAATTTTATTCAGGAGGTGGCCTCCGATGATGATAGTGATGACCATACCTCTCAGCTGCTATAAAAACTAATAATCAAAATAATTTCCATGGTTATTTCCCAATCTTAGGAATTGTCGTCCACTCTCAAGAATATACGCAATGCACTGAACTTACTCTTTTTCCACAAAGAATTCTCTGCTATGACTACTAAGAACCTAATATTTTTTATTCTAAATTTAACATCAAGAAAGAGGCGAAGGAAGCAGCAAAGGATGGTAGCAAGGATGTGGCTTAGGAGAAGCTGCTAGGGATGTGTTCGAGGATGTTGCTTAGGACGACCCCAAGGCTATGGTTTGGGGAATTTTGCTATTATTGGTCTTGTTGGGTTTGTGTTTCCTTTTTGAGTTTTTGATTGCAGGTTGGATACCTTGCTTGTTCATGATGTTCCTCTTCACAACATCCTTTAATGTTGTTTTTATAACAAGGTTTTGGGGCATTTTAATACATACTAACTTATAAAAAAAAATAATGTTATAATTTTTTTTAATAAATTTTCATATATAATAATAGTATTATATATATATATATATATATATATATATATATATATATATATATAGATATATAGATAATTAATAAATTAAAAAGTTAAAATTTAATTTAATTTTTTTTTGGTTACATAGATGAATTTGTTACAATCATAATTTTTAGTAACTACCAGCATAGCTAGCAAGGTTCAAACTATCAATGAAGGCTTCCAACACATCTACCGTCTCATTATTTAAAATAAAAAATTGCTTTTAATTTAGCCAATTGGTCAATTCCTAAGAGGAGTCGACCGATTGGCCTTTGCATGCTTTTTAGAAAGCAAGCTTAAAAAATTAAAAAATTAAAAAAGAAAAAAATAAAGTTAAATCTCTCCCCTCACATATTGCGGATATGTTGTATATAAAAGGTTCATAAAAAAAAATAAAAAAAAAATAAAGTTAAGAAAAAAATAAAAAATTCAAGTTAAAATAAAAAAATCAACATTAAAAAGGCACGTGCATGCCTTTTATAAAAAGCACGTGCATGCATTTTTATAAAAAAATTAAAAAATTACGTGCTTTTCCTGAAGGGTTTCCTTAAGCCTTTTTGGTGGCCTTTCTTCGGGCCTTTCCAATGGCCTTTCCTATAGCCTTGCTTGTGGTCTAGTGACCTATTGTAATAAGGTTTTAGGGCCCTTTCAAAACCCCTATTAATGAAATTTTATCTTACAAAAAAACATATATAAAAAAAACAAAAATATTTTTAAGGAATGGCCATTGGCCATTCGGTAGATGGAATTGGCCAGTGGTCGATTCCCAATAAAGGGAATGATCATCGACCATTTCATAAAGGGAATCGGTCGATGGTCGATTCACTATTTGTTTCAGATCCTCAAAAATCCAACTTAAATCACCCTAAGTTTTAAAATTTTGGTGCTCAGTGAGTCCTTGCATTTTTCCCTAGTATGTCTTCATTCAATAATTTTTGAATCCTCGGGTCTTTTCCCATCCTATCTCACCTTCCCAAAGCATATTTGAAAGTTTCTATGTCATTGAAATCAGGTCATCATTTTGGTCTCTTGTCGTCATTTTTGGACCTTAATGAAAAATTTAATTAATTATTTTTGACCCGTGAGTCTTAAATATTTAATTAAATGTTTTCCTTTTTAATAAAGTTTGAGTACATATTTACTTACGTATTTAATTTTAACTATTTTTAATTAATTTTTTTAAATATTTTATTAAACTTTATATATAATAATAATGTTATAATTTTATTCAGGAGGTGGTTTCCCATGATGACAGTGATGACCACACCTCTCAGCTGCTAAAAAAACTAATAATCAAAACAATTTCCACGACTATTTCCCCATCTTAGGAATTGTCATCCACTCTCAAGGATTTACGCAATACACTAAAAATTTTTCCCTAGAGAATTCTCTGCTATGACTACTAAGAACCTAAGGTTTTTGATTCTAAAGTTAACATCAAGAAAGAGGTGAAGGAAGCGGTGAAGGATGGTAGCAAGGATGTGGCTTAGAAGAAGTTTTCAGAATGTGTTCGAGGATGTTGCTTAGAATGACCCCAAGGCTATGGTGGATGTTTCTTAGAACGACCCCAAGGCTATAGTTTAAGGAATTTTGCTGGTATTGGTCTTGTTGGGTTTGTGTTTCTTTTTGGGTTTTTGATTGCAGGTTGGATGCCTTGCTTTTTCATGTTGTTCCTCTTCACAACATCCTTTAATGTTGTTTTTGTAGCAAGGTTTTGAGACGTTTTAATACATACTAACTTATCAAAAGAATAATGTTATAATTTTTATTAATAATTTTTTATATATAATAATAGTATTATATATATATATATATATATATATATATATATATATATATATATATATAATTTATTAAAAAGTTAAAAATTAAAAAAGTTATTTAAAATCAAAATTTACTTTTAATTTAGCCGATCGGCCGATTCCTAAGAGGAGTCAGCCGATTGGTCTTTGCATGCTTTTTAGAAAACAATCTTAAAAAAAGTTAAGAAAAAACAAAAAATTCAAATTAAAATAAAAAAAAATCAACGGCCTTTGCATGCTTTTTAGAAAGCAATCTTAAATTTAAAAAAAAAAAAAGTTAAGAAAAAACAAAAAAATTCAAATTAAAATAAAAAAATCAAAATTAAAGGTAAATGCATGCCTTTTATTAGAAAGCACGTGCGTGCATTTTTATAAACAGACTTTAATAAAATTAAAAACTAAGAGTTAAACTTTAAATAAATTAAAAAGTTAAAAAAATCAAACTTAAAAAATAAAAAATTTGGTCTCAAATATTCTCAAGATAAACTCGCTAAGCAACTGGATCGGAAGGTTGAAACGGAGCTCTGGCGATTTGGCGGGAAAATTTTTGAGCAGTCGTCGACCGAAGCTCTAGGGTTTCTGGTGGGAAGATTCTACTAGGGACTCTGGTGGGTTGAATTTGTTCTACTCTGAAGGCTCGTTCGTTGCCCCGGGAGGGCCCAATGGGGTCTCCTCCAGGATCTCTCGATGGGAAAAAGAGCTCTTATGCTGAGATATTAAAAGAAAATCTTGCGTCTTCCTTCGATGAAGCTCAGCGGAGTGCGTATCAAATGCTATTCAAGAATGCTGGCAAGGGTTCATCTGCACATAGAGTTAATGGATGCCTCCCGCAATCCGCTTCCAAACCTAAGATTGTCATAGAACAAAAGCTGGTCGAGGATACGATCATCTACCGTGCTAACCATGACCTGATTTGCAAATTCATGGGTATCCGACCCACTCTGCACTTTCTGCATACCTGGGTTAGACAGAACTGGGAGCCTCTCGGTGAGTACTCCTTATGGCCTATAAGCAATGGGTATTTCATTATTAGTTTCTCTTCTTTAGCAGATAGAAATAGAGCATTTGAATCAGAGAAGAGGAACCACGGCCCGACAGGGTTATTTGTCCAACCGTGGAGAGTGGGTTTTGATCCTCGCATTGAGCCCATGGCTGTCCCGATTTGGATCCGGATGTACGCTCTCCCGATGGAGTTTTGGGGTGAGCAGATTCTTGAGATGATTGGTAATTCTCTAGGTAGATTTTTGGGAGTTTCCAAAGATACCATAGAGGGAAACACTGTTGTCTTTGCTAGAATTTGTGTAGAAATGGATATTAGCCAGCCGCTACCAGCTGAGGTGGAACTGGAGTTAGCAGGACAATCCTGGATACAACAGTTAGACTATGAAGCCCTACCTTTTAGATGTAGAGTCTGCCATAAGCATGGCCATTTGGCTAGGTTCTGCCCAAGAAGACCAAGTCATGGAAGGAATGGATGGGAATGTTGAGGACAATAACATCCACTCTCATGCTTCTCCCTCATCAACTCCTGTCTTAGAACAGGTGATTGAACCCTCTGAGATTTTGCAGCCAGAGAACCCAGGGGCATTGGTAATCCACTCCCCAGCACAGCCAGTTATTAAGGATGTCAACATGGGAAGTGCAAAAAGAAACAGAGAAAGACCAGCTCTAGGGATTACCCAGGTGGAGAAGAGGTCTAAAAACAGTAATTCCCAAGGGGTGGGCAGAAAATACAATAAGGATCTACTAGAAGTGCAAGGGGACAAGTTGATCAATGGAGGATCGATGAGAACAATCGATTCTTATTTCTCCCAAGGTTTCCAATGATTATTCAATCTTGGAATGTTAGGGGTTTAAACAGTAGAACCCATCAATTTGCTGTTCAAATACTTTTAGGAAGAAGTAAAACAGACTTTTTGCTCATTCAGGTTAGATCTTATGTGTAAAACTGTTAATAGAATATGGAGGGGTGCTGGATATATGGATGTGGCTGCCCAAGGTGCCTCAGGGGGGATTGTTACTCTTTGGAACCCTCTGGAATGGACAACAATAGAACATTTAGCTTGGAGGGGTGTTCTCACATCTCTTTTTAGGAACAATGTTATAGCTGAACAGGTTTTAATTACAAACTTCTATGGGGCTCAAAGCATTGATGGCCAGTGGCTTCAATGGAAAGCTATTCATAACATGAGGTCCTCTCGGGAAGATTTTGATTGGATTATTGCTGGGGACTTTAATGCCAAATTATCTACCAGGGATCAGGAAGGTGGTATCCCAGTTTTGGATCCAGGGGACCGGCTTCTGATTGCCCAAGTCCAGGCCTTTCACCTTGTTGATATCAAAGGCCCTGGCACTTACTTTACTTGGACTAACAAGAGAAGAGAGCCACACAGTAGGAAGGTAAAGCTAGACCGGTTTATGGTCTCGGAGGAGGCATTTGTTAAATGGAATATCAAATTTCAGATTTTGGAAGGCCCAGTTTCAGATCACTTTCCCATTTTGCTGGAGGGAGGGACTATAACAGGGCAGTACCACAAACCATTTAAATTTGAAAATTTTTGGTTGCAAAAAGAGGACCTCCAAAGGAAAATTCCTCAGTGGTGGGAAGAAGGCCGTCTGAAAAATGCGAACCAGAATTGTATTATTGCTGTAGAGTTTAAATAATACAATAGGCATAAACAACATTCCTGGATTAGCCCGGAATGGGCGCATCTCAACAGGATGCCGCTGCAACTAAATAACTAGTTGCTAAATATTAAGTACGCTAACATCCCCCTTTATTACATTATTTGGGTAATGTAATAACTAATAGCTATACTAACATCCCCTTACATCATTTTGCAATACAAAGTGAGCTGCGAAACAATTCAAATTTGACACGTCCAAGTGCCTTAGTGAAAATGTCTCGCAACTTGAGCATCGGTGGGAATGTGTCGAAGCTGAATTCGGTGCTTTGGAACTTCATCTCGAATGAAATGACATTGTGTGTCAATGTGCTTTGTTCTTTCATGATGGACTGGATTCTTGACGAGGTTCAGAACACCCTGATTGTCGCAAAACAAGAGTGTTGGAGATTTTGATGGATGGCCCATACTTGTCAGAATGCGACGCAACCATATTACTTCGCACACAGCTTCACGTGCGGCGTGATATTCTACCTCTGTTGATGAAATAGCAACCACCTGTTGCTTCTTGCTGTGCCAAGAGACAGGACCGGATCCCGGATGAAAAATGTATCCGAAGTTGACTTGCGATCATCAAATGATCCGGCATAGTCAGAGTTCGTGTATCCTTGCAAGAAGAATTTGTTGTTCCTCTTGTATTCTAGGCCATATTCCATAGTACCACGGACATAGTGAAGAACATGTTTTGTTGCTTTCCAATGAGTGGTCTTAGGCTCCTGCATGAACCTCGAAAGATAGTTGACAGCAAATACGAGATTTGGCCTAGTATTGGTCAGATATATGAGACTCCCAATCAACTGTCGATAGAGAGTACCATCTACCTGAGGTGAATTATCATATCGTGATAACTAAAGTCCATTCTCCATCGGAGTTGCCATTGGCTTGCAATCAGTCATGCGATATTTTTCTAGCAATGTCTTGGCATATTTTTTCTGAGACACTTTGATGGAGTGCTCCTTCTGGCTGAATTCCAGACCAAGACAGTAATGGAGAAGTTCGAGATCTGTCATCTCAAAAGATTTGCACAAGTTTCTTTTGACAGTAGAGATCATAGTTTCTGAACTCCCTGTAATGAGCAGATCATCCACATAGAGTACAAGCAACACTATCTCAGAACCCTGTTTCTTGAAATAGAGGTTTGCATTTGACGGACATCTCTTAAATCCATGCTGCATAAGGTGATTGTCCATTTTTATATACCAAGCTCAAGGAGCTTGTTTCAGACCATATAAGGATTTGACCAATTTGCAAACCTTCTGCTCTTGGCCTTCCACTTCAAATCCTTCTGGCTGAGTCATGTAGACTTCTTCTTGGAGATCACCATTTAGAAAGGCACTTTTGACATCCATCTGGTGAACTTTCCACCCATATTGTGCTACCATAGCACACATAACCCGAATTGTGGTCATTCGAGCAGTAGGTGCAAAAGTTTCCTCGTAGTCAATGCCTTCCTTTTGAGCATAGCCCTTTGCAACAAGTCGGGCCTTATGCTTATCAATTGTTCCATCTGCCTTGTACTTGACTTTATATACCCATTTGCAGCCAATGGGTTTCTTTCCATGCGACAGATCAACAAGCTTCCAAGTTTTATTTTTCATCAAAGACTCATACTCTGTATCCATAGTGGCCTTCCAATGAGGCTCACTGAGAGCATCTTACACTGATGCAGGTTCAAGATCATTTATGGTAGACATGAACGCCCTGTCATCATCAATATCCATATCCTCTACTTCTGTACTTGGAGTTACAGAAAGTTCCTCAAAATATTGACAAAGATCATCAACCTCACCAATTTTTTTGGCTTCTCTTTCCTTTTGAGCCATACTACGTGTACGAGGTCTATCCAAGTTCAAATTGGGAGTGGATAAATTTGTGTCTCTGATTATATTTGTACACCATTTTGGATTCTTCTTCGGTGGTGTTGAAGAAGATGTAGAAGGACCTCCTGTCTGTGTTGACGAAGGAATCTTCTCTTCCTTAGATTCCACAAGATCTAGGTGTACTTTAGATGTGCTCTGTGATGTGAAAGCTTCATCAAAGACATCTCTGCTGACATGAATTTTCTTGGTCAAAGGATCTATCAAACGATATCCTTTAGAGTGCTCATCATAACCAAGAAAAATACATCTCAGTGTTTTCTCATCTAGCTTCTTCCTTTTCTCTTTCGGTATGTGCATGAAAGCGTGACATCCAAAAATACGTAGATGAGATATGGAGGGTTTTCGACCACTCCATGCTTCCTGTGGAGTCATTCCTTTTAGGGCCTTTGTGGGTGCCCTAGTCAACAGATATACTACAGTGGTGATAGCTTCTGCCCAATATTTTTGCCCAAGAGTAGCTCCTGTGAGCATACAACGAACCATTTCCATGATAGAACGGTTCCTTCTCTCAGCAACTCCATTTTTTTGAGGAGTATAGGCAGTTGTTAACTGTCTCTTGATTCCATGCTTATCTAAGAATGCAAAAAATTCATTAGAGGTAAACTCCCCCCCTCGATCTGAGCGGAGGGTTTTAATAGAAGCTCCTAAATCCTTCTCAACGGATTTCTTGAACTGCTGGAAGAATGCGAAAGCTTCAGATTTCAGTTGGAGAAAGAAAACCCACATCTTTCGTGAGTAGTCATCTACGAATAACTGAAATTACCTCTTCCCTCCACAACTGTTGGGTGTGAAAGGACCACACAGATCGGTGTGAATTAACTCCATAGGTTTTCATGCTCTTGTTGAGCTCTTCTCAAATGGTACTCTATGCTGCTTTCCGCTAAGCGATCGAGCACACCGGCAATGTGGCGAAAGGGAAGGAAGACCCTTTACCATCTCATACTTACTGAGTTCAAGTAAGTAGCCAGAACTAAGATGCCCATATCTCTTGTGCCATAGGGAAGTTGCCTCCTTGGTAGAGACTGTCATGGCAACATGTGGAGTAGAGATAGCATCCAGGGCAAATAAGTCGTGCTTATATGAAGCTGTTGCAATCTGCTTACCCTTCCTGGTAATAGTACAACACTTTTTTCCATTCTCAACACGAAATTTGACAACCATATTTCTATCCAGGATTTGTGTGACTGACAACAAATTTTTGGCCAATCTCGAAACATAGAGGACTTTGTCAATCTGACACTTGCCATCAGGAAGAGTGACTAAAACTGTACCCTCTCCCTGAACCCTGTAGGTTTTATCATCAGCAATGGTGACACGTTTGCCCTCTTTGGCCACAAATGATTCAAATCATGATCTGTCGCCAGTCATATGTTTGCTAGCTCCAGAATCGACATACCAGATAGGATCCCTTTGTGTAGAATCTGTGGTAGTCATGAGCACCTTGTGTGCCCATTCAGAATCTGAATCAGATTCTTCAACAGCAACATTCACCTAGGGTTGCTTGTTTTTATTTTGTGGTTTTTTTTGGCCTTTCTGATTGTTCTTATTCCAACACCTGTTGGTGTCATGGTTGTCTTTCTCACAGATCTTGCACCACCTCTTCTTCTGTTGAGGTTGTTTGCCTTTTCCTTTCGTATCTTGTTGATAATTTCCTCCTTTTTGAAAGTTGCCTCCTTTTTTCCCATTACCTTTCTTCCTAGAACCCTGCCTGTTGGTGTATAGGGTTGTATTGGAAGAATCATCCTTGTGAAGTTGGTGTGCCTCCTGTTGTTGAAGCAGATTGACCAACTCGATGTAGGTAATTTGTCGTTGAGACACCTGGATGGAGGTTATCAACATATCAAATGAAGAAGGCAAAGCTCTCATCATAAGTGAAATGAGAAGCTTTTCGTCCACAGTATCTCCCAAAGAATTCAATTTCTCTTTCAATTCAGACACTCTGCACAGAAAGAGTTCAACTGTTTCACCCTGTCTCAAACTCAGGTTATGAAGTTGTTGTTGAAGATGAAGAATGGTGGAATCATTTTTTCCCTCATAGATGGTTCTAATGGCATCCCATGCCTCTTTACCACTTGCTTTGTTAGCTATATGAGGTTGCATTTCATCTAAAACAACAAACAAAATGAGCACCTTTGCTCGACTGTCTTTCTTGTCAAAATCTATCTGATCTGCAGAAGGACCTGTGGATCCTGCTGTTGGTGAAGGCCTAGTTGTTACTCTAGTAACCATATCCCACAAATATTCCATTTGGAGAATTGCATTCATCTTATGTTTCCATGGTGTATAGTTTGGACCTTTCAATAACTGATGAGGATCAGTCATCAACTTTGCAACAGCGGCCATAGTGAAGGTTCCTTATAACGCCAATTGGTCCCCCTTTCGATATACATTTTTCTAGGCCGTTATACCATACAAAATACCTGCCCTTACGTGAGGGAAACTATAGGTATTTAGAAAGATCAACAAAAATCACCCGCCCTTACGTGAGAGAGACTATAGGTGAGTTTTAGAGATCATACGATACGAGGAACATAAGCGGTACTGAAATGGAATCGCCTTGTTAATGGCACCTACCATAGAAGATTCTTCTCATGCATGGGGCATAAATTCTCCTAAACACTATGAAGAATACTTCATCAGGATTTATGCCTAAACACAAGTGCGATAAAGGGTAGTGGATGGAGTAAAAAAATGCAAAAATGGCTAACTTATCTCTCCTCGACGATTTATAGAGAACAAGCTCAGACGTCATTGTAGCAGCTATATTAGGCGGCGGATACAGTAGCCCAATCACGACAACTTTACCTGTAAGTGCTATCCAGAGGTATCACAAATACCGAATGCTGCAGTGTAATAAATTGCACGGATGGGTTTTAATTATTTCGGGGACTTAGGGAGTGTATTTGATTTTTTTAACTTTTAATGAAGTAGTGCAAAAAATGAAATATGCAACATACAACATAAAAAGTGCCCACAAGAATTAACCCACAAGGTGTCGGTCACAGCCGAAAATGCACCTTTTACAATTTGCCAAATTGCTTTTTCAAAAAATTACTCACATTCCCCCTTTGATTTTTTGAAAAAATATCCCCCCTTAAAAAAAATCTCTTTAACAAAGCATTTTAATAATTATTATATATTTAAAGTTAAAATAAATAATTTTAATTTATATATAGTTTTTAAAACTTATGAAAAAATAAATTAAAAAATTAAATTTTAATTTATTAAAGTTTTAAAACTATAGAAAATAAATTAAAATTAAAAAAATTTAACTAAAAAATAATAATTAGAAAAAAAACTTTGAAAAAAAAAATTATACCTTAAGGGGGAGTCGGCGGGATTTGAACCCCCGACCTGCAGGCTCCCAGAGCCTTACCGCACGGCTCACGACCACGTGAGCCAGCGGGCTGATCCGGAAGGATCAATGGAGCCCCTCGTTTTTCAACACCTGGTTCCTCCTCCTCCTCTGCAGCGGCCTCCGGTATGCTGCTCCGTCGCGCTTTTCTTCTCTTTTTTTTTCTTTTACGCGCGCTCCCGTTCCTCCTGCAACCCTGCGTCCCGGTCCAGCCGCGCGATCTCAGCGCTTTCAACGCGGGGGGGGCGTTTGCGCGAACGCACTTTCAACCGGGGGGGTTGTTATCTTTTTTTTTAATTTATTTCCGCTGGACGCACTGTTTCCAGCGCATTCTGCGAGGGGGGGGGAGCTATTGTGCTCCCTCCTGCACGTCGCGTCAGCCCTCCAACGAGCAGAGCTCTGTGCGCGTCAACCCTCCGCTCAACCGGGGGGGGTGGAGTCTCCCTCTTGGACATGCTGCGTTCGCCTCCGCGGACGCGCGCGTTCCTGGGCATGCTGCGTCCGCTTCCCTCCATGGACGCGTGCATTCCAGCTGAAAATGCTCGCGTGTAGCTTCGTCCGTAGCGAGGGGGGGCCTCCTCGTGCAGGCTCCCTCTGTCGCGCATGGACAGTCGACGCGCACGCAAAATTTTTTTTTTTTTTTTTTAATCTCCCACAGCACGCGACGGAAAAAAATCGCACTAAAAAAAATTGCGTTCAGAAGATAACGCACAAGAAAAAAAAAATTTCAGATAACTTCCTCCGCCTTCAGCCTCTCCCTTCACGTCGCTGGCTCTGATGCCATGTAAAATGCGAACCAAAATTGTATTATTGCTGTAGAGTTTAAATAATACAATAGGCATAAATAGCATTCTTGGATTAGCCCGGAATGGGCGCATCTCAACAGGATGCCACTGCAACTAAATAACTAGTTGCTAAATATTAAGTACGCTAACATCACCTACCTTTTGGTACAGCAATGTTCAAATTTCACAAACAGCTTCATTTTGTCAAGTGTAAATTGAAACAGTGGAGGCAAACTAACAAATCAGACTTCCAGCTCCAAAGGGCTCCCTTGCTGACCAGATGGGATGAGGTGCAAAAATAGTTCAGGGAAGGAAACATTTCTGAGCACCTTAAATCCGAGGATGATGCTCTGCGCAAAGCGGTTGAGGACATTGATAATCAAGAAGATATTTACTGGAAACAGAGAGCAAGAAACACTTGGTTATTAGAAGGAGATAGAAATACAAAATTTTTCCATCGCTCTACCTGTGCTAGGAGACAAACGAATAACATGGAATTCCTTCAAGATGAGAATGGATACTCTTTTGACACTCTTCCTGGTATGCATTCCCACTCAATGGAGTATTTCTCAAAACTCTTTAAGGAAAGTATGGAGCAAGATGTGGAAGCCCAAAATGAAGTTATTGATGTCATTCCCTCTATTATCTCTCATGAAGAGAATCAGGCCCTACTTAGACCCATTGATAGAGATGAACTCAGGAAGGTGGTCTTTGGGATGAGCACTGGAAAATTGCCGAGTCCTAATGGATTCCCTATTGAGTTTTTTCAAGCCTTTTGGGATACCCTGGAGGAGGATGTTTTGGCTGTCACAGAGGAGTCCAGAACTAATAAAAGAATGCTCAAGGCTCTAAATCACACCTTCATCACCTTAATTCCAAAAGGGGAGGGGGGGGTTCATATATCTGATTTCAGACCTATTGCCTTATGCAATGTGATTTATAAAATAATCACTAAAATTATGGCTGAAAGGCTAAAACCTCTCGTTCATAATATAATTTCCTCAGAGCAAGGGGGTTTTGTTGAAGGGAGACAGATCTTAGATGGAGTGATCCTTGCTCAGGAGGCTATCCATACAATGCACAAATCAGGTAACAAAGGAATGTTCATTAAACTGGATATGTCCAAGGCATATGACAGGGTGGAGTGGGGCTTCTTGGCAAAGATGCTGGTAGCCTTTGGTTTCTCTCAAGACTGGATAGACTGGGTCATGAGCTGTATTTCTACTCCATAATCTGTTCTAATCAAGGGGCTTCCCTCGCCACCTTTTGGAGCCTCACGGGGTCTCCGTCAAGGAGACCCTTGCTCTCCTTATCTCTTCCTCATCTTGGCAGAAGGATTAGGCATATTCTTCCTGAGAAGAAGACTTCAAGGTCTGATAACAGGTATTAAAGTCGAGGCTGAAGTTTTGACTCATTTACAGTTTGTGGATGATACTAGATTGGTGGGAGTGGCTAGCCTCAGGGAAGCAAGAGGAATCAGAGATACTCTAAATGTCTACCTTCGGGCCTCTAACCAAGTCATCAATGATAAAAAATCCAAAGTGGTCTTCTTCAATCTTGACCAAAGGTTACAGGACAGAGTTATTGAGATCTTGGGATTCACTAGGACCTCTCTCCCAGTAGTTTACCTGGGGGTTCCTCTACATTTCAAAAAACTAAAAATTGATATTTGGAAGGACCTTTTGGATGGTATCAAAGATAGAATGAATCATTGGTCTCATAGATGGTTAAGCTATGGGGGCCGACTAACTTTCTTGCAGTCAGTTATACAGGCCATGCCAACTTATAAATTCTCCATCCTGGCTGCCCCACATTCTATTTGGAAAGAGCTGGACAAAATGGCTAGAAGTTTTCTATGGGAAGGTGCCAAAGGAGAGAGGAAATGGGCCTTGGTTGGTTGGGATAAGGTTACCCAGCCCAAGGAAAAAGGAGGGTTGGGACTAAGAAGCTCCAATTTTAACAATAAGGCTTTGGCTGGCAAACTGTACTGGAGGTGGATTTCCCAGCCAATGTCCCTCTCCAGCAGAATCCTCTCTAGTAAATACTTGGGTTTTGTTCATCCCAATGATTTGGGCCGCTTTCCTCTGGAGGGTAATGGATCATTAGTGTGGCAGACTCTCAAGCTTGGATCTCAACTTATCAAAGACCAATTGTTCTGGAAAGTGGGGAGAGGGGAGAAGGCTTGGTTCTGGACTAATTCCTGGGATCAGAATCCACCCATCATTGCTGTGTTTCCTGAATTGCTATCGATAAAATCTGCTATAGAATATAAGGGATGGATCCAAATCGAGAGCTACTTTAATACCAGCCAATTGGGGGAGTACAAGATCAAAAAGTTCAAGCGGCTGGATGAGTGGCCAATTCCAATCCCCCCGGAGCTGGCACCTACTTTGTCAAAAAATTTGTCAGAACGGTTTCTTACTGGGAGAGATGAGGAGGATGAACTAGCCTGGGGCTATGGGAACCTTGGGGTTTATACTGTGAAGGAGGGATATGATAAGATCCTTCCAGAGCCCCCCCCACACTCTTTTTCGGTTCAAGATTGGAGAAAGATATGGCATCCCAAGGGCTGGCCAAAAGTGAACTTCTTCTCCTGGCAGTTTATGCACAATGGAATTCTAACCTTTGACAATCTCAGAATCAGAGGCATCATTGGTCCTTCTCAGTGTGTGTTATGCCACAAGAATGAGGAAACTGCTGATCATCTAATGTTTGAATGTCCTTTCACATGACAGATTTGGCAACGCTGGTTCTCCCACTTTAAACTTCAGGCTAACGGAGACTTGACTCGGACCAATTTATGGGAAAGCTGGAAAAGAGGTAGATTTAAATCTAAAGCTCTTCGAATTGGTTGGGAGCTTGGTTTACTTTTTATCTGGTGGCAGGTGTGGCTGGAGAGAAATGCCCATATTTTTCGTGAAACCTTCTCTTCGTTAGATGGAATATGGCAGGTCATCTGGAGCAAAGTAGTGGAAACGGTTGCCATTTATGCTGAGGAGGAAAATCAGTCTGCTTCTGAGCCACTGGAAGAGGGAGCTGCTGATCAAGAGAGATAGGTGAGAGGTAGTTGGAAACCTCCCCTAGAATGCTGGATCAAGATCAATACTGATGGAGCTGCAAAAGGCAATCCGAGTAGTGCTGGAATTGTAGTGTGCCATGATCATGTTGGGTCTGTGCTCTATTGGGAATTACAGGGTCTGGGATGTGCCACCAACAATGAAGTCGAGGCCTTTGCTATTAAATCTGCCTCCATCTGGGCTGTCAAGCAGGGTCACAGGAAGATAATTATTGAGTCTGATTCCCAAATCCTGGTGGGCGCTCTTGATTGCATGAGGAACTTTGCCTCGAAAGCTTAGAGGTTGTGGATTCTGGTCTCCCAAATCAAAGAGCTTTGGAGGGAATTAGATGATGTGATACCAGTATATGCAAGTAAATATCTTAATAAGGTGGTCGATTTCCTTGCTAAGAGGGGTGCTGAGAGGGATGTTGGGATGCAGCTGCACAGTGATATGCCTATGGAGGATACAGAGATTAGACAAGGCCTTGAACGATTTTTGAAATAATGTGCAAAGTTTTTTATGCTAAGGGAGCTTTTTGTCTCGATATCGTGACCTATAGCGCCGTCACAGCTTCAAGCTGGAAGTTGTCATGATTTCACGACAGGTTGCACCTTCGCGGTCTTCGACGGGTTTCTATCGTGAAATCGCGACATGTCACGATTTCATGACATGTCGCGATATTGCAGCCCTTGGTGAGATACTATCGCGATTTCATGACCTGTTTTGCTGTCGAGGCTTTGAGTGGGAAGTTGTCACGATTTCGTGACTTGGTGCGCCATCGTGGTCTTGGGCTGGAAACTACAGTGATTTCATGACATTTCTGGCGCAGGGCTGACAAGGAGGATAGCCGTCGCGATATCGCGACATTTTTTGTGAATTGGAGTAAAGTGCATAATCCGTCGTGATTTCGCGACATTTTTGCTGTGTGGAAGCCGCAAAGAAAAACCGTCGCGATATCGCAACAATTTTGGCAAATTGGTGCCAACTGGAAAACTTGTCGTGATATCGCGATACTTTTGAAGATGAAGAACAAAGTGAAAAATTCGTCGCGATATCGTGACAGTTTTGAGGATTGGGAGCTAAAAGGAAAAAGTGTCGCGATATCGCGACACTTTTGGCGAACTGATGTCATAAGGAAAACCCGTCGTGATATCGCGACTCTTCTATTGATGGGATGCAAAGTGGAGAACTCATCGCGATATCGTGAAACTTTTTTTGGTTGGATGCTGAAAGAAAATCTCGTCGCGATTTCACGACACTTTTGGCACATAGGCGGATTAGAGGAAAACTGTCGCGATATCGCGACACTTTTGCGGCCAGGGAGCCAAATGGAAAATTCATCATGATTTCACGACACTTTTGCTGGCTGGGCGATTCGGAGACACTCCGTCGTGATTTCGTGACCTTTTTGGCGTTTTGGAGCTATTTGGTTTTCTAGTCGCGATTTCGCGACACCTTTGACGATGGGACGCCGGAGGGAGCTGTCGTCGCGATTTCGCAACTCTTTTGGTGATCGGATGCTGAGGGCTCTGGCTGTCGCGATATCGCAACATGTCACGATTTCGTGACATGTCGCGATTTCGTGACATGTCACGATTTCGCAACATGTCACATTTTCGTGACTGGTGGTGCCGACGCGGTCGAGACGGGGTTGACTGTCGCGATTTCGTGACATGTCACGATTTCGCGACATGTCACTTTTTCGTGCCCTGTTGTTTTCTTTGCCTTGTGTTGGAAAGGGTTGACTTTGTGCTCTGCTCTTGCTGTGTTGTTCTTTGCTCTTGGTTGGGATGTGTTTTCTCCCGTTTGTAACTGTTCTTTGTATTAATACAAGTTTTTCATTTTTTCAAAAAAAAAATAAAAAATAAAAAATAAAAAATTTTAATCAAAAAACTTTCGGTGGGGCCATTCAAAGCTTTCTTCGGCCAATTGACCATTGGAAATGGCTGATTGACCATTCTTAAAAAATACAAATAAAAAATTAAAATTTTTAGAAGTTAAAATATAAAAAAAACAAAAATATTTTTAAGGAGTGGTCATCGGCCATTGAGTAGATGGAATCGGTCGATGGCTGATTTCCAACAAAGAGAATGGTCATCGACCATTTCATATAGGGAATCGGTCGATGGCCGATTCTCTATCTGTGTTGGATCCTCAAAAACCCAACTTAAATCATCCTAAGTTTTGAAATTTTTATGTCTTGTGAGTCCTTGCATTTTTTCCCGTCTATCTTCTTTCAATAAATTTTTGAGTCCTTGGGTCTTTTCCCATCATGTCTTGCCTTCCAAAAACATCTTTGAAAGTTTCTATGTTGTTGAAATTAGGTCGTCATTTTGGTCTCTTGTCATTTTTGGACCTTAATGAAAAAATTAATTAATTATTTTTGATCCTAGGGTCTTAAATATTTAATTAAACTTTATATATAATAATAATGTTATAATTTCAATTATATAATAATAATAATAATAGTAATATAAATATATATATATATATATATATATTTAATTAATTAAAAATTTAATTAAAATCAAAATTTTCTTTTAATTTAGCCGAGTCGACCAAATAGACACACTCAATCACATCATGTACTTAGTTAACTGAATCAGTTAACTAAGCATGTACACAACTAATAGAGATAGTTAAAAAGTAATGCACACTTATTTAAATTAAATAATATTATTTAATTTAAATATAAAAATCCAATCATCCACACACATCCACTTAATTGGATATGCACTTTGGATGAAAAATTCAAAGTGTGCACTCAGTACAAATTTGTACATACACTCATCCATTTGTGATAATTACGAGGTGAGTTCATATCATGCACCCCTAGTGATAAATCCAATGCAAGGGAATAAATACCAGTTACATGCACTTAACTAGATGAGTTGATTCCTTATCCTTTCCCACTGTAAAAATTATAAATGGAACCACACCCTCCCTTTGGAGAATGACGATGAATATCCTAGAGAAGCCCTAAAGAAATATCAAACACCCTTAGTGATCATACCCTTGAGACCTTGGCATTCTGTCATCCCTATCCTATGCAAATCCCATTCGCATCCTCTCACAAGCCTGGATCCAC
Source organism: Wollemia nobilis (assembly GCA_028583015.1). NCBI lineage: Eukaryota > Viridiplantae > Streptophyta > Pinopsida > Araucariales > Araucariaceae > Wollemia > Wollemia nobilis. Next base: position 6,457,048 of record JAQPPZ010001844.1, read on the forward strand.
TTTTAAATATATTTCAAATACATAGATCACGACTATCTCACCTTGAATAGTCTTGACCTATGATCATCTGACCTTGTACGATCAGCTCCCAACCCACGCAAGAAGACTCCCAACATAGCACGGTTTAGATACAACAGTAGTAGCATGTCAAAAATAATGATAGAGGCACCAAAAAGGTAAAACACAAGCTTATTTTAATTATTTTCACATGTCTTTTGCTTTCACCATTCATGCAAAGTTTTATATTTCATTGAATTTGAGCCTCACCTAGGGAGGCCTATCATATGCTATTAAATCTATACAAGTTTGCATGTGCACAAGTCCCACAAGTGCAAACCAAAGCAAAAATAGAACCAGATAATAGCAGAAAGTCACCCAAGCCCATGGATCTACCTATTCCCATCCATAGTAGTACTTACAACATGACCATCCACTCATAGATGATCTCCAATAAAGATTGTTTGCCTATATACGGTTATTATCTAGAGACTTGCCTACCCTAGATCTCACATCTACAAGCCTGTACACTAATTCAAAGGTACCTTACATGGCTCCATCTGTTGGACATTTTGATTAGTTGAGTTTTCATTGATATCAAGAGACAGTTTTAGTAAAGCAGTGCAAGAGGAAGTGATATCGCAAGAAGTTGAGTTGTCATTGACATCGAGAGTCAGTTTCAGTAAAGAGTGCAAGAAGAAGTAGTTTCATGATTGGTGCAAAAGAAAAGTATGCTTCCAGGTGGTCAAGATGAGTTTCAAGAGCAATGAAGAGGACCAAGAAAAATAATATAATATTTTATTATAATTTTAAAAGGGAAGATTTAAATTAATTTAAATAATTTTATTATAAACTAATTTATTAATTAATTTAATTAACTTTAAAAGTTATTAAGTTAATTATAGATTAATTATAATTTAATTATTAAATTAATTTATAACCCTAAGGTTGGGTTATAATAAAATTAATTTATTAACCCTAAGGTTGGGTTATAAATTTTATTCAAATTCGAATCATCCACCGACATCTCTCAAAGCATGGACTATGCATATAAGAAGGGGGGCAAAATATTGTTTAAAATGATGATCATGCAATTTGATATATGTGAAGTTTTCGACCATCATTCACAAAAGGGAAGATAAGGTTTCCGTGATTCCAAAGTTTCTGGTAGCAGAGGATAGTATAAAGAGGAGCGGAGGCTCCATTTTCATTGCATAGCACCGTGTAGTGTAGCTAGAAATCGAGGAAGGTGCGAAGGATTGGCAGGCTCGAGGTGCAAGGTTCAAAACCCATCGATTTTGGTTTTGCAAGGCAAAGTGTTATTTTTTGGGCACCGTACCAATTAGAGATAAACAAGAGGAAGTATTTTTCATTCTCCATTGTGTGGGAGCTAGTAGCCCACGTGGTGGGCTAGCACCTTGGTAATGCACTTGGTAGAGGAGTGGTCACGCATTCAAAATCCACGGTGACATTTTGCTTGCAAGGTATGCGTCGTGTATTTTGTGCTAAGGTTGTGTGATTTCAGAGATGCTTGGTTTGTGATAAATAAATATTTTCTAAGGTTTCTAAGGGAGATATAAGGGTTTTAAAGATTAAATATTTTACTTTAATTTTGGAAGGTTTGAGTTATAAAGTTGGAGTAATAAGGAATAAATAAAGTCTTTTTTATTTCTTATGTGTATTGATGAATATTGCTCTAAAGTTGGAACAATAAGGTGTATGCAAGAAATTATATTTTTATGAATGTGTGTTGGTGAATGCTTATTTCAAAGGAGTAATAAGGTGTAATTGAGTTTGATTATTTTTGTAATTGGAAAATATTTTGAGAAAGTGTTAGTGTGATATTTTGTCATCTAACTATTGAAATTGGCAAAGGAGAAAATTGTGTTCAAGACAGGTTTTAAGGGCACTTCTACATCAAACAAAAAGGTATGGGTACATTCTTCTTTGGTTGAAGTGATTGATTGAGGTTTTTTGAAAACAAGACTAGAGTGAAAAGGATTTGGTTAAGGTTTCCTTTGTTGAGTTGATGGTTTTCTAAAATAGAAGTGAATGATATAAACTTGGCTTGATAAGCATTGTTGTTGAAGTAATTGGCTAAGTGAACTGTCTTGAACTAGAGTTTGTGAAAGATCATGAGTATCATTGTTATGTGAAGTTGTGAACTATCTTGAACTAGAGTTTGTGAAAGATCATGAGTATCATTGTTATGTGAAGTTGTGAACTATCTTGAACTAGGGTTTGCAAATATCATGAGTGTATATGTAAGATTGTTGGAAACAATTGAATGAGTGTTCATATGTTTGGACTAGGGTTTATGAGCAATTATTATTTCATTGAGTGATTGGTTGAGTATATTTGGTTGAGCCTAGTCAATTGGATGTGTTGAAGTGATGGTTCAAGTTCTATGAAACAAATTGTTCTATATTTTAAATTGATTTGAGAAATATTTTGAAAGTGATTGAGTGTGAAACATATTGATTCTATAACAATTATTTATATATTTATGTGGTAAAAAAGAGATATTGAAAGTGATTGAGCATTATGGTGAATTTGAAGCATATTGAGTCCCTAACAATTATCTATATATTTCTATGAGATTGGACAAGTTCTAGTGAGGACTTGTTGAGCAGATTTGAGGTAAGTCTTGGTGAAGACTTGTTGAGTAAATTGAACAAGTTCTAGAGGGGACTTGTGGACATATTAGTGTGAGATTTTGTGGAAGCTTATAATGGAGATTTAACATAAGTCTTTGAGAAGACTTGAGAGCATAGTTGATTGATTGATTTATTTAAACCTTGGGTTAATATTTGGGGTAGATCTAGCAAAGTTGATTTGTGGTTAAGTCAAGCTTTGTGTTAAGGCTTGAGGATAGATATTGAGGATAAAATTATGCCAGGCCAAAGAAATGTGTTTAGTGTAGATCAAAGGATAGATATTGAGGATATATTTGTGCTAGACTGAAGGACTGTGTTTAGTGTAGATCAAAGGACATATATTGAGGACATATTTATGCTAGATCAAAGGACTATGTTTAGTATAGATCATAGGATAGAGATTGAGGACAAATTTGTGCTAGATCAAAGGACTGTGTTTAGTGTAGATTTGAAGATAAATTTTGGTGCATATTTGAGGATAGGTTTGTGCCAGACCAGAGATAAATATTAAACATATTTGTGCTAGACCGAAGGACTGTGTTTAGTGCAGATGTGAGATAGAGCTAAGAGCAAGCTTTGGAGGTAATAGAGTATTGAGGATGATAGTCTCTAGTAGATAAAGATCAATCAGATAGGGTAGTGAGGATAGATATTTTGAGTGAGGATAGGAGTCTTAAGTGGATAGAGATCCATAAGCTAGGGTAGTGAAGGTAGTAGTTCTATGAGATCACCAGCTAGAGCTAAGGAGAAAATAGTTCTCCTGTGGATAGAGATCCATGAACCAACTAAGGAAATTGGTGTATCCTATGGATAGAGATCCATTAACTTGATTAGGGGATTGGTGTCTCCTTTGGATAGAGGTCCATAAATATTGTAACAGGGAAAGGATTCCCAAGATATTGATTGATAAATATTAGTGAAATATTTTCTCTGTGGAGTAGCCCACATTGGGTGAACCACATTAAATTGGTATCTCTATTGTATGTGATGATTTATGCATTTCTTTGGTTACTAGTATTGATATTTCCATTGATTTTATTGGATAATACTATTTGGAAAAGAAAATTAAAAAGTGATCTTATACTGTTCACCCCCCCCTTAGTATAATCTTGTGTTCTTCACCATCTAGCATACAATGTAGCAATGATTACCAAAAACCCACAATATCATTTGTTGTAGCATTAGAAGTACCAAAGCATCATTTTATTTTAAATAAGGGAATTGATCCTTTCACCAATGTAAAAACCCCTGTGCAGATATTATATTGTAATAGTGAGGAAGCACAACACATTTATCAAAGTTTTAGTATCAATCATTCATTGCTTTGCTTTTTTTTTTTGTATATTGCATGGTGTGTACTTCTAATATCTACAAGATTGCGATCATGGTGGGACCCAACCATCCCTTAAAATTTTAATCTATGTAATTTTCTACATTGCTATTATTTTATGCTAGATTTCATATTCTACTATTTTTTTATATTTGTTACATTTGAGAGAACTGATAGGTTTTTTTTTTAATTTTTATGTAGGTTTTAGAATACACAGGAGAAGGACCATCCAGATCTGAATGATCACAAAGTGTAACCATCTATAGATAGATGGTATCAAATAAAAATGATCTCACCTCGAATGGTTGTAGTTCATAGAGGTCTCTCCCTCTGGTCTTCGACGACCTGTAGAGCTACAGGTAGGGGATCAATCACTTTTTATTCTGAGTCATTTTTAGTTATAGATTTAGTTAGATTTATTTAGAAGTAGCATTTTGTTATGATAATCTATTGCTATCATTGTTTTAGAAGTTCATGATATGTTTGGGTAAAATATTTGCTTGCAATAGCGTAGATGCATCTTGTGTGAACAAACAAACAAAAGAAGATAATTTTGGAGTTATTTTTTGTTAATTTAGTTGTATTTTAGGCATTTAAAGTGAAACCACATTAAAGAGGTTCAGATCCTAAATAAGTTAAAATGAATCACACACATCATGGTTCATAATAAATATCAACAAGTTGGATTTCATAACCAACCATTGATCAACACCAACAATAGTGGGATTCATCTCCATCCGTTGGCTCACACCATAGCAAGCCTAGTGGCCCCCATGAGTAGATTTTTAGATTTCATCACCAAGAATTTCCCTACTTTTGGGTGCATATTAAAGTACGAAGGTTAGATGTCCTCCAATTCATGGGGATTAATATTTTAGGAATCATAATTATCGTTCATACCCAAGCTCACACAAGGGTGAAGCAAAATCCCAAATGGACCGATAGCAAGGTAATAGATAGTGTGGATTATTTTGAGAGGTTTATTTACATTTAGGATACATTCAACTGTATCATACTAGGTAGCTACATTTAGTCATTTCATCATTTTTTTTAGAAAAGTGAGCTTCAATACATCCATTTTATTTTGCATTTCATTATTACACTTGTATTTTAGGTTAGGTTACATTGAAATACACAGAAAAAACAAAAAAAAATCAAAAAATTCAAAAAAAAATTAAAAAATATAACAAAATTTCAAAAACAGTTTCAACAAATCTCACAAATGCATTCAGATCAAACATTGTCACCTTAAAACAAAGAAAATCCAAATTGATTGTTTGCTTTATTTTTTTGTGTAGATAGATGCAAAATAAAAAGAGAAAAGTACAAAAAGAGATTCACTAAGATCCACCACACCATTGCACATCCACAGTCACATCCCCATTCATCACCTAGCTTGGGGTCCTAATTCATAGTCAATACCAAGCTAAAACCACCACCCAAACCACCATGGACCTACTTGGTCAGGTCACCCATCCATCCACCACTCCTTCAAATCATTAGGAGTTAGCCCCACAACCACCCCCAAGAAGCTATACTAGCTACATATAGTAGCTTACTATTAGAGTTAGAGTACATTACATCATTTGGGTCATGTAAATGTACCACATTAGGTACATAGTTAGAGTAGGAAATTACTTTAGGGGAAAGTTAGCTAGATACTTCAAGCAATTTAATAAATGCACAAGTGTTAATGTGCAAGTTGTAATGTGCAAGGTGTCCCCTTATACAACTAGGTAGAGTGTTGGCCAAGGAATCTATTTTCCTATATAAAGGGCCTCATAGATCATATCAGTATCAAGTCAATTTCTTATCTAGTGGAGTGTAGTAGATAGTGGTGCTCCTGTATGGAGCACAATGTAGCTCTTTAGCTCATAGTAATGGAGTGACCATTTCCTCCATAATGCATTGTAATTTAATTATTTCTATTTATAGTATATTTTAGTCATATTGCAAACTCACTTTCTTTCATATTTATTGCATCTTATTAGGACCCGTGTTAGATATCTTCTATTGCATATATCCTCAAAAGCTAATAGTGGTATCAGAGCCACGGTGAATCAAGATAGGAGGACCTACATTTGTCATAAGAGAAGTCTAGTAGGTCAAGAGGAATAGGGAGATAATCACAAGTGAGGACTGAAATAAATATCAGTTGCAAAAACTCTAAGATTATATTTGGCTAGAGTATTTCCATAGAGTTACTAAAAAACTTGTGAAGACTAGGACTCAGAATTCATACCCCTAGATTGACAAATCAACTAGTGAAGATTATTATCTCCAGAATTACAAATTCTTCAATTCCAGATTCTAATAGCTTATTATAGGAAAAGGATATTTAAAAAAATGTTTGAAAGCTTCATACAAGAGAGTTAGGAAGAATATCTTCTTAGAATCATTCATGTAGTTGTAGCAAGAAGGAGAATACTAAAGATTTCAAAGACCTCGAGAAAGATCTCATTATAAGAGCTACAATCCTATAAATTATATAAGTAAATAAAAGATCATCGTAGCCTTATAGCATACTCAAGGAAGAAGAGACTCCAAAAGATGAGTAAAGGAGGAGATAAGATACTGGTGATCTTCATTCAAGATCAATACCTATAGAGTGTAGAAGAAGAAATGGCCAAATAATCCTAGAAGAAGAATAGGCCAGAGAATCCTAGAAGAAGAATAGGCCAAAGAAGCCTAGAAGAAGAATAGGCCAGATAATCCTTGAATAAGAAAAGGCTAGAGAATCCTTGAAGTAGAAATGGCCATAGAAGACTTGATAAAGAAGAAGGTCATAGAAGCCTTAATTCTAAAGAAAACTTTAGAGAAGAATTCCTAATTCAGAAGAAGAATTCTTGATTCAGAAGTAAACTCCAAAGAAGAGTTTTTGAAGAAAATTTAAGATAATTTTTTTTGATTCAGAAGATAAATTCTTGACTCAAAAGAATACTCCAAAAGAAAAGTTCTTGAAGAAAACTTCAGAAAATAATTCCTGATTTAGAAGAAAACTCCATAAAGGAGTTCCTAAATAAGACTCTAGAGAAGAGTCCAATAAATAGGATATTGGTGATCTCATTTACTAATTAAATACTTCTTTAAAAATAAGCTGAAGAGATCAAGAGAAGATCTCATTGAAGGACTTCCATTCCTAGAAGAAAGAGAAGAACTAGGAGAGTCATGTTCAAATCCAAAAGCAACAAATTAGAGGTCTAAGAAGAAGATATCATCACTAACACTTATAAAAGAAGGTTGAATAAAATGTCTCAGTTAGAAGAATAGAGAAGCTACAAGATAGAATACCTTGGAGAGGTCTCAAGAAGTTAATAGAAGAAGGCTTGGAGAGCCTTGTTGCAGAGCTCACAAAAGCATCGTCAAAATATTTCCTAGGAGAACTCGTTGGATAAATTCACTACAAAGGAGAAAGCTCCTAATAGTGAAGAACTTGGGAAAATTATCACCATCTTACAACAAGCCTAAGAGAAGAATAATTTGGCAAGGAGTGCCAAATATAGAATAAGAATCTAGTGAAGACCTCAAGATATTCAAAATATTGAGAAGAAGAATATCATATTTGAAGTCACAATTTGATAAGAAGCTTGAAGAAAGTTTTTAATAGAAGAAGCCTACCAAATCTAGGAGATTTGGATATTTCCTCTCACAGTAAGGAGGCATAATTTAGAGAAAGGAGTTCTATGAATCTATAGTATAAAATCAAATATTACTAGAAGGATCAAGCCACCAAATCCAAGGCTCAAGATAGAAATTTTAAGGCTATATTTTGGTGAAGCAAGAAGTTGTTATGGACAACCAACAAGAAGTTGCAAATTCAACCATTGCAAGACAACAACTTGGTGAATCAAAAACACCAATATCTATATATACTTTAGAAGCCATAAAAAAGTTATGCAACTAGGGTGCAATTATTTGAACTTCAAATTAGGGTTCACTATCAAATTATATTAAGAACCATATTTGGATTAAAATTTGTAAAAATATAAATTGCATTATAGTCTTCAAGTGCAAAAAGGGAAAACTTATTTTAAGGATTATTTCCACATTAAATAGGAGTTGGATATTTTTTAAAGAAATAAAATTATCATCTACCTATTTACTATCTAGAAAGCAAGAAGAATATATCCTACAATATTGATTGTAGTAAAAAATTGTTGAATATTCATTGATGTTAAATTACAAATTACTCTTAAAATTTGTAGATATTATTAAGTGCATCTAAAATTATTTTGATATTTTATTTAATGGAGCAATAAGGTGAGATTATTGTTACCATTAAAAGTGCATTAGAACTATACTAGTTGATCTCTAACTAGCTACTCTCATAAGGGTTTGTTTGTGTTTGTTGATTAAAGATCAAGGACACAAAAACTAGTAGATTATCGAAGTGTCTAGAGACACAATATGGTGAATAGAACCTACACAATTATGTGGGCTAAAGAAGCCACAAAAATCAGATCAGATTCCTCCAAGGAGTGGATAATAAAGTCACCACCAAAACAATAATAGAAACTTTAAATAAAAAGTTGGAGAGTCTTAAATTTAAAGTGCACTTAGGGTTTAATTAAAAGAATAAGTGCAGAATTTTCTACTTCAAAAGGGTGCATATTATGTACAAATTATTAGCTTGGTTTTACTCTTACTAAATTGTCCAAGAAAAAGAAATTACTAAAGGCAAGGAGTTGCCTCATCAAAAGGAAAAGGAGCATTTTAGAAAGAGATATTAACCATCATATTTATGCAAAATCTATCTATTACAAGCACCATTATTGTCCATTCAAGAAGGATTAAATGTCTTATAATACAAGAAAGAGAACGGTCATCATACAAGAAGATATAAGGGTGGGTTTCAAGCAAGAACATAAAGTTGTCAAGGAGCGCATATTTCTCAATAAATAAGGTGTCAAAAGACACCATTGCTCCACATAAAAGCATCCAAAAGTAAGCATTCACTTGCAATATCAAATCCCACATAAGGCCATTATCAATATAAATCTATGTGGATAAAAATGGCAGTATAAAGGTCCATATTAAAGGATGCTCATCTAAGTAAAAAGGTGTCATAATATACTACTATCAACATGGAATAGACAATATTAAAAAAATCTATTACAAAGGACAATATACACTTCAAAGAAGCACAAAAATTAGAACATTTAAAGCATAGAGAATAAGTGAAAAATGTGCTACATCTAAAATTTCATAATTGGAGAAGAACTTCAACTAAAAGAAGCACCAAGATTAGTTACAAAACCACCATTCAGAACTCCATAAAACCAAGGAGCATCACAGGTAGTGCCATCCAACATCCTCATAGATATACCTACAAAAAAAAAGGTTGCTTGCTATCCAAGAAATGAAGCAAAACAAGAAATAAGCATACGAAAGGGCAAAAGGAGTTATACCATTCTTTTTGGAGCATTATAGTAGAGGTCTACATGCAAATACCTTGAGTACCACTTGGCACAAATATTCTAAGGTTCCATCCCAACACTTAATGCTCAAGAAATTTCAAACACCTAATCAAGAGGAGTTACAAGTAATATTGAGGAGGTTACATAAGTTATCTTTGCATGATCCAGGGTTATGCATAAGGGGTCAACCCCAAAATATTTTTATAAAATCAAGGCAAATTGTCTTATAATCCCAGTGAATTATGTAGAAGTATACATGGTGAATTGCATTTATTTATCTCCAAAAATTTTCAAATTGTGGCAAATTTTTCTATGATGGGGGCTATGAACATCATTTTGAAAAATGAAGAAAAATATATTTGGAAAAAAGAACAATGGAAGAAGAATAATCTACCAATTTTCATAGTCATGAATCCTCTGTAATCGATAGCTCTATACCTATAGATACGCCTTTGCAACCGATTAAATTTTTTGGTAGTCTCTTCTCTACAACTAATCAACTTATTTTGATAGTTTCTCCTCTAAAACTGATCAACTTATGCTAATAAATGTGTCTATACAATCGATAAGCTTGTACTGATAGACATTGCTCTACAACCAATTGTCTTATGTTGATAGATACATCTCTACAACTGATCATCTTATGCGAATAGATACATCTCTATAATCGATCAACTTATACTGATCGTTACTTCTCTACAATCAATTAGCTTATACCGATTGATAGTTCTCCAAAACTGATCAGCTTATGTTGATCGATACATCCATATAACTAATTGTCTTATGTTGACTGAAACCTCTACAATCGATAGACTAATACTGATAGAATCTTCTCTGTAATAGATCCTCTAATATCGATAGACATGTCTCTAAAATTGATCATCTTATGCTGATATACATGTCTCTGCAATCGATCAATTTATACCAATAGTATTCACAACTGATCATATTATGTTGATCAATCCTTATTTTAAATTGATAGGTATATTCCAATCAACACTCCTCTACAACCGATCAGCTTATGTGGATCATCTTACACCAATCGACACTCCTTTGCAACTGATCAACTTATGTCGATCGTCTTACGTCAATCAACACTTCTCTGCAATCGATATTCATATATCAATCGATAATCTTCTGTAACCGATCGGCTTATGTCGATAGACACTTCTCTATAATCTTGTCAAGTTTTTCATTGTTTTAGAGCTATTTTTGAGTTAGAGTATTTTAGATGTATGTTTATTAGTACCCACTACAGTACATATACGGGAAGTATATGAGATGAATTTGGTGGGAAAAAAAAAATTATTTATAATTTGAAGGTGAATTGTTTGTGGAATGGGGTAAAAGTGTTCGGTGAATTAAAAATAAAATAAGATAATTATTATCAACGACAGGCGAATTTACCCTAAAAAAACTTCCACCCTGTAAATTTCAGGTGAATGGACCCCAATGAAAGGATCCAAAATTAGCCAGTTTCAAAATTTGAAAATACTAAATAGATCCAATTTATGATATTTTGAGGTTATGCATAACCCTGGCATGAGCTTTGAAATAATTCCAATTTACAACTCCCATTCACCACTTATCCAAAAGGAGGAAGATTCCATTCTATTTAGAAGTTCTCATCTTGGAGAAAGCATCAGAACAAATTCAAAGTAAAGTTGAGCATTGAAGGTCAAGTTTGTAGCAGCATCAAAATATGATCTTGTGGTAGAATTATATAGTAGCATCAACATCATAGTAGCATCCAGAAGAGAGCATTGCATTCTTGTAGTCAAAGTAATCATACATGAAGCATCCATTGTCCAAGTAGTGTTGTCAAAAAACCAATCACCGTTTGAGTTAAAGAAAAGCTAAATCCTACATCCATACATTGGAGATAATGCTCAAAAGAGTACTAAAAAGTGTTGTCATCTACATCTAAGAATTAGCACCAAATAGTAGAGATTTGGGATTTCACAAAGGTAATACTATATCTTATTCCCTTTTGCTTTCATTAATAAGGAGATATAAGGTTGAAACATTAATAGAAATCAACCATATTTGAATGCAATATTAAAAAGGAATATATATATATATATATATATATATATATATATATATATATATATATATATATATATATATATATATATATATATATATATATATTAAATAGCCTAATATTTGGAATTTAAATCATAGGAGAAATAAGGATTTCTACCTGGATAGATTAATTATCTAACATTACAAATATCATTGTTTTCTAAAATTCCATAGTAGGGAGTTATAAGGAATACTACACCAAAATAGGTAGTTGGAATTTAGAAACATTAAATATCAAATTATCAAAGGCTATAAAAGAAGGTTCTATAAGGAAAATCAAGAGTTGGAAACTAATTACTATACTTGTCTCAAACTTACATTAAAGGGATAAAAGAATTTCAACAACAAAAACTCATCAAAATAGAAAGTTCTTAAGTTCAATAGGAGAAATAAGGTGTAAAGGAAGTTGATTTTTACTCCCCACAAAACTTGACAAAATCAACTCAAAATTGAACTATTATTTCCAAAAGCACTTTATCAATAATTCAACATATTCAATATTACTAGGGAGACATAAGGCATTCTACAAAACTTGATAATAATAGAATTCATTCAAAATTTATCAAGTACTCAATCCATTTGGGATTCATAAGGTGTCTACAAATCCTACAAGGATTCTACTAAATCAAATATCTTGACTAGGGAGATATAAGGAAGCCTACAGAATCTAAGCTCTACAAAGGTTCTATCAAATCAAATTCACATACTCTAAACTAGGGAGTCATAATATATATTACATAAAATATTCAATTCAAAGTATTCAAATTACTACTATCAAATCCATATTTACAATTCTAAGGATTAACAAGAAACACTATCTCAAAACTATCAAGAAGGAATATGGATGAAATAATAAGAAATGCCTTTATCAATAAATAATTATTTCATGAAATAGAATTATATTCTCAAAACTTGATAGATACCCTTGAAGGATATGAGAATCTATCAACTAGCAATAAGAAGATAATCTAATTATTTCTTAAATAAGCAAAAGAGGGTAGATTTGAAGCATTAATTGGTTATCTTCATGAAAACCTCTTTAGGGCATGGTGGAATTCACAAAATATAGTTATATAAACATCTAAGGAGTGTTTTATGATTTACCTATCATTAATTGTGTTTGTACTCACTCAACACATGAAGCAAGCTAGCAATACAAATCAATATTATTGTGATGATAGACTAACTCCTCATGAAGCAAAAATTCCACTAGTATCAATGTAGAATCGCAGGAGAAGGAGGAAAAGGAAGAAAATATATTATAAAAGAGATATTAGCAAAGAATACATAAATAGCAAAGAAATCATAAATATTGAAAAACCCTTAGCTACAACTCTCTTTGCATCATATGAAGATATTAACTACTTGCTTGATCAGATTACAGTAACCAATGAAGGAGAATACAAGTTATAATTTTTATTCCAATAAAGAAGAAGAAGAAGAACCAATGCAAGAAGGCATACAGTGCAATGTAAATTAAAGAGGACCAAACCAAGCTAAAGAAAATCTGAAGACAAAGATCCATTTTAAATATTAAAATCTTCAATACCCAAATAATGTAATACATGGGGTGTTAGAGTTAGAGTATATTACATCATTTGGGTCATGTAAATGTACCACCTTAGGTACATAGTTAGAGTAGGCTATTACTTTAGGGGGAAGTTAGCTAGTTATTTCAATCAATGTAATAAATGCACAAGTTTCAATGTGCAAGTTGTAATATGCAAGGTATCCCCTTATACAACTAGGCAAAGTGTTGCCCAAGGAATCTATCTTCCCATATAAAGAGCCTCATAGATAAATTTAGTATCAATTCAAGTTATTATATAGTGAAATGTATTATATAGTGGTGGTCCTGTATGGAGCATAATATAGCTCTTTAGTAATGGAGTGACCATTTCCTCCATACTGCATTATAATTTCGTCATTTCTATTTATAGTATATTTCAGTCATATTGTAGACTCACTTTATTTCATATTTATTGCATATTATTAGGACCTATGTTAGATCTCTTCCATTGCATATATCCTCAAAATATAACACTCACTTCCTCACTTATTGTGTTGTTAGATTCATGCACCACCTATGGTCATGCTATCACCATAAAACCAAAGTATACCAGTAACCCCTAGTATTTAGGTTGTGTCATAGTTATTAAAATTGAGGTGACCTTATCCCTTCAGGGTAGCTCTATTATCACACCAACATCATCTCACCCATCCTTGCCACCACTCACCATCCCACCCTGGTTGGTTTTTCCTACACCCCAGAAAATAGCCTACACCCAAACCACCCATCCTACTAAAAAAAACTCATAGTATGGTATACCTACATAATTATTTTCTCTAGGAGGGTTTGATACCTAGTCTAATATAGGCTTAGTAACAGTAGACCAATATCAGCCTCCCTCATGATAGGTTAATGTAGCATCGTAGTTACCTACATCTAACCCGCCCACTTTAGCCCATCCACCCTTATTACATTTTTCATGTTGCAATACTTCCCTGATCCAATTAGCACTGTGGACGTTGGTGAATCCACCTCTTTAACTTATGAAATATTATCCTAAGACTCTAGATAGATCGATTAGGGTAAGAAAACCCCAGAGGTGAGCCTACAATATTTCTTATATGCTTATGCTCATCTAGATTTACAAAAATGAAATAAAACTGTAATATAAAATTTGACCAAGTTTGAAAGTAACTCCTAGCTAGTGATTCAAGTAGTAGACTAGTGCCTTATCCATTAGGCAATTTTAGCCACACTTAAAAGATGATGAAGATAGAAGGGAAAAAATATAGAACTGATCCAATAACATCCATTCAAATAATATAATAGAAATAATTCAACATGGTCGTGAAATAAGACACCATCTACACATTCAAATGATGTACAATATAAATGGGATAACATACAAAATTGCACATAGAAATGCTAAAGGAGGAAACATGATTGCATTAAACAAAAAATCATTACAATGGGAATATGATCAGAATAACCAGATTTCACTGAACTATTACAAACAAATTCTCCATTCAAATGATGCAATAGAGAACTACAACTCTTTGTTCAAATTATGTAACAAAGAGCCTCCTAGATTCCAAACTCAGCCAATGGAAATGATCTTAGTAAACTGGGTACCTCCTCAACAAAACATACACAATAATGGGAAGAAAAAGGGGTGACTAGACAAGACACAAATAAAACTACAACTGATAAACATGGACACACTGGTATACCTCTTACAAAAATTACTATGTAAAAAATTGATGATATTTTTTGTTGAGAAACTCTCTCATATAGCCTTCATATTGGTTCTCATTCAAAGCTCGATGATGGTCCATAAAAACTATAACTATTTCTATGATGACCCATAACTGCAACTGTCTTCATGATGACCCATATTATTAATTATGCTTGTAGTGGTTCTTATTTGTAGTGTGATAGTGGTATCAGTTGGTCAAAAATACTTGTTACATAAAGTTTTATAATAATTATAATCTTTTATAACTACAAATACTAGATCTGAATGATGACCTCTCACTATCTCTTAATTGGATCTTGAAAATGGCCTATAATAGCCTATCTTCTATAGGGCATAACTTTTGATCCGATTGTTGGATCGGCTTAAAAATTTTTAGGGAGCTAGATAAAGAGGAGGAAAATGTTATGGAAAATTTTTTCTACAAACCTTGAAGATTTTTTAGTGGATTATCGAGCCCCAATTCCTTCATCTAGTGCCCCAAAAATGGGATTTGGTGTTTTTTTAGAAAACTTGGAAGAAAAAAATGGAATTTAATGAACTTTTAGACATGGATAGGTGTTGATATTTTATAGGAGGCATAATATGATAAATTTAATAATTTATGTTAATTTAAGGGGCTATTTGGGCTTTTTTGGACTTACTAAAAGTAAGGTGGCCAAAAATATCAAATTTTCGAAAAATAGTATTTTTTTTATATAAAAGGGAGGTAAACTCAAGTTGAGGATCCAACACACGCTCTGACTGGGATAGATGATGAAAAATAATTTTGAAAATGAATCACTTGATAATTATATAATCTCCATTAGACCACAAGAAATAAAAAACTTGCTTAATCACCTAAAAAATGAAACCTTAATCACGTAAAAAAACAATATTGAAACACACTTTGTTTTTGAATCACTTGAGAATTCTAGAATCTCCAGTAGACCAAAATAACTTAAAAACTTTCCTAATCACCTAAACGAGACTCCTTAATCACCTAAAAACTAAATCCTTAATCACCTAGAAAGGACAAGACTCAAACACACTTTGCTTATATTGCTTTAATCTAGGATGCTTTGTTTAATATTTCTCTTTGATTTGCTAAATTATCAACTCAAAATCCCCACTACCCTTGAGGTAATTAATACCCAATTCCTTGGATTTTCTTAGCCCTAGCAATAAACCTTAATGCTCTACAATATTATTTGTACAAGAAAATTATAACCTGTATGGTATGCCAAGATAGTTGTCATTGATGTCTGTCAGTAGTACTCCATCTCCTACAACTACTTTAGATTTTTCTCATCAAAGGTCATAGTCCATAACTCAAAAGTTAGAATTCTATCAGTTTATACATCTACTTTAGCCTTTAATTTTAAATATATATTTTTAGCATCAAGTAATTCCAACAAGAAAGGAAAATGCTAGATAGAGTAAACCCCTATGTCTTTTTCCTCAATAGAATTCATGAAATTAATCATATTATCATCAAGATATCTAAATTCAACTGAATACCTATTGAAGGATTATATTTTCAATATCACTTTATCCTTACCCTACATTGGAATAATGGCATATGACCAATCCAACTAAATAGTACCACCTAGCTACTCTACCCAATGCCTAGAAAGTAAGATAGAAAATAAAGGGTCCACATCTACAACTACAACATCCATCACCACTCCTTTCTTAGGATATTTTTCAATATGGACAAGAATTCCAGTGATAATGCCTACACAAGGTACTCTCCTATTATCCATTACAAAAATAGGAGGTTGATCTTTCTAACAAATCAATCCTAACTAATCAGCTACCTGTTTTGACATTACATTCATGAAAGCACCACTATCAAGCATGCAATTATGAATAACATATTGGTACCCATAGCCTGATGTATACCCTAGTGAGATGTAAAATGGCTTAACTAAATATGTGGCTCTGACTGCATTATTCACAAGACCTATAGGATTTTGAGGTTGTCCTCCTAACTGATTAGTTAATTTGAAGGATCTACATACCTAATATCGGTACTTTGGAATAGTCATTAATTCTCCAAAAGTGATGCTGACCTTCTGTTTGGAAACCTCTAAATCCATATCAAACTAATCTTTCTTATCATCAATTCCTTTTCTAGTTTTCTAATTAGCCAAGTCATTTTGTTTTTTGGATAATCTCCTCTACATGAGGCTCTTCAGAAATCATTTGCAGTTTTATCTGATTTACCTTTTTCATGAAATCACTCATGTAGCTTTCTCCTTTTGTGTAGGCCCTTCATAAAATTTATCCTCCATTTTTCTATTCATGAGATTGATAGCATGTATTATTTCTAAAGACTCAATCTCTTCTGTTGTAGGTACAAGATTTCCTTGCTTCATTCTATCAAATCTAGTATTAGCAGGCTTGCTTGAGGTTGATGTCTCTCCAAATACCAATGCTCTTTTCTCAATGTTATTGGTGCATATTTCCATGTCCATTTCATATTTTTGTTCTCTGGTTTCATCCTCCTGTGTCCAACATACATTAATTCTAATATATTCATCTTTAGATTCAACATTTAAATCAACATTAGAATGCATACTTAGATAAATACCACAATCAATAGGGTTATGTGGTGCATCACATGCAGAGCAATAAAAATGATGATATGATGCTATATTATTTGATGGTATAGGATTTGGAACAAAATCTAGATCTCTCTCTACTTCTTTATTTTTTCAATTCCCATTTCAATTCGTGTTTCCCTCATTATTTCCATTATTATAGTTTCTATTAAAATTCCTTCTGAAAGGAGTATTTTTATCTTCCTACTATTTATTATTATCCTGTGAAGTTTTTGCACTACTATCCCCACCTTTTTCAAGTCTAGCAAACCTGATATTCAAAGTAGTAAACATCTCACTCAATGGATTAGCTATTTTGTTCATAGGATCCTGATCTATTTTCTTAGGGACAGAGAACTCAACCTTCTTGGGCTTCCTTTTAGGTTGATTGGGATCTAAAGAGCATGCTTTCATATTACCACTAGAAATAATATGTCTCTCTATTTTAATAGCCATTTTCGTACATATATCAATGGTAGTTGTTGATTTTTGTCTCATCTCATAACTAAAATATCCAGGGAAAGCATTTTTGTAGAAACAAATGGATTGATCTTCATTTGGACTTAATGCTATTGGAATATTATTTTATGTCTTAAATAATATTCTATTGAAATATTCCACTGATTTGTTTTCTTTGTTTTTCATGGTAGCCAATTATATCAGCAAGGACTATTCATTCTTCCTCTCTCCATATTTCCTAAGGAAAGTGTGCTCTAGCTCTTGAAAATTATTGATAGTACCATATCCAAGGTTTTTGAACCATTCTAAAGCATCCTTATCTAAATTTTGAAAGAAAAATATAAAGACATCTTGATCATCCACCTCAAGACTATTCATGGCATACAAAAAATCCCTAACATGATCTTCACCGGTGACAACATTGTTTCCTTGAAATTTAGGCAAGTATTTATGAGCTTTACCTTGGAGAGGATTTAGATTTGTAGTTAAAACAAAGGCTCTATATCTATTGGTTCTGCACTGATTAACATTAGCATTGGCATTTTGATTGAAATTTTGGTGTACTTTGACATTTTGATTTACATTATGAGCTTCCATACTCACTACAGGTTGATGCACTATAGGTACTTGGTTTACAGTAGGAGAAGACTGATTGAAATTGAGATTTGGATAAGAAAAAAAAATATTATGAATTGGAATTGAAGATTTTATATGAGACTTCAATAATACCTCAAGATTTGGCACTCCAGCAAGAAATTTTTTACATCTTCTTGTAGATGCCAGATCCAATTCATTTTTTATTTTTAAATTTTTGATTTCATTTGGAGTCGCCAGCGTGGATGTGTAAATAAGAAACAAGATCTTAAAAAATACTTGAACCAATATTGCTCAGCTTGATATTCACTCAAATATCACAAATTTTATTCTAGGAGATACTATTAGAAAAAACATAAAACTGTATTGAATCTTCCCCGACAACGGTGCCAAAAATTATTGGGGAAAAATCCTGCACCCTTAATAGATTTGTCATGCTGCAAGACTTCCCTAATCAAATCAGCACTGTGGACTCTGGTGGATCCAACTCTGGTGGACTTTAGATAGACTGAGTAGGGTAAGGAAACCCCAAACGTGAGCCTACAATATTTCTTATATGCTCATGCTCATCCAAATTTGTAAAAATAAAATAAAACTACAATAGAAAATTTGACCAAGTTTGAAAGTAACTCCTAGCTAGTGATTCAAGCTATAGATCAATGTCTTATCCATTGGGTAATTGTAGCCAGACTTAAAATATTATGAAGATAAAAGGGGAAGAAGATAGAATTGAGCCAATCACATCCATTCAAATAATGTAATAGAAATGATTCAACATGCCAGTGAAATAAGATGCCATCTACACATTCAAATTATGTATTATGTAAATAGGAGAACACATAAAATTATACATAGAACTTCTAAAGGAAGAAACGGGATTGTATTAAACAATAAATCATTACAATGGGAATCTTATCAGAATAACTAGATCTCACTAAACCAGTACAAACAAATTCTCCATTTAAGTGATACAATAGATAACTGCAACTCTTTGTTCAAATGATGTAACAAAGAGCCTCCTAGATTCCAACCTCTACCATTGGAAATTATCTTAGTAAAATGGATACCTCCTCAACAAAACCTGCACAATAATGAGGAAGAAACAGGGGTGACTAGACAAGATACACAAAGGAAATTATAACTGACAAGGACAAAGACACTGGTATACCTCTTGCAAAAATTACTGTATAAAAACTTGATGATTTTTTCTATTGTAGCAACTCTCTCATATAGCCTACAAATTTTTTTTCATTCAAAGCTCTATGATGTTGTTTTGATGATGGCCCATAACTACAACTGTCTTCGTGATGACCTATATTATTAATTGTGCTTGTAGAGGTTATTATTTGTAGTGTGATAGTGGTCTTAGTTGATCAAAAATAACTATTACATAAATCTTGATAATAATAATAATATTTTATAACTATAATTACCAGAGTTGAATTATGGCCTCTCACCATCTCTTAATTGGATCTTGAAAATGGCCCATAATAGCCTATCTTCCAAAGGGCATAAATTTTGATCCAACCGTTGGATCGGCTTGATTTTTTTTGTGGAGATAGCTAAAGAGGATGATAATGTCATAGCAAGTTTTTATACAAGCCTTGAATATTTTTTAGTGTGTTATAGAGCTCTAATTCATTCATATAGTACCTCAAAATTATGATTTAGTATTTTTTAGAAAAACAAGAAGAAAGAAAAATGGAATTTAATGACTTTTTAGAAATGGATGTGTTGACATTTTCTAGGAGGCCTAATATGAGAAGTGCAATAATTTATGTTAATTTAGGGGGTTATCCAAGATTTTTTAGGACTTACTAAAAATAGGGTGGCCAAAAGATACAAATTACCCAAAAATAGTATTTTTTTTTTATTTTTATAAAAGGAGGGTAAACCCAAGTTGGATTTTGAGGATCCAACACAGGCTTTGATGGGATAGATGATGAAAAATGCTTTTGACAATGAATCACTTGAGAATTCCAAAATCTCAAATATAATATAAAAACTCAAAAACATGCCTAATAACCTAAAAATGACTTCTTAATCACCTAAAAAATGAAACCTTAATCACCTAAAAGTAACAATATTGAAATACACTTTTTTTTTTAATCACCTGAGAATTTCAGAATCTCTAGTAGACCAAAAAACTTAAATTTTTTATTAATCACCTAAAAGGGACTCCTTAATCACCTAAAAACTAAAATCTTAAAACACATTTTTTTTGTGGCTTCTCAAGCCATCAGTGTTGAATGATACAATTTCAAATGTTGACCATTGATAGGAATTAAAAATTCCACACCATCCTAAATTTGCAATTTGTAAGTATGCTGGCCTATATTCTAGATGATTTGATAAGGAAAAGGCCATTTAAGCTCTCATTTCTCTTTTTCACCATGTTTTTCTTTTTTTGGGTCCTAGTACAAAACTATATCTCCTCCTTGAAAAGATTTACCTTTGGATTTCTTATTGAACTACTACATTGTTTTGTGAGCTTGTTCAATCATCTTCATTAATGCATCCTTTCTGTATTCCTGCAACTTTACAATTTGACAATCCTCTCTACAAAACATTTGGATTTTTGTGATCCTTAAGAATTAAAGATAAAGCATGAATATTCTACCCACTTGGTAAAGTAGCCTGTTGTTGTAATGATCCACCTATGACATCCAAAATAATTGGGATTAATCTCACCTATGACATCTATTCCCCATTGACTAAAAGGAGATTCCACAATCACTAGCTTCAAGGGCATGGCTAGCAAATTCTTCTTTACTACAAAAATATGATAGTTAAGACAATTTCTAACAACCTCGTAAACATATTAAAATAGGGAGGACAATTAATAACCGACTCTCATGATCTTGTGAGCAATAGCCTTTGGAGCAAAGTGACCCCCACAAAAACCATAATGATATTATTTTAGAGCTTGAGGGACTTATTTCTCAAACAAACAAAGAAACAACACCATCTGGATACCTCAAATATAGTCTACCTTATTGAATGTAATACATTTGGACCAATTGCTTGATAAATATCCTTTTATTTTTGGACATATATTCTAGAAATAACAATTTTTAAAGGTAAAACATAATGCCATCATACCACTAGTAATCAGAATTATCAACTGCTCTAGCTTCTTCCTACTCATCCATTGCAATAGTATTATTCATAACCTCCCCTTTAGCCAGATACTTTGTTAGTCCTTGTCCTCTAATAATCTGCACTACTTTGAATTCTACATCATATTGTAATAACGTAGACATCCATCTTGCAGAACTTCCTAAAGGTTAAAGATGAGTTAAAACATATTTAAGAAAAAATTAGGGAATATAGGCTATTACCTTTTTGTATCCAAAGATACATTTGAAATGACCTAATGCTTTCATTAAAGCATAATATTATTTTTCTAGAATAGATTATTTTAGTTTAGCATCCTTCAATATTTTACTCATAAAGGCTATAGGTCTTTCATTTCTCTCTTCATCCTTTTGAGCTAGAATTGTAGCAATAGTGTGTTCAAAGGCAAATGAGTAGATCTTGAAATATTTTGAGTAATCAGGGTAATTCAGTACTAGAACTTGAGTGATAACATCTTTGAATCTTCTAAAAAGTTGTAGTATTTTCGTCTCTCCATCTTATTTTCCCACTTTTATTGATCATATCATTTATTAGTTTGGTAATCTGAGAAAAATTAGGTAAAAACCTCCTAATAAAGTTAATTTTTCCAAAGAATAATCTAACTTCCTTAATATTCTTAGGAGGGAGAATTTTAACAATGGCTTCTACTCTTTGTGGATCAATGTTAATTTCATATTTTGAACCAATATGCCCAAGTAGTTTACCTTGTGTGGCCCCAAACACATATTTTATAGGATTCAAAGATATTCCAAATTCTTTGCACCTATCAAACACTTGAGTTAGATGTGCAAAATGATCTTTAGTATTTTTTGAAAAAATTGTAATGTCATCAAGATATACCACCACTATATTGAACATCAATCCTTTAGATGCAACATCCATTGCTCTCTAAAATGTTGCCCCTACATTCATTAATCCAAAGGGCATCCTAAGATATTCAAATATTCCTCATGGTGTAGTGAAAGTTTTTTTGTGTTTTTCTTTTGGATTCACTACAATATGATTGTAACCTGAAAAGCCATCCAATAAAGGTATTCTTGATGACCCAATGAATGCTTGAAGCAACTATTCCATATTTGAAGTGGGTAGTTATCTTTAAGAGAGATTTTATTTAAATTATTGAAATCTACACAAAGCCTAATCTCACCCTTCTTCTTTCTAACAGGAACAATATTTTCCAACCAAGAAGAAAATCTCACCTTCCTAATTATGTTGGTATCTAGTAACTTCTACACTTCTTTTTGCATAATAGGATGCAAAGTGGGGTTGAGATTTCTTTTTTTTTACTAAAAGGCTCAGTATCCTTTTGAAGAGGTATTATGTGAGTCATTATCTTTGTATTTAATATCT
The DNA here is from genome assembly GCA_028583015.1 of Wollemia nobilis. NCBI lineage: Eukaryota > Viridiplantae > Streptophyta > Pinopsida > Araucariales > Araucariaceae > Wollemia > Wollemia nobilis. The sequence goes on from JAQPPZ010001844.1 coordinate 6,479,926, forward strand.
TTACATCTTCATAACTCCAAGCAAAAGCATCCATGTTCTTTTTCAATAATTTTATATACTATAGCTTCTCTTTTCCTGATAGAGCTTTATTGATCCTAATAATATTGGGATCTTCCTCTATTCCAATATTAACTTCATCTATCTTAGATTCTTGAAACATAGGTTTATATGCTCTATTAAAGTCATAAAACAGACTCTCCAAAGATACCAACCCCTTGGGGATCCTATTGGTCTTTATTTGTATGACTTTTGTGGGTTATCCAATAACATCCTTTAGTTTTTCTTCATCACTTTTATCATAAATAACATCTAAAAATTCATTTTGCATAGTCACAAAATCATTAATGTGTATATCATTATGAAACACTTGTAAATATAAAACACTACCAACGATATATGGCTTATAAACAGATATGGTTGGGAACATTTCCATAAACCAAGTGTATATCTCAAGGTTTTCTACTCTAGAAGCATTAATGGGTAAAATATTAGCATTATGATTATGTGCTCTAGGAATAATTTGTAGAACAAAAGCCAGTCATATATCTATTTCATCCAAAATTGCTTGCTTATATTGATTTAATCTAGGGTGCTTTGTTTGATATTTCCCTTTGATTTGCTAAATTATCAACTCAGCATCCCCACTAACCTTGAGGTAATTAATACCCAATTCCTTGGCTTTTCTTAGCCCTAGCAATAAAGCTTCATACTCTACAACATTTTTTTTACAAAAAAATTCTAACCTGTATGGTATGCTAAGATAACTGCCATTGATGTCTATCAATAGTAATCTAGCTCCTGCTTGTGTTCTAGATTTTGCCCATCAAAAGTCATAGTCTATAACTCAAAAGTTAGAATTTTGTTAGTTTTTGCATCTACTTCAACCTTTAGTTTTGGATCCATATTCTCAACATCAGGTACGCCCAACAAGAAAGGAGAATGCCAAATAGAGTAAACCCACATGTATTTTTCCTCAATAGAATTCATGACATTAACCATATCATCATTATGATATCTAAATTCACCTGAATACCTATTTAAGGGTTCTCTATTCAATATCACTTTCTCCTTACCTTGCATTGGAATAGTGGCATATGACCAATACAATTGAATAGTACCACCTAGCTACTCTACCCAATGCTTAGAAAGTAAGAGAGAAAATAAAGGGTCCACATCTATAACTACAACATCCATCACCACTCCTTTATTAGGATATTGTTCAATATGGACAAGAAGTCCAGTGATAATGCTTACACAAGGTACTCTCCTATTATCCATGATAGGAATAAGAGGGTGCTCTTTTCGATAATTCAAGTCTTACTAATCAGCTACCTATTTTGAAATTACATTCATGAAAGCACAACTATAAAGCATGCAATTATGAATAACATATCGGTCCCCATATCCTGATGTATACCTTAGTGAGATGTAAAATGGCTTATCTGAATATGGGGCTCTGACTACATTATTCACAAGACCTATAGTATTTTGAGGTTGTCCCCCTGACTGATAAGTTAATTTGAAGGGTCTACATACCTGATACCGGTACTTTGGAATAGTCATTAATTCTTCAAAAGTGATTTTGACCTTCTATTTGGAAACCTCTAAACCTAGATAAAAACTGATCTTTCTTATCATTAATTATTTTTCTAGTTTTTTGATTAGTCAAGTTATTTTGTTTCTTTTGGATAATCTCCTCTACATGAGGCTCCTCAGGAATCATTTACAGCTTCATATGATTTACCTTTTGTCATGAAATTACTCCTATAGATTTCTCATTTTGTCCAAGCCCTTCATCAACTTTGTCCTCCACTATTCTATTATTTAGATTGATAGCATGTATTATTTCTAAAGGCTCAACCTCTTCTACTGTAGGTATAATATTTTATTGCTTTATTCTATCAAATCTAGTATTAGAAGGCTCACTTGAGGTTGATGCCTCTCCAAATACCAATGCTCTTTGCTCAATATTATTGGCACATATGTCCATGTACCTTTCAAGTTTTTATTCTCTGGTTTCATCCTCCTAATTCTAGCATACATTAATTCTAAAATATTCATCTTCAGATTCAACATTTAAATGAACATTAGAATACATACTTATATAAATACCACAATCAATAGGTTTATGTGGTGCATAACATGTAGAGCAATAAAAGGTATTATATGATGCTATATTATTTGATTGTATGGTATTTGGAATAGAATCTATATCTCTCTCTACTTATTTATTTTTCCAATTCCCATTTCGATTCATGTTTCCCTCTTCATTTGAATTGTTATTCCAGTTTCAATTAAAATTCATTCTTAAATGAGGTTTGTTACATTTCTACTTTCTATTATTACCCTATGAAGTTTTTGCACTATTTTACTTTACCTTTTTCAAGTCTAGCCAACCTATTATTCAAAGTAGTAAAGATTTTACTCAACTGATTAGCTATTTTGTTCATAGGATCCTGGTCTATTCTCTTAGAGACAGAGAACTCAACCTTCTTGGGCTTCCTTTTAGGTTGATTGGGATATAAAGAGCATGCTTTCATATTACCACTATCAATCATATATCTCTCTATTTCAATAGCCCTTTCCATGCATATATCAATGGTATTTTTTGCTTGCTATCTCGGCTCATAACTAATATCTCCAAGGAAAGAATTTTTGTAGAAACAAATGGACTGATCATCATTTGGCTTTAATGCTATTGGAATATTATTTTTGGTCTTAAATAATCTTCTATTGAATTGTTCTACCAATTCATTTTCTTTATTTTCCATGGTAGCCAATTCTATCAGCAAGGACTATTCATTCTTCCTTTCTCCATATTTCATAAGGAAAGTGTGCTCTAGGCCTTGAAAATTATTGATAGTACTAGCTATAAGGTATTTGAACCATTCTCAAGCACCCTTATCTAAATTTTGAAAGAACAATCTAAATACAACATTTTCATCATCCATCTCAAGACTATCCATGGCATACAGAAAATCCCTAACATGATCTTCATCGATGAAAACATTGTTCCCTTGAAATTTAGGCAAGTATTTATGAGCTTTACTAGGGATAGGATTTATATTTGCAGGTAAAAAAAGGCTCTATATCTATTGGTCCTCCACTGATTAACATTAGCATTGGCATTTTGATTGACATTTTGGTTTACATTGACATTTTTATTTTTATTAGGAGCTGTCATACTCACTAAATGTTGATTCATTATAGGTACTTGGTTTACAGTAGGAGAAGACTAATTGAAAGCAAGATTCAGGTAAGAAACAAAAATAGTATAAATTGGAATTGAATATTTTCTATGAGACTTGAGTAATACCTCAGGATTTTTTACTTCAACAAGCACTTCTTTACCACTTCTTCTTGTAGATGCTAGATCCAAATACTTTTTTTATTTTTAAATTTTCAAGTTCATTCAGAGTCACCAGCATGGATGTGCAAACAAGGAACATGATCTTCAACAATACTTGGGCCAAGATTCCTCAAATTGATACTCACTCAAATATTGCAAATTTCATTCCAGGAAAGACTTTGAGAAAAACAAACTCAAAATTGTATTGAGACTTCCTTGACAATGGTGCAAAAAACTACTAGGGGAAATTCCTGCACCCTTAATAGATTTGTCATGCTGCAATACTTACCTGATATCTTTTATTGATAGAGCTTTATTGATACTAAAAATCTTGGGATCTTCTATTCCAATATTAACTTCATCTATCTCAGATTCTTGAACCAAAGTTTTATATGCTCTATCAAAGTCATCAAATAGGCTCTCCAAAGATATCAACCCTTTGGGGATCCTATTGGTATTTAGTTGTATGACTTTGTGGGTTCTCTAATAACATACTTTAATTTTTCTTCATCACTCTCATCACAAATAACATCAAAAAATTATTTTGCATAGTCATGAAATAATTAATGTGTATATCATCATGAAAAACTTGTAACTATAACAATTCAAGGATAGATGGCTTATAAATGGATATGGTTGGGAAAATTTCCATAAACCAAGTGTCTATCTCAAGGTTTTTTGCTCCATAAGCATTAATGGGTAAAATATTAGCATTATGATTTTGTGATCTAGGTGAAGAAGTGAAATTCATGATATCACCTTAAGGGCATTTACTAGCAATGTATATCAATTATGAAGCATTAAAAGGGAAATATGGCATAAGCATGTAATCTACTAAAATGAGACAACATAGACAATAAATATAATAAAATTATCTATCTATTCATTCATTTATAGCTTTAAAACTAGATTACAAGATGTCCCCTTGAGGGCTTCACAAATTTGATACATTTCATTACAAATCTTCAAGGGATCTAGTCCCTTGGAAAGAGGCCTTTAAGGCGATAAATAGTGGTTTTGTGAATTCCTACTTCCCACACTCAAGAGATATTGTTGGGATGATAATCTTGTGCCTCCTTAGCTCCTCCTCTTGCCTAGAATTCCTATTCCTAAAGACAAGGGATTGAAAGGGGATTAAAAGCATCTACATTATAGAATAAAGCCATTAAACCATGAAAAGGGAGCATATTATACAACCATAAAAAGTGATCTACATGCATGAAAAATGATCTATATTAAGCATAAACATATTTTAAGATATTATAAATCCAAACAAGGAAATTTGGAAGCAATATCAAATGCGAAACAATGCAAAAAGTGGTGACTGTTCTTGGGTGAGCCTGATAAACTTGCAATATTTGATGGAGAGCCAAAATTTCTCAATACCACTTGATGGAGAGACAAAATATCTCAAACCAATTATCATTCAAAAAATTGGAAAAGATCCCTCACAAACCCTCATTCTGTGGCTATATAGCCAAAAAACCCTAAAAACTGAAAAGAGTCTGATGGGGCCCAAAATTGGGGTGCACATCCCTCTTACAATAGACAAGCTAAAAATAAATTTTCCAATCCTAAATCTAAATACATTAGGAGATATTAACCTCCGAACAGCTCAAAAAGCATAAAAAAGTAGGTAAGAAATTTTAAAACCTAATTTCGGGGCACTAGATAATGGAATTTGACCTTGAAAACTGATTTTTTTGGACAAATAGGACTTTAGGGAGTCTTATTTGTTTAGAAATCTCCCAAATAGATCCCTATCAAATTTAACGTCAATCATAGCTACGGTTGAGAAGTTATGGCCTCAAAAATTTTGTTGGATGCTCCTGCATCAATCTTGGGGACTGTAGACACCCAAAAGTTGTACATTGCTATACCTACGTACTTGTAGATCCTTTTGGACACTTGTAGGCTTACATAGGCTGACCTAGGTACCCCTAGGTTACCCTATACTAGCGTAGACTATTTTAGATCATCCTAGACACGCGTAGATTGCTGTAGTCATGTGTAGTCATGCATAGACGATTGTAGTCATGCGTAGATCACCATATATTGTCATAGCATCATGTAGACTCCCATATACTACCTCACTAGATTTCAGGTCCTAAATTCTCATAAGCCTTCCAAATCACATCTGGCACATCAAAATATCATTCGACAGTCTATTCACACACAATTAAGGCCCCATGAGGTATTAATTGACCAAAATAATTAATAAGTCAATACCTAAATTCTAATTTAATGTTGACTTCACTTAAGTCACTTTTTAGGGTAAATTTGATTAAAATAACCTTTAATCTTGATTAACCTTAATCAAATCCTCCCACATGTGTGATATTAGGGTTTTTTGAGATATTTATTTAATCATGTTTAATTTGGCTTAAGCACCTCCTAATTAGGATTATCCCTAGTCCATCCTCACACGTGTGAGGATGAGATATTTCTCATAAAGAATGTGATGTTGCCACATAGCATTTCTTAACCTAACCCTAGTCAAAATCAAACCTAGGTTTAGTCTATCTAACTCCCCCCTACACCTTGCCTTTGCCTATAAATAATGGGTCCTAAACCCCTAATTATATCTCTCTCACATATTCAACAAAGTATAGTTACTCTACAAAAATGGAAATCCAATATTAAACAATCATTTCCCAGTGCACACAAACAGATTTTGATAGCATACTGAGGCACCCCAGCTACCTTAGGATCAATATACCAAAGATATTTTACAAAAGGAGCATCACAACTCAATTCGCTACCTGGGTCATGAATCCAAACTAAATTCGCAACCCAGGTGACTAATTGGGTCTATAGGCCCTAAATCACCCTAGATTTTTTAGGTAAGCTCTTTTTTGTCATATTATTACCTTCTACACATTTTTTTTCAATTTCTATCATGATTTTATAGTCAATTCATCTTTCTAAACATGGGGCCTGACTAAGGAAAGCCCCCCATGACACTAATCCCATTTTGTAGGTCTTTCATAGGTTATATAGCAGATCTAAGGAAAAGGAACATCATACAAATAGCAACCCTACAGTGGCACACATACATCAAGCCCACCTACACTAAGGGATGCTAGAAGAAAGCATTATATTGATTGTAACCTGTTAGGAATAGAGATGGATAAAGGGCATCAAGACCCTCTTGTAACACATGCTCATTAATATCAATGGAATACAATTTCTCTATTTAAGGCATCATTTATGTTTATGTGTTAAATCATCAAATGTTGTTTTCTACCCATTTCATTTTAGCACGCTTGGTGGAACCCCCACAATGGATAGTGCTAGATTCATTTTTCTTGTAAATCTGACATTATCCTCTATTTTTATGTCTTGCAGGTACCAAAAATATGTTTCACTAAAGCCTCCAAATCCCTAGGAACCATCCTAGGCCATCAGATCCCTGATTTGAAGCCTCTAAACCTGATTCATGACCCACCCTATGATTTAGGTCAAATTAGCGACCCAGGTCATGATTTAAGTCAAATTAGCGACCCAGGTCATGATTTAGGTCAAATTAGCGACCCAGGTCATGATTTGAGCATAGAAACCTCAAAAACCCCCAAATAAACTAGGGTGACCTTCTCAGGGGCCAAGAAAACCCCCTTAGCATCAAAATGTAGGTATTCTCACTTTTTCTATCCATTGTTGCAAGTTTTGGAAGCAAAAAAATCCATTAACTAGTGAGATAATCATTGTTCAACATAGTTTTGTTTTCATTGCAAAGTTGTTGAAGCATTAGGGTTTCTAAAATTTGTAGGACCTACAACTTTCCAGCAAGTTCATAAAATTTATTTCTCAAATAAGTTTGCATATGTCCTTGTATCTTGCATGTACCACAAGCCTGTGTTGATTTTATTTCACTAATAGCTTTCATTGTTAGAAAGAACTATACATGTTCAAGTAAATCAGGGTTTCTAATCCCCTCTTCTACTTCTAAAATGTCTTTGCATTCTAACAACAAATTAAGGTTCCTAATCCCTTATTCCTTTGTTTGAAAGAAATTTTTGCATTCAAAATTTTAAATCAGGGTTCTAATCCCCTTCACTTCACACACTAGGATTGTTTGTTTTTATGCTTTCGAAAATAGGTTAGTTTGCTTTGGAAAGGCATTTAGGTCTAGAATACTTCTCTTCAAATAATAGTATCTAATCATTTGATTTTAAAAATACATTAGGGTTAGTTTCTTTTGAAAATGCAAGTAGTTAGTTTCTTATCTCGCATATATCGATAGTGAAACACAAACCCACACACTCAGGTGGTACTTAAACAAGTGGTGATATTGGACTTCATTCCAAATCCATCACTCAAGATTGGTGTGGATCGAGTTGCACTCTCCATCAGATCACCCCCCAAGACACCTAGTAGCCCCACAAGAGTGGTTATCTAGATTTCTTCACCATAAACCCCATACTCTCATGATTAGGCCCTGGATTTCATCACCACTAGTTAGCTGTGGAGTGGGATAGGATTTAGCACCTTCATCCACAAGGCTAGTATAATTTTTGGAATTGGTAACTGTAGTTCTTGAATAAGCCTGCTAGAGGGTGAATCGAAAGCATGGGTATGTCAGTAGTAGGTCTTAGACAGTGCTACCTCTTCTCGTGAGAGGATATTGTGAACTCGCTTTAGCATAGTGAGTTCCACCCATTTAGGATATCATTTTACTATGCCTTCCATACAAGTCACCATTCACACATTGCGGTACCATTCTATCCTATGCATCTTTAAGTGTTGCAAGAGGTTTTTTATTGATGACATTCTCGATTTGCTAGAGTATTCACTCCATTACCCGTGATTCTACATAGGGAGTATCAACATTACAACACACAAAATGAACATAACACTTTTATTTTCTCAGCATTTAGAATTGATACCAGTCTATCGTTATTTGCATGATCACAGATCGATCTCAGCACACCATACTATATATTATTTTTCTACACACAACATGTCACTTATTTCACACTCACAGTAGAGACAATTGAGTATACATCACATAAGGTTTATTCCTAAAAACCCCTTTAACATATGCTACTATACCTGTGGTCACCCAGAGCAGAGCATGTGAGAAATCATGCTCTATGGAGGAATGACCTCCCCCTTCCTCTAGTCAGTCCACCCTTACTCATTTGATCATGAAGGAGAAGATTATAGACACATCTGATTCACATAAGGAATCTGATATACCATTCACACACATGATACCTCATATCGATACATCAACTTTGAGTGAAATTCTCACTACTTCACTCACAAAGGATTACTCACTCTTTGTAGCCCCATCCCCACCTAATCCCTCGACCATTTTTTGTGACCATGTAATCTACATAGCACTAAGATAGTCTCCTCTAGCCTTTACCATAGATGAGGAGGTAATGCCTACGTCACCCACCTTTGCACACCCTTTTTTCGAGAATCTATCTCAATCCCTATTTGAGAATGATTCCTCCCTTCTAAACCGCACTTGCCCTCAGGTCACATAATTTTCCCCTATCATAGGAATAGTGTCCAAACCATCCTCATCTACTGTAGGAAGATAGAATCCATCCTTTCAAACTACACAACATATCCCTACCTAGCAAGAACCACAAACATTCCCTCAAACTGCACACCCGTACTCCTCACAAGAGTACCAACCATCCTCTTTCCAAGAGTCATTCTTCACCATATCTGAGGGTACCTCCCAATAGCCTATTTAGAATCAAGAGATACAAACCCAAGCGAGGGTGTACACGTATACTTTCCCTTCAACCTAAGCTCCTACTTTGGTAGCTTATCCCACCTTTTTGGTAGCTTTCCCACCTATCTCCTAGGTACCTAGAGTGTACAACACCCAACCCTTGGAGCCACCTTTGCCTAAGATGACCTTTAGGATACCACCACCTATGCCCTTTTAGGCTCCCACTACCTATCTCCATCCTCCTATGGATCAAAACCAATTATACCTATAGTGTATGTACCTATTCAACCAAATTATTCCACATAGTTTAGCTTCCCTACTTCCTACCCTCTAGGGTAGAGATAAATCCCATATTTTGATACCTCATCTCGACCACCCCTAGAACCAATAGTATCGATACCTACACTACCACCAGCTACACCTAGATTATTTATACTTCCTCTAGTTTTGTCATCACCACCCATGGCTCAAATCATACAGCAATCTCTAAACCAACAAGTACCTGTGCCACAACCATATGCCTCATAGTCATAGTATTACACCCATAACAGGCACCTTCCCCACAACCTAGTGTGCTTGTAGACATGACAACACACATCACCCAGTACCTACCTTATCATGATCAAGCACAATACTATTCCCCACAATATTATTAAGAACAACAATACCAATATCCATCACATCCATAAGGGTAACCTACCATAGCTCAGTCCCCCACTTCTATGACTCCTAAACTTTAACTCTTATGAGATGAAGTTAAAAGGTTAAACGTGCGCATCATAAGCTATGGACAACAAATGTCAACCTATGATACATTCTACAATGATCTAGGTCATACTAATATGCCTCCTCCAACACAACAATTATATCATACTAATGCACCCCCTCCATCTAAACTGCAATGAGCCCATGGTCCCCGTCCTCCATGTCGACATCGCAATTGGACTCCACTTTTGTAGCCTCTTCCTACTTTATTCCATAAGCTATTCAAGGTTGGCCATGTTACATTACCAGACATTCTACTCATAAATCCAAATTGACCCAACCCTCGTGGGCACATCAAACATGCATTTTGTGTTTATCATCGCTAGCTAGGTCATGATGTCCATTCTTGTTGCACATTTCATGATTTAGTTGAGGACCTTATCGATAATGGTACCATTCCAATTTTAAACCTTGTTGCACAAAAGGGTCAAAAGTTTCAAAAGGTTACACCCCTTGCCTTACCTTCATCATAGTTATTTTTCCAAACCTCAGGTTTTTCCAAAATCCTTAGCTAAAATTTTGGAACATTCTTTTTAGAATTCCTTAGCACCCTAGGTTTTTCCAAAATCCTCAGCTAAAATTTTGGAACATTCTTTTTAGAATCCCTTAGCACCTTAGCTGGGAGGAAGCTACTGGAGCCTGGGCCCACTCCAATCCAGTATTTCTTCCCCAAATTTTCTTGTGTTTTCTAGATTAGTTTACCGCTTTTATAAGATTGTTTATCACATTGTTATTTCTAGTATTGCAGTAGGTTTATTTCTAGGAATGCGTGAATATTTCCTTTATGTATATTTAATTTTTTTATGTAAATTATCGAGGAGTGTATGAATGATTGATGACCATTTGAAACACCCCCTAATAGTATAACTAGCAAACTCATCTCAAGTGGTATTGTAAGCAATCTTGTTCAAGACCCTTCGCAATTTTATGAAGCTCCCTGGGTTGATAAATTAAATGCACGGGCATGTGACAAAAGTAGAAAATAAGTTAACCTTGTTTGGCCTACAACATTTTGGTGCCATTGCTAGGGAAGTGTCTCAACTAGATTATTTACAATACTTGAAAACCTTCCATCTAACCTTGTATGAGTTCTTTGAGAAGAGGACCTGATGGTCGGTTTATAAAAACCAATCCACCAGAACCTAAGTCAGCTGAAAATTCTAAATTTGAATTAGAATCACCTAACCCACCACCAGCAATCCATTGAAGTGAGGATTTGCACTTTGTGCAAAGCGCCTCCTCATCCCATCAACTTGGGTAAGAACGAATCATCATAAATCCCCTGTTTAATAGGAAACCCTTAGAGGAAGCCCTATTGTGGAAAGTTTTAGAATATCGGATGATAACACCAGACAACCTTAGGGCCTTGAATTAGAAAGTCTTAAATGACCATAAGGCCATAAATACTGCACTAGAGACCGCATTTCTTAAAAAAATGGCTGATAATGAAGAATTCTCATCTGGCTTTAGTTTCTCGATTGATGGAGTAGGAGATACCAAAATGAAAAGTATATCCCTTTCTCACCTTACAAACTTTAGAGGATACCCAACTGAGGACCCTGAACTATTTTTTTTTTAAGTTTGATGTCTTATATAGGTCTTTGGACTACAAATCTAATACGTAGAAGCTGAAACTCTTTCCTTACACATTGGACGATGTAGCTATGCGATGGTTCATTTGTCTGGGAGACAAGCACATTGCCACTTGGGATCAAGATTTTGGGAGAGCAAGAGACTCCAGAGAAGAGATCCTGAGCATGATGCAGAAAGAATATGAGTCTCTTGAGGAATACTAGGAGAGATTCAACTTCAATATTCAATGATCTCCTCACACGAAATTATCTGATAAGTCCCTCAAACACATATTTTTGAGAGGACTTACCAATGAATCACAAGAGGCTATTAACATGATTTATGGAGGTGATTTCTACTAGCACGCTATGGAAGACATTCGATAGCTATGCCAAAAATACTCAAGAAAGAGAGACAGGACCACTTCTAGAACCATGAAAGTGACTTCTTTAGTCACAAATATAGAAATAGGTAACATGTTGGAAGATTTAAAGAGTGAAATGATCTCATCTCTAGCATTGCAGATGGATACGCTACTATTAGAGAAAAAGAAGTAAGAAAATGAAGCAGCATTGGCTTTATTTTGTCCAAAATGTAGAGGGAAGCATGCAAAGAATGCATGCCCGGAGAACAAAGTCAGAGTATGCGCAGTTTGTAGGCTGAACCATAAAACTCGATTATACCTACAACTGTCCAGTAATCAGGAGGATGCTAAAAGTGCAGATGCCTATTTCATAGGTAATCGAAAGAGTTGGCCATAACACCTTATGGGGAATATGCCAACCAAGATGCCATCATATGGGGGAGGACCATACATGCCCCAAGGCCCACCTCAACCACCTAACATGGGGTGGTGGGGGCCATCATCCTGGTCGAACACACCCCCAACATTCCAAAACCAACAACCATGGATGCCATATCCATATCCTAGGTAGCAGTGGAGAGGCCACACTGCATGGAATCAAGCTCCATAGAATATAGCACCAAATCACCTCAAATAGAATTTATTAGTCTTTCCAGTAGTGATACCTGCGTAGCTACCCACAAAATTGATGGTAAATCTGAATAACAGGGTGAACCAGCCAACATGCAATATGGAGGGTGAGATGTATCCAATGTACCATATTCAGCTTAGGTCTAGTAGATAGCTAGGAGTAGGAACACCTCCACTGGTAGAAGAGGAGGAAGAAGTAGGAGAAACACATCTTATAGAAGAGGTGATAGAAGAAATTCCTGAGAGAGCAAAGGATCCATTTCCCAACCAAATGCAAGAATAGAGGAAAGTAACACAACTGGAGTTCGATATCTTGTCTAGATTGAAGAACCTCATCATGACATTTCCATTATTTCAAGCCATTTGAGATGTTTTGATATATCAAGGCAATAATAAATATGTATCTAAGGAATATAGGATGAAGAGCAACCCAAACTATCAATGTCATGGGTAAAATAGCAGATTTGATGATGGTAAAAATGTGCCATCCTAAGTATGCAAACCTGGGCAGCCCGATGCTGACTATAAAAATTGAGGGACATTCCCTATCCAATACATTGGTCGATATTGAAGTATCCATCAAAGTAATGCCTTAGGGGATCATGTAGATGCTATAGCTCATGAACCTAAAACCCACTATGATAGTGTTGTAGCTAGCTGATCGATCGACCATGGCACCGAAAGGAATGTTGGAAGATGTAATAGTGATAGTCAGCACATGGGAATACCCAGCCAACTTTTTAGTATTACAATCTAAAACTAGGTTGGGTGGTTACCCAATCATCTTGGGAATGCCATGGCTAGCAATAGCTGACGCTTACATCAGCTTCCAGGATGGGTTGATGACCATATCCAATGGATAAAATGTTAAAATGTTGACTATTTCACCCCCAGTGTAGTTCATCGACTCATTAGGAGAACCCATGTTGATCGAGCATGAAAATGCTAAGGTATCCATGATCCATTCGATGATGACGTTGGATGAGTTGGCAAAAGAAGATGAAGATGGTGCTATTGTGGAGTTCCTCCATGGGGAGTCCTCCATATCTACACCTGGAGCACCATTTACTAGTGCCCAAGATCACCATGTTCAGCAGATACATATCGGTCCAGGAATAACATTGAATGTTAGCAATGGGTTGACTCCCACACAATTGATGAAAGTAGAAGAGCTCCTAGTTAGACACCAATAGGCATTTGCATGGGATTACTCGGATATGAAGGGTATCATCCCATAAATATGTACCCATCGTATATACCTCAATTATCAAGTAACTTCAAGTAGGCAACCATAGAGAAGAATGAATCTGGTAATGAAAGGCATTGTCAAGGAAGAACTGCAAAAAATATTGACTATCAGATTCATCTATTCAATTTTTGATAATGAGTGGGTATCACCGTTAGTGGTTGTCCTTAAGAAGAATGAGAAATGGTGAATCTGTGTGGACTACAGAGCATTAAAAAAAGCGACAAATAAGGACCACTTCCTGCTCCCATTCATTGATCAAGTCTTGGATACACTCTTAGGGAGGAAGTATTTCGCCTTCCTGGATGGATTCAGTGGATACAACTAGATAAAAATGGGAGAAGAGTATCAGGATAAGACAACAACCCATGGGTAACATTTTCCTATCGAGTATTACCTTTCAGATTGTGCAATGCACCTACCACATTTCAAAGGGTGGTGCTTACCATATTTTCAGACATGATGGGAGACGTGGTCAAAGTATACATGGATGAATTCATCATCTATGGAGAAACATTTGATGAAGTAATGATGAACTTGGAAAGAGTGCTCAAAAGAAGTAGGAAAAACAATTTGTCCCTAAGCAACGAGAAATGCTTTATGATGATGCAAGAAGGCATCGTACTAGGACACCACCTCTCCGTAGAAGGAATAAAGGTTGATAAAATAAAAATTGAGGTCATTAGAGACCTACCTAGCCCTAGAATATATAGAGAGATGAGGAGTTTTATTGGATCATCCAGGTACTATCGATGATTTATCATTGAATTCAATAAAATTGCAAAACCACTGCACACTCTATTATCTAAAGATGTGGAGTTCAATTGGATGGAAGACTACGAAGAAGAATTTTAGTTGCTTAAAGAAAAATGGATATCTGCACTGGTTTTAAGAGGACCAAATTGGGACATACCATTCCATATCTATTGTGATGCATCCAACAATGTGATTGGAGTAGTCCTCGGATAGAAGGATGGTGAATAATTTTATTCCATCTAATATGTTAGTAAAAACTTGATAGGAGCCAAGCTCAACTACACAGTGATGAAGAAGGAGTTCCTTGTAGTTGTGCATGCCATAAACAAATTCCACCATTATATCATTGGGTATAAGGTATTTTTCCACACGAACCATGTGGTTATCAGATACTTGATGAGCAAGCCAACCATTGGTAGAAGAATTATCAGGTGTCTCTTCTTACTGTAGGAATTTGACATCACAATAGTCGACAAACCAGGCAAAGACAACATCATAGTATATTTTCTATCTAGATTGATATCGATAGACCATACAACAATGGAAGACTAGTTTTTGGATGAACATTTTTTCACCATTAGTGAGTAAATCTTGTGGTATGTAGATATAGCCAATTACTTGGCCATCGAAAGAACCTCACCTGCTCTCTCTTTCCAAGAAAAGTAGGCAATCATAGAGAAAAGTGCATCATTCCTATGGATTTATGGCCTCCTATTCAAAATAGGATGTGACCAAGTTATAAGGTGATGCGTAGCAGAACATGAGTTCTTAAAAGTACTCAAAGCATGTCACGATGAACCATGTGGAGGACACTTTTTAGGGAAATGAATTGCCTATAAAATCCTATAGGCTGGATACTTTTGTCCCACTCTATTCAAGGATGCGGTTGCGTATGCGAGAAAGTGCTATGAATGCCAAAGAATAGGCAGACCAACCCATTGAGACGAAATGCCCCTCCAACCTCAGGTACACCTAGAACCATTTGATAAGTGGTGCATAGACTTTGTGGGACCAATTAATCCACCTTCAATAGGGAGGAGGTTTATTTTGGTCTGTACAAATTACGTCACCAAATGGGTTGATGTTCAAGCGTTGAGAGACTCAAAAGAAATAACAGTCATCGATCTCTTATTTACCCATATTTTTACATGATTTGGGGTTCCTAGAGAGATAACAATAGACCAAGGGCCTCAATTTACCTCCAAGTTGATCAAGGAGTTGATGGATCAATATAGAGTTTGGCACAATAAAACTACACCCTACCATCTACAGGAAAATGGGCAAGTGGAAGTGATGAACAGAGAAATAGAGAACATCCTAATGAATACCATGCAACAACATAGAAAATATTGGGCTACACGGTTGCCGGAGGTAGTTTGGGCATATAATACCACATGGAAATCCACCATAGGCTTCACACCCTTCCAACTAGTCTACGGGAAGAGTGCGATGATGCACATTGAAATCAAGACATTGAGAATGACTTTAGAATTGAACTTGACCTTGGATGACGCTCAAAAATAAAGGAATCAATAGCTAGATCAGCTGGATGAAATTCGAATGGACACTTTGTAGAGAACAAAAATCATACAAAATCAAAGAAAGTGGTGGCATGATCACCACATTAAACTGAAGTAGTTCCAATAAGTAGAATGGGTGATATTGTATGATTCTCGATTCCAATAAAGAAAAGGTAAATTAATGCAAAGATGGATGGGACCGTATGAGGTGGTAGAGCTCATCAAGAATGGGGTAGTGTGCATTAGAACAATTGATGATAGCAACACCGTGTTAATGGTCAATGGCCACCGACTGTGCCCCTATAACACATCCGAAACATTACAAGTGGAATCCAGAATAGACATGGGGGAGACCCCATATTGTTAGATCTATAAAAAACTCTTAACAGGTGAAATGATGGGCATGGAGGTGCTCACCAAAATCAGTTAATTTAGTTTTTTCTTACAGTGTATTTTGCAAGGACGATGCCCACATGCAAGGTGCAGGCATCCTAATCTAGGGCCTAACAGGTATGGAATGCATCTAACTGCCTTTATTGTTCTTTATTTTCATTTGATTTTTGTATGTGGAAGACCTAACAGCATGAGGAATAGGTATTTGGGAAACCAGACCTGATTTGGCTCAGCATTCTAACCCCAACACTTGTAGGTAGAAGCTGAGGCAGTGTGAAGCGAGAATGAGAAGGCTTGATCACCCTTTCCCAATAAATCACAACATGATTACCAATAAGAAGGCACATTCTGTATGAAGAGGGCACCCTGCAATAATAAGGCATCTTCCTTATGAAGAAGGTGCCCCACCAGAATAAGGCACCTTCCTTATAAAGAAGGTGTCTAGCCAGAAGAAGGTACCTTCCTTATAAAGAAGGGTCCTAGCCAAAAGAAGGCACATTTCGTATGAATAAGGCACCCCACCAGAATAACACACCTTCCTTCTAGAGAAGGTGCCCAGCCAGAAGAAGGTGCCTTCCTTATAAATAATGTGCCCAGCCAAAACAATGCACCTTCTATATGAAGAATGCGCCCCGCCAGAAGAAGGCGCATTCCTTATAAAGAAGGCACCTAGCTAGAAGAAGGTGCCTTCCTTATAAATAAGGCACCTAGCTAGAAGAAGGCACCTTCCTTATAAAGAAGGCACCCCACCAGAAGAAGGCGCCTTCATTATAGAGAAGGCACACAAAAAAAATAGGCACCTTCCATGGCTAGAAGGCGCCACACAAATAAAAAAAAAAATCTTGAGGTGCCTTCCACATTAGGAAGGCACATACAGAACGAGGCACCTTCCACCCTAGGAAGGTATAGGTATTCAACAATGCCTTCCACATCAAGAATGTGCACCCATTTAGAAGCAGCTTTCATAGTAGGAACGCACCATCATCAAAAAGGTGCCTTCCACCACTATAAGGTGCATCCAATCAAAGACGCCTTCCACAACCAGAAGGCGCATCCAATCAGAGACACCTTCCACCATCGAAAGACACATCCATTAAAATAGCACTAACAACATTGAGAAGGCACCATATAAGTGCCTTCCACATAGGGAAAGCATCGATGTGAATTACACCACTGGAATGTGCATCCAATCAGAGAACACTGACAACATTGATAAGGCACCATATAAGTGCCTTCCACATTGGGAAGGCACCACATAAGCACCTTCCACATTAGGAAGGTACCAAAGAGCACCTTCTACATACAGCCAGCACTTAAGTTTCCTATATGCCTCGATAAGAATGAAATCACCACACAAACGAGCGGCATCAGATGACCATACCCCTCCCCCATGTCACAAATCAATGAATCAACACTCTTCATGATGCATGCAACACCAAATAAGGTATGTGCATACTAAATCAAATATTTATATAAATATTCATAAATTATGTAGTACCGAAAAAAATATTACCGTCATAAAAATCATATACCCCCATGGCCTGAACCACATGCCAATGATATGGCTTAAAAGGTGTACCCTTGAATTAAATGCTAAGTTTAGGCACCTTCCCTATAAGAAGGTTCCTTCCTAAAGAAGTAAGGACCGAAGGCACCATGGGAGGAAGGTCGAAGAATCACGCGGTGAAAAAGAATGAACCGAGTGATACGGAAGGAATCAGGGGGACAATAAAAACATAGTTCGAGGTCGAGGGATGGTTCAAATACTGTACCTTGGTAAATCAGGGCCAGGATATGGAGGCAGCCAAGGAATTCAATGCCTCCTTAAGGGGTTACATAGCTTAGGTATGAGGGGTAGAAATTCTAGTCACCCTCAAATACATCTCACAAGTGACTGGATTGCCCTTCACAGGGGAATGCATATACAAAGGCATACTATTGAATTCGTATGCTGAAGTGCCGTTGCTAGGAGAAAATGTGCAGATAGATAAGGAAGGGATACCCAAAAGTAGCCTTCCCATGAATCTATAAAAGATATTCAATTAGGTTGCTCGATTATTTACATGCATCGAGAAGTATACCCATTTGCACACTAACCATGTGTAGTTTCTGAATCACCTAGTGCATGGAAGGAAGTTGAACGTACCCTTCTACCTAGAAAATTCCCTAAAGGAAAAAGTAGCTAGGTACAAGAAGGTAGCACCATCCACCTTGGCCCACCATGGGCTGATATCAACATTGATCCGCCATGCAGAAGCATAGAGGTAGAACCTCAACATAGAGGGAGATGGCAGACAATAAAGGCAGCAGGATGCTATTGCCAAAACAGGGCAAGAAGAGGGAATCCCTATAGAGGATATGGAAAGTATCATGCAATTGTCATTGACCTTTTTCATAGAAGAAATGGGGCATTCACCAGTGCCCTAATGCACAGAGGAAAGAGGACATTCCCTAGTGCCTGAGTATGAAGAGGAAGGAGAGTTGCTTATTAGCAGCGAGGCCGAGTTTAGGCCACAAGAACTAGTCCCCAATAGGAAACGCCTATGACGACTCCTCATCTCAATAGAAGAAGAATAGAATGACTTGAAATTTGACATTGTAGCCCAAAACCTTTGAGAATTGACAAACTGGAGTCCACAAGATGCAGGGACTTTCGAGAGCAATGATCAGGTCGACGCAACTTTGGAGGAAGCACTAGAGTGGCAAACCAATTGTTGGATGGCCCAAAATTTTTTTGAGTACTACCATAATGAGCATAGAGAGGAATTGGAAGAATGAGAAAGATAAATCACTCAGCTCGAGTAGCTAGTCCAGTAATTGTGGGAGGAAAATGAGCTACTCTAGGACAAGGGAACAAAAATAAGGGACGCATAGACCCAAAATGGCTGGGCAAAAGAGGTCCTGATGAATTCTTCCACATTTGTAGAACGAGTATTCTCTTTGGGAGAATTTTGATCGAATTCCCGATAGAGCAGCCCGAAGGCAAGGGAGAATTCCTCTATTTTTGAGAGTGAAGGGGAAAAAAGTTCCACAACATCCCCTATCATCGACCTAAGTGATACAGAGTAGTAGACAGGACTGAGGGATAAGGAAGAACTCCTCAAACCTAAGGAAGACTGAGAAGAACCTGAGGGGTCGACACAGGACAGATAGGGGGGTGAAGAAGCACCCCTAGAGATAGTAGCATAGGTCCCCCAGATTGAAGAGAACACTCCAGGGACCATAGAGCAAGTCCCTTGGAGTGAGAAGATGTTCACCAGGGAGAAAGGGAAAACCCCTATTCAAGCTGCCACATTTTCTACAAAGGCCAAAGGAAAAGGGCCCAGGACGACTTAAAAGAAGGTGAAGGTGACCTTTTTTGAGCCAGAAGAAGATGAGTGGGATATGCAGCCATTCATAGAGAGGTAAACATAGTTTGAATGGCTACTCAAAGAGATGACAACAGCTAAGGAGACCATGAAGGCAACCTCGAGGGTGCAGGGGGACTCTGGTATCTATGTCAATACGATAGAGGACATCCAGTTCTAGGAGATTTATGGGTCATCCCAAGGACGACCCTCCAATATAAGAGGGTATTTTTAATGATGGGATGTATATGGCCCTAAATTGGAAGCCACTACCATTACAAAGGGGAAAATAGGGCTTACTCTTTAAGCAGCCCAATTGTACAAAGCCCAAGTAGTTCATCTCGAGAGGGATAATTCAAATATCCCTTTTATAGTAGTCAGACCTCTGGACGCTAACATATGGCAAGCTATAGAAGCTACATTTTAGGCAGAAAAGACGACGCTAGCTAGATCACCTTTGATAGTGTCCAGGATGAGGAAAGAACAACCGAAAACAACACCCATAGCTCCACATAGAAAAATAAGAGCCACACCTCCAGATGCCAGTGTGTAGAAGAGGTAGACACGAGCCGTAGGTACAACTGGATCCACCAAGAAATGACAATGATGAGGGGTCAACAGGGCTACCTATAGTTTTTATGCCATGAGGGTGTGGCATATGTTAGGCATGGGGGGATGATGAGCATAAAAAATGCTCATATTTTGTATACATTTTCTTGATTATTATGCGGCTGTATAATAAGGATTGCCTATGTTTATGAATGATTATATAATTATTTTATGAAATTATGTGTTTTATCTAATTCGTGTGTTTTCACTATGTTTTTATGGAATTGTAGTTGATTTAGTCAGATTTGGAACAGTCGAGGTCTTTTCATGGACTTGGAACTTTGTTTCTTTTGGAATCAACACAGAGAAGGTAGGCGCATTCCTCTTCCAGGAAGGTGCCAAGCGTAAGTAGGTGCCTTCCTCTTCCAAGAAGGTGCCAAGCATAATTATGCACCTTCCTCTCCCAGGAAGTCTCAAAGGAAAGAAAATCTTCTTCATATCCTAGGAAGGCACCAATAGAATTCTAGCGCCTTCCTCTTCTAGGAAGGTGCCAAAGGAAAAAAAAACCTTCCTCTCATAGGAAGGCATCGACAGAAAGGTGCCACTAGAAGGCAAGCACATTCCTCTCATAAGGAAGGCACTGACAGGAAGGCACCACTAGAAGGAAAGAACCTTCCTCTCATAGGAAGGCGCCAATAGAAGATCAGTGCCTTCCTCTTACAAGAAGGCACCAATGGCAGTAAGGCACCTTCCACATAGAGAAGGTGCCCGACATACTTAGGCACCTTCCTCATAGGGAAGGTGCCCCTGTTCTTCGTTCGTTGACTAGACAAGCACGACATGGACAACAGTGACTGGTGCAGTTCCAACTCTACATCATGTAGAGTTAAATTATGGGTCGCACCGACATATGACAATGTCCTACCAATGCTAGGAGAAGCACAAACCAATTAGTGAACATGCCACCATTAGAAATGAATGCCAGTTTTAGCAGACATTAATCACATTTACCAGACTATCTTAGTTTAGTCTGGAATGAATCAACTGTTATAACTTCTTTCTAACAGAAGATCTGCGGGTGTGCTATATAAACACACACAGACCTCTCTAAGGATATATAGAATATTTTGATAGTAATTATAGAGAGATATATAGAAGAAACATTGTAATACTATGATAAATATAATATAGTTCTAAGAGTTTCTAAGTGCGTATTCAGCTGGGAGGAAGCTGCTGGAGCCTAGGCCCACTCCAAGCTAGTATTTTTTCCCTTATTTTTCTTGTGTTTTCTAGATTAGTTTACCGCTTTTATAATATTTTTTATCGCATTGTTATTTCCAGTATTGCAGTAGGTTTATTTCTAGTAATGCATGAATATTTCCTTTCTATAGATTTAATTGTTTTTACATAAATTATTGAGGAGTGTATGAATGATTGATGACCATTTGAAACACCCCCAAATAGTAGAACTAGCAAACTCATCTCAAGTGGTATTGTAAGCAATATTTTTCAAGACCCTTTGCAAGTTTATGAAGCTCCTTGGGTTGATAAATTAAATGCACGGGCATGTGACAAAAGTAGAAAAGAAGTTAACCTTGTTTGGCCCACAACAGTGATTGTTGGATCAACTCATAGATGGACAATCATGTTGATGTGGTCCTCAAGTTTTGTTCAAGCTTGCTCTTAATTGTCATTTTTGGCTTATAAGGAAGGCCCTGTACTATAGGTGGTGTATTTTATGACATAGTTGGAACATAATTCGAAGTTTTAGGCTGTGCAAATTGACTAGGATGTTTCTTATTCCTAGTCATAATACTCACCATCCCAACATACCCTTGCACAGGGTGTTGTTGCTTCACCTCATTCTTCAGTTTAGTAGGTGCTACTTGTACCTCATGATTTGGTAAATGGTCTTTGTATATAACCATATGCTAATTTGTAGGAGCTAATGGAGCATCCACTTGAAGCTCATTACTCTCAATCATGTCTTGTACTACATGTTTAAAACCATAGCATGATTGTAAATCATGGCCACCTTGCCAATGAAACTTACAATATTGATCCTCTCGACGTCCCATAGGCTTGGGTTTGCCTATTTTCAGATCATTGGGTTTAAGATCTAGTAAATTAACCATATTTGCAGCCCATAATAGATTGAAAAGAGAATCCATGGATTCAACAATGGACGAATATTATCACTAAGGGTGACATTGTTTTTATCCCTGGTTCATTTTACCTGTATCGCTTCAAATTTTTTGTTAACCTCTGGCTATAGGATCTATACTCGGAATGAGGATGTGAGAAGGATGGAATAATACCTTAGACTGAGAGGCCCTTTGAAGGTCCCGCCTCTCGGGGGAGGGGTATAAGGGTGAATTTTTTATGGATGGTGGGTTCACCAGGAAACTTTTGAGTGGCAGTTTCCATGCCTAGGTTGATAGTGAGTTTGATGTGTTCATTTTGCACTTTAATCATTCAACTCCTAGGTTTGGCCAAGATGAATCTAAACTATTCTATATGCCAATGCTGATTTAAATGAATACAAAAAATAGGAATGAATGTTGACCACAGAGAATATACTAGCTAGAACATAACATACCTGATTTCGGATGTCTGAAGAAGATTCTGAGTTTTGTAATAGTCTATATCACATCAATTCATATGTAATCATTTGATATTTCACAAGATCATCTCAAATCATAGACGGTCATCTGATATCAGACAAAATCATCTGAAATCTGATGAATTCGTGATACAAATTCATCAGAAACTTTGGGTTCTAATTGCCCCCAATCTGGACTACAATCAGGATCACCTCCAATCGTACGAGATTGTCTATGCTCCTCAACAAGATCGTCCAAAATAGTATGGATACACTTGCAATGATTCAAGCTAGATTCGACTAAAAAATAGTAAATTTCCTACAAGAAAATATGAAATACATAATGCAAATGATGGCGTGGGGATGCTTTGAGATGCATGGAAGTTCAAGGGGTTTAAGTAGAGTTTTAGGCAGAGATTCAGGGAGAATCAGGGGGATAAACTAAGAAAAATCTTAGTATATATAGGATTAGGGAGAGGTTAGGAGGTTGGGGATCATCCCAATCTGGGAGATCTCCAACGGGGGAATCTCCAACTGTGCAGATGCGCTTCGGCCCAAGTTGGAGAGGCTGTTGAAACATAAGCTAATTATGAAAATTTGGTTTTGGGATGAAATCGTCTGGACGTTCTGTTCCAAAAAAATTCGTCAGATTTGGGATGATTTCGTCTAATCTGCAATGATATCATCCAACGATCAAAATAAATCCTAAAAATGGTGCAAAAAATGGGGAAAGTGGGTAACAGGTGGTTAACGAACATTTTGGGGTTAAAATTCAAATTTTTATCTTTTTACTAAGGTTTAACCATGCAAATTTTAGGGTGCTACATTTTTCCCCCTCTTTTGTGAATTTTTTTAAGAAAATGTGTTAAAGACGAGTTTTTCCTATTTTACGAGAAAGCAAAAATGTACTCAATTTTTTAGACGACAATTCTAGGTCGAATCGTACGACTGCTGGCTATGGTGCCCCCTCCAAGTTTTTATCCAAATCGAACGTTTGAGGTAAAAATGTGGAAAAACAAAATTAAAATGTTACTGGTTTTGAATAAAATTAAGAAAAATAGGGAAAACCCTAATTCCTTTTTTACTATTCATTTTTACTGTTCCAGAGCTCTACAGAGAGAAAAGATGGTGGAGATGGCGCACAGAGCGACAGAGGTCCGACATAGGCTACGGGTAAAGATTAGGTTTGAATTAACTTTGTATAATTTTTGGATTTAAATGTTGATTGTTTGGGGCATCACGACTATTTTTAGGCCATCGACGACGTCGGGATGAAATCGTCCCTATTTCATCGAAATAATCCCTAGATCGTTGATTTTGTTCAAGGGCAAAATCGATGATATAGGGGTGATCCCGTCCAACAAGGGGTGATCCCCAAGTTGTAAAATCAGAGACAATTTCATCCTAACAAAGGATGATGTTGCCCAACTTGAGATGATATCATCCAATGGTGGACGATATCATCTTTAATCTTGATTAAAATGTGTTTAATTTGATTGCAATGATTGATTTATTAATGAAATTTTTTTGTTTTATTGTTTTTTTTGCAAAAAGGATTACTAAAGAGCCGAGAATGGAAATACGATGGGCTGAGAGATGACTTGGCCACTCTCAACCAGGTAGAGCATGACCAACTAGCATAGGTCAGGCTATGACATGTGGTAGAGATGCCACAAGTACCGATGGATATGGGGCTACTAACAGCCCTAGTAGAGAGCTGGTATTTGGGGTCGTCCTATTTTTGGCTATCGATAAGGGAGATGGCTCCCACTCTAGAGGACATATGGAGGATCATGAGGATCCCCATATAGGGATAGCTGATGATGCCTGTGGAAAATTTGGGCTAGGCTATGATGAGATTGATAGGAGACCCAAGCTTCACCCTGGAGAAGGGTGGGGTGAACATTAAGTCTTTGTGATAGATACCTGGGGCATCTAGGATGACTCGAGTTTTGGCAGGGGTGGTCAGTGGCTTACTACAATGCCACCAGAGTGGGTGTAGACTACCATGGCTCCTCTCAGACATAGTTTACGATATGAGAGA
Source organism: Wollemia nobilis (assembly GCA_028583015.1). NCBI lineage: Eukaryota > Viridiplantae > Streptophyta > Pinopsida > Araucariales > Araucariaceae > Wollemia > Wollemia nobilis. The sequence continues at coordinate 6,504,755 of JAQPPZ010001844.1, forward strand.
CCACGAGTATAGGTTTGCATGAGGCAGCTTTGTACTGTGTTGCTTGTATAGGATCCTGCATGGGGTCATATACAAGGGAGGTCAATGTTTGGTCTTGACATCGCTGCTATAGGTTTGGTGTTGGGATCACATTGTGGTGCAAATGTCGGTAGGGCTCCCATTGACAAGGGTTGACTGGGAGAGGCCCCAAGTTTTCTACTAGTGGCTATAAAGGGGGTCATAATGGCGGATAGATCTATTGATGTCATGGAGGTTACTAGATGACCTCATCCCTGACTAGATCACCTGGAGGCCATGGTGAGAGCACCTCGGGTGGGCAAAGGATGGGCAAGAGCTGGCTCACATTAGGCAAGTATGCTGGCTAAGGATGGAGTGAAGAGAGGTAGAGCTCCACCGCTACGATTGGATACTATAGTAGTTTGGGTTTTAGTAGGGGATCCCTTCTCTCAGAGATTGCGAGTACTCCCAAACTATTCGGGATAGTACTACACTGAGTGGGGCTCTAGATATGCAATGGTTTTGGAGCCAGGACACTGATGATGTCACTATCCAGCCAGTGTATGGTGATGATGCTGGGGTGATCGATGGATATGATGCCTGGTACACAGGCATCCACCCTCCTTAGATGACGAGGGCATAGGGTCCAGTGCATGTTGTGGTGCACTAGATGGGGAGGTGGCACTAGGCTACTATTGAGGTAGCACAGGGTCATGGTGGGAGAGAGCAGTGATGGTATCTATAGGAGAGATGCTAGAGGATGGCATGGGCTCCATAGAGACCACATAAGCCAGGTAGGAGGGAGGAGGGGCTGCCTCCTCAATAGGGGGAGAGACCACCATCACCTGATAAGGGCAAGGGTGTCGATATAGGGGAGAGCAGCGAGACGGTGGCTCTTCGGGCTAAGTTTGCCCTCATTTGAGATCAGGTGTAGACACTGTAGGATGAGGCTAGATGGATCAAAGCTCAGGGTAGAGGAGAGAGAACTCAAGATCTGGCATGATATATTGCTCAGATCGCATTCTACCAGGGGCTATACTATCACATGGTTCTAGAGAATCAGAGGGTACCACTGCCAGCCCCTATTATGGAGCTGATCATGATGGGATCATCGAGGACATCCTCACGATCAATGATGAGGACCCAAGACATAGCTCAAACCTCAATGGGACCACCTCATCCATGTTAGGGCAGGGGAGTAGATGAGGCTGAGAGCTCGAGGGCTTCTCAAGGGTAGCCACTATAGATGGATTGCATATGTATCTTTGAGAGGATTGAGTATGCCAGGATATAGATTGTGGCATACCAATCCAATTGTGATATGATGTATAGATATTTTTGAGATATATATATATATATATATATGATATTTTTGTAATATAACTTGTCCATATATTTTTATGATGCTTCAATGTTTGAATTGTTTTTTTTTTTGATTGATGATTCATGTAATTATGTCATTTTTAGAAATATTATAATGTTGTATGTCATGTAAAATTTAAATAAAATAATCTGATGTAAACAATTTGTTGGTTTTGGTGTGATTTTATGAAAATAAAAGGGACTTCTAACAATAATTTCAAAGGACATTGTCACTATTATAGACCACTTCATGGAGTCGTCGCTCGCTCTGTTGTCAAGCTAATCCCAGTATAGAAATATTGCTAAAAGTAAAAGAATGCTTAAGAGACTGTCTTAAGACTTTGTGTTGATGATGATGATGATGATGATGATTGCAGATTTTTCATAAAAATAAATTATGCATGAAATATATTTAAAAAGTGATATTTTCTAGGCATAAATTCCTAAGTGTGATAAAATTTTTGAACAATTCCTTAGAAATTATACCATGGTTGCAAAATTGAATGTTGACATAATGACATGAAATATAATAAGTGTTCATTTGTTTTAAAGCATAATTGTGTAACATAATGATGCAAGTCATATGTTTGTTTGAATTTGTTTAAAATGAATGGAAAATAAAATTAGAACAATGGTTTGCGCTAGGCATAGAATTATAGGTATTTACTTTGAGCAAGATAATTTGATACAAGTAATTTGAATTAATCAAATGAATGTTCGTTGACCATGATTTATATGCATGTAACCATACCAGACTACTGTGTAAGGTTATCAAGAGATAGCTAATCCATAAGCTGACATAGGTATGTACAAAATAATTTTGCTAATGTGACAGACATATCACCATGCTAGGGATTACCCAAGGCCAAGCGGGTTGGGCACAAACCACCTGTTATGGGACTTACCTCACAGTTTTTGAATAATTGAGAATTCCATGGATTCAAGCTCATTCACCCTTCTTTTATTTTCAAGGGGTAGGGAAAGGATTTTATTGCATTTTGATTTTGCTTTTCTCGTGTTTGCTTCTTCTTCTTTTTTTTTTTCTTTTTTTTTGTATTTTTTTGTGTATTTTTGCTTGATATTTGAGATAATGCTGAAATATTTTCGTGATGATACAAAATAACATTTTTCTTTTTCTCTTTTTCTTTGAATTTTTCTTTTCTTCCTATGCTAGGGATACTTGCTCGGATTAGCTGTAGAGCAAGGGATTTTTATTCTGGGTAGGAGTGAGCTTGTCCTTTTGTCAATTCTCAAAGATCCTAGACCATGTGCATGATAGGATAGTAGGGGAAACTTTTCGCTCAAGAAACCATTTCTACGATGTAGCATCATATTGAATTTGCAATGAAATCATTTTAGTGTGAAGAGATATACTTGGTTCAAGTAAATAACAAGATCAATTCTCTATGCTCAAAACTTCATTTAATTCAACTATGGACTTTGATATAAGAGAGATTAATAATCAAAAATAAAATCAAGATATTTATTCATGTGAATGTGAAAGTGCGGGATTCCAAATAAATGCTAATTTGTCCAAAATAATTGAAAATATAACTGCAACACTTTCAAGAATTGACAAGTATGAAAATAAAATATGTGTTTGAATATTTTGATTTTGATGTTTTATATTTTTATATTTTTATTTTGATTGATGAATTACAAGAAGAAATACTATTAATGTTTTTCAAAAAGATTTTGATAGAAATGGCAAAAATGAAACAATATGCAAAAATACAATATATACAAATGACGAAAGGACCCAATGTTATGCATAATAACACTTAATATGCATAACATTCATAGGTTCTTTAAGATCTTTACCGTCTAAGGTAGCTAATCGATATGCGCCCAATCCAAATTTAGCAGTGATGACATATGGTCCGAGCTAGTTGGGCTCAAACTTACCTTTAAGGTCTTTAGTTGCATTAGTATTTTTTTTATTTTCTTTTAAGACAAGGTCGCCGATCTCAAAGGATCGCTGATGAACTTTCTTAAGGTATGCTCGTTTAAGCTTGTTTTGGTAGGCATGGAGATGCTCCAAAGCATTGATGTGCTTTTCATCTAGAAGTTCTAGCTGACTAAGTCTGCCAGCACGATATTCATCTCCTACTTTAGTATCTTGAAGTAGTAGAGCTAAAGAAGGAACTTCTAATTCAAAGGGAAAAATGGCTTCAGCACCATAAACCAAAACAAAAGGTGAAGTGTCTGTGGGGGTACAAACGCTAGTTCAATAAGCCCACAAAGCAGGATATAATTGGATGTGTCAATCTCGACCAGATTTATTGACCAATTTTTTGAGGATTTTGATTAATGTTTTATTAGAGGCTTCTGCTTGGCCATTACCTTGAGGATAATAGGGAGTGGACCAACGATGTTGAATTTTATATTTTTGACATAATTTCTTAACATATTTATTTTTAAAACAAGTTCCATTATCTGAAATGAGATTTGCAGGAATTCCAAACCTACAAATAATTTGATTAAAAATAAACTTGGAAACTTGGGTTCCAGTGCAAGACGCTAATGGCATAGCTTCAACCCACTTCGTGAAATACTCGATGGCGGTTATGATAAATTTGTGTCCATCAGATGACACAAGGTTGATTTTTCCAATGATGTCTAAGCCCCATTTTGAAAAGGGCACAGGAGATGAAATAGCCTACAGTTCTTGTGCAGGCGCATGGACAAGGTCAACATGTTTCTAGAACTTGTCGCAATGACGCACATAAACATGTGCATCATTCTCCAAGGTAGGCCAAAAATATCCTATCCGAAGGAGTTTCTTAGCAATGGTGCTACCACTAAAACGTCCCCCACAAGATCCATTATGGGCTTCATTCAAAGCTGATCTATATTCTTCTAGATTCAAACATCACAGTAAAATACCTTCAAAAGATCTCCTATACAAGGTATTACCAATAATCATGAAGTGACTTGCTCGTCTATGTAATAACCTGTGCTGGTTGCTAGTACAACCATTAGGGAAGGTCCCATTTTGAAGAAAATTAAAGATATTAGTGTACCAATGTTCAAGAGTAGTTTCGTTGAGTAGAAACATATCAAAAGGTTCTAGGCATGATTTGCTTGAAGTAGGTTCCTAGAGTTGATGAATAATGATGGTAGCATATTCGTCATCTAAATCCAAAGGCAAAAGAGATGCGGCTGTAGCCATAGCATTAGCCGCATGATTTCTAGTTCGAGGAATAGCTTCCAAGGTAACTTGATCAAACAAGGATAATAATTGTAAAACATATGCTTTATATGGGCATAATTTATCATCTCTAGTCTAATAAACATCATTGATTTTATTTATGACAAGTTGAGAATCATCGAAAACCAATAAATTTTTAATTTTTAGGGCCATGGCAGCTCGTAATCCAAGGATAAGAGCTTCATATTCAATAGTGTTATTAGTGCAAGCAAATGTTAATTTGAAAGACAAAGATATAAGATGTTTCTATGGAGATATTAAAATAATACCTACACCAGCCCCACTCATACATCAGGCTCTGCCATAGTATAGGGACCATTGCTCTGGATGGTCTGCCTCTAGTTTAAGGCATTCATCAGGAAACTCGATGATGAGAGGATGGGTAGACTCCAAGGGTGCAACAACTAATTGATCTACTATGATATGACCTTTAACAAATTTTTTTTCTATAAATGTGAATTCAAACTTGCTTAGCACAAGAACCCACTTTGTTGTACGACCAGATAAGTACGGTCAACTCATGAGATATCGCAAAGGGTCAAATTTGGCAATAACATACGTTTTCTCGTGAGCATATAATGGCATAGTTTCTATGTAGAAAATACAACTGCTAGACATAATTTATCTAATATGGTATAGCAAATTTCATAATTTATTAAGGTCCTGCTAATGTAATAATTAGCACGTTTTTTATTCTCATCGTCAAGCTGAGCTAACATAGATCCTAAAGCAAAATCGGAAGCAAAAATGTACAAAATAAATGGATGATTAGATTTAGGTGGGGAAAGCACCAGTGATTTAAGGAGATATTGCTTAAGGAGTTCAAATGCTTCCTGACATTCGTCGTCCCAATGAAAAGAGACGTCTTTCTTAAGAAGCTTAAGAAAGGGTCTGATTTTTTTGCCAACTTGTCGATGAAGTGGTGAATAGCTTGAAGTTTACCTTGTAAACTTTGTAATTCCAATATATTTGTGGGTGTGGGCATATCAATGATAGCCGTGATCTTGAGAGGGTCAATTTCAATGCCATGTAAAGAAACTATAACCCCCAATAATTTACCGGACTTAACTTCAAATATGCATTTGGTTGGATTTAGTCGAATAAGATATTCCCTTAATCGATCAAATACTTTTCTCAAGTCATTTAAATGATCCTCTTATTTGATAGAACAAGCTATAATATCATCTACATAATCATGTAGAATATCATGCATCATATCGTGAAAGATATGTCATGGCTAGTTGATAGGTTGCACCTACATTCTTTAAATCGAATGGCATCATTTTCCAACAGAAGGTTCCCCAAGGGGTAATAAAGGCGATTTTAGCCTGATCTTTAGGAGCTATCTTGATCTAATTATAACTAGAAAATCCATCCATTAGGGATATCATTCCACTTCCAACAATAAAGTCAATGATCTGATCCATGTTGGGAAGAGGAAAATCATCTTTAGGGCATGCAACATTAATATCTCTGAAGTCTATGCAAACCCTAACTTTAGTGGCTTCTTTCTTAGTTACTAGAACTACATTCGAGATCCATTCAGCATAATCAATGGCTTGTATAAAAATAACATTTAAGAGTTTTTCTAATTCCCCTTTGACTAGTAAGGCCACTTTAGGATGCATTTTTCTAAGTTTTTGTTTAACAGGTTTAGCATCCGGATGGACTACTAGGTGATGCATAACTACAGAAGGGTCTAATATTGGCATATCTTCATATGTCCAAGCAAAGACGTCTTCATATTGTTTAAGGAATGCAATATATATATCTTGTTTTTCCTGACTCAATTCTGATCCAATGTTGATTATGTGAGGGTTGTCTTTGGTTCCAATGTTAATTTTTATGATGTTTTCAACTTCCATATGTAGATCTCTCTCAAAATTATGTGGGGTGGGTGAAATTCCCAATTATTGTAATTCTTCCAAGGTTAGCTTGGATAATTTGTCTTGAGGAATCATGGCCTCAAGCTAGGCTATACTAGGTATAGAGCCATCGAAATAAAATTTGTTATATAACAATTCCTCAATGGAGACATCATGAAAGATATCCCCCTCCAACTCGTCGTCGGATTTGGAAATCATCTCAGGGTAAGCTATGGATAGCATATTGCATGTAAGAGGCTTATTCATTAAATGCAGACATCCTGTTTATCCAGATAATCTTGGTAACATATGAGGTGGTCATCATCCTCGAATGGGAAGGGCTGACCTTTACTAGGAAATAGGCCCACACCACATCGAGAAGGCCATGGTTCTACCTCAAAAGGTTCTTTCATACCATTCTAGAAAGGTCCTAAACCTTTCCCTTTATATCCCAATTTAAGCATTATAGGCTTAGCTTTAATATACTCATTAGCAAAATAGCATCTAGCATATCCATCACAATGTATCTTGATGTTTCTGGGTATTCTTCCCCAATCATATCCCTTATAAATAAAAGCACAACTCCCGACTTGGTAGATACTCCCCATAGGCTATGGGAGGCCCAAGGTATGAGGAGAGGGTGGGATTTTATTTAAAATAAGGGAAGATTGCATGGCAGTGTTGGTTTCTTCTGATATAAGAATTTTAGATAAATCCGGTAAGAGCTCATCAATAAGAGCATAAGAGGTAGAAGGAACATTTCCTACATCATCGAATGTGGGAAGGATGCCTGTAGTGGATGTAGATGTTATAGAGATATCGATGGGTGAGTCTGTAGGTATGGAAGTGATATGAGTAAAACAAGAAGCATTGGTTGTAGTTTTAGGATCTTTTCGAGGTCCTAATGTGGTTTGTTCAGAAGATGGTTGAGCTATATGTAGAGGTGTAGTTGAAAGAGTAGATGATGTTATGGGTGTGTGTTTCACATGTTTGTGCGGATGATGAAAATTAGGATGCGTGGATGACAGGGCAGGGCAAAATTGAACTCCAATAGGTTCTGCAAAAGCACCCATATCAAAGGGTCTAGGATCACCATGAATGGTAACCAACTAATTTTTAAATTCAAATTTAACACACTGATGTAAAGTGGATGGAACAACTCGCATCGCATTGATTAAGGGTGAACCAAAAGTATATTGTACGATGCTTGGCAATGTACAATAAACACGATCGTGTCTAAGGTTATAGGACCAACTTGCAAGGGGATAGTAATAACTCCACACATTTCTTGTGTTTCATCATTGAAGGCTTTTATAATCATATCAATTATTTTCATTTCATCACTTCTAAACCCAAATATTTGGTAGAAGTCAAAAGTGCATATATTTAAATATGAACCATTATCAATCAAGACTCTTTTAACTGCTACATCCCCAATTAGGGCAGTAATATATAAGGGGTTATCCTTATGTAGACTATGTTGTGGTATATCTCTATCTTGAAAGTCAATACAATCGACTTCTCGAGTTATGATAGTATTGGACATGGATTTAGGTTGAATATTTTGTGGTACCATCATTTGGCTTAATGTGAGCATTAATTCATCCCTATGGGTAGGAGAAGATCTTAAGAGATCCAAAAGGGAAATTCTAGCTATAGTATTTGATAATTGTTCATTAATATTATAGGGAGGCTTATGTTGAACATTAGGTGCATAATTCCTTTTATTGGGATTTTTCAAAACAAATGGAGCTGATCCATCATTTTGAGTTTGATCCTATTGAGAGTTTTGAGCCTTTTGTCTAGTAACGGCTTCGATGGTTCCCACAATATTATTTTGCAGATGATGAATAGGTCTTGGTCTAGCATTTATGACTTGTTCATTAGAAAGTATTTGGTGCAAAGATGGTCTAGTAGTGACTCTTCTAGGAAATGGTTCTTTTGGAACCATAGAACTTGTGATGGGTTGAACAAGATCTGATTCATCTTTAGAACTATTCAATTGATTTGAGGTGATTTCCATGTCACTTTCAGTCTCATATTTGGTATCACTAAGATCAAGTGTCCGAATATTATGTAGAGGTCTGGCCGTAACCATGGATAAAGTTGTGTCAAAGACTTGCAGATCGTGAATAGGTAATTGTCCACTAATAGTTCCTACATATCGGGTAGGAGGGGGAACATTATGATGCTCAATTTGATTAGCCACCTCTTTACCATTATTTGGTAAAAGATGTTGAAATATGTCCAATGATTGATTGGCATTCTGATTCTGATTTGGGGGAATGTTCTTTTGAGCATTATTAGAAGGATTTTTTTTAGGTTGAAAGGCTTGCACCTCCATCTCATTGTTATCAATCAGGTCTTGTATTTTATGTTTTAATATTTTACAATATTTTGTAGCATGTCTAGGTCCTTTATGGAAATCACAATGTAAATCAACTCTATATCCGGGTATGGTTGGATCAGGTTCCTGGATGTTTGGTAATTGGATCAAACCTCATGCTAATAGTTGCGAGAGAATAGTTGATAAAGGTTGATTTAACCTAGTAAATTCTCGGGGTGGTTTATCAAGAGGTTTTAGTATAAACTTCTCTGTTGTTTTTGTAGTATTAAAATTGGCAATGTTTCTGCTATCAGTGACTCCATCACCCACAAATTGTTTATTTTTATATTGATTTCTAGATTTTTTCTCATCATCTTTATTTTTGAGCTGACCTCTTCTAATGAGAGCATCTTCCACTCTTTGAGCTAAATCTATAGCTTGATCGAAGGTGGTCAAGGTAGCAGTTGATAATTCATAGGATAGTTGTTCTTGTAAATTATTGATAAAAATATCCAACATTTCTCGATAAGGTAACACAAAGTGTAATTTTCCTATCAACTACCTCCATTCGAGCTAAGAAGTTAGCAAAACACTCATCTTTTTCTTGTTTTAGGTTGTACAAATCTTTAATGGTTACATGCCTTTCGATATAGGCACTAAATTGATGCACAAAGGATTTGGTAGTTTCTTCGAAATTCCTCAAAGAATGAGTGGGTAGTTGATAATACCACTCCAATGCCATCCCTCCTAAAAATTTTGGGAACATTTTTAGTAATAACAAGTCATCATGTGATATATCATGACATGCTATCCTAAACATATGAATATGCTCTATGGGATATTCGGTTCCTTTGTATATAGGTAGGACAGGCATAGGAAAGTGTTTGGGATATGGTTGTGCTACAACTATAGGATCTAGAGGTTGACTACACATCTCTCGATAATTGTACGAGGGATGGTAGGGATCTATCTGGTCCATGCGGGAGACTAACTATTTCACCATGGCTTCTAGATTACCAGTTTGTCCACCATATTGGTTCAATGGTACATGAGTATGGGTTCTGATTGCCCCCAATCTGGACTATAGTCAGGATCACCTCCAATCGTACGAGATCGTTTGCACTCCTGAACAAGATCATCCAAAATAGTATGGAATCACTTGCGACGATCCGAGCTAGATTCAACTGAAAAATAGTAAATTTCTTACAAGAAAACATGAAATACAAAATGCAAATGATGGTGTGGAGATGATCTGAGGTGCATGGAATTTCAGGGGGTTTAAACAGAGTTTCAGGTAGAGATTCTTGGAGAATCAGGGGGATAACTAAGAAAAATCTTAGTTTATATAGGATTAGGGAGAGGTTAGGAGGTTGGGGATCATCCCAATCTAGGAGATCTCCAATGGGGGAATCTCCAACTACACAAACACGCTTCTGCCCAAGTTGGAGAGGTCATTGAAACAAAAGCTAATTATGAAAATTTAGTTTTGGGACGAAATCGTCTGGATGTTCTGTTCCAGATGAATTCATTAGATATGGGATGATTTTTTCTAATCTACGACGATATCTTCCAACGGTCAAAATAAATCCTAAAAATGACATGGAAAATGGGGAAAGTGGGTAACAGGTAGTTAACGGGCAGTTTGGGGTTAAAATTCATTTTTTTAATATTTTTACTAAGGTTTAACCGTGCCAATTTTAGGGTGCTATAGTACCACTATTATTATAACTTGTAGGAGTAGATTGGTCCTGGTAGTTTACCTTTTGGGGAGGCATAACTTGAGGAGGTGCAAGGACATTTATGGCCACTTGATTGACCATAGATGGCTTTGTAGGTGCTGAGCTATTCTTAGGATTCTTTTTCCATTTCTTCTTTCGAGGTTTTTTTATTTCTCCCTCTTGGATTTTTATTTCCTCTATGTTTCTAGCCTATGCTAGAGCTTCTTCCAAGGTAGGGTATTATTATAATTGCAATGTCAAAGAGATGGGTTTCAAGCAAATATTTGAAAACAAATGAGTTAATTCGATCACTAGCAATAGATAGGGTAGCTTAGCCAAAAGTGTTCACCACCTATTTCCATAATCAGTAATCGACTCATCCTCATTTTGTTTCATCCCTGTGAGGTCATTTAATGTCACCTTACTTTTGGTTTTGAAGGTGAAACATTCCAAAAATGCATCAGTGAATTGTTCAAATGTGTAGATGCTATATTTTGGAATTTGGTTGAACCACTCAATAGCTGGATCAGTGAGGGTACTTAAGAAAGTTCTTAGGAGAAATGCATCATTATCCTGTATTTTGAAGCACAAATTTAGACATATAGTGATTTGCTCTTGAGAATCTTATTCACCCTTGAATATATCAAATTTGGGCATTTTTAAATGCTCAAGATAGACCAGGGAAGGAATGGATGGGTGTAACAATTGGTTCTTTAGCTGGTGCAAGGTAGGCTTTTGAAGCCCATTGCCAGTTGTATTACCTTATACAGTTTCTAAGTGTGCAAGTAAAGCTTGATAAACATCTAAGGATTTGATCTCCTCTTCCTTGATTTGAACTCATAGAGGAAGATGCAGAATATTAAGCCTAGGTTGGGGTGGTTTATTGACATCAGCCACACCTCCATAAGGTGCTTCTACATAATCCTCATTCTATTCCAAATCACCGTAAGCCCCATAAAGTGTTTCAAGTATGGGCCTAAAAGGAGGAACAAATACCTATTGAAGGTGATCTATGTTTGGCCTATCATATGCATTATGTTTAGGCCTATAAGGTCTTTGAGGCAACACAATATTAGGTCTAGGAGACCTATCTTGTTGGAAATTTGGTTACCTCGGGCGAGCCTCTTGTCTATGCATGCTTGGAGTTAGAGTTCCATGATGCAAAGTTTCTTGAATTTTTCGTTCAATATTTTCTTTCTCTATTTGCTACTACTGGTCTAAGAGATATAAGCAATTTTTATCCAATCTAATTCAATTAAACTCGCCTTGGCAGTCAACATATATTTGGACCAAATTATTAATTTGATCCGCTGTATTAGTTCTAAGTGCCTTATCATTATTGCCTTGTTGTCTATCATGTTCATGAGGATATGTGAGATCAATTATGTGCTTCCATAGATCGAGGGTAGTCGCATTGACTTGAGATTATCTCCTAAAAAAGTATTTTTTGAGAGACTACTAGCGTAGAGGCACAACGTACTTGCATTGATACATTTTCATGAGGATAATCTGGATGTTCCTTAGGTATTCCCTCATAAAAAAGGTAAGGTAAGGTAGAATAAGGTCACCTAATTTGATCAGTATCATACTGTTTGTAATTTTGATACCTTAGAGTAGGGTGACTTGAAATCTTGAGATGATCATTCAACCATACTCCAGGTGTGAGCTATTGCTCCTGTGTATGACCAGGAGTAGAGGATCGAGTAGGCATGCAAATTCATGGTATTGCTCTATGTGAAGGCACCTCATTACGTAGCGACTCTTCTCAAAAGAAGGTGTTTGTATCAAGTGAATTAGGGAGATATTTTCCCAAACTAGGACTATGACTTGTAGGAGTACCCTGCAAAGGATTCCCTTGTAAGCTAGACCTTCTAGTTGACTCTATAGGAGTAACCATCCACTCATTAGTCAGTTTATGACTAAGGATAGTAGCTAATTTTTAGGGAGGAATGATCCTATCCCTAGGCTCAACACAAGGATGTTCTATATCCTCTTATCTATTACCCATAGCTTCTGCCCCTAAATGGGCTTGGATATGGGTACATACCATGGCTATGTACTCTAAGTACTATGTGTTTATCTTCTTTACAATTTCTATGAATTTAGAACAAAAAAACAATAGAGACACACAATCATAGAAGTTATTATCTCATTTTAAATCTTTTAAGTGTGAATTCTAAATTGTTTGATGTGTTTCAATGATGTGTTGCTTTGTAAATAAAATCCTTGGCGTGTTTGATTTGTTGATGTAATACTCAAATTTTAAGTGGTTTTCACCTATATACTCATAGCTCAACAACCGGTAGTGAAATTCTAGTCACGTGAACCAACCAAAGTATGGATATAAAATCCATAACTGATCAGGGAGCATAGGTCATGTCGATCCTCACCTAGCACCCTTTGTGTAGTGACACATCCTTCTAAATAAGGATGTGTGCTATTTTACATGGTTAAGATAGATCTTGGAGTCAATATTGGACAATAAAATAGGGTTCATAGGATTTGAGTCAATGGATGGAGATGAAACCCATCGTCATTGTACTCTATAAGTGGTTGGGAATGAAGTCCAACTCACCAACATTTAGAAATATCATGGTGTGTGTGTGTTCCTTTTACAAATTTTGAAAGAAAGCAACATAGCACTCAATGATTATTCACTAAATGCATGAAGGTGCATTTTTATTTCAGACTTGTTAGTAGCATAAAAGGAAAGCACTGAAATTGAAGGCCTATATGAACTTAACATTTTTGGCAAGTTTCCATCAAGAAAACCAGACAAAAAATAGCAAACTCTACTGTTATTTTCCTCTATTTTTTTTTCTCTGAACTAATTGATGCACAATTTTAGAAAGATAAATTCTAACCTTTCTATGCAAAGAGAAAGTTGATTACATTACCCTTATCAAAGAGAAGAAGGAGTTTATTGCATGATACTACAAATACATGTCGGGGCTAGACCCGCAACTAGTCACACATAATCTAACACTTGATCCGACAGTCAAGCTAGTCAAGCAAAAACTACATGAGATGCACCCAACAGTGGACTTAATGGTAAAATATGAGCTACAAAAGCTGTTGGATGCATAGTTTTTCATCTGCGTAGATTACCCACCATGGCTATCCAACATGGTCCCCATCAAAAATATTGACAAGAGGATTCGCATATGCATCAATTTTTAAGATTTAAACAAAGCAAGTCCCAAGGATGATTTCCCCTTGCCTAGCATTGACGCATTGGTAGAAACTACAGTGGGCCAAAAAATGCTTTCCCTCATGGATGATTTCTTGGGATACAACTAGATTCGTATCAATCTCGATGATCAACTCAAAATGGTGTTCATGACACCTTGGGGGACATTTTGTTATAAGGTCATGCCCTTTGGCCTTAAAAATGCTGGTGCCACCTACCAATATGCTATGACATACATCTTCCATGATCACATGCATAAAAATTTGGAGGATTATATGGATGATTTGTTGGCCAAATCTCTTTTGTGCCAAAATCATCTCGATGAATTATGCAAGATCCTTGATCACCTCATTGAACACAAAGTTAGGCTAAAACCCAAGAAGTGTGCATTCGACATCACATCTAGAAAACTCTTGGGTTTCATAGTCTCAAAATGAGGCATCGAGGTAAATCCAAATAAATTCAAGGCAAACCTTGATATGCTTCCCCCAACCACCATCAGGCATCTTAGAAGCTTGCAGGGTAAGGTCGCATCGATCAAGCGCTTCATAGCACAGTTATCTGACAAGTGTTGACCCATGAATAAATTATTACACAAGGGGGTATCATTTCATTGGGATGACAAGTGTCAGTATGCCTTCAACGACATCAAATAATACTTGGCTTTGCCACCAGTATTGGCACCACCTAGACCAGAAGTGTCATTCTATTTATACAAATTAGCTACTGAGGTGGCACTGGGTGCCATGCTAGCCCAAAAAATGAACTACATAAAGAACAGGCTAATTATTATCTTAGTCGTATCTTGGTTAGTTATGAACTTAACTATGTATACATTGAGAAGATATGCTTGGTAGTGGTATTTACCACCAAAAAGCTATGCCATTACATGCTGAGCAATACAATGTATGGTTTGTCTAAGGAGAATCCATTGCTGTACATGATGAGTCGTACTTATCACAGTAGTTGCATGATGAAATGGATCATGTTTTTGATAGAGTTTGACATCCAATTCATTGGAAAAAAGTCCATAAAATGTCAAGTCATCACCAATAAACTAGCAGAGGCTCCTCTCAAAGAAGATCAGCCTCTGACCATAGAGCTACCTGATGATGGGGTTTTCCATCTCTCAAAATCACTGGATTTTTATGAGCTTGAGTCACAGGCCGACATAACCTTATTTTTTGATGGTTCTAAATGTGAGTAATGAGGTGGTGTGGGAATCATGTTTTTCACACCGTAAGGGGCTCCAATGCCTTTATCATTTAAACTTGATTTCCCATGCACCAATAATAATGCTGAATACAAAGCCTTGCTCATAGGTCTTCAAACAACCATCACCATGAACATAAAACACTTGAATATCTTTGGTGATTCGCTATTAATTGTCAACCAAGTGAAAGGGGTATTCCAATGCAAATGCCCATTTCTACAGACCTACAAAGCCCTTGTGGATAAATTCTTGGCAAAACTTGAATGGTACGACATCAAGGCACTCCCTTGATCATTGAATCATTTTGTGAACACTATGGCCTCCTTGGGGTCACTAATTTCGCAAGACCCTTCTAGTGAGATAACAACCATTCAAGTCAAAACATTATCACAATCTGCAATAGAGCGTTCAAGCTCTAATATAATGCCAAGAATCCACCTGATCCAAATTGAACCATCTTAGGATAGGTTCTCTCAAATCCATGATAGTTTGAATCACGCCAATTGGAGGTCTTTGTTCTCTCCAACCCCTATTAATATCAACACAACACTATTTTTAAAAGTTCTTTCCCGCTCAAATTTTTCTAGGGATGAAATTCAAGAGGGATCGACCGTTCACACCATCGATTTTTCTGATCAGCAGGATTGGTACACACCCATAAGAGACTATCTTAAGTTAGGTAGCCTCTCACTTGGATTGTCGCATGCTGCAAAAAGATCATTCAAACAGAGAGTGAAAAAACATGTCTTGCAAGGAGACATATTATATCGTCGAAGCTACGAAGGAATCCTCCTTTGTTGCTTGGACCAATAGGAGTCCACTTGGACAATCACCCAAGTGCATGATGATACATGTGGTGGCCACTTCAGCGATATGGCCATCGCAAAGTGTATTCTTCACATGGGCTATTATTGGCCATATTTAGAGCAAGATTGTTGCACATATGTGCGGAAGTGCATGAAGTGTCAACACCATGCAAACTTAACACACATACCTTCTCAGGCCTTGTAGCTGATCCAATCAGCTTGGCCATTTTTATAGTGGAGCTTAGATCTCATTGGAAAAATCTCCCCTGCATTGTCAGGTCATCACACATTTATCATAATGGCCACAGATTACTTCACTAAGTGGGTGGAAGTAATTCCGCTTACCTCTACGACTGGGCCTCATATTTTGGAGTTCATTTTACATAACATCATATGTCATTTTGGTATTCCATCCAATATCATCTCGGATAATGGGACGTCATTTAAGAAAAAATATGTGCGTGCTTTGACAACAAAGTACAAAATTTAGCATAGTTTTTTGACACCCTATTATCCGCAGGCAAATGGGCAAGTAGAGGTGTCAAACAAAATTCTAGTTACCATCCTTAAAAATATGGTCACAGATAATAATAAAGATTGGCACATCCAAATACCACTTGCCCTATGGGCTTATCACACCAGCATTCGCATGCCTACTAGGGTAACTCCATTTTTTCTAGTGTATAGCTTCGAAGTAGTCATGCCTCTCGAGTTGGAAATACCCTCCTTGCACATATCAATGCAAGAGTTCATCGATGATGACACTACATGGTAGGCCTAGTTAGACCAGCTTACGTTACTTGATGAACGATGCGTCAATGCTCTCGAGCATTTACGTATCTATCAAGAGCAACTTAAGAAAGCATACAACATGAAAGTTCACCTAAGGGACTTTCAGGTTGGTGACCTGGTCTTAAAAGAGAACCAACAAAATTCTAACTTGCCACCCCATTTAAGGGACAATTTTGTGGAAAATTGGTTAGGTCCTTATGTAATTGATAATAAAATAGGACTTGGAACATACCGACTCACATTTCTTGAAGGAATCAAGGAACTAGAACCCTTGAACATCAGTCATTTGAGGCCATTCAATATTTAGAGAGCCATAGCCCACACCAAAAGATCCAAGGATTCCTGCAATCGCTTGGTCAACCTAATATTCCCCAAATGTATCTATAATATATTTTGTCAAACCAAAAGCTCCAAGGATTCCTGGCACCACTTGGTCAACCTAAAATACCCCAAAGGTATCTATAATCCCTTTGGTCAAACCAAAAGCCCCAAGGATTTTCGTAATTTCTTGGTCAACCAAAATGCCCCAAAGGTATCTATAAATCCTTTTGTTAAACCAAAAGCTCCAAGGGTTATCACCACCGCTTGATCACCCAAAATTCCCTAAAGGTATCCATAATCCCTTTGGTCTAGCCAAAAGCTCCAAGGGTTCCCGTAATCGCTTGTTCAACCTAAAATGCCCCAAAGGTACCTATAATCCCTTTGGTCAGACCAAAAGCTCCAAGGGTTCTCGCAATCACTTGGTCAACCCAAAATTCCCCAAAGGTATCTATAATCCCTTTGTTCAAGCCAAAATATCCAAGGGTTTCCATAATCGCTTGGTCAAAAATGAATATTCAAAAAATGATAGATAATAAAAAATAATAAAATAAAATAAATAAATAAAATTTGCATCTCACTTTCATGCATAATATTAAAAATCAAAACACAATAAAGAACTGCATTAGGTATCACATACATACATTGCATATTTGCTAGTCATACATGTCCAACACACCATAGACTTTAATTACTCGACAATCCCATCATTTTCCACAATTTTTCCATTTTGTAAATGATCCAAAAAAAATAATGCCATTCACATTTTTGCCATGTCATAGTCAGTTGTATTTTAATTTCTTTAGGGTTTTCATCATTTAGTTGTCTTTAGATTTCTATCCAAGTGTTGTACAAATTTAGACAAATTTTTGCAAGGTAGAATTTTACTTGGATCATGCCTTGTTACATAGCATCCCAACACAAGATTAAAACACATAAAAATTCCCAAGTTGTGTGAACAAATATGAAACCTGCAAAGTGGTCCAGGATACCATACATCAAAATGGTTATCTTGCTCATCCCCCTGTGCGAATGACCCCAAGAATACTGAGAGTTGGCAAAAGGACAAGCATCTTCCCTACCCAATTCCCTAAAATAAATAGTGGTTTTCACCACTATCAAAAATCCCAAATTCTTGAAATATTGCAAACATAAAAAAACTACAATAGTCAAAGTACAAACTCTAAAGTTTGACATAAATACCCTCAAAGTGTACACATCAAAAATCATAAGAAATAGTGATCCCCATCACTCAAAATTCCAATCCCATGCTCAAAAACCAAAAAAATAAACAGTGATTTTTATCACTATATATGAGAGCAAGTATCCTAATAAATTTAAAGAAAACAAGGGAGTGGAACTTGAATCCCTAGACCTCTCAACATTCAAACGGTCATGAGGTGATCCTCAGTCCCAGTTTGGTGGATAGCCTACTGGCACTGGTGGCAAACCTCCTGCATGATGATATATCTGTTACATTAGCCGTTGGGCATATGTACAGATCAATTTTTGCATGTGGATGAGGTAGTTTATGGTATCCTAGATTGACCCATAGATTAATCTTACTAAATGTAACAAAATAATTAGTGGAGCTAATTAGGTGATCCTCAGTATAGGTTTCATGGACAACCTACCTGGCATTGGCGGTATCCTTATGAATACCACATCAATGAACTCAATCACACACACAGGGATGTGAAATAACTTGTTCAAACTCAAGTCTAACTCGTACTTGGTTCGAAAGTCTCGTAAGATAATGTACAATCTTGACAAGTTAGCTAAAGCATATGAGTCTCAGAAAAATCTTAACTACATTCTAAAACAATTGTTGTACATTTCATTACTTCCATCACCATCAAAAAATACAAAAAAAAATTACAAATGCATAGTTATTCCATAAAGCAATCACATAGTACAAAAATCTAATAATTCCTATATAGTCTATGGTGCCACCGCCTGTATACTAATAAATCATTCCATCCATTCCATATGCATACATATATATCCTATAGTTAAAATCATCCGTAGTCATACTAACATATGCATACATCAAAATAAATAAACATGCATAAAGAACAATAAACCATGACAAGTATATAATAAAAAAAAGAGTCATGTATATATATCAAGTCAAAATGCCCTCAGGCTATAATAAGAAGGTCCTCTGACCTCACAAAAAAAAAAACAAAAAACTCAAAATACACAAATCCTAGGGAGTCGGCCACCATGATCACATAGGATCGGTGTGACTGGTACTACCCCTAATAGCATGGGTCATATGGGACCCCTTAGGATGGTTGTTGCTAGCCCTTGCACCCTACCCACCAACACTATCCTCACCTAGCCACCTGTGATGAGATGATGCAAACTGCTTTGTCTCACTACTTCTCATACAGTGCGATGACCCACCTCCATCAATAACAAATAACTGTCCATCGAGATGGACAACCTCCGTCTTTGACTCCATCCTATACCAACCCCACTCTATATCTCACCAGTGATACACAACCAGTGCACTATCCTGTTGTGCCAACTGAGTCTGTAGGAGATCCCTCTCATGTAAAACATCTCTATGCTCCTCCTACCATCTTCATAAAAGACTCTCTAATCATGTTATCTCAACACGAAACCCAACCTCCACATACCTTGAGATAGCCTATGGCATGGGCACCTCTGGGACGCCCTGTTGCTTCGACACCCACTACTCTAGGACATCCTATACATCCTACTACTTTGACATCCCCAAATCATCTCCATCACCAGTGAAGTCATTGAAATCCACCATGTTTACATCATCAAGAGGATCCCCCCAACCCTCACATGATGCCTCTGCATCCCCCCCTCTCATGAATATAGTATCTAAGCCTCCTAGAGGCCCATCACCCTACCATCACCACATAATCCACCACCGGTCATACTCTACAGTCACCTGATATCATCCACATTGGGTACATCAATAACTACATCAGACTCTTCATCCAATGACTCAATGATAGGATAGACTAGAGTCATCTCATCGCCATGACACCGATAGATCAAGGGATCACCAAGCAATCCCTAGCACACCCTAAAATACCATGTCACCCAGACGTATGGGAAGTACTCCTCTATCCCATGTTGACCAATCAACCATATACCCCTACGCACATGTCGAAGCCACTCGCCAGCCTCAGGCTAAGCTAGACAATCCTAATATGGCTGCCAGAATATCTGCCTTGGTGCTAGACAAGAGAAGGCATTGGTATAGTGACTTACGTCACCTGCCCACCGTTGAATCTACCCATGCTCCTCTGACCTCCACCATAAAGTGACATATCCAATCTCCCAATCCACCATCTCACCTTGGGTTGTCCAAGGCAAACCCTACAGTCGCTCCATAGCTATGTGCTGCCACCCCTAGCATTGCAAGAGATATCTACACCCGGTCTCATTCCACATCTGGTAGTGGACC
The DNA here is from genome assembly GCA_028583015.1 of Wollemia nobilis. Classification (NCBI taxonomy): domain Eukaryota; kingdom Viridiplantae; phylum Streptophyta; class Pinopsida; order Araucariales; family Araucariaceae; genus Wollemia; species Wollemia nobilis. Next base: position 6,525,004 of record JAQPPZ010001844.1, read on the forward strand.
TTGTACAGCTCATCGTACAGCTGCGCCAACAATGTCTGACCCCATGTCATAATAAGTGGAGCTAATGTAGGACACTCCACCAATCTAAACACCAACTCAAGTAGGTTCCAAGGGAACATCACACCTGAGGAGTTAGGAAGCAACATATTGGAGATGAGGGTCATGATCAAAGCATGCCTCATCCCTAATACGCCCTTCTCCAGCCACCACCACACCAGAATACCACCTATCTTGAAGTCAGTCTCTACCCTCTCCACAACCCTATCAACCCCCCTCTCCACCATCGGATCAAAAAATTATGTTAGTACTACCTTTCGCTGGTCACGATGGGTCATCCAGATGGGCATTCCATTTATAAGAATTCGTAGAATCTGATACACGTCCTCTAGAGTAACCATCATCTCCCCTGTTGGGAGATGGAAAGTGTTGGTGTGAGGATCCCACAGATTGATCAGGGTAGTCAAATATGCCCGATCCCCCACAACAGGCTCCAAATGTGTCACCTGCTTGAGCCCAAGGGCATCAAGCCACTCCCAATACACAACTGTTAGAGCATCCCGGGCATAAGAGAAAATTGTTGGTTGGCGATATCGACTCTTCACAACCTGAAACAACATAATAAAATGCAAAAATATATTAAGTACATACTTAATATAAACAAAAAAACATTAAAATAAAACTGTATAGCAAAAGTACAAACTATAATTTATAATTGTACAGCAAAAGTATAGATCATTCAAATAAAAATGTACAACGAAAGTACAGATCATTCAAATAAAAATGTACAACAATGATAGCATACACAAACATAACTGTACAATCAAAAAAAAAAATCATACTAGGGTTTCAACCTTAATGTGAACAAAAAAATAAATCAAAACAAAACAAAATCATGCTAGGGTTTCAACCTTAATGTGAACAAAAAACAAAATAAAACAAAACATCCTATTAGGGTTTAAACCTTAATGTGAACAAAAAAATAAAATAAAAGAAAACATCCTATTATGGTTTAAACCTTAATGTGAACAAAAAACAAAACAAAACAAAAAAAATCATACTAGGGTTTCAACCTTAATGTGAACAAAAAATAAAAAAAAACAAAAAAAAAAACCTATTAGGGTTTAAACCTTAATGTGAACCAAAAAAACAAAACAAAACAAACAAATCCTATTAAGGTTTCAACCTTAATATTAACGCAAAACAATACAAAAATATAAAAATAATATATTCGGGTTACAACCTTAATATGGCAAAAACAACAAACAAAATAACGCGAACAAGCATTTTATATGTGAGTTTTAAAATTCATATAAAAATAAACAAATAATAGGTAGAAGGAAGGAACATCATACCGGTCTCACCTCGGATCCTCCACTCGAATATCCGGTTCTCGCACTCATGATGTCCATGAAATTTTGACAGTGCTCTGCTATGCACACTCACACTCCTCCTCCTCACTACTCCAAATATCCAAGAAAAAATTGTTGCAAATGAGCCCAAACCTAGTTTTGGTCCTTATATAGGCTGTTAGGTGTGTAATCGTACCACCCTGGGACAAGCACTCTAGTTGGAACTCATCCCACTATAGGAAAATTACAAAATTGTTATTTGTCCCACCCTGGGACGATTACAGAGCAAGAAATAAAGCAATAAAAATTGCATCAAAAAAATGCACCAAAAACAACAATAAATCTGTCGAACAAAAGTGCCTTTGCACCTGACATTCATGGCATGAAAAACCATCATCAAGGTCACAAATACTCATTATAAAAACTCCATAAGAAGGCTAGCATAGCTAGACCGCTCCATGGGAATGAGGATTTTTGATAATTTACCCCAATAGGCATCACAAAAAGGGTCAAAACCCACCAAAAATAGGTTCGATTGTTGGAAAACTGCAATATGCGTTCAATGAAAACAACTAAAGGCACCCTTAAAAATGTCATCTTGGGTCAAGTGACTCATCAATTTTCTCATTTTTGGTCATTCCCTCATCGATTCGTCACTTGAGGGGGTAGTCACACTTGGTCACCAATCAACAAATACACACCCAATCAATAAAATGGCATGCATTCAAAGAATAATTAACAAAGACAATCACGCTCCTGCTTGGGGGAGCAAACAAGCAATAATCACAAGCTAAACAAACACTTGGCATTCTGGAAGCATGAAGACAAGGTTACTTAGACAAAAGGTTGCACCTTTTGCCTATTCATGTCTGAACAATGTCCAAGATCAAGTACACCTCACTGAAAAAGGTTACACTTGAGTTAAGCCCCTTAGCTTGTCAAAAGCAAGGATTCAAGAATGCGTACCCTTTCCATATTTGGGGCATCAAAAGTTGGTTAGGTTACTGAGAAAACCTAATCATTAAGTGCTTTGGTCATCTATTTTATCTTAGAACTACACCACACACAACACATCCCAAAAAGGGGAATCTGTAGGCACCAAAACAACACCAATCCGATTATGTGACTACAAGCACTGACCGAATTGGCATACATACCCCCTAAGGTAGCCTTCAAAGGTTAAACAGTGGTCCTAACCACTCCCAAATAAGTTTTGGAAGGTCAAAGGTCAATTTTGCACCTTTTAAGCACTTTGCTCCCTATTCGTCCCACCCTGGGATGATTAGAATCCTATTCATCCCACCCCGGGATGATTAGTAACAATCATTCCAGGATGGGACGAATAGCAGGTTTAACTGGAAAAAATTCAAGCCTCAAAAAATGGCAGCCTAGATCTGCCACTTAAATTTGCTTTCATGGCATGCAATTGTGAGGAATAGTTTCAAATTAGAGAGAGAGACTTCAATCAAGCATGCCGTGATCATGGAGGCCCTAAATCAGGGAGGAATATTCTCTCCCCCAAAAAAAGGCGTGGTGATCCAAGTGGCACCCTCACATGCACATTCAAAGGATACCCTCAGGTCTATAAAGTGGTGAGCCTCCTCACCCCAAAATTAATAGAGCTGGAGCATTTTGAGCAATGGAGTGCTGCCGAATTATACCCCCATTCCTCTTTGTGCTTCCTACATCCCTAATTTCTCTTTTGGAAGAGAGGTTATCGGGTGAACACTAGGAATGTAATCCAGACCCAAAACCCAAGAAATCAACCACAATCCCACACCAAACTCATCGACACAACCCCTAGGAGGTTTTGGACCCATCCCACTTGGATTGGTGTCAAAACCAGGCCCCAAAAAGTGGGCGTCCTACCCCCGGGCGCCCCCTAAATTACTGCAGTCCTAATCGCTCCACATCGAAGTGATTAGAAATCCATGAATGATTTATTTACTATTATTTTTGCATTTTTTTAGATCTGATGTAATTATGCTGTTGTCCAATTTTCATTGCTTTCTGACATGACTTTACCTTGTTTTTATCATTTTATGCATTTACTAACCTACAGGGAGTGCCTTCAGATATAGGATAATATAGGAATAATTTGCCAAATCTGAACTTTTGGGTCATCTCAAAATGCCCCTTTTAGTCTAACCCCAAGTTTGCAAGAGTTTTGGAGGCCTTTGGGTAGGACATTTGCAAGGTCACTTTTGCACGTTTTGTGATAGTCCCCAGCGTCCCACCCTAGAGCGATTAGAAATCTGTGCATGATTTCCTGACTTTTATTTTTGCAATGTGTCCTTGATGATGTCTCCATGCTTTTTTCAAATTTTGAATTCATTATGACATGTTTTGACCATCGTTTCATTCTTTTATATATTAACTAGCCGGAGGCTTTGGGGATTACATGTTTTCCTATATCCACATATGCTATTAACTATTTGCTATTTTTCTATTCATAGGATCTTTCCTCTAGGAACACCAAAGGGGCAGCAAGGAACGATGAACACATGAACACAAGCGATGGCAACTTTTGGCCTGCCCATTTTGAATGTGGGCATGCGAAAGACATTGGAAGCATACCATCCATTGATGTAACAAACTGTATCAAAAATTATGAGCCCTAGAGGGGGGACGTATTGTAACTAGATTAAAAGCAAACATTAATAAAAGAGGTCCCGCTTTGTTTTTCTTACATCTCATTTCTGCATCATTTCCTTCATGCATTTGTTCATCTCATTCGTAGGGCATAACATCTAGATCATATCTATTTTGTTTGCATCATATCTGGTATGCCATCCTTATGAATTAACATTTTCCTTGATAAAATTCATGATATTAACCATATTATCATTAGTATCTCTAAATCTAACTAAATACTTATTGAAGGGTTCTCTCTTCAATATCACTTTCTCCTTACCCTACATTGGAATAGTGGCATATGACCAATACAACTAAATAGTACCACCTAGATACTCTGCCCAATGCCTAGAAAGTAAAATAGAAAATAAAGGGTCCACATATACAACTACAACATCCATCACCACTCCTTTCTTCGGATATTGTTCAATATGGACAATAAGTCCAGTGATAATGCCTACACAAGGTACTCTCCTATTATCCGTAATAGAAATTGGAGGGTGCTCTTTCTGATAAATCAAGCCTAATTGATTAGCTACTTGTTTTGACATTACATTCATGAAAGCACAACTATCAAGCATGCAATTATGAATAACATATTGGTACCCATAACATGATGTATACCTTAGTGAGATGTAAAATGGCTTAACTGAATATGAGGCTCTGACTACATTATTCACAATGCCTATAGAATTTTGAGGTTGTCCTCTTGACTAATAAGTTAATTTGAAGGCTCTACATACATGATACTGGTATTTTTAAATGGTCATTAATTATCCAAGAGTGACGATGACCTTCTATTTGGAAACCTCTAAATCCATATCAAATTTATGTTTCTCATCATCAATTTATTTTCTTGTTTTTTGATTATCCAAATTATTTTGTTGCTTTTGGATAATCTCCTCAACATGAGGCTCTTCAGGAATCATTTGTAGCTTCATATGATTTACCTTTTGTTATGAAATCACTCCTATAGCTTTCTAATTTTGTGCAAGCCCTTCACCAACTCTATCCTCCACTATTCTATTCCTCATATTGATAGCATCTATTCTTTCTAAAGACTTAATCTCTTCTATTGTAGGTACAATAATTCCTTGCTTTATTCTATCAAATATAGTATTAGATGGCTCACTTGAGGTTGATGCCTCTCCAAATACCAATTCTCTTTTCTAAATATTATTGGCACATATTTCCATGACCTTTAATTTTTTTTGTTTTCTAGTTTCATCCTCCTGAGTCTGACATATATTAATTCTAAAATATTCATCTTCATATTCAATATTTAAATCAACATTAGAATGCATACTTAGATAAATACCATAATCAACAGGATTATGTGGTGCATCATAGGTAGAGAAACAAAAGGGATGATATGATTCTATATTATTTTATGGTATGGTATTTGGAATAGAATCTAGATCTCTCTCTACTTCTTTATTTTTCCAATTCCCATTTTGATTCCTGTTTCCCTCTTTATTTCCATTGTTATTCCAGTTTCAATTAAAATTCCTTCTGAAAGGAGGCTTGTTATCTTTCTACTATCTATTATTAACCTATGAAGTTTTTGCACTATTGGCATTTATCTTTTTCAAGTCTAGCCAACATGTTATTCAAAGTAGTAAAGATCTCACTCAACTGATTAGCTATTTTATTTATAGGATCCTTATCTATTTTATTAGGGATAGATAACTCAACATTCTTGGGCTTCCTTTTAGGTTAATTGGGATCTAAATATTATAATTTCATATTACCACTAGAAATAATGTCTCTCTATTTCAATAGCCCTTTCCATACATATATCAATGGTAGTTGTTTCTTGTTGTCTCGGATCACAACTAAAATATCCAAGGAAAGCATTTTTGTAGAAATAAATGGATTGATCATCATTTGGCTTTAATGCTATTGGAATATTATTTTTGGTCTAAAGAATCTTCTAGTGAAATATTCCACTAATTCATTTTCTTTCTTTTTCATGGTAGCCAATTCTATCAGTAAGGACTATTCATTATTCCTCTCTCCATATTTCTTAAGGAAAGTGTGCTCTAGCTTTTGAAAATTATCGATAGTACCAACTCTAAGGTAGTTGAACCATTCTCAAGCATTATTCTCTAAATTTTGAAAGAACAATGTAAGGAAAACATCTTCATCATCCATCTCAACACTATCCATGGCATACAGAAAATACCTAACATGATCTTCATCGGTGACATCATTGTTCCCTTGAAATTTAGGCAAGTATTTATGAGCTTTACTAGGGATTAGATTTAGATTTTTAGGTAAAACAAAGGCTCTATATCTATTTGTCCTCTACTAATTAAAATTAGTATTGGCATTTTGATTGACATTTTGGTTTATATTGAAATTTTTATGTGTTAGGAGATTCCATACTCACTAGAGGTCAATTCATTATAGGTACTTGGTTTATAGTAGGAGAGACTGATTGAAACCAAGATTTGGGTAAGAAATAAAAATAGTATGAATTGGAATTGAATATTTTCTATGAGACTTGAAGAATACCTCAGGATTTTTCACTCCAGCAAGAACTTCTTTACCACTTCTTCTAGTAGATGCTAGATCCATATCCTCCTTTTTTATTTTTAAAATTTTGAGTTCATTCAGAGTCACCAGAATTGATGTGCAAAAAAGAACAATATATTCAACAATACTTGGATGAAGATTGCTCAACTTGAAATTCACTCAAATCTCATAAATTTCATTCTAGTAAAGACTCTGAAAAAAAACTCAAAATTGTATTGATTCTTCCATGACAACAGTGCCAAAAACTGATGGGGGAAATTACTACACCCTTAATAGATTTGTCACGCTACAAGACTTCCCTGATCCAATCAGCAGTGTGGACTCTGGTGGATCCACATCTTTAAATAAATAAAATATTATCCTAAGACTCTATATAGACCGAGTAGGGTAAGGAAACCTCGGAGGTGAGCCTACAATATTTCTTATATGCTCATGCTCATCCAAATTTGCAAAAATAAAATAAAACTATAATATAAAATTTGACCAAGTTTGAAAGTAACTCCTAGCTAGTGCTTCAAGCTATAGATCGATGCCTTATATATTGGGAAATTGTAGCCAGACTTAAAAGATGATGAATATAGAAGAGGAAGAAGATACAATTGATCCAATCACATCCATTCAAATAATGTAATAGAAATGATTCAATATACTAGTGAAATAAAATGCCATCTTCACATTCAAATTATGTAAAATATAAATGGAAGAACACACAAAATTGCACATAGAACTTCTAAAGGAGGAAATTTTTTTACATTAAACAACAAATAATTACAATGGAAATTTGATCAGAATAACCAGATCTCACTAAACTAGTATAAACAGATTCTCCATTAAAATGATGCAATAGAGAACTACAACTCTTTTTTCAAATGATGTAAAAAAGAGCCTCCTATCTTCCAACCTCAGCCACTAGAAATGATATTAGTAAAATGGGCACCTCCTCAATAAAACCTACACAATAATGAGGAAGAAACATGGGTGACTAGACAAGACACACAACGAAAATTACAACTGACAAGGATGAACACACTGGTATAACTCTTGCAAAAATTACTGTGTAAAATCTTGATGATTTTTTCCATTGTAGCAACTCTCTCATATATCCTACAATTTTTTTCTCATTCAAAGCTCGATGATGGTCCATAAAAATTATAACTATTTCGATGATGGCCCATAACTGCAACTGTCTTCATGATGACCCATATTATTAATTGTTCTTGTAGTGGTTCTTATTTGTAGTGTGATAGTGGTCTTTGTTGGTAAAAAAATACATGTTACACAAAGCAATATTATTATAATAATATTTTATAACTTCAATTACCAGAGCTGAATGATGGCCTCTCACTATCTCTTAATTGGATCTCAAAAATGGCCCATAATAGAATATCTTTTGGAGGGCATAACTTTTATTCCAACCATTGGATCGACTTGAAATTTTTCATGGAGCTAGATAAAGTGGAGGATAATTTTATGGCATGTTTTTTCTATGATATTTGAAGATTTTTGAGTGTGTTATCGAGTCCTAATTCCTTCATCTAGTGCCCTGAAAATAGGATTTAGTATTTTTTTAGAAAAACTGGAAGAAAGAAAAATGGAATTTAATGACTTTTTAGACATGGATAGGTGTTGAGATTTTCTAGGAGGTCTAATATGAGAAATGCAATAATTTATGTTAATTTAGGGGGCTATCCAAGATTTTTTGGGACTTACTAAAAATAGGGTGGCCAAAAATAACAAATTACCCAAAAATAGTATTTTTTTTATAAAAGGGGGATAAACTCAAGTTGGATTTTGAGGATCCAACACTCACTTTATTTCATATTTATTGCATATTATTAGAATATATGTTATATATTTTCCATTGCATATATCCTCAAAATATAATGCTCACTTCCTTGCTGACCAGATCCCTAGATTCAAGCACCACCTATGGCCATGCTATCACCATAGAGCTAGAGTATACTAGTAACCCCTAGTATTTAGTCTATGTCATAGTTATTGATATTTAGGTGACCTTAGACCTTTAGGGTAGCTCTATTATCACACCAAAATCACCTCACCCATCCTTGCCACCACTCACCATCCCAACTTGGTTGGTTTTTCCCACACCCCAACAAATGGCCTACACCCAAACCACCCATCCTGCTAAACCAAACCTATAGTATGGTATGCTTACATAATTATTTCCTCTTGGAGGATATTATATATAGTCTAATGTAGGCTCAATAGTAGTAGACCAATACTAGCCTCCCTCGAGATAGGTTAATGTAGCGTCATAGTTACCTACATCTAACCCACCCACTTTGGCCCATCCACTTCAACCACCACCACAAGGATCCAACCCTAACTCTATGCAAGATAATTTATTTATAACATCCCCATACTATGCAACCAAACCACCTACTATCTAGTAACTAACACCCCCATTACCATAGGGTGCCTCCTATAGTTACTCCCAACCACCTTTGAACCAACCACCATCCCTCATTGAATATTACCCAATCTCATCCATTATCGGCCACCCATCGCTCAAGGTCAAGGTATATGGCTAGAAACCTCCACCCCAATAGTACTACCAATAGAAACAACCATCTTAGTACTATCAACAACACCTTCAACCTCCAACACCTTCAACCTCCACCACAAAAACCTCAATAATACCCTCCAACTAGCAATACTACTGACAACAATAACCACTACAAAAGTACCACCAACAACAACAACCTCCACCAAAACCACACTCATAATAGTTTGCACAATAATAGTACTACTAACAACAATAATTGCTACAATAGTACTATCATTAGCAAAACCAATTACCCCAAACACCTCACCATCACCCACAATATAACACCCAACATAAATAAGTCACTCAACCACAAAAAAATATGACCTACCAATAGGTCATCCAACATCGATATCAATCACCACCCTTCCAACAAAAACAACAACAACAACCCATAAAATACCAACAACAACAACAACCACCCATAAACTACCAAAAAACCTTCAAGCATGGTCCACCATCCAATACATACAACCAACAACAACTTGCCCCACTTCAATAGTATACACAATTGGGGTTTTAGGATGGCACATCCTAGGGGGTCCCTCCATCCGGATCAGATCCATTCCAATGGCTATATGATATTTTACATACTTTATAGATGCAAGTTACGAGTATGGGATACCAAAATACAACACTCAATTAGCTACAAAACTTACCTATACATCACTCAGTGCCTTCACCATCATATCCTCTATTATTTGTAATGCTGAAATTTGATCAACTTAAAGGCAATGAGGATCCCCAAGAGAATATGAGCAACTTTTATAACTCATTCTACCTGCTCAATGACATTGATGTTAGCATATATTATTTGCACTATTATTACATTCTTGTTGTAATAGTGCCTATTTCAACCGCGGGTGGTTTCGTAACCTCCGGGCTTAATAGGGCATATCATGTCTATTTAATCTGCTGATTAATAAAATACGAGTGCTATTTTATTCTGACATGGCATCAGAGCCAGTAGCGTGAGAAGAGAGGCTGGAGGCGGACGCTGTTTTCTTGGAGAAAGGAAGCGGAAGGCTTCAATTTTTTTTTCCAGCGCTGGTCTGGAAATTTTTTAATTTCCCAGCGCTGGACTATGCGTTTTTTTTCTGAACGCATAGTTAAAAAAAAAAACACAGACCTCCTATGCGCTGTTTTTCCCAGCGCTGTTCTGTTGTTTTTTTTTCCCGAGCACTGCAAGTTTTTTTTTTTTTAATTTTTTTTTCCCTTCCGCGACGTGATTTTTTTAATCATGCTGTCGCGTGATTACATTTGAGAAAAAAAAAAAAATTTGCAGAAGGCCCCGTGCCCCCCCCTCCCTGCTTGAATTAAAAAATATATATATATATATATTCGTGGATGTGGTCGCGCGCCCCCCCCGCTGCACGTGCAGCGCAGGAATCCGCGACGTGGACGCGGCCCCGTGCCCCCCCGCTACGCAGCATAGGCATCCGGGATGCGAACGTGGCCACGTGCCCCCGCCGCACGTGCGGCGCAGGCATCCGCGACGCCCCCCACTGCGGACGTGGCCACCGAACGACTGCAGACGTGGTTGCCCCCTGCAAGCGCAGCCAGCCGTGACGTGCAGCAAGCGCAGCCAGCCACGATGCGCAGCAAGCTGCAGGCAGTCGCGATGTGCAGCGAGCTACAGCCACGGACACAACAGCGAGCTACGGCTGCCGTCGTGACCAAGCAGCGGAGGAGAGCACGAGAAGAGGACGCTGCGGTCACCTTGCAGAGGTCACGCTCGGGCAGCGGACTAGGGACCCTCCTCAAATACGAGGGGGCCCTTGATCCTGTCGAATCAGCCTGCTAGTCCACCTGGAGGTGGACTGTGCGGTAAGGCTCTGGGAGCCTGCAGGTCGCGGGTTCCAACCCTGCCGATCCCCCTTCCACACAGGTAAAAAAAAAAAAAATTTCCCACATTTTTTTTTTATTATTATTTTTCCTTAAACTTTAATTTTTTAATTTTAATTTATTTTCTATAGTTTAACCTTTATAAATTAAAATTAAATTTTTTAATTTGATTTTAATTTTTTTCTTTAAAGGTTTTTTATAACTATATAAATTAAAATTAATATTTTTTTTAACTTTAAGGTTATAAAATAATTTTCAAAATCATTTGTGGGAATTTTTTTTAAAAAAAAAAGAGAAGGGGGTATTTTTTTTCAAAAATCAAAGGGGGAAAGAGAGTAATTTTCTGAAAATCAATTTTGGCATTATTGTAAAGGTGCATTTTTGGCTGCGCCCGACACCTAGTGGGTTATTCCTGTGGGCATTTTTTTGTTGTATGTTGCATATTTGTCTTTTGCACTATAACATTAAAAATTAAAATCAAATTCACTCCCTAAGTCCCCGAAATAATTAAAACCCATCCGTGCAATTTATTGCACTGTAGTGTTCGGTATTTGTGATACCTCTAGCCAGCACTTACAGGTAAAGCTGTCATGATTGTGCTACTGTATCCACCACCTAATATAGCTGCTACAATGACGTCTAAGCTTGTTCTCTATAAATCGTCGGGGAGAGATAATTTTGCCATTTTTGCATTTTTTTACTCCATCCATTACCCTTAATCGCTCTTGTGTTTAGGCATAAATCCTAATGAAGTATTCTTCATAGTGTTTAAGGGAAGTTACGCCCCACGCATGAGAAGAATCTTCTATGGTAGGTGCCATCAACAAGGCGATTCCCTTTCAGTACTGCTTATGTTCCACGTATCATATGATCTCTAAAACTCACCTATAGTTTCCCTCACGTAAGGGTGGGTGATTTTTGTTGATCTTTCTAAATACCTATAGTTTCCCTCATGTAAGGGCGGGTATTTTGTATGGTATAACGGCCTAGCAAAAGGTATATCGAAAGGGGGACCAATTGGTGTTATAAGGAACCTTCATCATGTCTGCAAAACTAATGACTGATTCTCATCAGTTGTTGAAAGGTCCTAATTACACACCATGGAAAAATAAGATGAAGGCCATCCTAGCAATGGATGATTTATGGGATGTTGTATCTAGAGCAACAACCAGACCTTCACCTGTTGCTGGTGCTACAACTCCATCTAATGCTCAAAGAGACTTTGATAAGCTAGACAGTAAAGCAAAAGTGCTCATTTTTCTTGCTGTGTCTGATGAAGTCCAACCCCATATTGCTGATTGTGCAACTAGTAAAGCAGCATGGGATGCCCTTAATATTATATATGAGGGAAAGAATGATTCCACCATTCTATTTCTTCAATCTCAATTACACAGTCTAAGCATGAAGCAGGGTGAGATAGTTGAATTCTTTCTTTATAGAGTTTCTGAATTGAAAGCAAAGTTGAATTCTTTGGGAGAACCAATTGAAGACAAGCTCCTTACTTCAGTTGTATTGATAGCTTTACCTGATTCTTATCGGGTGTTGATTACTTCCCTTCATGTATCACAATGGAAAGTTACTTTTGTAGAATTGGTTAATATGCTTCAAGAGGAGGAAGCACGCCAACTACAGAGAGATGATTCTTCTAACACTGCTCTCTACATCAATAGGAAAGGGCAAAACCAGAAGAAGGGTAATTTTTAGAAGGGAGGGAATTCACAAAAGGATTCAAAAGGGAAAAAAACTCAACAACCTCAACGAAAAAGAGATATTGCAAGATCTGTGACAAAGAAGGTCATGATACAAATAGATGTTGGCATAAGAATAAGCAATCAAAATAGAAAGGCCGAAACAAACCACAAAAGAACAAACAACAAGTGAATGTTGTTGTTGAAGAATCTGACATGGATTCTGAGAGAGCTCACAAAGTTCTCATGACTACCATAGTGTCCAAGCAGATGGATCCTATATGGTATGTTGATTCTGGAGCTAGTAAGCACATGACTGGTGACAAATCATGGTTTGAGTCTTTTGAGGCCAAAGAGGGCAAACCTGTCACTATTGCTGATGATAAAACCTACAAGTTTCAGGGAGAAGGCACTATTTTATTCACTCTTCCTTATGGCAAGTGTCAGATTGATAAAGTTCTCTATGTTCCAGGATTGGCAAACAATTTGTTGTCAGTCACACAAATTCTAGACAAAGATATGGTTGTGAACTTTAGTGTTGAGGGAGGCAAGAAGTGTTGTTCTATTACCATGAGGGGTAAGAACATTGCAACCACTTCATATAAGCATGGCTTATTTGCCTTAGATACTATCTCTACTCCACATGTTGCCATGACAGTCTCTACAAAGGAGGCAACTTCCCTATGGAACAAGAGATATGGACATTTGAGTTTTGGTTACTTACTTGAGCTAAGTAAGTATGAGATGGTTAAGGGTCTTCCTTCCCTTTCTATCACTTTACCAGTTTGCTCGATCGCTGGCAGAAAGCAAGATAGAGTGCCTTTTGAAAAGAGCTCTACTAGAGCAAAAAAACCTCTGGAGTTGGTTCATACTGATCTGTGTGGTCCCTTCACTCCCAATAGTTGTGGGGGTAAGAGGTATTTTTAGTTATTTGTGGATGATTACTCATGAAATATGTGGGTATTCTTTCTTCAACTAAAATCTAAAGCATTTGGCTTCTTTCAGCAATTCAAGAAATTTGTTGAGGAGTCAAGGACTTCTATAAAGACCCTTCACTCAGATCGAGGGGGGGAGTTCACCTCTAAAGAATTTTCTGCATTCTTGAAAGAAAATGGGATCACAAGATAATTAACTACTGCTTATACTCCTCAGCAAAATGGAGTTGCTGAAAGGAGGAATCGTTCCATCATGGAAATGGTTCGTTGCATTCTCACAAGAGCTAGACTTGAGCAGCTATATTGGGTAGAAGCTGTCACCATAGTAGTATATCTGTTGAATAGGGCACCCACAAAGACCCTACAAGGAATGACTCCACAAGAAGCATGGAGTGGTAGGAAACCCTCCATTTCTCATCTACGCATTTTTGGGTGTAAATATTTCATGCACATACCAAAAGAGAAAAGGAAGAAGCTAGATGAGAAGTCATTGAAGTGTATTCTTCTTGGGTATGATGAGCACTCTAAGGGTTATCATTTGATTGATCCCTTAACCAAGAAGATTCACATAAGTAGAGATGTTGTTTTTGATGAGGCTTTCACATCAGCAAACACATCAGATGTATACCTAGACCTTGTGGAAACTCAGGTTTTTAAATCTTCTTCATCAAAGGTTGGAGGTTCTTCTGGATCTTATTCAACACCTAAGAAGAAGAATCCAAAGTGGTATACAAATACAATCAAAGACTCTAAGCTATCTACTCCACCAGATTTGACTTTGGATAGGCCTCGTACTTGCAGCATGGCTCGACAGGAGAAAGCTACAATAGAGAATACTGGGGTTGATGATCTATGTCAGTATTTTGAAGAACTTTCTATAGATCCAGAAAGAGATACAGAAGATATGGATATTGATAGTGATAAGGTGTTTATGTCTTCCATAGACGATCTTGAACCTGCATCAGTACAAGTTGCTCTTAATGAGCCTCAGTGGAAGGCCGCTATGGATGCAGAGTATAAGTCTTTGATGAAAAACAAAACTTGGAAGCTTGTCGATCTGTTGCATGGAAAGAAACCCATTGGCTGCAAATGGTTGTATAAAGTCAAGTACAAAGTAGATGGGACAATTGATAAGCATAAGGCCCGTCTTGTTGCAAAGGGCTATGCTCAAAAGGAAGGCATTGACTATGAGGAAACTTTTGCACCTATTGCTCGGATGACAACAATTCGAGTTATTTGTGCTATGGCAGCACAATTTGGGTGGAAAGTTCATTAGATGGATGTCAAAAGTGCCTTTTTGAATGGTGATCTCCAAGAAGAAGTCTATATGACTCAGCCAGAAGGATTTGTAGTGGAAGGCCAACAACAGAAAGTTTGCAAATTGGTCAAATCCTTATATGGCTTGAAACAAGCTCCTCGAGCTTGGTATATAAAAATGGACAATCACCTCCTGAAGCATGGTTTTAAGAGATGTCCATCAGATGCAAACCTCTATTTCAAGAAATAGGGTTCTGAGATAGTGTTGCTTGTACTCTATGTTGATGATCTGCTCATTACAGGGAGTTCAAAAACTATGATCTCTACTGTCAAAAGAGACTTGTGTCAATATTTTGAGATGTTAGATCTCGAACTTCTCCATTACTTTCTTGGTTTGGAATTCAGCCAGAAGGAACACTCCATCAAAGTGTCTCAGAAAAAATATGTCAAGACATTGCTAAAAAAATATCTCATGACTAATTGCAAGCCAATGGCAACTCTGATGGAGAGTGGACTTCAGTTATCACGATATGATGATTCACCTCAGGTAGATGGTACTCTCTATCGATAGTTGATTGGGAGTCTCATATATCTGACCAATACTAGGCAAGATCTCGTATTTGCTGTCAACTATCTTTCGAGGTTCATGCAGGAGCCTAAGACCACTCATTGGAAAGCAACAAAATGTGTTCTTCACTATGTTCATGGCACAATAGAATATGGCCTAGAATACAATAGGAACAACAAATTCTTCTTGCAAGGATACACGGACTCCGACTATGCCGAATCATTTGATGATCGCAAGTCAACTTCAGGATATATTTTTCATCTTGGATTCGGTCCTGTCTCTTGGCATAGTAAGAAGCAACAGGTGGTTGCTATTTCATCAACAAAGGCAGAGTATCATGTCGCACGTGAAGCTGTGTGCGAAGTGATATGGTTGTGTCGCATTCTGACAAGTATGGGCCATCCATCCAAATCTCCAATACACTTGTTTTGCGACAATCAAGGTGTTCTGAACCTAATCAAGAATCCAGTCTATCATGAAAGAACAAAACACATTGACACACAATGTCATTTCATTCGAGATGAATTTTCGAGGCACCAAATTTAGCTTTAGCACATTCCCATTGATGCTCAAATTGTAGACATTTTCACTAAGGCACTTGCACATGTCAAATTTGAATTGTTTCGCAGCTCTCTTTGTATTGCAAAATGATGTAATCAGGGGGGATGTTAGTATAGCTAGTAGTTATATTATTACCCCAATAATGTAATAAGGGGGGATGTTAGCGTATATTATTTGCACTATTATTACATTCTTGTTGTAACAGTGCCTATTTCAGCCGCGGGTGGTTTCGTAACCTCCGGGCTTAATAGGGCATATCATGTCTATTTAATCTGTTGATTAATAAAATACGAGTGCTGTTTTATTCTGACAATTGACATGTTCATGTTGTGTACCTTCCTGATGTCTCTTGGGCAAGGAGCTCTAGATTGGTTCAATAATTTATCAAGATATAGTCTATACAACTTTGACAAAATGTCTAACCTATTTCTAGAATGTTTCTCATTAAGTATGAAGAAGATAACTATGATAGATATCTTTAAGCTTTGGTAGTTTTATGATGATATGGTCTTATATTATGGTGCTATATAATGATCTATGGTAACAAAATTACCATTCTCGCTTCCCACCACTAAGCTTACAAGAATGTTCACTAGGAGATTTTCAAAACCAATATCACTATTGTTACAACTCCAATAGTACTGCACACTAGAAGAAGCTCTAACACAAACTAAGATAATAGAGGACATAAAAATTTATGAGGAAGAAATAAAGCTAAAAAATAAAGTGTGGAACAATAAGAACTTCAAGGGCACCTCCAAAAATCAATAAAAGCATAGCCAAGTTAATCAAGTGGTGTTGAGCACCTTTAATGGTCCAAATCAACAAAAATATCAACAATCACATCAAAAAAATCACCAAGGTCAACCACAAAATATCACATACCAAGTTGTATCACCTCCCCCACAATTGTAGAACCAACAATAACAAGACAATCACAATAGTCATCCTTCCAAGCCCCCTCAAAATTACACTCCACTTCTAGAACCTTATTCGGCCATTTTTAAATAGTTGCATGAAACACAAACAATTATATTATCAAAAGTGAGGCCACAAGATCCAAATAAGACCAAACCAAAGTCCTACAAAGAATACCATTATTGTGTTTATCATAGGCAAGAGGGACATGAAATTAATGATTGTATTGCATTCAAGAACATAGTGCAATATCTTGTAGAGAAGGAGGCCATAGCCATTGAAAATACTTTGGCTCCACAAAACCAAAACCTTGGTTTTTACCAGGACTTGTTACCAGCACATAACCAAAAATACATCACACCACTTACCACCATACCACCTAACCAATTAAACCATCTCAACATGGGGCCACAACATCAAAACTTTGTAGGGATGATACACATAGTTACTCAGAACCAACACTATCTTGAGTGACCAATACCATCGAGCAATTCTAACAATTTTCTATCATCCTCTATATTATCCCCACCACTAGTGAAAGCCATACTAAATCCTTTGAGACCCATCATATCTCTCATTAGTCGCCTTACATAGAGCTTAAGAATGAAATCATCCAAGCTTTCAATATATGAGCTTATACAACAGTCACTCCCACATCATGAGGTAATAATTAAAATCCTAAAATCCATTGAAGTAAAAACACAAGATCCTCATTCATTTATAAATTTTATTGGTAGCCTTAAAATATGCAGTGATCCATCCACTTCCTTCTACGACCATAAAATTAAAACCTTAACCATAGAATAATTGGGTCCTCCTTTGCACATAATAGCTTATATAGATTGCAAGCCCTTTAAACGAGTCTTTGTTGATTCTGGATCATCAATCAATATCACCACATCTATGGATCTTGAACATTTGAACCTCCTACCATCACACATAGTTGCCTTCCTATTTACCCTACGGGTCTTCAATGATGCATTGTGTGCTAAAAACTAGGAATGATTGTTTTACCTATTCAAGTAGGTGTAAAAACCATACCTACACTGTGCTACATCCTTGAAGGAGATATGTAATACAATGTCTTGCTGGGATGACCATGGATTTGATATTTGATATGTCCCCTCAATATTACATCATTGCTTCAAGTACGTTCATGAGGAGGTGTGTGCATTGTATTCTCACTAATGAGGAACCATTTAAGTATTAAAACATGGTGTCTAAATTGCATGAGCTTGCTCTACCATCCACACACCTATACCTCACCCCAACATCACATGTGCCAACCCCTATTCTAGTGATATCTAACCCCACTATATTTCATCCATCGCCAACTCCTAACACACTTGCGTATCAACATTTATCACCAATTTTGCTCCATCCATCCCACTACACATCCCAAAGTATTCCATATATTCCACACTATCAATCACATCCAATCATTTAATCTAGTCATATTTTGCCAAATATACCACATCCTAGCTAGCCCTTATCTACACAGGGTCTCCTCTTTTACCCGTAAACACCACCCATGCCTACCACAAACTCTTTACTCCATCCAACCACACCCACAATCACACTACCCTCATCCATAGTGGACCAAGCCACTATTACACCCCATAAACAACAATTGTTAGACCACCCTCCATAATGAGACCTATAGATGTGTTGCCTATCCTAGAGCCAGTAATCATGATAAGTGTGGTGCAATCCACCAATGCCTCATCCACTATAGAACCTCCATATAACTCACCCTCCACATGGATTAAAACACCACCTCCACCAAATATAGTCAGGGAGCCTCCACAAAATCTAGCCATTGAGCCTCCATTTGCATTAGGTATCACCCAAGTTTTACCCATGATAGTTTAGCAATTGGAAGAAGGTGCTAGAACCATTTTCACATCTCCTTCCCAAAATACGTAAGTCATAGTTTGTATAGTTAATCTAGGGATAGGTGAGTATCTAGTGTATAATATTTTTTTCATTTGTGGAAAACATCCCAAAAGGGATGCCACTTTTAGGTAAAACCCAAGGAGGCATGGGTATCCATTCTGCAAAAAATTCCTAGGACTCAGACCTGGAATACCACCTTTGACATACTCAAGGAGCAAACAAACACACAAAACCAATTTAAAAATAAGTAAATAACAACAAAAATAATAAAATAAAATAAAAAACATGCTCCTTGAGTGTGTCAAAAAAAAAAGCACAACCAAACACGCACGATAAGTTAAAAGAAACCACAACACAAACCACATAGAAAAACACAAGAACCACATAAAAAAACACAAACAAGACAAAAACAACAGAACACTACAAAGACAACAAAAAAAAACATGAAAAATAAACACAACCAAAACTTAAAAAATTAAAAAAAATAAAAAACAACCAACAATAGAAAATAAACAAAAACAAAAAACATAGAAAACACTCGCACATAAAAACACGAAATAACACAAACAAAGAGAAACCCAAGAACAAGAACGAAAAAAACACAAGAACAATAACAAAAAACATAAAAAAAAAAAAAAAAACAAAACAACAAAAACACAAGAACAACAAAAAAAAACACAAATAACATAAAAACAAAACAAAAAAAAAGAACCTACCCACCTTAAAAAACTAAACAAAAAAAATAGAAAAGAAAAAAGAAAAAAAAATTGAACATAACAATGACCTATCTAGACCTCTCCTCATTGAGTCAATTAGGGATTTTGGTTTTCCATGAATTCACACCATTATTTCCATGGGTTTTGCATTCAACTCAACACATTTTGTGTATACTAGAGTTGATATTTCCTCCAATACACCTCTTGAGGAGCAACCCACATCACCAATTGCTGGTGATCTAAATTTTTTTTCCAATACTCCCTTTATGATCAAGTACTTCCGAAAATGCCATTGGAGAGGATTCATATTAGGTCATCATGAGTTGGAAATTCGACACCTCATAGAGCCATATTATTAGCTCCCTAATGAAAATTTTGGTTTAGGGTATCACCATAGTTAGCTAGTGGACCTCCTTGAGGAAAACTTTCAATGTTTCAACCTTGGTCTCAAGGAGGATAGTGACAATGAGTATGAATATTTTAGTGAAAAAAATTCTAGATCATGATAATCTAATACATAGAGCTTGATACCTTAGAGGAAGAGATATGTGAGCTATTTGAAGCACTATTAGTTGCTTTTTATAGATCAAAATAAGACTCATCCCCCATCATCCCCCTCATGGAGTTTACATATGATGAGGATATTTATCATTTGATAGTTCAACCACTCCCCATTTTCTCAATTCTCCTTCTAATGGAGCATCCAAATCAGCCAGTACATCCACTTCATCCACTACCTCCACTACTGATAGTTCATCCAAACCTGCATCCACTGATATTGGACCAAATTCTACTACATGAGAAACCAAACCACTTCATCCCACAAATAAACATGGTCATCATTGACTTATTTGTACCCCTATGTTATCCAAGTAATCCATCAAACCCTATTCACATCAATCTAAATCTCATAGATTTCAAGAGCATTTCTATTGTGCCATCACTTGAATATTTTATGCCATTGAGATAATTGCTTCATCAAGAAAATATCTACATAGAACCATCCCAATCGCCTGAGTCACCTACGGTTTGTAATGTTGATACAAGTGACATTGAGCCACCTATTCTAGAAAATATAGCAGATGACATCCACCTTATTCCTACTCCTCATCAGTTAGAGGAAGGAGTCGCACATGCTCATTGAGGAGACCAATGATGTTGATATCATCACAAATCCTGACAACCCATAAGTCATCAACCTTATGAAGAGCCTCGATCTCGTAGAGCATGAAGAGCTGGTTGCTTTTCTCACTAGAGAACAAGACACACTTTTCCATGGTCATACAAGGACATGCTAGGCTTGGACCCTAATTTAGTGGTTCATAATATCATACTGAGACCCAATACAAAACCTGTAAAGAAAAACCTTCGGAAGCTTCATCCTACCATAGCTCTAATGGTCAAAGAAGAGCTACAAAAGTTGCTAGATGTGGGTTTCATTCAACCCATAGATTATCCAAAGTGGGTTTCAAACATGGTACCCATTGGCAAGCCTAATGGGGGATACACATTTGTATTGATTTTCATGATTTAAATAAAGTGTGTCCCAAGGATGACTTCCCTATACCGAACATCGATATATTTGTTGATTCTACTATAGGCCACAAAATTCTCTCCCTCATGGATAGGTTTTTAGGATACAATCAAATTAAAATTAATCCTAATTATCAACACAAAATGACTTTTACAATACTTTGGGGGATATTTTGCTATAATGTCATGTTGTTTAGACTTAAGAACACACGTGCTATATATCAGTGTGTCATGCCTTACATCTTCCACAATCAAATGCATAAAATAGTTGAAGACTACATGGATGATCTATTGGATAAAGTAAAAATTCATGGTGAGCATTTAGGTGTTCTATATTAGGTCCTCATATGATTAATATATCACAACATGAGGCTTAACCAAGAAGTGCATATTTGACATAAAATTATGAATTTTTTTAGGATTCATAGTCTCTAAATTGGGCATTGAAGTTGACCTAGGTAAGGTTAAGGTAATCATCAATATGACATCCCATACAAACATCAAGGAACTACATAGCTTTCAAGGCAAAATTCAATCAATCCACTACTTTATAGTGTAATTATAAGATAAATGCAAGCCTTTAAATCACCTATTGAAAAAAGGAGTTAAGTTTTAATGGAGTCAAGACTATCAAGAAGCATTTGATGCCATTAAAGAATATATGGAATCTCCACTTGTGTTGACACCATCTCGAATAGGTATACTATTTCATTTGTATATATCTACAATATATTTTACGTTAGGAACTATGCTAGTGCAAAAAAATAAAGATAATAAAGAGTAGGCAATATATTATATCAATCACACATTTGTGAGCTATGAAGCAAAGTATGCATATGTCAAAAATCTATGCTTAGCAATAGTCTTTGCAACTAAGAAGTTGTGTCACTACATGATTGGTCAAACTACATATATCATTGCTAAAGAAAACCCTTTGTGCTACATGATGAGTCGCACCTACACAAATAGCAAGACAACAAAATGGATAATACTTTTAACAAAATTTGATCTAGAATTCGTAAGTCAAAAATCCATCAAAGGTCAGGTAATCATGGATCATGTCATCAAAGCTTTGCTACCAACCAATGTGTACCACTCATAATCGAGTTGCCTAATGATTCCATATTCAACATAATTGAGTAGGAAGAATCGATGCTGATGTGGTACTTTTATTTTATGGTTCTAAATGTAAGCAAGGGAATGGTGCTAGTGTGGTGTTTATCACACCTCAAAAGGCTCCTATGCCCCTCTAATTCAAACTTGACTTCCTATGCACAAACAATAATACAAAATATGAAGCCCTCATCCTAGGACTTTAGACTACTATCACATTGGGAATTAAGTGACTAAGCATTTACGATGATTCTAAACTCATCATCAAGCAAGTAAAGGGAATCTATCAATACGTAGATCTTGTTTTGTAGTAGTACAAGTTGATTATCGATAAATTGCTAACACATTTTGACTAGTACAAAATTGATAATGTACCTTGATCATCCAATTGGTTTGTTGACACAATGGCCTCTCTTGGATCTCTCATTCTGTAGAATCCATTTGATAGCAATACATTTGTGAAAATCATGACACTCACACAATCTACTATTCAATGAGAATCATCTCAAATAGTAGAAAATGTGAACATAGTTCAGACTGATCCTTACAATGAGATATTTTCATAGATTAAGGATTTCATTAAGTTGGGTACACTCCCCATAGATTTATCTTCAACCACAAAGTGAACATTTAAGAAAAAAGTGGCTCATTATATGCTTTTGGGGATATCCTCTATCATTGTAGCTACAATGGTATCCTCCTTTACTACCTTGAGCCTTAAGAGACACAATGGGTTATCTCTCAAGCCCATGATGGTACTTGTGGTGGTCATTTTAGTGGAATGGTCATTACAAAGTGCATTCTATACATGGGTTACTATTGGCCCACCATGGAATATGATTGTTGTGCATACGTCAAGAAGTGTCCAAAATACCAACATCATGCCAATTTAACTCATATTCCATCACAAGCATTACAATTGATTCAAGCTTTGTGGACTTTTTCACAATGGGATCTTGATTTAGTAGGAAATATATCTCCTCCTTATTTGGGACACCATACATTCATCATAATGGCCATAGAGTATTTTACGAAATGGGTTGAAGCAATTCCTATGACAAGTACGATAGGACCTCGGATTGTAGAGTTTATACTCCACCATATCATTTATCATTTTGGCATACCATAAAAGATCATATCTAATAATGGCCCTCCATTAAAAAATAAGGATGTTCATGCACTATGCACAAAGTACAACATTAAACATAGTTTCTCGACTCCTTACTATCCATAGAGTAATGGATAAGCTAAGGCAACCAATAAGACTATCATTGCCATACTAAAGAAAACTGTTAAGGAAAACCATAAATATTGGCACTTGCAACTCCCCTTGGCATTATGGGCTTATCATACAAGTGTTCACACACCAATTGGGGAAACACCATTTTTATTAGTTTATGGTGCCAAAGTAGTCATGCCTCTCGAGCTTGAGATCCCATCATTGTGAATATCATTGCAAGAATTCATTAATGATGACATTGCATGGTAAGCACACCTTTATTTATTAAACCTCCTTTATGAAAAATAAATCAATGCCTTAGAGCATCTTCATGTCTATCAGGAGAGGGTTAAACATGCATATAAAAATAGAGTGTATATTTGGAAATATTGAGTAGATGATTTGGTTCTCAAGGAGAATCAATAAAACTCAAGTTTACCATCATATTTATACAAAAAAATTATAGCCAATGGGCTCAGTCCATTCGTATTCAAGTAGAAATTCATATAGAAGCATACAAAATTGTAACACTTGATGGAATTGAGGATCCAAAACCCATAAATATTCTTCATTTGTGTGACTTCTATGCCTAGCTCATAGATAGCCTTGCACACAAAAAAAAATCAATCAAAAATAAAAAAAAATAAAAAAAAATCAAACATACCAAAAAATCAAAATCAATCAAAATTCAAAAACATGCAAAAAACTACAAAAACAAAAGGAATAAAGTTTTCATTTTCATCGATCCATCCCTCCACATCTTCCAGAGAGTAATTCACTCAACAAATCTACACATGCAACATCATATACTCATGATACTGCAAGACGTGGAAGAATGGTTGGATGAAAGTGAAGATGAATTTTTTTCTCAAAAATTCAAAAATACAAAAACAATAAAAAAATGAAAAAATACAAAAACAATACAAAACTCAAAATACAAAAACAATACAAAATCATCAAAAACAACAAAGCAATAAAATTTCATCATGACCAATTAAAATTTGGTTATAATTCAATACATGCTTTTATTCATTTATCATAAGTGATCTTATCACATTAATCAAGGGTGTCTTCCTTAGGGTTTGTATCTCACATTTCCCTCATTATAGGCATGTCAGTTACATCAACCATCCATTCAAACAATAGAAGAAGAGATGAGAAAAATGCAAAATAAAATAAACCCTATGACAAGTTTATCTTTCCCAAGTCTATAGTTTGACAAATATTTAGGTCCTTTCGATTTTTCAACCATACCTAGTGTCTCATTCAACCTGCATTGAATATCATTAATTCATTG
Organism: Wollemia nobilis; assembly: GCA_028583015.1. Classification (NCBI taxonomy): domain Eukaryota; kingdom Viridiplantae; phylum Streptophyta; class Pinopsida; order Araucariales; family Araucariaceae; genus Wollemia; species Wollemia nobilis. Next base: position 6,549,637 of record JAQPPZ010001844.1, read on the forward strand.
GGTGCTATAGGCTTTATTGGTAACCTTAAGTTTTCACTCAGATCATACACAAGTATCATAAATTAAATCAAATTTTGGTGTCTAGGAAAGACAAAATCATGAGTCACTATTGCCATAAAGTGAATGGTTTCCCCTACTCATCCAATTATGTGCATGGTCTAAAGGACTGAGAATTGACAAAAGGACAAGATCCCCCCTAAAAAAAACAAAAAAATCCCCTTGCTCTACAACAAAATGAGCAAGTATCCCAAAAATAAAAAGTAAAAGCAATAAAATCCCCTTGCTCCTCTACAAAATAAGCAAGCCCCACAAAGCAATAAAATCCCTTGCTCTTCCACAAAATGAGCAAGTACCCCCAAAACCCCATCCTCACCAAAAAATAAAAACAAAAGGGGTAAAGAGCTTGAATTCCTAGAATTCTTAATTTTTGACAACCATGGGGTGATATTCATTACAACAATGGGCTATAAATGCCAACTTGGCAATGGAGTAGCCTTACGCGTGGCAACACATCTATTACATTAGCAACCTTATTTTGTACAGATCTATATATGGTCTTGTATGAGCTAGCTTATTGGCATAAGTCACAAATGATGAGTCTAACCTCACCCAAAATTAGCAATAAATATTCACTTCACACATAGTTGGTCTTTGCAAAACTTGAATAACCTAGTTGGTCTTAGTATCATCAAGTGCCTACTTGATTAGTAGAGGAGTTTGATTGAGGTCACTAGGGTGTTTGAGCATCATGAAAGCACTTTCAAATTACTCTTCCCTAAGACAAGTGAAAGAACAAGTCATGTCATCTTAGCATCCATTGTAGCACATTGCCTCATCATATTACATTACATTCATTTTCATCCATGTCATATATATGTCAGTATTATTGGGTTGATGCCCTTGATTAATTGATTAAGGTCATGAATAATGAAACATGTCTAAAGCACTTGTGAATGATAACCAAAAATTTTATGCATACATTCATTCCATTCATAATTCATCACAAAAATTATCAAATAAAGTGATTCATTAAACATCACATTAAAACACTAAAATACATTGAGATGCATAATAAAAAAAATATTCATATAAACCACACATTCTACAAAGAATCAACACAATAACAAATGAATGTCAAAGCATAAATAAATTATGTATAATCATCTCATATATATCATAAGTACATCATACAACCTCACTCGTAGGCTACATACATTGAGCTCTCAAGCTCATCATCATCAATGCAAAAATGATACAAGGCATATAAAAATAATAATACAGAGCTTCACACCCATCACTGTCCACCCCTATTTTTCTCCCCAATATCCTCAAAAGGCTCTCCTTGAGCCTACTGACTATAGCTCCCCTACTGACACCTCAATATCTAAGAAGATCCCCTTCCTAGAGCTTGATATATCAACCCCTTGAAAAATCATGGTATAGGTGGAACACATGCAAGAGCACCTAATGCTCCACTCATTTGAATTTGATAGGATGAAGAGGAGGATAAAGGCTTATATGGTAGTGGAATACCTCTTATTAGTAGTGAATCATCTATAGAGTTCTATACCAATCTCATTATCGCTCCACGTAACCCCTCTCCCACTCCATCTGCACCATGATCATAGTCATAGCATGGCTACTCCCTACTCCATGAGACTGAAGGGCGTCACGCTCTATCCTAGAAACATCTCACTCCACACATATTATGTCATGCTATATCTATAGTGCAACCTGGTCTACCACTTGATGATCTAGCTCATCCTACATATTATATAATTGATCCTATAAAGTGTTGTGCTCATCCCCCCAACCACACTATTTCTAGTACTCCTTGTCAATTTGACTCCACTCCTATGCTATTAATATCTCTAGTGAGACCTTCTATCTCTCCAAAAATAGAACCCAATCGACTATAGCATATAACTCTACTCTAGAGTTGTTGCTACCCCTACTAGCCTCCTCCTTGGATATCCCCTTTACCATAGTATTTCCTAATTATTAGGAATATCGTATCACTTGTAGGTCCATCCTCCAATGAACCCATCACCCACTTGGCTCCCTAGGAGCCTCCTTCCAACTATCACTTGCAGCACCCTCTACCCCTACTTGAGTAGCCTACCTAGTGAACCAATCCAAATAGATGGACATAGTCCCTATGTTCACCACATCTACCTCTAGCTCCATAATATCCACATTTGTACCCATTGGCTCATATACTACGTCTACCACTACCTCACTTTGGCATCGCCTATATACTACAAGAGGTGGTGGAATATTATGTGGTAGCCCAAACTACCACAACACATAGGAATATGGAAAATAATCATACTCCATACTTTGGTAGCCAACCACCTATCTACCCCATCATACTTTATTTAGGTGCTCAACATTATTGGTCCATGTTGGTGATGCAGGAGCATCCAGTGACATCTGATGCAGAAGCATCTAGTGGAAGCAGAGCCATTTTTGAAAATTGGCTAAGGAAGGAAGATGTCGCGATTTCATGACATGTCATGAAATCGCGACCAAAAGAGGAGAGAGAAAGAGGAGGAAAAATGTCGTGATATCACGATAGAAAAAGTGTTGCGATATCATGACACAAAGTGGGAGAAAAGCTAGTAGGGAAAACCTGTCGCAAAATTGTGACATCTTCTCGTCTGCATCTTCTCTCTCCTCTACAGGTCGCAAAACTATGACATGTCATGAAATCGTGACATCTTCTCGTGTATGCCTTCTCTCTCCTCTACGGGTCGTGAAACTGTGACATGTCATGAAATCATGACATTCTTCATCCTTGCTTCTTTCTTTCATCTGCGAGTCGCGATAATGAGACATGTCGCGATATCGCAACATCTTCTATCCGCTACTTCTCTCTCCTCTTTGTGTCATGATATAGTGACACTTTTTCTATCATGATATCATGACAGGTTTTCCCTACTGGCTTCTCTCCCACTCTGTGTCGTGATATCGTGACAGTTTTCCTCCTCTTTCTCTCTCCTCTTTTGGTCACGATTTTGTGACATGTCATGAAATCGTGACATCTTCCTTAGCCAATTTTTGAAAATGGCTCTGCTTCCACTAGATGCTTCTGCATCAGATGTCACTGGATGCTCCTGCATCAGACACCCGGGGTTGGTGGAGAAGTGCCCTTCACTTCTACACTGTTCTATCGCCTTATTCTGCATAGGGACTCGAACTCTCTCAAATCAACCCTTTTGTCTTCTCACCACTCTTCCACAGATCCTGGTGCAAGCTGCCTCATGTTCGACGCTCTACTTGCATGCTCAAAATCTTCTAGCTCTGATACCACTTAATGGGGGGCCAAAAATTCCATCTAACAAATCACAAATTTTCATTCAAAAATTTCAAGTAAAATTACATAAACAGCCTGCAGGCTTAGTTTTCTATTCTCTATGCAATCTCTAGCTCTCCATCCCTCTCAATATACCTAGATTTCAATATGGCAGTCACACAATGGCTCTCGGCCTTCAATATGTAGCTCTTTGGCTTTCACAACTTTTTGACTCTACAAAACCTGGTGCAACTTCCTCATGTTTGGTGAATTTGCTACACGCCTACGGATCCAAGCTTACTCTATTCTTGGTGCAAACTGCCTCACGTTTGGTGAATCTGTCTGCACTACCCAGGAACTCAAGATTTTTTGGAAGGAAGAACAACACAGCAGGGCCAGAATGGCCCTCTGGTTATCGCATCTGTAACCCTGCCTCTTGTCGTTCCCCCAACTCCTCTACACACCTTCTGTCTGCATTTTTATAGATTTTTGATATTCATATTATGGCATTCCATGTAACCACCACTCTATGATATCCTCTAAAATAGTTCTTGTAATTGCTAGAATGGCCCCCTATAACCACTGTAACGGACCTTGAACTGCCGCACTGACTTCCATTAACTGTCACACTGTAACGGTCTTTGAAACTATCAGATCGACTTCTGTTTACTGTCGCATTACTCCACATGACTCTTCATCTTCACCTACTTTCACTTCACCTTGGTGCCACGTGTTGTCCAGTGCTGCCATGTGTCATTCAATGAACTCATTCTGCAATGACTTCCCAAAAATGTTGCATGTCACGATATCGCAACATCTTCTCTCTCAGGTTCATCCTCTTCTTTTCCGGTCATGATATCGTGACATGTCGCGATATCATGACATGTCGCGATATCACAACATTTCGGCTTCCTTGCTCTCTCCTTTCTCTTCGGGTCATGAAATCATGACGTGTCGAAATATCGCAACACATTTCTCTTCATCCACTTTCTCTTCTCTTCTAGCCATGAAAATGCAACATGTCAAGAAATCACGACATCTTTTCCTCTCTGCTTCCTCTCGCTTCTTTGGGTCATGAAAATGTGACATGTCATGAAATCATGACATCTTCTCCTCCGACTCCTTTGCTCGCTTCTTGGTCATGAAAATGTGACATCTTCCTCCCTTGGCTTCTTCTTCGCCTTCTGGTCGTGAAAATGCGACATGTCATGAAATCGTGACATTTCTTCCTTTTGGATTTCTCTCTCCTTGGTGGGTCATGAAACTGTGACATGTCATGAAATCATGACATTCTTCCTCTGTGCCTTCACTCTCCTCTGCGAGTCGTAAAACTGTGACATGTTGCAAAATTGTGAAATCTTCTTTTCTACACCTTCTCTCTCTCATGCGGGTCGCAAAACTGTGACATGTCACGAAATCACAACATCTTCTTGTCTATGCCTTCTCTCTCCTCTATGGGTTGCAAAACTACGACATGTCACAAAATTGTGACATCTTCTCGTCTATGCCTTCTCTCTCCTATGTGGGTCACAAAACTGCGACATGTCACGAAATCATGACATTCTTCCTCCTTGCTTCCTTCTTTCATCTATGGGTCGTGATAATGCGACATGTCGTGATATCATGACATATTTCATCCGCTACTTCTCTCTCCTATTTGTGTCATGATATCGCGACACTTTTTTTGTCATGATATCATGACAGGTTTTCCCTGCTGGCTTCTCTCCCACTTTGTGTCATGATATCATGACAATTTTTCTCCTCTTTCTCTCTCCTCTTTTGGTCATGATTTCATGACATGTCACGAAATAGCAACATCTATCTTAGCCAATTTTTGAAAATGGCTCTACTTCCACTGGATGCTTCTACATCAGATGTCACTAGATGCTCCTGCATCAGACACCCGGGGTTGGTGGAGAAGTGCCCTTCACTTCTGCACTGTTCTGTCACCTTATTCTGCATAGGGACTCGAACTCTCTCAAATCAACCCTTCTGTCTTCTCACCACTCTTCCATAGATCCTGGTGCAAGCTGCCTCATGTTCGATGCTCTGCTTACATGCTTAGAATCTAACTTGGCTTTAATACCACTTGATGGGGGGCCAAAAATTGCATCTAACAAATTGCAAATTTTCATTCCATAATTTCAAGTAAAATTACATAAACAACTCACAGGCTTAGTTTTCTATTCTCTATGCAATCTCCAGCTCTCCATCCCTCTCAATCTACCTATAATTCAATCTGGCAGTCATGCAATGGCTCTCGGCCTTCAATCTATAGCTCTTCAGCTTTCACAGCTTTCTGACTCCATGAACCCTGGTGCAACTGCCTCACATTCGGTGAATCTACTACACGCCTACGGATCCAAGCTTACTCTGTTCCTGGTGCAAACTGCCTCACGTTCGGTGAATCTGTCTGCACTACCCAGGAACTCAAGCTTTTCTAGAAGGAAGAACAATGCAACAGGGCCAGAATGGCCCTCTGGTTATCGCATCTGTAACCCTACCTCTCGTCATTCTCTAACTCCTTTGCACACCTTCTGTATACCTTTTTATAGTTTTTTGATATTCATATTATGGCATTCCATGTAACCACCACTCCATGATCTCCTTTGAAATGGTTCTTGTAACCGTTGGAACGGCCCCCTATAACCGTTGTAACAGACCTTGAACTGCCGCATCGAATTTCATTAACTGTCACACTGTAATGGTCTCTGAAACTGTCGGATCGACTTTTTTTACTATCGCATTACTCCGCATGACTCTTCGTCTTCACCTGCTTTCACTGCACCTTGGTGCCACGTGTTGTCCAGTGCTGCCACGTGTCGTTCAATGAACTCATTCTGCAATGGCTTCCCAAAAATGCTGCATGTCATGATATCATGACATCTTCTCCCTCAGGTTCATCCTCTTCTCTGTCGGTCGCAATATCATGACATGTCATGATATTGTGACATTTCGGCTTCCTTGCTCTCTTATTTTTCTTTGGGTCATGAAATCATGATGTGTCACAATATCATGACACTTTTCTCTTCATCCACTTTCTCTTCTCTTCTAGCCACAAAAATATGACATGTCACGAAATTGTGACATCTTTTCCTCTCTGCTTCCTCTCGCTTCTTCGGGTTGCAAAAATGTGACATGTCACGAAATCGTGACATCTTCTCCTCTAGCTCCTTCGCTCACCTCTTGGTCACAAAAATGTGACATCTTCCTCCCTTGGCTTCTTCTTCGCCTTCTGGTCATGAAAATGTGACATGTCACAAAATCATGACATTTCTTCCTTCTGGCTTTCTCTCTCCTTGGTGGTCGCGAAGCTGTGACATGTCATGAAATTGTGACATTCTTCCTCTATGCCTTCACTCTCCTTTGCGAGTTGTGAAACTGCGACATGTCACAAAATTGTGACATCTTCTTTTCTACACCTTCTCTCTCCCCTGCGGGTCGTGAAACTGCGACATGTCATGAAATTGTGACATCTTCTCATCTATGCCTTCTCTCTCCTCTGTGGGTCATGAAACTATGACATGTCATGAAATCATGACATCTTCTCATCTGTGCCTTCTCTCTCCTCTGTGGTTCATGAAACTACGACATGTCACGAAATCATGACATTCTTCCTCCTTGCTTCCTTCTTTCATTTGTAGGTCGTGATAACGCGACATGTCAGGATATCGTGACATCTTCCATCCACTACTTCTCTCTCCTCTTTGTGTCGTGATATCACAACACTTTTTCTGTCATGATATCACGACAGGTTTTCCCTACTGGATTATCTCCCACTTTGTGTCACAATATCACGACAGTTTTCCTCCTCTTTCTCTCTCCTCTTTTGGTCACGATTTCATGACATGTCATGAAATTGCAACATCTTCCTTAGCCAATTTTTGAAAATGGCTCTGCTTCCACTGGATGCTTCTGCATCAGATGTCACTAGATGCTCCTGCATTCGGTGCGATAGTTCAAGGTCTGTTACAGTAGTTATAGGGGGTCGTTCCAGTAGTTACAAGAACCATTTCAGAGGAGATCATGGAGTGGTGGTTACATGGAATGCCATAATATGAATATCAAAAAGCTATAAAAGGGTATGTTGAGTGGTGTTTTAACCCGATTCTGAAAACACACTCTCCTGTAGGATCCGAGTCCTAAATCCTCTGCTTGCAAAGAAAAATGATTTCTCCAAGGTTCTTATTATGCTAATTATTGATTATCAAGGATGTTGTTTAAAATGAAATTCTAAGAACACCTTAGGGTTTGCAAGTGGATGTTAACAAGGGGCATTGTGGTTTATTAATTTTGAACTTGCAATGGACTCAAAATGAATAAAATCTATTTTAACCTTTAATTCTGATGGATTTTTAGTGATTTATTCAAACACAGTAATTAAACTGCTGAAAATAAAATATGGGTTTGAAAAGTAAAGCAAAATAAATAAAAAACGTAAAATAAATTATAGTCAAAAAGCTGTCATTAATCGGATGAAACCGAAGATACTGAGGCTTTCTACATGCAACCTAACCTAATGAACCTGCACATCCACACAATCCAAATAGGCCAAGGTGCGAGTCTCAAGGGATTCTGTGGTAATTCCAGAAAACAGGCATTCGCATGAAGCAACCAAGAGATCTTGCATTAACTTCACCTAAAAACCTAATAAATCTAGAAGGGAAAGATAGACATTAAATCATGCATGCAGAAGTAACTCCTTATTTCTCATCCAAAAGATGCCAACTCTCTGTATTTTGTATTAAAGAATATTTCGATTACATTAAAAAATGTTCCAGGTGTAAAAGAAAATCCCAGAACAAAAAGAAGGAAATTGCCCAAGTACGGGCCCGTAATAGCACAAAGCTCTCGTCTCTCCAACTCCGTATTCGGCAATTTCCAACCCCTTCTTCGATTTGCAATTCTGGTCTTATAATGTTTGACGTGGCTCTTCGATCTTCTCTCGTCGCTTCATTTCACCTTCCCGCACATGACCCCTCAAATTCCTGCTTTTTCCCGCTTTGATTCACGCTCAAATTTGAAAACGCTTCGAAATTCATCTCTCGCATGTAACGCCTCTCGCAAGTTTGACACCTGTGCGCCACGTGTCCTGCTTTTCCTACGTCCTGTGTAACGCTTACTGCGAAAAAAAATGACAAATCTGCAAGTCTGCCCTTTCATCTTCTTAGCCGTGATATGACGACATGTCATGAAATCATGACATGTCGTGATATCGCTACATGCTTCCCAGCCGTACGCCTTTAGCAGCTCCCCGTAGCGATGTCGCGACCGTTTTTCATTTGTCTACCTCCGGAAACTTCTCGTAGCGATATCGCTACCCTTTTAACATTTTGAGCCCTCCTCTTCGAATGGTAGCGATATCGCTACCACTTTCTAACTTTGACCCCTTTTCAAAATGTGGTAGCGATATCGCTACCACCTTGGCCTTGCAACGTCCCTTTGAAATGTGGTAGCGATTCGCTACCACTTTCATTTCAAGCCTTCTCCTTGTGACATGGTAGCGATTCGCTACCATTTTTGTTTCAAGCCCTCTCTCACTAAACTTGTAGCGCTATCGCTACCCTCTGACTTTGAGATTGGCCTTTATGAAATTTGTAGCGAAATCGCTACTGTTTTGAACTTTGAGTCTTCTTTCCGCAAGGCGTAGCGAAATCGCTACCATTTCTCTGCTTCGAGCTTAATTTTCATTTCCGTCAGATTTCGTGACATCTTCCTTATACCGTACAACTATGCCAAAATGCGTCGCAAAATCGCAACACCTTTCATCATCCGTACGTCTTGGCAAAACCTATCGCGATATCACGACGTTTTTCCCCCTCGGACCTTCATGCAGCTTTCTGTCGCGATATCACTACCACTTTTTTTGTTTTGTTGTCGTTGACCACATTGACCGCGATTTTTTGACATGTCACAATTTCGTGACAATTTTTCTGCTTCGATCGCGATTTTGCGACATGTCGCGATTTCGCGACATGTCGCGATTTCGCTACCTGTCGTGATTTCGCGACCCCTTTCTACACTTGTGTATTTTCTCTTTTTCTTCAATTCTGTCATTTGGGTCACTGAGATCCTTCCCTGCAAGCCTGCAAAAAGGTGGGTCCCCAATTTTGGGGTGTGTTGTGGATCAACCACAACAAATGGCGACTTCATTGTCAAATGCTCTTGAGCATTTTAGTAAGAACCCAACCTGAAACATATCACAAACTCGCAAATATATGTTAGCACATAAGAAAAATAACAAATGCCCAAATATCAGAAGTACATGAATCATCAGAATCATCAAGTATTATCTCAGTGTGTGCAATGTGCTTTCATTCCCTATTGTTTGAAATTGATCAACATTCCATTATCAGTTTTGCATGAATGCATATATGGGATGGTGAATGATTTGTGTACCCTAATGAATGTGCAAGGAGATTTGCTTCCATAAAGGGCATGGTACTTCTTCTAATACTATGTACAAGCATTCAAGATTGCCAAACCCTCTTAGGATCCACTGATTCATTACCTTATTGTATCCCAAAGTTGGTTATGAGTCCCTACTATCTAGAACCCATGTGCAAGTGAATGTGAAATCAGAACTTTGGGGAATCAGACTCCCAACCAATCGAGATGAGAGTTTAACCTTATCCTTACTATTCTGATTTAGAGTTCATTACCTCACTTTAAGCAAAATAATTAAACCAGTTATGGAAGAAATGGTCATGCTAGTCTAACCCTCTAGACAATCAGTGGTCTTGTTTTTTAGGCAAGACATGATGCCATGCATGGGCATATCTAACCCCACAATCCAAAACTTATCTCCATTTCTTTGGACCTTGGGGATGACTACCCATCCCTTGCAGAGGACAAGTAGTACGATCCTTACAATCCAAAATAAAGATGAGATGGGAAAAATTTATTTATTTATTTATTTCTTGGACCTTGGGGATGACTACCCATCCTGGTTAGGGACAAGTAGTACGATCCTTACAATCCAAACCTTAGATATAAATCATTAATTTTGTTACTTAGACCTTGGGGATGACTATCCATCCCTTGCAGAGGACAAATAGTATGATCCTTACAATCCAAACCTTAGATATAAAACATTAATTTTGTTGCTTAAACCTTGGGGATGACTACCCATCCTTTGCAGAGGACAAATAGTACGATCCTTATGATCCAAGACTGATGAGAATGGAGAATATAAATTTTATTACTTAGACCTTGGGGATGACTACCCATCCTTTGTAGAGGACAAATAGTACGATCCTTACAATCCAAGACTCATTATGAAATGAAAACATAGGAGCTTTGGGGAATCAGATTCTCAACCAACCGAGATGAGAATTTACACCCTATCCTTACTATTCCATGTGGGCTTTAAGTTCTATGGAAGTGGTCAAAACCATTGTTTTAAGGATCATGTTGCATAATAGGATAGACATGAAAACCACTTTCGCCCAACCCTTTCTTCCAAGTTAGGTTTTGATCATTTTGCTCAAGATCCTTTTTAATTTATGAGACGTGCTTGGTTCTAGATACCTCAAGACTCAGTTTCCAACCTTAGGAGCTACTTAGATTTATGTTATAACATAACCCTAAGAGAATTTGACGTACTTTCATGGCTTGTACATAAGATGCATATGTAACTAAAATGAAATGTATGTGAGGTGAGATGGAATATGAATGCCTTATCTTTGCAAATGAAATGATATGTCATGCAAAACTGACTCTTTCATGTATCACAAAGTCAAACAATATAACTTAAAAATGTTTTATGCTATTTGTGGAGCCTTTACAAGACAATTCCAATATTTCATATTCTCCTAATCCTTAAGCATAAGTTGACATCTCAAATTTCTTTTCATCATTTTTTTTTTTTTATATATATAGACAAATAAAATAAACACACAACTGTAAAATTAAAACTTGTTCAATCCAAAACCAAACTACAATCCCAAAATGAAACTTTGAAAACACAAACCAAAATCCAAAAAACCAAAATCTATATACAAATGTACAATATAATACAGGATGATGCAAAGCTTGGATTATCATTTTCCTGGATCCCAAACATGATAAGAACATATCAAAAAACATATGAAACAATATACATGCCAAATTTTATAGGAATCCAACAACAATAAGATCAGACCAAGCAATGCAACACACCTCAACTTGCCATGTTCATCCTTCAACTTTGATTTAGTTCTATTACCAACATCATAGGTGAGATTCAAGTCAAATTGATTAGACAATAGTTGATATTCAATTTTATCTTGTCTATTCTTTAAAGTGCAAGCTTCATCGTTCCCTTCATGATTTAGAAGTAGGCTATCCTTTTCAAATGTGAGATGTTGCAAACAAGAGCCTATCTCTAAAAATCTTGACTTCAACTCATTTTCCAGGATTTTAAAACCATCAGCATCATTCAACACTTGATAAACATCAACGAAATTTGGCATTTCCTCATTAATGTTGTTAGCATCCAAAAGGACATTATGTAACCCATCACTTGAGATTTTTGTAGCTACTACCAAAGGTAAAGATTTCCCCTTATCATCCATACTCAACCCATCATTATTAAAATTTATCATAACTTCATGAGTATTAGTAGCCTTTTCTTTTTTCTCGTTGTCTTCTTCATCGCCCAATACCTGTTCAAAAACACCAAAGTTAGGCACCCAATCAAACATGCGTCCATATTTTTCAAAACAAGAGCCTAAATTTTCAAGATATGTGTCACGTGACACCTTTCCATGATCAATGGCTTGAGTCATCACCAAATCCATATTTTCATTAAGATCATCAATATCATCCAACCCACACCACCTAGGCTTTGTAATTTCAACATCTTGAGATGGCATAGACATTGTAGAAACAAAAGGTGGATCAAACTTCCTAATTTCTTGCCCCCCAAGAGGAACAAAAACAATCGAATCTCCTTCTTCATCCATGGTAGTAGAATTATTATTCTTCTCAAACCCTTGATGAGATTCCAATCCTTCTTCCAAAACATTTTCAGATTGCACAGACTCGTAATATCCTCATGTGAAAGGGCAATTGTATCATCCTGCATATCAATAGGCACACAAATTTCGTTAGAAGGTTTGGGATGAGCATATTCTTCCCAAGAATCATGATGATCATCTTTCAAAATCAAATTGTGATACTCAACCATTTCTTCTTCATCCTTTAATTCATCAACATGCTTCTCATAAAATTTATATTCCCCTTCCTTAAATGGTTCAATTTCTTCCAAAATTGGGTTATTGCTTGTATTCAAACTGATAAGGCTATCATAATCCACATGTGTAACCCATGATTCAATTTTATCACAATTTGGAAGGTGTGGATCTCCTAGGCCATTTCTTTCAACAATGTCTTCCAATGTGTCATCCGAATCAGATTCATCCTCATATAATTCATCTTTTGGTGAGTCAAGGGTTTCCAATCTATCCCATGCTTCCCTACTAGTTGGATTTAGTATTCCTCCCTTGCCTAGAATCATATTCCTATGAAAATCATTGAAATTGATTTTAGCAACATCTTTTGAATCAAGATGAGGATTTTGAAGTTGATTCATACTTAAGAAAGACGGTTGATGTTGCATGGTAGGTTGAGGATTTTGAATTTGATTGAAGCTTGGGAATGATTGTTGGCTCTAAAATTGACTCACACTTGAACTTGGTTGAGGTGGATAAATCATTGGGTGGGTAAAGGAGGTATTAAATGGTTGAAGATTACATGATCCAAAACCCACACCAAAATTTTGACAACTCAATTGCTGCTCAATTGCCATTTCTTGAGTATAGGCTTGTGACAAAGATGTGATTTGAGGAATCCCTCGCAAATATGTGGACATGGGTGAATCAAGAGCATTGATGTATATTTGGAGGGCCACTTCTTCGTGAAGAACATAAAATGTCACTAATTGAGCATATAATCCAAAGAATCTCTCAGAAAATGACTTCACATTTTCACTTGGCCCTTTTCTAATATAGGCGAACTGATTGTACATGAGGATTGGGTCAACTTGCTTTTTGTTGAATTGATTGAGAAATGCTGCCTCTAGCTGAGCCCAAGAAGTGATAGATCCTAAAGGCAGACTAGTGAACCAATCATACGCCACTTTGTCCAAGGTGTAAAGGAACATTCTACAAGCGACATCGTCATACCAACTTGTTAAGTGGTTCACAACAAATTTAAATGCTTGAATGTGTCCTTCTGCGGTGTTTGTCCCATTAGACACAAAATGAGGAAGACATCTCTCAAAACCGACGGGCAAATAATGCTGAACTCCCGATATATTTAATGGGCTACCTGTCATCCACGGTGCAAACATAGCCATTAGTGAATTTTGAAGAAGATAACTTTAATAGCCAAAAGTTCCTTTCTCTTTTTTTTTTATTATTATTATTATTATTTATTTTTATATATATTATTATTTTAATTTTTTTATATTCATTTTATTTTTTATTTTTATTTTTTAAAGTCAAATTAAATCGTATTACTCCTGCATGAACAGTCAAAACGTTAAGAACAGTGCCTAGCCCTCACGATAACATAAACCGCTTCGGCTCTCCTTGGCTAAACTCTCGATTATCACGAAGAATACCTGCAACCAAAAAACAAATGCCACAGTTTAGCCGTCTATGAGATTTAAGAGATATGATTTCAAAATTTATATCAAAAACTTACTATTCAAACATGAAACATCAAAGTAGAATAAACCAATTCGCCCTCCTTCTAGCGCCAATTTTTTGAGTGGTGTTTTAACCCGATTGTGAAAACACACTCTCCTGTAGGATCCGAGTCCTAAATCCTCTGCTTGCAAAGAAAAATGATTTCTCCAAGGTTCTTATTATGCTAATTATTGATTATCAAGGATGCTGTTTAAAATGAAATGCTAAGAACACCTTAGGGTTTGCAAGTGGATGTTAACAAGGGGCACTGTGGTTTATTAATTTTGAAATTTCAATGGACTCAAAATGAATAAAATCTATTTTAACCTTTAATTTTGATGGATTTTCAGTGATTTATTCAAACACAGTAATTAAACTGCTGAAAATAAAATATGGGCTTGAAAAGCAAAGCAAAATAAATAAAAAACGTAAAATAAATTATAGTCAGAAAGTTGTCATTAATCGGATGAAACCGAAGATACTGGGGATTTCTACATGCAACCTAACCTAATGAACCTGCACATCCACACAATCCAAATAGGCCGAGGGTTTCTATGGTAATTCCAAAAAATAGGCATTCGCATGAAGCAACCAAGAGATCTTGCATTAACTTCACCTAAAAACCTAAGAAATCTGGAAGGGAAAGATAGACATTAAATCATGCATGCAGAAGTAACTCCTTCCTTCTCATCCAAAAGATGCCAACTCTCTGTATTTTGTATTAAAGAATATTTTTATTACATTCAAAAATGTTCTAGGTGTAAAAGAAAATCCCAGAACAAAAAGAAGGAAATTGCCCAAGTACGGGCCCAGAATAGCACAAAGCTCTCGTCTCTGCAACTCCGTATTCGGCAATTTCCAACCCCTTATTTGATTTGCAATTCTGGTCTTATAATGTTTGACGCGGCTCTTCGATCTTCTCTGTCTCTTCATTTCACCTTCTTGCACATGACCCCTCAAATTCCTGCTTTTTCTTGCTTTGATTCACGCTCAAATTTGAAAATGCTTCGAAATTCATCTCTGCATGTAACGCCTCTGCAAGTTTGACACCTGTGCACCACGTGTTCTGCTTTTCCTGCATCCTGTGTAATGCTTACTATGAAAAAAAACGACAAAACTGCAAGTCTGCCCATTCATCTTCTTAGCCACGATATGGCGACATGTTGTGAAATCGTGACATGTCGCGATATCGCTACATGCTTCCCGACCGTACGCCTTTAGCAGCTCCCCGTAGCGATGTCGCGACCGTTTTTCATTTGTCTACCTTTGACAACTTCTCGTAGCGATATCACTACCCTTTTAACATTTTGAGCCCTCCTCTTCGAATGGTAGCGATATCGCTACCACTTTCTAACTTTGACCCCTTTTCAAAATGTGGTAGCGATATCGCTACCACTTTGGCCTTGCAGCGTCCCTTTGAAATGTGGTAGCGATTCGCTACCAATTTCGTTTCAAGCCTTCTCCTTGTGACATGGTAGCGATTCGCTACCATTTTTGTTTCAAGCCTTCTACTAAACTTGTAGCGCTATCGCTACCCTCTTACTTTGAGACTGGCCTTTATGAAATCTGTAGCGATATCGCTACCGTTTTGAACTTTGAGTCTTCTTTTTGCAAGGCGTAGCGAAATCGCTACCGTTTCTCTGCTTCGAGCCTGATTTTCATTTCTGTCACGATTTCATGACATCTTCCTTGTACCGTACAACTATGCCAAAATGCGTCGCGAAATCGTGACACCTTTCATCATCCGTACGTCTTGGCAAAACCTGTCGCGATATCGCGACGTTTTTCCCCCTCGGACCTTCATGCAGCTTTCTGTCGCGATATCGCTACCGCTTTTTCTGTTTTGTTGTCGTTGACCACGTTGACCACGATTTTTTGACATGTCGTGATTTTGCGACAATTTTTTGGCTTCGGTCGTGATTTCGTGACATGTCGCGATTTCGCGACCCCTTTATACACTTGTGCATTTTCTATTTTTCTTCAATTCTGGTATCCAGGTCACTAAGATCCTTCCATGCAAGCCTGCAAAAAGGTGGGTCCCTAATTTTGGGGTGTGTTGTGGATCAACCACAACAGGGTAGAAAAAAGGCATGTAGAGGAGTTGGAGAACAACGAGAGGCAGGGTTGTAGATGTGATAACTAGAGGGCCGTTCTAACCTTGCTACATTGTTCTTCTTTCCAGAAAAGCTTGAGTTCCTGGGTAATGCAGATAGATTCACCAAACGTGAGGCATTTTGCACTGGTAACAGAGTAATCTTGGATCCATAGGCGTGTAGCAGATTCACTAAACATGAGGTTGTTGCACTAGGGTTTGTGGAGTGAGAAAGTTGTGAAAGCCGAAGAGCTATAGATTGAAGGTCGAGAGCCATTGCATGACTGCCAGATTAAAATTTGGGTAGATTGAGAGGGATGGAGAGCTGGAGATTGCATAGAGAATAGAAAACTAAGCCTGTGGGTTGTTTATGTAATTTTACTTGAAATTTTTGAATGAAAATTTATGATTTGTTAGATATAATTTTTGGGCCCCCCACCAAGTGGTATCAGAGCTAGAAGATTTCGAGCGTGTAAGCAGAGCACCGAACATGAGGCAGCTTGCTCCAGGATCTGTGGAAGAGTGGTGAGAAGACAAAAGGGTTGATTTGAGAGAGTTTGAGTCCTTGTGTAGAATAAGGCAACAGAACAGTGCAGAAGTGAAGGGCACTTCTCCACCAACCCTGGGTGTCTGATGCAGGAACATCAAGTGACATTTGATGCAGAAGCATCCAGTGGAAGTAGAGCCATTTTTGAAAATTGGCTAAGGAATATGTCATGATTTTATGACATGTCACGAAATTGCGACCAAAAGAGGAGAGAGAAAGAGGAGGAAAATTGTCACGATATCACGATAGAAAAAGTGTCATGATATCGTGACACAAAGTGGGAGAGAAGCCAGTAGGGAAAACCTGTCACGATATCGCGATAGAAAAAGTGTCACGATATCATGACACAAAGAGGAGAGAGAAGTAGCGAATGGAAGATGTCACGATATCGCAACATGCCGCGTTATCGTGACCCGTAGATGAAAGAAGGAAGCAAGGAGGAAGAATGTCATGATTTCATGACATGTCATAGTTTCATGACCCACAAAGGAGAGAGAAGGTGCAGATGAGAAGATGTCATGATTTCATGACATGTCGTAGTTTCATGACCCATAGAGGAGAGAGAAGGCACAGATGAGAAGATGTCACGATTTTGTGACATGTCACAGTTTTGTGACCCGTAGGGGAGAGAGAAGGTGTAGAAAAGAAGATGTCACGATTTCATGACATGTCATAGTTTCACGACTCGTAGAGGAGAGTGAAGGCACGGAGGAAGAATGTCATGATTTCGTGACATGTCACAGTTTCGCGACCCGCCAAGGAGAGAGAAAGCTAGAAGGAAGAAATATCGTGATTTCATGACATGTCGCATTTTCATGACCAGAAGGCGAAGAAGAAGCCAAGGGAGGAAGATGTCACATTTTTGCGACCAAGAGGCGAGCGAAGGAGCCAGAGCAGAATATGTGATTTCATGACATGTCATATTTTCATGACCCAAAGAAGCAAGAGGAAGCAGAGAGGAAAAGATGTCACGATTTTGTGACATGTCGCATTTTCATGGCTAGAAGAGAAGAGAAAGTGGATGAAGAGAAAAGTGTCATGATATCATGACACATCATGATTTCATGACCCGAAGAGAAAGGAGAGAGCAAGGAAGCCGAAATATCGTGATATCGTGACATGTCACGATATCACGACCGACAGAGAAGAGGATGAACCTGAGGGAGAAGATGTCGTGATATCATGACATGCAACATTTTTGGGAAGCCGTTGCAGAATGAGTTCATTGAATGACACATGGCAATACTGGACAACACGTGCAACCAAGGTGCAGTGAAAGCAAGTAAATATGAAGAGTCGTGTGGAGTAATGTGATAGTAAACAGAAGTTGATCCGACAGTTTTAGAGACCGTTACAGCGTGACAGTTAATGGAAGTCGGTGTGGCAGTTCAAGGTCCATTACAATGGTTACAGGGGGCTGTTCCAATGGTTACAAGAACTATTTTAGAGGAGATCATGGAGTGGTGGTTACATGGAATGCCATAAGATGAATATCAAAAAGCTATAAAAAGGCAGACAGAAGGTGTGTAGAGGGGTTGGAGAACGATGAGAGGTAGGGTTGTAGATGTGATAACCAGAGGGCCGTTCTGGCCCTGCTGCATTGTTCTTCCTTCCAAAAAAGCTTGAGTTCCTGGGTAATGCAGACAGATTCACCGAACATGAGGCAATTTGCACCAGGAATAGAGTAATCTTGGATCCATAGGCATGTAGTAGATTCATCGAACGTGAGGTAGTTGCACCAGGGTCCATAGAGTCAGAAAGCTATGAAAGCCGAAGAGCTACATATTGAAGGCCGAGAGCCATTGCATGACTGCTAGATTGAAATCTGGGCAGATTGAGAGGGATGGAGAGCTGGAGATTGCATAGAGAATAGAAAACTAAGCCTACGGGCTATTTATGTAATTTTACTTGAAATTGTTGAATGAAAATTTGTGATTTGTTAGATGCAATTTCTAGCCCCCCCACCAGTTGGCCCACCCCTCTAGGGTCTCCACACCATCTAGTCAACCTGCAACATTTCAAACTTTGTGGTATAATGATGCCATGATTCTACAAATGATCGTCTCCTACCATTCTTCTATTACTTATACCATATCATGGTGTTGATCCTAGTGTCCTCTAGCTCTTGCGAGGAGTAGCAAGGAATACCTATGAGGTGCTCAATGCTGATGTGCTCCAAAGCCCAAATCTATAGTAGTAAAGTACAACCAAAGCTTACCCTATTCTAGAATTGTATCTCATATAGCTCCTGGTATAACTAAGCCAATAAATAGTTAGTCCATACCATCACCTTGGACTCATAAATCAAGTCTTGTACCAAACCAAGAATCTTCCATGGGAACCAACACTTGAGAAATCTAGCAGAATGATGTTAGAAATCAACATCATCATAATGACATGTCTGGTTGAGATCCATATCAATCGCATGTGGATATCCATGTCCATCCCACCGTTGTCAACTATCATTGATCATGCATTATACCTATAAAACTATTGAATAAGGGCATCCCTATGGTGAGTGGGCATTGGAATGATCCTCTCAC
The DNA here is from genome assembly GCA_028583015.1 of Wollemia nobilis. Taxonomy (NCBI): domain Eukaryota; kingdom Viridiplantae; phylum Streptophyta; class Pinopsida; order Araucariales; family Araucariaceae; genus Wollemia; species Wollemia nobilis. The sequence goes on from JAQPPZ010001844.1 coordinate 6,568,787, forward strand.
CCTCCATGGGTATCCTAAAAATCCTATAGATATCCTCAAGAGTGATTGTCATCTCTCTCATCAGTAGGTGAAAGGTACAGGTGTTTGGGTCCCACCTATAAGTAAGTATTGTGAGATAGGTATGATCTACATGAACCTTCTTGAGCTTGGAAATATTCCACAACTTGATGAACTCTAACCAATTCTAATCTACCTTAACTAGTCTACACCGAACCCTATAGAATAGGTTATTGAACTGATGCCTTGGCCTCACTAATTTGTGCTAAAAACAAAAAATATCAACACAAAAATCATTATAAAATGACATCATAAACAAAATCATAAAAATCTAAGTCATTAAGCCTAATGATTAAAAAATCCTAGCCAAGCAAAGAGACCATCCATCAATGGATGATAAAACATGGAAACCCTCCACCCATGGATGGTGGCCCAAAAATAAGCATAATAAAATCAAATAAAAATAGATCAACCATCCACTACTGGATGATCACACACATAAACCATTCATTAATAGACGGTTGACAAAAATGTAAACATGGCTAAAAAAAATCATCACAAAAATAACATTGACAATGACCATCCGCCAACAGACAATTGCCAAAAACACAAATAAAAATACAACAAAACTTAAAAAAAATAAAAATGCACATATAAAAAAGCAAAAAGATCAAAAAGCACATTAAAAAAATAAATAAATAAAGCAATAAAGAAATAAAACAACAAAAAAGTCAACAAGCATGCAAAATGGGATTCATTTTTTTTTAAATGATGAATTTAATGTATTTTACCACATATAGACCATGCACCACCAACTATGATGCCAAATCGTGCCATGTGCTCCATTCACTACTCCAAACTAGTAGCCCTTCAGGTTAATTTCTTCATTTTACTTCTTCACTCCAAGTCATTCATCGCGAGTGACAGTAAAAATGAGGGGTCACACTACGATCTGGCTATTTATAGCCTTTGTGGAATGATCATCTGTTATGGTCACAACCAGATCATCCTAGATGGTCATGATGTGACCGTATTGGATAGTCTAGAAATTAAAAAAAAAAAAGATAAGAAAAATATAAAAGACAAAAAATAACAAACCAACATCATTAGCAATAATCACATAAATGAGGTCAATTGCTTTATCAACCTCATTTATGCTAACTTTCACCAAATCAACACTTGAGGTGATAAATGATACCAAATTTTTATCTTATTTATGATCGGTACCCAATACACCCAATATGGACTTAATGAATGTCCAATAATCTTGTCATAGATTCCTATAAATTCAGTTCAGCAATGGTGGTCACAAACATCCCACCAAAATAGCATATTGTCTCAACGACACTAAACTCATACCTTATAAGTTTAGTTAGTCATTAGTTCAATGACAAGATTCAAAGGCATTTGTCACCTCCATCACTAGGGCATTCCACATCAATCTCAAATTGGGGCAATCAAACATCGGACCCCTTCAAGCACAAGAGTCATCGCATCATTCATCCATCATCCATGGGTGTCATTTATTTTTGCATCACATTGTGTTTTCACACAATGTGATACAAAAAAGGGCATTTGTAGACACCTAATAATAGGACAAAATATTAATTAATTGATCATAATTAATTAATTTATTTAATATTAATTACATTTAATTAATATTAAATAAATAATAAATTTTCTAAGTATTAATTAATTTATTTATTAAAGAATTAATTAGTTATTTCTTAGGATTTCATAAACTATGCATCCCTCTTTGCAGACGGATTGACCCTCATAGACAACCCTCCATGTCATCCATGGCACTGGTAGTTCCACCTCTCACCGTCCAAGTTGGTCATGCACACGAAAAAGGCCTTTCACAAATAAAACTTAGAGTTACTGGTAATTCCACCTCTAAGACACAAGGGGAAGACAACCATACAGTCAGTTAACTAAATTAGTTATATCAAATAGACACACTCAATCACATCATGCACTTACTTAACTGAATTAGTTAACTAAGCATACACACAATTACAAGAGCCATCTAAAAAGCAATGCACACTTATGTAAATTAAAAATCCAATCATCCACACACATCCACTTAATTGGATATGCACTTTGGATGAAAAATCCAAAGTGTGCACTCACCACAAATTTGCACACACACTCATCCACTAGTGATAATTATGAGGTGATTTCATCTCATGCACCCCAAGTGATAAATCTAATGTAATGGAATAGCTCTCGGTTATATGCACTTAACTAGATGTGTTGATTCCTTATCCTTTCCCATCAAAAAAATTAAAAATGGAACCTCATCCTCCATTTGGAGCATGAGGATGAATAGCCTAGTGAAGGCCTAAAGAAATATTGAGCACCCTTAGTCATCATGCCCCTAAGACCTCAATATTTTGTCATCCCCATCATATGTAAATACCATTCACATCCTCTCATAGGCCCAGATCCACTTTTGAATATATTTTAGACACTTTAGATCACAATCATCCCACCCAAAATGGTCTCGATCCATGGTCATTCAACCTTGTATGGTTAGCTCCCAATCCACATAGGAAGACTCTCAATATAGTACGATTCAGACATAATAGAAACAACACACCAATAACAATGACAAAGACACTAGAAAGGTAAAATGTAAGGTTATTTTAATTTATTTTACATATATTTTACTTTCATCATTTATGCAAAGTTTTATATTTTATTAAATCCGGGCCTTACCTAGGGAGGCCTATCACATACTATTAATTATGTGCAAGTTTGCATGTGTGTAGATCCCACAGGTGTAAACCAGAGTGAAAAAAATAGATAGTAGAAGGAAGTCACCTGAGACCATAAATCTACCTATTCTTGACCATAGGAGTACTTACAGCGTGATTCATCGCTCATAGATAATATCCAGTTGAGACCATCTACCTACATATGGTTGCTATATACAGACTCGCCTACCCTATATCTCTCATATTTAGTCTTGTACATTAATCCAAAGGTGCCTTACATGGCTCCATACAACATCCAACATAGCAATGATCACCAAAATCCTACTTTATCATTTGCTATAGCATTAGGAGGATCGAAGCACCATTTCACTTTAAATAAGGGTATTGATCCCTTCATCATTGTAAAAACCCCTACATGGGTATCATATTGTAATAGCGAGGAAGAAAAACACATTTATCAAAGTATTAATATCATTTATTAATTGATTTGATTTTAATTTCATATATTGCATGGTGTGTACTTCTAACATCTACATATATATTGATCATAGCTTAACATTTTGACATCGTTGAAATGCGCTTTTTGAGCTCTGGCGATTTGGCGGGAATCCTTCTGCACTGCCGACGGCCGAGGCTCTAGGGTTTCAGTTCGGAAACTTCCTCCTGCGTGATTGGGGTTTGTTGCAGGCTTCTGGTCTAGGATCTTTCGGTGTCCCGGGAGGGCCCAATGGGGTCTCTTCCTGGTTCTCGCGAAGGAAAAAAGACCTCTTATGCGGAGATACTACGAGAAAATCCTGCGTCTTCCTCTGCTGATGCTCAACGCAGTGCCTTCCATCTGCTAGCCAAGAATGTGGGCAAGGGCTCTCCTGGGCACAGAATCAATGGATGTCTCCCGCAATCTGCATCAAGACCGAAAATAGTCATCGAACCAGAGCTGGTTGAAGACACGATAAACTATCGGGCCACTCATGATCTGATCTCGCAAGTTCATGGGCATTCGACCCACCCTGCACTTTTTGCATTCCTGGGTGAGACAAAACTGGGAGCCAATCGGTGAGTACTCCTTATGGCCCATTAGCAATGGGTATTTCATTATTAGTTTTTCTTCCCTAATGGATAGAAACAGAGCATTTGAATCGAGAGAAGAGGAGCCATGGCCGGCAGGGTTATTTGTCCAGCCGTGGAGAGCGGGTTTCGACCCTCGCATTGAGCCCACAGCTGTCCCCGATTTGGATCCGGCTGTATGCTCTCCCGATGGAGTTTTGGGGCGAGCGGATTCTTGAATTGATAGGCAACTCTCTAGGTAGATTTCTGGGAGTTTCTAAGGATACCATTGAAGGAAATACTACCGTTTATGCAAGAATCTGTGTAGAATTGGATATTAGTCAACCGCTACCAGCTGAGATGGAATTGGAGCTAGCAGGACAATCTTGGGTACAACAGTTAGACTATGAAGCCCTACCTTTCCGTTGTAGAGTCTGTCATTTGCATGGCCATTTGGCAAGATTCTGTCCAAATATCTTGAGCACCAATGCGGATGCTACACAGGGAATGTCAAATCGCTCCCGAGGAGGTAAGTCCACTTCGGCCAAGGAACCACATGTCATTCCCACTGGGTCTGAGGGCCAGATTGATGGCTTTGAACAGCAGAAGAGGAGAAGAAACAAAAAGAGAAATGGTAAGGAGCAAGCTCTCCCCAAGCCAACAAATCGGTATGAAATCTTTAAATCTCTTGTGGATCAAGAAGACCAACCTATGGAAGGAGCAGATGGGATCCTTGAGGATAATATCATCCTTACTAATGCTCCTCCTTCCTCAACCCCTGCCCTTGAACAGGCGATTGACTCCTCTGAGACTTTGCATCATGAAAACCCCGGGACTCTGGTAATCCACTCCCCAGCCCAGCCCGTTATTAAAGATGTTTCCATGGGAATTGCAGAAAAGCTCAGAGAAAGACCAGCTCTTGGAATTTCCCAGGTGGAGAAGAGGTCAAAAAATAGTAATTCCCAAGGGGTGGGCAGGAAATCCAATAAGGATCTAATTGCAGTGCAAGGGGATAAGCTAATCAATGGAGGATTGGCAAGAACAATTGATTCATATTGCTCCCAAGGTTTCCAATGATTATACAATCTTGGAATGTGAGGGGTTTAAACAGTAGAACCCATCAATCTGCTGTTCAAAGACTTTTAGAAAGAAGTAAAACAGACTTTCTGCTCATTCAGGAAACAAAAATGTCATTAGACCTCATGAGTAAAACTGTCGGCCGAATCTGGAGGGGTGCTGGCCATATGGCAGTGGCTGCTCTTGGTGCCTCGGGAGGGATTGCTACCCTTTGGAATCCTTTGGCGTGGATAGCAATAGATCATATAGCCTGGAGAGGGGTCCTAACATCTCTTTTCAAGAATATAGTTACAGCTGAACAAGTCTTAATTACAAATTTCTATGGGGCTCAGAATACCGAAGGTCAGCGGTTTCAATGGAAAGCTGTTCAAAACATGAGGTCCTCCCGGGAAGATCTTGATTGGATTTTAGCTGGGGACTTCAATGCTAAATTATCTGCTAGAGATCAGGAAGGTGGCATCCCTGTTCTGGATACAGGGGATCGGCTGTTTATTGCCCACGTCCAGGCCTTTAACCTTGTTGACATCAAAGGCCCTGGTACAAACTTTACCTGGACTAATAAGAGAAGAGAGCCATACAGTAGGAGGGTTAAGCTTGACAGGTTTTTGGTCTCGGAGGAAGCTTATGTTAGATGGAATATCAAATTCCAGATCTTGGAGGGCCCAGTTTCTGATCACTCTCCCATTTTGCTGGAGGGAGGGACTATGTCAGGAAAGTATTACAAACCTTTTAAATTTGAAAATTTTTGGTTGCAAAAAGAGGACCTACGAAGGAAAATTCCACAGTGGTGGGAAGAAGGCCGTCCCCCTTTTGGAACAGCTATGTTCAAATTTCATAAACAGCTTCTCTATGTTAAGAGCAAACTGAAACAGTGGAAGCAAACTAACAAATCTGATTTCCAGCTCCAACGGGCTCCCTTGCTGGACAGATGGAATGAGGTGCAAAAACAATTCAGAGAAGGAATTATTTTTGAGCATCTTAAATTTGAGGATGACGCTTTGCGCAAAGCAGTTGAGGATATTGATAATCAAGAAGAGATCTACTGGAGACAGAGAGCTAGAAATACTTGGCTATTAGAAGGAGACAGAAATACTAAATTTTTCCATCGCTCTGCCTGTGCTAGAAGGCAATTGAATAACATGGAGTTCCTTCAAGATGAGTTTGGAAACTCTTTTGACACTCTTCCTGATATGCATTCCCTATCTATGGAGTACTTCTCAAACCTCTTCAAGGAAAGTATGCAGCATGATGTGGAAGCTCAAAATGAAGTCATTGAGGGAATTCCCTCTATTATTTCTCATGAAGAGAATCAGTCCCTTCTTAAGCCCATTGAGCGTGATGAACTCAAGAAGGTGGTCTTTGGGATGTGCACAGGAAAGTCGCCTGGTCCGGACGGTTTCCCTATTGAGTTCTTTCAGGCCTTCTGGGATATCTTGGAGGAGGACGTGTTGGCTGTCATTGAGGAATCCCGAATTAACAAAAGAATGCTCAAGGCTCTAAATCACACCTTTATCACTTTAATTCCTAAAGGAGAGGGGGGGGCTCACATTTCTGATTTCAGACCTATTGCTTTATGTAATGTGATCTACAAAATTATCACTAAACTTATGGCTGAAAGACTAAAACCCCTTCTTCAAATTTTAATTTCCCCTGAGCAAGGGGGTTTTGTTGAAGGAAGACAGATCTTGGATGGAGTGATCTTGGCTCAGGAGGCTATCCATTCTATGCATAATTTAGGTAACAAGGGAATGTTCATCAAATTGGATATGTCTAAGGCTTATGATAGAGTAGAGTGGGGGTTCTTGGTCAAGATGTTGGCTGCCTTTGGTTTTTCTCAGGACTGGATTGCTTGGGTCATGAGCTGTTTCTCTACGCCTTCATACTCTGTTTTAATTAAGGGGCTTCCCTCGCCACCTTTTGGAGCCTCTCGGGGTCTCCGTCAAGGAGATCCCTGCTCTCCATATCTCTTTCTTATCTTGGCTGAAGGTTTAGGCAGACTCCTCCTGAGAAGAAGACGTCAAGGACATATTACGGGAATTAAAATCGAAGCCGAAGTTTTGACTCATTTACAGTTTGTGGATGATACGGGCTTGGTGGGAGTTGCCGACCTCAGAGAAGCAAGAGGAATCAAAGATACTCTTAACGTCTACCTTCGGGCTTCTAATCAAGCCATCAATGATTCAAAATCAAAAGTGGTCTTCTTCAACCTTGATCAAAGGTCGCAAGAGAGAGTTACGGAGATTCTGGGTTTCACTCGGACCTCCCTTCCTGTTGTTTATTTGGGGGTTCCTCTGCATTACAAAAAGCTGACAGCTGATTTCTGGAAGGACCTGCTAGAGGGCATCAAAGGGAGAATGAATCACTGGTCTCATAGATGGTTAAGCTATGGGGGCCGACTAACTTTTTTGAAGTCTGTTATTCAGGCCATGCCTATTTACAAATTCTCAATTCTGGCCGCCCCTCCCTCAATCTGGAAAGAGTTGGACAAAGCGGCTAGAAGTTTTCTCTGGGAAGGTGCCAATGGAGAGAGGAAATGGGCCTTGGTTGGTTGGGATAAGGTCACCCAGCCCAAGGAAAAAGGTGGGCTGGGCTTAAGAAGTTCCAAGTTTAACAATCGGGCCCTGGCTGGAAAACTGTATTGGAGGTGGATTTCCCAGCCTTCGTCCCTCTGCAGCAGAATCCTTTCTAGAAAATACTTGGGTCTTGTTCCTCCTAACGACTTGGGCCGTTATCCTCTGGAAGGTAATGGTTCTCTTGTGTGGCAGGCGCTCAAGCTTGGATCTTGCATTATCAAAGATCAATTGTTCTGGAAAGTTGGGAGAGGGGAGAAGGCTCGGTTTTGGACTGACTCTTGGGATCAGCATCCTCCTATCCTTGCTGTGTTTCCTGATTTGCTTCCGTTAAAAACAGCTCTTGAAGATAAAGGTTGGATTAATATTCAGAGCTACTTCACTACCAGCCAATTGGGGGAGTATAAGGTTAAAAAATTTAAGCGGCTGGGTGAATGGCCTATTCCAATCCCTCCGGAGCAGGCCCCAACTCTGGAAAAACTTTTGGCTGAAAGGTTTCTATCTGGGAGAGATGAGGAGGATGAGCTTGCTTGGGGCTTTGGGAACCTTGGGGTTTATTCTGTGAAGGAGGGCTATGCTTCGATCCTACCTGAGCCCCCCCACACTCTTTTCCTGATCATGAATGGAGGAAGATATGGCATCCCAAGGGATGGCCGAAAGTGAACTTCTTTGCTTGGCAACTGATGCATAATGGTATCTTGACCTTTGACAACCTCAGAATTAGAGGCATCATTGGCCCTTCCCAGTGTGTTTTATGTTATAGGAATGAGGAGACTGTGGATCATCTTCTGTTTGATTGCTCTTTCACACAGCAGATTTGGCACCGTTGGTTCTCCCACTTTAAACTTCAGGTGCTTGGAAATTTGTCCCGGACCAACATATGGGAAAGCTGGAAGAGAGGTAGATTTATATCTAAAGCTCTTCGTACTGGCTGGGAGCTCGGTTTCCTTTTTATTTGGTGGCAGGTTTGGTTGGAAAGAAATGCTCGTATTTTTCGTGAAACCTTCTCTTCGATGGATGGGATTTGGCAGGTCATCTGGAGCAAAGTTGTGGAAACCGTTGCCATCTTTGATGAGAAGGAAAACCAGTCAGCTTCTAAGCCTTTGAGTGGGAGAGGTGCTGATCTTGAGAGACAGGTAAGAAGTTGTTGGAAACCTCCCCCAGAAGGCTGGGTCAAAATCAATACTGATGGAGCTGCTAAAGGTAATCCGGGCAATGCTGGTAGTGGTGTTATCTGTCGTGATCATGCTGGGACTGTGCTATATTGGGAACTGCAAGGTCTGGGATATGCCACAAACAATGAAGCTGAGGCCTTTGCTATTAAATCTGCCTCCATCTGGGCCGTCAAACATGGTCACAGAAAGATAATCATTGAGTCTGATTCCCAAATCTTGGTTGGTGCTCTTGATTGCCTGAGGAACTTTGCCTTAAAAGCTTGGAGGCTCCGGATTTTGGTTTCCCAAATTTTAGAGCTTTGGAAGGAAATTGAGGATGTGATTCCTGTTTATGCTAGTAGATCTCTCAATAAAGCGGCTGATTTCCTTGCTAAGTTGGGTGCTGAGAGAGAGGTTGGGATTCATCTGCATAGCAATCTGCCTGTGGAGAATGTCGAGATCAGACAAGGCCTTGAACAATTTCTGAAATAATGTGCAAAGTTTTTTTTGCTAAGGGTCCTTTCTGTCGCGATATCGCGACATGTTGTCCTGTCGCGGCCGTTGGCTGGTTACTGTCGCGATATCGCGACAGGTTGAGCCGCCGCAGTCTTTCGGCTGGTTTCTGTCACGATATCGCGACATGTCGCGTTATCGCGGGTCGTGATTCCGCGACATGTTGCGATATCGCGACCTATCGCGTTATCGCGTGTCGCGATTCCATGACATGTCGCGTTTTTGCGACTCGCGATTCCGTGACATGTTGCGATATCGCGTCAGGTCCCGCTTTCTAGGTTCGATTGGTGTTTTTACCACGCTCTCATTCCCTTCTTGAAGTTGAATAGCAATGTAAATATTTCGTCGCATTTTCGTGACAAGTTTGAGTTTTGGAAGCTGCATGGTTCTTCTGTCGCGATTTCGTGACACTTTTGGCACTTTGGCGACTGGGTGGTTACTTGTCGCGATATCGCGACCTGTAGCGATGATGCGACCACGAGCTGGTTTTTGTCACGATTTCGCGACAGGTTGTGCCTTCCTGGCCTCTGGCATTTTTCTTGCGCGATTTCGCGGCATGTTTGGCTCCTTTGTAACTGGGTGGGTTTCCGTCGCGATATCGCGACCTTCATGAGGCTTGCCTGCTGTTTTCTATTTCTGTCGCGCTTTCGCGACGCTTTCTGCGGGTGGCTGTCGAGGGCCCTTCCTGTCGTGATATCGCGACATGTCGCGATTTCGCGACATGTCGCGTTATCGCGCCTGTTGGTGCCGAAGTGGTCGTGATGGGTTTTCCTGTCGCGATTTCGCGACATGTCGCGTTTTCGCGACATGTCGTTGTTTCGCGCCGTTCGTTCTCTGTGCCTTGAGGAACCTAGCGTTGCCTTTGTGCGCTTTCCTCGTTGTTTTGCTTGTGGCTCTGGCTCGGGATGTGTTCTCTCCCGCTTGTTTCTGGTTCTTGTATTAATACAAGTTTTCATTTTTTCAAAAAAAAAAACATCTACATATATATTTTATCCTCTTGGTGAAATTAGAAAAAAATTAGCATTGAGTCCCATGTTTATCTTGGTAGCATTAAAGTACATTATCCATATTTCAATCAAGTCTTCATCTAATTTATTACTTTTGGGAATAGAGGTATTATCCTCTTGAATCAAATAATTACTCATATCTATTTTCTTGAAGGATTTAGAGGGATCATAATCCCAAATTTTAGATTCCCATCGGTTCATCTAATCATGAAGAATAGAATAATAGACTTCATAAATAGATTATACTTGGATTTCCCTTATTCTATAATAAAGGTTTGATCAATATCCAAATTGATCAAAGGCACATGTTCCATGTGATGGATATGGATAGGTTCTAAGGGGATCTTCATTTTAGTCCCATTGTAGACACCAAAACAACACCAATCCGATTATGTGACTGCAAACACTAATCGCTTTGACACACACATAGCCCCCAGGGCAGCCCTCAGAGGTTAAACAGTGGTCCTAACCACTTTTATAGCAATTTTGTAAGGTCAAAAGGCAATTTGGCACATTTAGGCACTTTGCTCAGTATTATTCGTCTCACCCAGGGACGAATTCTTAATTCGTCTTTGGTCAGGACGAATTCCAGGTTTAACGAGCAAAAAGAAGAATGGCGCCAAGTGGCAGCCAAAGATAGTCAATTGATGACTCCTGCCTCGCACATGCATGTAGGTGGGCAGATGGGCCGTTAGAGGACTATCACAAGGATAGTCATGAAAGCCCAAGTCATGGAGGACTTTCCTCTCTCATGAGAAGACATGACCGCCACATGGCACCTATGACCACCACATGGCGCTTATGCATGCCTCTCCAAAGAGACCCCCTGGGTCTATAAAATGGTGGACTTTTCCCACCCAAAGGGACAAGTAGGAGGCATTTTCAAGCAACGAAGTGTTGCCGATTTGATACCACGCCTTTACCCTTTTGATTTACATTTTCCACATCCTTAATCTCTTTTGCAAGAGAGGTTATTGGGTGGCTATTGGAAGTGTGAATTCGGACCCAAAAACTCGACATTTGACCACTTTAATCCACCAATTTGCTGACAACCCCATCCTAAGAGATTTTGGGCCCATCCCAAGTGGATTGGTGCCAAAATCAAGTTCCAATGGTGGGCGCCCCGCACTTTTTAAGTTTCATTATAATTTTTTCTTTTGTCATTTGTTCATCTTTCATTTCATTTTATGCTGTCTAGATAGTTCATATGTTCGATTTCATAATGTTTTGATCAGATTTCATCATGTTCTCGTCGCTTTTGTTGTCCCACTAACTTGCAAGTAGCAACATCAAATTCTCACTTATGGAGGTCAAATTGGGAGAATCCGACCATCTGGGTCGTCCCAAAATGCCCCTAATTAGCTAACCCCTATGTTTGCATGTCATTTGGAGATCCTGAGACATGACATTTGGATGGTATTATCTTGATGTTTTATCACAGTCAAATTTATCCTACCCGAGGACAAATTATAGTCTAATTCGTCCTACCCGAGGATGAATTACAGTCGAATTCGTCCTGGCCAGGGATGAATTGCAGTTTAATGTGAATTTGCTGACTGTTTCGATGGCAGTGGCCCTCTGGTAATGTTTTTTGGTCTCTGTCAAATTTACAGGTCATTTAGAGTCATTTTGTCTATCGATTTGGCTAATATTTTACATGCATCTTTCATTAATTTTAGAGAACAAACGTTTCTTATTTGCAGTAGGTGCTACTAACATCTTTGTTGTTTCTTTGATCGCAGGAGGAGCAGCAAAGGTTAAGGACTCATCAACACCAGTGGTGACAACGTTTTGGCCTGCCCATTTCAAATGTGGGCATGCGAAAGGAGGAACATTAAGTCTTGATTGTAACCAAATTAATTTAACGCTCCTAGCCCTTGAAAAGGGAGGAGGCATCTTTGTAATCAAGATCAAAAGATTTAAATAAAAGGGCCGTGATTTCTCCATTTTCTTGTCTCCATTCAATTCGTCTCTTTCACTTCATGCATTCTACATTTTAGGACTTAAGCATGTTTGATTTTGAATACATCGTAATTAGTGTTTCTTTCATCTAGAATCTCGTGCTTTCAGTGGCGATCACGGTGGGACTCTATCCCCTAAATTTTGAGATCACAAAAACTGATCAAAACTTGTGTTTTTGTGCTTACAGGTACCTTTTCAATTTCTTACTGTTATTCATCTTTGCCTGTGGTGATTACTTTACTGCAATTCATCTGACCCTGAGATGAATTCTAATTCATCTCAGACAGGGATGAATTTTGTTTTGTAATTCGTCTCAGAGAGGGACCAATTTTTGTCTATGAATTTTTAGAGCCGAGGATCAGAAACAATAGGTTTAGGCAAAGAAAGGTAAGGGTTTTAAAATTGTTCCTATTATTTTTTGTTTTTTTGTTTCTATTTTCTGTTAATTTTGCCTTCTTAGGGAAAGTTGTTTCTACCTGTTTCATTTTTTTTAATAAAAAGAATCACACACACTTCACGCAACATTTTTAAACCAAGGAGCTGGTCGTAAAACCCCAACCCTTGATCAAGACCATCAATGGATTTCATCACCACCTTGGCTTGATTTTGCATCCATTTCCCCGATTTTCACTGTTGTTAGGCATAAATCCTGACGAAAGCTGACCGAGTGTCGCTAGGGTGATTCCCAGTGCGTGAGGATAAGTCTTCTATGGTAGGTGTCATTAATAGGACAATCCCCCTTTCGTATCACCTAAGTACCACATACCATCTGCTCTCACGTACCTATAGTCTCCCTCTCATAAGGGCGGGTATATATAGAGGTTGGTATATCGGCCTGGTTGGTATATTGAAGGGGCAACCATATATGGGAGTCATATGAGCCAACATACTGCATTTAAAAGTTCTTCAAAACTCTCAGAAACAAAACAAAATAATCAAAACGCACTAAAACCAGTATAGGACACACCATTAATCTTTAAAAGAGATAATCACCGTTTGTGTATGTGTGTGTTCATTTTTGCTTAGTGTAACAAAAAAAAATCATAAATCATAAACAAAAAGATAAAAATCTGCTTAGCTAGTAGAAAGGTACCACAATGGTGTACACCCGTAGCCAAGCCCAATCAAGGGTAGAAGCTCCGGAAGGTGCACAAGGAGCGGGCACAAGTCGCCTTCGCTTTAGCCCTAAATACTTGGCCATACCGCCTTGGCGGTTTGGGCCACAAGAGAATCCACATCATTCCATGTCTAGGTGAAATTATAGGGACACCCCTCTAGGGGATACGCCCATTCAGAATAGTCCCTTTTGGGAAGAACCTTTACGTGTGACACTCAACGCAAATAGAAGACCACGTTTAGAGGCTAGATATGAGTGGCCATTGTGCAATGAAGTGCTAGAGAGGCACAATGTCCATGAGGAGAGACAACGAGACTATGGCATCTCTCCTTTGCCTCCCATCATTGTTAGAACTGAAAGACAAAACCCAGAGTGCAAGGCTCTCCACATAGGGCAAGCTAACTCCGCCTGCCCATTTCACACCCATGAAAGGGAGTACGAGGAAGATCATCGCATTCCTCAAGAGCAATATACAACGCAGGATCCTTGCGCTTCCACACATGCTAGATATCATGATCACACATTAAGGCCAGAGCCTCAAGTAAATGCCGCCAACCTCGATAGAGGGAAGCGACCCATTGAAATCTCGGATCATCATGACCAAGGCAAAAACATAGGAGAGGCATACAGGCCTCCTAAGCCCAATATGGCAGATCAAATTGACTTGGTAGTTGCCAGACATGTCACCCACCAAGCCCAAATCATGCGACTTGAGCAAGATCATCAGCAGTTAGAGCGCTTATACCGCCTTAACAAAGAGCGCATTTAGCGCGAAGCAGATGAGCTGCTTTATAAATTACCTAAAAGGGTTCCAACCCCTCACACCCAAAAAGCAAAATAATATGAGAGGTATAATCCCTTGGTGCAAGATAGGTCTCTGTGACCTCGCCAAGCTTTGCCTCCGAGACCCCATAGACCTGAGAGGGAGGCCGCTCCCCGAAACAACGATGGGTACCCTCAGCGAGGACTCACTCAGGGTCATAGGTCTCGCCTAGAGACTCCTTAGGAAGTTTATGATGAGTATGAACCAGAAGAAGAATGGGCCGAAATACCCTATCAAGGTGGGAGGGCTGCCATTCGGCCACCCCCCCATAGGCCTCCAGTCTCCCACAACTCACAATGGGAGCAAACAAAAGAGGAAGAGATTAAATCTTCCGATGCATACAAAGCGCTATTAGAGTGTTTGGAGTCTATAGAGACTAAAGCTTCTGGGCACCAAAAGCCCATGTTACGACAACTCCGTAGTCATCCGGTGCATCCGTCAGTGCCCACACCTCTTTATCCTAAAAATTTCAAGTTGCCTTAGTTGGTAGTCTTTAAGGGTGAAGAGGATGCTCAAGAGCACGTGACAAGATTCCTAAGCCAATGCTTTGGCATTCAAGATAATGATGCATTGTTGCTAAGGACATTCATAACCACATTCACAGGTCCTGCCTCGGATTGGTTCACACAGTTGTCGAAGCACAACATAAATAACTTGGATAAATTAGTAGATGCGTTCCTAGAATGCTTTGCCTTCAACACCAAGAAGAAGGCATCACTGAGTGATCTGGATAGCCTCAGACAATATGAGAAAGAGACAATGGCGGCTTATGGGAATCGATGGAGGGCTCTGCTTTTTAAGATACCTTACCTTCCCCCTATGTTTGACCTCACACAAATGTTTTCATGGAGTTGTCTAAGATTGATCTCTGGGCTATTGCAGCTGTAGCAATACGCCAGCCTAGAAGAAGCTTTGGTGCAAGCCAGAGTTATCGAAGAGATCAAAATACAGGAGGGCAAAATTGCCAAGCCCAAAAAGAAAGAGTGGAACAAAAATACAAAGACAGGGACTACGCAACCAAAACCCTCTACGGTTAATCAAGTTGCGATAAATGTCCCCAAGCCTGTGCAAGAAATATAGCCTCAAAAGGCTAATTATTAGGCAGTGCCTCCTAATTATGAAAGAGAAAAAAAAAAGGAGAAAAATCAGCAGTGTCGCCCTAAGCGACAATTCACCCCTTATACGGAGTCCAGGGACTCCCTATTTGACCCCTTGTCAGTGGCAAATCTAATCACCCTTCCAAAAATACAAACCATAGATCCTAACACTCCCAAGCCTAAGGGATACAGGGAGGATTTGTATTGTAGGTTCCATAGGCGAAGGGGACATGACCTAAACGCATGTTGGAAATTCAAGGGATTGATACAAGATTTGATTGATAATCAAACATTGGCAGTGGACAACCCCATAGTGCCAAATAATCAGCAGATGGGGGTATTCAAGGACCCTTTGCATGCCCACATGGCACAGGCAAAACCTCTTCAGGTCAATGAGGTGTGACAGAATCTCCCCATGCAAGGGTATGTGGGAATGATCAACATAGTAACCAGGAACAAGAAATACCCAGGAGTTGTCCCTGAGGCAGCTACAAGAGAAGTTCCAACAATGTCACAACCTCAAAAACACCCTATGTAGTTGCCTCCGCCTAGACCCGAGGTCACGATACGGACCAAACTCATGCAGAGTTTGTGGAACACATCGGCTAGGATTTCCATCTATGAGCTTATATAGCAGTCAGCACCCCATCAGGAAGCTCTCATGGAAATTTTGAAAGCCTTTGAGTTACAGCCTCACGAAGCGAATTCCTTCAATAACTTCGTGGGACATGTAAAATGATGTATGAAGCCAGTCATTACCTTCAAAGAGGATGAAGTTAAAATAGTATCAAATGACATGGCAGATCCCCCCTGCACGTTATCGCACGGGTCAACAGGATCCTGTAAAAGAGAGTGTTGGTAGATACTAGCTCATCCAGTAACATCATTACCACTATAGCTTTAAAACATTTGAAGCTTCCAGCCTCTCATATCACCACTTCCACATACACACTACAAGAATTCAACGATGCAATATGCTCGATAGTCAGCACAATTGTTCTACTCGTCCAGGTAGGACAAAATATGATACCCACATTGTGCCATATTTTGGAAGGTGAGATGGCATACAACATATTGCTAGGGCGACCATGGATCAGGGACATGAAGTGTGTTCCTTCGATAGCTCACCAGTGTCTGAAGTATGCATTTGAAGGAGAAGTACATGTAGTCTTGATGGACTTAGAACCATTTAAATATTGCAATGTAGTACAATTGATTCTGCAATCGACCCTCCCATCGACGCACTTGGATTTCTAGTTAAATCCATCTAGATAGGGTCTGATGCCATGGGCACCACTGGTGACTAATCCATCAAAACCCTAGCCAGGTGCATTTTCATCATCTGCTCCTTCACTACCAATGCCACCTGTCATGGATAAATAAAAGGACAAAGGGAAACAAATCTTGGAAGAGGCTCAACCCCTAGAAGAGGTGTTGCCAACAATTTCAACCATATCAATAGAAGGATACCTAGCACAGTGGAAGCTGAGGCTCCTAATCCACCCAACATGGAATGGAATCAGGAAGGCCTTCCATTCCCTCCCTCTCAAGCGTCAACAATTACTGTTGAAATGGCCAATACGGGCCTGGGGGAGTATCTAGTGTAGAATGTTGTAGCAACGCCCATGCTAGAATCAGTGCAGGACATGGGGAGACCTCACCTTCCCATAGGGACAGTTGTTCCTTTAGGTTACCCACCAAACCAGACCAATTTTGTGTATGGGGGCCTTGATCATGGTATCGAACCATGCAAGCAAAAGGACGAGGACAAAGAGCATTTTGCCAAAAATGTCAATGATCTGTTGAACCTAGACTTCGCTCTGAGATATCTCGGGTAATGCAATTGGCATGGATACGGGTTAGGTAGGTATGAGCAAGGGGTGCGTGTCCTTTGCTATCCAAGATATCAAATGCCTTATGATAAGTCAGGAGTAGGGTTCAAAATGGCGTTCACAATGCCTTGGGGGACATTTTGTTATAAGGTCATGCCTTTTGGCCTTAAAAATGCTGGCGCCACCTACCAACGTGCCATGACGTACATCTTCCATGATTACATGCATAAAACTTTGGAAGATTACATGGATGATTTGTTAGCCAAGTCTCTTTTGCACTTAGATCATCTTGGTGACTTAAGCAAGATCCTCGATCGCCTCATGGAGCATAAGGTTAGACTGAATCCCAAGAAGTGCGTATTCGGCATCACATCTGGAAAACTCTTGGGTTTTATAGTCTCAAAGCGAGGCATCGAGGTGGACCCAAAGAAAGTCAAGGCAATCCTTGAAATGGCTCCCCCAACTACTATTAAGCAGCTCAAAAGTTTGCAAGGAAAGGTCGCGTCAATTAAGCGCTTCATAGCGCAGCTATCTGACAAGTGTCGACCCATGAACAAATTATTGCACAAGGGGGTTACATTTCACTGGGATGACGAGTGACAGTCAGCCTTTGATGACATCAAACAATACTTGGCTTCACTCGCAGTATTGGCACCACCTAGACTAGGAGTGTCGTTCTACTTATACATCTCAACTATAGAGGTGGCACTGGGTGCCATGCTGGCCCAGAAGAATGAACTTCACAAAGAACAGGCTACTTACTATCTTAGCCACACCTTGGTCAGTTATGAACTTAACTATGCATACGTCGAGAAACTCTGCTTGGCAGTGGTGTTTGCTACCAAGAAGCTATGCCACTACATGCTGAGAAACACTACGTATGTTGTGTCTAAGGAGAATCCATTGTGATACATGATGAGTCATACTTATCATAGTAGTCGCATGACGAAATGGATCATGTTGTTGATGGAATTTGACATAGAGTTTATTGGACAAAAATCTATCAAAGGACAGGTCATAGCCAATCAACTAGCAGAGGCTCCTCTTGAAGACGATCAGCCTCTAGTCATAGAACTACCCGATGATGGGGTCTTCCATGTCTCAGAATCGCCAGATTCTGATGAGCCTGAGTCACAGGCCGACATAACCTTATTTTTTGATGGTTCTAAGTGTGAGCAAGGTGGTGGCGCGGGAATAGTATTCTTCACACCATAGGGCACTCCAATGCCCCTATCATTTAAATTAAATTTCCCATGCACCAACAATAATGCAGAGTATGAAGCCTTGCTCATAGGTCTTCAGACAACAATCGCCATGAACATCAAATGACTAAACATCTTTGGTGATTCGTTGTTAATTGTCAATCAAGTCAAAGGGGTATACCAATGCAAATGCCCAGTTCTGTAGGCTTATAAAGCCCTTGTGGACAAATTCTTGGCAAAACTTGAATGGTACGACATCGAGGCACTCCATCGATCATCGAATCATTTTGCGGACACAATGGCCTCCTTGGGGTCACTAATCCCACAAGACCTTTCTGGTGATATGACAACCATTCAAGTCAAAACCCTATCATAATCCATGATGGAGCGTGCAAGCTCTGACTTGACATTAGGAATCCACATGATCCAGATTGAACCATCCTCGGATAAGTTCTCTCGAATCCACGATCATCTGAAACATGCCAACTGGGGGTCCTTGTTCTCCCCTACTCCCATTAATAGCAACACAACGCTGTTCTTACAAGTTCTATCCCACTCAGCATTTGTTAGGGATGAACTTCAAGAGGGATTGGTTGTTCATACTGTCGAGGTTTTTGATCAACAGGACTAGTATTTACCCATTAGAGACTACCTCAAGTTAGGTAATCTCCCGCTTGGATTGACGCATGCTACAAAATGAACATTCAAGTAGAAAGTGGCTAAGTATGTCTTGATAGGAGACATTTTGTATCATCACAGCTATGAAGGGGTCCTCCTTCGTTGCTTGGACCAACAAGAGTCCACTTGGGCAGTTGCCCAAGCGCACGATGGTACATGTGGTGGCCACTTTAATGGTATGGCCATCGCAAAGCGCATTCTTTGCATGGGCTATTATTGGCCATCTTTAGAGCGAGATTATTGCGCATATGTCAAGAAGTGCGTGAAGTGTCAACATCATGCCAATTTGATGCACGTACCTTCCTAGGCCTTGCAGACAGTCCAGTATGCTTGGCCATTTTTGTAGTGGGGCTTCGATCTAATTGGAAAGATCTCCCCTACGTCATCAGGCCATCACACATTTATCATAACGGCCACAGAGTATTTTACCAAGTGGGTGGAAGCAATTCCGCTGACCTCTACGACAGGACCCCGCATTGTGGAGTTCATTTTGCATAACATCATATGTCATTTTGGTATTCCATCCAAAATAATCTCGGATAATGGGCCACCATTCAAGAACAAAGACGTGCGTGCTTTGACCACAAAGTACAAAATTCAGCACAATTTTTTGACACCCTATTATCCGCAGGCAAATGGGCAAGCAGAGGCATCAAAGAAAATGCTAGTTGCCATCCTTAAAAAGGTATCCATAGACAGTCATAAGGATTGGCACATCCAAATTCCACTTGCCCTTTGGGCTTATCGCACTAGCATTCGGACGCCCACTGGGGCTACTCCATTTTTGCTCGTGTATGGCTTCGAGGCAGTCATGCCTCTAGAGTTGGAAATTCCTTCCCTGCGCATATCAATGCAAGAGTTCATCAATGATGACGCTGCACGATAGGCCCGGTTAGACCAACTTACGTTGCTTGACGAACGATGCGTTAATGCTCTCGAGCACTTACGTATCTATCAAGAGCGACTTAAGAAAGCTTACAACATGAAAGTTCACCTAAGGGACTTTCGGGTTGGTGATTTGGTTTTGAAGGAAAACCAACAGAACTCTAGTTTGCCGTCCCACCTAAGGGACAAGTTCGTGGCAAATTGGTTAGGTCCATATGTCATTGATAGCAAAATAGGACCCGAGACGTACTGGCTAGCCTCTCTTGATGAAATCAAGGAAACAGAACCCTTGAATATCAGTCATTTGCGACCATTCTATATCTAAGAGAGCCATATCCCAAAAATGCTCCAAGGATTCCTGAAATCGCTTGGTCAATCCCAAAAATGCTCCAAGGATTCCTGAAATCGCTTGGTCAATCCCAAAAATGCTCCAAGGATTCTTGAAATCGCTTGGTCAATTCCCAAAATGCTCCAAGGATTCCTGAAATCGCTTGGTCAATCCCAAAAATGCTCCAAGGATTCCTAAAATCGCTTGGTCAATCCCAAAAATGCTCCAAGGATTCCTGAAATCACTTGGTCAATCCCAAAAATGCTCCAAGGATCCCTAAAATCGCTTGGTCAACCCCAAAATGCTCCAAGGATTCTCACAATCGCTTGGTCAGAAATTCAGAATCCAAAAATCATCAAAAATAACAAAAATTTGCATCTCATTTCTAGGCATGCTCAAATTCATCAATACAAAGCTCTTCTCGCATCTCATCTTCATATTCACAAAAAAATCAATCCATCAAAAATACAAAAATATGTAGCTGCATTAAGCATCACACCCATACATTGCATATTTGTGGTCATACAGGTCAAAGGCACCATAGACTGTAATTATTCTGCTAGTCCATCTTGTTCCATACTTTTCCATTTTACAAAACAAACAAACAAACGCCATTTATAGTTGTTTACCACAATAGAGTCAGTGGTCTTATAATGTATCAAGAGTTTTTCGTCTTTCAGTCATCATTTTGCTTTCTAGCCACGTACTGTACCAAGTCAGAGAGATTTTACGAAGGTAGAGTTCTACTTGAAATACGCCTTGTTACGTAACATCCCATCACAAGCTAAAACACATAAAACAATTCCTAAGTTGTGTGAACGAAAGATGAAACCTGCACAAGTAATCTAGGTCACCATAAGCGAAACGGTTATCTTGCTTATCCCCCCGTGTAAATGACCCAAAGAATGCTGAGAGTTGGCAAAAGGACAAGCATCCTCCCTACCCAATTCCCCAAGAATCCCAAAATTCTCTATAGTTGCAAAACATCAAAAATTTGCAAACGTCAAAACTCCAAAATTTGACATCCCACAGTGCACACATCAAAAAGCACATACAATAGTGACTCTTATCACTAAAATCCAAATCCCTTGCTCGAAAGAAAAATATATAAAAATAAACAATGATTTTTATCACTACAATCGAGCAAGTATCCCAATACAATTGAAGAAAAGAAGGGAGTCAAACTTGAATCCTTGGAACTCTCAGCATTTCGACAGGTCATGAGGTAAGCCTCAGTATCGGTTTGGTTGATAGCCTATTGGTCACTGGCGGTAAACCTCCCGCATGACGATATATCTATCACATTAACTTGTGTACAGATCAATGTTTGCATGTGGATGAGCTAGCTTATGGTATCCTAGAAAACACCACAGATTAATTTGACTAAATACAATAAAGGAGTTAGTGGAGCTAATTAGGTGATCCTCAGTATAGGTTCGGTTGAAAGCCCATCTGGCACTGGCGGTATCCTGATAAATACCACATAAATGAACTCAATTGCACACACAGGGATGTGAAATAACTTGGTCAAAAACAAGTCCGATTCATACCTTGTTCAAAAGTCTTGTAAGATAAAGCACAATCGTGGCTAGTGAGTTAAAACCGTCGGAGTTTCAGAAAAACTTAGCTACATTTCTAAACCAACTGCGCTACTTTTCATCCTTACAATACCATCAAAAAATACAAAAAAAGGAAAACCACATGTATACATACAAAGTCATTCATCACAGCAATCGCCTAAAACCAAAAAAATAGAGTTCTAAACAGTCTATGGTGCCATAACCAAACATCACAAATTCCACTCATCCATTTCATTTCTGCATATCACAGATAAATCAAAACATTTGCATTCATCATAACATATGCATCCATCAAAAATAAATTAAAATGCATACATCCAAATTCATCAACCATCATGCATAAAATCAAATCATCACATGTGCATCAACAAAATAAAGTCGGTATATATATATATATAGTCAAAAAAAAATGCCTGCAGGCTACAAAACTGGTCCTCTGACCCCAAAATCATATAACAAAAACCACCCAGCCTAAGGCGTCGACCACCATGATCACGCAGGATCGGTGCGACGGGAACTACCCCCATGGTGTGGGTCCTATGGGACCCCTCAGGGCGGCTACTGCTAGCCCCCACATCACGCCTACTGTCGCCTCCCTCATCCAATCGCCTACGACGAGATGATGCTGACTGCTCAGTACCACTGTCCCTCGTCCGATGCGAAGATCCACCTCCCGAAGGCTCAGGTACCCGCCCCCCAAGGCGGATGATCTCCCCCTCCAAATCCATCCGATGTCGGCACCACTCTGCCTCCCACCTACGGTACATCGTGACTACATCGTCGCGCTGTGCCAGCTGCACTCGTAAGAGATCCCTCTCCCATGCAGCATCAGTATCACCCTCCTGCTGGCGAGGCGCCACCCGTGCGCTCTCCCGCTCTGCTAGCCGAGCCCGTAGGAGATCCCTCTCTCGCAGTGCATCCCCTAGCTCCTCATCTCGCCTTCGCAGTAGCTCCGCCAAACATGCATTCTTAGCGCGTACCCCGGACTCCATCTCCTCCACATCCGCCTGAGGCATGGGACTCTCTAGAACAACAGCCCGCTCTGGCTCCCACTGCTCCGCCATGTCCTGCATCTCCGACTGATCTGGAGCCCCCAAATCCACATCCTCACCCACCACCTCCACCATGTCTGCATCCTCCAAAGGAGCTCCCCAATCATCCCCTGGTGCCTCAGCACCCTCCTCGCCCATCGCTACCGCCTCCATGCCTCCCAGTGGCCCCTCTCCTCGCCATCGCCGTAGTACCCACCACTGGTCGTACTCTGCGGTAGTCCCGACGTCATCCACGTCCGAGACGTCGATCACTATGTCTGAATCCTCGCCCAGTGGCACGATGACTGGTCGGTCTAGAGTCCTCTCATCCCCCCGATGTCGATAGACCATGGGCTCACCAGGCAACCCCTGGCGCACCCCAAACTATCGTGTAACCCGGCTATACGAGAAGAACTCATGCTCAGTCCCATGTCGCCCAATCAGCCATCGCTCTCTGCGTACCCGTCGGAGCCACTCTCCAGCCTCCGGCCAGGCTGGACAGTCCCGATAAGGATGCCAAACCACCTCCCCTAGAGTGAGCCGAGAGAAGGCATCGGTATAGTGCCCTACGACACCTGCCCATCGTCGACTCTGTCCATGCTCTCCGGACCGCCGCCACAAAATTGCATACCCTATCTCCTTATCCTCCATCGCCGCTCGAGTCGTCCATGGTAACCCGGTTGGCCTCTCAACTGCTATGTGTTGCCAACCCCAGCACTGCAAAAGATAGCTATAGCTGATCCCCTTCCACTATTGGCAGTGGACCTCATACAGCTCCCCATAGAGCTGTGCCAATAGTGTCTGTCCCCATCTCAAGATAAGCGGTGCCTCTATCGGGCACTCTACCAACTGCCAAACCAAATCCAACAGGTTCCATGGGAACCTCGCACCTGAAGAGTCAGGTAATAGCATGTTGGAAATGAGGCCCATAAGGAATGCGTGCCTCACTCCCAACACCCCCCTCTCCTGCCACCATCTGACCAAAATCTTGCCAATCTGACAGTCCACCTCGGCCGTCTCCACTGGGCTCTCTACGCCTAACCGCTCCCCATGCCCGAAGCATCTCATCAGTACAGTCATCCGCTGATCACACGGTGATGTCCTGATGGGCAGTCCATCTATCGGAATCCGTAGAAGCCGATAGATATCCTCCAAGGTAACAGTCATCTCCCCTGTTGGGAGATGGAAGGTGTTGGTCCACGGATCCCAGAGATTGATCAGGGCCATCAAATAGGCCTGATCCATGACCACTGGCTCTAGTCGAGCCACCTGCTTGAGCCCAAGGGCATCAAGCCACTCCCAGTCAGCCTCAGTCAGTGCCCCCACGCTTCAGTGAAAGCAGTGGATACACGGTACCGGCTCCTAACAACCTGCAAAAGAAAACAATTCAAAAAAATTAAAATCATGGAAAAGAACTGTACAACAATAACATGCATATACAACATTGCCTATCAATGTACAGCCAAAAAAAAAAACAAACAAAAATTCAGACAAAAATTAAATTTTCAGTTCTAGGGTTTCTAATCCTAACTGATTAAATTAAAACAAAAACAAACAAAAATTCAGACAAAAATTAAATTTTCGGGTTCCTAATCCTAACTTTAATTTAAACACAAAAACAAAATTAAATTTTCAGTTCTAGGGTTTCTAATCCTAACTGATTAATTTAAAACAAAAACAAACAAAAATTAAGACAAAAATTAAATTTTCAGTTCTAGGGTTTCTAATCCTAACTGATTAATTTAAAAACAAAAATTCAAAAAATTCAATTAATTTTTCAATTCTAGGGTTTTTAATCCTAACTGATTAATTTAAAACAAAAGCAAAACACAAAAATTCAACAAAAATTAAATTCTCAGTTCTAGGGTTCCTAATCCTAACTGATAAGTTCCAAAAATAAAAATAAAAAATAAAACGAAACAAAATTTAAAAAATTAATTTTTCAGTCTTAGGGTTTCTAATCCTAACTGATTAATTTAAAAACAAAACAAAAATTCAAAAATACAAACATTGAGTCTTAGGGTTCACGTTCAGTTTATCCTAGGGTTTAGTTGAAGCAATAAAAATTCTTTACCTAGATTTTGCGCTACGTTTAGTTGTACACTAAGTCCTAGTTGTCTTAAGCTCAGTTTCAGGGTTTAAGTTTTAAAAAATATTGAAAAATAACATCACAAAAACAATTAAACAAAACAATTGCAATTTTAAACAAAAAGTAATAAACTCTAGGGAGCACTTACCGGTCTCGCTTCGGCTCCGTCGCTCGATCCGGTTTGTGCACTCATGATGGAAGGGAAAATCTCGACAGCACTTCGCTTCGCAGAATTAACTTCCTCCTCCCCAAAGCTCCAAATCGCAAGAAAAATCAAATGCAAATGAGCCCAAACCCTAGTTTTGCCCCTTAAATAAGCCTTTTGAGCTGGAATTCATCCTTTATTGGGACGAGCACTCTGGTTAGCGCTCGTCCCACCCAGGGACGAATTCTAAAGCTGGAATTCGTCCCACCATGGGACGAATTCAGGCCAAAAACTTCAAAAACATCAAAAAATGAACTAAAATGCACTAAAACAGATAATAAACTTGCCCGATAAGAGTGTTGTTGCACTTGACATCCCGGGCATGCAAAACCGACGTTGGGGTCACAAATTGTCATTATCCTACTCCCTAAGAAGGCTACCATAGCCGGACCGCTCCACGGGAAGACGGATTTTTGCCAATTTCAGCCACAAAAAGCGTCGCAAAAAGGGTTACCACCCACCAAAAATAGGTCTAAATGTCAGAAAATTGCATATGCTTAACGCTAAAACCATCTAAAGGCACCCTTGCACAAGTCATCTTGGGTCAAGCGACTCGTCGCTTTTCTCACGAAGGTCATTCCCTCATCGATTCGTCGCTTGAGGGGGTAGTCACACTTAGTCACCAATCAACAAACACACACCCAATCAAGGCAATGACATGCATTCAAAGAATCATTGACAAAGACAATTACGCTCCTGCTTGGGGCAGTAAACAAGCAACAATCACAATCTGATCAGATCACTTGGCATTTTGTGAATCATGAACACAAGGTTCCCCCCGTGGACAAAAGGTTGCGCCCTTTGCCTATTCATGACTGATCAATGTCCAAGCTCAAGTCACACCTCACCAAAATAGGTTAATACTTGAAATTGAGTGCCTTCGCTCGTCAGAAGCAAGGATTCAAGAATGCATGCCCTTTCCATACTTGGGGCATCAAAATTTGGTTAGGTTACCGAGAAACCCTAATCATTAGTGCTTTGGTTATCTATTTTTGCTCGACGCTGCGCCATGCACAACGCATCCCAAAAAGGGGCATCTATAGACACCAAAACAGCACCAATCCGATTATGTGACTGCAAACACTGATCGCTTTGACACACACACAGCCCCCAGGGCAGCCCTCAGAGGTTAAACAGTGGTCCTAACCACTTTTATAGCAATTTTGTAAGGTCAAAAGGCAATTTGGCACATTCAGGCACTTTGCTCAGTATTCGTCTCACCCAGGGACGAATTCAAACTGGGATCCGTCTCACCCAGGGATGAATTCTTAATTCGTCTTTGGTCAGGACGAATTCCAGGTTTAACGGGCAAAAAGAAGAATGGCGCCAAGTGGCAGCCAAAGACAGTCAATTGATGACTCCTGCCTCGCACGCGTGTAGGTGGGCAGATGGGCCGTTAGAGGACTGTCACAAGGGCAGTCATGGAGGACTTTCCTCTCTCATGAGAAGACATGACCGCCACATGGCACCTATGACCACCACATGGCGCTTATGCATGCCTCTCCAAAGAGACCCCCTGGGTCTATAAAATGGTGGACTTTTCCCACCCAAAAGGACAAGTAGGAGGCATTTTCAAGCAACGAAGTGCTGCCGATTTGATACCATGCCTTTACCCTTTTGATTTACATTTTCCACATCCTTAATCTCTTTCGCAAGAGAGGTTATTGGGTGGCTATTGGAAGTGTGAATTCGGACCCAAAAACCCGACATTTGACCACTTTAATCCACCAATTTGCTGACAACCCCATCCTAAGAGATTTTGGGCCCATCCCAAGTGGATTGGTGCCAAAATCAAGTTCCAACGGTGGGCGGCCCACTTGGGCGCCCCGCACTTTTTAAGTTTCATTCTAATTTGTTCTTTTGTCATTTGTTCATATTTCATTTCATTTTATGCTGTCTAGATAGTTCATATGTTCGATTTCATAATGTTTTGATCAGATTTCATCATGTTCTCGTCGCTTTTGTTGTCCCACTAACTTGCAGGTAGCGACGTCAAATTCTCGCTGATGGAGGTCAAATTGGGAGAATCCGACCATCTGGGTCGTCCCAAAATGCCCCCAATTAGCTAACCCCTATGTTTGCAGGTCATTTGGAGATCCCGAGATGCGACATTTGGATGGTATTATCTCGACGTTTTATCACAGTCGAATTCGTCCTACCCGAGGATGAATTACAGTCTAATTCGTCCTACCCGAGGATGAATTACAGTCGAATTCATCCTGGCCAGGGACGAATTGCAGTTTAATGCGAATTGGCCGACTGTTTCGATGGCAGTGGCCCTCTGGTAATGTTTTCTGGTCTCTGTCAAATTTATAGGTCATTTAGAGTCATTTTGTCTATCGATTTGGCTAATCTTTTACATGCATCTTTCATTAATTTTAGAGAACAAACGTTTCTTATTTGCAACAGGTGCTACTAACATCTTTGTTGTTTCTTTGATCGCAGGAGGAGCAACAAAGGTTAAGGACTCATCAACACCAGCGGCGGCAACGTTTTGGCCCGCCCATTTCAAATGTGGGCACGCGGAAGGAGGAACATTAAGTCTTGATTGTAACCAAATTCATTTAACGCTCCTAGCCCCTGAAAAGGGAGGAGGCGTCTTTGTAACCGAGATCAAGAGAGTTAAATAAAAGGGCTGTGATTTCTCCATTTTCTTGTATCTCCATTCAATTCGTCTCTTTCACTTCATGCATTCTACATTTTAGGACTTAAGCGTGTTTGATTTTGAATACATCGCAATTAGTGTTTCTTTCGTCCGAAATCTCGTGCTTTCACCCATACTAGGTTCTTAGTAACATGTGCATCCAATCCAAAGAAAAATAGCCTCCTTTTAGTGATGAAGTATCCTAACAAAAAAATACCAAAGTTATTTGGGAGTTCAATCACTTCTATATCATAAGAAACTATGAGGTTTGGGAAAGCACGTAGTGTAAGGGGGAGGTTATTCACCTTCCTAAAAATATAAATAGGAATTCCATCCAACTAAACTAACCCTTTATTAATAGACTTACATACCAACACTAATGCATTTTCCACCTTTCTAGGCATAATCAAAGTACTTAATCAATAATATACCATATAATTATGAATTGATTTATCATCATAGACTAGAGTTAGGAAAAATGGTATCGTTTTAGGTTGACTTACCTTAGGGCTAGATACTTGAAGGACTATAGAAATTTTTTGCTTACCCAAAATGGTTTGTCTCTCTAGAGATTCCTTTAAGTACTTCATCTATTCAAGCATAGATAAGATACCCTAAAGAGGCATGGATCTAGTGGACTTCTTTAGATGGTCCATTACATTAAATAATTTGATAGATTTTATCCTCTAATCAATGATCAATACCCATTGAGTTTTGGCCTTCTCTTCTATAGGATGGAAAACTCTTTCTTGTTTGGAGATTAGCTCTAATTACTTAGAGACCTAAAGGACATCACTCTCGAAATCCACTAGGATGTTTAGCATATTCTATGTAGGTGTGGTCATAGGAGAAACAACTTTCCTAGGATTAGTTGACTTATTCTACAACTTAAAACCTCATTTCTCCTCTATCAATTTTCTTTTGAACCTTTTCATATAATTGAATTGGACTTGTGGATTTTCATGTGTTTATGTACACCCCATTGGATATAACATACCCATTTTTATCATCCCAAATTATTAAATTTTGCTCAAGATTGGTGAAACTTATCCCCAAGAGAGTATTTTGTCACTAAACATGAGTGGATTGGATTTTTATTTGTTCATCCATCCTTGGGAAAGTAGTAAGTGGATAATCAAGTGTGTTTTTATTGTCCACTATTATGGTCTATTGAGGATCACCTTCATGCTAAGCACCAAGAGAATGGATATTTGGGTAGTGATAGTACCATGCACTAGGGTTTTCCACATAATTGTTTTGCATGGGGACTATAGTACTAATAATATTAAAGAGAATTTTCTATAATAGGAACTACATATGCACTATCTACTAATTTTATTTTTGGTGCTAGTTGGAACACTAGAAATGAGAACCTTGATATCCTTGGATATTTTGAAGGGGTCTATAACCTTGAGAGTTTCGCTAGAATGGAGGTTTTTGTTTATTTTGATATGGAAATATCTATGCATTTTGTTTTCTCCTAAGGTATATGACCTAATTAGAAGTAGTTCTAAGCATGTTATTAATATCATCAAGATCATTAGAGGATTAAGAATTTCTAGAGTGATACTCCAAAGTCATGAGAGGAGTTATAGACTTTATAGGGTTTATTTTAGTAGGTTGGAAAGATATAGGGTAGATAACTAGAGGTTGTTGGTAAGGTATTTATATGTTTGAAAATAGATATAAAGGGGGTTCTGGAGCTAGTATTCCTTTTTGAATAAGGTCTTTTTTAGTTTGGGTAGTTATCCCATAAACTGTTGGTAGAGAGTTACCTCCTCTAGACTTAATCATTATGATTAATTTTAGGTTGATAGCTTGCAAATAGTAAATATGTTCCATACTTAGAAGAGGGTATATCTTGTATAAGATTTTATAATAGGTCTTATGGAACCAAGTTTTGAAATCATACATTATTTCCATGGGTGCTATTTTAAAAGTGGTTAGTTGATCCAAGATAGATACACCATCTACCTTTTCTTTGAATATATCAATCAACAAGTCTATGATTTGGTCCTAACTTTTTATTGGTTTTAGGGCAAGGCTTATGTACCATTCTAGTTCCTTCCCTTTTAGAGACACTACTAAGAATATAAGAGCCACAATTTGCTCCTCAATATTATGCACTACATATATACTGACCATGTGATAATATTTTAGGTATAGTTACATCATCACCAATGAAGTAAGATAGTGACTTAAGTATTGAGGTTAGTATTATCTATCATATGGTAGGAGCAATTTATGGCTACAAGGGGCCTATTTCATCCTAGATTGGGTATCTCCTTGGGGTTTGGTTTTGTTTTTTATCTATATTTTGATGTTAGGGTCTTTCTCTAGAACCTCATTTCAAGGGTGATACTAGTGCTTGTGGATTTTCTCTTGAAATAGACCTAGTAGTAGGCCTTGCACTCATTAATCTATAGTTCCCTTGGTCTCACTGGAGTTTCCAAGTAAAAGTTTTAAAATTCAATAAATAAGGATATAGATATTTTCACTAGAATATCAATCAAATTGGGGTAAATCTCTAACTACAATAAACCGTATAAAGTATCTAACTCATCTCACCACTAGGTATGTTCAAAAACTTACTAGAATACCTAGTGGGACTCAAACTATCATGACCATATATTACAACTAGTAGATGTGCTTGACACTCATGCCTTGCATAGAAATAAATGATGAGAAAATTTGTGAGTGTGGGATATGACTCACAAGTAAACCTCCAAGATTTTACTATGTATAGACGATAAAAAGATGCACCATAGAAAATATAAATAAAAAGTATCAAATGATGTGTATTATAATTTTATTGTGCTTTTTGTTTGATTACAATGTTTTCCCTCATAGGGGCTATACAAAGATATAAGGGATCAATCCTCTTTTCTAATTGAAAATGGCACCTCAATATTTTAGTCACTACAACATTAAAAATGGGTTTGCCATGATCACCACTATTTTTGGATCTGGATATATGTGTTTGGATCTACATATTTGTTTACATATGCTAGAACTACGTCTAGATGTTGATCATTAGGGAAGTTAATAGTCATGTTATTTGACCATATAGGAGCTGGATGTTCATGATATTTGATCATATAGGGTTGGATTAATGGGTTCTAGAGTCTTCTACCATGCCCAAGTTTTTTTTTGCATTTGTATCTTCTTGCTTCAAACATGTATTCTTGTACACATGTAAAATATAGATGATTAGTAATACCATTCAGGTCTCCCAAAGTGAGGCCCAATTTTCAAATAGGATTAAAAACTAGAGATATATAAATGGAATAAATATCTATAAAATATTATTACTAAATGAAGAATACATAGATATTACCCTCATTTCACTGTCATTGATGTCTTTGTTGTTGTTGTAATGTTGCATTAGGTTGCATCGTTATATGTTGGGCTATGTCATGTTGCATCTAGATATTTTTACACAGGTTAGGAGATGATTTTATAGGTCTATATGACCATAAACCAAGATCATATGGGATCAAATGGTCATGGGCTATGGTATCTTTTCACTGATGAAAGCCTGATCCAAGATTACAGAATGTTACACTCGAGGTCTAGAATGGGATGGGAATGGTTGCATAGGATTTAATTGGGTGATTTGGGGTTCAAAGAGTGCTCAATATTTTAGAAATGCTTTGATGCATGAACCATCCTCTCTATAATGGAAGCATGGGGGGTGTGTTTATAGCTTTCAGGATGGAGGAGGGTGACCTCGTGCAAATGATATACATGCATGGATGATGACACTATTATATTTTGATGATATATATTAAAGAAAATGCAACCAGAAGATGTAAAATGAGCAAGCAATGATAACTATATGATAATGGCACTATAATATGTAGGAAAATTATAAGATAAAATTATGCAATAACTAAAAAATATGTCATTAATGAAAGCTCACAAAAATAGTACAATGTAATATAATGAAGGACATGAACACTCCATAAATACATGACATTGTATTCACTCTAACTACTAATTCAAATAGTCACTATTGTATCTTCTATCCCTTTCTCTCTCTCTATTCTACCTCAAAGGCATATATATAGGAGATAAGTCCCTTGGACTTTCATCTACCAAACCTATGACTCATGTACATGTGGACTACATGCACATTGACATCATTGCACATTATAACACTTGCGCATTTATTACATTGCATGAAGTAACTACTCAAACCTTACTCTAAGGTAAAATCCTACTCTAGTTATGTACCCAAGGTGGTACATTAGCATGTACCAAATAATGTAATATACTCCAACAACCCCCTATATTGCATTATTTGGGTATTGAAGACTTTAGTCTTCAATATTATCTTCATATTGGTTCTAGAATTTGAGCTCCTCTTCATTTTATTTCCTATTAGTATCTTCATAAAATACTATCTTTGCTGAGAGAGCTTTAATTTCATGTTCATCTATAGGTTCTT
Source organism: Wollemia nobilis (assembly GCA_028583015.1). Taxonomy (NCBI): domain Eukaryota; kingdom Viridiplantae; phylum Streptophyta; class Pinopsida; order Araucariales; family Araucariaceae; genus Wollemia; species Wollemia nobilis. The sequence continues at coordinate 6,600,792 of JAQPPZ010001844.1, forward strand.
CCATTTTCTGAATTTCTTGAATCTCTTGAACCAAGTGACCTTTTTGTTTCCCTTCTTTATATTGCAATTGAGGATAATTTTATTGGTTCTAAGAAGTATATGGATGCTAAAATTATTGCTGATGTGGACTATACTAATTCTGATATTGTCTTGGTTGGAATGACCTATTTTATTGGCTTCCATAATTTGTTTGATTTCCTTGATATTGATTTCTAGGATTGAATCTGTAGTAATTGGTACTATGTCCTTTCTTCCTACATACTTGAAAATAACTATTATTCCATGGTCTTCATCTATTTGTGGATGAGGTAACATTTACCTATGGGTTATCTTTTGAAACCAATGCATTTTAGTCATTTCATCTTTAACTGTATTTTCCACCTCATATTCTTGAATAATATTGACTAACTCATCAAAAAATGTATCTTTACTTAGGATTTGTAAAGATGTAACTAAATTCTTATAGCTATCTAGAAGTGCTCTCAAGGTTACTTGAACAAGAAACTTATCTTCTACCTTTTCTCCTAAGGTTAAAAATTTTCCTTTTATATCCGCTACTTTCCTTAGGAATAGTTCTATACTTTCACCACTATTTACTTTCAAAGAATGCAATTGAGTTTGAATATTTAAGATAGTGGCTTTATTCTTCCCCTCAAATATCTTGGCTAAAGTTTTCCAAGCTTCTATAGATGTTGCTACTAAACTAATGTAAGGTTGTATTTCATATGTAATAGCAAAAGTTATTATCATTAGTGCTTTTGCTTCATTTTATTCAAAATTTTGAATCTCACTATCACTTAAAGTAGGTTTAATTTTTGTTCCTTTGACAATATCCCAAAGATTTTCAACTATTAGAATTTCCCTCACTTTGTTTTTCCATGATGAGTAATTTGGACCTTTAAGAAGTTGGGATTCAGTAAGAATGAATTTGTTTGTTGTCATGATGGTCCTTGTAGGCTACCTTATATCTCCCTAGTTTAGAATATGTGATCAAGCTTGATAAAACCTTTTCAAATCTTAGGTTTTGTAGAATCCCTTATATCTCCCAAGTGATTAGATAATGGTATGGTCTTGAAAAAGTACTTAGCATCCATTAAATTTCCTTTTGAGTTGATACCTAATGTTTTTAAGACAATGGTAATATAATGATCAAATTTCATTCCATATTATTTCTCGCTATTGATATATGCACTTTTCAATTTGATGAAGTTATCTATGGTTGGATTCCTTTTTTCCCTTTAATTTGTATATGAGATAAGTATAAGAAATAAATTCCAACTCTTTAAGAAATTCAATGTTTTTGCTTTCTTAATCCTTAATTTTCAATGGTTTAATTTTCTAAATTTCAATGATCTAAATTTTGATGTAGTACTCCTTATATCTCCCTAATTTGGAAATTTAGAAAATGATAATATTTGCAAAAGAATAATGTTTTAATTTTTCCAAGGTAGAAAACCTTATATCTCCTATTTTAATTATTTGCAAATATTATGATATTTGTATTTCAACTAATGCACTTTTGAAATATCACTTAAGGATATAAACTCCTTGTTTTGATTTACTTTCTAATTCACTAAGGTTGGTATTTGATTATATCTCCAATGCAATAATAAATAAACTCAACCTTATATAATGCACCTTATAACTCCTTTTGCACTTTAATGAAAGAAAATATTAAATCATGTAAAAATATACCTTCCTTGTAATGTTGTATGTCGTAATATGATTGGATTCTATTTTCACTCCTCTATCCAAGCTCTAGGTGTTGTATTTATTGATCTTAAACATATGACATTGAACATTGAATGCTCTAAGTTTAATGGGTTCCTTATGATAGTCTTCTCCTCCTTCAATGCACTTTGACCTCTCTATGTTGGATATCCATACTCTTCCTATGTGGGGCTATTAATACCTCTTGTCCTCCTTTGAAATGTATGCCAAGTGGCACTTACATTACCTTAGAATATATGCCTTCTTGTTAGGTGGCATAGGGAGGTTACTACCTTTTAGAGGTGTTAATTTATGTGGTGTAGGCCTGGTAATAATCTTTGAGCATTGAAATGATGATTAATGAGGAGTGTTACTCCAACTTGGGCACTCTTTGGCTTGACTAGAGCATTACTTCAACCTGGGTGCTCTTTGGCTCCTTTGTGCAAGTATTAGGTTAATGAAGAATATGTAGATGCTCTACTTCCTTTGTGCCAAGTGGCACAAGATTCCTTTCATTGATATGGCAAGTGGAGGCTCTTTATTTTGCATGCAACCAAACCCTTCAACATCCTTATCACCTTAATGCACTTCCAACTCCTTTGCAAGTTGTTTCAATTATTTTACAACATGCTTTCTTGAGCTTCAATATCTAGTGGCTCCTCTTCCAACCAAGGTGGATCCTCTCCAATGAAGGTGGTTCTTTTGGTGGTGTTTCAATACTTTCTTCATGGTGGTCATTCATCCAAGCTCCTTTCCACATCCACTTGGGTAATATTTGAAGTTATCCTCCTTTGCACCTTGTCTTTACCACTTGTATTACGTTATGCAACTTGCACTATTGTTGCTTTATGCTATCCTTGCTATTGATGCTGAGTTGTCTTACTTAGTCTTCTTCTTGTTGTAGGTTCATTTTGCTATGACAAGTGTCTTTATTGTGGTGTTGCATTCATGGGACTATGGTGCTGAATATGGTATCTTTTGACACCTTGAAGAGGATGGCATTTATCCCTTTATATGGATCTATCTCCTTAGCACCATAGCTTGTGATTTAACCTTGATAAATACTATCTCTTATTTACTATATTATTGCACTACATTGGTGTCTTAAGACACTTTAACATTGTCTTCCTTTTATGCTTTGTAGAAGACTAATATAGTGCTTATTAAAACCTAAAATAAATCAGCAATAAACTAAGATAGATTACCTTAGTTGCACCTTGACTTTTGAGACTCTTTTAGTCTCTTTATGTAGCTTAATTTCTTGCTTGAATATGGCAACTTATTCCCTATTCCTTGGTGGTTATAATACTCCTTTTTGGTGGCTTCTCTTCACCAAGATTTGTTGTTGTTCACTTGTGCTTAATGGTGTCTTTTGACACTCCAACTCAACCCTACTTGTGCACTAATATTTCTTCCTTTGCTAAATACTTAATGAACTTTAATAACTCTTGGAGATAATTTGTATTAATCACTAAAGTCTATTCAACATTCACTTTATAATAATGTCTTATTTACTTTCAATAGAAGGTAGGATGTTGATATTTTTCTTTCTTTCAAAATATATCTAACTCCTCTTTCTTATGTGTAGGTTTTAACCTTGTAATAACTATCTTCTGCACTTCCTTGAAGATTTAAATATGAAACCTTCTCCTTTGCAACTTTAAACTCTAATTTGGTGCTTAATGAAACTTAATAATGAAATTAATATAAGTGTTCAAATAATGAACCTTTTGCACCTAAGTTACATACCTTTTTAAACTTTGTAGATGATGTATTTCTTGATGATTATATTCACCTAAATGCTTCCATGTTCTTGGTCAATTCACAAATCTTACTTGATGTCTAAAATAGCTCTTTAACGCACCAATTTGTAACTTTAAAACTCCTCTAACTTGCTGCTTTAAAATGTAGTTTTATGGCTTTAACTCTCTTTCAAGATGCTCCCTTGAACTCTAAAAATTAGTAGCTATTAATACTACCTAAATTGCTACCTGTAACTTTGAGATTTTTAGATTCTAACCGAGATAATTTGTCCTCCAAAATTTTGTCCTTGAATCTCCAAATTTGGTAGGAAACTTCCTCCAAATTGAAGCTGAAACTTTCATTTTAGAAACCTTCATCTTCTTGCTATAAAACTAGCAATCTCCTTTATCTAAAATAGCGTTCAATGGTAACCTCAAAATATCTCAAATTTGGTGGCTTATTCTAACTCCTTTCTCCTTCAACCTCCTTTTCAAATCTGACTTCAACCTTGGCCTATCTAGTGGACTTCTTCTCAAGAATCTAAATACCTTGAGGTCTTCACTATTCTCCTCCAAAATTTGGCAAAATCCTTGCCAAATCCTTCTTCTTTTGGGCTTGTTGTCAGATGGCTATAATTGTACCAAATTCTATTCTATCAAGAACTTCTCCTTCATATCTATCTTCTCCAATGATTTCTAAAAAATCTTCTCCAATGGCCTTCTCCAAATATCCTTCAATGACCTTCTTCAAAATTTGCAATGAGGCTTTCCTAGCCTTCTCCTTCTTTCTCCTTTCAAGTTATATTGAGGTCTTCTATTTGAGCCTCTAAATCCTATAGATTATTTAGTCTTCTCAAAAATTCAATGAGACATTCCCTTTATCTCTTCTATCTTCAACTATGGAAGTTTTGCAATGAGATCTCATTCTTGGATCTCTGAAGGCTATTGCTCATAAAATATGTAGTAGGACTTTTCCTAGTCCTTATCTATATTCAATATTCCAAATTTGAAAGTTCTTCAATGGGACCTCCCATGGGTCTCTTCAGCTTCTTGAGTTGTTTTATCCTTCTCTCACTCTACAATATACAGTCTTCAATATTCAATTGAGATCTCCAATCTTCAATATTTTCTAGGACTCTTTTCCCTGAGTCTCTTCTTCCTTCAATAGGGTATTATTTCTTTGACCTCATTATTTATTTTTAGTCTTAAAATTGGCTTCTTGACCTCCTCCTTTATTATCAATATTCATCTATGGAATCTTCAATATACAAGTCCTACAATAGGAAATTTTTCTTAGGCCTCTAAATCTTCAATCTTCCATTTGTTGCTTTAGGTACTAGATTTATTCCAAAGAAGAAATTCCTCCTAGATCTTGTAGAAATATTTCTAAACTTATTTGAATCTCCTTTTTATACAACAAAATATTAGAAACTATAATGGAAGAAATTCTAAATCTTGAGATAAAAAATCTTCACTAGTTGATTTGTCAATCTAGGGGAATCAATGCTGAGTCCTAATATTCACAAGTTTTTGTGTAACTCTGTGGAAATACTATAACCAAATATAATTTTAGAAATTTTGAAAATGATATTTCCTATCTCTTATAAATATCTCTTATTGCTCTCCCTATTTCCTATCGATCCACCATGTGTTATTATAACATGGTTAGCTTTTGATGATATATTAATGGAAATGCAACCACAAGATGTAAAATGAGCAAGAAATGATAACTATATAATAATTCCACTATAATATGTAGAAAAATTATAAGAGAAACTTCTGAAATAACCCAAAAATATACCATTAATGAAAGCTCATGAAAATAATACATTGTAATATAATGGAGGACATGAATACTCCATAAAATATGAAGGAACTACATTGTACTCACTCTTACTACTAATACAACTAGTCACTATTGTATCTTATATATCTCTCTCTCTATCTCTCTCTCTCTCTTTTCTACCTCAAAGGCATATATAGGGAGATAAGTTCCTTGGCCTTTCATCTACCAAACCTATGACTCATGTACATGTGGACTACATGCACATTTACATCATCACACATTCTAACACTTGTGCATTTATTACATTGCATGAAGTAACTACTCAAAAATTACTCTAAGGTAAACTCTTACTCTAGTTATGTATCCAAGGTGGTACATTAGCATGTACAAAATAATGTAATATACTCCTATAGACACCTTGGGATCTCTTAAAATCAAGTAAAAAACTAATATTAACATGCCTTATCATTAGTTAAATTTATATAAACATAAGCATGCTTATTTATTTATTTTTAAATAAATTTTTCTTTATCCACTGAGTTCAGTTAACTTGTGAAACTAAAGTGAAAGATATTATCTTTGATTTTTTAATTATTTTCTCCATGCTGACCTCCTTATCTTTTATGTGCTAGTTAACTTGTATGAGGTGTGATTGTAGTTAACTGGAGATTGAATTTGGGTAAGGACAATCCTCACCCATCTAGATAAGGATAAGGCAAAGGTGGAATTAACTTGTGTTTATTTCTAGATGATTCAATCTCTTCTTGTACGTAATTGAGATGAACGATGTGAGGTGTAATTGAAGTTAACTATGTATGATGTGGCCATTGGGGATGGAAGGGTGAGTGGTCCCATTAAGGAGGGGTGATTGGTTGTGTAGCTTAGGTAATAATTAATCAATTGTTTAATGAATAAATTAATTAATAAATTAATTAATACCTTAGGTAATTGCACCTTAATTTAATATTAATTAATTTTAATTAATATTAAATATACTAATTAATTATGACTAATTAATTAGTGTTTATTTATTCTTGATTTTGGTGTCTACAGATACCTCTTTTTGTATCATGTTGTGTGAAGCATAATATGATTTAAAAATAATGAACACCTGTTGTTGTGCAAATGAATGACAGTTTGTGCTTGACATATTGATGCTTGATTACCCCATATCAAGAGTAATGTAAAATACCCTAGTTATGGAGACAACGAATATCCTTGAAACTTATTGTTGAAAAATCGATGAGAACATATGGATGCTAACTAATAACTAAACTATTGATACCTAGAGTCCTTGTGTGAATGTGATTTGGATTCTATGTGAAAATTAAAATGATACTATATGCATGATAGTCTCGAATAAGGTTATCAAACAAAGGTCAAGTCCTACATGGGTGTTTTATTATTGAACTTTTTTGGAGAAATATTTTATTGGTATTGTCTACCCCCTCAAGAAATGAGTCAATGGATGATAAAATGGATGACAACGATAAGGTGATGGACCTTAGTGGGATTGGGTACTTGTGGGATGGATGGCATGTGGCTGATGGTAATTTTAGGTTTTGTTTGATTTTTTGTTTTTTCTTTGGATAAAAACCATAACCATCCAGGATGATCAATATACTATACCATTTGGGATGATCGCAATGTGATCATCTTGTATGGTCACATCGTGAAAGATATAAATGGCTATTTTAGCATGTAATTGGTCATTTTTACCATTGTGAATGAGGAACAAGGGGCAAGTGAGGTGTGTGAGTGAAAAATTAACATGGAGATATGACCAATTTTTTGGGTGAAGGTGACATGACGAGTTCAAGTGATAGAGCAACTAGCATAGGAGGGAGTGTGACATCAATAAGTAACATACGTTACCATTTCAATTTCAAGTTGGATAAAATGAACCCAAGTTGTGTATGTTAATTTTTTTGTAAGGAAAAAAAATTTCACCATAAAAAATAAACACAAATGCATAAAGCAATAAAATTTATTTATTTATTTATTTGTGTTTCAAGGTTACAAAGAGAGTCCTCTTGAGATGCTCTTTTTAGATGATACAATGATTATAGATTGAGGGTATGATTCCCCTATCTTCAACAAATAATGTATTTGGGTATAATATAATTATTTTCATGCTAGTGCAATGTTTGGAGAGTGGTTTTTCCTGCAACCACTTCATGAGAGTCAGATCCTAAACCTTTCACTATCTTCTCATCATATTACCTACACACAATGAAATACAAGGTGAATCAATAGCATATGAGGGGCCCATTAAGGTTAGACCCGTATTAAATCTAAAATGCAAAATAAATAGAGCATATGATATCTAAGATATAAACTAATGTCTAAATAGTAAATGAGCAGATCTAAGCTAAAAGCAATAAAACTAGAAAATTGATCATCTGACCGTGATCATCTTGGGTTGAGATTGTTTCTATTTGTAGACTATATTGATGCAATATGGTCATTGTTGTGGACCTACATCTCAGTGTAACTAGATTTGGATAGCATTTGGGTGGATCTTATGGAGAGTGACATCAAATAAATGATGTGGATGATCACTAGGGTAATACAAGCAATTGTTTAGGAGTGAGGAACATGATTTCAAATCCAAAGTGGTAATCCAACAACATGGAGTTGAGCAGTAGGAGAACCTAGCAATTTTTTTGGAAACACTTCATGGATTTGCAATTCAAAAATTTGGGATATCTAAAACTAAGGAAGCGAGTACCATTTTATAGACCTCTTGGCCAGAGGCTAAATGTAGCAAGTTCCAATCAAGGATATTCTACATGAAAAATAAAATACATGCAATTGAATGACTACATGTGATTAATGGAATTGTCTCATATAGGGTGTCCAACATTCATGGATGAAATCATATGTAGTGTTGATAGGTGGTTTTTATTACCCATTATTATTATTATTATATTTTTTATTTTGCATGACTATCTTGGGTTAAGATGGTCCTGATATTGAGACCATCTTGAGTCAATAAAATTAGGCTCTCCATGAAGAATATTATCTACTATTGGAAAAAACCATTGAATAATCCCTAAGGCTGCCCAATGTAGATGGTGTGTGCTAAAAAGAAGGATATTTGGGAGTCTCCTAGTGATGACACATTTTAGGTGTCTACAAATACCGCTTTTGATGATCTAAAATGGTTGAATTGATTATGAATGATAAAAATGAGCTCGAAAGAGAGTGGTGGAAGATGGTAAAAAATAATAGCCAGTGCGCGATATCCCAAGCATGGAAAAATATGCACATTGTTGAATCATTAATTTTGACAAAATGAATAACTGGTTTTGGTAAACCTCTCATCCATGGGTAGATGTTATCAGTCTACTAGCTTTAGAATCTATGTATACCAAGTATTTATTTGGTTTAAATTTATGCTTGTTTTCCCCAACAAAAGGGCTTATGATAGTCTTTGGTAATGATTCTTGGATGTGTGTAATTTCTAGTATTGAGTGTTTGAGTATTGACTTGATTTGAGATGATAATTTGTAGGTATTATATACCCCCTCAAGTGGTGATTCAATGGAGGAGATGTGAAATGATTATGGCAATGAAGCACTTGATAAATGTGGTATGGTTAGCATGGTTATCTTGGGAAAATGTGAAATTAAGTGATTATCTCAACCTAATATGATTTATTTTTATAATTTGTTTTTTTAATGAGTAGCCTTATGGTTATCTACCCATCCTATCAGATTGTATGGATAACCAATTTCTGCAACCACCAGGTGACTAGAGTAGATCACTAGATACAAGATTCACTCAAGTATCTAGGCTATCTAAGCTATGACTAAAAATCAAATGCTAAGGTATTGCTAGAAATAAAAGCAATTCTAGATGTTGACCAGAGGGGTTTGGTACTTTTGGAGTTTTTTATTTGAAAGTGACCAAAGAGGTTTTTCTCCTTTTGAGCTTTTTTAATTGGATTAACTAAATGGGTGTCTCCTTTGGTGCATTTTGAACTGAATTGACCAAAGGATTTTAGTGTTTTTGAAGCTTTTGAATTGAATGTGACCAAAGGGTGTAGGTGCATTTGGAGATTTTGAATTGAAATATGACCAAAGGGGTGTCTCCTTTAGGGTATTTTGAACTAAATTAACCAAAGGGGTGTATCCTTTGGAGCCTTTTGAACTAAAGTGTGACTAAAGGGGTGTCTCATTTAGGGAATTTTAAACTAAGCTGACCAAAGGGGTGTCTCTTTTGGAGCCTTTTAAACTAAAGTGCATGAAATCTATCCATGTGTTCTTATGTAATCTATCCATCCTACCAGATTGTATGGATAACCTATCACTACAACTTCTAGATGATTATAATAAATCACTAGATACAAGATTCACTTGAGAATCTATACTAGTGAATCTAGTGGATGCATTCAATAAATAAAATGCTACAAAGTAAAATATAATTAAATGTACTATGTTTATGAAGGTAAGGCAAAGGGCATAACATTTGATAAAAGGATGCAACCTTTTGAACCTGAAAGTTAATTTTTTTATTGATGTGAATTCAGAAAAAGGGTTCAACCTTTGAAAAAAGAATGCAACCTTTTGAACCTAGTAGCTAATTTGTTTATTGAATTTTTGCATTAATAAAACTATACCAAAATCTTGATGGTAAGGTAAAATCACTTGATTGAGCCTTTTGTTGGATTGTTTGAGTTGATTTATTGGTGGAGAAGATGTGATACCTTGATTACCCCAAGTTGTTTTATTATTTTATTGATTATTGGAGAAGGTGTGATACCTTGAACACACTTAAGTTTATTGATTGTTTGTTTGATTAATTATCAAAGGAAGATATGATACCTTGATTGATACAAGTTATTTGATTATTTGATTGATTTTTGAGGAAAGGTGTGATACCTTGAACACCTCCAAGTGGATTGATTATTTATTTTATTATCAGGGAAAGGTGTGATACCTTGATTGCCCCAAGTTGGTTGATTGCTTAATGTGATTGTTGGGGAAGGTGTGAGACCTTGAACCCCCTAGGTGGTTGATGATTTTTTTGGAGGGGGAACGTGTGAGACCTTGAACACTCCCACTTTGCATTGTGCTTGATTGATATGGTGAAATTATTGAATATTTATGGCTATGAGAGATGAATACATATAAATTTGATTATCATTCAGAAAAATGCTTAGATATATATCACTACTCATGATTTTAATCAATCAATCAAGGGCATCAACCCAATGGTATTGCCACACATGGAGAATGGATATGAGTAGATGCTATGTACTAATTTTCAAGCAATATACTACTATGGGGGACAAGATGACATGAGTTGTTTTTACACTTGTATTAGAAAAGAAGAATCTAAAAATACTTTAAGGAAGCTCAAACACCCTAGTGAAATCAATAAAACTCATATACTGATCAAGTAAATACTTGAAGATACTAAGACCAACCAAGTTATTCAAATTTCACAAAGACCAATTGTGTGTAGTGATTGTTCATTTTTATTTTGGGTAAGGTTAGACTCATTATTTATGACTCACACCAATAAGCTAGCTTATTTGAGAGCAGACATAGATCTGTATAAAAGAAGGTCGTTAATTTGATAGATGTGTTTACTTTTAGGGTGTATTCCATTCCTATTTAGGTATCTATAGCCCCAGTTAATGTTAACCCCATGATCTAAGAACTCGCGAATTCCAAGGATCTAAGCTCTTCACCCCTTTCATTTTTTTTAGGGGGGGTCATTTTGGGATTTTGCTCATTGTGTGTAAAAGCAAAGTATTTTTAATTTTTTTCTTTTTTGGGGCTTGCTCATTTAGTGGAAGAGCAATGGTATTTTTTTGAATGTGGAGCTTCTATTTTTTCCAATTATCAAGATTAGACCATGTGTATGATAGGATGAACAAGGGAAACTATTTGCTTTATGGAAATAGCGACTCATGATTTTATCTTTCCTAAACACAAAATTTTTATTTAATGTGTGATACTTGTGTGTGGTCTCAAAGAAAACTTAAGGTCACCAGGAAGACTATAGCACTCAAGAACTAATGACGTTTAATTTAGGTTGAATGAGACACTAGGTATGGTTGAAAAACTAAAAGTACCTAAATATTTATCAAACCATAGACTTGGGAAAGAACAATATTATCATAGGGTTTCTTATTTCTATATTTTTTGTTGAATAATGGATGATGGAGGGTGGATGGTTAATGTAGTTGAAAGACCTATAATGAGGGAAAATGCAAGCCACATACCATAAGGAAGACACCCTTGATTAATGTGATAAAATAAATCATAACAATGAAATAAAAGCATGCATTGAATGATAACCAAAGTTTTATTGATGAGTATGTGAAATAAGAAGTGTGTGAATGCAATGTTCTTTGGAGTGATGTGTGATTGATTTTTATTTTTATGATTATTTTGACATTTTTGTGATTTTGTGATGTTTTTTATTTTTTGAATTAAACGTTTTGTGTATATGGAAAATGTGTGATACCTTGAGCATCCTCAAATTATTTTATGTTTGTGATGTGGCTTATGGGGATGGTGTGGTACCATGAGCATATCCACTATAATTTTGGTTGGTGTAGATGTTTGGATTGGATGGGATGAGCAAGCCATCTATGGGGGAATGGCCCCCCTATCAATAAGATCTTGGATAGAATTTTTAAATGCAAAGTATTTGTTGATGTCATGGCTTACTTTTCAATGATAGAGGTAATAGTGATTTTACCTATACAACCTTGGTTTAGGTATGTTGGGGTTTTCAATGCGTATGTTAGGTGAAACAATTGTTTTTTCCTCCTACAACTTGTGAAATATTGTCAACATGGACTTGAATAGAGGGGTCTAGATACGAGACTGGTGATTTGGATGAGGTGGACAAGGTAGATGAGTTTGATGAGGTGGGTGAAGTTTATGAGGTTGATGAGGTTGATGATGTCTTAACTATAGCTCAATGTTTATGAGTTGATTCAAGATTTGTTGTACAATTAGAGGAGTGTGTTGGTGACTCCATCATAGTTCATATTTACCTTTAAACTTATCAAATTGAGATAGCTCCAAATGGGATGGATATGGGGATGATGGAATAGATGGATGAATTGGTTGATGGTTGAATTTCCATAAGACTTCCATTTCAATGGAGTTGATGTGATTCATTAGAAATTAGTAAAATTTTGATAAAATCATGTTGGTCATCCTTATTGTATTTTAAATATGTTGAGCTAGTGGATGTTGATGTTGATGAGGTAATTAATGGTGATGTTGTATTGAACATATTTGATGATGTTGTACACTGGACCTAGAGTCATTAGCAATTTATTTTATAGGACCATGCACATCTCCATTATCCTGATGCTAGGGGTGATTGATATATTTTGTATAGGTAGGTGGTGTAGAAGTGCAAAAAACTTGAGTGGATCATTTATCATAAGAAGTAGAGGGATGATAAAAATTAAAGGCCCTTAACACATGAGTAGAGGTGTGTGATTTATTATTATTTTATCTAGTGTATGAGTCCACATATTCATATTCATGATTCAGTGGAGATGTGGTGCTAAGATATGGTAGCTTGAGTATCCCTATTTTAGTGTAGTGTGTACACCTATTCTTTATTTAGTGGATATACGGGATGAGATGGAATGTGAATGTGAGGTAAAAAACTTCTATGTGATTCAGGGTAAAAATATGTGTTCTTATAGAAGGCACATAATGTGGCCTAATCTAGATAATTGATATCATGATTATCTAAGATTGTGAGTGGATCCTGAATAGGGATGCCCAACATGTTGGGGTCCATGTCATGATAGATGATATTTGAGTCACGGAAAATGTGTTGCTACTTAGGTATGGAAATATCTTGTGGATCCACTTGAAAGTGATCCATGACTTGTGTTGGTTCAATAGTTTTTTATCATAATTGAGCTTGGTTGCATATCACAACCATATGCTAGGAAAATGGAGTGCATATTCTAGACTACACACAAAAATAAAACAAGAGAAACCAGGAAATGTGTTCTTTTATTTAATTTTTTTAGATATATATTATTGTTTTTTATTTTTTTAATGGTATTTGTGTGTTTTTTTTTTTAATTCTATTACTAAAAAATTAAGGTAGATGAAATGAATACTATAGAAAGGTATTTTATGTACAAATCCTATTGAGGAATGTGACACAAATGACAAAAACATATTCCTATGATGATGGATGGGTGATAGGTATTTCTATAAGAATAATAAATACCCACCTAAGGAGGGTTGTGCTATCTAAATCCTACTACTATCCTAGCCAATATTTCACTCTACACTAAGGCATGCTTGGATACAAATGACATCTAAACTTCATAAATTATTAAGCCCCATGGTTAAATAGTGTCTAAATCTAACCTGCTTTGGGACACACCCAAGACTAGGGGTCTTCTCAGTGATGAAATCCCAAAAAGCACTCATGGGGGCTACTATGGTGTGTTGGGGCCAATCCACAATGGGATATGAAAGCCCATGTTGTATGATTGCTATCGGTAATTGGTGATGAAATCTAACTGATCAACATTCAAGTGCCTCATGAGTGTGTGTGGGTTCTTTTTATTATTACAAAAAGTAAAATAAAATAACACACAATGACTTTCACTAATGCAAAATGTAATTATAAAATGAAATATTTTCTAAATGATGATCTATCTATTAACAGAGAAAAATGTAGACAAACTAGCAAATAACATATATAGATCATCTCAATTTGAGATGGTCATAGACAAGGGACTATCTCAACATGATGTGGTCACAAAAAAGAGACTATCTTGACCTAAGATGATCACAATATGATAGACCTGATATATATGCAACTATGCTATATATCTATTTATTTTTTATATAAAATGAAAAAGTAAAAATAAGATGCTCCTAACTATGATATACTATGAAAAATTTGGTGTTGATATGTAGATGTGCAACTGCTTTAGGCCTCTAATTAGTGACCTTCATGGTGATGCAATTTAGTAAAAATTTTCCACATGTTTTTCATATGCATTGGGTAATCCAAGGGGGTAGTAGGGGGAACCAACTAGGTTCACCCATGCTTGGGGGTTCAGGGGTGAAACCCCCAACCTAAAATTTTAACCATTTGTACAACCATAGAAGAAGCTACCTCTGACTAGCAACCATATTAGGGTGAGAAAATTTCAAAATAGGGACCGTCTTGTGTAGAGACAATTTCTAAATAGAGATCATCTCGGGTAGAAATGGTTAATCCTACAATCTGTAATCACAAGAATAAACAAAAAATTGGAGTAATTTATATCTAAAATATTATATTTCTTGTCAAGTTAATTAAACCATATCTAATGAAGTGGTTAGGACATGGTTATACAAGTTGTGAATTTAAAACTATTATTTACATATAGTAAGGCAAACAATAATGTAATTAAAAATAGGGACTAGGTCCCACAATGATCACCATATGAATGATATAAATTTGCACCATAACAAGTAAACACAAATGCATAAAGCAATAAAATAATTTTTTGTATTAATTTGCATTTCAAGGTTACAAATAGAGTCCTCTTGAGAGGATATTTTTATATGATACAATGATTACAAATTAGGGGTATGATTCCCCTATCTTCAAAAAATAATATCCAAATGTAATATAATGATTTTTGTACTAGTGCAATGTTTGAAGAGTAGATTTTCCTACAACTATCACGTGAGAGTCAGATCCTAAACCTTTCATTGTCCTCGTGTCCTGTTACCTACATACAATGAAATAAAAGGTGGATCAATAGCATATGAGGGATCCATCGAGGTTGGACCCATATTCAATCTAAAATGCAAAATAAATGGAAAAAAAATATTTGCATGTGATATCTAAGATCTAAACTAATGCCCAAATAGTAAATGAGTAGATCTAAAGTAAGATGCAATAAAACTAGAAAATTGATCACCTGATCATGATTATCTTGGGTCAACATGGGTTCTATCTATGAACTATCTCAAGGTGATATAGTCACTGTTGGAGTCCTACGTCTTAGTGTAACCAGATCTAGATAGCATTTTGGGTGGTTCGAGATGTCGTTCTAGATGGATATTTAGGTGTATGAGAGCAAATAAAGGGTGTGGGTGATCACTAGGGCAATACAAGTAATCATTTGGGAGCGACAAAGGTGAATTCAAATCCAAAGTGGCAATCCAACAACATCAATTTGAGCAGTAGGAGAAATTGATATATTTTTTGGTAGAACTTTGTGGCCGTGTAATTCAAAAGTTTGGGATCTCTAAAACTAAGCAGGGGGCACAATTTTAAAAGCCTCTTGGCCAAAAGCTAAATGTAGCAAGTTCCAATCAAGGATAGTCTACATGAAAATGTTGATACATACCATTAAATGACTATATGTAATTAATAGAATTATATCATGTAGCGCATTCGATATCAATGCATGAAATCATGCATGGTGCTAACATATAATTTTGACTACCCGTTATTATTTTTAATTTTTAATTTTTAATTTTGCATGACCATATTGGATTGAGATGATCTCTATTCTAAGACTATCTCAAATCAATACGATCAAGTTTCCCATGGAAAATATTTCTTGTTGTTGGGTAAAACCATTGAATTAGCCCTAAGGCTACCCAAGGTGGATGGTGTGTGCTAGAAAGAAGGCTCTTTGGGAGTCTCCTCATGATGACACATTTTAGGTGTCTACAATTTTTCACTTATCATTGTTGGTTTCCTGCATATGTTTATTTTTATTTTTATTTTTAGTTTTAGTGCATGTGTGTGATGGCCATCTAGAGAACAAATTATTAGTGGGTGAGGTCATTCATATCACAAAAATTCAATGTATTTTTTCTGAAAATAATTTTTTTTTTTTTATTATGACCATACAGGTGTCAGATAGTTCTAGTTGATGGTCATCCATTTGTTATATGGTAAACATATTTATGGTGTTGGTTTATTTTTATTTATTTTTTTGGTATTTTATGACTATCCATCAACCAAACTATTTTTTTTGATGATCATTCACATGTCGAATGATAGATATATATTTTTTATGTTGTTGATTTTTGTGATTATCTATCGATTGAATGACTATTGTCGATGGTCATGCATGAATCAGATGGTCGATGATTTTTTTAAAATTATTTTGTTTTTGCATAGCCTATATAATTATGATCATCTGTGGTCTAAAGGATTATTTTTGATAGACATTCGCTTGTCGAATAATCAATGGATGCTTACTGTGTCATTTTTTGTGTATTTTTGTGATCATTTGTTGATTGAACGATCGATTAATGATGGCCATTTGGTTGGTTGATGGTTGGTGTGACTTTGTTTTTATTTTTTAGGATATGGTTCTGATTTATGTGATATGATTAGTTTTTTTTACAACATAAATTATTCAGACTAAGAAATCAGTTCAATGGTATCCTTTACAAAGCTCAGTAGTGGATGTCAGATGATGACTAGAAGTGGCTCAATACGATAAGGTTGTAGTATATATCCAAATTGGATATTGTGCATGCAGATCATGCATATTTGATCATATTGGCTAATAGATAGGACCTCAATACTTACACCTTCCATATATCCGAAAGGGATATTACCATCACACTAGAGGATATATATAAGATATTTTGGATACCAATGGAGCATGATCAGATTGAGATGATGCTAACTCATTAGAGGGAGGCCCTAATACAATGGGTTTATAGGAACCATGTGTTGGTGATTACTATGGATAGTGGGGATATCAATATTAATAGCTATTATTGACTATAGTGGTTGATAGTGTGATACACAATTTTGATGACACTGATCTCCAATGCCATCCTACCAGATTTATGAAGTACTCAGTTCTCATGGAACCCACTCGAGCTGGTGCAAGATTTGATAGAGGAGCCCAAGGTTATGGCATGGGATCTAGTGCTACTAGCACATACTTATTGGGAGCTATATGAGATACGATGTTGCATCCAATTTGGTCTACTTTGTAGTCTACTACTATAGATATGGACATGAAAGCATTTTGTAGTTGGGTGACCCAAGGGATTGCCATGGGTAGAAGTGAAGGACATGGGAGTAGACACTACTTATTCTATGATATGGAGCAGGGATCAAGAGGAGGGTAGGAGCCTCCCATTATTTAGAGTATGTACATGTTACGATGACTTATTTTTGTGATTGCATCCAGAGGATGTGGTATGGAGGCCTTGGAGGGAGGGTTCAAGCTAGCCTAAGGATGGATTGCCCTTAGGATAGATTCAATGGGATAGATGGGTGGTGGGTCACCATAGGACTGAGTATGATTTTTTTAGTACGATCACATGTTGTGGTATTTTGGCTTACACTAGGGTGTTCCTTCAGCTTCTATAACATATAGATAGTGGTGTACTAAGTGAAAGCACGAGATTCCAGAAGAAAAACAGTACTAGGATGTAATGTAAACAAAACTAACTCGATGCATGAAATAAAATGACTGTAATCAAATCAAAAACCAAATGTATAATGAAAAACAGGAGCACAACCCCTTTTTTTTATTAATATGATTCCGATTTCGCTTTGAGGATTAGCATGTTCTGGTTACAATCATTTCTAGTAGTCTTCCTTCCGCATGCCCACATTTGAAACGGGCAGGCCAAAACGTTACCGCCGCTGGTGTTGACGAGTCTTTAACTTTTGCTGCTCCTCTCGCGATCAAAGAAACAACAAAGATGTTAGTAGCACCTGCTACAAATAAGGAATGTTTATTTTCTGCAATTAATGAAATATGCATATATAGATTGATTAAAACAACGGATTTCCAAAATAAAATAAAATTAACTAAAATAAAACCAAAATCATAACGCATAAAATCTCGATATTATTATTATGCAAAAGAAACACAAATAGAACACTGAGCTTGGTCAACGAATGGATGGATCCATGGATCCGAATTCATGTTTTTTATAAGCGCCCGATGACCTCCCTTGTAGAAGAAATCATGGATGCGGATGACGTGAATCGAGGCTTAAAATGTCTGGCGGTAAACTGGCAGGGTTTTGCTACTCCAAAACATATTTTCTCCTTTTTTTTTTGGGTGGGAAAATTCCAACATTTTATAGACCTAGGGGGTCTCTTTGGATAGGCATGCATAAGCGCCATGTGGTGGTCACAGGTGCCATGTGGTGGTCATGTCTTCCCATGAGAGAGGAAAGTCCTCCATGACTTGGGCTTTCATGAATGCCCCTGTGACAGTCCTCTAACGGCCCATGTAATTGACTGACTTCCACTATCGATTTTTTAATGTCCACCTTCAAATGTTTAATGCTTATTTGTTTAATGTCCACGTTTATTTGTTTGATGTCCACGTTTATCTGTTTGATGTCCGCTTTTAATTGGTTTAAAGTCTGCCTTTATTGGTTAATGTCTGCCCAGGCACAAAGATGGGAGTTTGTCACGATATCACAACGTCACGATTTCACGACACCCAGGCCTTAGTCTTCCTTTTGGCCTTGGCGTGTTGCGATATCATGACATTGTGATATCGTGATACCCAGGCCTTAGGCTTCCTTTTGGCCTTGGCGTGTCGCGATATCGCGACGTCGCGATATCGTGACACCCAGGCCTTAGGCTTCCTTTTGGCCTTGGCATGTCGCGATATCACGACACCCAGGCCTTAGGCTTCCTTTTGGCCCTGGCGTGTCGCGATATCGCGACACCCAGGCCTTAGGCTTCCTTTTGGCCTTGGCATGTCATGATATCGTGACATCACGATTTCGCGACACCCAGGCCTTAGGCTTCCTTTTGGCATTGGCCTGTCGCGATTTTGCGACGTCACAAAATAGTGACGTCATGATTTCGTGACACCCAAGCCTTAGGCTTCCTTTTGGCTTTGGCAACAAACTTCATAGGAAGATTGCCTTAAAAAATGACCAACTTCTGTCTAGACAATACATAAAACAAAAGAAAGGTGTCAAAGGCGGATGGCCAGAAGAAAGCAAATGGGACATAACCAAAGCACTGTCACGTAATCGGATTGGTGCTGTTTTGGTGTCTACAGATGCCCCTTTTTGGAAAGCGCTGTGGGTGATGTAGTGCTGAGAAAAAATAGATAACCAAAGCACTAGTGATTAGGATTTCTTAGTAACCTAACCAACTTGTGATGCCCCAAGCATGGAAAGGGGATGCATTCTTGAATCCTTGCTTTTGACGAGCTAAGGAATTTGATTTCAAGTATTAACCTATTTTGGTGAGGTGTGACTTGAACTTAGACATTGATCAGTCATGAATAGACAAAGGGTGCAACCTTCTATCCATGGGGGATCCTTGAGTTCATGCTTCGGGAATGCCAAGCGTTTGATCGCGTTTAATCAATTTGTGATTGTTGCTTGTTTACTGCCCCAAGCAGGAGCGTGATTGTCTTTGTCAATGATTCTTTGAATGCATGCCAATGCCCCGATTGGGTGTGTGTTTGTTGATTGGTGACTAAGTGTGACTACCCCCTCAAGCGACGAATCAATGAGGGAATGACCGCCATGAGAAAAGCGACGAGTCACTTGACCCAAGGTGACTTAGGTTAGGGTGCCTTTAGATGTTTGTCCATTGAATGTGCAAGTAGTTTTCTGACTTTTGGATTATTGTTGTTGGGTAAAAACCCTTTTGGTGATGCCATAATGGGGTGAAAGTGTCAAAAGTCCATCTTCTCGTGGAGCGGTCCAGCTATGGTAGCCTTCTTGGGGAAGTAGGAGAGTGAAAATTTGAGCCCCGACATTGATTTTGCTATGCCAAGAGGTTAAGTGCAAGAGCACTTGTGTCTGGCAATGTTTATTGTTGTTTGTTTGTGTTGCATTTATTTGTTGTTTTTATTGTTTTTGAGTGTGTTTTGACCCTTTTGTGACGTCGTTTGGGGGTGAAATTGTCAAAAATCCATCTTCCCGTGGAGCGGTCCGGCTATGGTAGCCTTCTTAGGGAGTAGAATAGTGACCATTTGTGCCCCGACATCGATTTTCTATGCCAAGAGGTTAAGCGCAAGTGTATTGATGTCCGACAATGATTGATGGTGATGGATGCATGCTTATGGTAATGGATGTATATGGTATGATAAATGCAATTGTTTTTTATTTATATGTGATATGCAAAATGTAATGGATGAAATGAATTTGTGTTGTTTGGTTAGGGCACCATAGACTGTTTAGGACTTTGTTATTTTGTTTTTAGGCTATTACTATGGTAGATGACTTTGTATGTATGCATGTGGTTTTCTTTTTTTGTATTTTTGATGGTATTGTAAGGATGGAAAGTAGCGTAGTTGGTTTAGAAATATAGCTAAGGTTTTCTGAGACTCAGACGGTTTTAACTCACTAGCCATGACTGTACTTTATCTTACAAGACTTTTGAACAAGGTATGAATCGGACTTGTTTTTGACCAAGTTATTTCACATCCTTGTGTGTGCAATTGAGTTCATTTATGTGGTATTCATCAGGATACCGCCAGTGCCAGATAGGCTGTCAACCAAACCTATACTGAGGATCACCTAATTAGCTCCACTAACTCCTTTATTGTATTTAGTCAGATTAATCTGCATTGTTTCTAGGATACCATAAGCTAGCTCATCCACATGCAAACATTGATCTATACACAAGTTAATGTGATAGATATATCGTCATGCGGGAGGTTTACCGCCAGTGACCAATAGGCTGTCAACCAAACCGGTACTGAGGCTTACCTCATGACTTGTCGAAATGCTGAGAGTTCCAGGGATTCAAGTTTGACTCCCTTCTTTTCTTCAAATGTATTGGGATACTTGCTCAATTGTAGTAATAAAAATCACTGTTTATTTTTATATATTTTTCTTTTGAGCAAGGGATTGGGATATGGAGTGATGAGAATCACTATTGTATGTGCCTTTTGATGTGTGCACTGTGGGATGTCAAATTTTTGAGTTTTGACATTTGCAAATTTTGGGATTCTTGGGGAATTGGGTAGGGAGGATGCTTGTCCTTTTGCCAACTCTCAGCATTCTTTGGGTCATTTACACAGGGGGATAAGCAAGATAACCGTTTCACTTATGGTGACCTAGATTACTATGCAGGTTTCATCTTTCATTCGTACAACTTAGGAATTGTTTTAGTGTTTTAGCTTGTGATTGGATGTTACGTAACAAGGCGTATTTCAAGTAGAACTCTACCTTCATAAAATCTCTCTGACTTGGTACAGTACGTGGCTAGAAAGCACAATGCCGACTGAAAGATGAAAAATCTTGATACATTACAAGACCACTGACTCTATTGTGGTAAACAATAGTTAATGGTGTTTGTTTGTTTGTTTTGTAAAATGGAAAAGTATGGAACAAGATGGATTAGCAGAATAATTATAGTCTATGGTGCCTTTGACTTGTACGACCACAAATGTGTATTGGTGTGATGCTTAATGCAGCTACATATTTTTGTATTTTTGATGGATTGATTTTGATTATGAAGATGAGATGTGAGAAAAGCTCTCTATTGATGAATTTGAGCATGCCTTGAAATGAGATGCAAATTTTTGTTGTTTTTGATGATTTTTGTTGTTTTTTTTTAATTTTTTTGATGGTGACCAAGGGATTTCGAGAATCCTTTGGGGCTTTTTGGGGTGACCAAGCGATTGTAGGAATCCTTGGAGCTTTTTGTTTTGACCAAGCGATTGCTGGAATCCTTGGAGCTTTTCGGGATTGACCAAGCGATTACGGGAATCCTTGGAGCTTTTTGGTTTGACCAAGCGATTGTAGGAATCCTTGGAGATTTTTGGGATTGACCAAGTGATTACGAGAATCCTTGGAGCTTTTTGGGATTGACCAAGCGATTGCAAGAATCCTTGGAGCTTTTTGGTTTGACCAAGTGATTGCGAGAATCCTTGGAGCTTTTTGGGATTGACCAAGCGATTGCATGAATCCTTGGAGCATTTTTTTTTGGGATTGACCAAGCGATTTTAGGGATCCTTGGAGCATTTTTGGGATTGACCAATAGGAATCCTTGGAGCATTTTTGGGATTGACCAAGCGATTTCAGGAATCCTTGGAGCATTTTTGTGATTGACCAAGCGATTTCAAGAATCCTTGGAGCATTTTTGTGATTGACCAAGCGATTTTAGGAATCCTTGGAGAATTTTTGTGATTGACCAAGCGATTTCAGGAATCCTTGGAGCATTTTTGGGATTGACCAAGTGATTTTAGGAATCCTTGGAGCATTTTTGGGATATGGCTCTCTTAGATATAGAATGGTCACAAATGACTGATATTCAAGGGTTCTGTTTCCTTGATTCCGTCAAGAGAGGCTAGCCGGTACGTCTTGGGTCCTATTTTGCTATCAATGACATATGGACCTAACCAATTTGCTGCAAACTTGTCCCTTAGGTGGGATGGCAAATTAGAGTTCTGTTGGTTTTCTTTCAAAACCAAATCACCAACCCGACAGTCCCTTAGGTGAACTTTCATGTTGTAAGCTTTCTTAAGACACTCTTGATAGATACGTAAGTGCTCCAGAAAATTAACGCATCGTTCATCAAGCAACGTAAGTTGGTCTAACCGGGCCTACCATGCAGTGTCATCATCAATGAACTCCTGCATTGATATGCGTAGGGAAGGAATTTCCAACTCGAGAGGCATTATTGCCTCGGAGCCATACACGAGCAAAAACGGAGTGGCCCCAATTGGTGTTCGAATGCTAGTGCGATAAGCCCAAATGGCAAGTGGAATTTGGATGTGCCAATCCTTATGACTGTCTACGACCATCTTTTTAAGGATGGCAACTAGCATTTTTTTTATGCCTCTGCTTGCCCATTTGCCTACGGATAATAGGGTGTCAAAAAACTATGCTGAATTTTGTACTTTGTGGTCAAAGCACGCACATCTTTGTTCTTGAATGATGGCCCATTATCCGAGATTATTTTGGATGGAATACCAAAACGACATATGATGTTATGCAAAATGAACTCCACAATGCGGGGTCCTGTCATAGAGGTCAGTGGAATTGCTTCCACCCACTTGGTAAAATACTTTGTGGCCATTATGATAAATGTGTGATGGCCTAACGACGTAGGGGAGATCTTTCCAATTAGATCGAAGCCCCACTACAAAAATGGCCAAGCAAACTGGACTATTTGCAAGGCCTGGGAAGGTACGTACATCAAATTGGCATGATGTTGACACTTCACACACTTCTTGACATATGCGCAACAATCTCGCTCTAAATATGGCCAATAATAACCCATGCGAAGAATGCGCTTTGCAATGGCCATACCACTAAAATGGCCACCACATGTACCATCGTGCGCTTAGGCGACTGCCCAAGTGGACTCTTGCTGGTCCAAGCAATGAAGGAGGATTCCTTCATAGCTGCGACGATACAAAATGTCTCCTATCAAGACATACTTAGCCGCTTTTTACTTGAATGTTCATTTTGTAGCATGCGTCAATCCAAGTGGGAGATTACCTAACTTGAGGTAGTCTCTAATGGGTAAATACCAGTCCTGTTGATCGAAAACCTCGATAGTATGAACAACCAATCCCTTTTAAAGTTCCTCCCTAACAAATGCTGATCAGGATAGAACTTGTAAGAATAGTGTTGTGTTGCTATTAATGGGAGGAGGGGAGAACAAGGACCCCCAGTTGGCATGTTTCAGAACGATCACGGATTTGAGAGAACTTATCCGAGGATGGTTCAATCTAGATCATGTGGATTCTTGACGTCAAGTTAGAGCTTGCACGCTCCATCATGGATTACGATAAGGTTTTGACTTGAATGGTTGTCATATCACCAAAAAGGTTTTGCGAGATTAGTGACCCCAAGGAGGCCATTGTGTCTGCAAAATGATTCGATGACCGAGGGAGTGCCTCGATGTCGTACCATTCAAGTTTTGCCAAGAATTTGTCCACAAGGGCTTTATAAGCCTACAAAACTAGGCATTTGCATTGGTATACCCATTTGACTTGATTGACGATTAACAACGAATCACCAAAGATGTTTAGTCATTTGATGTTCATGGCGATTACTGTCTGAAGACCTATGAGAAAGGCTTCATACTCTGCATTATTGTTGGTGCATGGGAAATTTAATTTAAATGACAGGGGCATTGGAGTGCCCTGCGGTGTGAAGAATACTATTCCCGCACCACCACCTTTCTCACATTTAGAACCATCAAAAAATAAGGTTATGTTGGCCTGTGACTCAGGATCATCAGAATCTGGCAATTCTGAGACATGGAAGACCCCATCATCGGGTAGTTCTATGACTAGAGGCTGATCATCTTCAAGAGGAGCCTTTGTTAGTTGATCGGCTATGACCTGTCCTTTGATAGATTTCTATCCAATAAACTCTATGTCAAATTATTTCAACAACATGATCCATTTCACCGTGCGACTACTATGATAAGTATGACTCATCATGTATTGCAATGGATTCTCCTTAAAAACAACATACGTAGTGTTGCTCAGCATGTAGTGGCATAGCTTCTTGGTAGCAAACACCACTGCCAAGCAGAGTTTCTCAACGTATGCATAGTTAAGTTCGTAACTGACCAGGGTGCGGATAAGATAGTAAGTAGCCTGTTCTTTGTGAAGTTCATTCTTCTGGCCTAGCATGGTGCCCAGTGCCACCTCAGTAGCTGAGATGTATAAGTAGAACAACACTGCTGGTCTAGGTGGTGCCAATATTGGTGACGAAGCCAAGTATTGTTTGATTTCATCAAAGGCTGACTGGCACTCGTCATCCCAATGAAATGTAACCCCCTTGTGCAATAATTTGTTCATGGGTCGACACTTGTTAGATAACTACACTATGAAGCGCTTAATCGATGCGACCTTTCCTTGCAGACTTTTGAGCTGCTTAATAGTAGTTAGGGGAGCCATTTCAAGGATTGCCTTGACTTTCTTTGGGTCCACCTCGATGCCTCGCTTTGAGACTATAAAACCCAAGAGTTTTCCAGATGTGACATCGAATATGCACTTCTTGGGATTTAGTCTGACCTTATGCTCTATGAGGCGATCGAGGATTTTGCTTAAGTCACCGAGATGATCTGAACGCAAAAGAGACTTAGCTAACAAATCATCCATGTAATATTCCAAATTTTTATGCATGTAATCATGGAAGATGTACGTCATGGCATGTTGGTAGGTGGTGCCAGCATTTTTAAGGCCAAAAGGCATGACCTTATAACAAAATGTCCCCCAAGGCATTGTGAATGCCGTTTTGAGTTGATCCTCAAGATTGATACGAATCTGATTGTATACTAATAAACCATCCATGAGGGATAACATTTGATGGCCTACTGTAGCGTCTACCAACATGTCGATGCTTGGCAAGTGGAAATCATCCTTAAGACTTGCTTTGTTTAGATCTCAAAAATCATTGCATATGCGAATCCTCCCGTCAAGATTTTTGACGAGCACCATGTTGGACAACCATGGTGGATAATCCATGCAGATAACAAACTGTGCATCCAATAGCTTTTGCAATTCATCTTTGACCATCAAGGCCACTTTTGGGTACATCTTACGTAGTTTTTTCTTAACTGGCTTGATTGTTGGGTCAAGCATTAAATTATGCATGACTAGCTGCGGATCTAGCCTTGGCATGTCTTTGTATGACCATGCAAAAACCTCCTTCTCTGCTTTGAGAAGGGCAATGTAGTTGGCTTACAATTTAGGGGATAAGCTTACCCCCAGCTTGATAATCTATGGATTCATTGGGTCTAAGACGATGTCTACGTCAGTCATCTCCTCGACTGACATGTGGGATCCTTCCTCCAACTGATGTGGAGTCGGGATCAAATGGATATCATTAGCTGAGTTTAAATCTACGTTTGGAACCTCGGGTCCCTCTTCAGCCTAAAAAATATCCTAAGTTGTCCCTGGGGTAAAATGAGGCATCTTACCGAAATGCTAGTACTCTTATGGGGAGATAGGTGAATTGACGTGATCCTAGTTGATGGCATCTATGTCTAGATGCAATGACCATGCTAGATTGGCCTAATTGTGGATGGGTGCGATCAAATCAATGGAGATCATGTGGATGAAATGAATTTGGTCTCCATTATCGTGGGTGTGATAACTCGAACATTCTGGATGCTCCATATGCTTTGGATCTGGCTCTGTAGGGATAGACATGAACGGATCGACCCTATGTGTTGATAGGAAGACAGGGTCTTCCCTCGAAACTAATGTCATTATAGGGTCTCGGGGTGGACGGTGCTCATCGTAAACTTGAAGTCATTGATCCACAACATGGTCCCACCCTGCTGGGTCTTGTTGTGGCTAATCCACAACACACCCCAAAATTGCGGACCCACATTTTTGTAGGTTTTTAGAGAAAATCTCAGTGACCCAGATGCTAAAAATGAAGAAAAGGGGCAAAATGCACAAGTGTAGAAAGTGTCGCAAAATCGCGACATGTCGTGAAATCGTGACATGTCGCGAAATTGCGACACGTCGCTCCGTCGCTGCTAAAAAAAGAAAAGTGTCACGATATCACGACATGTCACTCCGTCACGGCCCAGAGAGGAGAGAGAAATGTAGAAAAAAAACTGTAGCGAAATCGTGACGTGTCACAAAATCGCGGTCAACATGGTCAACAACAGCAGGTGGGCGAAAACGTCATGAAATCATGACATGTTTGATTTTGCGGCTTGAAAGCGGGCAGGAGGCATGAAGGAGAAAATGGTCACAATTTCGCGATGTGTTTTGTCAAAGCGTACGAATGATGAAAATGGTCACGATTTCGCAACGTGTTTTGGCAAAGCGTACGGATGATGAAAATGGTCACGATTTCACGACGTGTTTTGGCAAAGCATACGAAGATGAAAATGCGTCTTGATATCGTGACATGTCACGATATCGTGACATGTCACGATATCACGACATGTCATGTTTTCGCTGTGAAAGCGAAAGAGCAAGGCCGTGGGCTATTTTTAGTCATGATTTTCAAGGAACCGTTACTGAGCATGCAGAGAGCACCGAACATGTGGTAGAAGGGCATGAGGATCAGAGTAACGCTTCAGATCGACAGTTACTGGTCAAAAAGAAGATCAAGCATTGCAGATTCAAGCGAAGGGTTAAAAACACTAAAAGGTAGGAAACTAAAATGAAGCGTCCTGAGGAACTGAAACAAAGCGTCACAGAGCAGTCGAGAGCAGCAACAAAAAGTTTAAATAACTTAAATGTAGAGAGATATAGAGGCTGGAAATTGTAACAAAAAAGTATTATTTGTTGAAATAAAGGAGTTATTTGGCAAGAGTGACTTTTGTGTGTAAAACCAAAAGGAGATTGAAGCTAAGACTACTGTTTTCTTTGTTAATATTTTCTTTGCATCATTTTCTCTTGTATCTATTCGTTTACGCCATGAGATGGGTTACGATAGGTGAATGACAGAATGATGCAGTTATTTTCTTTCCTTAGAGTCTTGCATCTGATCTGATTGGACTGTGTGTTAGTGCAGGTCTACTCGGTCGGGTTGTTTTAGAACTTCATCTCTTAACTTGGGGTTTTGCAGGGAGGAGATTGCTAACCAGATTAACGTCCTGTTTCTATTTTCTAGCTGATTCTCATAAAGAATATTTTGTTAGGGTTTAATTTTGTTTTCACATTTGTTTCATTCAAAGTTTGACACACACGCATTCTGGTGCATTCTAGAATACATGTTCTAACTCCAAAAGCTAACTTAGAAATAGCAGAATAATTAAAGTAAAGATAAAATGAACCAACTAATTGTAAAATGAACCTCATGCTAAAGGCGCAGAATCTAAAATGAAGTGGCCTATACCACACATTTTCTCATTTATAATCTTTCTTTAATCCAAAGATAAAAGTGTTGCTAATTTATTCTCAAGAGGGTTTCATTAATGTCAAGAGTATAAAAGAAGAAAGGGACTTTGTTCTTTCTTTTGATGTACATGGTTAGGTTATTTTAATAGATTAGGGTTACAAAGTTTGTTGTGAATCATTAAAGGCCCCTTGTTAACAATTACTTGCAGAAATAAGTTATTCCAGATTATATCCTTTTATGTGCATTAATTTTTAATTGGTTATATGCATATAAAGGTTTGTTCACAAGAAAATTGGAGAAATTAGAATGATAGATTTTCTTTGCAAGAAAGAGTTTCCTGTCAGAAACTCTAGTTGTGTGGTCATTTTGTTGTGAGACAAAATGTTCACTCAACATTTTGGCGCTAGAAGGAGGGCCTTATTTATTGCTTTGTGATTTTTTTATTTGTTCTAACAATTAATGTGGGTAGTTTTGTTTCCACTTATTGTTCTTGCAGGTATAACAGTTGGATACTTCATTTGGCAAGCAAGTTGAGAGAAGTCTTTTGGGTTTTAGAGTTTCCAAGCTGGCCCAACCTGAGTACATTGCTACTAGGTCTAAAACCACAGGGGAAACTATTTTCCAAAGCCTTTCTCCCACTACTAGGAGGCTGAAAAACAAAACATTAGAAATCGAAATACCACCCAGTATACTTGAATTAGGGATTTCTTTAGACTCAAGTACATCTAGCGGGCCTGAACCTTTAAGTTCAACTACGACAGTAACACCCGTGATATCTGTCTCCACAGTTCCAATCGTTCCAATTATTCCCACAAGGTTAACACCTTTGAATAATATGGCCCAACAACAACAACAACAACAACAACTGCAGCCACCTGCCCTCTGGTACAATGCACAAAGTTCCCCTTTAGATATTCCAGGGGCAGTCCATGACTTGCCTAGAAACATTGAAAGAGGATTACCCAAATTCTTGCACGATGGTCCCACGATAGTAGAAGATCATGTTCAAATCTACAAGGACTATATGTTTAGGTAATGGGTTACTCACGAGGATGTTGCTTGTCAAGTTTTCCTTGCTAGTCTAGACCCCACAACCAATGAATGGTATCGAAATCTTCCAGCAGGGTCCATCACTTCATGGGCCCAATTAGAAACCACTTTCATTAGCCAGTTTAGAATGTTATTGGATCCCTCCATAATCTACAATCTGTTCGTATCATGTAAAAGATTACCCAATGAGCCCATACAAACATTTAACCAGAGGTTCCAAAAACTATCCACGAATCTGACTCGTCACTTTGCGGTATATCTTGCAGTCGCCTTGCAATTATATTTCAGAGCCTTGGATCCTTTAACGTCTTTGTTGACTAGAAGGAACCCTCAGGTTATGACGCTTCCTTTGGCCTATGCGAAACAATGACTCTCGAACAACGGATGAACCTCGCCAGGAGCAGGATTGTCTCAATTGACTAGGATGGGACAATATGGTCCATACAGTCAATTTGCCATGATGAACCAATTAATGGCACCACAGGTTCCTATGATGAGCAATTTTCAAACACCCACCCAAGTGATGCCATTTCCAGGTTATCCGAATGCCTCAGTTCAAACACATGGATTAATTCAAAATAGCCCGATGGGTTTTCTTGGGTTCGGCATGGGCAGTAATTTGTTGACCATGCCTGGGTTTGCTCCGATTAGCATGCCAAGCCCAATGACTTATCCAACAATTACTCCCATTCAAAGTGTGAATCCAGGGTGGAATCCACCTACCCAGACCCAAGCTATTCAAAATGTGAATCCAGGATGGAATCCACCTGCTCAGGCCCAAGCCATTGTACCTATTCCAGAGGTGGCTAATGCAGCAAACACAACTGGACCCGGAATTACAGTGCCTCAACCACAAGGGTCTGAATCTGCCATAGAAAACATGAAGGAAACCTTGGCCAAAGTTTTGGTCACGATGGGAAATGTCAATAAAAAAGTGGACCAAGCCATGGGTCATAACCGACCTCATAACCATAGAGGAAAAGGAACATACAACACACAGCCGAATAATGGGCGAGTACCCAATCCCATAGCCAATCAGGCAGATGTCTCGAAATATTTTGGAGAATCGGGACCTTGTGACAATGATTGTATGCACTGTGGCCATGGGAAGCATGAGTCTATATTGACTAAGGTTATACATTCCCAAGAAAGTGAAGAAGAGGAGGATGTAGAATTTTTTGGAAGCGAAGATGAAGAAACCTTGGAAGTTCATGCCAACAAACGTTTTGGGAAATGAAATCACAAATATTACACTAGGAGTTCTAAGGAGCCCAAAACTTCCTCTACTCCTCCAAAAAATCAATTACTCCCTCATGATTTTAAAGGAGATGTCAATCCCCCTCCTCCATCCACGGTGGAAAATTCTAAGATGGTGCAAAACATGTCAAATCCAGAAAAGCCCACTTATGACTTGGTGGAAGATATGAAGAAGACTAAGGCCAATGTATCGATGTATGATATGTCCCGACTATTAGGCCAAGAAATAAGTCCACCAAAGAGTTTATATCTGCCTGCCCAAGTTCATGAAGCTAAAAGTGTGGAGTCTCGATTGGTTTTGAAAAAATAAAAACAAGATATACCTCCTTTTCTGATAACCATTAGAATTGCAGGTAAAAACCTCCACAATTGCTTAATAGATTCAGGGGCCTCGACTACCATTATGCCCCTAGAAATCTGTAAAAATTTGGGACTTACACCAAAACCCTCTAGAAGCGGGGTGGTGCAGCTGGATAGATCAACCATGGAGGCAAGTGGGAGAGTTGGGTGATGTTCTTATTCAAGTCAATTCAGAACCTAGGGTTCAACAGCGCATAGACATATTGGTGCTTGACATTCCTATCAAATATGGCATGGTTTTGGGAAGAGATTGGAGTAAAAACCTAAACGGTTACATTGTGACAAATTCTTCACATATGTGGTTGCCTTGGAGGGGAGTTGCCAATCAAATTTGGATTGATAGTGAACCCAGGCTCAAAGAGATGATCATAGATTACAACAAACCGAATGAGATCCAGTACATTGAAGCGGAGTTGGGAGCATATTGTTTGGACATAGAAACACCTGAAAATACCCAAGATGAAAGGATTGGGTGCAACGTTACTGAAGGACATCGGGACATTTGGACTTTAAGATTTTATGGATCCAAGTCCAGGCAAGGAGAAAGAGCCGGTATTGAATTATCATGTTTAGACAGAGACCCTATGTTCACTGCATACAGACTACAGTTCCCTGCCACCAACAATGTGGCAGAATATGAGGCCTTGATTCTTGGATTGCAATTGGCCCTTCGAAAGAAAATTAAATGTATCAAGGTCCTTGGTGATTCGGAACTAGTGGTGAAACAAGTAAAGGGACAATACGTATGTAAGGATAGGCGGCTCAGACTTTACCAAACTAGGGTTAGATATTTGATAGACGAGTTTGATGCTTTTAACATATCTCTAATTTCTAGAAAAGGCAATCATCTGGAAGACTCCCTAGCCATAGCTGCAAGTATGTTAAAACTAGTGGACCATAAGAAATGCAAGAAATTCTCCATAGAGCTGGTCCCTTGTCCCTCGATACCAGATAATGTCATGAATTTCCAAGTGTTTGACAGTGACAGGCACATATTCCATTTTGTCACTAATTCTGGTATATTTGAAAAGCAGGTTATAGATGAGGATGAAAGGGACCTAGAGGAGGCAGATTTGGAAGAAAAATTTACTAGAAATAGGATGCCAGATGAGATGGCTTCATTAGAAAAAACTTTCGATATTGGATACCAACCAAGAGAGGGTAAAAAGGTTCCACCTCGCAGAGAGGCCTGTGATTTAGTTAACATTGGAAGTGCATAAAATCCTCGAGAAGTATTCATAGCAAAAGCATGTACCAAGCATGAGAAGGATTCCATTGCCAATGCATTAAAAGAATACATAGACTGCATAGCTTGGAGTTATAAGGAGTTAAAAACCTATGATCAGAATGTCATAATGCACACGATTCCGTTGAAGCCAGATTCCAAACCCTTCAGGCAAAGACAAAGGTGAGTCAATCCATTATTAGAACCCTTGATATAGAAAGAGGTGAAGCAACTGTTAGAAGCTAAGATCATCTTTTCTGTTAGGAATTCCACATGGGTTGCTAACTTGGTCCCCGTGAGGAAAAAGAGTGGAGAAATAAGGTTATGTATCGATTTTAGAAATCTTAATAAAGCCTCACAAAAGGACAACTACCCGTTACCCACCATTGATGAAATACTCCAAAAGGTAAATGGGTCGGAGATGATGTCATTCCTGGATGGTTATTCGGGATATAATCAGGTCCTTATCCATCCTAGTGATAGGATGAAAACTGCTTTTACCATAAAGTGGGGCACCTTTGCATATAGGAGAATGCCCTTCGGACTATTGAACATAGGCACCACTTTCCAGCGAGCTATGGACTTTGCTTTTAAAGGGCTCATAGGTAAGTGCATCATTGTCTATGTCGATGACATTCCTGTCTTTTCTAAGAATAGGGAAAACCACGTTAGGGATCTTAAGAAAGTCTTTCAAAGATGCAGGGAACATGGCATTTATCTCAACCCAAAGAAATGTATTTTCGGGGTGACAGAAGGGAAGTTATTGGGACATATAATATCTAAGGATGGAATTTCCATTGACCCTGAGAGAATAGAGGCCATACAGCAGATTCCCTATCCCAACAGCACGAAGGGGTTGAGATCATTTTTTGGGAAGATCAATTTCGTCAGAAAATTTATTGCAAATTTTGTAGAAATAGCAAAGCCTTTGAATGACATGTTAAAGAAAGAGGTCCAGATCAAGTGGACAGATGAAAATAGAGATGCTTTTAAAAACATCAAGGACGTGATTTCTAAAGCCCCGGTTTTAGTGAGTCCCGATTATACGAAGCCTTTCTATATCTACACATTTGCTTCAGATCACTCCTTTGCGAGTGTTCTAACTCAGAAGAGTGAAGGCAACATTGAAAATCCTATTGCCTTCCTGAGTAGTCCTCTCAAAGATGCAAAACTAATATGCTCCATATTGGACAAGCAAATGTATGCTCTAGTTAAGACTATGAAAAAATTTAGGCATTACATAGTCCACAGTAGGGTCTTTGCTATAGTCCCGGATCCTGCAATCAAAGCCATGTTCATACAAAATGAATTATGTGAAAGACGTGGTAAGTGGGTATCAACTTTGCAGGAGTTTGATCTTGAGATTCAGTCGATGAAGATAGTGCGGGGACAAGGGTTGGTGAAGGCAATAGCAGAAAAGGATCTCACAATTTCATGTCAACATTATGAAGTCGTAGATATAACCAAAGATGAGTGGTATTCAGATGTGGTGTATTTTCTACTAAATGGTAAATGTCCACCACACTTGAATTCTACTCAAAGAAGAGCCATGCGCTTGAAGTCTGCTAATTTCCTAATTAGATCCGGCACGTTATACAGAAAAAACCATGAAGGTATTTACCTTCATTGTGTTGACCAAAAAGAGGCAGTGCAGGTTCTCGAGGAATTTCATGGTAAACAAGGAACAGGACATGGGTCTGCCAATGCCACGGCTCATCAAATCCTCAGAGCCAGTTATTATTGGCCTCGACTGTTCAAAGATGCCCATACTCATGTGAGGTCATGTCATACATGTCAGACTGCAGCCAATAGAGACAGGAACGCTTCCATGCCTTTACAATCCGTAATTGAGTCTAGACCTTTTGCGCAATGGGGCCTGGATTTTGTTGGGATTATCAGTCCCAATTCATCTGATTCCCACAAATACATTCTGACAACTACGTATTATTGCACAATGTGGACTGAAGCTATCCCCACAAAGAATGCTATGTCGGAGGTTGTTATTAAATTCCTAGAGGATAATATTGTCACTCGGTTTGGGATGCCTAACTCAATTGTAAGTGATAATGGTTCAAATTTTTCTTCTTTGGAATTTGCTAATTGGGCATTTGAAAGCGGTTTGAGTTTAAAATTCTCTTCCAATTATTATCCACAAGGTAATGGATTGGCCGAATCATCTAACAAGAATTTGTTAAATGTCATAAAAAAATTGTTGGAAAGAAATCCGAGGGACTGGCATAACAAGCTTAAGTTGGCTCTTTGGGCTGACAGAATCAGAGTCAAAGAAGCAATAGGAACATCTCCTTACCATCTGGTTTATGGAAAAGATCCCATTTTTCCTACAAATCTCAGATTACAAACGTTGCATTTCATGAAATATTATTGCGAAACTGAGGATAAACTTGAGTCTAGACTAACACAATTAATGCATCTGGATGAAAAAAGGGATGAGGCTATGCTTCATTTTAGTAAACACCAGGATGTAGTAAAAATATGGTTTGACAAAAAGTCTAGAGCCAAGGCTTTTAAAATATCATATCTAGTGTTGTTATGGGATAAAAGACATGAGAAAAAAGGAGATCATGATAAGTTTGACTACCTTTGGTTGGGTCCCTACCAGATTTCAGAAGTCCTAGGGGAAAACAGTTTTAGACTAAAAACCTTGGATGGAAAGGATTTGGCATTACCTATCAATGGGTTGCACTTGAAACACTATTTCCAGGCATGAGGTGGCTTGGTTTTGTATTATATGTAATTATACCATGCTTTGTTTCTTTTGTGTGTGCAGATTTGATATTTAAGTTGTGTGTTTGTTTGACATGTTTAGGTTTTGTATTAGTTGTATTAATGTTGTGCTTTGTTTTTTTTGTGTGCAGGTTGGACGCTTAGATGGTGTGTTTAGTTGACA
Source organism: Wollemia nobilis (assembly GCA_028583015.1). NCBI lineage: Eukaryota > Viridiplantae > Streptophyta > Pinopsida > Araucariales > Araucariaceae > Wollemia > Wollemia nobilis. Next base: position 6,635,593 of record JAQPPZ010001844.1, read on the forward strand.
TGTTTTATTTCCTTACAAAAAAAAAAAAAAAAAAAAGAAGAATAAAAGTTTGAAATGTTAACACATACCTAATATCGGGAAAGCATGAAACATTGGAATTATGTTGTAAAAGCTCCACATATAGCACAAACAGTTAAATAATATCGTTTGAGGCTCGTGATACATGAAGTAGTCAGTTTTATAATGGTGGCAATACTTCATTTGCAATTCAAAGAGCAATGCATTCATCTTACATATCACTTTGCATATACATGCCGTCTTAGTTGCATATGCATTTCAGATACAAATAATTAAAGTATGTCAAATCCTCTTAGGGTTATACTATAACATAAATAAAGAAAAATCCTAAGGTTGGAAACTGAGCCCCAAGATATCTAGAACCAAGCACAGTTTGTACACATTAAAAATATCTTGGGCAAAATGATCAAAACCTTGCTTGGAGGAAAAGGGTCAAGCGAAAGGAATATTTCATGTCTATCCTATTATGCAACATGATCCTTAAAACAGTGGTTTTTACCACTTCCATTAAGCTTAAAGCCTAAAATCAAAGTAGTAAGGATAGGGTTAAGTCCTCATCGAACTTAGGTTGAGGATCCAACTCCCCAAAGCTTTGATTTGACCTACATGGAGTAGTAAGCATAGGGCATAATTCTCATCTCACCTAGGTTGAGAATCTGATTCCCCAAAGCTCCTATGTCTCATTTCATGATAAAACTTGGATTGGAAGGATCGTACTACTTGTCCTATGCAAAGGATGGGTAGTCATCCCCAAGGTTCAAGTAATAAAATTAATATTCTCCACTTTCATCTAAGACTTGGATTAGAAGGATTGTACTACATGTCCCTGGCAAGGATGGGTAGTCATCCCCAAGATCCAAGAAGTAAAATTAATGTTTTCCATCTCATATTTATATTGGATTGGAAGGATCGTACTACTTGTCCTCTGCAAAGGATGGGTAGTCATCCCCTAAGTCTAAAGAAATGAAGTTAATTCATGGATTATGGGGTTAGGTATGCCCATGCATGACAACATGTCTTGTCTAAAAAACAAGACCACTGACTGTTCAAAGGGTTAGACTAGCATGACCATTTCTTCCATAATTGGTTAAATAATTTTGCTCAAAGTGAGGTAATGAATTCCAAATCATAGTAGTAAGAATAGGGTTAAACTCCCATCTAGATTAAGTTGGGAGTATGATTTCCCAAAGCTCTGATTTCACTTTCACTTACACATGGGTTCAAGATAGTAGTGACTCATAACCAACTTTGGGATCTAATAAAATAATTCATTATACACATGGTTTATCCTAAGAGGGTTTGACAATCTTGAATATTTGTATATGATATTAGAAGGTCTATGCATTTTTAAAAGCAAAATCTCTAAGCATATTCATTAGGTTTCACAAATCATTTACAATCTCACACATGCATGCATGTAAAACTGACAATGGAATGTTGATCAAGTCCAAGCGATAACGAATGAAAACAAATAGCACACACCGAGATAATACTAATGATTTTGATGTTTCATGTACTTTTGATCTGTCGGTATTTGTTTATCTTTTATGTGCTAACACCTGTATCTAAGCTCATATATTTCAGGTTGGGTTCTCACAAAAATGCTCTGGAGCATTTGATAGCAGAGTCGCCATTTGTTGTGGCTAATCCACAACACACCCCAAAATTGGGGACCCACCTTTTTGTAGGTTTTCAGAGAAAATCTCGGTGACCCAGATGCTAAAAATGAAAAAAAGGGGCAAAATGCACAAGTGTAGAAAGTGTCACGAAATCGCGACTTGTCGCGAAATCGCAACATGTCGCGAAATCGTGACACATCGCTCCATCGCTGTTGAAAAAAGAAAAGTGTCACGATATCATGACATGTCACTTCGTCATGGCCCAAAGAGGAGAGAGAAAGGTAGAAAGAAAAACTGTAGCAAAATCGCAATGTGTCGCAAAATTGCGGTCAACATGGTCAATGACAGCAGGTGGGCGGAAACGTCGCAAAATCGCGACGTGTTTGATTTTTGTGGCTTGAAAGTGGGTAGGAGGCATGAAGGAGAAAATGGTCACGATTTCATGACGTGTTTTGCCAAAGCGTACGGACGATGAAAATGGTCACGATTTCATGACGTGTTTTGGCAAAGCGTACGTACAATGAAAATGGTCGCAATTTCACGACGTGTTTTGACAAAGCATACGAAGATGAAAATGCGTCGTAATATTGTGACATGTTGTGATATCGCGACATGTCATGTTTTCACTGTGAAAGTGAAGGAGCAAGGCTGCAGGATATTTTTAGTCACGATTTTCAAGGAACTGTTACTGAGCATGCATAGAGCACCGAACACATGGCAGAAGGGCATGAGGATCAGAGTAACGCTTCAGATCGACAGTTACTGGTCGTAGAGAAGATCAAGCATTCTAGATTCAAGTGAAGGGTTAAAAACACCAAAAGGCGAGAAACTAAAATGAAGCATCCTGAGGAACTGAAACGAAGCGTCATAGAGCAGCCGAGAGCGGCAACAGAAAGTTTAAATAACAGAAATGTAGAGAGATACAGAGGCTAGAAATTGTAACAAAAAAGCATTATTTGTTGAAATAAAGGAGTTATTTGGCAAGAGTGACTTTTGTGTGTAAAACCAAAAGGAGATTGAAGCTAAGACTACTGTTTTCTTTGTTAATCTTTTCTTTGCATCATTTTCTCTTGTATCTATTCGTTTACGCCATGAGATGGGTTACGATAGGTGAATGATAGAATGATGCAGTTATTTTCTTTCCTTAGAGTCTTGCATCTGATCTGATTGGACTGTGTGTTAGTGCAGGTCTGCTCGGTTGGGTTGTTTTAGAACTTCATCTCTTAACTTGGGGTTTTACAGGGAGGAGATTGCTAACCAGATTAACGTCCTATTTTTGTTTTCCAGCTGATTCTCATAAAGAATCTTTTGTTAGGGTTTAATTTTGTTTTCACATTTGTTTCATTCAAATTTTGACACACACGCATTCTGGTGCATTCCAGAATACATGTTCTAACTCCAAAAGCTAACTTAGAAATAGCAAAATAATTAAAGTAAAGATAAAATGAACCAACTAACTGTAAAATGAACCTCATGCTAAAGGCGTAGAATCTAAAATGAAGTGGCCTATACCACGCATTTTATCATTTATAATATTTCTTTAAGACAAAGATAAAAGTGTTGCTAATTTATTCTCGGGAGGGTTTCATTAATGTCAAGAGTATAAAAGAAGAAAGGGACTTTGTTCTTTCTTTTGTTGTACATGGTTAGGTTATTTTAATAGATTAGGGTTACAAAGTTTGATGTGAATCATTAAAGGCCCCTTGTTAACAATTACTTGTAGAAATAAGTTAATCCAGATTATATCCTTTTATGTGCATTAAGTTTTAATTGGTTATATGCATATAAAGGTTTGTTCACAAGAAACTTGGAGAAATTAGAATGATAGATTTTCTTTGCAAGAAAGAGTTTCCTGTCAAAAACTCTAGTTGTGTGGTAATTTTGTTGTGAGACAAAATGTTCACTCAACAAGTCTATGTACCATTCATGCCCTAACCTTATGCCTAGTTGTGCCATCAGTTCTTCATGGGTTACAGGGTGATTGTGTCATCACGCATGATTAAGATATTCCATCTCAGTTTCATCTATGTAATCATTGTTGGTGATCCAAAGGCCCTCATTGGCCTCGACAGTTGTCTATGCCATATTATGCTCATCTTGTTTGAGCAAATTAATTTGATCCCATTGTGGTTGTTCCACACTCAGTGGGGGGACCTGATTCGCTTGACATTGCACTGGTTCAATTGGAACCTCTAAAGGGAACAATTTTGAAAAGATATCTAGACACTTTTTTATGTTCTCCTTGGAAGTTAGTATCTGAACTCTCACCTCTATCTATCAACAGAGAAGGGTTATTGTTGTTACAAAGGGTGGTTGTTGACCATGGGAGGTAATCTCCCAATGTGTGCATTGTGTTCAGGTTGGTATAAGGATCTGATGCCAATCCACCCTTGTCGCCTATTCCTAGGCCTTGCATGTTTTCCACCAAGATGTCTAAGGGTAGGGGGTGGTTGAACCCTACTCCCGACTTATCATAAGGCATTTGATATCTTGGCTGGAAAAGGACATGCACCCCTTGCTCATACCTACCTAATCCGTATCTGTGCCAATTGCATTGGCCTAGATATCTCAGAGCAAATTTTGGGTTTGACAGATAATTGAAATTTTTGGCAAAAGGCTCTTCGTCCTCGTCCTTTTGCTTGCATGGTTCAACACCATGATCAAGGCCCCCATACACAAAATTTTTCTGGTTTGGTGGGTAACCTAAAGGAACAACTGTCCCTATGGGAAGGTGAGGTCTCCCCATGTCCTACACTGATTCTAGCGTAGGCATTGCTACAACATTCTGCACTAGATATTCTCCCAGTCCTATGCTTGCCATTTCAACAATAATTGTTGATGATTGAGAAGGAGGAAATGGAAGGCCTTCCTGAGTCCATTCCATGTTGGGTGGATTAGGAACCTCAGCTTCCATTGTGCTAGGTATTTTTTCTGTTGAGACAGTTGATATTGTTGGCAACACCTCTTCTAGGGGTTGAGCCTCTTCCAGGATCTATTTTCCTTTGTCCTTCTGTTTAGCCATGACAGGTGGCATTGGTAATGAAGGAGCAGATGATGTAGATGCACCTGGCTAGGGTTTCAATGGATTAGTCATCCGTGGTGCTTGCAGCATTGGACCCTATCTAGATGGATTTAACTAGAAATCCAAGTGCGTCGACAGGAGGGTCGATTGCGGCATCAAATGCACTGCATTGCAATATTTGAAGGCTTCTAAGTCCATCGAGACTACATTTATTTCTCCTTAAAATGCATACTTCAGACACTGGTGAGCTATCGAAGGGACACACTTCATGTCCCTAATCCATGGTCACCCTAGTAGTATGTTGTATGCCATCTCACCTTCCAAAATGTGGCACAATGTGGGTATTGTCTTTTGTCCTACCTGGACGGGTAGAACAATTGTGTCGACTGTCGAGCATATTGCATCATTGAATTCTCATAGTGTGTATGTTGAAGCCATGATATGAGAGGCTGGTAGTTTCATATGTTTTAATGTTGTAGTGGTAATGATGTTACTGGATGAGCCAGTATCTACCAACACTCTCTTGTACGGGATCCTATTGACCCACACGATAACGTGCAGGGGTGGATCTGCCATGTCATTTGGTACTATTTTAACTTCATCCTCTCTGAAGGTAATTACTGGCTCCATACATCATTTTACATGTCCTACAAAGTTATTGAAGGAATTTGCTTCGTGAGGCTGTAATTCGATGGCTTTTAGAATTTCCATGAGAGCTTCTCGATGGGGCGTTGACTGCTGTATAAGCTCATAAATGGAAAGCCTAGCCGATGTGGTACGCAAACTCTATGTGAGTTTGGTTCGTATCGTGACCTCGGGTCTAGGCAGAGGAAATTGCACAGTATGTTGTTGAGGTTGCGACATTGAAGGAACTTCTCTTATAGATACCTCCTGGGCAGCTCCTGGGTATTTCCTGTTCCTAGTTACTATGCTGATCATTCCCACATATCCTTGCATGGGGAGATTCTGTCGCACCTCATTAACATGAAGAGGTTTTTCATGTGCCTTGTGGGCAGGAAAAGGGTCCTTGAATACCCCCATCTATTGATTATTTGGTGCTATGGGGTTGTCCACTGCCAATGTTTGATTATCAATCAAATCTTGTATCAATCCCTTGAATTTCTAACATGTGTTTAGGTCATGTCACCTTCGCCTGTGGAACCTACAATATAAATCCTCCCTGTATCCCTTAGGCTTGGGGGCATTAGGATCTATGTTTTAGATTTTTGGAAGGGTGATTATATTTGTCGCTGACAAGCGATCAAATAAGGAGTCCCTGGAATCTGTATAAGGGGTGAATTGTCACCTAGGGTGATGCTGCTGATTTTGCTCCTGTCTTTTATTTTCTCTTTCATAATTAGGAGGCACTACCTTATAATTAGCCTTTAGAGGCTGTATTTCTTGCATAGGCTTGGGAAAATTTATTGCAACTTGATTAACTATAGTGGGTTTTGGTTTTGTAGTCCTAGTATTAGTGTTTTTGTTCCACTCTTTCTTTTTAGGCTTGGCGATTACGCCTTTTCCTATTTTGATCTCTTCAATAATTCTGGCTTGCGCCAGAGCTTCTTCTAAAGAGGCATATTGCTACAGTTGCAATAGCCTAGAGATCAATTTCAATCAACTTCGTGCAAACATCTGTGTGAGGTTAGACATAGGGGGAAGGTAAGGTAGCTTAGAAAGCATAGTCCTCCATCGATTCCCATAGGCCGCCATTGTCTCCTCATCATATTGCTTGAGGCTGGCCAGATCGCTTAGTGACACCTTCTTCTTGGTGCTGAAGGCGAAGCATTCAAGGAACGCATCCACTAATTGATCTAGGTTATTTATGCTGTGCTTCGGTAACTATGTGAACCAATCCAAGGTAGGGCCCGTGAATGTGGTTATGAAGGTCCTAAGCAACAATGCATCATTATCCTGAATTCCAAAGCATTGGATCAAGAATCTTGTGACATGCTCTTGAGCATCCTCTTCACCTTTAAAAACTGTCAACTGAGGCAACTTGAAATGTTCGGGGTAAAGAGGTGTGGGCACTGATGGATGCACTAGATGACTGCAGAGTTGATGTAACATGGGCTTTTGATGCCCAGAAGCTTTAGTCTCCATAGACTCCAAACGCTCTAATAGCACTTTGTATGCATCGAAAGATTTAATCTCTTCCTCCATAACTCATTCCCATTGTGTGTTACGGGCAACTAGGGGCCTATGGAGGGGTGGCTAGATAGCACCTCCTCCACCTTGATAGGGCGTTTCGGCCCGTTCTTCTTGTTCATACTCCTCATAATCTTCTCAAGGAGTTATTGGGCGAGCTCGATGAATAGGGGTGTGCACCCATAGAGGGTGCCCATCGTCATTCTTGGGAGTGGCCTCCCGCTCATGTCTCAGGTGTCTTAAAGGCACCTCTTGGCGAGGTCTTGGGGACCTATCATGCACTATGAGGTTGTGCCTCTCGTACCTTTTTGCCCTCTGCATTTGGGGGGTCTGAACATTTTTAGGCATAGTGGTGCAGAGAAACTCATTTTTTTGGCACCGAATGCGCTCTTTATTAAGGTGATATAATTGTTCTAGCTGCTATTGATCCTACTCAAGCTTCTTGATCTATGCTTGGCGGGTGGCATGTCTAGCAAATGATAAGTCAATTTGCTCTGTCGTTTTGATTCTAGGAGGCCTAGTCGCCTCTTCGATGTATCTATCTTGGTTTTGAGGATCTAGGACTTCTATGTGGCACTTCCCTCTGTCGAGATTGGCGGTATTTACTTGAGGCTCTAGCCTTAATGTTTGATCATGATATCTAGCAGGGGCGGAAGCGCAAGGCTCTTGCACTGTATGTTGCTCTCGAGGAATGCGATGATCTTCCTCATCCTCCCTTTTATGGGTGTGAAAGGGGTGGGTGAAGTTAGCTCACCCTGTGTGAAGAGCCCTACACTTTGGGTTTTGTCTTTCAGTTCTAACAATGATGGGAGGCAAAGGAGAGATGCCATAGTCACGTTGTCTCTCCTCATGGACACTGTGCCTCTCTAGCGCTTCGTTGCATGGTGGCCACTCATATCTAGCCTCAAAATGTGGTCTTCTATTTGCGTTGAGTGTCACACATAAAGGTTATTCCTAAAAGGGGCTATTCTAAATGGGCGTATCCCCCAGAGGGGTGTCCCTATAATTCCACATAGACATGGAATGATGTGGATTCTCTTGTGGCCCAGACTACCAAGGCGGTATGACCAAGTCTTTAGGACTAAAGTGAAGGCGACTTGTGCCTGCTTCCTGTGTACCTTCTGGAGCTTCTGCCCTTGATTGGGCTTGGCTACGGGTGTACACCATTGTGGTGCTTTTCTACTAGCTAAACAGATTTTTATCTTTTTATTTATGATTTTTGGTTTTTTTTTTTTTTTTTTTATTACACTATGAAGAAATGAACACACACATACACAAACGGTGATTATCTCTTTTAAAGATTAATGGTGTGTCCTAGACTGGTTTTAGTGTGTTTTGATGATTTTGTTTTTGTTTTTGAATGTTTTTGAAAAATATTTAAATGCATAGTGAAGGCTCATATAACTCCCAAAATGGTCGCCCCTTCAATATACCAACCAGGCCAATATACCAACCTCTCTATATACCCGCCCTTACGAGAGGGAGACTATAGGTACGTGAGAGCAGATGGTACGTGGTACGTAGGCGATACGGAAGGGGGATTGTCCTGTTAATGGCACCTACCATAGAAGACTTATCCTTGTGCATTAGGAATCACCCTAGCAACACTCGATCAGCTTTCGTCAGGATTTACGCCTAACAACAATGATAATCGGGGTAATGAATGTAAAATCAAGCCAAGGTGGTGATGAAATCCACTAATGGTCTTGATCAAGGGCTGGGGTTTTACAACTAGCTCCTTGGTTTAATTTTACCATGTGAAGTGTGTGTGGTTCTTTTTATTTAAAAATGAAACAGGCAGCAACCTCTTTCCCTAAGAAGGCAAACATGATAGAAAATAGAAATATCACAGCAAAAAATGACAGGGACAGTTAGAAACCATTACCTCTTTTCCACCCAAATCGGCTGTCTTTTTCACCCAAATTGGCTTTTTCTGATTCTTGGCCCAGTACCTGCAAGCATAAAAACATAAATTTCGATCAGTTTCTTGATCTCAAAAATGCAAGGAATAGCGTCCCACCGTGATCGCCATTGAAAGCATGAGATTCTGGAAGAAAAACAGTACTAGGATGTAATGTAAACAAAACTAACTCGATGCATGAAATAAAATGACTGTAATCGAATCAAAAACCAAACGTATAATGAAAAATAGGAGCATAGCCCTTTTTTTTTATTAATATGATTTCGATTTCGGTTACATTCCATCTCCATCCCCTTTATGGGCTAGGAGGATTAGCATGTTCTGGTTACAATCATTTCTAGTAGTCTTCCTTCCGCATGCCCACATTTGAAATGGGTGGGACAAAACATTGCCGCCACTGGTGTTGATGAGTCTTTAAATTTTGCTGCTCCTCCTGTGATCAAAGAAATAGCAAAGATGTTAGTACCACCTGCTGCAAATAAGGAATGTTTATTTTCTGCAATTAATGAAAGATGCATATACAGATTGATTAAAACAATGGATTGCCAAAATAAAATAAAATGAACTAAAATAAAACTGAAATCATAACGCATAAAATCTCGATATTATTATTATGCAAAATAAATACAAATAGAACACTGAGCTTGGTCGATGAATGGATGGATCCATGGATCCAGATTCATGTTTTTCATAAGCGCCCGATGAATTCCCTTGTAGAAGAAATCATGGATGCGGATGACGTGAATCGAGGCTTAAAATGTCTAGCGGTAAACTGGTAGGGTTTCGCTTCTCCAAAACGTCTTTTCTCCTCTCTTTTTTGGGTGGGAAAAGTCCACCATTTTATAGACCCAAGGGGTCTCTTTGGATATGCATGCATAAGCGCCATGTGGTGGTCATAGGTGCCATGTGGCAGTCATGTCTTCCCATGAGAGAGAAAAGTCCTCCATGACTTGGGCTTTCATGAATGCCCCTGTGACAGTCCTCTAACGGCCCATGTAATTGACTGACTTCCACTACTGATTTTTTAATGTCCACCTTCAAATGTTTAATGCTTATTTGTTTAATGTCCATGTTTATTTGTTTGATGTCCATGTTTATCTATTTGATGTCCACTTTTAAATGGTTTAAAATCTGCATTTATTGGTTAATGTCTGCCCAGGAGCAAAGACGAGAGTTTTCCACGATATCGCTATGTCATGATTTCGTGACACCCAGGCCTTAGGCTTCCTTTTGGCCTTGGCGTATCACGATATCACGACGTCATGATATCATGACACCCAGGCCTTAGGCTTCCTTTTGGCCTTGGCATGTTGCGATATCGCGACGTCGCAATATCATGACACCCAGGCCTTAGGCTTCCTTTTGGCCTTGGCATGTCACAATATCATGACGTCGCGATATTGTGACACCCAGGCCTTAGGCTTCCTTTTAGCCTTGGCGTGTCACAATATCGCGATGTCACGATATCGCGACACCCAGGCCTTAGGCTTCCTTTTGGCCCTGGCGTGTCGCGATATCGCGACATCGCGATATCGCGACACCCAGGCCTTAGGCTTCCTTTTGGCCTTGGCGTGTCATGATATCACGATGTCGCGATTTCGCGACACCCAGGCCTTAGGCTTCCTTTTGGCCTTGGCGTGTCACGATTTTGTGACGTCACGATTTCGTGACACCCAAGCCTTTGGCTTCCTTTTGGCCTTGGCGACAAACTTCATAGGAAGATTGCCTAAAAAATGACCAACTTCTATCTGGACAATACATAAAACAAAAGAAAGGTGTCAAAGGCGAACGACCAGAAGAAAGCAAACGAGACATAACCAAGGCACTGTCACGTAATCGGATTGGTGCTGTTTTGGTGTCTACACTAAGATGGTAATATATCCATGGTATGATATCGTAGGGATAGATGTGGATGAGGTATTGACTTTAAAAAATGTAAATTATGTGGGTACAACATCAAAGTATGATGTGTGGGCTAGGGTACAAGAAATACAACTAGAGGTAAGGGGTGGTGCCACCAGGGGTGTGGAGGTAGGAACTTCAGAGCTTGTAGGATAGTGAGTATGATGGTATATAGATCTTCAGGTAGGATCATCATGAGAGGTTAGGAAGGTAGTCATAGAGGAGAGCTCTAGCATGGAGGTACACAATAGTAGTAGTGACTCTATCGTAGAGTACATGGTTATGTTATATCGAGTGTGGGTGCTAGAGAGGTAGAAGGTAGAGTTAGAGACTACCATTGCCTAGGAGCAGAGTTAGTGGGATGGGGAGCACTAGAGATGGCAAGGCTAGGAGGAGCAATGGGATACACTATAGGCTTAGGTGTAGAGCCTACAGGAGGAGCAGGAGAGGATGGTTAAGGAGCAGGGCTAGAACTATGGTAGAGGAGGATGCTCTATGGATTGAGTGGGATGTGTTGAGGGTAGAGCATGATGCCCTATAGGTAGATCAAGATGCATTGAGGGTAGAGTGATATGCTTTGTAGGTGGGATAGGTGTAGGGGCCTGGGGGAATCCAGGATATGAGGGTCATGTTGGCCTAACTAGAGCAAGAGAGGGATAGGGTGGAGTAGGAGAGAGATAGGGTGAGACTGCTAGAGAACACCCTTTTGCTAAATGGTATAGTAGTACCATCACTACCATCATCCTCTACTTCCATGTAGAGTCAGAGGAGTAAGGCTTTGGGTAGTCATTTAGTTGTCCCACCTATACCTCAGTTTGTAGGGGAGTCGACCTCCCAAGCTTTAGGGGTGGGGACATCTCATGGTGAGAGTCAACAACATGGTAGCAATAGTGGGTAGGCTCGAGGAGATCAGGCCAAGGGTAGTGGTGAGAGCGGTGAGGGTGGGGAGTGACATATGGACATCGAGCATTGTATGGATGTTTTTGTAGATGCCTTGTATCTCTTCTTGATAGTTTTGATGAGCTTTGATAGCTCTGACATATGTAGCCTATGGGTACACTTGTATATGTACCTTATTGATGATATATATATGATTCATTTATTGATGTGATGTTGTGCTTAATTTATGTGTAATGCTTATTTGTTTATGTTTTGATGTAATGTTTTATTGCATGATTGAATGTATGTTGATGGATGCAATGAATGTATGCATATAATTTTGATTATCTTTCAAAAAATATGTAAACCTGTAATATTATTCATGAATTTAATCAATTAATCAAGGGTATCAACCCAAGGGTACTAATTTTTGTGGATATTGTGGAATGTTATGTGGTGTGTTACAATAATTGTGCTACTATGAAGGTCAAGATGACATGATTTGTACTTTTGCATGTCCTAGGGATGAAGATTCTGAAAGTGCTTTCATGATGCTCAAACACCCTAGTGACATCGATCAAACTCATCTACTAATCATATAGGCACTTGAAGATACTAAGACCAACCAGGTTATTCAAGTTACTCAAAGACCAATGTGTGTGCAGTGATTGTTCATTTCTGATTTTGGGTGAGGGACTAATCATTTGTGACTTATGCCAATAAGCTAGCTCATCCACGAGCGTACATAGGTCTGTACAAAAGAAGGTTGCTAATGTGATAGACATGTCACCATGCAAGGTGTACTCCACTACTAGTCAAGCATCTATAGCCCCGATGGAGGTTAACCCCATGATCTAAGGACCTGAGAATTCTAGGGATTCAAGATTTTATTAGCTCTTTTTTTTAAGACAGTTGTCTTTTGGCTTTGTGCTTGTCCTTTTGCCAATTCTCAAGGTTAGCTCATGTGCATGATAGGATGAGCAGGGGAAACCATTCGCTTTATGGTGATAGTGACTCATGAGTTCATCTTTCCTAGGCACCAAAATTTTGTTAATGTGTGATTTGTGCATGGTCTTAGAGAAAACTTAAGGTCACCAGGAAGACCTATAGTATTTCAAGAACTAATGATGTTCAATGGAGGTTGAATGAGACACTAGGTATGGCTGAACGATCGAAAGAACCTAAAGAATCTCCAAACCAGAGTCTTGAAAAAGTCAAGATGTCATCTGTGTATTATGAATGGATGAATGATGGGGGTGTGTTGTGGATGTAGCACCAATGTATATAATGAAGGATGATGCAAGACAAATACCATAAGGAAGATACCCTTGATTAATGTGACAAAATCAATCCTAGCAAATAGTTTAAAGCATGGATCGAATGATGACCAAAGTTTTATTGGTGATGGTGAGTAATGAAATGTGTGAATGCAACGCGCTTTGTAGCGGTGTGAAAATTTATTGCTTAATGTTTTTTTTTGTTTTTATTTTTTTTTTTTTTTTTTTTTTATTTTTTTTTATTTTTTAATTTTAATGTTTTTTATTTTAAATGATTTTCTAGTTTTTTGTATTTTAAATTATTTTGATGTTTTTGTATTTTAATGATTTTTTGATGTTTTTGTATTTTAGTTTTTCTGATGTTTTTGTATTTTGAATGATTTTTTGATTTTTTGTATTTTAAATGATTTTGTGATATTTTTGTATTTTGAATAATTTTTTGATGTTTTTGTATTTTTGTTTTTCTAATGTTTTTGTATTTGAATGATTTTTTGATTTTTTTGTATTTAAATGAGTTTGTTATTTTTTTGTATTATGAATGTTTTTTGTATTTTTGTTTGTGTATGTACAATGCTAGCTATGAACTAGGCATAGAAGGCATGCAAATGAAGGATATTGATGGGTTCAGGTTCCTCAATTCCCTCAAGGGTGGCAAGTTTGTATGCTCTAGTGCCAAATATTTGTATGATGATGAATGGACCAAGCTAGTTGGTGGTAAACTTGTCATGCAAGTGTGATGGAAGGCTCGAATTTTATTGATTTTCTTTAAGAACTAAATCCCCTACTTGAAATTCTTGAGGATGCACTTTGTTATTGTAAGCATGTTTGACCCTATCTTGATAAACATGAAGGTGCTCAAGTGCATTAATTCATTGTTCATCAAGCAAGGTCAATTGATCAAGGTGCGCTTGTCATGTAGTATCATCATCGATGAATTCTTGTAATGATATGTGTAATGATGGGATTTTGAGCTCAAGAGGTATGATGGCCTCAGCACCATAGACTAGTGAGAATGGTGTTGCCCTAGTTGGCATGTGTATGCTTGTTCGATAAGCCCATAATGCTAGGGGGAGTTGGAGATGCCAATCCTTATGATTTTATTTGACTATTTTCTTTAGAATGGCAATGATAGTCTTGTTGGTTGCCTCAGCTTGTCCATTACTCTATGGATAGTAAGGAGTCGAGAAGTTGTGTTGAATGTTATACTTAGTGCAAAGTGCTCGAACATCCTTATTCTTGAATGGAGTGCCATTATCAAAAATGATCTTGGATGGTATACCAAAATGATAAATGATGTGATGGAGTATGAACTCTATGATTCGAGGTTCGATCGTATTGGTAAGAGGAATTACCTCAACCCATTTGGTAAAGTACTCAGTAGTAGTGATGATGAATGTATGGTGTCTTGAGGAAGGAGGAGATATCTTTCCTACAAGATCGAGATCCCATTGCGAGAATGGCCAAAGAGCTTGAATTGGTTGCAATGCCTATGATGGTACATGGGTTAAGTTGGCATGATGTTGATATTTTGGATATTTCTTGACATATGTACAATAATCACATTCCATGGTGGGCCAATAGTAACCCATGCATAAGATACACTTTGTGATGGCCATCCCACTAAAATGACCACCACACGTTCCATCATGTGCTTGAGAAATGACCCAATTTACCTCTTGTGGTTCAAGATAATATAAGAGGATACCATCAAAGCTACGATGATAAAGGATATCACCCAAGAGTGTGTAACAAACCACTTTTTTTTTGAATGTATGTTTAGTAGTTGAGGATAAATCTATAGGTAGAGTACCCATTTTTATAAAGTCCTTTATTTATGAGAAGCTATCATTGTATGGCTCGATTTGAATGAAGTTCACATTCTCTTCTATCTGAGATGATTCTCATTCAATAGTTGATTGAGATAGTGTTTTGATTTTGATACATGTAGTGCTATCGATGGGATTCTATGGTATGAGTGATCCAAGAGAGGTCATAGTATCTATGAATTGATTGTTTGACCTAGGTGTGTTATCGATTTCATACCAATCAAAGTGCTTAAGCAACTTATCAATGATCTACTTGTATTGCTTCAAGACTAGGTATTTGCATTGGTAGATCTCCTTAACTTGATAGACAATGAGTTGGGAGTCACCAAAAATATTGATCCATTTGATACCTAAGGCAATAGTAGTCTAGAGGTCTAGGATTAGGGCTTCATATTTTGCATTGTTATTGGTGCAAGGGAAGTTGAGTTTGAATGACAAGGGCATAGGAGCTCCTTGAGGTGTGAAGAAGACAACTCTAGCACCTCCCCCTCATTCACACTTGGAACCATCAAAGAAAAGGACAACATCAACCTCCTCCTTAAGTTCGACATTTTCCTCTTGCTCTATGATATTGAATATATTTTCATTAAGCAACTCGATAATAAGTGGGTGCTCATCTAGTAATGGAGCTTCAATGAGTTGATCTACGATTACCTGGCCCTTAATGGATTTTTGGCTAATGAATTCAAGATCAAATTCTATCAAAAGCATTATCCATTTGGAAGTTCTACTATTCGTATAGGTGTGGCTCATCATATAGCATAGAGGATTCTCTTTAGCTATGACATACATGGTATGGTCGATCATGTAATGTCAAAGTTTCTTAGTTGTGAAGACAACTGCTAGGCATAGATTTTTGACATATGCATACTTGGTTTCATAACTCACCAAAATTTGACTAATGTAATATATGGCTTGCTCTCTATTTGCTTCATTCTTTTGTGCTAGCATTGTGCCAAGGGCAAAGTTTATGGTAGATATATATAGATGAAATGGAACACCTAGTCGAGGTGGTGTCAACATAGGTGGGGAAGCAAGATATTGCTTGATGGCATCAAAAGCATCTTGACACTCTTGATTCCATGTAAAGGTGACCCCATTTTTCAATAGTTGGTTGAAAGGTTTACATTTATTGGATAGTTGCATGATAAAGTGATGGATCGCTTGGATTTTTCCTTGTAAACTATGTAGCTCTTTGAGGTTTGTTGGGGGTGGCATCTCAATGATTGCTTTGAATTTATTTGGGTCAACTTTGATGCCTTGTTTGGAGACTATAAACCCTAAGAGTTTTTTGGATGTGACACCAAAAATGCATTTCTTGGGGTTAAGTCTCACCTTGTGTTCGAGTAATCGATCAAAGATCTTATGTAAAATGTTAATGTGCTCATGACGTGTTTTTGATTTGGCCAATAGATCATCTACATAATCTTCCACTATCTTATGCATGTAGTCATGGAAGATATAAGTCATGGTACATTGATATGTTGTACCTACATTTTTAGGTTGAATGGCATGACTTTGTAGCAAAATGTCCCCCAAGGTGTTGTGAAAGTTGTTTTATGTTGATCCTCGAGATTAACTCAAATCTAGTTATACCCTAAGAAACCATCCATTAGGGAGAGCATTTCATGGCTAGTGGTAGAATCCATGAGTGTATCCATATTCGAAAATGGGAAGTTATCCTTAGGGTACGCTTTGTTGAGGTCACAAAAATCTATGCAAATGTGTATCCCCCCATTAGGCTTGCTAATGGGTACCATATTAGAAACCCATTATAGGTAGTCAATGGGTTGAATGAAACCCACATCTAAAAATTTTTGTAACTCTTATTTAACCATTAGGGCTATGGTAGGATGAAGCTTCCATAGTTTTTGCTTTATCGATTTTGCATCCGGGCTCAAAATGAGATTGTGGACCACTAAATTAGGGTCGAGGCCCGACATATCTTTGTAAGACCATGTGAACACTTGTTTGTATTTAGTAAGAAGGTAAAAAACTATTCTCATTCTTTAGAAGAGAGGCTTATTCCAAGTTTAATGATTTGTAGGTGTTCTGGATCAACGTTGAGGTCTATGTTGATGGTGTCCTCGATGAGCATGTGGGAACCTTCCTCTAATTGGTGAGGAGTGGGAATGAGGTGGATGTCATCCACTGCATTTTTAAAAATGGGTGACTCAGAATCACTCATGTCAACATGATGAATGATAGATGGAGAAGGCAATGAGGTAGGTAGGATGTAGGTATTGGCTTGATGGATCAATTGGTTGGATGGAAGGAAATTAATGAGGGATGATGAGGTAAAAATATTCTCAAAGTCGATGAGACTTGGATCGATGTGGATGGGCCTTGATGGATTGCTTGGATTATGGAGGGGTGTAAATAGGTCAATGGAGACCATGTTGACTTGTGGGGTGATGGGGTTTGGTAGATTAGAGGGAGGATTCCCAAGGGTATGCTCATAGGGTAGGAGTTGGTCCAACATGGGTGGATACGAATTTGATTGGATTGGTGGTGATGATAGTGGATACCGTTGATGCATTTGGATGCTCTCGAGGAAGGAGCATGGGAAAAATGGGGAGTGGAATAGGAACATTCATTGATAAATATCATCATCATCCAAGAACTCCATTAAGGGGACTATGGGGGAAGAGTCTTCTTCAAAGCTATCAGAAGCAATTGAAAGTGCCTCTAGTAGTTCATCTAATTCATCTTTTAAGGTATCCGATGGGATGGTGTGAATGGTGGCAACTTGGAAGAAGCCATCTGATAGACAATAAATACACTCAGGATCAATGTACTCATCATCTCTATTCTATTTAGGATCGAGGGTAATGCATTGGAAATGTTCCTCGAAGGGATCATCTAGTGAATGGTTGTCATACCCTAATCTAAATTTTTATTCAAGGAGTTGGTAATGTGGTTTGATGATGTGGTGAGCTCCCTACTCATAGTGACCAAGGCCAAATCCTCTCCAATGGGAGCATCAAAAATATCATAGAACAAAGGAGGGATTTGCTAAGAAGTTGATATCACCAAAAAATGGTGATTCAGGTCTATCATCATGAGGGACATCGAAGGAGGTATCAACTCTAGCATATACAAAATTTGTAGCATTAGATGTAAGACCCATGGGAATAATGGTACCTATGCATGGGCATCCAAAATCCCTAATCGATTTGATGGTGGGAGGTATAAATATGATATTGTATACTAGATACTCACATATTCCTAGACTAGTTATGTGGACTATGACCTATGTAGTTTGGGAAGGGGATGTAGGAGCTAGTCCAACATCCTCTTCTAGATGGGGTAATGTTATGGATGAACCTAGGGTAATGTATAGAATGGATGGATCTATGGTAGATGCATTTAGTAGTGGTGGTGGATCAAGTTACATGGAAAAGGAAGTGGCTTGGGGTAGATTGAGGTATTATGGTAAATTGAGGATCGATAGAGGTGGAGGTGTGAGTTGTGGTAACTTGTCCAATGATGGATTGAGGTGGCAGCTCAAGTTGCATGGTGGAAGGTATATTTTGGGCTTCAATGGATGAAGGTGGTGGGTAAGTGTTTATGATTGGTCAAGGTTGGTGGACAAAGGGATCAATGGATGAGCGAGGTGGGGGATGTGGTGGTGTAGGTGTAGGTGGGTTGTTTGAAAGTGGTTGGGTGTTTGTGGAAGGTATGGGATGGATGTGTGGATGAAAGGGGGCACTTTGTGAAGATAAAGGTTGGCTAGGATGGGGTTGGCTTTGCCCAATGGTATGGGGTTGGATGGAAGTGGAGGCAGGTGGATGGTAAGATGATGGTGGAGGTTATGGACTATATGAAGTAGTTAGGGTGATGTAGTGAGCTGGGTGTGGTGGAATGGGGGGTAAATGGGAATTGGATGGTGTAGGATGGGTGGGTGGATAGGTAATTAGTGGTAAAAAATATGGGTCAAGGTGTGATGATATTAGTTGGGGGGTTGGTTTGGGCAAGGTCGGGGTGAGGTATAGGTGTGTGGATGGTAGTGGTGGCTCATATGAATTGGAAATCAAGTTACAATACTTGAAAGGTTCCTCATCAATGGGGATGTAATGTACATGGCCCTCATGAACATATTTGAGATAATGATGTAATTTTGAGGGGATGCATCACATATCCTAAATCCATGGCCTTCCAAGCAAGATATTGTATTGCATTTCTCCTTCAAGGATGTGACACAAAGTATGAATAGTCTTCCCACCTACTTGAATAGGTAGAATGACTATCCCAAGTGTTGAGCACAATGCATCATTGAAGGCCCATAGAGTGAAGGTGGATGAGGCTATGTGTGAGGGTGGTAGGTGGAGGTGTTGGAGTGCCATAGATGTTATGATGTTTATCGAGGAACTAGTGTCAACCAAAACTCGTTTAAAGGGCTTGTGGTCGATAAGAGCTACAATATGCAGTGGAGGATCTGGCACTTCTATCGGTAATATTTTGATCTCATAATCATAGAAGGTGATTGTAGGCTCCATGCAAGTTCTGATGTTACCCATAAAATTTGTGAAGGTATTTGGATCTTGAGTGTGAAGGTCAATGGATTTCAAGATTTCCATCAATGCCTCATGATGTGGGGGTGACTATTGTATGAGCTCATAAATTGAGAGTTTGGTCGATGCCATCCTAAGGCTCTGTGTGAGGTAGTTTGTGAGAGATATGATTGGTCATGGGGGGTATGGTATGACTTGCACTGGTGGGGGTGGCACAGTAGAGGATGAAGGCATGTTGGGAGTAGTACTCGATGGGATCTATCGATCAAGATAGCATTGATTTTGAGTAATGATGTGGATCATCCCTACAAAATTATGATGTTGCATGGTGTTGAGGTGGTTGACCTAGTTTGGGAGGGTGTTGGTAGTTGGTGGTGCATGAAATTATTGGTTTTTCCCATGTTGTGGCAAGGGGTCCTGATAAATGTTGAGGTTCTAGTTGGGTGGTGCAAGAGGATTATCTATGGTAATGACCCCCTTGTTGATAAGGTCTTGGACCAGATGTTTGAAGGAAATGCAATCATTGATGTCATGACCTTATCGCCTATGGTAAGCACAATGGTGATATTCTTTGTATGATGTGGGATTAGGCCTATTGGGGTCTTTTGGTCTTACTTCTAGCAATGATATTGCCTATGCCTCATAAAGTCATTGAAATATGATTGAGTAGGGCTCAGGAAGTGGAGTGAAATTTTATGGGGGCCTAGCAAGATGCTTGGTGTAGTTGTCTAGTTGGGGGTTTTGTAGTTGGGTGGGAGGTGGCATGGCATGGTAGGTTGGTCATTATGATGGATGTTGTCCTTGCTATAGTTGCACTTATTATAGTTGATGTGGTTGTTGATTAGGCATGCTTGGGCTGCTCAATACCACCTGATTAACTTGATTGGGTTTTGATTGGTTGTTAGAAGTGCCCTTGGAATTCTTATTTGGCCATTCCTTATTTTTGAGTTTTATTTCACCCTCTTGGATCTTAATATCCTCAATGGTCTTAGCTTGTGCTAAAGCTTCCTTGAGTGTATGATATTGTTGGAGTTGTAGTAGTAATGATATTGGTTTTGAACAACTCCTCATGAATAATCGAGTCAGCTCTATGATGGGGAGAGTGAAGGGGAGTTTAGTTATTACAACTCTCCATCATGCACCATAGTCTAAGATAGACTCATCATCAAATTGATGGAGATTGTACAGATCCATGAGTGTCATTTTTCTTTTAACAATAATGGTAAAACATTCCAAAAATAGGTTGGCCAATTGCTCAAAAGTATATAGGTTATGTCTAGGCAAATGGTTGAACCAATCTAAGGCTCCCCCCAAGGGATAGTAGGAATGTGCAAAGCATGAGGGGGTCAATATCATTGATAAGGTAGCACGCATTGATAAATGAGCTTATGTGATCTTGGGGGTCCTCCTTCCCCTTAAATTTTTCAAATTTTGGCATTACGAACAGGGGAGGATATGGTGGTGATGGTACCGAAGGGTGAATTGGGTAGTTCTACAATTGATTGAGCATCAAATTCTGATATCCAATACCCATAACTTGTAATGCCAAACTATCAACCTTGTCGACCAACATTTGAACTTTATCTAGGGTAGCTAGGATGATTGTATGATATGTGCCAGCTTGGAAACCCGAGGATGGATATTGGTTGTATTGCATAGATTGGTGATGGACGTAGGTGGGGTGAGTTGATGGGTGTTGGTTGAAATGTTATTGGTGTGTGAGTGGTGGTTGTTGGTGTTGTTGTTGATGTTGGATGACTTGTTGATGTTGGATGGGTTGTTGTTGATATTGATGTGGGATGACTTGTTGATGTTGGATGGGTTGTTGTTGATGTTGATGTGGGATGACTTGTTGATTTTGGATGGGTTATTATTGATGATATGATAACTATTGTTATTGGTATTAGATGGGTGGTTGTTATTGATGTTGTGGTATGGGTGGAGGTTGTTTCTATAGCTATTATTGTTGGTACTAGATGGGGGGTTGTTGTTGATATTGTGGCATGGGTGAAGGTTGTTGTTGTAGTTGTTATTTTTGGTACTATATATAGAGTTATTATTGATGTTGGGATGTGGGTGGAGGTTATTATGACTAGTACTATTATGGCAAAAAATTTTGATACTATTGTGTGGGTGGAGATTGTGGTTGGTAGTATTATTGTGGTGATAGTTATTGGTACTATTGTGTGGGTGGAGGTTGTGGTTGGTAGTACTATTGTGGTAGTAGATATTGGTACTATTGTGTGGGTGGAGGTTGCTATTGGTAGTACTATTATGATAGTAGTTGTTGGTACTATTGGGGTGGAAGTTAGCTATAGGCCTTTAGCTCTAGTGGTTGAGTGGATTGTTGTTGGTATTGTTGTAAAGGTGTTAAAGCCTATATGGTTGGTGGTCAGGTGGCCCATGATGGAGATTGTGCAAAGAACAATTCTTAGGTAATTGTGGAAGTTGGGTGGCTTGGCCCTTGGGGTGGTAGTTGTGGTGGATGGGATGAGGTGGGTAGAGTAGACACAAGCAAGTGAGATGTCATGTTAACATAGGCCCAATGGTATTGGTTTGGATCCATGGATGTGGATATATGGCCTACATTGGATTAGGGGTTAGAACCCTCAAGTGGGAAGTATTCGATAGGCATGCCATACTCAGGATGTGGCTTGATAGGGTGGGTTGCATGAGTATACACCTACTCTTAGGGTATCAAGGATATCGAATAGGGTGGAATGGTCAAAGATGGCAAGGATGGTCATGGTGAATCGGGTGGGGGAAAGAGGCCCCCCTAGAGGGCTCGTGCAACATCAAGGTCAATGAGGGTGATGTGGCCTGGGGACATAGGTGTCCTTGGACTAGTGGATTCAGGATGTTGGTGGGGATGTGGTGGTAGGTAGTGCCCGAGTTGTGTGTCTCAGGTGGGTTGGTGGTGGTCTGATGGGTGTAGCTAGACAAGCTACCTTGGGGTGGTTGCGAGGTTACCTCCTATTGAGTTGGAGGAGTGGTGGATGGATGGGAAGCCTAACTAGATTGGTCCATTGTGGCTTGGGTGGTAGCTTGGGCTCGAGCTTGGGCTTGGACTTGACTTCGAGTCAAGACCATAAGCTGAGTGGGTAAGATGGATGGAATGCAGGCTTGGCGGTGTGATGATGATGGTGGATTTCTCTATCTACACAAACAAGCAATCAAACAAACAATAGTTTTAATTTTCTTTGTTTTAGTGTGATAATGTTTGAGTTGATGTGTTTGTTAGATGTTTGATTGTTTTTGCACTATTCCACCTATTCATGAAACATCAAGAGAGAAGAACTAAAATACATATATTATTATGTGAATAGAAAGAATGATGCAATACAAATAGAACTATGAGTCCATTATATAGGGAGAGAGTTTTCTTGGTCCTTACTCTTCCTATAACACAAGGTACAACTTACATGACACTTGGCATGGTTACCAAATAATGGAATATATTACAACATACCCCTATATTACATTATTTTGTATTAAGTTCCCTTGCATTGCATAGATGATCTCTAAATGTCTAAAACTTGGTTTTTCTAAGTGCTTTTGTGAAAAATATCTACCATATGATATTTTTTAGGAATATGTTTGAGGATGATATGATGTTTCTGAAAGTGATATTTGATGAAGTGACATTATGCTTTAATATATTTAGTTCTTTCATGTACAATTGAAGTTTTGATCAAGTTGAGGACACCTTGATTATCGTAAAATATTAGGGTTGCAGTTTATTTGATGCCCATGTATGATAATATGTATTATAACCATAATGCTTCATAGGTTGCATCTCTCACTACTCAATATTCCACTTTAGTTGATGATTGAGCCACTGCATGTTGTTTCTTACTATACCAAGATATCGGTCCTTATCCAAGATAAAATATGTATCCTGAAGTAGAGTTTTTATCATCAATAGAGCCAGCATAGTCTAAGTCTATGTAACCCTATAGACAAAAATCCTTGACATTCTTCATATAAATTAGTCCATAATCAACAGTCTTCTTGATATATTGCAATATTATTTTTTTAGCTTTCCAATGACTTTCTATTGGTTCTTGCATAAAACATGAAAGATAGTTTACTACAAAAGCTAAGTTAGGTTGGTTATTTGTTAAGTATAGAAGACTCCCAATTAGTTGATGATACATGGTTGCTAAGACCAAAGGTGTTTCATAATTTTTAGATAATTGAATTCCTTGTTCCATTGGTGTATATTTTGGCTTGCACTCCATTTTATATTTTTCAAGTAGAGTTTCTACATATTTTGATTGAGTGATAGTAATTTTATCTTCACTCTGATGTATTTCTAAACCAAGATAATATTTCATCAATCCTAAATCAATCATCTCAAATGCTCTTTCTATATCCTTTTTAATGTCACTTATTAGTTTTCTATAACTTCTAGTAATTACTATGTCATCAACATATACTATGAGAATTAGTATATCATCTCCAATTTTCTTTGTATATAGACTAGGATCGAATGTGCTTCTTTTGAACCTATGCTATAATAAGTGATTGTTGATTTTTATATTCCATACTCTAGTAGATTGTTTTAGACAATATAGAGATTTTTTTAGTTTACACACTTTATTTTCTTATCCTTTAATATCAAATCATTTTGGTTGTGACATATAGACTTACTATTCTAAATCATCATTAAGGAAGGCACTTTTTACATCCATTTTATGAAGCTTCCAATCCTGATGAGCTTCTAGTGTACAAACTATATTGATAGTAGTCATTCTAGTTGTTGGAAAAAATGTTTCTTCATATTCAATTCCTTCAATTTGAGTATATCCTTTTCTACTAATCGATATTTGTACCTACCAAGTGTTTTGTCCACTTTATATTTGATCTTGTAGACCCATTTACAACCTACTATTTTAATTCCTAGAGGAAACCTTACTAAGTCCCATGTTTTATTATTTTTAAGTGATGTATATTCAGACTCTATAGCTCTCCTCAAATGAGGGTCATTCAGTGCTTGACCTGTTGATGTTGGTTCTACAGTATTGCTCAATAATACTCTATCTATTCTAGTTTGACTATGTTTTTGAGCTCTAGTATTGGTAATATTTGGTATTCCTTCTAGGTTTAATTCTCTAAGAGTGTCTCTAAGCCATATTGGTTCTCTTACATATGTTTCTATGTATTTTTATCTTCTTATTGTAATTTTGATTCTTCACTTATTGTGTCTTCTCAAGATATTCTAGAACAATTTCTATAATATTACTAGGTTTTTCTGTGTCAATTTTAACTTTTTCATCAAAGATTACATCTCTACTAATGTAAACCTTTTTTGTATGTGGATATAGTATTATGCATCCTATATATTCATTTTCATATCCAAAAAATATTCCAACCATAGTTTTGTCATCTAATTTTGTCCTTTTTTATTTTGGAATATGCATGTAAGCTTTGCATCCAAAAATCCTTAGTTTTTCTATATTTGGTTTTTGTCCTGACCATACTTCTTCTCATGTACCATGTTTGAGTACTCTTGTTGGTAATCTATTCTATCTAATTTTTTTTTTTTTGTACTACCTCTACCCAATATTGATGATCAAGTTGAGCCTCTTTTAACATACATCTCACCATTTCCATTATTGATTTAATCCTTCTTTCAACATTTCTAATTTGTTGCGGTGAATAAGTTGTATTATGATGTCTTTTAATACCATTTTCTTCTAAGAATGAATTAAATTATGTAGATATAAATTCACCTTCTCTATCTAAGTGAAGTGATTTTATAGTCTTTCCTGAATTTTTTTCTACTTGAAGTTTGAATTGTTTAAACCGACTAAATGCTTCTAATTTATACTTCATGAAGTACACCCACATTTTTATGTGATCATAGATAAATAATTGAAAGTACATATGTCCTATAATACTATTGATCTTCATTTATCCACATAAATTTATATATATTATTTCTAATGGTTGTACAATATTGTGTTGATGAAGTTCAAAAGGAATTCTATGTTGTTTTCTTGCTAGGCATTCTGGACACATGGTAGATTTTGGAGATAATTTAGGTATTATTTCTACCATTTGATATTTTAGTAACTATTTAATAGATGATTCACTAGTATGTATTAAATTTTTATTACATAGATCTGAAGCTAAACGAGTTGAGTGATTGGTAAGATCAAGAATAAACATACCACTTTTATAAGATCCTGATGCTATTTTTTTTTCCTATTTAAGAATTTGACATTGTTTTCTTCTAGTGCAAACTTTGAATTCTATAGTCATGTTTTGATCCATGAGTTGATAAATTGAGAAAATATTAGTAATTAATTTTAGGACATAAAATACATTATTTATTATCCCTTTTCCATTTATTAGATTTACTGGAATGTTCCCTATCTCTTTTACTTCATATGTTTTATTATCTACTACAACAACTGACTTCTCATTTACCTTTTGAATGGAATTGAACCAATATATGTTTCCTATAATATACTTACTTGCCCCTGAGTCTTTATACCAATAATCCATGACTTAATATCTATATTGATAAAGACTTTAGATGTTTGAGTCTTGTAGGATCCCTTGTGTCTCCCTAATGGTTCAAAGAAAAACAACTTTGCCAATAATAGATAACTTTCAATTTTACCTCATATCTCATAATGCTCTAAAGAAGTTTTATAGTTGGATTTATTTTTGTCTCCTAAGTTTGAGTATGAGATAAGTGTTATCAATTAAGTCCAATTCTATACTCATTATTTTAGTGATCACACAAACATTCTATCTCCTTAATAATTGCTTCTCAAATGAATGTTGTATCTCCTTGATAATCATTCCTTTCAAATGTTGTATCTATAGGAAAATATTGAGCATTTAATGCTCCTTTTCTTCATCAAAGTTTTTAATTTTTTAATGGACTTTGATCTTACTGTGAATCAACTTTAATATTGTATCTATGTTCTCCTTGTATTGAATTATGTGTGCACATTCCAATGTGGTCTGTTAATGGGCTAGTCCCTGTATGCGTTAATCCTCTTCCTTGATGTCTTCAACACTTGTTGGATGCATTATGAAGGTGAAAAATACCTTATTGTTCCTCCTTTCTATTTTCATCACTTGGCATGGATGTTTCTCAAGTGTGTGAGTGGATAATTCATGTTATTTTTACTTCTTGAATATGTTATACAATAATGTAACATTCTTCTTCCAAACATATTCCAAGAGCTATGTCCTTGAAATATGATCTTCAAAATAATGCTTTGTTGTATGATATTGAAAATTTCCTTACAACCTAGGAATTAGAGAGACAAGTGGCACATATCATTTTGCATGTAGAGATGCCCTAATAATTATTTTACCCCTTATCTTGCAAGTTGATAATAGTTTTCTTCAAAACTTATTTCTTCTTATCGATGATTGCACTAGTACTTCCTTCTTATCAATCAAATTCTAGTTATGCTAGTCGTAGTATATCTCTAATTGTGGTGGTTATAGGTGATGCAATGGTGGTTCTATGGTGATCCAAGGGTGGATTTGAGTGCTCCTTCTTGATGGACATCTTCTCCAAGTTTGATCTTGGGTATTGCTCCTTTTGCTTAGCCTTATCCTTTATCCTTCTATGCTTTCAATATGTTGGTTTGAACATTGCCTTTGCAATGTATAGTAGATGATGGTTGACATAGATAAAGATAAGCTTATCTATGATATCCACTAATGGCTCTCTTGTGCTTCAATTTGCTATGATGACTACCTAAATTCATGGTTTATGGAGGTGTCTTTGTACACCAAAATGTGAGCTTCTTGAAATCTCTTCAACCTTGCATGGATAGTGCTCCTCTAGTGGTTGCTTATGTGACGTTCCTTGCTTGTGATGGATGTGTCCTTAAGACACTCAAATTTTATCCTCTTTTCTATGTAGGACAAGATGTTATGGCATAGAAGAATAATGTAAATAGATTTACAATAGAATACCTTGATTTTGCACCTTCACCTGAGATCTCTAAATCTCTTTTGCAAGCTTTATTTCTACTAGTTTTTATGGTGGCTTCTTTGTATTATACCTTGTAGGTAAGGAATGATTTTATGTTGTCTTATTTGCTAGATAAATCTCTCATTTTCTTGGTTAATATAATAATGAACCCAAGCTAATAATCATGTAGCTAATATGCCCTTAAGGTGGCTTAATATTGCACTACTCCTTAGTGCAATTCTAATAAGCTTTAAGATGGATTAATATAGTGCAATTGCAATCTCCTTATTACTCCTAAAAGTAACCTTTAATATGCACTAATGATAATTCTTAAAGAACTCTCAAATGCTCTATAATTGTTGCAATATTCTTAAGAGTAATGTATAATGAATTCTTAAAAGCAATCTATAATATGCACTACAATCAATGTTGTAGGATGTAGTCTTCTTAATTCTTAGATAGGTAGATGATATTTTTATTTCTGTTGAAATATATCCAACTCCTATTTTAATGTGCAGATAATAATATTAAAATAATATTTCTTCTACACTTCCCTTGAAGACTTTAAAATGAATTATTCTCCTTGCAAATTTAATTCTAATGAGGTGCTTAATAAAGCTAAGTAATAATATGAATATGAGTGTTCAAGTAATGAACCCCTTTGCACCTAAGTTGCTTATATATAATGATATTTGAATATGATGTAGGCCTTGGTGTTTTTCTTTACCAAGTTGCTTACCTTTAATGATCTTCGAAGATGATGTAGACCTTGGTGTTTTAATTCTAATGAGGTGATTCATAAAGTTAAGTAATAATTTGAATATGAGTGTTCAAGTAATGAACCCATTTGCACCTAAGTTTCTTACCTTTAAATATCATTGAAGATGATGTAGACCTTGGTATTTTGAACCAAGTTTCTACCTTGAGATGGATGAAATTAGCTACTTCATATATTTTAGTCTTCTAATGTAGGTTCAAAAAATCTCCATTCTTCAAATGAGCCTTCTAGCCTTCAAAGGAAATCTTCAAAATCTCTCATGTTTAGTAGTAAGGTCTGGATTTTTTCTCCTTGTCAAATTCTAGTTTTGATCCTAGTCTCTTTCTCAAGAATCTGAATATCATGACGTCTTCAATATTCTCCTCCAGGATTTGGTACTTTTCCCAAATCATTCCCCTTTAGGCTTGTTTTCAGATGGTGATATATGTCCCAAAATATTCTTGTAGGAGTTTCTTCTCCTTGCAATTATTTTTGGGCCCCTCAAACCTTGATCTGATACCAATGATGGTTTTTGCACTATTCCATCTATTCAAGAAACATAAAGAGAGAAGAACTACAACACATATATTATTATGTGAATAGAAATAATGATACAATACAAATGGAACTATGAGTCCATTATATAGGAGAGAGTTTTCTTGGTCCTTACTCTTCCTATGAAACTTGGTACAACTTACATGACACTTGGCATGGTTACCAAATAATGGAATATATTCCAACAATTTTTTTGGAGTTGATTTTTAATTTTTTGAGTATTTTTATTTTTTTGGAATTTTATTTTGTTTTGATTTTTTTAATTTGGATTTTTTTTTATGTGTTTTATGCACCTAATCTACAACTACAAATGTGATTATGGAATGCAATCTAATGGGTGTGTTGATGCCCACTTCTCCAATGAGAAGTGATACAACAATAACTAAAATGACTTCCTAAGATGGATGTGTCTTATGGTAACCTGAGGGGCAAAAATAATCCTCCCAAAGGATGTTGCACTAAGTCCTACTAATTGCCCAATTAGACTTTTGCTTCACCATCGGGTAGTATTAGACAATAAAAATAGCTACGGGTCCACTGATTATTGAAACCCATGAACAAAGGGGTATCTAACCTAACCCACCATGAGATATCCTTAAGAATGAGAAATTTCTTGATGATGAAATCCAAAAAACTACTTGTGGGGGATACTATGGTATCTATGGGGTGAACCAATATAAGGATATGAATTCCAACATTGTTGGTCTTGATCAATGGTTGGTGATGAAATCCAACTCGCCAATGTTTATGAAAAATGTGTAGTGTGTGATGTAAATTTAAACCTTGCACAAAATGATAAATCACTAACTATTATATCCTAAGCAAAAGCAACTTTTTATTTCCTACCATACAAAAGTGAACACATAGAAAATAACTCTAAATTTATTTATCTAAGACTACTACTAACTAAAAACTCAGAATAGAAAGAAATAATATCCCCCCTACTTGTGATCCTATGCTATATTGAAGACCTGAGGTTGGAAGTGCTTGTGTTTTATGACTATCTAGGGTTGGATAGTTTTTATCTAATACCATCCCATGGTAGATGGATAAAAACTATGACCATCTAGGGTTGGATGGCTACGTCTATATGCAGCCTATGTAAAAACATAAGACAAAAATATATATATCAATACTTTATAAAATATAGAAAATAGACTGATATTAAGCATAAAAAAATAAAAATCTTGAATTACTGCATAAATCAAATCAAAAGGGATGGTCCCACCATGATCGCCATCTTGTGGATGATAAAAATATGCACCATAGAAAACATGTAAATAAAAGCATCAAATAATATGTAATGTATTGTATTGTGCTTTGTGTTCAATTACAATGTTTGCCCTCATAGGGGTTATACAAAGATATAAGGGATCAATAACCTTTTATAAGTAATAATGGCACCTCAGTATTTTAGTCACTATAGCATTGGAAGGTGGGTTTGTTGTGACCACTACTATTTTTGGATCTAGATATCTACATTTGGGTTTGTGCCTTCATTTGAATCTGCTAGAAGTATACCTAGATATTG
Organism: Wollemia nobilis; assembly: GCA_028583015.1. Taxonomy (NCBI): domain Eukaryota; kingdom Viridiplantae; phylum Streptophyta; class Pinopsida; order Araucariales; family Araucariaceae; genus Wollemia; species Wollemia nobilis. The sequence continues at coordinate 6,665,513 of JAQPPZ010001844.1, forward strand.
ACCATCAAAGAAGATGACAACCATGTACTTTGACTATCTAGGAGCTGAATGGTCATGATATTCAATCATTTAGGGTCAAATGACTAGTTTCTAGATTCTTCTACCATGCCTAGATTTTTTGCTGTATCTATAGCTTATTACTTTGAACCTATATGCCTACACACATGTGAAATGCAAATGATTAGTAATACCAGTTGGGCCTCCTAAAGTGAGGATCAATTTTTAAAAAAGATTAAAAACTAGAGATATAGAAAATGGAAGAAGGATCTATAAAATAATAGTACTAAATGAAGCATACATAGATCTTACCCTCATTTTGCTACTATTGATGACTTTATTACTATCGTGACACTGCATCAAATTGCATCATGATATGTTGGGTTGTTGCATGCTACGTTTGGATATTTATACACAAGATGGGAGATGATCGTTTGGGTCGAGATGACCATAAACCAAGACTGTTTAGGTTCGAACAGTCATAGGTTATGGTACCCTTTCACTAATGAAATCCTGATCCAGTCCTATAAAATGTTACACTCAGGATCTAGCACAAGACAAGGATGGCTACATAGGATTTACTTTGGGGTGTTTGGGATGCAAAGTATGCTCAATATTTTAGTAGTGCTTCGATGCATGAACCATCCTATTTGAAATGAGAGTATAAGGAGTGCATTTATAGTTGTTGGGATGGAGGATGATGGTCACATGCAAACAATATGTATGCATGAATTAAGACACCTCAAGATCTTCTCCCCTAAAGTAAACAATAAATCTTAACATGCTTAATCATCAGTTAACTTTATTTGAATAGAAGCATGCTTATTTATTTATTTTTAAATAAATATTTTTTTATCCACTGAGTTTAATTAACTTGTGAAACTAAAGTGAAAGATATTATTTTTGAATTTTTAATTATTTTCTCCATGCTAACCTCCTTATATTTTATGTATCAGTTAACTTGCATGAGGTGTGATTGTAATTAAGTGAAGATTGGATTTGGATGAGAATAAACTTCACCCATCCAGATAAGGATAAGGTAGAGGTGGAGTTAACTTCTATTTATTTTTGGATGATGCAATCTCTTCTTGCGTGTAATCGAGAAGAAGTATGTGAGGTTGAACTAAAGCTAACTACAAGTGATGTTGCCACGAGGGTTTCAAGGGTGAGTTTCTCATTGAGGAGGGGTGATTGGTTGTGTAGCTTAGGTAATAATTAATCAATTATTTAATAGATAAATTAATTAATCAATTAATTAATACCTTAGGTAATTACACCTTAATTTAATATTAATTAATATTAAAAATACTAATTAACTATGATTAATAAATTAGTGTTTAGTTTTTATTGATTTTGGTGTCTACACTTATGCATCTAATACATCAATATAGATTCTCAATAGATGTTCTACAAGAGCACTACACAAGAATACTACACATGAATCATTACAATAGTTAACCATTATATCCTAAAATGGTGCCACAGGTTAATAAAAAGGGTTAATCCAAATTTTAATATTAATTAGCCAATGACTAATATTTTGATACATTCATAAATTCCTAAGGTTCATGCTTTCATTCGATTAAAATATTATCTAAGGCTTAAAGTCTAATTTTTGACACAATAAATCTATGCCCCATTGTACTGTTAGAGTAAATATTCGATCATTTGGATATTTTACCATTTCCCTACATTAGGTAGATTTTATTTACTACATGGTAAAATGTAGCTTGTTACTTTTTACCACTAGTAGTTACTTTTACTAGTTACCTAGGTTAGTGACTTACCTTACTATCATTTCCCTATGGACGACAAATATTATAGATGGTAGGTTAGTCAATAGGTTAGTTGTCGTAATCAATTTGATTACGTTTACTATTTACTATTTAACCTTTGATTATTAATAACATTGGTATCAGAGCGAGAATTACCCTCTCACTTCGATGGTGTAGGTAGTCGACCTGGATCAGGCCTAAATTCTAACACAGGCCTGCATCACTAGGCGCAACATACCCAGGAAACTCCGTTGTTGGTGTAGAATCTCTGACAACCTGCAGGGCTACTGACAGCGCACCAGTAGGGCATAGGTCCCTCCCCGATGACCAGAGATGAAGATCCAGAGGTCGGATACCAGAGACCGACCTGCCAAGGAGGGCAAGAGTTCCATCCTACGAGACCATGGTTGATGACTAGAGATAAAAATTTGGTGATCGATGGCCATGTCAACAATCGGCCACCTCAGGAGGGTAGGCGCACCCTCCCAGGATATATCCGGCTACTGAAACTAGTCCGATAACCGATGATTAGAGCATCCAACGATCAAAATCTGAGAGGGTAGGTGGCCCTCTAATTTTTGGAGACTAGTAATGTGACCATCGACTAGATCCAGGGCAAGATTTCCCTAGCTCAAAACACGTGGACAACCTGAAACCCTAACCACATAGACTAGAAGGACCCACGCACGCTCAGGCATAGATCTTGAGGCACTGACTTGGACCAATTACCTGGTGACACATGGGGGCTAGACGTGAACTCGGGCATAGATCCTAAGGTGATGATGTGGCACTACCACTGGACTTGACCTGGACTGGACTCGACACATGGAAAATAGACCATGTGCCACATGACCCAACTAGCCGCGACATGGTGGTGAACAAAATGATGACAAAGGACTCGTATTTCCCATAGGCAATCAAGTCCTTATTTGGGTGAAGTCATATTTAAACAAATTTACATGCACCTTCACGACGCATGTGGGACTAAAGTCCCAAAGCTTTTTTTTTAAATAAAGCTTTAGAGCGTGCGAAGGCACGCACTCCAAGTCCTAGGGAAGGGAGGCTTCAAGATGAAGTCTCCTCCCCAATATCTCTGTTAGGTTAGCTAGCCCGACTAGAGATTTAGCCCTCGAAAAGGCACATCCCAATAGGGAGGTCGGGAGTTTGACTCCCGTCGGGGCCGAAGAGTTTTTTTTTTGCTAAAAGCGGGCGGTGGGCAAAATGACTCCCAAAGGTAATTTTTTTTTGTAATTTTTTTTTATTATTTTTAATCATTTTAATTTATAATTTAATATTTTTATGATAAAAATTTAGTTTTAAATATTTAAAACTTATTTTTTTTGTCTTAACTATATTCCATTATAAACATTTGATTAAATCTATGAAAACATTGCATTAAAAATAGAAAATTTGGAGGGTATTTCTTTTGCAACACAACAAAAATAGTGATTTTGTTTTCTCACCAAAAAGGAGATATAAGACATAGAAGAGCATATTTTTTTTGCAAATTAGAGAACCTCCCATTCTTCTCAAACCTTGTCCATTTTGCACCATGAAAGGGAGACAAATATCAAACACATATTGATTCTTTATTGCAAAATTAGAAAACAAGGAGACACCAAAACTTGCAAAATTCAAAGACAAACATTTGTGCAATTGTTTTCTCCAAGGAGGGATAAAAGACAAGAAAATTGCACATCTATTTTTTTTTGCACACTTGAGAAGAAATTGTAACCTTGGGTCCATCAAAAACTAAGTCATGTATCGACTAGTTCTGGAAGCCTTCCAAATGCGGGTCGTGTGTCGACTTGTCTTGGAAGGAGTGCTTAAATTTTTACTTTTGCAAAATTCATGGGGGAAGACAACCATGTACTTCATTTGTAAAATTGGAAAACAAAGTAGGAGACATAAAAATATCATTTTTTTTTTGCACAACACAAAACACACATTTTGTTGCAAAAATTTAAAAAGGTGCATTATCTATTTTACTCGACACCTTAATTGGCAAACTAGGTGATAATAATTTTGAGGCCATTTCTTGTTTGATTGTTGCATTATTATTTTTGCAACTATAAGTCATATAATCAAGAACATCCATACCTCCCTATTTCACAAATTTGTGTACATCCATGCACAAATTTAACGCCAATAACACTTGATATTCTCTCCTAAATCAACAAAACCCCTATTCATTCTTATTTGTTTGGCTTAATTTCCTCAAACTTTTCCTCCTTCTTGAAGGGTTTTAAGGTGGGTGCCATTAAATATCTGTTTGAGTGAATTATATTTTGGTACTCTTTTAGGGTAATCAAAAGAAAGAACAAGTTTTAAAAAAAAAAGAACCTTAAAATTTGCAATCCTTTGCACTAAGGGGGGATAATTCCTTTCTTCCTTCAAAAAAATATTTTGATAAGAGGGAAATAAAACTTGTAAAGGCAATCAGAAAAGTCCAAGTCATCAACATTAAACATTTTCTTTTCGACTTCATAATAGCAATCATGCTTGAAGTAATTGCAATAAGAAAGGACAAATTGGTGATTTTTTTTTATCAAATTGCCTAGAAAACATAGTTTTGAAAAACTTGTCAAATGAAAATAAAGACACCATTTAGTGTTGGTTTCAAAAAAAACAAAACTAAAATGGCAAAGGCACAACACAGAAGCCATCTTTCTTGTGAAGTGTCTCATTTTGATTAGGTTTCTGGTTCAAAGATAGCATAAGGAGTGCTCATTGCTAAAATAGTTTTGTAGAGGGAAAACACATATGTCCCTTGGGAAAAAACACCATTTTCTCTCAAATCCTCTTTTAGGCTTCATAAATAGCATAAGTTTTTGTTTGAAGACCTTGCAATAATGTGTTCTTGTACCTATTTTAGGCTTCATAAATAGCAAACTCTATGTGTTTGAAGTACTTGTAACAAGAGGAGCAATTTTTTGTGGTGTAAAATTGCCTAGGAGGCAATATTTGTAAAATCCTTCACAACACTCTTGAGTTGCATACTTTTTGCAATTAAGGGGGGATATCCATTTCTTTTCTTCACTAATTTTTATAAATAGGAAAGAAGGCTTATAAGGGTGCATTTTCGACAATGACTGACACCTTAGTCACACTTCCTTCAGAAATTAATTACACTATGTTTTGCAATGAGAAAGGGGGGACTTATAAGGGTGCATTTTTGGCAGTGACCGAAACATTAGCTACCTTATATTTTGCAAATTGATATTGTAAATGAATGAACCTTGTATGAAGTGATCTATTCTACTACACCTAGCGATTGTAGCGGTTGGTTACCCATGCAAATTTGATTGGATGATGTGATTACTATAAGGACATTCATTGGTGTGAAGACAAAAGTGAGGAATGACCCACTTTTTTCTTAGGAGCAGCCAGAGTACTATGACAGAGCAAAGAACCAACAGATCAACATCTTCTTCACTGTATTGGGGCAGTTATTTACTTTACCCAAATATTGTTGTATTAGAGGATATGTATGTATTGCCCAAATAATGTAATAAGGGGCGATGTTAGAGTAAATATTTCATCATTTGGATATTTTACCCTTTCCCTACATTAGGTAGATTTTATTTACTGCATGGTAAAAATTAGCTTGTTACTTTTTACCACTAGTAGTTACTTTTATTAGTTACCTAGGTTAGTGACTTACCTTACCGCCATTTCCCTATGGACGACAAATATTATGGATGATAGGTTAGTCGGTAGGTTGGTTGTCGTAATCAATTTGATTACGTTTACTATTTACTATTTAACCTTTGATTATTAATAATATTTGTAATGCTTCATATGCTAACATGTACCATGGTAATAATTAAAAAAAAAAACTTTGAAATAAGATAATATCCTAAGTTTTATTTGTTCTAATATTTGAAGTTAATTAACAAGTAATTTTACCAAGATAAAGAGCTCACATTCATTCAAAGAAATAAAATAAGCTGCATTCAAAGTCGGGAATCACACTTTAGTAGTTTATTCAAGGTCAATAGGTTAAATATTGAACAACTTCATAAATATTAGGGGATCTCATTACTCAAATAATATCTAACAAATCACATTAATAGCTAGGTATCAAAGCTTAATGTATTATTAAATGCCCATGTCTTAAAATAGGAGCTTAAACAACGAGTATGTCAGTATAGATAAGTGGTATTGTGACCATTTCACAACACACCCCAGATTTGGGGACCCACCTTAAATTTTAGGTTTTCTAGGAATTTTGGTTTCTTTGCATGATACTCTTGATAGGTTTGTGTGTTGGTTAGTGTCTTCTTTTAATTTCATTGCAAAAGTTAATTTTAATGTTTTAGGTTAAAATCATTGTTTGAGTTTTAAATGTTGGTTTTAATGTTTTATTTTGTGTTTCTTTTGAATTAGAATAATTCAAACATTCAAAATTGATAAATTCAAAAACATAATAAAAGAAGAAAATAAATAAAAAATAAAAAAATAAAAAATAAAATAAAATAATAATAATAATAATCATGAAAAAAAATAAAAATAAATAAATAAATAAAAGCAAACAAATAAGAATGAAAAAAAATAAAAATAATATATAAATGAACAAAATAAAACAAGAGAATAGCATTTATTTTGGCATGCTAATATTTATTTACATATTGGTTTGATATTAATTTCTATGTTTACTTTATGATTTTATTAAAGTTAGTTTGAATTAATGATTTATATTGATGTTGGCAAGTTAAAAGCGTTATGGAATACACATTTCATTTGAAAGATATTTAATTTATTGATTATTGCTAGTAGAAGCATTTCATTTAGAAGATATTTAATTTATTGATGTAGAAGCATTTCATTTGGAGGATATTAGTTGCAAAGAATAAGTTACAAAACTAAACCAAATGGAGGGAAAATAAACAAAGGTGAATAGCCAGGAGTTGGAAAGGAAATGAAAGGGTTTTCTTTGAAATTTTAAATAGCCATGCAAATGCAAGAAATAGGTCTGGAAGTTTGGGAGCAGAAGCACGGGAAGAGCATAGAAGGATTTTAAAGCTACTGCTATGGAATTCCTCACCTTGTAAACAAGACAAAAGGTTTTGAATGCAAAGTTTTATTGAATATTTTTCTCCTCCATATGTTGATTTTATTAGATGATGTTTATGCATGTTAATGGTTGCATCATTTAAGGTTATTAATGTATGGTTTATTTCCTTAGACTCTCGCACTTAACCCGATTTATATTGTGTGGATGCAGGTCTAATTTGGTTTTTGTTCATGATCTTCTCTTTTCTATAGGATAAGGAGGAATAAAAATTTACAGTAGCTCACCTTTATTTCTTTTCTACATTTTTGTTTCCATTTTATTTCAGATTATTTTATTTATTTTTCTCTAACCCTAGATTTTATCCTTTTTTATATTGCATTTTATTTTTTTTTAAATTCCATCAAGCACTCAAAATTCTAATAAGTTCATAATTTTCTGCATTAAAATTAGGGGTTTTGTGTTAGTCTTACAATGGCACTGAGAGGGGGGGGTGAATCAGTGTAGCTAATTAAAAACTTAAATCTTCATCTCTTAATTTAGAACTAATGAATGCTTAAAACTAGATGCAACAAGTGTAACAAGATAGCAACACATAACACAAGATTTAACGAAGTTCACCAGTTTTGGATACTCCTCAAAAATAGACTGCTTGGACTCCCATCCAAATTTGGCCTTTGCAAAGCACCAACTTTACAATCAGTTTACCAGCACCCACTAGAAGGAGCACCAACCCCTGATTTATTTGCATCAACAGAAAGGAACACCAACCCCTGATTCCAAGCACCAACTTGGACTTCTATTTTAAATCTTGATTGACATAAAAATGCCTTCTATGTTACAAGACCCTCACTGGTCTATCTTAACTCAAATCAATCTCATGGAACCATACACTCTTTTATAGCTCTACTTACTGCACACTTATAGCCCTTTCTTATAGCTTACTCTTGCAGCTCTCATAGATCTGTACTTCTTACAACATTCTTTCAGCTTTGTAATAGCCCACAACACTATCCCTCTATACAACAACACACTGCTCTATCACCCTGTTCAGAGCACAACACTCTATTATTGCACAAAGCTCAACTATTTTATGGCTCACTCTTGTTGCTTTCTTTCAGCCCTTGTGTTCAGCTTTCTCTTTTCACTTACAGCTATCTTACAACCCGTAACACTATCTCACTATTCGATGGCTCTTTTCCCCTCATAGCAACACTCTCTCTATTCTCTTTTTGCAGTACTTTCCCCCTATTCTTCAACATGCTGCTCTCTCTTCCTACACAGAGCTCACCCTGATTACTCCATGCAAATCTCCTTTTATAACAATGTTTTGTTTCTATTCTTAAATTCCATATTCGTGCATGCAGCCTATTAATAGTAACTGCATCTTTATTCTCACATGCAACCTTATTAATAGAGTGGTTTTTTGTTTGGGCTTTGAGACGTTTCTCTGTCCAACTCGTGGTATTTGTCTGATGACTTTTAGTAACCACTAGTGCATGATATTTTTTTGTAATGGCTCCTGTAACTGTAGTAATGACTTCTATTTATTGTCACTATAACTACCCTTGTAACTATTGTAATTACTTCAGTTCACTATTCTTATTTAACTACATGATTGTCTTTGCAACACCCCCTACAACTGTAGTTTTGACTTCAGTTAACTCTTCTTATTTTATCTGCCTGATTTTTCTTTTGCAACTACAGTTCTGTAACCGCCACATTCTTTTTCACATTTCTTATTATAGCTTACATGATCTCACTGTAACTCTCCACCTGTAACAGTTCTTATTTTGCTGCATGAACTTATTTTGCAACTGTCCCTATGTATGCTTCTTGGCTTTTACCCATGAAACTATGACATGTTGCGATATCGTGACATTTCTGCCCCTTTTACTTTTTCTTGGAAGTTGACCGCAAAAACATAACATGTCGCAATATCGCGACACTTTCGCCCCCTTGTTTCATAGTTCAGCTTGCATCCGTGAAAACACAACATGTCGCAAAATTGTGACACTTTCACTTCCTTGCACTCTTTTCTGCTTACACTTGCGAAAACATGACATGTCACGAAATCGTGACACCTTTCGCTTTCGTACACTCTTCTCTGCAAGCACTAGCAAAAACATGACATGTCATGAAATCGTGACACTTTCGCTGCCTTGAGCCTTTCTCTACCTTTCACCCACAAAAATAGAACATGTCACAAAATCATGATGCTTTCACCTTTGAGCTCTTCCTCCTTGAATTTGTCATAAAATTACGATGCTTTTGCTTCCATGCTCTTTTGTTTTGCTTCTATTGCAAAATCGTGATGCTTCTACTTCCATTCTCTTTCATTTTGCTTTTGTCGTGAAATCGTGACACTTCATCCTTCAAGTAATTTTGTGACATGTTTTCCCTCACACAATGCCTATAGACTCATGCAGGTCATCCTTCATATGATGTATATAGACTCATGCAGGTCATATATTATAGGTCATCCCTCATATGATGCCTATGGACTCATGCAGGTCATCCCTTACATGATTTCTATAGACTCATGCAGTTCATCCCTCATATGATGTCTATAGACTCATCCATATCATCCCTCACATGAATACTATAGACTTTCTAAGGTCATTCCTTGCACCCAAGTCATTCTGTTTAGGTCATCCCTCACATGATGTCTATGAAACCATGCAGGTCATTTCTCACATGATGTCTATGGACTCATGCAGGTCGTCCCTTACAGGTCATTCATCACATGATGACTACAAACTTGCCCAAGTCATCTATTACACCAAGGTTATCCCATGTAGATCATCCCTTGCATGATGTCTTAAAACTTGTGCAGGTCATCCCTCACATGATGTATATGGACTCATGTAGGTCATCCCTTATAGGTCATCCCTCACATGATGACTACAAACTTGCCCAACTTATCCCTTGCACCGAGGCCATCCTATGTAGGTCATACCTTGCATGATGTCTATGGACTCAAGTAGTTCATCCCTTACATGATATCTATAGACTATTGTAGGTCATCCCTTGTAGGTCATCTCTCACATGATGACTATAGACTTGCCAAGGTCATCCCATGTAGGTCATCCCTTACATGATGTCTATGGACACATGTAGGTCATACCTCACATGATGTTATGGACTCATACAAGTCATCCCTTATAGTTAATCCATCACATGATGCCTATGGACTCATGCAGGTCATCCCTTGTATGATATCTATAGACCATCTAGGTCATCCCTTTCAAGTTATCCCTTGCATGCTGACTACATACTTGCCTAGGTCATCCCTTGCACCCAGGTCATCCTATGCAGGTTTTCCCTTGCATGATGACTACAAACTTACCCAGGTCATCCCTTGCAGATTGTCCCTCGCATGATGTCTAAAAACTTACCCAAATCATCCCTTGCACCCAGGTCTTTCCTTGTAGGTCATCCCTAGCATAATATCTATGGACTCATGTAGGTCATCCCTCAACATGATGTCTACAGACTCATGCAGGTCATCCATTAAAGGTCATCCCTCACATGATGACTAAATACTTGCCCAGGTCATCCTAGGAATGATGTCTATGGAATCATGTAGGTCATCCCTTACAAGTCGTCCCTTGCATGATGCCTACGGAATCATGTAGGTCATTCCTTGTATGATGTCTACAAACTTACCTAAGTCATCCCTTGTAGGTCATCCCTCGCATGATTATAGATTTTCCTAGGTCATTCCTTACACCAAGGTCATCCCCTACAGGTCATCCTTGCATGATTTCTACAGACTCGTGCAAGTCATCCCTCACATGATGTCTATGGAGTAGAGACTCATATAGGTCATTCCTCGTATGATGTCTACAAACTTACCCAGGTCATCCCTTGTAGGTCATCCCTCACATGATGACTACAGACTTGCCCATGTCTTCCCTTGCACCCAGGTCATTCCTCACATGATGTTTATGGTCTTCCAAGACATCTCTATTTATTGCACTGATAATCCTAGATTTTATCATTACATTATCATCTTTGCTTCTTTGCCTGTAGACTTTCTTCTCAACTATTATTTTCCTAACATTTCCCTTCACAGGTACAATGGCTCCAACTCGCAATGGAAACAAGGGAGAAAAATCTTATGAAAAAAATAGTATCCTAAAATATTTTAGCAATATCTTGAAATCCGATGAGGCATAAAAATCCATAGAGGGAGCAAAACCTGCACAGTTATAAGGTACATACCTATTTTACCTGCTTAATTAGTATTTTTAATAAACAATTTCAAAATATGATATAAAACACCTTTGAATGTAGATTACCCAATTGATCCTTATATGCCTCTACTAGAAGATATTCCCCATGATGAAATACATCATGAAAATTTCATCAACAATGACACTGTACAAATTAACTAGTCACAAAGTACATACTCGTTTTCCCTACTTGATAGTAATTTTAATAAGTAATTTTAGAAAATGATATAAAACATACTTGAATGTAGACTACCCATTTGATCCTGATATGTCTCCAATAGAAGATAATCACTAGACCCACAATGAAATACATAAATAAAATTTAATTAACAATGACATGCAACAACTTGAACATAATCCTGAAATTGGCAAAGTCAAAATAAAAATAAAATTTTCAATGAAATGTACACTACAAGGGAATATTCAGTTAAGTCTAAGAAACATAGATATAGAAGATAAAAGATAGATTATTGGAAGGATATTTCAGTTTGAATGGTTATCAAGGTATCCATTTATTAAACCAGTGCTACAAGAAGATAGTAATGCAAAACCAAAAGAAGCTAGATGCATTTTTTTGCAGTTGGAAATTAGGAAAAGATAAGAGAATGCAACCTAATATAGATACAATAGATAAACATTGTGGAAAGGTTTATGTTAAATACAAACAAGATGATGGAAAATTTAAGAGAACCCATAGGTGGAAGAATGCATCAGAATGTGCACATGTGAGATATGCAGTACATTATGAAAAAACGATGAAAGAGAAAAAAATACTATCTGAGAATGGTGGAATGATTACATAACAGTTTCAAAAAATTTATAAAATCACGTTAGCTTCAAAAATCTTGCATTTTGCTATTGTATTTACTATTCTTAAAAAAGGTAGAGCTATGTTAGAATTTATTAATTATAAGTATCTATTTCAATTAGTTGATGTACACAACCTTCCTAATGCTCATTGGTCAGATAAAAGTGGTTAGGAAATGGTAAAATGTCTATATTTAGTTGAGATGGAGGACTTGAAAGAGAATGTTAAAAATTCTAGATTAATTTCACTTTCTATTGATGAGGTAACTGTAGTTGACAATACATATTGTATTTGCATGCATGTTTACACCTTTTAAAATCATGTAAGGCAACCTCATTTTCTAGCAATACATAAGATGGTGGAAAACTGTAATGCTGAAAATATTTACAGTGTTGTTGTTACTAGCTTAAAGGATATTGCTGGAATTAATGATGCATAAATAGCCAGTAAATTAATATGTGTTGGATTTGTGGTGTTGTTGTAATGCAAGGTAATAGAAATGGTCTTTGTGTTTGACTTCAAATATTTGTTACCCCATATTTGATCCTGATTCATTGCATGTCTCATATAATGAATCTTACATACAAAATTATGACCACATTTCAAAATGTTGCAAGAGTAGAAGAACTTGTCTAGGAAGTATATTCATATTTTTTGTCTATTCCAAAAAGGTTTGCAAAGTTTCAACAATTCACACTAGGACTTATAGTTTGTAAAAAATTTTTGCAAGATGTGGATACTAGGTGGATTTCATTGTTCCAACCTACAACAAGAGTTTTCAAATAATATAAATCCTTAGTAGGATTTATGTATGAAAATCTAAGGGTAGTTGATAAAGTGAAATATTTGTTATATTGTATGAGAGACCTGGAAACACTACTCACTTTATGTGGTATTCTTCCAATGCTACATGAAATGAATACATTGATAAATCTTGCACAACAAAGATCCATTTTTATAGTTGATTTCATCAGATTTAGAATACATATTTGTGTGCGTCTCGATACATTATAATTATCAAGTGAGAATTTTATGGATCCTATGTTTGATGATTGGAGAACTCTAACAAATATCAATGAACAAAATAGTTTGTTTCAGTTCAACATTCACGATCATATTTGTATTAATGTTCATAGAAAAGAGATACCTTTATATTATTTTGATAAGCAATTGGATATAGTTATTGAATATTTTGAATAGATGCCAATAACATACAAAAAATTTCAATAAGTTTTACAAAATACAAGGATTAAGTTGAGAAAAATAGCAGAATCATTGACAAAAGAAATTAGAAGTCATTTTCAAAGAGATGAGTTGCTAGAAGCAATGGGTGTGGTTAACCTTGCATTTTGGGATTCAGGAATAGATTATAATAGCAAAAAAACTTATTTATAAGATATATGGGTAAAATTATCAAATAATTTTCTAAATGTGTGGAAGTCAATGGTACTGAGATAAATGGTATTTTGAATAGATATATTTTGACCAAATAATCCTCATATTTTGTAAATACAATGCTTGTTAAAATTCCACTTTTGACTAATTCAAGCGACCTAGGTTCTATTATATGTTTGTGGAAAAATTTATACCCTAGTATTGTCTTACAGGAAACAATGAGTGAATATTTCACTTATATGTATTGTTTCAAACAATGGTTTTGGGATCAGTGGAATATGAAAGGGTTTTTAGTGCACTATCTTTTGTGAAATCTAAAGTTCATAACCAACTGGATAAAAATTTAGAAAATTACTTGAGAATATATGTCTCTTCTTATGAGGTGCACAATTTTCCTTATGATAGAGCTATTATATATTGGCAATCTATAACAAGTAGGGTTTTTCTTAGTGACAAATTTCACAATTTAGCGCAAATATTCAGATTTCCAAAATGTCAATTTTGTGATTTTTGAGACCATAGAGGTCAGCCCGTTGGCCCAAAAATTTTGGAATCTAATTTTTTTAGGGTAAATTCACCTCGTTGTCATAAGGTTTCTTGCTCAATTTTCACCCTAAATTTATTTAAAATAAGAAATATCCCACCCAAATCACCCCTTGTACCCCATTATATATAGCTAAACCTAACGACTCCCATACAATTACAATATTTTTTTGGATAGCGAGTGATACAAAGTAGATTACTGACAAAACTAGAGTCCACGAATGCGAGAAGGTGATTGGTAGAAGGTGACTGATAGAAGGCAACTATCAGAAGGTGACTAGTGGAAGGCAAATGATAGAAGGTGACTAGAAAAATGTGGTTGACAGAAGGCAACAGGAAGAAGACGACTGGTAGAAGGCGACTGGCAGAAGATGATTGGCAGAAGGTGACTGATAAAAGGTGACTTATAGAAGGTGGTTGATAGAAGGCGACTGGTATAAGGTGATTGGAAAAAGGTAACTGATAGAAGGTGACTCACAGAAGGTGACTAGAAAAATGTGAATAACACAAGGCAACTGGAAAAATGTGACTGGCACAAGGTGACTGGAAGAAGGCGATTGATAGAAGGCGACTGGTAGAAGGTGACTCATAGAAGGTGACTAACATAAGACAACTAACACAAGGTTCTAGCAGAATGTGTCTGATATAAGGTGATTGGAAGAAGATGACTGACAAAAGGTGACTGGCAAAAGGCAATTGACATAAGGTGACTGACATAAGGCAACTGGCATAAGGCCACAAGAAGAAGGTGAATGGTAGAAGGCGACTAACACAAGGTGACTAGCAGAAGGTGACTAACGTAAGGCGACTGGTAGAAGGTGACTGGCATAAGGTGACTGACACAAGGTGACTGGTAGAAGGTGACTAACATAAAGCAACTAGCAGAAGGCAACTATCATAAGGCAAATGATAGAAGGCAACTGGAAAAAGGCAACTAACAGAAGGCAACTGAAAAAAGGTGACTAACAGAAGGTGACTGACATAAGGCGACTGGCAAAAGGTGGTTGACACAAGGTGACTGATAGAAGGTGACTGAAAGAAGGCGACTGACAGAAGGTGACTCAATTTATCTGTATGCTTCTTTTACCATTAAATTTTATTTTTCATTTTATTAATGGACACTCAATAAGGAGGTTTATTATGCCTGCGAACAATATTAATGGGATAGTCACAAATTCTATTGTCTCTAGCAATAGTTCTCTTTTATACCTATTATTTTCATATTTAAAAATGTTCTTTGGTCATGTTATTCTTCTATTCATATAGGTAAAAATTTCAACTATAGGTAGTGGAGATAAGGGAGGAGAGTCTTCCAATAAAAGGAGTATCCTAAAATACTTTCCTAATATTTCAAAATCCAGTCTGCCATCAACATTTGCAAAAACTAAAGGTATGAACATCTTTACTCACCAGTTAATTTTTTTTACTTTGTTAATTTTAAATATAATGTCCTCAATTCATAAAGAAGTGTGTTTTTTTGTTGATGGATTTTTTCACTTTTATCTATAGAAAACAATAGTATGCTTTTAAATTCCATAGTGATAATGAATCTACTATTGACACTAGAATTATCTCTACAAAAAACACTGTTAACCCTGGTATTCCTCCACTTCCACATATCCATGATAATCAATAGTCCACACATGAATATAATATCAATAAAATCAAACAACAACATGAAGATATTCCTGAATCTAACATGCCAAGTGGAAAAGAAACTAATAGTTCTTATACAGTACCTACTTCTGAAGAATCTTCATCTAAAAAAAATAAACGTGCAAGGTTATCTATGTGGACAATTAACAAATCATTTCAGCCTAATTGGATATCAAAATTTCTATTTATTGAACCAATTCTGCTAGATAATAGTAGTGATGATATAACAAAATTAAGATGCGTAATTTGTAGTTGGAAACATGAAAAGGATCTTAGATTGCAACTTAAAAAAGATACAGTAGAAAAACATTGTGGAAATTTTTATATCAAAACAAAATAAGGTGATTGAGCAACACAAAAAACTTATAGGTGGAAGGATGCATTAGAGTGCGCACATATGAGATATGCAGAAGAATATGATAAATAAATGAAGAAAAACAAACATTTGTTGAGAAAGGTGCAACGATTAAAGCCCAATTTTAAAAAATGAATAAGTTAACTTTAGCTTCAAAAAGTTTACAGTTTGCTATTGTATTTTCTATTCTTAATAAGGGTAGACCTATGTCTGATTTCATAGATTATAAATCTCTATTTCAACTAGCTAATGTGCAAAACTTATCCAATGCTCATTGGTCAGATAGAAGTGGTTTGGAAATGGTAAAATATATGTCATTGGTTGAGCAGAATGACCTCAGAGAGAAAGTAAAAAAGGAAAAATTTATTTCACTTTCAATTTATGAGGTGACTGTAGTTGACAATACATCTTGGATTTGCATGCATGTTTACACATTGGAAAATCATTCAAGGAAACCTCATTTACTAGGAATACGCAAAATGGTGGAAAATTATAATGCAAAAAACATTTACAAAGTTGTTGTAACTAGTTTAAAAGAAGAAGTAGGAATGAATGAAATTGAAATAGCCAATAATTTAATATTTGTAGGAGCTGATGGTGCTGCTACAATCCAAGGACACAAGAATGGTCTTTGTGTTAGACTACAAACATCGGTTGCCCAATTTTTTATCCCTATTCATTGCATGGCTCATAGAATGAATCTTGCATACAAAATTGTGGATACATTTACAAATGTTGCCAGAGTGGAAGAGTTTATCCATGAAATTCATGAATATTTTTCACGTAGTCCAAAATTTTTTTTAGAGTTTCAACAGTTTGCACTAGGAGTTACCGAAGGTAAAAAATTGTTGAAAGATGTGGATACTAGGTGGATTTCGATGTATCTACCGGTATTAAGAGTTTTCAAAGAATATCAATCCTTGATAGGGTTTATGTATGCAAATTGTAGGGTGGTTGATAAGGCTAAATATTTACTTTTTCGAATGAGTGACTTTGAAACTCTTCTGACATTGTGTGGAATTCTTCCAATGTTGGAAAAAATGAATACTTTGATCAAAATTGCATAAGAAATATTGATTTATATTGTGGATTTCCCATAAGGGGGGCGGAGGTCCAAGGTTCAAATCTCGGGCCTCGTTGAACTGAACGCTTTTCCCTTTCTTGGTGCTTTTAGTGGCGTAAAAGGTTTAAAATGATTGTGGCATGGTGGTTATAGGGGTGGACTACATGAAGATCTATGTGGCGGATTCCCTGGGTGGTCATCATAGAATACTATTATGGCCATAAAAGCTAGAAAACCTACTCGAATTCATGGTGGCTATCGATTCCACCATGTAAATACAAAAAAAAAACAAAAAAAAAATATTATGGATTTCATCAGGGCGAGAATACAAATTTGCATGCATATTGATATGATGTATGCATCTGGTCAAAATTTTATGGATCCCTTGTTTGAGAGTTGGAGAGCATTAACAAGTGTGAATAGTCCTAAGAGATTTTTGAAGTTCAATATTAACGATCATTTGTGTATTAATGTCCATGTAAATGAAATACCTTTATATTGTTATGGTGTGCGATTGGATATAACTACAAATGAATTTGATCAAATAACCATAACCTACAATAGATTTCATGTGGTTGTGGATGATACAAGACTTAAACTAAAACAAATAGCAGAATCATTGAAAAAATAAATTAGAGACCATTTTCAAAGAGATGAATTGCTAGAGGCTATGGGTGTGGTAAATCCAATGTTTTGGGATCCTTGTAATGAATACCAGATTATAAATTCTTTGTTCCTCAAATACATGGGCAAACTTACTGGTCATTTTAGTCAAAGTTTTGTAGTCAATGGCATTGAAATAAATGGTATTCTGAACAAAGATCTTTTGACAAAATAATCCAACTGTTTTGGAACAACAATGTCTGCTCAAGTTTCACAGCTCTCTAACCATCATGAAGTAGGTTCTATTTCATGTTTGTGGAGAATATTACAACCAAGTACTATATTAAAACATACTATGAGTGAATATTTTAATTTATATGAATTATGTCAAACGATTATTTTGGGATTCGTGGAAGATGAAAGGGTGTTCAGTGCACTTTCATATATAAAATCTAAAGTTCAAAATAGGTTGAACAAAAATTTGGAGAATTGCTTGAGAGTATATGTGTCGGCATATGAGGTGGAGGAGTTTCCTTACGAAATATAATTGTCACATTGGAGTTCTTTGGCAGAGAGAAGAGGTGTAATGAATATTTATAATGATGAGGATGATGGTAACACTGGTTAGATTATGATGACAACAATTTTGGGAATGAATGCAGAACATTTTGTACAATCTAAAAAGAGTTTGTTCTAGCTTCCAGCATTATGATGCAAGGATGCATTCATTTGATTTTATTTCACATATTATCATTTGATTTGATTTCACATATCAGAATGAGAGGAAGATATCATTTGTTTTGATTTCACATATCAGAATGAGAGGAAGATATCATTTGTTTTGATTTCACATATCAGAATGAAAGGATTTTTTTATTTGATTTAATTTGAGTTCACATGTTATTATTTGATTTGATTTCACATATTTGAATGAAAGGATGCTATCATTTGAATTGATTTCATTTGATTTGATTTCACATGTTAAATTATTTTTCTTGTAATATTTGTTATTCGTGAAAGTAATTGCCTATGCTGTATTTTCTGACATTTCACATTAATTCATATAACATAAAAGAACATCTTACTGCATTCACATAATTCAATATTACTTAATATATCAACACAAACAATAAAAACATAACAACATTCAAAACAAAGGTTTAAAAAGATAACACATATCAAATATTATTTCTTCCACTTCAAATTAAGAAAAACAAACTTTTACATCATCATAAATAATCAAAACATACTTTCTTTCATTGAATTCAATATTTACAGAAGATACCATTCATTCGTTATTTACAATACATATCAAACATTATTTCTTCCACTTAAAATTTCCAATAGATAACATATTTTTTGGAAATAGTCATTCATTGTTTCAATTCTCAAAAAGGATACCATTCATTTAAAATTTACAATAAATATCAAACATTATTTCTTTTGGTTCAAATTACTTAATACATCAACACATATAATCCTAACATAACAACATTCAAAAAAAAAAATTCAATAGATAACACATTTTTCGAAAATAGTCTCATTCATTGTTTCAATTCTCAAAAATGATACCATTCATTTGCAATTTACAAAATATATCACACAATATTTCTTCCACTTAAAATTACTTAATGCATCAACACATAATCATAACATAGCAAAATTCAAAACAAAATTGCAAATAGATAACATATTTTTCAGAAATAGTCTCATTCATTGTTTCAATTCTAAAAAATGATACCATTCATTTGCAATTTACAAAACATATCAAAAATTATTTCTTCTACTTCAAATTACTTAATACATCGACACATATAATCTTAACATAACAACATTGAAAACAAAATTTCCAATAGATAAAACATTTTTTGACAATAGTCTCATTCATTTATTTTAATTCTCAAAAAGGATATAAAACATATCAATCAAAACATATCAAAAATTATTTATTCCGCTTAAAATTAAAACATAACAATAATTAAAAATAAAACTTCAAAATGATAATATGAATTTTTCAGAAATTGCCTCTAACATTGATTTCAATTTTTAAAAACATACCAGTCTTAAATATTTATAAAAATATAAATATATAAAGAGTTTTTGTTTCACTTGAAAACCAACACAACAAAGATCTATTGTTTTTCAATGTTTCCTAAAGGTCCACCCTAATCTACCTCAATATCATTTTCTTCTAATGCCCCAACCCTAACCAAAATTTTTATTGTAGTGTTGATCCCGATAACAAGGCACTCTCTTCCTTCACTGGATCTTCTTTGAAAGGTCATTTTCTTTCATTTTAGCCTCAACATCCAGGCCCCCATATTTGATAACCTTATTTAGGTAATTATTTTCTCTAACCATTTGTTGTAACCTCTTATTCAATTCAATAGCATTATTAATGCTAATTTTGGCAGTCTTGATCAAAACTTTCATGGCACTGACTTGTTGTTTTAGGTGCTGGAAATTAGACTACAATACAGAAATAAAAAAAAGGTTAATATTTATAAACAAAATATATTTAACAAAAAAATATTTTTTAGTTAGGTGTAGAACTTACATCAGTTGTAAGTCATGATGTTTCTGCAATTGCTACTTTTTTCTGATCAAGTGTCCACTCATTAAAATAATCTTGGGCTTCTACATTGAGGTTTTTCAAATGATTCATAACAATGACAAGAATTTCATATATGTATGTAGACTCGACCTCCATAGTGCCAGATTTAGCTTTATGTAGCAATACATCGAGCTTTTGGGGCTCATTCTCCATCTTGAGAAATAACTCTTTTATTTTTAAAAAAATCTTATATTGACCATTGATGGCTTTAATCAAAACCTTGGACCGATATTTCCATTCCTTAAATTTATCAATATCCAAAAGAAGATTATTATGAACTAAAAATTTACATGCATCGGCTAATAACACATTTTTAGAAACATTTAAGATATCATCTTTTGTAACAGTATGGGTGGTGACTTGCTGTGGTTCGAAGAGGGAAACTTCGGTGACATCTACATTGACATCATCTTCTTCTCCATCAATGACCTCTTCATCCTCAAGAATATCACTTGCATTTAAAGAGAAATTTTTAGGATTCATACCCTAATAAAGAAAGTCACAATCAAGAGTTCTCGAGGGCATTTGAGATGCACTCTCAGCATTTGAAAAATTCTCCAAGGTCAATATAAGTACAACAAAAATATTAGATGATGACACATTTTGTGTCTCTGTAGCACTTCTTGCATTGTGAGGTGACGGTGTGAGGAACATTTTACCATGCATGCATGATTGGTTCCTCGTAGGTGGAACCTAAAGTGGATGGACCTAAACTTGCTTTGGGTGGACCTGAACCTACTTTGGATGTGGCTGTGGCTATGGTTGTGGCTGTGGTTATGGATGTGGTCATGGTGGCTCAGGTGGTGAAGCCATATTTTTTTTCAGCATTTTGAATCTACGAGGTCCCTCTGTTAAATTTCACACAAGAACATAAAATAAATCATTTGTAAAAAACAATAGCATTAAAAAAGATTTATTCAAAATATGCATACCTGACTTAGACTCTACAACCATTGATATTTCAACCATTTTCCCTTTGTCTGAAAAATACGTAAAACACATTAAAAAAACATAATTTTAAGTCAAAAAAATAAATCATTTAAAAAAACATTTTTGAACAATGTAGAGTAAGGTTACCTTGTGGGTTGGAGGTAACCTCTTCTACGTTGACTATAACTATTTCTCTAGTAAAATGTGTCATAGGTGTATGCTGAATTCGACCATCATCAGACCTCACACGTTTGTTTGGATTCATTGGTGATGATTGTGATTGCGTGTCAGAATCAGTAGATACTTCCAAAATCCTAAATGCGGCATCCCTCTTACTTGAATACTGAGATGCTCTTTTTTTTTTCAAAACAAAATTAGAGAACAAAAAGATAAAATTAAAAAAAGAAAATAAAGATATTTCAACAAAAAATTTTACCTGTATCTCACCATAATACATGCCAATAGACAAAAAATTAGGGTACAATGCAGTGGGAAGACTGCTCTGTTGAAGGTTGAAATAAGCTTCCTGAAATAAACAAAGAATAAAATTATTGGTAGTCACTATGTAAGCAGATGCTTGAATTTTTTGGGCACTCAAAATGTCATGCTTTAGGCAGTTGGAAATGTGCATGCACTAGTCAAATTTACCACCATCAATACAACGAAGTAATAAATAAAGTGCCCAAAAAGGCATTTTTGTAGGTCGCCCCTGCAGAATAAGCCTTGCATGAAAAAATTCAATGCAAGCATATAGAAATTTGTCTCCAACATTCAAAATGTTTAAGCCCCTTTTGGACTTAGAAGAATTGACTGAAAAAAGAGAAAATTATTAGAAAATAAAAATAAAACAAGGAGAACATTTTTAGAGAAATGAAACTATATTAGAACAATATTTACTGTTAAATAAAAAATAAATTTTCAAATTATACCTTTCATATTGTCAGGATGAACAATGTAAATGTTTTCTAGGGTGGATTAATCATCATCGATTAAGGCGTACTGGTTGTTCACCAGTACACCATCCAAAAATGTTAGCCCTGTTAGTCACTGCACATCGAAGGTTTTAACCAAAAAACAATTTCATTGTTATCCACAAGGATCAAAACAGTGCACACGTCATGGTTGTAATAATAAATGATCTATTGCATCAACTGAACATTAATGTTCAATTGAGGTATCTTCAACACACTAGCAAGTCCAACGGTGTAAATCCACTAGGAATATCTATCAAGAGTGTTGAAAATGCTCTTGATATTGGGGCAAAAGGTGTAATTGAAATGAACTTTGGATGGAAGAGGGGAGGAACAACTAGTCATCTTTGAAAAGTAAGAAAACCATGGAAAAATCTTATAAAAATGCTGCCAAAATGCTTTAAAAATGCTGCCAAAATGCACTAAAATTTCTTGGAAATGCTCTAAAAAATATCTAAAACCGCTATGGAAAACACCCTCAAAATGCTAGAAAAAGCTTTTAAAGTTGCTTTGGGAAAAGCTACAAATGACCCTGCAAATGAATTTATAGATTTTCCTCATGGTAGGAGTTAACACATGAATGACACATGGTAGAAGGGAGGACATGTGGTGCCATATTATTTATGGTTATGGCAGTCATATTGTTCCACTCACCATCTGCCAGTCACCTTGTGCCACTCGCCATCTACCAGTTGCCTTGCACCACTCACCATCTATCATTCTCCTTACAAAACTCACCATCTATCAGAATGTTAATCGCCATGTGCCACTCACTTTCTACCAGTTTCCTAGTGCCACTCACCTTTTGCTACTCACCATCTTCCAATAACAATGTGCCAGTCGCCATGTGTCAATCACCTTCTTCCAATTACCTTTTGCCAGTCACCTTCTACAAGTCACCTTCTACTAGTCACATTATTTCAGTCACCTTCTGATAGTTTCCTTATGCCAATCACCTTCTACCAGTCTCCTTGTGTTAGTTGCCTTTTACCAGTCGCCTTCTGCTAGTCGCCTTTTGCTAGTCACCTTATGCTAGTTACCTTGTGTCAGTCACCTTCTACCAGTCGCATTGTGGTAGTTGCCTTATGTCAATCACCTTCTGCTAGTCACCTTATTGTAGTCACCTTCTGCCAGTCACCTTATGTTAGTCACCTTCAGCTAGTCGCCTTCTACCAATCACATTATACCAGTTACCTTCTGCCAATCACCTTATATCAGATGCCTTCTTCTAGTCACCTTATACTAGTCATCTTCTGCTAGTTGCCTTCTTCTAGTCACCTTATGCCAGTCACCTTCTGCTAGTTGCCTTCTGTCAATCACCTTCTACCAGTTGTGTTATGTCAGTTTCTTTCTATGAGTCACCTTGTGTTAGTCGCCTTATGCCAGTCACCTTCTACCAGTCGCCTTATGTCAGTCACTTTCTGCTAGTTGCCTTATGTTAGTCACCTTCTACAATTTGCCTTCTATCAGTCATCTTCTTCCAGTCACCTTGTGTTAGTCACATTCTAAAAATTGCCTTGTGTCAGTCACCTTCTGCCAATCACCTTCTACCAGTCGACTTCTATCAATCACCTTCTATCAGTCACCTTGTGCCAGTCACCTTGTGCCAATCACCTTCTACCAGTCGCCTTCTATCAGTCGCCTTCTGTCAGTCGCCTTCTATCAGCCACCTTTTGCCAGTCACCTTGTGCCAATCGCCTTCTTCCAGTCACCTTGTGTCAGTCACCTTCTTTCAGTCACATTCTATCCATCACTTTCTGGCAGTCGTCTTCTACTAATCGCCTTCTTCCAGTTGCGTTGTGCTAATTTTGTTGATACTTATCATTGAAAAAAATCGCCATGTTTTGAAAAATTTTCTTCAAAAATTTGAAAAAATTTCTCCATAGTTTATACAGTATTCATGTTGATTCACCTCGATTTGTTAAATAATTTTTTGGTACTACCCCTTATGCATAACCCTGATAACAAGCAGAAGAGGTATCACAAATATTGATAATAATGATGATAATGAAATTGAGAATAGTGATCTGATTATTGAGACACATAGATCAACTACATCTACAAATTATTTTGAAGATCGAAATTATTTGTTTCAACTTCCTTCGATGTAATATTTACAATATTTTTACAACATATGTCCCTTTGATAGATGGAATTTATATAGATTGCATGATATTTATATAATCCTAATGTGGGGAATCAGGATTATGAAGTTTTTTTTGGATTAATGGGTTTGCATATTTTTGCAATATGTCACATACATAATTACATTGCATGATTTTGTTTTTGATTAATGTTACATGATTTTGTTTTCCTTGGATGGATATAATGTCAAATAATTTGTTCAAAATTATAGGTTTTGCCTTGCTCTATACGAAATTTTTCTTAGATGGATATAATGTCAAATCTTTTGTTCAAAATTATTGGCTTGCTTTGTTGTATTTGCTTTGTAACATAGGATTGCTTTGTTGTATATGAATTTTTCCTTGGAGGGACAATGTCAAATATTTTGTTCAAAATTATGTGTTTGCTTTGTTGTATGAGTATTTTACTATTGTTAATGATGGATATAATGTCAAATATTTTGTTCAAAATTATGTGTTTGCTTTGCTGTATGTGTATTTTATTATTGTTAATGATGGATATAATATCAAATCATTTGTTCAAAATTATGTGTTTTCTTTGTTGTATGAGTATTTTACTATTGTTAATGATGGATATAATGTTAAATATTTTGTTCAAAATTATAGACTTTGCCCTACTGTATATGAAATTTTTCTTGGATGGATATAATATCAAATATTTTGTTCAAAATTATTGGTTTTCTTTGTTGTATTTTCTTTGTAACATAGGATTGATTTATTGTATTAGATGCATTGGATTGGGTCATACCTCGAATGAATCCTACTGAATCACTTGGGTCATACCTCGAATGAAGTCTACTAACTCACTTGGATCATCCTTGACTCACCTGGGTAGTCCCTCAAATGAATTCTACTGAATCACTTGGGTCATCCTTCAAATGAAGCCTACTGATTCACCTGGGTCATCCCTTGAATGAATCATACTGACTCACTTGGGTCGTTCCTGAATCACCTGGGTCATCCCTTGAATGAAGCCTACTGAATCACTTGGGTCATCCCTCGAATTAAGCCTACTAACTCACTTGGGTCATCCCTTGAATGAAGCCTACTAACTCACTTGGATCATCCCTTGAAAGAAGCCTATTGACTTACTTGGATTATCTTTGACTCACCTGGGCTATCCCTTAAATGAAGCCTACTGACTCACTTGGGTTGTCCCTTGAATGAAGGCTACTGACTCACTTGGATCATCCCTCAAAATAACCCTAATGACTCACTGGGATCATCCTTGACTCACTGGGATCATCCTTGACTCACTTGGGTCATCCCTCAAATGAAACCTACTGACTCACTTGGGTCGTCCTTGACTTACTTGGGTCATCTCTCGAATGAAGCCTACTGACTCACTTGGCTTGTCCATCAAATGAAGCCTACTAAATCACTTGGCTCATCCCTCAAATGAAACCTACTGACTCACTTGGATCGTCCCTCGAATGAAGCCTAGTGACTCAACTGGGTATTTCATGAGAAACAAAATATATTCCATTTATTCAAACAAGATCTATTTCAAACACACATTCATCAACATTTGCATTCATCAAAACCAAGAGTTGTATTCAATTCTCTATAACTCAAATATTGAATATTTAATAAGAAATAAAATGTATTCTATTCATTTACATATCAATTCATTACAATGTTTATAACTAAATATATTTCATGAGAAAAAAATGTATTTTATTCATTCAAGCCAAGAGTTATTTCAAACACCTAATCAACATTTGTGTTCATAAAAAATAAGAGTTTTATCTAGGTTCAATTCTCTATAACTCAAACATTGAATATTTCATGAGAAACAAACTATATTCTATTCAATCAAACATCAGTTCATTACAAAGTTCATTACAAGATGTATTTCATGAGAAACAAAATATTGTCTATTCATTCAAGCCAAGAGTTCATCAAAATAAATATTTGTATCAAACACCTATTCATAAACATTTATATTCATCAAAATATTTATTTCAAATATATTTCATTAAAACATCAGTTCATGAGAAACAAAGTTCATTACAAAGGACTATGCGTCCACTTCCAAACTATTGTGTTGAAGCACCTGTTTCAAGTATTTGCATAGAACCAAATGAAGGATCTGGTTGCTTTTCTTCATGACATTTCCCAGATGCCACCTCTAGTGTTGTTTCTCCTAACACACCAGCTCTCCATAGGTTCTCTTCACCAATATTCAAAATTTCTACCAATCCCATCTCTTATATAGTTGGATCATCTTTTGGAGGAATTTCGTTCTCTTGTTCTACAAGAAAAATATTTGGATCAAATTTATGTTTGATGATGATTTTTATGAGGGTATAATAATGTCTGATGGTCTCATAGAATAATTCTTTGAATTCAATTATATTTTGTATACTTTGCTTTGCGGTTCCCAAAAAGACCTTCATGCTTTCCACTTGATTTTTGACATTCTCAAAATTGGATTGCATAGTAGAATATTTAAAATCTTAGTTAATGAAGATCAAAATATTATAAAAATAAATTAATTTAGAAAAATATTGTTGAATTACCTCTGCAACAACTTGGGCAGCCTTTGCCACTTTAAATTTTTTCTGTCAATTGTCCACTTATTGAAATAGGCTTGAGCTTCAACATTCATATTATCAAGCATATTCAAAAAGTGATCTATAATTTCATCACCATAAACATTAGTGCTAATGGCTTTTAAAATTACTGAGGTTGCTTCATATAACAAAACATCCACATTCTTAAGGTGTTTTTGAACCAAAGAAAATAATTCTTCTCTTTTTGTATAATTTTTGTACCGAGCATTAATTTCCTTAGCTAGAAATTTTGCCCAATATTCCTAAACTTTTAGTTCAAAAATATCAGAAAGCACGGTATCCGTCATTATGGCTTCTAAATTTTTTGCTATTAAATCTGATTCTAAAAAATCAAATACTTGATCCTCAGTGTCTTGACCAGTTGGACCGAGGGGAGGGGTGTTGTGAGCAGTGGTGGCTCTTCCACCAATTTGTAATGTTTTATCAATGGTTTCTCCTCTTTGGGTTTGAAGCATATTCGATGCTTTAAAAATTTTAAGAAATAAACCTTGGTTAAAGAATTCCTTATCCAAGGGAGGAAAAAACAATCCAAGAGAATTATTAAAAAGTTTTGAAACATTTTTCAAAGTTGGAAAGTTTGTAAGGCCAATGGATGGGCCTATTGAAATCTCATCATGTAACACTTTTCCACACATATTTTGAGGCCTCACAAACTGCTTTCTATGTGGAGGTGGTAGTGGTGGTCTAAAATGTTGCATGAGCTGTTGTGATCGACTTAAGGAAAAAAAAAATTAAAATTTTTAAGAAATATTTTAATAAAAATATTGGAAAACTCAAATTTTAATTGTATACCATCCTATGATCTGGTATGTTGCCCTGTTTTAAATGTTTATTTAGAAACTTCTATGTGGTCTTGTTGTATAGGATATAAATACAGTGGTGGTGGATGTGCCATCATTTGTTTTTGGTGATGTCAAATTGAAACTACAAAAAATAAAAATATTATTTATTGTAAAAATCAATTTGATAATCAAATTTACTAGGAAATTCTCAACTGTAATTGCACACACTAGATGTTGCTATGTCATTTTCAGGTTGGAATGATTCTAAAATTTATAAGGGATGATTCCTTGAAACAAATTTAAAAACATTTAATTTAAAATAATGGTAAGTGCTAACTAAAACTAATTATAAAATTCATGGTCGTACCTCATTAAGGGATGACTTGGGTGAGTCCATCGACATCATGAGAGGGATGACCCGGGTGAGTCCATTGACCATCGAATGAAGTCTACAAACTCACTTGGGTCATCCCTCACATGATGTCAATGGACTCACCTAGGTCATACCTCATTGAGGGACGACCAAGGTGAGTTCGTCAACATCATGCGAGGGACGACTGCCAAGGATGACTGAGTGTACGACTAAATGCAAGGGATGCCATCCAAAGAAAATTTACCTAAGATGGCTTTGATATCTTCCTCAACATAGATGTCATGTTGATGTTGATGTGAAGTAGAAGAGGGAGTTGGACATAAAATAGTAGAGGGAGCTAGACAAACAAAAGTAGATTTTGAATATTTAATACATTTCAGAGACCTTGTTAGCGAACATTTTGGTGAATGTGTGTTAGAATATGCACTACCATCTAGGTTGTTTCCCCTATTTATTGCTTCTCTTCTATTCAAAACTGACATCACCCTTCTCTGCATTAAAGCAAACTTAAAAATTAGAAATATAAACACTAAAAAAATTATTGTAATTTTTTTTTTGTAAAAAATTACTTGCATCTGTTTGGTGGTTAAGGTAAGTGACTTCAATGTTGCATGGAGGGAGGTGGGCATGGTGGTATTGATTACATTATAATATTCTTCATAATAAAAAACAATCAAGTAATTGCAAGTAGCAATAAGAGGAGAAATGGTTGTAGTATTTGTGTGCACATTTTGAAGTTCATTTTTTATTTTGTTGGAAACATATGAGGACCAGTCATATTTATTTTTTCCAAGGCAACACATAATATAGCCCATAGCCCATAAAGGTATGTCTCATTTTCTTCCCTATAAAATAATGCGTGACTAGAAGAACTCAACGATGGATTTAAGGATATTGTTGTTAATAGACTAAAAATTGAGCTCCCTTTTCGATGGAGTTGCATCCACTGCTAAAATATTATATCAAAATAGAATGCTTATATCGAAATGCTATGTTTAATATATTCAACATATATAGTACAGTAATATAATATAGAAATAAAGTAATGTGCAATAAGATACTACACTAGATTTGAAAATAAAAGATAAATTATATGCACTTCTGCTTATTATAGATTGCCATGAGGGAATTGAGTTTATGGCATCATCAATGTGTCTGTCGTCCCTTGAATTAAGTCTGCTGACTCACTTGGGTCGTCCCTCATCAAGGGATGACCAAAGGTGAGTCAGTAAACATCATGTGAGGGATGAGCTCTAGGGATGACTAAATATGAGGGATGACCTCCAAGGATGATTGAATGTGATGGACGATCTCCAAGGACGATTGAATAGGATTTTCTTAGTTTTTTAAGTTTAGCCACTACAATACTATTTCTTAGCAACAATCAAGGGATGAACCATGTGAGTCCATTTACATCATGCAAGGGATGACCTCCAGGGATGACTGACTACGAGGGATGACCTCCAAGGATGACTAAAGGGGGTTTTATCAATTTCTAAGTTTAACCACTACAATACTATTTCTCTAAATTACTATGAACTTGAATTCCATGATAAGAAGATGTAGTTGGAAATAAATAAATTAAAAACTTAAAAAGAGAATATTTATTTCTTTCATGATAGTGAAAATGTACAATGTTCCATCCCTGTTCATGCCATATTCTACTGCAATCACTTACATATGTATTTTTCAACCAAAATAAAAATAATTACCCCAAAATTTACCCCAAAATTTACCTCTAAATTTACCTATACATAAATTTACCCCTAAATTTATGCCTAAATTTACCATTAAATTTACCCCTAAATTTACCTCTAAATTTACCTATACATAAATTTACCCCTCAATTTATGCCTAAATATCCAATGCAAAAATAAATGACTCACTTCAGCATGTTCTTCATCCCTCGAATGAAGACTACTGACTCGGGTTGTTCCTCGTCGAGGGATGACCCATGTGAGTCTATCGACATTATGCAAGGGACGACCTCCAAGGATGACTAAATGTGAGGGATGATTGAATGTGAGGGATGACCTGTAGGGATGATTTAATTAGGTTTTCTCAATTTATACTGCTATCAGTTACAACTATATTTTTCAACCAAAAAAATTAATAATTACCCCTAAATTTATCCCTAAATTTACCTCTAAATTTACCTATACATAAATTTACCCCTAAATTTATGCCTAAATTTACCATTAAATTTACCCCTAAATTTACCTTTAAATTTACCTATACATAAATTTACCCCTCAATTTATGCCTAAATATCCAATGCAAAAATAAATGACTCACTTCAGTGTGTCTATCATCCCTCAAATGAAGACTACTAAATCACTTGGGTCGTCCCTCATCGAGGGACATCCCAGATGAGTCCATCGACATCAGGTGAGGGATAACCTCCAAGGATTATTAAATATGAGGGATGATTGAATGTGAGGGACAACCTGCAAGGACAACTGGATCAAGTTTTCTTAGTTTCTACTGCTATCATGTATCCCAAGTGAGAGATGCATTGCTAACTCAACTTATGTATCCCAAGGAACCATAACTAATATGTCCAAGTCTATAATGCCACTTCTAACTTTCACCATTAGACATATCTAACATTAGTACCTTAACTAAGATGTTATCATGCATTGCTAACTCATGTATCCCAAGGAACCATAACTAAGATGTCCAAGTCTATAATGCCACTTATAACTTTCATCATCAGCATGAGCTATCATAGAAATAAAATTCTCTTTGCTAGAATGGGAATAAGAAGAGGTGGGTCTTTCACCCAACTTATATATATGATTAGATTCATCACAATATTCAAAAGTAATAATTCTAAATCCATTGTTTATAACCTTAATCACCCACTTATCAAGACAAAATTATATCTTTTGTTTGTGTGAATAATACAATAAATAGATAAAAAAATTAGGACCAACATTGGGAACATGACTGCGCGAAGATCTGTGTGGCAGATTCTGGGGTAGACAACGCAAAATACTGTGGCAGCCATAATGGATAGCCTACCCAGATTCGTGGCGGCTACCGATTCCACCATGTAAATTCAAAAAAAAAACATTGGGAACATGAAGTACCTCATAAATTGACAAAGACCCAACAATGACATTTCCACTTCCAACCACCTATAATGAGGAGTCATCCCCAATCATCTTTCGTCCCTCGAAAGAAGACTATTGACTCACTTAGGTCATCCCTCATCGAGGGACGACCCGGGTGAGTCCATCGATATCATGTGAGGGATGATCAAATATGAGGGATGACTAAATGTGAGGGATGACTGATGGAGTTTTCTTAGTTTCTACTGCTATCAGTTACAACTATATTTTTCAAGCGAAAGAAAAATAATTACCCCTAAATTTACCTCTAAATTTACCTATACATAAATTTAACCCTAAATTTACACATAAATTTACCCCTAAATTTACCTATACATAAATTTACACCTAAATTTACCTACACAAATTCTAGTTTGTTTGGATAAAATGAAAATGAAAATTTATAATTTGGTAGACATACCTTGTAATGCTATGGATGAGATCTCATAGTAAACATCCAGATATATTTTTTCATCATCCGTTAGAGAAAATTTTGATGAGATGCATTCATAGTTTTAATGGGAAAGTCCTGTTAATAAATGCACATCAAATGGTTTCACCATGAAAGAGAAGGTTTTATTGTTGACCATCACTATAACAACTTACCCCTAATTTTCATAGGACTGAACAATTGTATTTAGCAAATTAATATCCATTTCAAATTGGGGCATCAATGCTAGCCCTAGTAGCCAAAATTCCCTCATACATGTTGAATCATGGTTGGGATCATTGATAATTTACGAGAAGAGCGGGTAAACTAGGTTTTTGAATGCAATTCTACCTTGACTGGAAGAATCTACATCCATTGCTAGTAATTTGGAGTCTTGGAAATAGTTTCTGAATGTTGGAGTTTTTTTTACTGTACCTAAAATGAATTGAGTGTATTTTGAAGCGTTTATATAGATGTTTGCATGTGAAGTCAATGAGATGGTGACACATGGTAATGGATACAACATGTGGCACAAAATCAAGATATCATACCTCAAATATTAACTTCTCCTGGTCATCTCTTGTATGATGTCAGTCATCCATGGCTGTCGAACCTCACATGATGTTGATGGACTCACCTAGGTTGTCGCTTGATGAGGGATGACCCAAGTATTTTCTTAGAATTCATTCCAAGGACAATGAACATGATGATGCCACACATGATATCTATGAGGGATTATCCAAGTGAGTCTATAAAATTTATTCAAGGGTCATTGCTCAAGTGAAGTCTATGGACTCACCTGGACCATATCTTGAGTGAAGCCTACTAATTCATTTGGGTCATTCTTGACTCACTTGGATCATCCCTCGAATGAAGCCTATTGACTCACTTGGGTCATCCTTGACTCACCTAGGTTGTCCCTTGAATGAAGTGTATTGAAAATCTTTGGTCATTCCTTGAGTGAAGTCTACAGACTCACCTAGGTCATCCCTTGAATGAAGCCTATTGACTCACTTGGGTTATCCTTGACTCACCTAGGTAATGCCTCAAATAAAACCTACTGACTTTCATCCTTCAAATGAATCCTACTAACTCACTTGGGTCATATTTGACTCACCTTAGCCATCCCTCAAATGAATCCTACTGAATCACTTTGGTCGTCCCTCGAATGAAGCCTACTGACTCACTTGGGTTGTCCTTGACTCACTTGGGTCATCCCTTGAATGAAGCAAATATCTAATAAAAGATAAAAATAAAAAACACAAAATTAATATAAGACCTGGGTGATTTAGACAATCTCTACCGGGGCTATAGATGCTTGGTTGGCAGTAGAGCAAGGTCTAGAAGAGATCAAGGTCATCTCCATTGGGGCTATAGATTCTTGGATAGTAGTGGAGCAATGCTAAGGCATATCTTTATGAGTAATATTTCTATATCCTAAATGCAAATTAGGTGATGGAGTTTGAATGGTTTTCAAGAATGCAAAATGAAATCACTTTCACACAAAGTAAGCTAAAACATAGTGTTCATGTATTTTTATTTGAAGTTATATATCCCACATTCTTGGAGGTTGCTAGATGGTTTGTTGTTCTGATCTTTGGTTTGTTTGTTTTCAAAATTGGGTTCTTCATCTGAAATGCTTAGGAGCATTTCCCAGCAAAGTCACCATTTGTTGTGATCATTTCACAACACACCCCAAATTTTGGGAACCGACCTTAAATTTTAAGGTTTATAAGAATTTTGGTTTCTTTGCATGATAATATTGATAGGATTGTGTGTTGGTTAGTGTCTTATTTTAATTTTTTCACAAAATTTAATTCTAATGTTTTACGTTAGAATCGTTGTTTGAGTTTTAAATGATGGTTTTTAATGTTTTCTTTTGTGTGTCTTTTGAATTAGAATAATTCAATCATTCAAAATTGATAGATTCAAAAATATAATAAAAGAAGAAAAATAAATAAAAAGAGAAATAAAAAATAATAATAATAATCATGAAAAAAAAACAAAAAAATACAATAAAACAAAAACAAACAAACAAATAAGAATATATATATATATATATATATATATATATATATATATATATATATATATATATATATATATATATATATAAATGAATAAAATAAAACAAATGAATAGTATTTTTTTTGACACACTAATATTTCTTTACATATTGGTTTGATATTAATTTATATGTTGACTTTATGATTTTATTAAAGTTAGTTTGAATTAATGCTTTATATTGATGTTGGCAGGTTTCTAAATAAAAGAAAAGCATTATTTAATTCATTGCTAGAAAAAAAACGTTATGGAAGAAGCATTTCATTTGGAAGATATTTAATTTATTGCTAGTAGAAGCATTTCATTTGGAAGATATTTAATTTATTGTTGGTAGAAGCATTTTTTTTTGTTTGTGGAAAACATCCTAGAAGGGATGCCAATTTTGGGTAAGACCCAAGGAGGCAGGGGTATCTCTTTTATCAAAAAAGCCCAAGGATCGCACCTGGCCTACCACCTTTGACACATGCAAGGAGCATTCTTGAAACAACACAAAATAAGAACACACAAACACAAACACAAACACACAAAAAGCTAAAACAAATAAAGCATACTCCTTGAGTGTGTCAACAAGAAAAAACTCAAACACATGCACAAAAAGAAAACAATAGCAAAACACAATCAAATAAAACATAAAAAAAAACAAAATAAATAAATAAATAATAATAAATAAATAAAATGACAAAAATAAAAAACACCAAAATATGAAACACATAGAAAAACCACAAACACATCATAACAAAACACTACCATAATAAAAACAACAAAAAGAAACATATACACCACAAACCAAAAAACCATAGAACACAAAACATACGGAAAACACCCCAAAACAACATAACAAAAAAAATCCAAAATAGAAACAACAAAATGAATCAAATACACCACAAAAAAATCAGAAAAAATAAATACAACAAAAACTAAGCACAAAGGAGCTATAGATAAAATTAACAAAATACAATAACACTAAAAATAAACCAAAGCTTAACAAATTACCAAAAATATCAGAAATTGCTTAGACAAATAGCCAAAGCTTCCAAAATTGCCATAAAGAGACTGACTATAAACCTTCAGATTATGGCATCCTTATCCTTTTATCAGTATCTTGTTTCATTCTAGTTGGGACTATAGGCTGGTTACTTGGTACCACGTCATTACTATTGGAATTTGTATGGTATTTTTGAGGATCCATTTTGTTTGTAGTTTGAATCTGCACTTTTGTTTTGCACTTGGGTTGGTTTTATACATTGTACTTTTTTTTCTTTTATAATTATTTCTCAGCATGAAGGTAAGCTATTTCAATGATTTCTCATCATTCAATCCTTCATGTTCCCTCTCTTCATAAAATTGTGTCTCCATAATATCTATTTCTATTTGGTCATTCTCATCATCTGCTTGCTCATATGTGGAGAGAATTTCAAAGGTGTTAGGTGAAATTACTATTTTCTCTTTTGTTGCTATTTTTTCATTGTATTTTTTTTTTTAGGAATTTGAAACCCTGCCAAGTCCCCATCCTCTTTCTACTGGTAGAAGCGTTTCATTTGGAATATATTTAATTTATTAATATATTTCATTTGGAAGATATTATGGTTACAAAGAAGAAGTTACGCAACTAAGCCAAATGAAGGAGGGAAAAGAAATGAAGGTGAATAGCCAGGAGTTGGAAAGGAAATGAAAGGGCTTGCTTCAAAATTTTAAATAGCCATGCAAATGTAAGAAATAGGACTGGAAGTTTGGGAGCAAAAGCACAAGAATAGGATAAAAGGAATTTAAAGCTATTTCTATGGAATTTCTCACCTTGTAAATAAGACAGAATGTTTTGAACACAAAGTTTTATTGAATATTTTTCTCCTCCATATGTTGATTTTATTAGATGATGTTTATGCATGTTAATGGTTGCATCATTTAAGGCTATTAATGTATGGTTTATTTCCTTAGACTCTCGCACTTAACCCAATTTAGATTGTGTGGATGTAGGTCTAATCTGGTTTTGTTTTTAATGTTCATGATCTTCTCTTTTCTGTAGGACAAGGAGGAATAAAAATTTACAATAGCTCACCTTTATTTATTTTTCGCATTTTTATTTCTGTTTTATTTCAAATTCATTTTATTTATTTATTTTTTCTCTAACCCTAGCTTTTATCCTTTTTTATATTTCATTTTATTTTCTTTAAAATTCCATCAAACACTCAAAATCCTAATAAGTTCATAATTTTCTGCATTAAAATTAGGGGTTTTGAAGTAATAAGACATCCAAGTAATTCTGTTGTTTAAGGCTAACTTATTAAATTATTTGGACATTTTTAAGGCATTCATTTTAAGGTTCCAAAACAAAGTTCTTTTTGTACTCCACAGGTTATATCATTTTCTAATAAGCTTAACAAAGTTCACATTTTAAAAGGAGTTTTGCAATTTCAGATTTTACATAAATCCACATTTTTAAGGAATGTTGCAACTTTCAAGTTTTCACATAAGTTCACACTACTAAGAGGAAATTGGAAATTTAAGTTCTACACAAATTATTTTTTAAAAGGGAATACTAAATTTAAACTTTGCACTATTAAAGAAGCAAATTAATTTCATTTAATGGAAAAGATGGAAATTTTAATAACTTCTAAAATTTCATTAAAATGAACCATTAAGTGCTATTCCAAAGCTACTACATTGCAAAGTTAGATTTTAGTTAATTTATTTTATGTTCAAATAGAACTAAACAAAGCAATATAAAACGAATCCAATCATCATCCGAGATTCACATTCTAGAGATAGATTTTAGTCTTTTCTTTCATGTTCAAAGTAAAGTTTAACAAAGAAAGATAAAATTTATTAAAATCTGCTTAACCAAAAGAAGATAAAATCTACCTAAAACACTTCAAGATAAAATGAATTAAATCACCATTTCAGCATGGTCATATGAGGGCCAATCACATCACAATTTTTTTTTTTTTTAAGTTTCATGAACAATAAAGCATTGCAAATCACTTTAACCACAGGTCCCTTGTTAACAGTTACTTGCAAATCACTAAGGTATTCTAAGCACAAATTGGCACAAATTTCATATACATTCAAGCACATGTTTTAATTAAGCTAAAGGAACCTTGGAGAGAATTCTAATTCTCTTTGCAAGAGAGGGTTTTCTAATCAATACCCTGACTGTGAGTATGATTTTGTAATTGGGTAAAATTATCACTCAACAAGTGGTTCACATTCTTTGATAAAAATATAATGGCTCACATTCAAAGCTATATGCACCTTTTTAAACATTTATGTTAGAGCTAGAGAAATTCAAAGGTGAAACTGAGATTGGAATCGAATCTAGGTGTGGATCTAGGAGCACTTCAATAGGCCGAGAGCGGAAGTGGAGCCAAGAGCACTTTAGTGGAGCCGAGAGTGGAAGCAAAGTCATGAGAAAAGCTAGGAGTACTTTGGTAGAGTGGGAGTGGAGCTGGGAGAGTTTATTTCAAAGCCAAAAAAAGTATTAAAAAATATTTAATTAATCCATGAAAAGTAAAGGCAAAGTCGAAAGCATTATTAAAAATCCTTAATCAAGCGAGATAGTTATTGGTGGGCATAAGAAGACAACATTGATGGCGATTGTCAAGATATGAATGACCTGCCATGATCCACCACATTAAGGGTGGATGATCTAGATTAATCCACCAAGAATTAGTGTTGGATGACTATTGGACAAAAGAAAAGGACACAAATTAATTAAAAAATTATCAAGATATCAAACCTAAATTAATCATGAAAACCCTAATGTCAATTTTTATACGTCAACATTGAAATTAAAAATAAATTTAATACTTTGGCCTAGGGATGGATGGCTCACCATATTCCATCATGATAAATGCATATGGTTCAGATTTATCCATTAGAAATTGATGATAGATGATGATTTATCAGAAGTAGAGGACAAATAAATTACTCTTCAAAAGAAGAATGATAATGGTTTTTAAGAAACACATTAATTAATTAAAATCTCTCTGACCAAAACTTAGGGTATGAGAATGTTAAAATTGGATTTAAATATTTCTTGAAACCTTAAGGCTTTGATTAATACTTTTACATAACCCTAATATTTTGGGCTTTAATAAATGATGAAGGAACATTAAGTCTGGCTTTAATATTTTTTTTGAAATCTTAAGATAATTTGTCGATTCAATTAATACTTTCTATAATGTAAAGAATTTTTCCTTCGATAAATAAAGAATAACCTTAGTATTAATTTTAATACTTTGGTATCAAAAATTAAAATGGAATTTTAATGTTAATTTTAATATTTCAACCATGAAACCTTAGTATTAATATTAATACATTGACATTAAGATTAAAATGGAACTTTAATATTGAGCTTAATACTTTGGACTCAAAATTAAAGGGAACTAATATTGTAAAATCAATTATTGGAATTGGAATAAATAATAAGAACACACCTTTGATATTATTAATTCCTAGAATTAAGGTAAGTTCATAAGGACCATTATTAATTAGTCACCAGAATTGGGTGCCTAACGGTGATTAATCTGCCCAAATTTGGCATGGCTTAGTGATTGGCTAGAAAGAGAGGGACCAGATTCATGTGCCATAAAAGGGTATATAGATCATATTTATTCACCGAATCTTGGGTACTCGACGACAATTGGTTAGAGGGAAATGATAAGAAAATGTACCATAGAGAAGACAAAGAAGGTATGACACAAAACAAAAAATAATAATAAAGAGCTGAAAGTATTTGGCTAAGTGAAAATTCGTTCATTATTTTTTGAAGCCCTCCCAAATATAAAGAGTTGAAAGCATTTGACTAAGTATTTTAATTTTTTTTCCAAATATAAAATTTAATTAATACATGCTTCTCTTCTATGTTGCAAGTAAACAAGAAACAAAGAAGGATAAAAGAAAACCCTAGTGAATTTGGAGGCTAGCTAAGCATCTCGAAGAAGGTTTAGAAAGAAATACAATGAATCTAGACCAAAAACTGACCAACTAGTACATTATAACTCAACATACTTAGCTTCAAGGAGAAGATACCAGAAGAGTTACAGAGATCCATGGCTGAAATTAAATATTTGAATCAAGAAAATTTCCAATTGGACACCTCATCCTCTTAGTTGAAGATAACTCAAATAGCCAACTCATTTACCACTGTAAACCATTGAAATATAGTTATAAAACATTGAGAAATTCAAATATGTAAGGCTATAAATAGCCATTGAGACCCCATTCTAAAGGGTTGGATGTCATTTTTAGCAATAGTAATTTAGAAATTTTCTCTTTATTTTGTAGTTTCATTATGATTTGCATCCCTGTCATTGTAATTAGAGAATTTTATACCTTGAAATTAATTTATGCAAGTAATTTTTGAGAATTGTAATCATTGAATACCTTCATTAATACAAATTCTAGAGTTTCTTGGTGTATTATGTGCATGTTGATGGTGTTTACATTTAAGATAATTCTAGTATTTGTCTTTCTCCTTTGAAGATAGCACTACTTTTTTCTTGGATTGTACAAGTGTTGGTCATGTCAGAGCTGGTTGAGTTTAGAATTCTTGCTTCTACAGATTTAGCATAAGTCTTCAACTCTAATGACTTGTTTTCTTTCTTTCTCTAACCCTGTCCTTTTGATTTTTTTGAAACTTGTTATATTAGGAGTAGATTAGCTGAATTCCATCTTCTGAAGCTCATTTCATATGCTACTTTTCTATAAGTTTTAAAGTAATCTTTTCTATATGCTAGAAATATTATAATTATGATTCAATGAATGTTATATGTTTGATGAATTTCAAGGTCACAAGCCTAGAATCTTGCTCTGTTCTATTTTATTGATGCAATATATAATCCTATAGCTAAATATTAAGCTATATTTATGTTTTACAAGTTTAAATAGTGAATTGACACTCACCCTTGTTAACATTTATATGTTCCTCAGAGTTATCCATATGATTACCCTCTCTCTACATGCTTTGATTTAGAATATTTTATAAGAACATAACTAGGTTAGACCAACCTTACTAGAACCTTGGAGAGATTGATTATTTCCTTTCAAGAGAGGACATCTTGAATGAGTCCTGGTTGTTGGTATGTGTTTACAAAGTGGGTAAATGTATCACTCAACAAGAAATGGTGCTAGAAGGAGGGCCTAAAGTGTTT
The DNA here is from genome assembly GCA_028583015.1 of Wollemia nobilis. NCBI lineage: Eukaryota > Viridiplantae > Streptophyta > Pinopsida > Araucariales > Araucariaceae > Wollemia > Wollemia nobilis. The sequence continues at coordinate 6,705,105 of JAQPPZ010001844.1, forward strand.
TTATTCACTGTTACTATATATTGCTTAACTACTTTGGATTAAAGTATTTGATTCATTGTTACAGTAGGTATGAACAACTTAATAGCCCAACACTTATGGTTTGATTGTTACATATTGCTTAATTCTTATTTTCTTGAATTTGGATTGTTTTATTCACACTATTATATGTTTTCATATATCATATTGCTTGATTTTTAAAACTAGAACCTAGGATTATTATCCCCTGGTCTAAGTATTTTGAAGGTAATACTAAATTCCACACCTTTTCTTCTCCTAGAATATCTAAAAATATTAAAGCTCAATCGAGCACTCTTCCTCCTATTAATACCTCATATCAATTCATAATATTATTTGTTGATATATTTTTCACTCCACTTAGTACACCAATGGTAGCATTTGCACCCTGGTTAGGTGGTAGTAGTCCACTAATTATTTTGGACTAGCCCATGATATGCCTAAGAATGTTGAAAGGTATTTGCCTAGGTATAGACATGATGGAGCTAGAATAGCTGAAGAGCACATACAAGCCTATAAGGATGGTTTTATTTTGTTATAGGTTGAACATGAATATGTTGCTTGTAGAATATTTTCCCTCATATTGGATGAATTAGCATATGACTAGTACATCAATCTGCCTACAAATTCTATCACTTCCTAGGTTGAGCTAGAAATAACCTTCATCAGGTAGTTTTGATTACCCATAGACCCAACTATTATATACCATTAGTTTACAACAACCAAAATGGAGACCAATGAGCCTCTAAGGCTATTAAATACCATATTTCACAAGTTGTATAATAGGCTGACTTCACCTTACACAATTAACACTAATGTATCCATACAAATGTATTATAGAGATTTAGATCCTCTCACATCTATGTTTGTAAGGAGATCACCTAACATCACCACCCTACCTATGGCATATAGTTAACCTTTAATAGTAGAATAAAAATCGATGCCTCAAGGATTGGATATAGGACAAATGCCTACTTTAGGACAACCAAGTGTGTATAATCAAGTTCCCATGATTGATCAAGTTTTATCTCAATAGTTTCCATTGATGAATGATTCACAGTATTCTAACTATAATCAACCATATAATACTATCCCTAAACCTACTTTCCCAACCATCCCTACATATCCAAATAACCAATATACCACCCATGTGAATATTAATAATAATTCTCAAATAACACCAACATTTATGAATGCTACCTCAAACTCAATGACAACATTTCCAAATTCGAATGTAAATTCAAATCTAAACATACTCACTTTTGTGAATCCAAACCTTTTTTCCAATAATACAAATTATATTGTAGCTTAGATTAATAATGATAGTGTTCAAATTGAAAATTTACAAATATTAGTTAAAAAAATCAAATGTGATATGAATCAACTATAGAAGCAAATGCCTTAGAATACACAATCAAACAATATAGAAGTATTGAACCCTATAAAAAATCAACCTAACATAGTAGTTAACCTTGTTGAATACACATTAAACAATTGTGATAAAATGTAGTTTATTTTTTTTTGAAAATTTTGAAAAAACTTGTATTAAAACAAAGATCAATTACAATTTGGGAAGAGACTCTTCCCAGCCGAAGTTAGAGAGAACACATGCTTACAATAGTAAAAGAAGATTTGCAATGGAGCCAAATTTTTTGAACCATTAACTAACTAACAGGGGGATTGGCATGGTTAGTTGATGCAACTTGTCGCAATATCGCGAGACTCTTTCCTTCTTCTCCTTTGGCCGCAAAAATGCAACATGTCACGATATTGTGACACCTTTCTCCTTTGGCCATGAAAATGCAACATGTTGTGATATCACGACACTTTTCTCCTTTGGCCACGAAAATGCAACATGTCATGATATCGTGACACTTTTATCCTTTAGCCATGAAAATGCAACATGTTGCAAAATTGTGACACTTTTTCCTCCTTTGGCCATGACGAAGCAACATGTCGCGAAATCATGACATTTTTTCTCCTTGGGCAGCGACGTTGCAACATGTCACAAAATTGTGACACCTTTTCCTCCTTTGGTCGTGATGCAACAACATGTCGCGATATCGTGACACTTTTTCTCTCTTGTCCGCGATGAAGCAACATGTCACGATATCGCAACACTTTTTCTCTTTCGGCCATGAGGAAGCAACATGTCACAATATCGTGACACTTTTTCTCTCTTGGCCACGATGTAGCAACATGTCGAGATATCACGACACTTTTTCTCTTTTAGCGACAATGTTGCAACATGTCGTGATATCGTGACACTTTTTCTCTTTCGACCATGATGAAGCAACATGTCATGATATCACGAAATTTTTCTCCTTTGGCCGCGACGAAGCAACATGTCACGAAATTGTGACACCTTTTTTCCTTTGGCCACAAAAATGCAACATGTCACGAAATTGCGACACCTTTTCTCTTTTGGCTACGAAAATGCAACATCGCGACACCTTTTCTCCTTTGGCCATGAAAATGCAACATGTCACGATATCATGACACATTTTCTCCTTTGGCCATGAAAATGCAACATGTCATGATATCGTGACACCTTTTCTCCTTTGGCCATGAAAATGCAACATGTCACGATATCGCAACACCTTTTCTTCTTTGGCTGTAAAAATGCAACATGTCACGATATCACGAAATCTTTTCTCCCTTGGCCATGAAAATGCAACATGTCACGATATCACGACACCTTTTCTCCCTTGGCCACAAAAATGCAACATGTCGTGATATCGTGACACCTTTTCTCCCTTGGCTATGAAAATGCAACATGTCATGAAATCGTGACACCTTTCCTCCCTTGGCCGCGATGAAGCAACATGTCGTGAAATCGTGACACCTTTCCTCCCTTGACCATGACGAAGCAACATGTCACAAAATTGTGACACCTTTCCTCCCTTGGCCGTGATGAAGCAACATGTCATGAAATCGTGAAAACTTTCCTCCCTTGGCCACGATGAAGCAACATGTCATGATATCACGACAACTTTCCTCCCTTGGCCGTGACAAAGCAACATGTCATGATATCGTGACAACTTTCCTCCCTTGGTCGCGATGAAGCAACATGTCATGAAATCATGACAACTTTCCTCCCTTGGCCACGATGAAGCAACATGTCGTGATATCATGACAACTTTCCTCCAGTGACCGTGACAACATAACATGTCACGATATCGTAACAACTTTCCTCCAGTGATCGCAATGGCGTAACATGTTGCGATATTGTGACAAATTTCCTCCAATGACTATGACGGTGCAACATGTTGTGATATCGTGACAACTTTCCTCCAGTGACCACGACGACACAACATGTCATGATATCATGACACTTTTCTTCCCTTGGTCGCGATGAAGCAATATGTCACAAAATCATGACACCTTTCCTCCCTTTGCTTTTTCTTTGATCATTAGCTCAAGGACCTTTCAAGACCCTACCTAATCACCTCATCCTCAATAGCCATGTCACTATGCAACTGAACCCCTACCTCCTTCTCAGCACCCATCTTAGCCAGGAAGTCGACCGCTTTGTTTAAATCTCTACTCACATAAACTAGAATCACATCATCTAATTACCTCCATAATTCCTTAATTTGAGTGACAAGAATCCTCAACCTCCATGCTTTCAAAGCAAAGTTCCTCATGCAATCTAGCTCCAACCATTATTTGAGAATCTGATTCAAGTATTATCCTCCTGTGACCCTGTTTCATTACCCAAATAGAAGCAGATTTGATAGCTATGGCTTTTGCTTCATTGTTTGTGGCTCTTCACAAGATTTGCAATTCCAAATAGAGCACAGTTCCAATATGATTCTGGCAAACCACTCCAATTTTGGCTCTACCTAGATTGCCTTTTGCAGCTCCATCGGTATTAATTTTAATCCAAAATTTTGGGGGAGGTTTCCAAATAGCTCTGTCCTATCCCTCTTGCACTTCAACTCCATCTTCCATTGCCCCAATAACAACATGAGATTCCTCTTTAGCATAGACAGCCATATTTTATGTGACTTTGCTCCAAATGACCTGCCAAAGTCCATCTAACGAAGAAAAAGTTTCTCTAAAAATTCTAGCATTTCTCTCCAACCACACTTGCCACCAAATAAAGTTTAATCCAAGCTCCCAACCAATACGAAGGGCTTTGGATTTAAATCTACCCCTCTTCCATATTTCCTAGATATTAATCCGATTCAAGTCACCATTAACTTGAATTTTATAATATGAAAACCATCTCTTCCAAATCTGGTGCAAGAAAAGGCACTCAAACATCAAGTGATCAGCTGTTTCCTTGCTCTTGTAGCATAAGACACATTGAGAAGGACCGATGATTCCTTTACATCTAAGATTATCAAAAGTGAGAATTCCATTGTGCATGAACTACCAAACAAAAAATTTTACTTTCAGCCAACCTTTGGAATGCCAAATCTTTCTCCAATCCTCAACCTGATAAGTATGAGGGGGAGGCTCTAGAAGGATCTTGTTATATATTTCCTTCACTATGTAGACACCAAGGCTCCCATAGCCACAATATAATTCATCCTCATCATCTCTACCTATGAGAAATATTTTTGTCAAGATTTTACTCATGATGGGTGCCAAATTTGGAGGGATTGAAATTGGCCACTCATCCAACTTCTTGAACTGCTTAAATTTATACTCCCCTAGCTAACTAGTGGTGAAATAAATTTCAATTTGGACCCATCCCTTGGTTTCAATGGCTGATTTTATTGGTTGCAATTCAAGAAATTCAACAATTATGGGTGGGTATTGATCCCATGAATCTGTCCAAAAACGTGCCTTCTCCCATCTCCCCACTTTCCAAAATAATCGATATTTTACTACCTGAGATCCAAACTTGAGAGCCTATCACACTAAGGATCTAGTACCATCCAAAGGGAAACAACCCACCTCATTTGGGTTAACATGTCCCAAATATTTACTATTCATGATTCTACTGAATAAGGAAGTTGGTTGGGAAATCCACCTCCAGTAAAGCTTTCCAGCCAAAGCTTTTTTATTTATCTTGGATCTTCTCAGTCCCAAACCTCATTTAACCTTGGTCTGGGTTACTTTATCCCAAACTACTAAGGCCCATTTCCTCTCTCCTTTTACTCCTTCCCATAAAAATTTTCTAGCCATCTTGTCAAACTCTTTCCATATAGTATGTGGGGCAGCCAGGATAGAGAATTTATAAATTGGCATGGCCTGAATGAATGACTAGAAAAAAGTTAATCTACCCCCGTAGCTTAACCATTTGTGAGACCAATGATTAATCCTATCCTTGATACAATCCAAAAGATTCCTCCAGATATCTATTTTTAGTTTTTTAAAGTGCAAAGGGACCCCCAAGTAAACCATTGGGAGAAAATTCCTTTTGAATCCCAAGATCTCTAAAACTCTGTCCTGAAGCCTTTGAACAAGATTGAAAAAGACCACTTTGGATTTTTTATCATTGATGACTTGGTTTGTAGCCCTAAGGTAGAAACTAAGAGTATCTTTGATCATTATTGCTTCCCTGAAGATGGCCACTCCCACCAATCCAGTATCATCCACAAACTATAGGTGAGTCAAAACTTCCTCACCCACCTTGATACCTGTTATCAAACCTTGTTGTCTTCTCCTCAAGAAAGTCTTCCTAGTCCTTCAGCCAATATGAGAAAAATATAAGGAGAGAAAGGATCCCCTTGATGAAGGCCTTGAGTGGATCCAAATGGTTGCGAGGGAAGATCCTTGATTAACACTGAGTATGTCGAGGTAGAGACACAAATCATGACCCATTCTATCCAGTCCTGAGAGAAACCAAAGGCTGCCATCATCTTAGCCAAGAAGCTCCACTCCACCCTATCATAAGCCTTTGACATATCTAATTTTATGAAAATTCCTTTATTACCAGATGTTTGCATTGAATGGATTGCCTCCTGAGCTAGAACCACCCCATCCAGGATCTGCCTACCCTCTACAAAACCCCCTTGCTCAAAGGAGATAATGTTATGTAAAAGAGGTTTTAGCCGCTCAGCCATTACCTTTGTGATTATTTTATATATCACATTGCATAAGGTAATAGGTCTATAATCTGAAATATGTACCCCCTCCTCCCATTTTGGAATTAAGGTAATGAAAGTATGATTTAGTGCTTTAAGCATTCTTTTACTACCTCTAGACTCCTCTATAACATCCATTACATCCTCATCCAAGTTATCCCAAAAGGCCTAAAAAAACTCAGTTGGAAAGCCATCTGGACCTAGAGTTTTTTTGGTGCTCATTCCAAAGACCACATTCTTCAGTTCCTCTCTATCAATGGGTTTAAGAAGGGTATGATTTTCTTCTTCAGAGATAACGAAAGGTATGGCAACAAGAACATCATTTCGAGCCTCTTCATCTTGCACCATACTTTCCTTAAAAAGTTTAGAAAAATAATCCATTGAATGGGAATGCATACCTGGAAGTGTATCAAAGGAGTGTCCATTTTCACATTGAAGAGCTTCCATGTTATTCATCTGTCTCCTAGCACAAGCAGTCCGATGGAAAAATTTGGTATTTCTATCAACTTCTAATAACCAAGTGGTTCTTGCTCTCTGTTTCCAATAGGTCTCCTCTTGGTTGTCAATGTCCTCAACCACTTTATGCAAGGCATCATCCTTGGCTTTGAGCTGTTCTGTAATTGTTCCTTCCCTAAAGTGTTTTTGAACCTCATCCCATCTGGCCACCAAAGGAGCTCTTTGGACCTGGAAGTCTGTCTTGTTAGCTCACCTCCAATGTTTCAGTTGAGCTTTGACATAATGAAGTTGTTTGTGGAATCTAAACATTGTTGTCCCATATGCTAGGCAGCCTTCTTCCCACCACTGTGGAATTTTCTTTTGAAGTTCCTCTTTTTGTAACCAAAAATTCTCAAATTTAAATGGTTTGTGATGCTGCCCTGTATTGGTACCTCCTTCCAACAAAATGGGAAAGTGATCTAAAACTGGACCTTCCAAAATCTAAAATTTTGTATTCCATTTTACAAATGCCTCCTCTGAAACCAAAAAATGGTCTAACTTTACCTTCCTACTATGTGGCTCCCTCCTCTTATTAGTACAAGTATAGTTGTTTCTAGGGCATTTAATATCCACTAAGTGTAAATCCTGGACTTGGGCAATCATAAGTCGATCCCATGGGTCCAAAATTGGGGTTCCCCCTTCCTAATCTCTAGAGGATAATTTAGCATTAAAATCCCTAGAAATAATCCAGTCTAAATCTTCCCTTGAGATTCTCATGTTATGCACAACTTTCCATTGAAGCCTCTGACCATCAAGGTTTTGAGTCCCATAAAAATTTGTGATTAAAACATGTTTAGCTATGACATTATTCCTAAAATGTGATGTGAGAACACCCATCCAAGCTAGATGTTCTATTGTAGTCCATTCAAGAGAGTTCCAAAGAGTAACAATTCCCCCTGAGGCACCTTGGGCAACCACTTCCATATGACCAGCACCCCTCTAAATTCTGTTAACTGTTTTACACATAAGATCTAACGACATTTTTGTCTCCTGAATACGCAAAAAATTTGTTTTACATTTTTCTAAGAGTCTTCGAATAGCAGCTTGATGGGTTCTACTATTTAAATCCCTAACATTCCATGATTGTATAATCATTGGTTACCTTGAGAGCAGTAAGAATCTATTGGCCTCACCGATCCTTCAGTGATCAGTTTGTCTCCTTGAACTGCTAGCAATTCCTTATTTTATTTTCTACCCACTCCTTGAGAGTTGCTATTTTTTGATCTCTTTTCCACCTGAGTTATCCCTAAAGTTGGCCTTTCTCTATTATTTTTTGCTATTCCCATGCTGACATCCTTAATTATTGGCTGCTCTTGGTTATGCACTATCAATGCCCCTGCACTCTCTAGTTGTGGTAACTCACTGAGGTCAATTACCTGCTCCATGAGGGGGGAGATGAAAGAGGAGCTTGAATGAGGATGTTATTATTTTTAGTATTACCATCCACTCCTTCCATGAATTGTTCCTCTTGGTCCACTAGTGTCTTAAATATCTCATACCTATTGGCGGGCTTGAGATGGGTTTGCTCTTTACCATATTTTTTCTTTTGCTTTCTCCTTCTTTTGGGCTGTTCAAAACCATCTCTTTGAGATTATTTACCTTGAGAAGTATTGGTTGGTTATTTGTTTATTGTTGCCTTACCCTCCTTAGGAATAATTGACATTCCTAGAGGAGCCTCCATTTTTGTGTTCATATTATTTGGGCAAAATCGGTCCAAATGCCCGTATTTGTGGCAAACTCTGCATCTAAATGGCAGAGCCTCATAATCTAGCTGTTGAATCCAAGATAGTCCTGCAAGTTCAAGTTCCACCTCTGCTGGTAGAGGCTAGCTAAGATCCATTTCCATTCATATTCTTGCATAAATAGTTGTGTTCCCTTCTATTGTGTCTTTGGAGACACCCAAATGTCTTCCAATGGAATTACCAATCATCTCCAAAACCTGCTCACTCCAAAACTCCATTGGAAGTGCATACAAACGGATCCAAACCGGGACAGTAGTGGGTTCAATTCAAGGATCGAATCCCACTCTCTAGGGTTGAACAAATAATCCTACTGGACCATGATTCCTCTTTTCTGATTCAAAAGCCCTATTTCTATCGGCCAGAGAAGAAAAACTTACAATAAAATACCCATTGCTAATAAACCATAAAGATTACTCACAATGAGGCCCCCAGTTTTGTCAGACCCAAGAGTGCAAAAAATTTAGGGTAGGGCAAATACCCATGAATTTATAGATCAAGTCATGATTGGATTTGTATAAAACTATTTCTTCGACCATCCTTGGCTCAATGACAATCTTGGGCCTTGATTCGGATTGTGGCAGGCATCCATTAACTCGATGCACTGTTGATCTATTTCCAGTAGTTGTGAATAGCATTTTAAATGTAGTTCTTTGAGCTTCGTCAGTCTTGGAAGGAGATTTATCTTTGAACAAATCAGCATAAGAGCTATTTTTTCCCTAGGAGAGGATCCAGATAAGTCCCCATTGGACCCTCCTGGGGCAGCAATCTTGCCTTTAGATCCACAATAACCAGAAAACACTTCGATGACCCAATTGATGCCCTAGATTTTCCTTAGCTCCAGAATCCCTAGTTCATCGCTTCCCACTCTCAAATTTATCATAAAATGTAGTTTATTGAACAACACAATGTATTTAATTATCCTACTTCCATAAATTTGGTTGACCTTGCCAAAAATGATTATCCAAAAATTAAAAATGTTTTAGATATTGGCTAGAAATCAATGAAAATTTTAGAGTCAACAATTATTACTAAGAATAATAGCTATCTAGTTAATAAAATATAAAGATAATGGTATTCTCAAAAATAGAATAATCATCAGTAGGGGATGAAGATGAGTTTGAAATTGAATCAGAACAAGAATCTGAAGATGATATAGAAGAAGTAGTGAACTCTTACCACTTATTTCAGGAAGATAATGATCATAGTATTCAGAATGAATATGAGGAATCATATATTTCTTCCACATATTTTAGAGAAATTTTCATCCCATCTGAGATGCAATATGTTGAAAATTTTATCCTATCTGAAGATACTACAATTCCTATACAGTCAAAAAATAGCATGTCATTGCCACAAATAGAAAAAAATCTAGAATAAAATAATCTTGGGTATGGTATTATGGAATATTTTGATAAAGTCGATGAAGTTAGTAGCTATTTAACTAAGATAGTTCAGTCAGCTGACCACAAATATTTATCACTTGATGAAGAAGAGACTACAAAGACTAATCAAGTCCTAGTGAATGGAAATGCACAAAAGGTAGAATCTCCACCTTTCCTTTCAACCACTAGAAATATTGGTAAAAGTTTGCATAATTTCCTTGTAGATTCAAATGTTTTTAACAAAGAATTAGAGTTGAATCATACTAACACATATAAGAAGGTTGTTTCGTTAGATAAAACAGAGGTAAATGTGACTGAGATACTAAATCAAATTCATAGACAACTGGTTACTAAATCTAGGATACAAAATTATGATGATCCTAATATGATAAATATCCTAGAGGAATGAAAAACACTATGCTATCATGATTGGTCCAAAATAATATATAGTGCTATGGTAGCCAAATTTTTAGAAATAGGATCAAAGTTGAAATAACTCATTACTAATCAAAAGAGTGACAATAATGATATGAAAATAGAATCTTGCAACATAGTAGTGGAAACTACACTCAGAGATGAATATTCAAAGATAGATATTCCACCTAATAAACCAAAGGTTATCCAAGACCAATCATGGAGTTTTAAGTCTGATAAATCAAAATTTAAATATGGCAATGATGATGGAATCAAATCAGGTTGGTGGGGTGAAAGAGGTAAAATAAAATCCTATAAAAATTTAGATTTGGTGTTACTAAGGAATGAGGTTTGCAAGATTCATCAAGTCTATCCTAACAAATAAATAAAAAATTACAAAAAATATGTTTGGAACCCTAGAAAATTTAACTTGAAACAATAATTGTACCATAGTTTCTTGTTTTGACATAATTTGTTTTACTTTGTTGTGATACAATTTTAATTTTACTCATAATTATTTTTATTTTCTTTGATTTTAAGGTTCTTCTTCTCATTTTTTAGTGTTTTAGGTTTTTGTTTTATTTTACTCATTTAATTAGTTTATTTCATTTCATGAAAGTTCTTGTTTATTTCATGTTTTAGTTTTAGTTTCATATTGTCTTTTTTTCCTTAAATTTTTTCAAGTGAATTCAAATTGCAATCAACTTTTGGTTCCTCTCAAGGAAGTATTTCTTATTAATTAAAATGGAGGACTTGTTTGAAATTAGGTGAAACTAAAATATAGTGAATCAGATTATTTAGCAGCCATCCTTGGACTATGGACTAAAACAAATGAAATTGACATAGTATAACATCTTGATGAAGCTCCACATATTTCAATAATATTTAAATGATTTTTGAATCATAAGGAATGAAATCAACCTATTTTGATGATTAGGAAAATATATACACTCCGTAATTAGCCTTATAGATATTTAACCCAAAAGGGCACATATAATATTTACACTTTATCTAAATACTTCTCGATCAAGAAGGAAATAATAATAATGTAAAATAATCAAGTTCTTGGGTGACCTGGATAACCTCTACTGGGGATATAAATGCTTGGTTGGTAGTAGAGAAATATCTAGAAGAGATCAAGGTCATCTCCACCAGAGCTATGAATGCTTGATTGGTAGTGGAGTAATGCAAAGGTAAATATTTATAAGTGATATCTTTAATAGCCTAAGTTTAAATTGAATGATAGAATTTTAATTAATTCAAGAATAAGAAATGAATGGGCACACCATACACTAAGCTAAGGCAAATGAAACATCTATTTTTAAGTTGAAATTTTTTAACCCCGTACTCTTTGGATGTAGCTAAGTAGTCTGTATGTTACTAGTTTAGGATCACTTGATTTCAATCTAGGTTCTTTATCTAAAATTCTTAGGAGCATTTTCAGTAAAATCATCATTTGTTGTTGCCACTGCACAACTTACCCCAATTTGGGGACCCATTTAAAATTTTAGCTTTAATTTAAACTTTTGCTTGCTTACATAAAGATTGCTTACATTGCATATTGTGGAAGACTTAAATTGAATTTTTTTTAATATTTGCATATTATTTTAGATTAAATGTTTCAAAAATTTTAAATTTTAATAGTTTTTCTAAGGTTCAAAATATTAAAATCAATTTTAGGGTTCTTTAAATTTCATCATCTTGCCCTAAATTTACTACAAAATTGAATTTGCCATAAATTTTGATTTAAAATTCAGTTTGAATTGATTCAAAGCTTGGTGGAAATATCTTGAGCTCATATTTACAATGGTACCAAGTTTGTAGAGTTCTAGATATGATGTTTTTCTAGAAATAGTAATTTTTTGAAGTATCCCATGAATTTACAAATGTTATATATCTTAATACACAATGAATTTTTGAGTTTTCTCAATGGATTTGGATACCTGTTTTGCTCATTTATAAATATGAAAATTTTAGAAAATGTTTTAGCATTGTCAAATTTTTCCTTTTTTCTTACACTATGAAAATGCTCTGATCTTATAATCATGGATTAATGCTATAGAATTAGGTTCACCCTTCATCAAATCAAAATTTTATAATCAAATTAAAATAATCTTAAATCCTAATTCAATTATTCTCTTTTGGATTCTCCAATATATCCAATTCAAACTAGAAATGGCGCTAAAATATTTGAATTCAAATCAGTTAACCATTATATCCTAAAATGGTGCCAAAGGTTAATAAAAAGGGTTAATCCAAATTTTAATATTAATTATCCAATGACTAATATTTTGATACATTCATAAATTCCTAAGGTTCACTCTTTCATTCGATTAAATCCTTATCTAAGTATTAAAGTTTATTTTTTTTTACAATAAATCTATGCCCCATTGTACCATGGTAATAATTCAAGAAAACCCTTTGAAATAAGATAATGTCCTAAGTTTTCTTTGGTCTAATGTTTGGAGTTAAATATTGAGCAATTTTACTAAGATAAAAATCTCACATTCATTCAAATAAATCAAAGAAACCACATTCAAAGTTAGAAATCACACTTTAATAGTTTAGTCAAGGTCAATAGGTTAAATATCGAACAACTTCGCAAAGATGAGGGAATCTCATTATTGGAAGAATATCTAACAAACTATGTTAATAGCTAGGGATATAAGCTTAATGCAGTATTAAATTCCTATGTCTTAAAATCCAAGCTTAAACAATGAGCATTTCAATATAGATAAGCAATTCATATTCTTTGATAAAAATCTAATGGATCACATTCAAAGTTGATTGTACATTTTTAAACCTCTAGGTCAGAGCTAGGAGTGGAAGCAAATTTAGGAGTGGACCCGAGAGCACTTTGGTAGATCCAGGAGCAGAAGCAAATCTAGGAGCACTTTGGGTAGAGCAAGAACAGAGCTAGGAGAGTTTATTTCAAACCTAAAAATATTATTAAAAAAATATTTAATCAAGACAAGAGAAGTAAAGGTGGAGATGAAAGAATTATTATCCTTAATCAAGCAGGATAACTATTGACCAGTAGAAGAAGATAACATCGATGAAAATTATTGGAAGACAAATGAATCACCATGATCTGCCACATTAAGGATGGATGATCAAGATTCATTTGCCAATAATTGATGCTAGATGGCTATTGGAAAAAAGAAAAGGAAAAATATTAAATAAAAAATCATTAATATGTTGCACCTAAATTAATCATGAAAATTCTAATGTTAGTTTTTATATGTCAACATTAAAATTAAAAATAAATTTAATAGTTTGGCCCAAGGATGGACGACTCACCATACTACATCACAACAAAGGTGAACAATTCAGATGCATCCACTAGAAATTAGCGATGGAAAAGGATTGGTCAAAAGTAGAGGACAAAGAAATTACTCTTCAAAAGTAGAATGATAATGGTTTTTAAGAAACACATTAATTAATTAAAATATCTCAGATCAAAACTTAGGGTATGAGAATGTTAAAATTAGATTTAACTATTTCTCAAAACCTTAACTTCGATTAATACTTTTACATAAGCCTAATATTTTGGGCTTTTATAAATGATGAAGGAACATTAAATTATACTTTAATATTTTTTTCAAAATCTTATGGTAATGCATCAATTCGATTAATATTTTTACAAAGTTAAGAATATGGCCTTTGACACATAAAGAATAACTATAGTATTTATCTTAATACTTTAGTATCAAAATTTAAAATGAAATTGTAATGTTAGTTTTAATATTTCAGCCATGAAACCTTAGTATTAATATTAATACATTGGCGTTAAGATTAAAATGGAACTTTAATATTGAGCTTAATACTTTGGACTCAAAATTAAAAGGAAATAAACATTATAAAATTATTTAATAAAAGTGGAATAAATAATAAGAACTCATATTTGATATTATTAATTCCAAAAACTAAGGTAAGTTCACAAGTAACATTAATAATTAGTTGTTATAATTGGGCACCTAATAGTAATTGGTCCAACCAAAATTGGGATGGCTTGGCGATTGGCCAAAATAGAGGGATCAGATTTACATACCATAGAAGGGCGAATGGCTCAGATTTGTCCAACAGATCTTGGGCACTTCATGGCAATTGGCCAAATAAAATGACAATAAAATGTACCACAAAGAAGAAGACAAAGAAGTTATGCCATGAAACAAAAAATAATAATAAAGAGATGAAAGTATTTGGCTAAGTGAAAATTCTTTCATTATTTTTCCAAATCCCTCCTAAATATAAAGAGTTGAAAGCATTCGACTAAGTATATTAGTTTTTTTTTCTAAATATAAAATTGAATTAATATGTGCTTCTCTTCTATGTTACTGACAAACAAGAAACAAAGAAGGATAAAGGAAAATCCTCATGAATTTAGAGGCTAGCTAAGCATTTGGGAGAAGGTTTAGAAAGAAATACAATGAATCTAGACCTAATTTTGACTAGTTGGTACATGACAACTCAACATACTTAGCTTCAAGGAGAAGGTACCAGAACAGTTACAGAGATCCATGGCTGAAATTAAATATTTGAATCAAGAAAATCCCCAATTGGACACCTCATCCTCTCAATTGAAGATAACTCAAATAGCCAACTCATTTACCATTGTAAACCATTGAAATACAATTGTAAACCATTAAGAATTTTAAATATGCAAGGCTATAAATAACCATTGGGACCCAATTCTAAAGGGTCAGATGTCATTTTTGGCAATAGCAATTTAGGAATTCTCCCTTTCTTTTGTAGTTTAATGAGCATATGCACCCTTTTCATTGTAATTGGAGAATTTTATGCCTTGCAATCATCTAATGCAAGTAATTTTTTAGAATTGTAATCATTGAATACCTTCATTAATACAAATTATAGAGTTTGTTGGTGTATTATGTGCATGGTAATGGTGTTTACATATGAGATAATTCTATTATTTATATTTCTCCATTGAAGATAGCACTTCTTTATTCTTGGATTGTGTAAGCGTTGGTCAAGATAGAGTTGGTTGAATTCAAAAATTCCTGCTTCTATAGATTCAACATAAGGCATAAACTCTAATGGCTTGTTTTATTTCTTTCTCTATCCCTATCATTTTTTTTTAACTTGTTAGATTAGGAGTAGATTAGATGAATTCCATATTCTAAAGCTCATTTCATATGCTAATTTTTTGTAAGTTTCAAAGTAATCTTTATTATGTGCTCAAAATATTATAATTATGATGCAATGAATATTATATGTTTGATGAATTTCAAGGTAGAAAGCCTAGAACCTTGCTTTGTTCTATTTTATTGATGCAATCTATAATACTAAAATTCTAATAATTAGCTGAATAATAGGCTAGATTTATGTTTTACAATTTTAAACATTGAATTGAAACTCACCTTTATTAAAAATTATATTTTCCTCTGAGTTATCCATATGATTTACTTCTCTCTAAATGCTTTGATTTAGAATATTTAATAAGAACATAATCAGGTTAGACCAACCTTACCAGAAACTTAGGGAGATTGATTATTTCCTTTCAATATAGGACATCCTGAATGAGTTCTAGTTTTTGGTATATGTTTGCAAAGTGGGTAAATATATCACTCAATAAGAAATGGTGCTAGAAGGAGGGATTATTTTCATTCACTATTACTATATATTTCTTAATTGCTTTGGCTTGAAATATCTGATTCATTATTGCAATAGGTTTGAACAACTTAATAGCCCAACACTTATGGTTTGATTGTTACAAATTGCTTTTAATTTTTATTTTCTTGAACTTTGATTGCTTTATTCACATTACTATACGTTTTCATATATCATATTGCTTGACTGTTAAAACTTGAACCTAGGATTATTATCACCAGGTCTAAGTCCTCTAAAGGTAATACTAAACTCCACATATTTTCTCCTCTTAGAATATCTAAATATAGTAAAGCTAAATCAAACACTCTTCCTCCTATTAATCCCTCATATCAATCTATAATAGTATTTGTTGATATATTTGTCACTCCACTAATTACACCAATGACAAATTTTACACCCTGGTTAGGTGGTAGTAGTCCACTAAGTATTCTTGGATTAGTCCATGATATTATTCTTAAGAATATTGAAAGGTATCTGCGTAGGTATAGGCATGATGGAGATAGAATAGTTGAAGAGCACATACAAGCCTATAAGGATGCTTTAATTTGATTAAAGGTTTAACACAAAGATATTTCTTTTAGAATGTTCTCCCTCACCTTGTATGAATTAGTGTATTATTGGTACATCAATCTACCTGTAAATTCTATCACTTCCTAGGTTGAGCTAGAAACAACATTCGTCAACTAGTTTTGATTTTTTATAGACCTAACTATTATATACCATTAGTTTGTAACATCCAAAATGGAGCCCAATGAGCCTCTAAGGCTATTTAATACTAGATTTCACAAGTTGTATAATAGGTTGACTCCACCTTACATGCTTAATGCTGACGTGATCATACAAATGTATTATAGAGCCTGATATCCTCTCACATATATGTTTGTAAGGAGATCACCTAACATCACCTTACTACCTATGGCATACAGATAAGCTTTAACAATAGAACAACAATTGATACCTCAAGGATTGGGTATAGGACAATTACCTACTTTAGAAAATCCAAGTGTGTAAAATCAAGTTACCATGATTAATTAAGTTGTATCTCAATAGTTGTCATTGATAAAATTCTTCATAGTATTCTAACTATAATCAACCATCTAATACTATCCCTACACCTACTTTCCCAACCATCCCTACATATCCAAATAACCAATATACCACCCATGCAAATATTAATAATAATTCTCAAATAACACCAACATTTATGAATGCTACCTCAAACTCAATGGAAACATTCCCAAATTTGAATGTAAATTCAAATTAGAATGTACCCACTTTTGTGAATCCAAACCCTTTTGCCAATAATACAAATCAGACTATAGCCTAGATTAATAATAGTAGTTCTCAAATTAAAAATTTATAAATATTAGTTCAAAACTCAATCTTGATATAATTCAACTACAAAAGCAACTGCCTCATAATACACAATAAAAAAATGTAGAAGTATTCAACCCTATACAAAATTAGTCTAACATAGTCGTTAACCTTGTTGAATCAACATTAAACAATTGTGATAAAATGTAGTTTAATGAACAAGACAATAAAAATAATTATCTTGCTTCTATAAATTCTATCAACCTTGCCAAAACTGATTTTCCAAAAATTGAAAATGTTTTAGATATTGACCAAAAAGAAATGAAAATTTTAGAGTTAGTAATCATTACTAAGAATTGTAGTTATCTAGTCAATAAAAATTTGGAGATAATGTTATTCTCAAAAATAGAAAAATCATCAGTAGGGGATGAATATGAGTTTGAAATTGAATCAGAACAAGAATATGAAGATGATATAGAAGTAGTGAAATCTTACCACTTATTTTAGGAAGATAATGATCATAGTCTTCAGAATGAAGATGAGGAATAATCTATTTATTCCACATATTTTAGAGAAATTTTCATCCCATATGAGATGCAATATGCTGAAATGTTTGTGTTATCTAAATATACTACAATTTTTATATAGTCAAAAAATAGCATGTCATTGCCACACAGAAAAAAAAATTAGAATCGAATAATCTTGGGTATGGTATTATAGAATATTTTGATAATATCGAGGAAGCTAGTAGTTCTTTAGCTAGGATAGTTCAATCAAATGACCACAAAGATTTATTATTTGATGAAGAAGAAACTACAAAGGCTAATCAAGTCCTAGTGAATGGAAATGCATGAAAGATAGAATCTCCATATTTCCTTTAAACCACTAGAAATATAGGTAAAAGTTTGCATAATTGCCTTGTATATTCAATTGTTGTTAACAAATAATTAGAGTTTAATCATACTAACACATATAAGAAGGTTTTATTATTATATAAAACATAAGTAAATGTGACTGGGATACTTAATCAAATTCACAGATAGTTAGTTACTAAATCTAGGATACAAAATTATGATGATCCTAATATGATAAATATCTTAGAGGACTGTAAAACACTATGCTATCATGATTGGTCCAAAATAATAGATAGTGCTATGGTAGCCAAATTTTTAGAAATATGATCAAATTGAAATAACTCATTACTAATCAAAAGAGTGACAATAATGATTTGAAAATAGAAGATTGCAACATAGTAATGGAAACTACACTCAAAAATGAATATTCAAAAGATAGATATTCCACCTAATTAACCAAAGGTTATCCAAGACCAATAATGGAGTTTCAAGTATGATAAATAAAAATTTAAATATGGCAATGATGATGGAATTATATTTTCTTTCCTTAAATTTTGACAAGTGAATTCAAATTGCAATCAAATTTTGGTTCCTCTAAAGGAAGTGTTTCTTATCAATTAAAATGGAGGACTTGTTTGAAATTAGGTGAAACTAAAATTTAGTGAATCATATTATTTAGTAGCCATCCTTGGATTATGGACTAAAACAAATGAAACTAAAATAGTATAACATCTTGCTAAAGCTTCACATATCTCAACAATATTTAAATGATTTTTGAATCATAAAGAATGAAATCATCCTAGTTTGATGATTAGACAAATATCTATACACTCCATAATTAGCCTTATAGATATCTAACCCAAAAGGGCACATATAATGTTTACAATTTATCTAAATACTTCTTAATCAAGAAGGAAAATAATAATAATGTAAAACAATCAAGTGCTTGGGTGACCTGGATAACCTCTATCGGGGCTATAAATGCTTGGTTGGTAGTAGAGCAATGTCTAGAAGAGATCAAGGTCATATCCACCGGAGCTATGAATGCTTGATTGGTAGTGGAGCAATGCAAAGGTAAATATTTATGAGTGATATATTTAATAGATTAATTTTAAACTGAATGATAGTATTTTGATTGATTCAAGAATAAGGAATGAGTACACACATCACACACTAAGCTAAGGTAAATGGAACATCTATTTTTCAATTGAAATTTTGTAACCTCATACTCTTTGGATGTGGCTAAGTAGTTTGCATTTTACTAGTTTAGGTTCCCTTGATTTCAAGCTAGGTTATTTATCCAAAATGCTCAACAATATTTTTAGCATAATTGTCATTTGTTTTTGCCCTTGCACAACTTACCCCAATTTGGGGATCCACATGAAATTTTAGCTTTAATTTGAACTTTACATCAAGATTTTGAATTATTTTTACACCAAGATTTCTTGCATTGCATATTGTGGAAGAATTAATTTGATTTTATATTAATATTTGCATATTATTTTATAATAAATGTTTCATAAAAATTAAATTTCAATAGTTTTTCTAAGGTTAAAAATATTATAATCAATTATAGGGTTCTTTAAATCTGATCATCTTGCCCTAAATTTACTATAAATTTGAGGTTGTCATAACTTTTGATTTAAAAATCCATTTAATATAATTCAAATCCTAGTGGAAATATCTTAATCTCATATTCACAATGGTACCAAGTTTATAAAATTTTAGATGTGAATTGTTTTTCTAGAATTAGTAATTTCTCGGAGCATCCCATGAATTTTCAAAAGATATATCTCTTAATATACAATGTATTTTTGAGTTTTATCAATGGAGTTGGATACCCATTTTGCTCATTTAGAAATGTGGAAATTTTAGGAAATTTTTGGGCACTTTCAAATTTCACCTTTTTTTTACACTATGAAAATGTCGAGCTTATGATCATGGATTAATACCATAGATACAAGTTTACCCTTCATCAAATAATTTTTTTTGATCAAATTCATTATATATTCTCTTTTGGATTCTCCAATATATTCAATTCAAACTGGAAATGGCCTTCAAATATTTGAATTCAAATTAGTTAAATATTACATCGATGCAATGGGCACTCGATGGCAATTGGTCAGAGGAAAATGAAAAGAAAATATACCACTAGGAATACTTTAAATAAGTAATACCACAAAAATATTAGGTGTGAATATAGTATACAAGTAGCAGATATAGGAAGCAGGCCACTAGACGTCTGACTAGTTAGACATCTAGGCAACAAGCCAAATATCTGACCTGCTAGACATCTAGGCCATATGTATAGGTAGTAGGGCTACTAGATGTCTAGGCCAAAATTCTAGGTAGTAGATCTTCTAGATGTCTAGGATAGACATCTAGGTAGCAGGGCTGTTATACATCTAGGCCAGATGTCTAGGCAACAAGCTAGATGTATGGGCTACTAGATGTCTAAGGCAGATGTCTAGGTAGTAGGCTAGACATATGGGCTACTAGAAATATTGTCCAGATGTCTAGGTAGAAAACAAGATGTCTAGGCTGTCAGACATCTTGGTCAGACATCTAAGCAAGTAGACATCCAAATAGATGTCTAACATAAAATATGAATAGGTTCAGGTGCCATCCTTGGGAGCGAAAAAAATAGTTTTTTGGAGGCTTAAATTGGGAGAGGAAACAAATAGTTTTGGTCTTACTTCTACTCTATGAAAGGGATGTGATCCCTTGCATATGTAATGTTTTTGAAAACATTGAAATACAAGAATGTAAAGTTTACTGAAAATAATAAAAGGATAAGTTGCCATTACCCCATGGTTTTTCCTGCACATTGCAGGTTTCCACATAAATATCTATGTTACTTGTGTTGTTTTTTTGTGTTTTCTATTAGTGTTTCCTCTTACAGGTATAAATTAAAAAATTTCTTAACATCTGGTATCAGAGCTAAGGTTTTATATGAGTGGGAGTTGCAACAATGATAGGAGGTGTAACCAAGTTCAATATGGAAAGAACTTTGTTCTATGGAAGATGAAGGTGGAAGATTTACTGGTTCAGAATAACCAAACTCAATTATTGAAAGGGATTGCAAGTAAACCGAGTAGTATGAAATATGAAGAGTGGGAAACACTTGATAGGAAGGTGGTTTCTACAATCTATCTTTGCCAAGTGGACTCCATATTTTTCAATGTAGCTAAAGAGAAGACTGCAAAATCCCTTTGACAAAAGCTTGAAAAGTTGTATGAAATAAAATCAGTAATAAATAAGGTTTTTCTAAAAAAATAGCTTTATAGCTTAAGGATGAAGGAAAAATCATCTGTTGTAGATCATTTGAATGAGTTTAATACTCTTATCAGTAAACTAGTTTTAGTTGATGTGAATATGGAACATGAAGATAGAGCTATCACCCTACTTTGTTCCTTCCTAGAAACTTGGGATCATATGGTGATGACCATCATTAATTCATCATCAAGAACTCTCAAATTTGATGATGTGGTAGCTGCTTTGTTGGTAAAATATTTGAGGTAAAAAATGTCTCTGGAACCCTCAACCAATGAAGCCCTATCCATGAGAGGTTGATATTTCAATGGGAGTAAACAAGATAGAAAATATTCCAGATCTAAGTCTAAAGGACATAAGTAGAAAGGGAACTGTTGCCATTGTGGGAAATTAGGACACTCAAAGAAGGATTATTGGTAATTAAAGAATGGTGAAAACAAAAATCAGCCATCAGTTGAGGCCAGTGCAACAAATTCAAGAGAGACGACAACATGTGAAGCCTTCTATATCAATAAAAGTTGATCTTTTTTTTATACCTATATTTTGGACTCAAGTGCATCTTTACACATGTCCCCTCACAGAGACTGGTTTGACAAATATCAACCATACTATGGTGGAAAGGTATATTTGGGTGATGATCACCCTTTAGAAATTATGGGAAGAGGGGTTATAAGGATCAGGCTAGACGATGGTAGAGAAAGGATGTTATGTGATGTGTGACATGTGCTTGATTTGAAGAATAATTTACTCTCAATCAAAATGATGGATAAGCTAGGGTATTTTGTCTCTTTCAATAACAAATACTGTAATATTACCAAAGGATCTCTTGTAGTAGCAAAGGGAGAATCTTATGGGACCTTATATCATTTATGCAGTGATACAGTGATAAACCATGTAGCAACAACAACTTTTGTTCAGGATGCAGTAATGCTATGGCATCAACGCCTAGGCCATATGAGTGAAAAAGGCCTAAAAATTCTGCATGATAGAGGTATGCTTTATAGGATTAAGTCTTTTAATTTAAAATTATGTGAGCACTATATTTTTGTAAACATAAGAGGGTTCAATTTACTACAAGTCTTGGTAAGAGTTCTAATTTTTTGCAACTTATACATTCATATATATTTGGACTAGTCCCCACTCAGTATTTGAATGGCACCATATATTTTTGACTTTTATAGATGATTATTCTAGGAGAGTGTGGGTGTAATTTTTGAAGAATAAGTCGAAATCTTTGTAGAAATTTAAAGAGTTCAAATCTTGGGTAGAAAAGAGTTTGGACAAGTCAATTTTATCTCTCAGGTCAGATAATGGGGGTGAATATTGCTCCAAGGAATTTGATAAATTTTGTATGTAGAAAGGTATTAAGCACTAGAATATTGTACCATACACTCCATAGCAAAATGGTGTGGCTGAGTAGATGAATCACACAATCATGGAACATGCAAGAAGCATGCTTAGCACAACCATGTTGGAGAAAAAGTTCTGGGTAGAGGTTGTTAATACATATATTTATCTTATTAATAGGTCATTTAAAGTTGCATTGGATGGATAGGTTTCATAAGAGGTTTGGTGTTGTAAGCTATTTTATTACTCTCATTTGTGTACCTTTGGATGTGATACGTTTACCCATGTACCCAAAGAAAAAAGTTCCAAGCTTGACCAAATTAAAGCAAATGTGTTTTTCTTAGCTATGGAGATATAGTAAAGGGGTATAGATTGTGGGATCCAACTGCCCACAAGGTAATTATTAGCTAAGATGTTATTTTTGAAGAAAGATACATGCAAAGGAAGGAGGTACAAAAAAATCCTAATGTTGTACCAATTAAAGTATAAATGAGTGAAGATGAATATGAAAATTAGCATGCTAAAGTTTTTTATTAGTATGCAGAACAACAAGCAGAGTAGCCACAACGGTCACAATACCAAGAGCCACAATCGATAGATCATTAGGTTAGAACATCTACACATTCACAAAAGTGTCCAAAAAGGTATTATCATGTGTATCAGTCCTATTTTTCTTTGTTAACTGATGGTTGTGAACCTAGTTTATTTTAGGAAGCTAGAGAATTTGAGAATGCATAAAAGTGGAGG
The DNA here is from genome assembly GCA_028583015.1 of Wollemia nobilis. Classification (NCBI taxonomy): domain Eukaryota; kingdom Viridiplantae; phylum Streptophyta; class Pinopsida; order Araucariales; family Araucariaceae; genus Wollemia; species Wollemia nobilis. The sequence goes on from JAQPPZ010001844.1 coordinate 6,728,360, forward strand.
AAATACATGGAGGAGGAAAATGAGGTACTTCATACGAATAAAACTTGAGAACTTGTGGATATCCCACTTGGAATAAATTCTATTGGAAACAAGTGGGTGTACAAAGTGAAGAAGAACAATGATGGATTTTTGAAATGCTATAAATATCACTTGGTGGAAAAGGGCTATGTGCAAAAGTCAGGCATTAAATTTAATGAAATTTTCTCTCTAGTTGTGAAGATGACTACTATTAGAGTTCTACTTGCACTTATAACTACATAGGATTTATAACTAGAGCAACTTGATGTAAATATTGATTTCTTGCATGGTGATCTCGAGGAGGATATATATATGGATTAGCCGGAGGGCTATGAAGAAAGAGACAAAGAGTATTTGGTTTGCAGACTAAATAAATCACTGTATGGGTTGAAACATACACCAAGGATGTGGTACAAGAAATTTGACACCTTCATGAAGAGCCAAGGTTTCAACAGGAGTGAAGCTGATCATTATGCATACTATAAGAGGTTTGATGATGGTAGTTTTATTATTTTGTTGTTGTATATTTATGATATACTAGTTGTAGGCCCCAACATGAAGAAAATAATTGAAATTAAGGCTTAGTTGGCTAGGACATTTGAAATGAAGGATTTAGGAGCAAAAAACCAAATTTTAGGGATGAATATACACGGATAGAAAAGGAAGAAATATTTGGTTAAGTCAAAATTCAAATGTGGAAAATATTCTACAATGCTTCAATATGTAGAATGCAAAACCAGTTAGTACCCTATTTCTTCCACACTTGAAGTTTTCTTCCAACTAGTATCCTAGAATAGAAGCAAAGAAGACAATCATGTCTCATGTACCGTATTCATCAATAGTAGGAAGCCTCATGTATGCCATGGTGAGCACCGATCGGATATTTCCCAAGTAGTGGGAGTAGTCAGCTGGTACATGGCAAATCCTGGTAAGGAGCATTGGAATGCAGTGAAGTGGATATTCATATATTTAAGAGCCACTTTAGATGTTGCCATTTACTTTGGATCAGCAGATTTAAAAGTTATAGGTTTTATGGATTCTAATTATGGTGGATATAGAGATGGAATAAAATCCACTATAGGATATACCTTCACTCTTGTTGGAAAAACGATGAATTGGGCTTCTAAGTTGTAGTCTATTGTGTCTTTATCAACCACTAAATCATAATATATTGCAGCAAATCATGCCAACAAATAGAAAATTTGGCTAGAGTGATTATTGGTGACTTCAAGGTCATGCAAGAGAAAATTATGTTGCATTGTAATAGCCAAAGTGCTATTTAGCTAGTGTATTCCATGATTGCACGAAACACATTGATTTCAAGTACCACTTTATTAGAAATATGGTTGAAGAAGGTAGTATCCTATTGTTTAAAATAAAAACTAAATTGAATCTTGCAAATATGATTACAAATCTGGTCAAGATAGAGAAGTTTAAGTGGTGCAAAACTTCTATGGGCTTGCTAAAAAACTAACAAGGGTAGCATTGGGCAATTGGCACTAGCTAAAAATATTTGGTAGAAGAATTCCTGAATACTAACTTCAAGTGGGATAATGTTAGGTGTGAAGACATTATACAAGTAGTAGATATAGGAAGAAGTGTCTAACCTTCTAGACATTTGGGTCAGACATCTAGGCAATAGGCCAAAAATTTGACCTGCTAGACATTTAGACTAGATTTCTAGGTAGCAGGGCTACTAGATGTCTAGACCAAATGTCTAGGTAGTAGGGCTACTAGACATATAGTCTATATGTCTAGGTAGAAGACCTGCTAGATATATGGGCCAAATGTCTAGGTAGTAGGGCTGCTAGATGTCTAGGCTATATGTCTAGATAGTAGGCTAGATGTTTGGGCTGCTAGACATCTAGGCTAGAAATCTAGGCAGTAGACCAGATGTCTTGGCTAGATATCTAGGTAGTAGACTAGACATCTGGGTTGCCAAAAATCTTGGTCAGATGTCTAAGTAATTAGACATCCATATAGATGTCTAACACGAAATATGAACATGTTTAGGCACCATCCTTGGGAGCAAAAAAAAAAAATATTTTGGAGTCTTCCATCAGGAGAGAAAATAAATAGTTATGGTCTTCCTTCTCCTCTATAAAAGGGATCTGATCCCTTGCATATGTAATGTTGTTGAAAATTAAAATATAAGAATGTAAAGTTTGCTAAAAATAATAAAAGGAGAAGTTGTCATTGCCTTGTGGTTTTTCCTACATATTGCAAGTTTCCACATAAATATCAGTGTTACTTGTGTTGCTATTTTGTGTTTTCTGTTATTGTATTTCCTCTTGCGGGTCTAAATTAAAATAATTTCTTAAAAAAACAAAAAATAATAATGTGTTGAAAGTATTTGGCTAAGTGAAATTTTGTTTATTATTTTTTTGAAGCCCTCCCAAATATAAAGAGTTGAAAGCATTTGACTAAGTATTCTAATTTTTCTACCAGATATAAAATTGAATTAATATATGCTTCTCTTTTGTGTTGTAGGCAAATAAAAAAATAAATAAGGATAAAGGAAAACCTTGGTGAAATTGGAGGTCAACTAAGCATCTGGGAGAAGATTTAAAAAGAAATACAATGAATCTAGACCTAATATTTACCAACTAATACATGATAAATCAACATACTTAGCTTCAAGGAAAAGATACCAGAATATTTACAGAGATCCATGGCTGAAATTAAATGTCTAAATAAAGAAAATTTCCAATTAGATACGTCATCTTCTCAGTTGAAGATATCTTAGATAACCAATTTATTTACCATTGTAAACCATTAAAATACAGTTGTAAACCATTGATAAATTTAAATATGTAAGGCTATAAATAGTAATTGAGATCCCATTCTAAAGGGTCAAATATCATTTTAGCAATAGTAATTTAGGAATTTTCTCTTTCTTTGGTAGTTTCATGAGCATCTGCACCCCTGTCATTATAATTGGAGAATTTTATGCCTTGCAATCATTTGATGCAAGTAATTTTTTAGAATTGTAATCATTGAATACCTTCATTAATACAAATTTTAGAGTTTCTTGGTGTATTCTATGAATGATAGTGGTTTTTACATCTAATATAATTCTAGTATTTGTTTTTCTACTTTGAAGATATCACCATTTTGTTCTTGGATTATGCAAGCACTGGTCAAGTCAGAGCAGGGTGAATTCAAAATTCTTGCTTCTACAAATCTAGCATAAGGCTTCAACTCTGATGGATTTTTTCTTTCTTTCTCTAACTCTATCCTTTTGAATTAGTTTTAAACTTGTTAGATTAGGAGTATATTAGCTGAATTCCATATTCTGAAGCTCATTTCATATGCTAAGTTTTTGTAAGTTTCAGAGTAATCTTTGTTGTGTTCTCAAAATATTATAATCATGATGCAATGAATGTTATATGTTTGATGAATTTCAAGGTAGCAAGCCTAGAACCTTGCTCTGTTCTATTTTATTGATGGAAATTTTAATACTAAAATTTGAAGAATTAGTTGAATATTAAGCTAGATCTACGTTATACAAGTTTAAATAATGAATTGAAACTCACCCATGTTAACAGTTATATGTTCCTCTGAGTTGTCCATTTGATTACCTTCTCTCTACATGCTTTGATTTAGAATACTTGATAAGAACATAACTAGGTTAGATGAACCTTACCAAAAACTTGGGGATATTTATTATTTCCTTTCAAGAGAGGATATCTTGAATGAGTCCTAGATGTTGATATATGTTTGCAAAGTGGGTAAATGTTGAAGAACACAAGCTTATATTGAGAGGCAGGGTGAACGGTATAAGATAACTTTTTACTTTTCTTTCCCAATAAATATTATGCAATATAAATATAGCAATATCAATAGTAGTAATCAAAGCAATGCACAAAACACCATACACAATAGAGACACCAATTTAATGTGGTTCACCCAATGTGGGCTACTCCATAGAGAAAATATTTCACTAAATTTTTTTAATCAATCTCTTGGGGATCCTTCACATATTACAATGCTTATGTATCTCTATCCAAATGAGATGCAAATCCCATAATCAAGTTTGTGGATCTCTATCCACAAGATAATTCCTTTCTTCTTAGCTCTGACTAGTGATATTCTAGAAGAACTATTATCCCCACTGCTTTGGCTAATGGATCTCTATCCGTTGAAGACTCTTGTCCTCATTGCCTTGGCTAATGGATCTATATCCACTGGAGACTATCATCCTCTATACTCTATCACCTTCAAATATCTATCTCAAATCTACACTAAACATAGTCCTTTAGTTTAGAACAAATCTGCTCAATCTCTATCTCTGGTTTGGCATAACCCTATCCTCAAATATACACCAAAATTTGTCCTCTAATCTGCACTAAACATAGTCCTTCGGTCTATCACAAATATATCCTTAATATATATTATATGATCTACACTAAATATAGTCCTTCGGTCTAGTACAAATCTATCCTCAATATCTATCCTCAAGCCTTAACTCAAAGCTTGACTTAATCATAAATCAACTCTAATGGATCTGACCCAAACCTTAATTCAAGATTTGAAAAAATCAATCAATCAAATCTGCTCTCAAGTCTTCTCAAAGACTTATCTCTAATATGCCTTGTAAGCTTCCATAAAATCTCACACTAATCTGTGCATAAGTCCTATCTACAACTTGTCCAAATCTACTCAATAAGTCCTCACTAGAAATTATCCAAATCTGCTCTCAATCTGTATTGTAAGCTTCCACAAAAGCTCACACAAATCTATCCACAAGTCTTCTCAAAGACTTACCTCAAATCTGCTCAAAAATTCCACACTAGAACTTGTCCAATCTTATAGAAACATAAAGAGAATTTCTAGAGACTCAATATGCTTCACATTCATCAAAATACTCAATCAATTTCAATCACTCTTCCGAAAACATACAGAGAATTGTTAGACTCAATATGCTTCATCACAATACTCAATCTCTTTCTCAAATCAATTTATAATATAGAACAATATGTTTCATAGAACTAGGACTATTACTTCACACATCCACTTGACTAGGCTCAACCAACTCTTACTCAACCAATCACTCAATGAAATAATCCTTCCTCACAAACCCTAGTCCAAGCATACGAACACTCACTCAAATATTTCCAACAATGCTCATAAACCAATCTCACATAACAATGATACTCATGATCTTTACAAACCCTAGTTCAAGTTCCTAACTTAACTAATGACTTCAATAGCAATACTTATCAAACAAGGTTTTATCAACAACTCTTTATTCCAAAAAATATTGAAGCATTAATTCAAAACACACTCAACAATGCTTATAAAATAATCTTCACATATAGCTCAACAACTCAATAAGGAAACCTAATTAAGTCCTTTTCACTCCAAAGTTTTTTTCCATAAAACCAACCAATCAACTCAACCAAGGAATAATATGCCCATACATTTTTCTTTGATGTAGAATGATCTTCAAAAGCCAAATTCAATTATCACAAATTTCTTTGCCAAGTACAAAGGGTTAGATGACCAAAATTATCACCCTAACACTTTTCACAATTTACCTTAAACACAAAGATAAATTAAATCTCAAATACACCTTATTTCCCCATCTCAATAATAAATTTCAACATCATAATTTTCATCAAAAACCCTCTTATAAAATATAACACAATTTCTACTTATAAATCCTTTCTTAAATTACACATATAAAATAAAATAATTTATAAAACAATGCAATTTATTCTTCTAAGGTAAAAATTAATTACCCTAGTTTTTACTCTATCAAAGACAACTTTTTACCATACCCAAAAATCACTTTAACATATAGGTAAATAATCCAATTTAATTACCACCTTATACCTCCCAATTTACTCACAACAACCTTAGGTCAAATAAAATTTAAATAAAAAATTGTACCTTTGCCCTTAGTGGATTTTGAACCCATGACGATGTCTCCCCAAGCGCCCTAGCTGCGGCCTTTGCTACCGCGTGAGTTAAGCTCTCACATGGGAGCTAAAGTGCCCACATGCTTCTAAAACCTTCTACTGCCACCAAAAATTAAAATGTGAAAAGGGGCTTCCCAACTTGCTACCATCGGGTTTTGAACCCGTAACCTCACTACCACAAATGCCAAGCAACTACCACCTACGCTAGCCATCGGATGGTGCTAGAAGTTAAGCACCTTGTCTTCTTCAACAACCCAAATTTCAGATATGATGCAGTGCATGATATTCCTCTCTCAACATGTTTTTCAATTTTGAATTGTATTTCCTTTTTTCCTTAGCAAAGGCAATATTTAAGTTAAGCACCTTATATTTTTCAACAACCCAAATTTTGGATATGATGCAGTGCACAATATTCCTCTCTCAACATGTTTTTTAAGTTTGAATTGTATTTCCTTTTTGCCTTAGCAAAGGCAATATTTATATTACTTTGTTATTTCTTCCAATACGTCAATGTGGGTAATCTTCAATTTGCACGTTGACAAAATAGCCTTAGGGTTTTGCTATTTCAAATAAATAAATATTTATTTATAAAATTTAAATTCAATTTGAATTTAAATATTTATAAATTAAATATTTAAACCATCCTTGGACTTTTTAATTTGGAATAAAAATCCTCCTTGGGTTTTTATGAAAACCTTTTATCTAACCATGGTTTTAATGAAAACCTTTTATTTATGCTTCCTATAATATCAAAAATGAATATTATAAAGATCTTTTGCCATCAACCTTTTGCATTGCTCCTTTTGACCTTTTGGCACCAATGGTGGTTCACTCATTGGCATCAATGACAACCTCATACCTTGACATCAATGACAAATTTATGGGATCAAAATGTCCAACAATCTCCCCCTTTGTCATTGATGGAAACCCAATAAATTTTTATAATTTTCTTGACCATTTTATTCTGCTCCCCTAGGAAATTGCTCCCCCTGAATCAATGCTATCTTCTTAAACCAAATATCTTCCCCTTACTCAAATACAAAATATCTCCCCCTTAATAAAATCTCTCCTTCTTTGACATCAATGGAAAAGGGTCACCTTTGGGGATTGAGACTAAGAATGAGTCTCTTAGCTTAGCCCCTCCTCCACCTCCTCTTGAAGTGGTTAATTCTAGGGTGGGAGTATTTCTACTCCCAACAAGCATTGGTATTTAACTTTATCCTTTTCCTTATCATCTGATCCTTCTAATTTCTTTGACTATTCTTGTTTCTATCCCTATCCATATCCATATTCCTATTCCTGTTCATATCCATATTCCTATTATTGTTCTTTTTCCTATTCCTGTCAATGTCCATATGCTTGTTCTTGTTCATGCTTGATTCTGGAATGTCTGCTCTACACCATTTTTTTGTGTGTCCATTATTATTGCACTTATAACACTTAATGTTATTATTCCTTGGAGGTCCAAATATCTTAGGATTTATCCTGGTGAATCCATATCCCTTTCTATCATGAACCCTGTAATTCATTACCTTGTGACCAAACTAATTATATGAGTAGCAATACCCATTGAAAAGATGTTTGTTCCCATATTCTTGTCTTTCATGTGTCCTGCACTGTGAAGCCATTTGCCCAAATATGAGAAATATCTTTCATTGAAGTTTCCTTGTCTTGACATCATTGGTATCTTAATCTCTCTTAACCTATTTTTATTATTGGTCCATCTACTTCTCTTTTGTGCATTGTTTCTTTCCTTGTTGAACTTTCTATTGTCCAACTCATCCTCAGATGTATCACTTTCTCTTATACTATATTCTTCTAATTTTTTTTTTTTGAAGTTTCTTCTTCTTTAGAACTTGAGGTTGACTCTTCTTCTTGTTTCTTTTGAGATTTTTCAAAGCCAAGACCTTTTTTTTTTTTTTGACCTTCTTTATACCTTGATCATTTTATCCAGAATATTTGAACTCTTTCTAAACTTGTGTAGCTTATCCTTGGATTTTTTTAAATCTTCCCTTAGTAGAGCTACTTCTTGTTCTAACCTTTCACATTCTAAGACTTTTTCTTCTAACTTATATTTGAAATTCTTTGTATTAGCCATTGAATTGTCTAGATCCTCTATAAGCATTCTTCTCTCTTCATAAAATTTTTGAAACTAAAATTCCAATTTAGAGTTTTGCTTTCTTACACTTTTTACTATGTCAAGAGCATAAATAAGTTCTACCTTAAATTCAAATCCTTATTTTTTTTATTCTTCCTCTATTTTTTTACCTTTGATAACATCTTCATTCTTTTCTGACTTGTCTTCTATAGGATCATCATATTCTTCTTCTAATGCCATTAGAAGATTATCTTCTGGTCCTTCTAGTGCATCATCATATTCATCATCACTAAAACTGAAATCATTCCTTGTACAACTATCTTAAAGAGGTCCAAAATTACCACATCTAAAGCACTTGAGAATTATTGGTGTCATTTTCTTAACTTCTTATTTTTCTTCAATAATAAATAGGACTTCATATTTATCATTATTTGAAAAACTATTATCACTATCACTTGAGTACTCACTTACCTTGTCTGCATAGTAGCTCCTATTTTATCTTTGCAAGAACTTGTTTCCTTGTCTACCTTGTCCATACTTACCTTTCTTTTGGTGCCTGTATCTTTTTTATTCCATGTTATTGTGATCCTAATTTTCTTCATAATTATTATTTTTAGCTTCTTGACAATCAGTTGCATAGTGACCATATTTTATACAATTGAAACATATAAAAAATTGTGTATCTTTAAATCTTCTTGAATCCTTATTCCTTATGCCATAATTAGCTTCTTCATCACCAGATGACTCATTGCTTGAATATGAATTTTTGCCCTTTGTATTCTTAGTAGATTTGAATGTTGCTTTCTTCTAGGGATTAGGTTCTTTTTTTCTTAACTGAAAGGCTATAATAATAAGAAGAAATATATCTCTTATCAAAGAATCACCATCCTTTGGTTCTTCTATAGTATAAATATTTTCACTAAATCTTTTTGGAAGAGATCTTAAGACTTTGTCACAAACATCCGACTCTTCAACATTAAGTCCAAGTCCTTGCATAACATTAACAACCTCATCAACTCAAAGTAGATAAGTACTAATATTTTCCTTATATTTCATTCTTAACTCTTCAAATTGTCCTTTGAGATTTTGTATATTTGCTTTCTTGACACCTGTATCTCCTTCATATATGCTTTACAACTTATTCTAAATTCCTTTTGCATATTTATAGTGCATAAATTTTATGGAATTTATTCTATGCAAACCTCTAAAATTTGCATTCATTGCTTTTGAATTGTAATGTCATCTAAGCTTATCTTCCTTATCTATAGGTGGATCAACTAGGGGTATGTATTGATTTTCAACTGCTTCTCAAATTTCATTGCCAAGTGCCATCAAGTGAATCTTCATTCTCATACACCAATATATATAATCACTTCCATCAAACATTGGTGTTGGATTTTCTAAGAACACATTATTAGAATCCATTATGTTCTTGAAAGCTTTTCTTTCAAGTTGTTAAACTCTTTCGAAGGAACCCACTCTGATACTAATTGAAGAACACAAGCTTATAATGAGAGGGGGTGAACAATATAAGACCACTTTTAATTTTTCTTTTTCAATAAATATTATGCAATGTAAATATAGAAATATCAAAAATAGTAATAAAAGTAATGCACAAAACGCCACACACAATAGAGACACCAATTTAACGTGGTTCACCCAATGTGGGATACTCCACAAAGAAAATATTTCACTAAAATTTTCTCAATAAATATCTTGGGAATCCTTTCCCTATTACAATATTTATGGATATCTATCCAAAGGAGACACCAATCCCCTAATCAAGTTCATAGATCTCTATCCACTAGAGAAATCCTTTCTCCTTAGCTCTGACTAGTGATCTTATAGAATAACTATTACCCCCACTGCTCTGGCTAATGGATATCTATCTAATAAAGACTCCTATCATCACTGTCATGGATAATGGATCTCTATCCACTGGAGAATACCATCATATATAATCTATCACCTTAAAATATCTATATCAAATCTATAATAAACATAGTCCTTCGATTTAGCACAAATTTGCTCAATCTCTATCTCTGGTCTGGCACAAACCTATCCTCAAATCTGCACCAAACTGTATCTTGTAATATGCACTAAACATAGTCCTTCAGTCTAGAACAAATATATCCTCAATATATATTCTCTAATATACAGTAAACATAGTCCTTAGATATAGCACAAATATATCCTCAATCTCTATCCTTCAGCCTTAAATCAAAGCTTGACTTAATCACAAATCAACTCTGCTATATCTGACCCAAACCTTAACTCATGTTTTGAAAAAATCAATCAATCAACTCTGCTCTCAAGTCTTCTCAAATAATTATCTCAAATATGCCTTGTAAGCTTCCATAAAAGCTCACACTAATATATCCACAAGTCCTCTCTAGAACTTATCCAAATATTCTCAATAAGTCCTCACTAGAACTTATCCAAATATGCTCTCAATATGTATTTTAAGCTTCCACAAAAGCTCACACAAATTTATCCACAAGTCTTCTCAAAGACTTACCTCAAATCTGCTCAATAATTCCACACTAGAACTTATCCAATTTTATAGAAACATAAAGAGAATTGTTAGAGACACAATATGCTTCACATTCATCACAATACTCAATCAATTTCAATCACTCTTTTGGAAACATACAAGAAATTGTTATAGACTCAATATGCTTCACCACAATACTCATTATCTTTATTAAATAAATTTAGAATATAGAACAATTTGTTTCATAGAATTAGGACTATTACTTCACACATCCACTTAACTAGGCTCAACCAACTCTTACTCAACCTATCACTCAATGAAATAATCCTTGCTCACAAACCCTAGTCCAAGCATATGAACACTCACTCAAATATTTCCAACAGTGCTCATCAACCAATCTCACATAACAATGATACTCATGATATTTACAAACCCTAGTTCAAGTTCCTCACTTAACCAATGGCTTCAACAACAATGCTTATGAAACAAGGTTTTATCAACAACTCTTTATTCTAGAAAATATTGAAGCATTAATTCAAAATACACTCAACAATGTTTATAAAACAATCTTCACATATAGCTCAATAACTCAATAAGGAAACCTAATTAAGTCTTTTTCACTCCAAAGTTGTTTTCCAAAAAACCAACCAATCAACTCAACCAAGGAAGAATATGCCCATACCTTTTTCTTTGATGTATAATGATCTTCAAAAGCCTAGTTCAATTATCACAACTTTATTTTCCAAGTACAAAGGGTTAGATGACAAGAATTATCACCCTAACACTTTTCACAATTTACCTTAAACACAAAGATAAATTAAATCCCAAATACACCTTATTGCTCCATCTCAATAATAAATTTCAACATCATAATTTTCATAAAAAACCCTCTTATAAAATATAACACAATTTCTACTTATAACTCCTTTCTTAAATTGCACTTATAAAATAAAATTATTTATAAAACAATGCAATTTATTCTTCTAAGGTAAAAATTAGCTACCCTAGTTTTTACTTTATCAAAAACAACTTTTTACCATACCCAAAAATCACTTTAACATATAGGTAAATAATCCAATTTAATTACCACCTTATACCTCCCAATTTACTCACAACAACCTTAGGGTAAATAAAATTTAAATAAAAATTTGTGCCTTTGCCCTTAGTGGGTTTTGAACCCACGATGTTGTCTCCCCAAGCACCCTAGCCATGGCCTTGGCTACTATGTGAGCTAAGTTCTCATGTGGGAGCTAAAGTGCCCATGTGCTTCTAAAACCTTCTACTACTGCCAAAAATTAAAACATGAAAATGGGCTTCCCAACTTGTTGTCGCTGGGTTTTGGACCCGTAACCTCACGACCATAAACGCCAAGAAAATGCCACCAGATGGTGCTAGAATTTAAGCGCCTTGTATTTTTCAAAAACCTGAATTTTAGATATGACGTAGCTCACAATATTCCTCTCTCAGCATGTTTTTCTAATTTGAATTGTATTTCCTTTTTGCATTAGAAAAATCAATATTTATATAACTTTGTTATTTCTTCCAACATGTCGGCGGGGTAATATTCAACTTGCACGTCAGTGGAATAGCCTTAGGGTTTTTCTATTTCAAATAAATAAATATTTAATTTATAAAATTTAAATTCAATTTGAATTTAAATATTTAAACCATCCTTGGAATTTTTAATTTGGAATAAAAATCCTCCTTGGGTTTTTATGAGAATCTTTTATCTAACCATGGTTTTAATTAAAAACTTTTATTTATGCTTCCTATAATATCAAAAATGAATATTATGAAGCTCTTTTTTCATCAACCTTTTGCATTGCTCCTTTTGACCTTTTGGCACCAATGGTGGTTCACTCCTTGGCATCAATGACAACCTCATGCCTTGACATCAATGAAAACTTTATGGACTCAAAATGTCCAACAAATATATCGCTCAATAGGTTCATGGTTATGGATCTAGAACCTTATTAGGATCCTTATATCAAAGAGACAACTGAATCTTGGGAGGAGTTGTGGAGATGCAATAACCAGGTAAATGTGAGTCCTTAAAGGAGTTACAATGATGCAATAGTGAGGTACCCAAAAAATTAAAAGGAGTTATGATGATGCAATAGCTATATATCCTTGATTGATACACCTTGAATGTGAGGATTAGGTTTTCTATTATTATGAAGCTAATGGAATCATTCACAAGTTAGTAGTTCTGGTACCTTGAATGATAAGTTTTAGGTGACCATGTTCATTACCAAGTGAGTTTTAATGAACTTATTTAGCCTATAGAGGTATGATAAATAAGCACCAAAGCTTTACACCAAAATAACCCATATAAATGGAATTATGGATGGGTTAGGGATAGACATTTCATTTTAAGTATTACAGGCCTTAAAATATAATCCCTAGGCTATGGTCAAATTTTCCTATACCAATGAGGGTATAGGAAAAGTGGGGGACCACTCTAACATACTTCTAAACAATAAGGTTTAGTAAGGTGAACCCCAAAAATATGGAAAGTTGGTCACTATTGTCCACTATGTATCATTTTTAGTGACATTGAACTCAAATATGATGAATTCGTGTCAATGCCAAAATATAATATTGGGTTTCTTTAAGAACCTTCTTGAGTAAAAAAATTAATATCTCTCTAGGGTTGATTTTCTTTGGGGTTGTTGGTTCTCATTTTGTAGACTTGCCAAAAAGTATTCATTCATCAGTTTATACTAATTTAATTGCTCTCTTTGCTAGTCTATTAGTTCTCCTTGTTGCTTTATCTACTCTTGCATGTTGATAACTGTAGCAGTGAGATCTTCCATTCCCCTCTTAGGATTTTTTAGATCCTTATTATGGATCCCTTCTTTGACATTTCTTTGTTGAGTCTTTCTAGGTGTAGACATATCTCTTCTAGCCTTAGGTGGCATCTTGATCTGGTTTCACCTAAGAAAATAATAGGTTACAATTTCATCTTAAACTATACTACTAATTCAAGCCACAATACAAAGTCCTTCTTTCCAAAACATTAGTAATATAACTAGGATAATATTATAAGATTAGGATGTATCATCAATAATAAAGCTCATACTGAGATATCGTAACATTCATCTACCCTTGGAATCAACTCCATTAGATTCTAATAAATAGAGAATCTAGGTCATCCCAGCTCTAGCTTAAACTTAAACAAGCCTTCATTGGAGATATCCAAATATATTTTAGCATATAAGAAGCTATATACCCTCATATCTAAAGCTATGATACCAAATGTAACAACCCAAAATTCATGAAAAAAGAAAACACACAAATAAATATTTTTTTGACTAAGGAGAGGGATTTATAAACCCCTAAACAACCTTAGAGTAACTTAATGTTTGAAAATACCCTATGTTTCTCAAGAGCTATACCACACAATAATCCCCTCACGTAAGTCCCTTTTGTGTAGGTATATCTCATGTTATGCAAATAAGTCCATCCATATCATATTCCCTTGATGAGCTAGACTTATAACCTTCAACCATTAGAAGGTGCACATGCTATATCAAGGCCTATATAATACTAAAAAAAACATTCATTTATATAATCAAATATGAATGTAAATGGTCTAAATCATTCATGAACTACGTGTTAGATTTTGAAGATAAATACTTAAGATAAATTAACCACAAGATATAAAATTAAGTTGCAATATGAAATATATGATAATGGAAAGGTACTAAACCTATAAAACTCATAAATAAATCATAGAAATTCTATTAAAAAATGCTTACAAAACTTGTATCTCAATTGAATAAATATCTCAAATACTCCATACTTCTCCACGCTCTCCTTGTATAAATTGTATATCTCACATACACACTCATAGACACATATATAATGGAATGTGACTCTTCATATGGAGCACTCTTGGCCTTCACTCTTCTAGAGACTCTTCATATTCCTACTCTATGGACTCATGTGCACATGGACTATTATGCACATTACATTACCAGAATACTTTGCACACTTTAATAACACTTGTGCATTTATTACATTGTATAAAGTAAATACTCAAACTCTAATCTAAGACTCTCTTTCCCAATATAAAGATGTACCAAATGTGGTACATTAGCATGTACCAAATAATGTAATATATTCCAACACCCCCCTATATTACATTATTTGGTTATTTAAGACTTTAGTCTTCAATATGGTCTTCATATCTTGTCTTCCATCTCTCTTTAAGATCAAATTCTAGATTTTCATATAATGTTTCCTGTTTAACCTTTCTGGTGTGACTCCTTATTCTATTATTATTTTTTATTTTTTTTTGTATCTTCATTGATGATTTTCCTTCTAAGAATTATTTTAGTATATCATCATAGTAATATAACTTTGGTTCCTATGTTAAATTCTTTAAAAAAGCATCTTTTCCAATTTTAGTATTCACCTTATCTTTCTTAATTTGATTTATTTTCTTGTTTCTTCTCTTAAGTCATTCTTGCACTTCTAAAAATGATATATATTCAATGTGATGAGCTGGTATATCATCACAATAAAAATGGCTTGGATTCAAAGTTTCATTACTAGCATTCTTTACTTTCTTCTATTTCATTCTTTGAAATAACTCAATAGTTATTAATGAAAAATAAACCATTAAATACTCTTCTGATGAAACAATAACCATAATTTAAGAAATCCACCAAGTATTGAATAGTGTTTCATGAAGATATCCAATTAGTGTCATAAATTTCTCTTCCTTTGCTTCCTTAAAAAATAAAGAGAATCTTTCTTTCAAATCTGTAGGCAAGTGTTTGAATCCATCAAAGGTATCTATTAGGTTTTGTGAATAAAACCGAAGTTCATGAAATAAATCTTCACTATTTTCATTAAATACATTTCTAATTATTTCATCCATATTTATTTAAATAATAAACCTTTCAATTATTTAGACCTTTGTAGTTAACTACCTTATGACTCCCTAGTTTTTTTATCAAGCAATTATTTTATGCAATCTCAAAATTTCTATTCCTTATTTCTCCTTAGTTTCAAATGATAGACTAAGGATAATTTTTAATTTTTGACTTTATGTTGACAACCTTTTATCTCCCTAGTTTCAATATAATTCTTCAATGTTATATTTTTTAGAATACCTTGTATCTCCCTAGTAATTGAATGATAATATAATTTTCAACTTCTATTATTAAAAATAACTACTTTTATTTTCCTCTTTTCAATCAATATTTTGAATGCAATTTCAATTTTTCAAGTCTTCAAACTTATGTCTCTTTTAAGTTTTAATTATATACTAAATTATAAATGCAATTTTCCTTTTTCAAAAGTTTTATGTTAATTCATTTTATCTCCCAAATTTCAAGAATATAATTTTCCAATTCTAAATTTCATAAATCTATGTTGATGTTGAATTCCTTATAACTCCAAGATTAGAAATTTATAAATTTTATAAAAGAATATTCGCAAGTTTTGTATTCCTAATTTGATGTAGGATACTTTATTTTTCCAAACTTATTAAATTGTAAATATTTCAAATTGTTTTGTAAACTAAAATGATCAAATTACAAAACTTCAAAAAAAATTACTTCAATCTTCAAATTAATATTCAAATATTCATAAAAGCTTTCAAATTGCAATAATCAAGTTTCTAAGGTTTTAATTAATAATTCAAGGTATTATCTCTCCAAAAATAACTTCAACTTAACCTTAGACAATAATAGTCTCTTCTAACCTTATAACTCCTATCTTGTCATATAATTAATTTCAAATGAAACGTATTACCTCCAAAACTTTAGGTGCTCCTTTATTGCCATATTTTGACTTGCTTTGGAAAATGGGCACTGTCTCTCCTCCTTGACTAAGCAACTATTATCCAACCTATTCCAAGGTTCTTGAAACTTTAATGTACATCCCCCTTATTGTAGTAAATGTGGCTATGCAAGTGTATTTTTGTCTCATACAATAAATAGACACTTTAAGATGTTATATCTTCCCTTGGCTTATTGAATAGCAAGTGAAAAATGGTGCCAATGTTGGACATTTTGAGTCCTTAAGCTAAAAGTTGTCATTGATGTCAAAAGAACATATGTAAGTAAGCACTATGATTTTCCTCCATAAATAGCTTCATGAGAAGCAAATATTTTGATCAAAGGTTCTAGAAGGGATGCATGGCATTTGGTTCCAAAAGGAGCTTCAAGGGAAGCTTAGCAAAAGGTTTTTATGAAAACCAAGGAAGGCAAGGAAAGGTTTTATTTAAAATGAATGGATGGAAGATTTGAAATGGATTTATCTTAAAATCCAAGTTGGATTTTTGTTTCATTGAAAAATGTGCCTCGATGATGGAGAAATTTAATTTTAAAGGTTTAGTTTAAATTTTAATTTATTTAAAATTTAAATTTAAATTTAAAAATTAAATAAAAGGTTTTTCCCTCCTTTCTTATTGGCGCCACCGATGTCATGAGGGCAATGTTAAAATGGCCGATGTATTCGCATTTAAGGATGCCTTATATAAATAAGCCAAAGGTTTTCCATTTGAAAACCTAAGTCGTGTTACATGATTTTTGAAAACCCAAAGTATTTCTGCATCTGAATATTGCACAGTGAATTTCTTGGAGTGTGACGTGGGCAGTCAAGTCATGGACGGTAAATTTTTTGGCACCTTTTGAGGAAAGCAAGTGTGACTTAAGGAGGAGAGTACCCAAGGAACTCATGTGAGAAATGTTAGATCACACGGCTTAGCTGCCACTTGGTAGCACGGTTGGTAGAGGTTCGAAATGCCAAGGCCCTTCGAGGGCTCCTTTGAGGTATGCACTCCAAATTTGATATTTACAGAGGTAAATATTTTAATTAAAATATTTGCTTGCTAAGGTTTGATTATGATTTTTGTGGGAGATATAAGGTTGAGCAAGATTTAATATTTTGCTAAGGTTTGATTATAATTTTGTGGGCGATATAAGGTTGAGCAAGCTGTAATATTTTAATAAGGTTTGATATTTGATTAATGTGAGATATTTCCTAAGAAATCTTTGTGATTATTTTTGAGTGCAAAAGTGTTGAAAGGAAGGATATGAAATATTTGATTTATTTTATGGTATAAATGGTTTGTGGAGTGACAAGGTTATGCAGTGATTTGATTTATTTTATTTTATGGTACAAGTGGTTTTAGGAGTGAGAAGGAAGTTGTGAATTAATTCTTAAGAAGGTTTTATAATTAAAATCCTTGGTGAATATAATTGTGAAGTGAAGTAATGTTGATTATTTTGTGATCTTCTAACCCTTGTGAAGATTGGTAAAAGAATATTGTGATTGTGGCAGATTTCCAAAGAGGCTTCTTCATCTTCATTAAAGGTATGGGCATATTCTCCTATTGATTGATTATGGTGGTTGATTTCTAAAAATATATTTGGAGTGAAAAGGATTTATTGTGGTTTCCTTTTCGAAAGTGATTGGTTTAATGCTTCAAGGTTTTTTGGATTGAGAGTTGTGATTAAACCTTTTTTATAAGCATTGTTGTTGGAGCCCATTGGTTGTGCAAAGAACTTGAACTTGAGTTAGAAGAGAACATGAGTATCATTGTTATGTGAGATTTGTTTTTGAGCATTGTTGGAAACATTTTGAGTTGATTGATACATGCTTGGACTAGGATTTGTGAGAAAGGGTTGTTAATTGAGGTACTTTTTTGAGTTGAGTTGATTGAGCCTAGTCAAGTGGATGCATGTGGTTGTTCAAGTTCCATAAAACAAACTATTCTATATTTTTTATTTGAGTTGATATTGATATTTGAGTATAGAACATATAGAGTCTCTAACAATTATCTTTATGCTTCTATGAGATTGATTTGAGTTGAGATTAGGATTTGAGTATAGAACATATTGAGTCTCTAACAATTCTCTTTATGCTTCTATGATATTGAGTTGAGATATTGATTGAGCATTAAGTATAGAACATATTGAGTCTCTAAAAATTCTCTTTATGATTCTATGAGATTGGACAAGTTCTATGTAAGCTTGTTAAGAAGATTTGAGCAAGTCCTAGAGAGGACTTATTGAGCATATTTGAGCAAGTTATGTGTGGACCTGTTGAGAAGATTTGGATAGAATCTGTGTAGACTTATTGAGTAGATTTGGATAGGTTCTATGTGGACCTATTGAGAAGATTTGGATAGTTTCTGTGTGGACCTATTGAGAATATTTAAGGAGGTTTTGTGTGGACCTATTGAGCATATTTAGATAGGTTCTGTGTGGACCTATTGAACAGATTTGATCAGGTTCTATGTGGACCTGTTAAGCACATTTGAGCAATTTCTAAGTGAGTTTGTTGAGAAAATTTGGACAAGTTCTAAGTGAGCTTGTTGAGAATATTTGAGAAGTTTCTAAGTGGATATATTGATACAAAGCTTTAGAGGTGACAGAGTATAGAGAATGAAGTCTCAATGGATCGAGATCTAGTAGCTAGCACAATTGAAAACAAATCTAAGTGAGGAGTCTTCAAGTGGAAATAGGTCCACTAGTTAGTGCAGCAGGGAGACAAAGTATTCTAGAAGATCACATAGCTAGAGGAGAAGGAGAAAGAGTTCTCCTATGGAAGAGATCCATGAACTTGAGATTAGGGGATTAGCATCTCCTTTGGACAGATATCCATAAACATTGTAATTAGGAGTGATTCCCAAAGATATTGATTGAGAAAGTTTTAGTAAAATATTTTCTCCATGGATTAGCCCACATTGGGTGAACCACATAAATTATGGTGTCTCTATTGTGTATGGTTTTTATGCATTGCTTTGATTGCTGATATTGATATTACTATCTTTACACAACATAATATTGAATTGAAAATAAAAAATAAAAAGTGGTCTTATACTGTTCACCCCCCCCTCTTAGTATAAGATTGTGTTCTTCAATTGGTATCAGAGTGGTTTCCTTCAAAAAGGCTAACAACTTGAGGGTAGATTCTAAAAAAACACAAATGGATTCACAGTAAGGATTATCTACAAATAAGGCTACATTATTTGATGGTAACAATTATGCTTTTTGGAGCATTAGGATGAAGAACTACTTGATACCACAAGGATATGAGGTATGGTAGATGGCTGAAAAAGAGTATAAGGTTGAGGGTGATCCCGAAGGAGATAAGACTACCAGGAAATTGGTTGATATCAATGCAAGAGCAATGAATTGTATTTTGAGTGGGCTACGTGAGACAAATTTTTCAAAGGTCATGGTATGTAATTCATGTAATGAGATGTGGACCAAGTTGAGGAATACTTATGAAGGAGATTCCAAGGTAAAGTTGGAAAATAAATCTTACTACATTGTAGAAGCAGGTGATAATTCATATTACAATGATAAATATAAGTTAGATGAAGAAGAATGTACATTCTTTGGAATAAATGAAGCAAAATAAGAACATATATTCCTAGGTATTTAAGTTAAAGAAGATGATAAATCTATTGAAGAAAGACATGAAGAGATTTCCACAGCCATTGAGCAAGAAGATAGGTACAAGAAATGTCTAAGAATACTAAAATCCTTCATATGTGGAGATTTTGGGCATATAGATGATTATTGCACATACTACAGTAATTGCAATAAGGAAAGTTTAATTGAAAAAGAAAGCAAAAGTTCTAGTGACAATTCCAGTAGTAGTGAAAACAAAGAAGTCTCATTTTTGGTAATATAAAAGGAAGAGGATGAGCCAAGTAAAAAAAAATTAGAAATCAAAATGCTAAAAGAAGAATACAGGGCTCTTGAAAAAAACATTTGAATAGATGTCAAAATCAAAGAAGAACTACTTCAAACAATTAGTAATCTCAGAGAAGAGCTTTAAAATGCAAAAAGAATAGAAGAAAGGATGAATGAAGAACTAAGGGTAACCATGACAAGACATGATACATTAGATGAAAATATTCAAAAAGGAGTGGAAACTTATTTTAAGGTTGTATCTTACTTCCAAGAAAAATCACACTCAAAAGGAAAGGAAGTTCTAAAATATGAAAGAAAGGAAGCACCTAATATTTGTAAGGAAAGTTCCAAAGTTCCTATGGCTCCAAATATTCAGTTTTGTTCTTGTTTTGAGATAGGTGAATCAAGCTCAAAGGGAAAAGAAATTCTTGAAGAGAAAGGCAAGGAAGAGGTTTTAGATGCTACAAAGAAGGTTCAAGAATTCAATGCACAAGTTGAAGATGATCATAAGGATAATGGTCAAGAAATGTATGAGGAACCAAGACTTGAAAAAAGGGTTTTTCAAGGATATTATTTTTATTTTAATGGATTTGGACACAGGGCTATACACTGTAGGGTTTATGGATCAAAGAAGTTTGATTTTGCTAGAAGAAACTTCAAGGGAAGAAAGTATGGTTTTCAAGGAAATTGCTTCTCATGCAATAGGATTGGTCATAGATATTTTTAGTACAAAGTAAATGAGCAACATGGTTTTGGTTTTAGAGCTACACAATTCATAAGTTATGGTTATAATGGTCATGAAAACAAAGCTACACAATACAGTATTAAGAAAGGAATGGATATGGAAATTATTTTAAGAATGATTTTAGGACATGGGCACAAACCAAAGGCTACAATATCAAGTGTTTTAATTGCACTAACTTTGGGCATATTGCAAGATGGTGTAGGACTCAATTCTAAACAAGTTCAAGACAAGAATGTCAAAAAGGTTCTAAACAAGAAAATCAAGTAATTCATCAAGATAAGGATATCAGAAAAACATGGAATGTAGTTGATAAAGGAAAGAAACAAAGTGATATGGGAGTAAAAGTACTCCCACCCCAAAATTAATCACCTCAAAAGAAAATGGGGTTAGGGGGCTAAGCTTAAGAGTCATATATTTTAGCCCCATAGGTGTTCCTTTTGCCATTGATGTCAAATGGGGAGAGATTTGAGTAAGGGGGAGAGCTTTGAGTTAGGGGGAGAAGCCTCCAAAGGGAGATTTGAGTTAGGGGGAGTAGCCTCCAAAGAGAGTATTGAGTTAGGGGGAGCAGCCTCCATAGAGAGTATTGAGTTAGGAGGAGCAACTTTGATTCTCAGAGATGGTTTTTGTAGTGATTGTGGTGTTTGCATTAGAGGTGTTGCCATCAATGACAAAGGGGGAGATTGTTGAAAATTTGAGTTAATTTGAGGCATTTTATGTTGTCATTGATGTCACATGGATCATTTATATCACATGGATCATATTTGGTTTTGGTGGAAAAATCACTTCATAGATAATCATCTATGATATTTTGGAGAGCATGGATATATAGGGTTTTTATGAAAACCAAGGCAAGCAAAATAAAATATTTTATTTAAAACCATGGTGGGATTATTTGGAAAGGGCTTTTCTTAAAATCCAAGGTGGAATTTTGTTTCATCGAAAAAGGACCTCCGATGATGAAGATATTAAAGTTTAAAGTTTAAGTTTAAATTAATGGAGGGTCAACCTATGTGCAATTAATGGAGGTTGGCATATATATATATATATATATATATATATATATATATATATATATATATATATAAAGGTTTAAATTTATTTAGGAAAGTAGGCATATTATATATCATCGAAAATATTATTTCGAGGGCTATTTGACTAACTTATTTAGAAGGAGATATAATATGTGTGTAAAGAGATATTTCTGATTTTGCAAAGGGGTTCCAAAAGTGAAGTTTTCATTGTTCTTTTTCAAGAGGATTAATTCTTTCATGAGGTAACAAGGTATGCAATATTGTGATTTATTTTATTTTATGGTATAAGTGGTTTTGGGAGTGAAAAGGTTATGCAATGTTTTGATTTATTTTATTTTATGGTACAAGTGGTTTTAGGAGAGATAAGGAAGTTGTGCAATTAAAGGCCTTGGTGATGATTATTGAAAAGTGGAGTAATGTTGATTATTTTGTGATCTACTAACCCTTGTGAATATTGGCAAAAGAATTTTGTGATTGTGGCAGATTTACAAAGAGTTTTTTTTTCATCTTCATAAAAGGTATGGGCACATTCTCCTATTGATTTTTTATGGTGGTTGATTTTTGAAATATCATTGGAGGAAAAATGATTGTTTGTGGTTTCATTTTTGAAAGTGGTTGGTTGAATGCTTCAAGGTTTTTTGAATTGAGATTTGTGTCTAAACCTTGTTTGATAAGCATAGTTGTTGAAGCCCATTGGTTGTAAAAGAACTTGAGTTAGAAAAGAACATGAGTATCATTGTTATGTGATATTTGTGGTTGAGAGTTATTGGAAACATTTGAGTTGGTTGATACATACTTGGACTAGGGTTGTGTGAGAAAGAGTTGTCCCTTGTGATGATTGGTTGAGTTGAGTTGATTGAGCCTAGTCAAGTGATGTGTGAAGTGATTGTTCAAGTTCTATGAAACAAACTATTTCATCATTATATGTTGAGTTCAGATTAAGGTTAGAACATATTGAGTCTCTAACAATTCTTATTATGGTTCTATAAGACTTGAGTTGAGTTGATGTTGGCCTGAATTGAGTTGAGGTTGATTTGACATGAGAGTGAGATTAGAACATATTGAGTATCTAAAAATTTTCTTTATGATTCTATGATATTGACTTGAGTTGAGTTGATATTGATTGAGTTGAGTTGAGTTGATTTGATATTAGAACATATTGAGTCTCTAAAAATTCTCATTATGCTTCTATGATTTGATTTGAGATTGATATTAGAACATATCGAGTCTCTAACAATTCTCTTTATGATTCTATGAGTTGAGTTGAGTTGAGATCATTGTGGATCATTGTTGTCATCCATTGAAGAGTACATTGCCATCCATTGTTGAGTTCATCTTTGAGATTTGCCTTGATAAATTTGTGGATGATATTTGAGTGCTACCTGAGCATGATTTATTGAGCCTTTGAGAAGGCATTTGTGGATAGTTTTGAGAAATATTTGTGGATAGTTTTATGGATAGATTTGTAGACAGAGTTTAGATCAGATTTGTGCAAGTTCTTGGTGAGCTTGCTAGAGCATATTTGGAAAATTTCTTGGTGAGCTTGCTAGAATAGAATTGGGTAAGTTCTTGGTGAGCTTGCTAGAGCATATTTGGGAAAGTTCTTGGTGAGCTTGCTTGAGCATATTTGGACAAGTTCTATGTGAGATTGTTATTCATATTTGGATAGGTTCTGTGTGAGCTTGTTATTAAGTATTTGACAAGTTCTGTGTGAGCTTATTATTTAGCATTGGAAAAGTTCTATGTGAGCTTGTTAAGTAGGTTCTGTGTGAGCCTATTGAGCAGGTTCTTAGTGAGCCTATTGATAGAGCTTTGAAGGTGATAAAGTACAAAGGACAAAGTCTTAGTGGATAGAGATATAGCAGCCAACATAGTTGAAGATAAATTTGAGTGAGGAGTCTTCAAGTGGAGAGAGGTCCACCAATTAGTGTAGCAAAGAGATAGAGTCTTCTAGAATATCACATAGCCAGAGTAGAAGGGGAAAGAGTTCTCCTGTGGAAAATATCCATGAACTTGAGATTAGGGTATTAGCATCTCCTTTGGACAGAGATCCATAAAAATTGTAATTGGGAGTGATTCCCAAATAGATTGATTGAGAAAGTTTTAGTAAAATATTTTCTTTGTGGAGTAACCCACATTGGGTGAACCACATAAATTGTCGTGTCTCTATTGTGTATGGTTTTTGTGCATTGCTTTGATTACTGCTATTGATATTACTATCTTTACACAACATAATATTGAATTGGAAGAAAAAGTAAAAAGTGATCTTATACTATTCACCCCCCTCTCAGTATAAGCTTGTGTTCTTCAAACTTTTCAAAATAACAGCTCTATACTTTCTTAAATTCATTATCTTGTTATCTTTAAACTTCCACCTCATAAATTAGCAACCTCCTCTTTTGCAAATCAGCCTTCAAAAGATTTTGTGGCTATCCTAAAACTTCTCAAAACTATGGCCTCTTAAATTATTCTTCCTTCTTTAGTATTATTATAAAATTTTGACTTCAACTATGATATCTTTCACTATCCTCTTCCTTAAGAATATAGATGTCTTGAGGTCTTCAAAAACCTTCTCAAATTTTGTCAAATGTCTTGCCAAATCCTTATTCCTTTTGGGCTTGTTGTCGAATAGAGATGATTATCCCAAATTCTTCTTTCAAGAGCTTCTCCTACTTGCAATATTTTATCACAAAATTTCTTCAAGTATTCTATAATGGTCACTTATTTAAATTTACAATGAGGTTTTCTCTATCCTTATTCATCTCCAAATTCTCTTGATACCTCTTCTCTTGGGTCTTCTAATCTAACAACTACTCAAATATTTTTCTGAAAACTTCAATGAGACCTTTCCTTGGTCTCTTCAATATTCCAACTATGGAAATTTTACAATGAGATCTCTTTCTTGGATCTCCAAATTTTTCTACTTCTCAACTCTGCAATAGGACCTTTTCGTAGTCCTTCTCTATCTTCAATATCCAATATTATATATTCCAAATATAGAAGTTATTCAATGTAAACTATTTCTTGGGTCTCTTCAATTATTCAATCTTCAATGAGGCCTCTTTTTGGACCTCCTTAATCTACAATGTCCATTTTTTTACTACAATTTAAAACTAATCCCTGCACAAGTAAAGCACATAGAATTTTAGGCAACAAAATGTGAAATTATTCTCTATCCATTGTAGGAAGCTTCTCAACTTCTGAGAACTAATTTTTTGAAACAAAAACTTAGAAAATAGTAACCAAATATATTCAAATTTTTAGAATTCTAAAATTAGTAAACTTCACTAGTTATTCTAAAAACTAGTGGAAAGAAATCCATGTTGAGTCCTAGTCTTCATGAGTTTTCCTTCAACCTTATGGAAAGACTCTAGAAAAATATTAATCTGGAATCTTCTTCTCTCTATAAAAATTTTCAATAGGACCTCCTTCTAGGGTCTTTTAATCTCATCAATGTTAAGGTCTATCTTCAAGACCTATAAATTTCCTTCTATTCTAAATTTGCTCTTGGAATAGGTAAATATTCAACCTTCACTGGTTTTCCTTCAACATAGTGAAAAATACTATCTTCTCTAGTTTTCTTTTCTAGAGGTAATTTATTTAAATTCATCTGTTTCTCCTTAACCATATTGTGGCTCTGATACCACTATTATATTTTGAAGCTAAATACTTAAGATAAAAAAACCACAATATCTAAAATAAAGTTGCAATATCAAATATATGATAATGGCAAAATAATAAATATATAAAACTCATACATGACTTCATAAATAACTCATAGAAATGCCATTAACAAATGCTCATGAAAATTGTATTTCAATTGAATAAATATCTCAAATACTCCATACTTCTCCACACTCTCATTGTATAAATTGTATATCTCTCACACACACTCATAGACACATATAATGGAATGAGACTCTTCATATGGAGTACTCTTGGACTTCACTCTTCTAGAGAATATTTATATTCCTAATATATGGACTCATGTGCATGGTCTATTATGCACATTTACATTACCAAAATACTCACACTCTAATATAAGACTCTCTTTCCTAATATAAATATATACCTAATGTGGTTCATTAGCATGTACCAAATAATATAATATATTCTAACACTATGCATGAAGAAAAATTACAATATAAATTTCTCAAACCTATACACAAGCTTTATTCCAAACTGGATCTCTTACACTCCTGTTTCTCCTTCTTGTATTGTTTTCTCATGGAGTATTATCTCCACAATATATCCATAGTAATGTGACTCTTCAAGTACTTGACTATTGCTTTCCATATGAAAAGTCTCATGACTCTTGGCTTATCATCTTGCCACTTGCATACACGACTCTTCATGGACACTTGAATCTAAGACACTTACATACTTCTACATGACTCTTACACTTCTACATGCACTCCAACTTATATGATACTTGTGAATTTCTTGCACATTAACACTCACATAAAAGGAGAAATATAAATCATAATGAATCAACCCTAATATATTACATATTTAGAATTATACCATGAAGGTACCATGGAAGTACATTAGCATGTACCATATTATATAATATTCCTCAACACCCACTGCATTACATTATTTGGATGTTGAATACTCTAGTATTAAATCTTGGTATCCATATTTATATTCAATAAACATGTGACCTTGTAGTATTCATTAACCTTTTCTTCTATAGAATCTTCTTCATCATATTGTATCTTAGGTCCATCCTCTTGCTTGAATTCTACTTTGAGTTCTTCTTTATCTTCATTATTTTGCTTCTTATTCTTTCTATCTTCAAGATCTATTTGATATTTTCTTCTTTGGATTTGGATTCATATACATGAATAGCTTTATCTTTGTCCTCTAGACTATGTGCTTAATTCAATATAGTTTTCATACAATCTTGATACTATCTTATCTCTTCTGAACAATCACTTAGAGAATCATAATAATTTACTAAATTAGATTAACTTGGAATGCCAATATTAAAAAAGGAATGAAACAAAATTTTTATATATGATTCACATGATTAATTTCTATCAATTTTTTCTTTTCTTTTTAGAGTTTCAATCAACTCTTTTTGCTTCAAATTTTCATATTTGTGTAGTTCAAGTGGGAGCAATGCCATATACATTATGCTGCATATATCGAGAGGTATCATAATTTCATCCTTTGAATTATAAATTGCTTCAATAATTTTTAAGTGTAAATAGTATTCAAATGTCTCAAAACTTTCATCCATAGCTTCTCTATAGATGAATTGTGTTGCCATATCTAGCTTACCTCTAATATTTTATTTCTTATTATAGACTCCTTGTTTCTATCCATCAAGGTTAGTAATTTAATTTCTTTGAAGTTGTAAAACTTATATATTCCTTGTTTAATATGCTTTAAAATTTTGAAACTTGCAAATTTTAAATTTTATAACCTTTGATGTTGAAAAACTTTTAAGTCCCAAATATATGAAATTTGTTAAATTTCAAATTTTAATTTTTTTAGAAAACTTCAAAAAAAATTAAATTCTTAAATCACTTCAAACTAAAAAATTCACTCCTTAATTTTTTTATTTTTTTCTAAATAACTCCACTCTTAAAATTTTCAAAAACCTTAAAAACTAAACCCTTTTAACTCTAATCAATATTTTAATTTTTCTAATCTTCAACCTTTGAAAATATTAAACTCTTCAAACCTTATCACTCCATAAAAATCATAAATTCAAATTAAAATTGATTTTTGAAAAACCTTAATTAATAATACCTAACCCTTATTACTCTACCTAGGTTTTCAAAAAATCAATTTCACATCTATTTCCCTCTAAATATTCACTATGCAATGGAAATAGAATGTAATGTTAAATAACATTATCTGAGCCTGACAACATTGATTTAATTATTGTGAAAGAAGTGTTAATGTTAAATTATTTTTATTAATGATGCCTTTCTAATGTCTCACCTCAAATTGTAGGCACTCAAAAGTTGCACATTGCTATACCTACATACTTGTAGATCCTTTTGGACACTTGTAGGTTTACATAGGTCATCCTAGGTACCCCTAGGCTATTGTAGACCAGTGTAGACTATTTTAGATCCTCCTAGACATGTGTATATTGTTGTAGTCATGCGTAGATAGTCGTAGTCAAGCATAGTCATGTGTATATCACCATAGATTATCATAGGATTGTGTAGAATTCCATATACCACTTCATCAAATTTTAGGTCATAAACCCTCATAAGACTTCAAAATCACATCCCATGCATTGGGATATCCTACGAAAACCTATTTGCGCTCAATGGAGGCCCCCATGGGGTATTATTTGATCAAAAAAATTAACAAGTAAATCCTAAAAATCTAATTTAATGTTGACTTCACTTAAGTCACCTTTTTAGGGAAAAATTGATTAAAAGAACTCTTAATCTTTAAGTAACACTAATTGCATCCTCCCACATTTGTGTAATTAGGGTTAGCTAAGATATTTTCCTAAGAAAACCTAATCAAGCCCTAAATTTATTTAAGACCTCCTAATAAGGATTAACTCTAATCCATCCTCACACATGTGTGAGGATGAGATATTTCTCATGAGGAATGTGATGTTCCCACATTGCATTTCCTAACCCAACCCTAGTCAAAATTCAACCTAGGTTTAGTCTATCTAACTATCCCCCTGCACCTTGTCATTTCCTATAAATAGTGGGTCCTAAAACTCTAATTATCTCTCTCTCCAAAGTTCAAAAAAGTACAAAAACTCTATAGAAATTGATACTAAGTATTAAACAGTTAGTTCTTGGAGCATACAGTTAGATTTCCATAGTACACAGAGGCACCCCAGCTACCTAGGAATCGATCCACCAAAGGGATTTTGTAAAAGAGACTTCACAACTTAAATTACCCCCTACCCTGCAAATTCGGTCCTAGTTCACCCCTCGGGTGGTGAATTGGGTCTATAGGTCCCAAATAAACCCAAATTTGGGAGGTAAGCTCTATTTTACCATTTTATCAACTTCTATATACTTTATTTTATTTTTTAGTATGTTTTCACAATAATTTTGTCTTTCTAAACATGGGGCCTGACTAAGGCAAGCCCCCCATCACACTAACCTCATTTTACAGGTTATTCATAGGTTATTTGGTAGATCTTAAGAGGAAGAACATCATAAAACAACAACAAACCTATGGTGGCCCACATACAAAGAAGCCCACCTACATTGAGGGATGATAGAAGGCGGTATCAAGACTGTTGTGAAGTTTATTGTAAAAGACATTATGAAAGGGAAACCTGTCCCTATTGTAACCTATGTTATCTTTGAATATAAATGAAATACAACTTTCTTGTTTAGCATACATTATGTTTATGTTGTTAGATCAAATACCACTTTCCACCCATTTCATTCTGGCATGCTTGGTGGGACCCCCACAAGGGATAGTGTCAGACTAACTTTTTCTAATAAATCTGATATTATCCTATATTTTTGTGTGTTACAAGTACTAAATATAACTTCCATAGAGATTTTTGAAGCCTTGGGAACCCCCTCAGACCTTAAGAATAGATATTAGAGGTATCTAGACCCAATTCACCCCCTGCCCTATGAATCATATATCAATTCACTCCCTGGGTGGTGAATTCAACCAGATAGCCTCAAAACCCCCCAAAATTGTAGGGGTGAGCAGCATATGACCTAAGAAGACTATCCATAGCATCAAAGTGTAGGTATTTCCAATTTTTACCCCTCTCTTTTTTAAAATTTTGAAGCATAAAGAGTGCACTAGTCAAATGATAATGTCTAGACGTAGATTTGCTTTCATTTTGAGCTTGTGGAATCTTTAAATTTTTTTGAAGTTACAAAACCTGCAACTTTCCAACAACTTCACTTAATTTATTTTTCAAATAAATTTACATTTCTTCTATTTTTTTCAAATGTAGTATAAGCCTACACTATTTCTCTCTTTTTTTATAGTGTCTCTTGCTAAAATAAGTGCACATTATAAAGTTTAAACAAGGGTTTCCTAATCCCCTTCCCCATGTCATTTAATTTGTGAAAAAAATTTTGCATTCTAAAGTTGAAAATTAGGGTTTCTTAATACCCTTATTCCACACACTTGGATTGCATATTTCCACTCTTTACAAACTAGATTAATTTACTTTCAAAAAGGCATTAGGGTAGTTTCTCTTTTTAAAAGGCAATTAATTATTTTCTTAAATTGCATACACTATTAACAAAACACAAACCCACACACAATCACGTGGTATGTAAACAAGTGGTGAGGTTTGAATTCATCCCCAATACATCTCTCAATACTGGTGTGGATCGAGTTGCACTCTCCATCATCTCACCCCCCTAGACACCTAGCATCCCCACAAGAGCGGTTTTCTAGATTTCATCACCAAAAAATCCCCTACTTTTATGACTAGGCCCTAGATTTCATCACCAGCGATTACCTGTGAAGTGGTACAATATTAGAGCCTTCATCCACAAGGCTAGTATAATTTGTGGAATTGATAACTATCATTCTTGACTAAGCCCACCCAAGGGTGAAGCAAAAGCATCGGTATGTAGGAAGTAGGTCTTAGATAGTACTACCTCTCTTCATGAGAGAAATTTGTGAACTCACTTTAGTACAGTGGGTTCCCCCATTTTTAGGATATCATTTTACTACACCTTCCATACAGGTCACCATTTACACATTGCAATACCTTTCTATTTTGTGCATATTTGGGTATTGCAGGAGGTTTTATATTGATGACATTCCTGATTTGCTAGAGTATTCACTCCATTACCTGTAATTCTACATAGGGAGTATCAAAATCACAAAACACACAAATGAACAAAACACTTTTATTTTTTTAGCATTTAGCATTGATTCTAGTCTACCATTGTTTGCATGATCACAGACTGGTCTCATATTATTACACTATATATTATTTTTCCATATACAACATGTTAGTTTATTTACATTTACATTAGACATAGTTGAGTTTGTATCACATAGGGTTTATTTCTAAAATCCTTTATATGCATGCACTATGCTTGTGGTCACCTGTAGTAGAGCATGTGAGAAAGCACGCTCCATAGAGGAATGGCCTCCAACTTCCTCTATTCAGTCCACTCTTACTCCTTTGATCATGAAGGATAAGACTATAGATAAATTTGATTCATGCATAGAATCTGATGTACAACCCACACACATGATGCCTCATGATGAGATGTCAACCTTGAGTGAAGCCCTCACTACTTCACTCATAGAGGACTACCTGCTCCTGTCATCCCCATCTACACATAATCTACATTTTGTGACCATATAATCTAGATAGTGCTAGGACAA
This sequence comes from Wollemia nobilis, assembly GCA_028583015.1. Classification (NCBI taxonomy): domain Eukaryota; kingdom Viridiplantae; phylum Streptophyta; class Pinopsida; order Araucariales; family Araucariaceae; genus Wollemia; species Wollemia nobilis. Next base: position 6,759,656 of record JAQPPZ010001844.1, read on the forward strand.
CCTCATCCTTTTTTATCATAGATGAGGAGGTCATACCTACTTCTTCCACCTTTGCATACCCCTTCTTCCAAAAACTATCTCAATTAATTTTTGAGAGTGATTCTTCCCTACTAAACTGTACTCGTCTTGAGGTCACATCATTCACCCTTACCATAGGAATGGTGTATGACCCATCCTCTTATATTGTAGGAATCCAAAAACCATCCTTCCAAATTGCACAACAAATCCCTCCCCAGTAGGAACCACAAGTATTCCCTCAAACCTCACACCTGTAATCCTTATAGGAGTCTCAACCGTTGTCATCCCAAGAACTATTTTTTACCATATCTTAAGGCATATCCCAATAGCCCCTTTAGACACAAGATGCACAAACCTAAGTAGGGGTGTACACATACACCTTCTCCTCAGATCAAGCTCCTACTTATATAGATTATCCCATATTCTTGGTAGCCTTTATGCCAATCTCCTAGGTATTAGGAGTGTATGATACCCAACCTTTAATACCACCTTCATCTGCAAAAACTTTTAGGATACCGTCACCTCCTCTTGCCCAAGCTCTTATGCCCAATATCTCTCCCACCTATGTATTGATACCAGTAGCTTATCCACCCACCACACCAAGCTATTCCATGTAGTTTAGCTTCCCTACTTCTTACATTCTAATACAAATATAGATCCCATTCTTTGATACCTTGTCTCGACCATCCTTAGTACCAATAGCCCTGATACCTACACCATTACTAGCTACACCCAACTTCTTTACACCTCCTCCAGCTTGGTCATTGCCACCTACAACCCAACCATTATAGAAGGTTCCAACCCAGCAAGTACCTATTCCACAAACACATACCTCCCAATATAAATACTATTACCCATAATAGACACCTACCGCAAAATATAATGTGCCTATAGATACGATAGCACATGTTGCCCAGTACCCACCTTATCATGATCAGACACAATATTACTCTCCATAGTATTATGAAGAACAAAAATACCAGTATCTACCACATATGTAGGTTCAGCCTACCATGTCCCAACCCTCAACTCCTATGGAACCCAAACTTCAACTCCTACGAGATGAAGTCAAAATGCTTAATCTACGTAACTCTAGCTATGGGCCATAAAAGTCCTGTTATGATGAACTGTGCAATGAGATAGTTCATCCATTAGTTCCCATTCCTCCCTATCTCTATCACTTCAAAATACCAAAGTTCAAAAATTATAGAGGTAAGGAATATCCTAGAGAGCATGTGAGAAATTACTGCTCATCCTACTATCAACTCCATAGTAGTAATCCCATCATGTTGTGTATATTCTCCCTGTACCTCATTGGACCAGCATTAAATTGGTATAACATGCTCCCAATCCATAGCCTATGTACCTTTGAGCAGCTAGCCAAATCCTTCCTAGAACACTTTTCCATAAACATCAATAAAAAGACCACATTTTCTTATGTCTATGCTTTATGATAGGCAAATGACGAACCCATTATTGAGTTTGTTACAATATGGAGAGTGATTATCCATGACCTCACCCATATCCTCCCCACTACTGAGCTTGTGATACTCTTTTTGAAGAGTTTCCACAAACACATATCCACATCCCTCCAACTTCACCAAAGCCGCACCTTTGAAGATACTATTTCACAAGTAAAAGTCATTGAAGACATTAAGGTTCAATTTGGAAGGATTAATTTGAGATCCAAATCCAAATATAATCCTAATTTATGCTTCAATATAACCACACCAAATTAATCTTATCTTTGACCACCTCAAGCCAACTAATTTGCAATAGCTACCCTAGCATTGGCACTGACACCTCCACCATATACTCCTCAGCCACAAACATTCTAAGTTAATGCTCCTACCCCACCTCGATCACAACAATACCGAGGTATGCGTCCATAGGTTCTCCCGTGCAACTGAACACCCTTATCTGAACCTGTAGCACCCTAAAATTGGCACAATGAAATTGTAATAATTACATTCACCTTAGTAAATAATTTAAATTCAAAATTTAACCTCCCAAACAGCCCGTTAACCACCTGGTAATCCATTTCCCCCTTTTCCATGCCATTTTTAGAGGTTGTTTTGACCGTTTGACGATATCGTCGTCGATCAGACGATATCATCCCAGATCTGACGATTTCATCTGGGCTAGGACGTCCAGACAATCTTGTCACAAAATTGATTTTGCATAATTAGCTTCTATTTCAACGAGCATCTAATCCTAGTAGAAGCATGTCTACACCGTTAGAGACCCTCCCCCGTTGGAGATCTCCCAAATAGGGATGATCTCAAACCTCCTAATTACTCCCCTAAGACTATTTAATCATTATGACCTTCCCTTCCTAACCCCTGGCTGAATTTCCTTGTAACTTGATTTTGCATGCATTAGAATACCCAGAACATTATTTTGCTTTTGTTATTTTGAAGTTTTCTTGTAGGGACCTCATTGATCTTCAGCCAGAGCAAGCTCAGATCATCACAGACGATCTCGTTCAAATATCGAACGATCTTGTCATAATTCGAGACGATTTCAACTACAATCTGCATTAGGGGAAATCAGTTCCCAGAGTTTGCACTTTCTCTTATTCCTTTCGTTGTTTTATTCTGCATTTTAACTAGTTTATCCTTATTTCTTACTATCTTACATTTGGAGTTCACCCATTTAGCTTAAATTGCATGATAAGATTATAATTTCTCATTTGAATGTCATAATTTGTTTGAATTTCTATTCATAATTATTGTTTAGTATTCATACTGTTATTTTGTGCTATTTTCCTCCTCTGTATTTTGCATCTGTTCTTCTGTTTGTAGGTCTCTGACAAATTCATTTGATGAATTCGTTAGATCTCAGATGATCTTTTTTGATCTCAAATGATCTTGTCTGATCTCATATGATTCTATTGAATTCTAGATGATCCTGACTGCTTCAAACATCAGAATCTCCATCAGAAATCTGGATCAGGTATTCTTCTTATTCTTCCTTAATTTCTCTATTTTTTTGTCTTAAATTTGTTCTCTGTATTCATTAAATCTACATTTCATATAGATTAATTTAGATTCATTTGGCCAAACCTAGGATATGAATGCTTAAGATCAAAAAGGAACACATAAAAACACATTCCAAACCTAGGCGTGGAAACTGCCGTTAAATGTTTCTTGCTGAACCCACCATCCATCAAAAAATCATCAAAATACACCTCCCTTGAGAGGTGAGACCTTCGCAAAGTCCTCTCAGTCCGAGGTACCATGACATCCTTTTCCCATCCTCCTTCTGAGCACGGATCCTATAGCCTGAAGGTAAGGATGTGAAAAATTTGAAGCGATACATTTTGGTGAACACGACATGAATGCATTTAAAACCTTTTGAAAAAAAAAAAAATGTATACAAGAAAAACAAAAACAAAATCATCATTTCAAGTTTGTATGTTTTAGATTCAATTCTAAATAGTAGATGCTAAATATTACTTTTAGAAGTACTAAAGAAACCATGATTTTTTAATCAAATCAATATGAACCCATTAGTAATGTTGGAAGAATTCAGCCAAATACATTTGTTGGTTATGACCAATCTCATCCCTATTCAACACCACCTCCATCACACTCTTCTTATTTTTCATCAATAACTCAACAGAACAATCCCTTTGCCAATCCTCTTCATAATGATATTATCTACTCTCCCATATATCCATATCATGTCTATCAATCCACATACAATCCTCCACCACCCTTTCAATATTCTTCTTTCAATACAACACATCCATTTCAACAAGAAAATACTTATTCTTCCAAACCTACCATGTACTCACCTCATGCTTCGTAATCTTCCTGTCATCATTCTACCCATAATAAAGAAAGTAGAGGTGAGAAACCATTAGGTCCTTTTATGATGAAAGTCCTAAGGCACATATCAAAAACCTCTCGAAAACCTTCATCACGTACATTTACAAAGCTTAATCAACCAATGGATACAATTCTCAAGTATTTACTTGACACAAATAAGATTGAACTTCCTTCCATAAGACAACCTGATATCACATCAGATTGGTTTAAACCTGAGCTACATTGTGAATATCATAGAGTAGATGGACATATGACACAAAATTGTAGAGATTTAAGATGTGCAATTCAAGATTTGATTGATAAGGGTCTTTTTAATATAAAGGAATTACAATCTACAACTGATTATAAATCTCCATTAAATAATCAAAATCCTACACAACAAATACCAATAATCAATCAAGACATGGGGATCTCCCAAGAACCCCTACTCAATTATCAACAACAAGAAACCTATCAAATATTGCATGTTAATGTGTCCCATCATGATGATATTATTAATATTGTAACAAAAACTACAAATGAGAAACCCCAAGTTCAATCAACTCAATCTAATATTAAAGATATGGATTCCTCATTTGACCAACCTTCAAAACTATCTTTGGCTCTAGAGAATGATCCAAAATGGAATGTAAGCATAGAAAGCTCATATTTAGAATCAAAATCTCAATCTGAAATCCGCTTTGATAACCAACAACAAGCAATTAATTCTCAAGCAAAGATATCCCTTTTAGAAGTATTACAAAGTTCTCATAAGGAAAATTTGTTCAAGATACCTAACCAACAATTTTTTCCTCATCATATTTTCTCTAAGAACATAATTAATGGTATAAACCCTCTTGAGGTTAACCATATTTCATTCTATGATGAGGATATTCCTTCCTCTACTCCACAAGAAGACTACTATATTTACATTATAGGATCTAGTAAAGCAACACCTATTAAAACTATCATGGTAGACAATGGCTCCTCTCTTAATTTATGCACTTATCAATTATTCCAAAAACTCAAAACAAAGGAAGAAGATAGTAATGAATCAAATGTTATTATAAAATATTTTAACAATGAAATTCAAGAAGCTCAAGGTACTATAATTCTTCCCTTTAATATTGGATCCAAGATCCTGGATACTTTGTTTTATGTAGCATATTGTCCTTCACCTTACAACCTACTTCTCAAAAGTCCTTGGATTCATACGATGAGGGTTGTCCCTTCCACTCTTCACCAATGTTTGAAGTTTGAACTTGCAAATAAAATTGTTACCATACATAATGACCCAAAACCATTTGAAGAATATTTAATGGTTGAAACATCAAGTTCTATACATTCTCTATTATCACAATTATCTGCTATCCATCACTTTTCTTCATCCATATATAATCATTCTTGTTTACCAAATAACACCCATGCATATATTTTATATATGCTCCCTCTATCTTATCAAGACCTAGAATATGGTAATAATAATGAAGAACTTTCTAATCCTTCTTACATTTTATTTTTTAACATGATCAATTTTACACATATAAAAGTCAAATCTTTTTCTACATTATTTTACATTATAACAAAGCTTTTGTTATCACTACCTTTTATTCATCACCTTCTATTCTTACCTTCACCTCAACCAGATTATCCTTCAAAACCTCCTTCGATTTTGAAGCAACCTTAGACATGCTATACTCAAATAACCTTGTATAGTGTACATAGATCATCTTGTATATACCACCAATTTCAATTCATAAATTAAAATCAAAATACAAAAAAATCAAAATCCTCAAAAATCTTCAAAAAAATACAAATGCAACTAAGGACCTTAAAGGTAAGTTTGAGCCCAACTGGCTTGGACCATACATTATTACTGCTAAATTTGAATCAAGAGCATACAAATTATCTACCTTAGATGGTAAAGAACTTAAAGAACCCATTAATATTTTGCATCTTAAACGTTTCTATGTATAAATTTGGTCACTTCATCCATGTATATATTTGTTCAAAATCACTATCTTGTATTTCTTTCAAGTTATAAATTCAAAAAACACCAAAAACATTCATAATCATTAAAATCTTCAAAAATATTTGTTGCATTTATTTATGGCACTTTTTTGTTCAAAAATAAAAACAAAACAAAATAAAGAATAAAAATCAAAACAGCAATATGCTTGACTCTTTCGAAACCAAAACAAAATAAAGAAGAAAGAGAGAGTCAAATATTCTCAAAACTTCTCAAAAAGTATTTATATATATATTCTCTTACAATTATTGTAGTTATATGTTTCAAATTATTTTTGATAAATTAGCATTTATTTGGAATCCCTCACTTGCACACTCACAACAATAAATATCTTGATTTTATCTGGCATGATTACTAATCTCTCTTATATCAAAATTCACAAAATTCAATTAAATAAAGTTTGAGCATAGAGAATTGATCTTGTTATTTACTTAAACCAAGCACATCTTTTCACAATAAAATAATTATATTTGTAATTTCCATGTTTTGCTACATAGTAGACGCGATTTCTTGAGCGAAAAGTTCCCCCTGCTATCCTATCATGCACATGGTCTAGAATATTTGAGAATTGGCAAAAGGACAAGCTCACCCCTACCCAGAATAAAAATCCTTTGCTCTACAGCTAATCCGAGCAAGTATCCCTAGAAAATAAAAAGAAAAGAAAAGTTCAAGAAAAAGAGAAAAGAAAAATGTTCTTTTATATCATTATAGCAATATTTCAAGCACTATCTCAAAAATCAAGCAAACAAAAATACAAAAAGAAAAAGAAGCAAAGTTCAAAAGAAAGCAAGAAAGCAATAAAATCCCTTTCCCTACCCTTTGAAAAGAAAAGAAGGGTTGATGAGCTTGAATCCTTGGAATTCTCAATTATTCGAAAACTATGAGGTAAGCCCCATAACAGGTGGTTTGTGCCCAACCTGCTTGGCCTTGGGTAACTCCTAGAGTGGTGATATGTCTGTCACATTAGCGACCTTCTTTTGTACAGACCTATGTCTACTTATGGATTAGCTAGCTCTTGATAATCCGCCCTACATGGTAGTCTAGTATGGTTATATGCATCTACATCATGGTTAATGAACACTTATTTGGTTTCTTCAAATCACTTATATATTATCTTGCTCAAAACTGGTAAATGCACAAAGCAATTGTACACACATTTGTATTTGAGAGATTTTGTGTATCATTATGATAAATCAAGATCGGAAATGAATTCACATATGCACATGGAATTCCTTATAAATCTAACTTTTTTTTTCAAAATACTTTGAAATATTATTTTTGCAACTTGTTTGGAATAAATCAAGTACAGTTGCTTACCATAAAGACAACTATATAATAGAAAAATCAAAATTTCTTTCAAACTATACAATCAAAACATATATATCTGGTTGACTTTCACGACGATGGTATAGTTCCAAAACCAAAATTGGAATTTTATGCCTAGCGCAAGTCCTCATTTTCATATTTTTTGTTTATTACAAAATCAACCATGCAATAAAACTATCTCTTTTTGCTTTTCGCGATGATGGTATAAGTCTATACCTACATATTCTATGCCTAGCGCAAACCATCGTAACAATTTTTATTCCCCATTTATTTAAAATCATGAAAACCATATGACTTAATTCATTATGTTACACAAATTATGCTTGTAAAAAGCAAACACATTTTCATTATTTCATGTCATTATGTCAACCTTCAATTTTGCAATGATGGTATAATTCCTAAAGAATTATCCAAAAATTTTATCACACTTAGGAATTTATGCCTAGAAAAAATCATTTTAACATCATCTCATGCATACTATTTTTATGAAAATCTGAAAAACAAACCATCATCATCATTTGCACCATTGCACCAAAGTCTTAAGACAGTCTCTTAAGCACTCTTTTACTTTTAACAATATTTCTATACTGGGATTAGCTTGACGATCGAGTGAGCAACGACTCCATGAAATGGTCTATAATAGCGACAATGTCCTTTGAAATTATTGTTAGAAGTCTCTTTTTATTTTTTATTACATCACATTACAACCAATCAATTTGTTACATCAGATTATTTCATTTAAAATATTACCGCATGACATCAAAATTATAAATTTTCAAAATGACATAATTTCATGAATCCTCAATCCAATTATCAAATCAATCAATCAAACATAAAAGCATCATAAAAATTTATAACACAAGTCATATGATCAAAAACATATCATATATATGTCAACAGCATATATACATCATCAAAACTGGATTGGTATGCCACAATCTGTACCTCGGCATACTCAATCCTCTATCAACAAAAAAATAATAATACAATGCTATCATATCAATATGTATAGTGTAATGCAGTTCTCTAGCCTCGAGAGCCCCTTGAGCTCTCAGCCTCATCTCCTCCTCCACCCTGAGGTGGACAAGGTGGCCCCATCATAGTCTGTGTAGTACTGTGAGTCCTAGTCCTCGATTGGGATGAGGTCCTCGATGACCCAATCCTGATCGGCTCTACGATGTTGGCTGGTAGGGGTAGTCTATCCACCTTTGGCACCAACTAATAGTACAATGTCTGATAGAAAGTAAGTTGGGCAATAGCCCGTGTCAGCTCCCCAATGCTCGCCCCTCCGCCCCGTGCCTTGAGGCATGCAATCTCATCTCTGAGCTATGTCACCTCTGCTCGATGGTGTGCAGCCTCATCCTATAGAGTCTACACCTATTCCTGGAGATGATCTCTCTCTGCTCAGAGATTAGCAGTCTCACAACTCTCCCTTGTGTCAATGCCCTTGCCCTTATTGAGCAATGGTGGCCTCTCCCTCTGTGGAGATGGGGGTCTCGCCTCCATCCTCTCCCTCTGTCATGGCCTCTCTTGTGCCTGTGGCCTCCTCTGCTCTCTCCTGCCATGACCCTGGACCACCTCCATAGCCACCTAGAACCGCCTCCCTATCCGACGCATGACTATGTGTATCAGACCCTGAGCCCTCGTCATCCGAGGAGGGTGGATGCCTACGTACCAGGCATCATAGCCATCGGCTACCCCTATGTTGTCCCCATCCACTGGATGAATAGGGGCATCATCTGTGTCCTGAATCCAAAACTGTTGCATGTCTAGAGCCTCGCTAACTGTGGTGTTATCTCAAATAGTCTGGGAAAACTCATAATCCATCAGAGATGGGATCCCCTGCTACAAACCGAACTGACGCAAAACTCGATCATAGCGATGGAGCTCCACCTCTCCCCTCTCCATTTGAAGCTAGCAAACTTGCTTAACATGAGCCAACTCTTGTCTGTCCTCAGCCCACCCTGGGTGCCTTCGCCATGGCCTCCAGGTAATCTGATCTAGGACTAAGTCATCCAATAGCCTCTGGGACATTGGAAGGTCGATCCGTCACTGTGACCCTCTTCGAAGCCACTAGTAGAAGACTCAAGGCCTCTCCCTGTCAACCCCTGTTAGAGGAAGCCCTACCAGCCTCTACACTGCAATGTGCTCCCAGCACCAAACCTATAGGAGCGATGTCATCACTAGACAGGATCCTGTACAATCGACATAGTATGTAACTATCCCAAGAGAACCTGTACCTGTGGTCCTACATGTCATAGATCACATCTACCAGCATCCACGGCACCCTGCACCCACTCTGGTGGCACAGAAAATGTCCACCAACCACTCCAGCTAGAACCCATGTGAGTCTAGATGCCCCAGACATCTGACGTAGTGCCTCGATATTCACTTCGCCCTTCTCCAGGGTGAAGCTCGGGTCACCGCACAATCATCCCATAGCATGGCCCTGATTGGCTACAGGAGTGATCAATCATCCTTGTATGGGGATTCTTAGAATCCTCCATACATCCTCTAGAGTGGGAGTCATCTCCCCTATCGATAGCCAAAAACATGAAGAACCCGGATACCATCTCTCTGCTAGGGCTATCAGTAGCCCCATATCTATAGACACTTGTGGCATCTCTACCACATGCTTGTAATCCAGCCTGTGCTAGCTGATCCTGCTTTTTCTGTGTAAGAGAGGCCAAGTCATCCCTCAAACCTCCATATTTCCATTCCCTACTTTTTAGCAAGCCTCTCTACAACATAAACAACAAAACAACAAACAATTATTAATAAACAATTCAATTAATTAATAATGCAAGTTAAAATAAGTTCAATTTCATCAAATGATGATATTTTCCACTATTGAACGATATCGTCCCAAATTTGAGCATATTTGTCTCCAATTTTGCAAGTCGAAATCGTCTCTAATTTGACAAAATCGTCCCCCTTTCACCGATTTCGCCCTTGGATGAAATTGACGAAATTGAGACGATTTCATTGAAATTGGGACGATTTCGTCCTGACGATGTCGATGGCCCAAAAATGGCCGCGATGCTCAAAATTCATCTAAAATCTACCTAAAAAGCATGTAAAATCAAATTAAAGCATTCTAGTTAAGTCTAGACTCTTACCCATAGACCTTGTCGGACCTCTATTGATCTGTGCGTCATCTCCACCATTTTTGCTTCAGAGCTCTAAAAACCAATAAAATTAACAGTAAAAATGAATTAGGGTTTTACCCTATTTTTCTTAATTTTATTCAAAAATGATTCAAAAATAATTTTGCATTTTCGCGTTTTTACCTCAAACGTTCGATTTGGGTAAAAAAATGGAGGGGGCACCATAGTAAGCTGTCGTATGATTCGACCAAGAATCATTGCCTAAAAATGGGAATAATTTTTTGCTTTCTCGTAGAACGAGAAGAACTCATCTTTAACGCATTTTCTTCGAAAAATTCGCTAAAGAGGGGGCAAAATGTAGCACCCTAAAATTGGCACAGTAAAATTGTAATAATTACATTCACCTTAGTAAATAATTTAAATTCAAAATTTAACCTCCCAAACCACCCGTTAACCGTCGGGTAATCCGTTTCCCCATTTTCCATGCCATTTTTAGAGGTTGTTTTGACCGTTTGATGATATCATCGTCGATCAGACGATATCACCCCAGATTTGACGATTTCATCTGGGCTAAGACATCCAGACGATCTTGTCGCAAAACTGATTTTGCACAATTAACTTCTATTCCAACGAGCCTCTAATCTAGGTAGAAGCGTATTTACACCGTTAGAGACCCTCCCCCATTGGATATCTCCCAAATAAGGATGATATCCAACCTCCTAATTACTCCCCTAAGCCTATTTAATCATTAGGACCTTCCCTTCCCAACCCCTGGCTAAATTTCCTTGTAACTTGATTTTGCGTGCATTAGAATACCTAGAACATTGTTTTGCTTTTGTTATTTTGAATTTTTCTTGCAGGGACCTCATTGATCTTTAGCCAGAGCAAGCTCAGATCATTGCAAATGATCTCGTTCAAATCTCGGATGATCTTGTCATAATTCGAGACGATTTCATTACTTCTAGATGATTTCGATTGCAATCTGCATTGGGGGCAATTAGTGCCCAAATTTTGCACTTTCTCTTATTCTTTTCGCTGTTTTATTCCGCATTTTAACTAGTTTATCCTTATTTCTTACTATCTTGCATTTGGAGTTCACCCATTTAGCTTAACTTGCATGATAAGATTATAATTTCTCATTTGAATGTCATAATTTGTTTGAATTTCTATTAATAATTATTTTTTAGTATTCATACTATTATTTTGTGTTGTTTCCCTCTGTTAGCATAGTAGTATTCTTTGTATTTTGCATCTGTTCTTCTATTTGCAAGTCTCTGACAAATTTTTCTGACGAATTCGTCAGATCTCAAATGATCTTGTCTAATCTTAGACGATCTTGTCTGATCTCAGACGATTCTGTCGAATTCCAGACGATCCTGACTGCTTCAAACATCAGAATCTCCATCAGATATCTGGATCAGGTATTCTTCTTATTCTTCCTTAATTTATCTATTTTTTTGTCTTAAATTTGTTCTTTGTATTCATTAAATCTGCATTTCATATAGATTAATTTAGATTCATTTGGCCAAACCTAGGATATGAATGCTTAAGATAAAAAATGAACACATAAAAACACATTCCAAACCTAGGCATGGAAACTATCGTTAAATGTTTCTTGGTGAACCCACCATCCGTCAAAAAATCATCAAAATACACCTCCATTGAGAGGCGGGACCTTTGCAAAGTCCTCTTAGTCTGAGGTACCATGACATCCTTTTCCCATCCTCCTTCCGGGCACGGATCCTATAGCCTGAAGGTAAGGATGCAAAAAATTTGGAGCGATACAGAACCATTACCAACTTTTTTCCATAGATTGTATGAGGGCAACCATCTTGTCCTACTCGAGATCCACCCATTGGATCCAAATATACCCAAGCCTTATGGATACAATGAGCAGCTCTTTTGTCCTTTCCATAGACAATGTGGCCATGATATCGATTCATGTCACTCCTTCCATGGGTAAGTTAAAGACTTAATAAATAGGGGCATCATCCAGGTAGCAAAACCTCTATCCCCATAAAATCAAAACTTAGGGATTTTCCAAAATCCTCTATCAGACCATAGAGGACCCAACCCTCCTAGACCTCCAAAAAATCCTCCAACACCACCTCACCAAGTGAATAATGTCCAGTGTGATCCTCCATCACATGGCATAGTAGGTATGATCAACCTTACTATAAGAAACCAATGATACCCATCATGTCAGACGACACTTATTATTTCTTCGCCAGCTCAGTTTACATCACTACAAGTATCTCAAATGCCTACCACCATACCACCATCATATCAAAATGTGATCACCATCCATGGTAGCCTAATCCATCAGTTACGTAATACCCCCACATGACTATCCATATTTGATCTCCTAAAATAGTCTCAACCCCACCATGGGGCATTGAATGACATCCTATATTCCATTGAATTAGAGACACATGACACAAATACCTTTGTCAATTTTATAGGAAATATCCCATGATGCCTTTAGCCCTTAATTAGTTTCCATGACCATGAGATAATAGAACTCATTGGAGAAGGAGTATATCCACCTCTCCACATCGAAGCTACAATAAATGATATCACCTACAAGTAGGTACTCATTGATAGGGGCTCATCCATTAGCATTATATCTACAATAGCCCTACATCACCTACATATCCCATCAACCCATTTTGCCATGCCTTTCCTTGACCAACGTGCATTCGATGGCTCCATGATACCTACTGTAGGATCCATAGTTCTACCTATCCACATAGGGATTCATACCATTTCCATCCTCTTTCACATCATCCAAGGGGAATAAAATACGATATCCTCCTCGATCGTCCTTGGATTAGAGACATGCAGTGTGTCCCTTCCACACTACATCATTACCTCAAGTATGTCCACAATGGACTTGTTCACTATGTCCTAACTGATGGAGACCGCTTTAAGTTTTGTAATGTTGCAGACCTTCCCCCTGCACCATCACTTTTATCTTCCCAAATGTTCCCTGTATCTTTCCATTAGTTAGTAGGGGCATCGACATCCTCCCCAACTTCCACCTCAATGTACCAGTGTTCATAAAGAGCACAAGCCTCAATGTCTACACCATTAGCACCATATTGGATAAAGTCTAAAACCTCTAGTATAATATCCTCATTGCCATCCTTATGGCCTCCACAATCATCCCAACCTCTACCGTTCCAATTTCTACCCATGGTACCACAACCACCATTGCAACCTATTACACAACCTACCATGTTACCTCCCACACCCTTGCATATAGAAGCCCCTATCCTTACTACACCACAAAACCTCCTCTAACCTTATGAATTAAGCCTAGGAAATTCATGTCTTCATGTAGCCCAAAACCTATGCCAAAATCTTCCTCCACATAGACCAAACATCCTATCCAATATGCAACAACCAAACACCATGAACAGGAACAAACGAAACCTGAGTTAGATGCTCCCACATCCTTCATCCACTACCATCAAGGAATCTCAACTTTATCCTTCTTCATATGATTTTTATACTCTACCTCAGTCACCGGAGTATACCACACCATGTATATCTATATTCATGACAAAATATGGCCAAGGAGACTATAACATGCATGAAACTTGCGTATGTGACCCTCTTATATAGTCTAATCATGATTTCAGTCATCCCTTAGCCTTAGTCCTCACCATTGGCATCGTAATACATTTAGGAATCCCCAAAAACCATACCAATTTTGTTTATGAGGGAGTCAACTCCTCGATCCCCCCACCAACTTCTCCATCACCACAATCTAGCTTTTGTGATGCAATTACACATTTAGCCGACCCTTGTTTTGCCTTGCAATACCTCAAGCATTTCCACTGGCATGGATTTGGTCTTGGCCACTACAAACAAGGGTTATGTACACCCATTAACCCTCATGTTTGATCATCTATCAAAAAATTGGTCTAAATTATTGCTCAACCATTGTCTATACGATAGAAGATGAGATCCAATATTTATCCTTGCATCCTCATCCATGTCCAACACATACCTTGGAAAAGTATATTAATATGGATATACTAGAAGACACTGCTTCACCCAATTCCACCATCACAGTCCCCTATGACTTCTTTCAGGAATCTCCTATGTCTGACACCTCCTCATTCTATGATATGAATAGGTTGGTAGACCATTTTTCTACCTTATCCTTAAATGCAGTACCAATAGAGCCTGATCCAAACCCTCTTGAATCATCACCAACACATTTAGCCATGTTCCCATCTATACATAGGCAACTACAAAGAGTGGTTACTCATCCTCATTCATCTCCAGTTGTTCTATGACCTCCCTTGAGTCTCTTAGGGTGTGCACAAACCATGGAGGCCCAATAACCAAAGATATCCCTACATACTTCACTTATGGCATTGGTCAAAATGGTTGAGGAATACTTACGCTCTCCCTTCTATTACAGCCACCAACAAATTTGGGATGATACCTCAAACCCAAAATTTATAGATCTCACACATATCTCACACATACCAGTGCCTGGAGACTTCCTTCTTTCACCCCATGTATTGTGGGTGAAAAATACCCATTCCTCATCCACATCATCCCAAGCCCACTAGGTCCATCATACAGGCATTTACATAGATGATGAATATGAGTTCAACAAAGTTATCGATGACTTCAACCTCATTCCTATCCCTGAATAGTTACATGACAGATATCGCATACTCATTAAAGACACTATCAATGTCAATATTGGATATGATCTTGAAAACCCCCACATCCTCAAGCTAGCCCCTAGCATCCCACCCGAGGAATGCATCACCTTCGCAAACAACCTACGCAAGTACATAAAAGTTTTCGTATGGTCTTACAAAGACATGTTGAGACTCGACCCTGCCATAGTAGTTCATAATCTTATACTCGATCCCAATGCCAAACCAGTGAAACAAAATCTGTGATGCATGCATCCAACTATCATATTAATAGTGAATTCTGAGCTCCAAAATATTCTAGATGTATATTTCATTGTACCCATCGACTATCCTGAGTGGGTATCTATCATGGTCCCCATTCCTAAACCATCCAATGATGTTCGCATCTGTATATATTTTCATGATTTAAACAAAGCCTATCCCAAAGACAATTTTCTCCTACCTAACATCGAATCCCTTGTCAATTCCATCATAGGCCATAAGATGATTTCCCTCATGGATGGATTCTCATAAGGTCATGCCCTTTGGCATTAAAAACACTGGGAAAACCTACCAATGCACCATGACCTACATATTTCATGATTTAATGCACAAAAATATTGATGATTATATAGATGATCTTATTGCTAAGTCCAAGAAATACGTAGACCATATCGAGGATCTTCAAGAGATCTTCGATCGATTATTAGAACACAATGTGCACGTGAACCCAAAGAAGTGCATGTTTTGCACTACCTTAAGCAAAATATTAGGATTTATTGTCTCCTAGTGAGGTAAAGGCCATAATCAGGATCGCTCCTCTTGCCATATTAAAGCAATTGCACAGCCTCTAGGGCAAAATCACTTCTATCCATAGATTTATAGCACAATTATCAGACAAGTGTTAGCCATTCAATCATCTCCTCCAGAAAGGAGTAAGCTTCAAATGGGACAATAACTATCAAGAAGCATGTGATGCTATAAAAACATACCTCATATCACTATCGGTAATGTCACCACTGCATCCACAATTACCATTGACTCTATACATTTCAGCCATAGAACTTGCACTAGGCACACTCCTAGCTCAAAAGAATGCATTCGACAAAGAGCAGGCTATCTACTACATCAGCCATGCACTATATAGTAATAAAAAAAGATATAGATACATAGGAAAAATATGCTTAGTAGTAGTATTTGCTACTCAAAAGTTAAGGCACTACATGTTAAACCACACAACCTTTGGTACATTATGAACAAGAGCTACCACAACTCGCGCACAAATAAATGGATCATGCTCTTAACTAAATTTGACCTAGAATTCATATCCCAAAAATCCATCAAGAAGCAGGTCATCGTAGACCAATTGGCCAAATCCCATTTAACTGATAATCAACCCCTCCTCATTCAACTTCTAGATGATTCCATGTTTCACATAACCAAAGCTAAAGAATATGTAGAACCTAAATTTGTAGCTGACCTCACCATGTTATTCAATGGTTCTAGATGTCTCCATACTAGGGGTGCAAGCATTGTCTTCTTCACAATTGAAGGAAAGTCACTCCCATTTTCATTCAAACTCAATTTCCCTTGTACTAATAACAATGTAAAATACGAAGCCCTAATCCTAGGACTAAAACAAGCACACTCCATGCACATCAAATGCCTCCACATCATAGGTGATTAAATATTGATAGTCAATCAAATGCAGGAACTCTGGCTATGAAATTGCTCGGTCCTCTAGTAATATAAGAATATTGCACAAAATATCTTGTCTTAATTTGAGTGGTATGTTCTTGAAGCCACTCCACAATCATCAAACCATTTTGCAGATACCATGGCCTCCTTAGCATCCATAATTTTGTAAAACCCAACATCTGATACAACATCCATGTCCATCCATATGCTCACTAGATATGTCGTATTGCCCATGCCTCCTACAGATGATGGTGGTGTCTATGTGGTAAAAAATAAATCCCATGATCCATGGTTTTCATAAATTAAATATTATATCAAGTTAGGTTTCCTACCATGTGATGTACCCCATGCTCAATGTCGAACCTTCAAACAAAAAGTGATCCACTACACATTTCTGGAGGATATCCTTTATCGCCATAGCTATGATAACATGCTCCTACGTTGCTTAGAACCACAAGAATCACAATGGGTTGTACAAGAAACCCATGATGGTACTATTAGTCAAAAAGTGACTAACTACAAAAAAATAGTTGATGCACCTTTTTGCATATTTTCCAAGAAGACCGAAGTGGCCCATATGCTAAAGATCAAAGAAAAGCAAAACACCGCAAGGAGGAAAAAATGTCGCGATATCGCGACACTTTGCATTTTGGTGGTCTAAAGCAAAGAGAAAGAACAAGGAAGAAAAAGTGTCGTGATATCGTAACATGTTACATTTTCATGGTCCAAAGCAAAGATAAAGAGCAATGAGGAAAAAGTGTCATGATATCGCAACATGTTGCATTTTCACGGTCCAAACCAAAGAGAAAGAGCAAGGAGGAAAAAGTGTCACGATATCGTGATGTTGCATTTTCGTGGTCCAAAGAAAAGATAAAGAGCAAGGAGGAAAAATTCGCGTGATATCGTGACATGTTGCATTTTCATGGCCAAAAGAGAAAAGAAAGAGAAAGGAGGAAAAAGTTTCACGATAACGCGACATGTTGAATTTTCATGGCCAAAAGAGAAGAGAAAGAACAATAAGGAAAAAGTGTCGTGATATCGTGACATGTTGCATTTTTGCAGCAAAAATAGAAGAGAAAGAACACAAAAGAAAAAGTGTCGCAATATCGCGACATGTTGCATTTTTGTGGCCAAAAGAGAAGAGAAAGAGCAAAGCAAGGAAAGAATGTCACAATTTTGTGACATGTCACATTTTCACGACCACCCAGAAGAAATGAAGGAAAATACATAAATATGTCACGATTTCATGAAATGTCTCATTTTCATGGCTGGAAGTGGTAGAAGAGCAAAGTAAGAGATGAATTTCGTGATTTCATGACATGTCTCATTTTCGTGGCTGGAGGTGACAAAAGAGTAAAGTAAGGAAAGAACGTCGCGATTTCATGACGCGCCAACTGTAAAGGAATAAAATGTATTTTTGGCATCAAATGCATGCACTAACACCAAGAAGTGATTTCTGACATGATTATCAAAAATCCAGGATAGATCAGGCTTGCCAAATGATTGAAAATGTGACAGGCTCTTCTAGAATCTAATATGTAGAGAAGATATCTAATTCATAGAAGACTTGTGTATTATCAGAAACTACAGATGATTGCTTGTAAAATAGTAAGATGTACTTAGAAAAATATACTCTTTTAGGGTATATATAGGGGTGAGCGACTCCAAAAAAAGGGTCGAATCTTGGATTTTTACAAGACTAAATGCATGTACTTTGAATACAAGCAATAAAATCACATCTCCCATTGGCTTCTGGTTCATATCGTGCAAGTGTATGTATTAATGTTCTTTATTTCTGCTTACAATATTGAATTGTAAATTGAGTTTGTTCTTATATATGAACTTTCGCAATACATAAATCATATTGTTGGAATGAGAATCTAATATATATGCATGTTTAACAAAATATTAGAAATCATATCTGAAATTATATAATTTCTGCATGGAAATGTGTTTAAATGCTTTGGATAGAAGTAAGTAAATCTGTCTTTGTTGTTGTCTAATCTACACCATATATTAGATCTAGCTTTGGCTATATTTCCCTCTTTCAGTATTACTTCCTTCCCCTTTTCCCATAAAAAACTTCAAGGAACTAGCCTTCTCTGAAGATCAGGCGAAAAGTCTCAAACCTTCTTGTCTTTTCAATGTTGACAAAATCTAAGGCACAAATAAACAACCCAAGGCAAATTTTGTTCCAATAGTTTTTGGCATGCCTGATGGGACCCTAAATCCCACATTATTTTTACAAGGTTTGGTTTTTTGCCTCTGATATTTAGAATAAAAAACCCAATCACCTGGCGACTCCGTCCGAAGGTATAGACCCAAAAAATACCTTATATTTTTAGACCTAGTTAAAGCTAGTATATGTTTATATGATAACCAGATCCAAATCAAAAAAATCAGAAGAGACCATTGAGTTCTTTGAGTTACATCTTGGTATCTTAAGAGTGAATCTAGTTTTATCCACAAGATCAAATCCACCTGCTACTAATAATAGCACAATTATACCCTCTGTTTTGCCATATTCTATCATTGGTTCATCTCCAATTGTTACTACAACCCCAATAGTTCAGACGAATATAGAAATTACAATGGACGCTCCTCCACCACCATATTATCTTATATGGAACCACATTGTTCCACTAAATTTAGTAGCCCAAAATAAAATTCTTGGCGTAGCATTGAAGGCATTGCCTTCATATGATAGAATAGGAAAAATAGCATATGAACATTGATTAGATGTAGCAGTAATGGATGCATCCTATAACATCACATAGGAGGACATGATGATCAGATTTCTAGTTATCTCTCTGAAGGGTAAAATGCTCTATTGATATCCTGCACTCCCTCCTCAATCAATTACCACATGGGCAGAGCTCACTGGAAAGTTGGTGGATGAATTCAATCAGCATGCAGATCCATTTTCCTTATTGAACCAGTTCATGATCATAAGGAAACATCCTCAAGAAGATATTTTAGACTTCAATATCTATTTTATTCGGACATGGGAAAGGATTCCTCGAGGATTGAAACCAACAAAAGAGCAAGCAATATATTACTATCTGAGATCCTTTGATTCAGATATTAGTATGATAATATGACAGTCAAGAATATTCACATTCCCTACCATTTATCAATAAGCTTATATAGCAGAGAGAGATCTCATAGCCACTAGAAGGTATCCACCCAAAGTAATAATGCCCATTTTTCCTGATATTCCCTAGGATACTCATGCTACTTCTCCTAGCTCTACTGAATCGAAGTCCACAGATCTTCCAAGATGGAATGGATCACCCTTTGTACCTATAATACCAATGCCTCAAATTCCTTTGGTATTTCCTCCTATTTCTGCTATACCTGCATTACCTATGCCACCTCCTCAGCAAGTCCTCAATAATTAGCTTACTCTTATCTTGGACACCATGAAAAATATAGCAAATGATATAACATCAATTAAAAAGAGAGATGCTGAAAGGAATTTTCTGCCAAGGAGGTTCCCTCAGGTAACAAGAGATGCAACACAATCAAGAAATAGGGGACAAGAGAGACCGAGCATGGTATATACAAATGATACAGTGGAGGACGAGGAGCCTCCCACTAATTCTAAATTTTGGTGTACTACATGTAACGATCCACATAGGGAAAGTTCGTGTATGATACACCAGCATTATGTACAAATTATAGCATTTGAAAAGAGTAAAGAAAAAATGAAAGGCCATGTAAATATAATTATAGAGAAGGACCACAACTTCATGATGCCTACAATAGAACAGGTTTTAGTTTTGACAAGATTAGGTAAGAAACCACTGCAAGTAGACCCTAAAGAGCTTCAACCATTGAATGTTTCCCCTACTCCCAAGGAAGTTCCCAAAGAAACTCCTAAGGGAAGTCTCCCTCAGGAAAGAAAATATTAGTTTCTAGCCAAAAGTCAAGGGCAAGAAACACACAAAGAATTTATTCCTCAGGGGGAAAATGAAACCCAAGAATAGGCTAGGGAAAGGTTGAGATTCCCCTCGTTGACAAAAATGCAAAGAACTGAAGCTACCCAGGGATACAAAAATAAATATGAAACTTTTGCCAAAGAAAGAGAAAGAATAATTGATTCACCTACATTCAGTATAGTAGATGAAATGAAAAAGACTCCTTCTAAGGCAAGTATGTATGATGCTCTTCAAATACCAGGTCAAATTGATCTCCTATAGGAATCCCTAAGAACAATGAAAAATAGAGGTAGGATTGCATCATCTTCAAAAATGGTTCTAACAAACTTGATGTCTACCACTGGTAAGAACATGCCACCACCCTTTTATTTGTCCCTTCAAATGGAAGAATTGGTTGTCCACAACTGAATGATAGATTCAGGCGCTGCTACCACTGTGATACCCAAAGCTGCATGTGATATTATGGGAATGGATTACACTAGGAGCAGCGCAAGAATCCTACAGTTAGATGGTACTCCAATAAAAACTATAGGAGTGATAAAGTATATTCCCATACGGCTGCATAAAATGCCTCAGATGATAGTCATACAAGAGGTAGTAGTCGTAGAATTGAAGCCCTATTTTGGTATGTGTCTATCCAGAGAGTTCACAACAAATATAGGAGGATACTTATCCTTAGATTATTCTCATTTGGATATACCTTTCAAAGGTAGAAGGGTCAAGATTTTTAATGAGAAACCATCAACATTTCATGTAGAAAATATTGGTGAAACTGACCGTATAAATATGATGACTGAAGAAACAATAGAAGAAGATCTAATGGAAGAAACATTAGAAGAGCTTCAAGCTGAGGACGAGTTTTCTCTATAGAATTTTAATGGCATGATAGAAATAGAAATAGGAAACTATTCTATTGAGAACCCAAAAAAGAAAATTGATACCCTCCCTAGAAAAGGATGGTTCTGTGAATCAATTGTGGAAGCTTTTCTTTGATGGGGCTAGGTGCAAGAATGGAGCTGGTGCCAAAATAGTCTTGATTTCTCCCACCAGAGAGGAAAATATTTTCTATTACAAGTTGACTTGGAGTTGCTCCAATAACATAGCATAATATGAGGCCCTGTGCTTAGGGTTATGAAAGGCTAAGAAATTGGGAATCAAACAGTTACTCATCTATGGAGATTCAAAACTTATTGTGAATCAAGTCGCCAAAAAATGTATAAGTAAACAAAATTATTTGAAGGCTTACAAGAACAAAGTGTGGGATCTCTTAGAGGCCTTTGAGGCCCTAAATATAAAGTTTATCCCTAGAGAACAGAATACCCACACAGATTTGTTAGCTTTAGTGGGAGCTAATTTTTGTCCTGTAAGTAATGTTATTTAGAAGTCTAAAACTGTTAGACTTATATACAGGCCTTCAGTGCCTGATAAAAATATTTTCTAGCAAGTTTTTGAAAATGATGAACAGATACTAGATTTCTTAATCCATGAAATGAATTGCTCAGCCAATCGGGATCTGCAGGATGAAGAGGAAGAGGACATTATTCAGTTAAAAAACAATCATATTCCTAATGGTATTATCACCCTTGAAAGCCTATTTGATAACAATTATAGAGCAGTTGGCTAGAAAATCAAGGTCGATAAACGAAGATACAAATATGTAGAGTTGGAGCCAGGAAAAATGATTAAGGTTGGAATCAATTGTACAGAAGAGGAAGTGAACTAGATTAGAGAATTGTGTAAAAAATTCCCTGACATCATAGCTTGGGTGTATAGTGATATAAAAGTATACAATAAAGACATTATTCAACATACCATAGAATTAGAAGAAGCCTTTTAGACAAAAGCAAAGACCAGTGAATCCGAAGATAGAATCTTTGATGAAACAAGAACTGCTAAAACTCCTTCAAGCTAAAATAGTATACCCTATTAAACACTCCACCTAGGTGGCAAACTTGGTACCAACCAGGAAGAAAAATGGAGATATTAGATTGTGTGTAGATTTTAGAAATCTAAACAGAGCATCACTCAAAGATCATTACCCGCTACCTCAAATTGACCAAATTCTACACACAGTTGCAGGAGCAAAAAGGTTTTCCTTACTGGATGGTTTTTCAGGTTATAATCAAGTATGGGTAAAATATGAAGACCAATTCAAGACTGATTTTACTATGAAGTGGGGAACATTTGCCTACCAAAGGATGCCATTTGGTTTATCCAATGCTGGAGCAATTTTTCAAAGAGCAATGGATGTATCGTTTGGCAAACTTGCTAATAAAATCATAGTCATATATTTATATTATATGACTGTCTTCTCTCATGATAAGCAGGATCACGCCTCACATCTAGAATTTTTTTTTGAGAAGTGCAAGGAATTTGGGATATCATTGAACCCAAAAAAGTCTATATTTGTGGTAGAAGAAGGTATCCTACTCGGTCATGTCATCTCCAAAGACGGGCTAGCTATTGATCCTAGTAGGGTAAAAGCACTCTTGGAAATTTCTTTACCAGTCAATAAGAAAGGTTTGCAATATTTCTTTGGGAAAATAAATTTTGTGCACAAATTTATTATAGATTTTGTGCAAATTGTCAAACCAATGACATAATTGCTGAAGAAGGATGCTCCTTTCAAATGGATAGATTTTAGGAAAAATGCCTTCAAGAAAATTCTGGAAGAGATAGTCCAAGAACCTATATTAATCAATACTAATTATTCACAAAGTTTCATCTTGTATGCTGTTGGTGAATCAGAGAGTTATGTTGCAGTCCTCACACAAAAGGGGACAAATAACGAAGAAAGAACCATAGATTTTCTGAGCTCCACCATGCATGATCATGAGGAGAGATACAAATTTATTGAAAAAAAAGTTTATGCTGTCATGAAGTCCTTGCAGAAGTTTAAACATTTTTCTATCACAAAGCAAGATCCTTGTTTATGTGATACATCCTAACATTACGAACTTCATCATACAAGGAGAGCTTGGTGAAAAACATGCTGGTTGGGTAACCAAAATATAGGAATATGATGTAGAAATATATCCCACACAATTGGTAAGAGGTAGAGCCTTGTGTCACCAGTTAGCCAAGCAGATTACAGATGAACAAGTGTAACTCCAAGATGTGATGATTAATACACAAGCAGATTCTATGCCCAAAGACACTGATTGGATTGATGACCTGGTGGAATACTTTCAGACTAGTATGTGTCCTAAAAATCTAAATGCTTCATAGAGAAGGAGGTTTAGAACACAAGCATTGAAGTACACCCTTCAAAATGAAGGATTATATAGAAAAAATATAGATGGTGTACTTTTGAGATGCATAAGAGAAGATGAGAAACAAAAGGTTCTAAGAGAATTTCATGGAGGTCTCTCTGGAGGACATTATTTAGGGAGATCAACTACTTTGAAGATACTTCGAGCAGGCTATTACTAGCCTTCTATATTTTTAGACACATACAATATCACTAGGAGTTGTGAACAGTGTCAAATGTATGTTGGAAGAAATAGAAATTACTCCATGCCCTTGAAACCTATCCAGGTTGAAGAGCCCTTTCAGTAGTGGGGGTTAGATTTCATTGGGATAATAGAACATAATTCATCAGCTGGTCATAAGTATATACTTACAGCCACTGATTATTTCACCAAGTGGGCCGAAGCCATTCCCACTAAAAATGCTGATCAGGAAGTTATGATTGAGTTTGTAGAAAGTCTGATTACCAGATTCGGTATACCAAATTCACTAGTCTCAGATAATGGATATGCCTTCATTGGAGCAAATATGATTGATTTTTCTAGTAGGTATGGTATATACCTAAAAAATTCTTCCAATTATTACCCATAGGGTAACAATTTAGCTGAGTCTACAAATAAGAATCTTCTTAGAATCCTGAAAAGGATGCTAGAAGATAACAAAAGAAACTGGCATTCCTTGATAAACCGAGCGCTATGGGCTGACAAAATTTCAATCAAGAAATCCATCAATACGTCACCCTACACTTTAGTTTATGGAAAAGAAGCTATTTTACCCATACATATGGAGATACCAGCATTGAAGCTACTGAATCATATGAATGAAGAAGAAGGTCAACCAATGGATGCCCGACTAATGCAGCTCTTACAGTTAGAAGAACAAAGAGAGCAATCATACAATCATAATTAGAAGCATATGGAAGATACTGAAGGATGGTTCAACAAAAAGACAACTGCAAAAAAATTTATAGTGGGAGACTTGGTTTTGAAATGGAATGTAAAGAAATCTAAGCCAGGTAACCATGATAAATTTGATGCTCTCTGGGAGGGACCATTTGAAATTGTTTCAGAGAAATAGTTCAATGCTTTCGAGTTGAAAGATCAAGATGGATTGGTTCTTCCCATCATGATGAATGCATTTCACCGAAAGTTATATTTCTGCTGAGAAAGCAAAAAAGGAATTATATGTATAGTATAATATAAGTATATTTAGACAATATTTGTAAATATTACCGTTTTTCGTCCTTAACAAAAAATTTCAGTCGTAGCCAATCAGAAGTCGACATTTTTTTTTGAATAGAGATACTAAGGTATAGAGGGAGTTTTGACGAGGTAATGTTCACTTTTAATCTAAGTGCATTTTCTTGTGTTATTTGTCTTTCTCTGAAAGATTATTTTTACAACTGCATTTTTGACTCCGTTTCCCAATGGATGAAGGCCTGGTTCAAAATTTTTGCAAGCAAAAAATACCTCGGAAGGTGCCAAGAATGTTAGTCAAAAAGTGACTAACTACAGAAAAATAGCTGATGCACTTTTTTGCATATTTTCCAAGAAGACCTAAGCGGCCCATATGCTAAAGATCAAAGAAAAAGCAAAACACCGCAAGGAGGAAAAAGTGTCGCGATATCACGACATGTTGCATTTTCATAGTCCAAAGCAAAGAGAAAGATCAAGGAGGAAAAAGTATCGTGATATCGTGACATTTTCCATTTTTGCAGTCCAAAGAAAATAGAAAGAGCATGGAGGAAAAAGTGTTGCGATATCACGACATGTTGCATTTTCGCAATCCAAAGCAAAGAGAAAGAGCAAGGAGGAAAAAGTGTTGTGATATCTTGACATGTTGCATTTTCGCAGTCCAAAGCAAAGAGAAAGAGCAAGGAGGAAAAAGTGTCACGATATCATGACATGTTGCATTTTCATGGCCAAAAGATAAGAGAAAGAGCAAGGAGGAAAAAGTGTCACGATATCGTGACATGTTGCATTTTCGTAGCCAAAAGAGAAGAGAAAGAGCAAGAACAAAAAAGTGTCACGATATCGCGACATGTTGCATTTTCATGATAAAAAGAGAATAGAAAGAACATGAAAGAAAAAATGTCACGATATCATGACATGTTGCATTTTCATGGCCAAAAGAGAAGAGAAAGAGCAAAGCAAGGAAAGAATGTTGTGATTTCGCAACATGTCGCATTTTCGTGACTAGCCAGAAGAAATGAAGGAAAAGACATAAAGATGTCACGATTTTGTGACATGTCTCATTTTTGTGGATAGAAGTGGCAAAAGAGCAAAGTAAGAGACGAATGTCATGATTTTGTGACATGTCTCATTTTCATGGCTGGAGGTGGAAAAAGAGCAAAGCAAGGAAAGAACGTCGTGATTTCACGATGCACCAGTTGTAAAGGAATAAAATGTATTTTTGGCAATCAAAGGCATGCACTGAAACCAAGAAGTGATTTTTGACATGATTATCAGAAATCCAAGATAGAGCAGGCTTGCTAGATGATTGAAAATGTGACAGGTTCATCTAGAATCTAATCTGCAAAGAAGATATCTAATTCATAGAAGACTTGTTGTGTATTATTAGAAACTGCAGATGATTGCTTGTAAAATAGTAAGATGTACTTAGAAAAAGATACTATTTTAGGGTATATATAGGGGTGAGTGACTCCAAAAAAAGGGTTAGCTCTTGGACGTTTACAAGACTGAATGCATGTACTTCAAATACAAGCAATAAAATCACATCTCCCATTGGCTTTTGGTTCATATCATGCAAGTGTATGTATTAATGTTCTTTATTTTGCTTATAATATTGAATTGTAAATTGAGTTTGTTATTATATCTAAACTTTCGCAATACATAAATCATATTGCTGGAATAAGAATCTAATATATACACATGTTAAATGAAATATTAGAAATCATATATAAAATTATATAATTTTTGCATGGAAATGTGTTTAAATGCTTTGGATAGAAGTAAGTAAATCTATCTTCGTTATTTTCTAATCTGCACCATATATTAGATATAGCTTCGGCTATATTTCCCTCTCTTTCAGTATTACTTCCTTCCCTTTTTACCATAAAAAACTTCAAGGAACCAGCCTTCTCTGGAGATCAAGCGAAAAGTCTCAAACCTTCTCGTATTTTCAACAAGTACTTATGATGGTCATTTTAGTGGCATGGAAATCACCAATGCATCCTTCGTATGGGTTATTATTGGCCCAATATGGAGCAGGATTATTGTGAATATGTGAAACATTGCATAAAATACCAACAACATGTGAACCTAAAACATCTCCCATCTCAAGCACTTCAACCCATTTAGTCCATGTGGCCTTTCTCCTAATAAGGCCTGGATCTAATTAGACAGATCACACCATATTCCTCAAGCAATCACAAATTTATTATCACTACCATACAGTATTTTACCAAATGGGTTAAATCCATCCCACTGGTCCAAACTACAAGAGCTAAAATTGTAGCATTCATCACAGATCATATCATTTTTCACTTTGTAATCCCTTCCCAAATCATCTCAAATAATGGGAAATCCTTCAAAAAAAAACCATTCGAACACTTTGTAGCAAGTTTCACATTCATCATAACTTCTCTACCCCATACTACCCATAAGGCAATGGCTAGGTAGAAGATATAAACAAAACCATTTGCTCTATCTTACGCAAAATAGTAGCCAAATCACATCATGACTTGCATAACCAAATACCCCTAGCCTTGTGGGCGTATCATACAAGCATCCATACTCCTACTAGGGCAACACATTTTTCACTTGTATATAGGGTAGAAGCTATCATACCCCTTGATCTTGAGATACCTTCCTTAAGAATATCTATGAAGGATTTTATTAACGATGACACTGCTCATCAAGCTCATCTAGATCAGCTAACACTTCTCGATGAATGTTGCATTCACGCAATCGAGCACACACAAGTCTATCAATATCACCTTCTTCATTCCTACAATAGTAAGGTAAATCAACATGATTTTAAAATAAGTGAACTGGTTCTTAAAGAAAACCAACAAATCACAAGTCAGCCTCACCAACATCATGACAAATTTACCCTAAACTGGTTGGGCCCATTCAATTTACACACAAATAAAATTTAGGAGCATATCATATAGCCAATATCGAAGGTCTCAATGAACCTGAAACCATGAACATATTGCATATTTGTGCATTCAATTCCTAATATACATAGGCATTCACCATCACAAGTAGTATACACTACTAGGCACAAGCACACTAGCTACTATGCACATCACTAAATATGCACTTCTATTGTTTTACAATTACATTATACATGCATGTTTATTTACTCTTTGATTGGAATTTATATATTGTTGGTATTTGTTTTTATTTTTGTAGGATTTACCATATCCACACTTACACCAGTAGTAGCAATACATGACAACACCATGTAGGATATCCCGTAGCCACAGTCCACACCTATTACACCGACTGACCTAGCCCAACTAGTACCTATCATTCACCCTAGGTATACATCACATTCACCACATTTGGATCATCACCCCACCACATGAAATATCACCATCAAAGCTCTTCCTATCCTATTTTTATGAAAATTAAGAACCATCCCATCCCCAAGAACATGGGTCACCCTCTCATTTGCCTAATAACATCAGAAATTTCTATTCACCAAAAAATAATCCCCAACACCCCCTAGGATATTATCATCTCCCTAATAGAGGATACACTCATCATAAAACTCATCCATCATGCATAACCACCCCACTACCAAATGGATAATCTTCCTACTCCTAAGCTTTGCAAGCTCGTGTGGTCCAAACTACTCAAAATAGCCATGCAAACATGTCCCCTTCCCATTCAAATCACCGCTTAGAGCCATTGTTTATGCCATCGGTCCTCAAGATGCCATATTCCCCCCTATGGGGCCTACCTTATCGAAAAGCCTTCCAATCATCTAGAAATTTTCATTCTTCCCCTCATCATTGAGACCTCATCCACTGTCCTATGCCTATCAGGTCACACCACACACATCAAGGCCCTGATCACCACCTTCACAAACACTATCATCATAGCATCATGAGATACAACATATATTATACCGTGTTGAGTCTCTAGAGCTACAGATGAGCTACTATCATTGCCATGTACACCCGCACTAGTCTCTCATGACCCATACACCTTCACCTTCATGCAGATCCACCATTTGATACCATGCCCAACCAACATTGGAACCTCAACCCGCACACCCATAGGTAGAACAACCTTCATTACCTCCAGCAGAGCCCTATATTTACCTCATGCTGGTACCATTCACTCCCCTATCCAAAATTTTCTACCATCTCATGCACCAGGGCCTTATCAACTTACCTAAGATCCAACCCATAGACCCTTCATGCCCTAAACCACGTAACTACCATGAAAATCAATTTTACATCTACCATCGCCAACCAGATCATGACATTGACGAGTGCCAAACATTCAAAATCCTAGTCCACAATATATTGCATGGCAATAGAACACCATCACTTGAACATTCCATTCCTTTTAGCCAAATTTTAAGTTCTCCACGTTTCATTGTCTCTAGACTTTTACCACTATGAAAGAAATTAACACCACCAACCTACTACATTCACAACATTTCCAATTACACCAGTCATCGAAGTCCAATCCATACTATCACTTCACCATCTCATTCTTGATCGAACCCATGAAATTTTTCCTGTTAGTAAATCCTATCTATTCTTCTTCTTCTCTTCTTCCCTTCTTATTTTCTTGTATAGTTGTATGGTCACACTTCGAGTGGCTACATACCTATGCTGATATAACCCACTCTTCGATCAATTTTTGACTTTAGTAATATCCTTTTCTTGTTGGTTACAAAAGACCAATTATTCTACTACTTCTTCTAGTTGTACATACTATCAGTAGTCCTCTCTTTCGATTGAAATTACCGCATACATCTAACATGTTACAACATATACACCTACTACACACACACCCCACATGTTGGGGCAACCATTACTATAGCATTACACTTTTTTATCATCACGATATAATATACTCATCTGTAAATAAGTGTTCTAAACTTCTCCTTCTATACATCGTAAATTTCCTCTTATAGATATTGCATTCCTCCACTTGCATCATTTACATTTACATCCATTGCACATATCCATATGTTTTTCATTTAAACTTTTAATTCATGTTTGTACATTCTCCTCCAAAATGCACCTTAGTAGGAGTAATACATGCACTTGTTAGCATCACCACCTGGATGTCCATTCCTCATTTTTTAGGATTAGGGTATACATAGGTATCATGTTTAATTTTTACTACTTTGTAGTTTAGGCAATCCAGTGTCACCCATAGCTACCAAGCCTTGTACATTCTTCTTATGGATCTTTAGGCTAGTTCAAATTCTCTCATGGACCACTCACAATAAGTTACACATTAAACAATTTTGAGTATAGGAAAGAGGACATATTGAGTAGATATCACCATCTAGTGAACGGTATCCCCTAATCACCCTATCTATTGCATGGTCAACATATGATCTGGGGATAAACAAAGGGATCAAGCATAAGAAAAATAAATAATCGGGTAGAAAAAAAAAGTCATCACCCATACAAAATAGCACCAAACAAAAAAATAAAAATAAAAGAGAAAAGGAAAAGAAAAAGAAAAAGAGCACTACGATAAATAGGTCAACACTAGATGAGGGGAAGAAAACAAAATGAAACACCTCTTGATATCACCCATGTTATGTTTATCACATTTTGTCCTTAGGTTCAACATAACACCATGGGATAATTTCCATCGCTAGCAATAGGCTCCAATAGCCTGCCTACCAGTGGAATAGTCTTACAGGTGGCAACATATCTAAAACAATAGCATCTTGCTTTTGTATAGATCACTGTTATAGATGTATGAGCTAGCTAGTTCAATAATATCTACAAGGGGTTAATCCTACCTAATTAAAAATGGATAAATGAACCTCATACATGAACACATATAGGTCCATGATAGATTTTGAACCAACATGATTAATTATAAGTTTCTACAAAATTTGTATAGCTAAGGGTCTGAGATTTGATTGTCATAACTATGTTGGTCAAAACTATTACACATACCTTACATTATCCACCATCCCTAAAATCATAGAATGGATCACATCCATATAGTTAAATGCCATGATACAAGTGTTTCCTTGGTGCATTTCTATACGTCCATACATGCATCCATGCATCTATGTCATATACATTTAGTACACATTATAGCTATGTATTTATCCTACATGCATTCATGAAATTAAATCACATTATTACATTCATCCTATATGCATTTCAAAATCAAATCACATCATTGCATTTACTCTACATGCATTCACTATAAAATCACATTGGATACCACATCATATCTCATTCAAAACATAATCATACATACTATTCTATAAGTTCATCCATACTGCAAAATTATAATAGATCTAAACCATTCACACATGTTTATCTATTTATCATACATACCTACAAACTATGCTACGCTATCTATGAAAACATCACAAGAACACATTTCAAACCATCAAAATGACACATGTATATATCACAACCAAAATCAAAATGTATATATATTGTCCATACAAAATACCCAAAGGCTGCAATATGGGACCATACCCATAATAATATAGCATCTAAAATGCCCATAGGATACAATACATAGAAAGCCTAACTCCCACTAGGATTTTATCCATGTTCCTCATAGTTTGACCACATCTCGATAACCCTACTCGATTTCACTTTGAACTCTAGATCTAGATCCACAGTAGGCTTATCCTGCACTACAATGTTAATATCCTGCTATAAAATAAATTCAAATAACACACTCTCACACAATTGCTTGGAAATAACTCACATAAACATCACATTAATATAACAAAAATTTGCATAAAGAACAATCTCACAATAGGACTGAATCGTAGGCCTCTTCGAGGGGGCAACCTCCTTCAATACTTCATTAATTTTGCAAAAGATAGTTACATTGGTGCCTTTTCGGGTATTTAAGGAGTTTCCTTCCAAGGTTGGCTTACATGCAAAATGCCACCTGGATTACATGCATAATGCCACCCGAATTACATGCATAGTGCCACTTTGAATTACATGCACAATGCCACCCGAATTACATGCACAATGCCACCCGAATTACATGCATAATGCCACCTATCTACCATGTGTTACATAAAAAGGGTGCCATTTGTCATAGGCACTACCTAAGCTAAAACTTAGAACATTACAAAATATTAATCATGGGTACTACCCACGTTCACTAGGAATTATTACATTAGGGAAGTTATTACATTAAGGGTTAGGATGAGATCCTAACATGCCCTTCTCCTTGAAGAAGCTTTGTCCTCAAAGCTGAAAATGAGGAACTGTTGCTGGAGTTGATGGAGAGACTCCCATGTAGCATCCTCAGGTTGAAGTCCACGCCACTGAACCAGGACCTCTGTAATGGTACGGTTGTGCAGAGTGCGAGTTCGACGATCCAGCAACTGCTTTGGTGCAAGTAAGATGGAGCCTTCTTCATCCAATTCGGGGAGTGTTGATGGAACCTGTACCTTGGAGCTGCCCGAAAGGTAGGAGGAAGGCGTGAGTGGAGGGCGCCCGTAAACTGCCTCAAACGGTGTGAGTTTGGTGGCGGTATGATAGGAAGTGTTGTACCACCATTCGGCCAAAGAAGCCATTTTGCCCAATGAGTAGGATGATCGGAGGCAAAGCAGCAAGGGTAAGTTTCCAAGCATTTATTAACAACCTCTGTTTGACCCTCCATTTGCGGATGGTAGGCTAAACTCATTTTGAGCTGAGTCCCCTGCAACTTAAACAACTCTTGCCACAAATTGCTAGTAAAGGTGGGATCACGATCAGATACAATGGAGGTTGGCATGCCATGAAGGCGAAATATGGAGTCAAGAAAAATTTGGGCAATAGTGAATGTTGTGTAAGGATGGGTTAGGGCACAAAAGTGAGCATACTTTGAAAGGCGGTCCACTACCACGAAAATAACAGACTTGCCTCTAGATTTAGGTAGCCCTTCTATGAAGTCCATAGAGATGTCAGTCCACACCTGATCCGGTATCGACAATGGTGGAAGAGTGCCCAGAGAGCGCACTGTTTCTCCTTTCATCCTTTGACCTGTGTCGCAGTCTGCCACCAAAGAGCGAATGTCCTGTTTCCTACCTTTCCAAAATAAGGTGCGCTTGAGTCGCTCATAAGGTGGTCTGGCATTGGGAGGTGTACTATCCGGCAATAATGGAATGGCATGGTCATGAGAGCGATGCGGTGGTAGTGTGGTTGGTTCTGAAAATATGGCCTCTTGTTTGTGGAGAATCTGTTGCATGTCTTGTGGGATTTCACCCATTGGAGATGTGGATGGTTGGATGGAGAATAGTTGTGCAATGACCCCACGTGATGATTTTTTTAGCAATTTCTCCATGCCGTTTGAACTGATAATTTGAGGTGTTCTTACCGGGGAACCCTTGATGATGTGTGTTTGTCCGTTCTGGAAGAACTGCATCCAGAGTTCAGCAAAGTTCCAACTGATAGTGCCCAACGTACTCAACCATTGGGATCCCAAAACAATATCACATCCACCCAACTGGAGGGCAAACATGTCCCGCTTGAGTTCATAGTCCCCTATCTTGATTTTAACATTGCGACACTTTCCTTTACAAGGTAAGGTTCCCCCATTGGCTACCATGACCTCAAAGGAATTACAAGTGTGGATATAGCAATTTGCCCGTTGAGCAACTCTAGGGTCAATGAAGTTGTGCGTGCTTCCTGAATCCAGCAGGATGGAAAGACGTTGGCCCTTGAAAAATCCTGTAACCTTCATGGTTTGAGGAGTAGTAATGTCTGCAAGGGCATGGATTGTAATTGCTGTCTTAGGTTCCTGTTTCACTTCTGCTTGTGGAGGAGGTGGTTCTGGAGGGTCCTCATCCTCATCACTCTCGTCAGCGGTATCAGGTTCTTCAACATCTATCAAGAACAATTTTTTGTGTGCACACTTATGCCCTTTGAAAAACTTTTCATCACAATTGTAGCATAATCCTTGGGCACGACGTGCATCCATCTCTTCGGTGGTGAGGCGCTTGGGTGCAGCCGGTTTATTATCATCTAGGTGTTGGCCTCTAGGAGGAAATGAAGGTCTATTTTGAGGAAACTTTGATGGGTGTCTTTGGGCAGAGAGTTTAGATTCGGCCAAACGGGCCAAACTGATAGCTTCCATCATAGTTCGTGGTTTCAACATTTTTACCTCCGCTTGGAGTTCCATCTTCAACCCACTGATATAACAACTCTGGAAGAACCCTTCACTCAATCCTCTTGTCCTATTGGCCAATTTTTCAAATTGGGCTTGGTACTCTCGGACTGACCCTGTTTGTTGCAGTTTGGTCAAGGCTCCTGTAAAGTCCTCAAACTCACTAGGACCAAATCGAGTGAGTAGTTGGGATTCAAAATCCTCCCAAGAGATATTTGGGTAGGCAAGACGCAACCATTGGAACCAGTGTAGAGCCTCATATTCCAAGTTAAAGGAAGCCATCTGGACTCGATGAAATATGGGTACATTATGAAGTCGAAAGAATTGGTCAACCCGACATAGCCACCCATCAACATCCTTCCCACTAAATTTGGGAAAGTCCAATTTGGGCATTCTAAAGGATGGATCATGGTCACGATTCCTTGTAGAACTCTCAGCTTGGTATTCTGATTTGGGTGGTTCTCTTCTCAGTTTACTGTCCACTTCTGTCAGTGCTTCTTCTAGGCGGTTGCTAGTGGCCTCATGCTCTAGGCGAAGACCTTGGACTTCTTCCCTTATGGAGTGAAAATCCGAGTTCAAGTTCTCAATGGCTTTTGTGAGGGATTCCAAGTGTTCTAGTTCTTTCTGGTGTCCACGGGTACCCTGGGCCATTTTTTAGACCTTTGTGACCAGTTACTAAAAATAGAATTGAATTTTTTTGGACTTACTATTTTTAGTAAGTGCCCAAAAAAGTGCTTGGGTGCTATATATCAAAATGATCAGCTGAAGGAGGTGGTCACAATGAGCTATATCTCTCAACACTACTTTTTGGCACCCCAGACTCTTTTTTTTTATCTCCTGTTTTGCTGAGTCTAACGGTGTTTACAGTTTTTAATTCTGAGCTACTGAGCAAAAGTTGGGTACTAGAGCACTATCTATAACTGGCCGTGTTTCACACTCAAGATTCTCTGTATTTTGCAGGTGACTGATATGACAGTTCTGTTCTGACCCTGAAGACTGTGAATTCTGGCCTCGACCGTGCCGACCTCTCCGACTCGATCGACTCGACCGTGGATCGCCATCAGTAAATTTTACCATTATTCTCTAGATCGTCGACTTAAGTGTCACCCTCATGGCTTATCCCGAATGCATGTCCCTTCTATTATTTTTTTAGTAGAGGACTCCTTTCTCATATGCTCACTTTTGAAATGCAGGTTTACGAACAGGGAGGTTTGGATTTTTATTGTTATTTTTTTTTTTTTTTTTGGCATTTTTTACAGGTTGAAGTTTTAACAAAACCAGGGAATGCTAAGTATAGGAGTATGTACCACCCATAGGCCCTCTAATATACCGATAGTGACGAACAATAGTGCTCGGACCAATATTTCAGGCCACTACTCAAGGAGGATTCCACACATACCCTTGAGCACACTACCTGCCTCTCGGACAATACGGGAGGGTAATCGTCCAGGATGCTGTGTCCCATAGACTATGAGTAATACAAGGCCGAAGAGCTTCCTAATGGCTAAAAGTTTGTTTAATCCTAGATGGTCTCCCGATATACCCGAAGATACGTGGGAGCTCAAGTCCGTGCGCGAGTTCTGTCTGAGGCCTGGGTATTGGAGCCTGATCGCCCCTCACTTCACTAGACGCTTTATGGGCTATCTAGCTTAGCCAATAATGACAGATCCTTCGCGATATTTTAAAACCCTCGATACAGGGTTTCTACCTACTCAACTAATAATATATTTTTTTGTTTTTGGTCTGGAAAAAAAAACACTATATTTTTTGGATTTTTTTTAATAAGGAAAAACAGAATGGAAAAAACACACGGAATTTATACCTAATAGGCGGATTGGATGGCAAGAATCATTGCAGTTGCAGCAGAACTTGGCCCTGGAAAGCGCTCTGATACCACTTGTTAAGATCCTGCTATAAAATAAACTCAAATAACACACTCTCACACAATTGCTTGGAAATAACTCACATAAACATCACATTAATATAACAAAAATTTGCATAAAGAACAATCTCACAATAGGACTGAATCGTAGGCCTCTTCGAGGGGGCAACCTCCTTCAATACTTCATTAATTTTGCAAAAGATAGTTACATTGGTGCCTTTTCGGGTATTTAAGGAGTTTCCTTCCAAGGTTGGCTTACATGCAAAATGCCACCTGGATTACATGCATAATGCCACCCGAATTACATGCATAGTGCCACTTTGAATTACATGCACAATGCCACCCGAATTACATGCATAATGCCACCTATCTACCATGTGTTACATAAAAAGGGTGCCATTTGTCATAGGCACTACCTAAGCTAAAACTTAGAACATTACAAAATATTAATCATGGGTACTACCCACGTTCACTAGGAATTATTACATTAGGGAAGTTATTACATTAAGGGTTAGGATGAGATCCTAACATACAACCCTAGCACCCATCTGTCCCATCGTAGCAGCACTACATTAGCTATTATGTGAAGAGGTCCACACTCGTGATCAAGATGCATAATACGATACCACTTGATCATAATCAGGAAGAGGGATCTTGTACACTAATAGGGTAGTCACACATAGTATATTTCTCACAAACTCTACAACCAACTGACCAAACAAGCTCCTAATAGTCTGCTCCTATCTAATCACCCTAGCCCTCAGTTGCTCCACCTTAGCCTCTAACTATTGAACTCTATCTCGTAACCCATGTGCCTCTACTATTGTGTCCTATCTTATAGGGACATCGATGGTTATATTCCCCATGCCAGAAAAAACACCAATATCAATGGTATCATCTATGCCACCTATATTAGTATCCCCACCTCCCTCCTCCTATACTCCAATGGCCTGCTCCATGGTCACGTCAACACCTATAGTCACCTCCTCCATACTCACTCCCTGGGTGATCACTACCTCATCCGATAATTATCATGATCATCATATGAGAACCTTCTTCTCATTGCCAGATACATCCTCTACCCTAGCTCAAGCTCCCCCATCAACTCTCCCCTCTATTGGAGGTGCCCCAACATCAACTGCCACCCATCAATCGATCACACCTCTCCTAGGCTACAAAATATGCAGTGCTCATCAAGCCTAAAAATTGGGATTTGTCCCAACATCCTCCATGTATGGTGTAGCCAGAGGTGTATCCCTCTCCCCAACACAAGGAAAAACCATAGGACACTCTCCTCTGTCACCTTGCCAATTGAAATAAGTCACAAGAACCCCTAGAATATCCTATCGTAAACCAAACTACTGCCTCACCCAATCAAACTAAAAATACTAGGTCTACTAAGTATATCACCCTACTATCCATCTACCCTATCAGATGGATTGTATCTCCTCATCATCCTCATCCCATCTAACCCCACCCAACCAAGGCCTCCATTGGATGTCACTAGAAGTCAAATCTCCAAATTTACCCCTCCATAACAATAGGTCACCCTCATGTGGTCTCTTGATACCTTGATCTATCATCATACTCCACCATAAAGCATAGGGTAAATACTCCTTGCCCACCACATGCACAGGGTGAGCCAAAAATGAGGGCCACTCAATAGCTATGGGCTCCTATGCCCATACCTGTAGCAAGGGAATTACACTCAACCCTATACATCTATCTTGAACAACATCATGTAACTGCTAGTAAAATTGGGCCAATAGTGCAGGTACCTTAGGTGAACATTACCCTATGCTCGACCATGTCGCTTACCACATCTAACATGTTCCAAGTGAATAGCACCTTGGAAGTATTAGGTAAGGCATAAGTTGAGATCATCATCATAACCACCCACTACCAATCAGATATCTTATCCTGTACCCATAGCCACTCATAATCAATCTTAGAGGCATCAATGCCTCTCCTACCCACCCCAAAGAACCTCTCCAACATAGAATCCTTGCTATCATTAGTGGGTTCTCTCATAGGAACACCCTCAATCAGTAATCTATATATTCGATATATATCCTACAAAGTAATGGTTATTTACCTAGTGGGAAAATGAAAGGTGTTCCTATCTGCATCCCACTGCTCACACAACGTAGACACATAGGCTCGGTTAGTGTGGATACTCTTGCATTCCCACACACCTCAAAAATGTATGTCATCCAACCAATCTAGCTCATCCTCTGTCTTCATCAACTCCTCAA
This sequence comes from Wollemia nobilis, assembly GCA_028583015.1. Lineage (NCBI taxonomy): Eukaryota > Viridiplantae > Streptophyta > Pinopsida > Araucariales > Araucariaceae > Wollemia > Wollemia nobilis. The sequence goes on from JAQPPZ010001844.1 coordinate 6,797,947, forward strand.
AACCTTCTTTCATTTTCACACCCGATTATGGGGCTCCAACATCTTCACATATTCATCCATAAAAAAAACAAAAAAAACATACATTAGTCATTAATCCAATCACAAACCATCAATCAAAATTTACAAATTACAACAATTTAATTTGACATGCACTTCGAGATAAAAACAATGTATAAATCATATGATAAAACATATCAAAAAAATAGTTGCATATTTGGATACCCATTTTATCATTTTATGGCAAAAGTTCAAACAAATATGAAAAATAGTACATATTTAGCTCATAACAGTCAAATATAAGTTCATCCACATACCCATAGTGGCATGAAATTCAAAACATGACCAATTCATTTAACATACAAAAACAAAATACATTTTTGAATACCCATTTTCCCACTTAGCTATAAAACTTTCGACAATATTCAAAAATAACTTACAAATCAACACAAATTTTAAAGTCAACTTTACCGTAAATACACCAAAATTGAAAACACATTAGATAAAATAATTCTAAAATAATAGTCACATTTTTGAAAACCCATTTTCCCACTCCACAGTGAAATTTCAAATAGATGTGGAAAACGGTCTAAATCGGGCTCTCTATAGCTCATTTTTAGTTTCACATTATCCACACCTCGACACACAAATTAAAAGCAAGCCAAATGAATTCATCTACAAAAACAAACTACATTTTTGGATACCCATTTTGCCCTTCTATGGTGAAAGTTTCATTGGTTTCCAAAAATACTACCTCTAGAATAGTAAATCTAACGATCAAGGTTCATTGCTCTACACCTAAAAGCAACAAATTCCAAAATCACACCAAATGAAAAGCAAAAAAATATAATAGTCACAAAATGGGATACCCATTTCCCACTTTTATGGATAAAATTTAATCACATGTTAAAACTAGTGAACCATCGCTTCACAAATGCACGTTCAAACTTCACACCTACTCTACCCTTCACCTGGTCAAATTGGTGCTAAAACAAGTCCAATCCCAAAATAGATCACATTTTTGGGTACCCATTTGGCTTGTTCAAATTTTGATTAAAAATTACTAAATTTTTTAAAACATGATGAAAACCTCTCCCCCTCATTCATATTTCTCGGGAAAAATAAAACAAAACAAAAATAAGGACAAAGGACACTTATCGGTGGGTATTCACACCTGCTACCAACCACCCTACGTCCCCTCATCATCATCACTCTCGAAGTCGTCAACCACGTTCTCCTCACATCATTAGAAGCTCCCACACGTCACTTTCCAATATTTCCTATCATCAAAATGAAGCACGTTTAAATATTGTTTTTATTTCTTTCCTCTTTTCCTTATTTTCTTTCTCTTCTTTCCCCTGTACATTTAGTTGATGTATGGTCACACTTTGATCAGCTACATACCTTCAATTAGATTCCATTATTTCTCTTCTTTCCCCTGGATATCTAGTTGATATTGTATGGTCACACTTCTCGAGGTTACATACCTTCGATTAGATTCCATTGTTTCTCTTCTTTCCCCTGGGCATCTAGTTGATGTTGTATGGTCATGCTTCAAGTGGCTACATACCTTTGATTGGATTTCATTCCTCTTATATCCCTTTTCCTTCTATACAAACCCTTTATATTTTTTATTAAACTATGTTCCACACAATATAGTACAAAAGGGGAAAAATGCAGGCACCCAAAAGTTACACATTGCTATACCTACATACTTGTAGATCCTTTTGGACACTTGTAGGTTTACATAGTCCATACTAGGTACCCCCAGGCTATTGTAGACCAGTGTAGACTATTTTAGATCCTCCTAGATATGTGTTTATTGCTGTAGTCATGCGTATACGGTCATAGTCATGCATAGATCACCATAGATTATCATAGCATCATGTAGACTTCCATATACCACTTCATCAAATTTCAGGTCCTAAACCCTCATAAGCCTTTAAAATCACATCCCATGCATTGGGATATCATCCGATATCCTATTTGCACTCAATTGAGGCCCCCACAGGGTATTAGTTGATCAAAACAATTAACAAGTCAATTTCAAAAATCTAATTTAATGTTGACTTCACTTAAGTCACCTTTTTAATATAAAATTGATTAAAATAACTCTTAATTCTTAATTAAAACTAATTGCATCCTCCCACATGTGTGTAATTAGGGTTACCTAAGATATTTTCATAAGAAACCCTAATCAAGCCCTAAATTGATTTAAGATCTCCTCATCAAGATTAACTCTAATCCATCCTCACACATGTGTGAGGATGAGATATTTATCATGAGGAATGTGATGTTGCCACATTGCATTTCCTAACCTAACCCTAGTTAGATTTCAACCTAGGTTTAGTCTATATAACTCTCCTCCTGCACCTTACCATTTATTATAAATAGTGGGTCCTAAACCTCTAATTACCTCTCTCTCCCAAGTTCAACAAAGTACAAAAAATTCATAGAAATTGATACTAAGTATTCAAAAGTCAGTTCTCAGAGCATATATTTGGATTTTCATAGTACATAGAGGCACCCCAAATGCCTAGGAATCGATCCACCAAAGGGATTTTGCAAAAGGGACTTCATAGCTCAAATTGCCCCCTGCCCTGCGAATCCAGTCCTAGTTCACCCCCCAAGTGGAAAATTGGGTATACAGGTCCCAAATCACCTCAAATTTGGGAGGTAAGCTATGTTTTACCATTTTATCAACTTCTACATACTTTATTTCAGTTTTTAGTATGTTTTCACAGTTGTTTTATCTTTCTAAACATGGGGCCTGACTAAGGCAAGCCCCCCATCACACTAACCCCATTTTGCAGGTTCTTCATAGGTTATTTGGTAGATATGAAGAGGAATAACATCATCAATCAAAAACAACCCTATGGTGGCCCACATACAAAGAAGCCCACCTACATTTAGGGACGATAGAAGGCGGTATCAAGACTATTGTGAAGTTTATTGTAAAAGACATTATGAAAGGGAAACATTTCACTATTGTAACCCATGTTCAATACAAATACCACTTTATTATTCAGCATACATTGTGTTTATGTTAGATCAAATACCAATTTCCACCCATTACACAAATATTGTTCTTCGAATTCTATTTCCACTATCTCACCTCAAATGCTTGACTTTCCTTGAATGCCTTTTCACTGCTTGCCTTAAAATCTTGTCTTTCCTCAAATACCTTTCCACTGCTTGTCTCAAATGTATTTCTTATTACTGGAGGTTAAGCATCTCCCAAATGTCTCTTCATTGTCTTTGTTGGAAATTTAATGTCTCCTAGTCTTCTCTTTGTTTGAGACCAAACATCTCCTTGTCTTATCTTCACTAGAGGTTGAATGTCTCCTAATCTTCTCTTTGTTGGAAGGGGATGAATGTCTCTTGATCTTCTCTTTATTGGAGGAGGTCAAACATCTCTTGATATTATCTTTGTTCGATGAGGCCAAACATCTCCTAATATTCACTTGGTGGTGATCAAATAGCATTGATGATGCCTAGCCATATGCATCAAATGATGCAATTTTGATTAATACCTTTTTGTTAATCATTTTACTTTGTTAGGATAAGCTTTTTCTTTAACAAAAAATTATGCTTTTTTTTCTTTCTTTGCTTCTTAATAATATGTTAATGGGTTGGCTAACTTTAGCTTCTTAATGGCCCTTAGGCTTAGATATAATTCTTAGAGTTTTTTCTTGATTATTCCAACTCAATACTTATTGTTTCAAAATACCATCATGGATCCTCTAACTATAAATCTATTTGAATGGGAAATAATAAGACGAATGTAATCTAATATTAATTCATCATGTCTTTCTTACCTTTTTGAAAATGGGATAGTGATTGAACATAGAGAGAAATTAATCTTAATATAAAGAACCATAAAATTTATAACATGAGCACATGATATATAGGAAGGGATTAATTTCAATAAACCTAGTCCATACACAGAAAGTATCAATGGGAATAGCTGGAGGGAAATAAATACACAAAGATCATATGTTAGTTGGGTCCCCTAACTAAAGTTGTTACTTACTAATATTTTAAGTATAGAGAGCATCTAACCTATTTTTTTAAAGAATAATAAAGGATTTGGTGAAAGCAACAACTATAATATGGATTATCCCATCTATTTGATCATAGTGGCTTTATGGGATTCAAAATGCTTGTAGGTGTTCTTAAACCTTACAATAGTCAAAGCTCATTTCCATTTAGAATGGGGAACATAATTTAAATTTATAGAGCGATGGAATACAATGGGAAAGCAACATTATCTGAAGTAGATAGCTAATTCAACCATTTAAACTATAGGCTCTTTTCCCATTCCTTCAAACTCATATTACTCGATTGAAACCTCTTATATACATAATTTTACAAGAAATCCTTTGTTTAATTCATTGCCTCTAATTTTTAATGGAAGGCCATGCCCCATTAGGAAAAATAAAAAAGGATGCTCATTGAATGGATTAAATGACAATGCAAGGGAGATGAATATGGTCACATCCTCCATTGATCAATAAATTGGGTAGTGATTATCTATACATCTAAATATTCTTTACACTTTTATCCTATTTGACTACTATATATGAAAGGCTATCCTAGTTGTAAAGTCATATCATATGAGTGAGAAATCATCAAATAATAGCCTTGATATGCAGTTCTTATCTTAGATAATATGGGTAGCCAAATATTAAGAGGGGATAGCTTATTTCAATTAGGAATACTCCAACTATCGAGTAAATTATTTGGAACTATAAGGAGAAAAATGGTTTTTATGTTGAGATTAAAGTCAGGTTGTAAGGGTTCAATCCATTAATGACCAAAGGAATGAAGAACTATTTAACAAAAATAACATAACATATCCCCTAAAAAATCTAGTTTCATTGGGCTCATTGAAGATGGTGATCCATTTTCATCTAAAAAAGAGAAAAACACTAGATTAATTAGCAACTCTTTTTGAATCAACTAGAATAAAAAAATTCTCTATCCATCTATTGCACTAGAGAACTTATTTCCCTTGTTTATTTTGAATATAGAGTGTGAGTAGCTGATCTATGGTGTATCAATTGTGTCAATGATGTAACATCAAGAGTCAATTCAACATGGTAGGAGAAAGCATTAATTACAGATATATATTTTAGGAATATTTATCTATTCAAACTCTCATGAAACATTAGAAATACAACTCTAATAAGTAATTATTTTAGTGTAAGGATGGTGTGAAACCATTCACACCATCCAAAATCTACAAAATTGGGATTGAGATATTTGCATATGAATATCTGTAGGTAAGGAATTTTCTTTCATTTTATTCCCCATTAGAGAGGATCTAGATCCTTATATTACACTTAGACTATAAGCACCTACTACCTACTAGTACCACATATGTGATACTAAAATGAACAATCATGTTTGAGTAAAATATTCAATTTAGTTTGCAAACTTGAGCGCTGCTATTCAGTTTGGATTCTTGAAGAAACATGATATTTGGTTTTAGGTTTTTCCTTACTAATTTGACAGTCCTCTGTTTAGCAGTTTCATTGAGGCCTCTGACATTCCAAGAGACGAACTTCATCGAGTTGACTTGGGGTTTGCTTTGCGACCTCTACCTCTCCCTTGAGACGGAGTAAGTTTAGGTCTAACTTCATCCAAGTCTTGGTGGGTGGGTTGTTAAGAAATAAGGCCCAAGGAGGTAGGCACAGAGCCATCAGCCATTTCGATCTCAACTACTTTGGCAAGATTTTCCACATTGGATGGTCTTCCCCTTCTCTATTCTTTGTTGATGTCAGCTTTGGGTGCAAGAATGGGAGATTTCAGTGGGTTGGATGTTTGGAGAATGTCGGTAGTGTCAGTCCCAATGGCAGGCCGATGGGGGGATGGAGAGCGAGGAGACTGGCATAGGGCAATAGACTCAGGGGAGAGGGAAAGAGGATGATTTTGAGTCGGGGGAAGGGGTGGGAAGGGAAGAGGAAGGTGAGAGGGACCAAAATTGGTGGGTGAGTTTTGGAAGGTCATTGCAGCTTTACCTTTGGACAAGGGAGACTAAATCACAGTGGGTGTGGATGAGACATTTGGATCTATGGGAAGGTCATCGGAGATGTCCTCTCTAGTATGAAGATTATTTAAGGGAGAAAATTGATTAGAACAAGAAGGAAGAGCACTTACATTGTTGGGTTTGCCATGATTTGAAGTAGAGGTTTTAGGAGGGCCTACAGATCGGCCACAACCCCGACTAGAAGCCTTTTTCTAGGTGTTGGGGATCTGGGAATCCTTCTTTCAGCCCAAATCATTGGGGATATATTTTTTTTGGGAAGGGCATTGAGAAGCCAGGTGGCCTTGAGTGTTGCACTCCAAACAAAAAGCGGGCTTGTTCTCGTACTCAACTCCTTGACGTCTTCTGTAGCTCCCATAGTTGATGCCGATGTAGGTAGGCAAAGCTGAATCTAGATTAGCCATGATGCAGACACACGCATAGGTCATTCTGGTTCTGTCTTGGGTAGTAGGGTCGATGGCAACTAAATCTTCAATTGGTTGAGTGATGCCTTTGAGTGCATCACTATAGAAGAACTATGGGGGAAGCCCATGGAGTTTGATCCAAATTAGAGCGATGTTGATAGACTGGGTTTCAAGGTCAAAGTCTTCCCCCCATCTCCGTAGAAACAGGAAGCGACGGCTAAAAAACCAAGGTCCTCCAGTAAGAATGCAATGGGTGTTGAGGGCATTGTTGAGCCTTATCATGAAAAACCCCCTAGGAAAGGCCACTAACTCCAAGCTACCCAAAAGCCACCATTTGGAAAGAGCCCACTCACAGATAGTTTCCATATCAGGTCTGGCATGGACAAATTTCCCAACCAGAGAGAGGGACTTTTGGAAGATTAGTGGCTCCATAACCTCACTTGGAAAAGAGACTTCAGTGCCTGTAACAGAGAAGGGCAAAGGAGTTCGGAAAGAGAACACTCCTATCAAAGTCCTAACTTTATCTACAAATGACAAAGACCAAGGTCGTGCTTTGGAAGGAGAGGAGGGTGAAACCCTAACATTATCAGATGTCGATTTCACCATGCAGTTTGGGTCTTCACTGTGACATTTGTTGAGTGGGCCTGCAGTAGGCCTAACACCATCTGCAGGACCCGAGAACAAACCTGCCAGACCAGCACCCTCCAACATCCCTCCAACATCACCATCGCCATCGTCATCGTCCATAGATGCACCTGCTCTCATTCCTGCCATTTGTTCCTCAAAATTTAAATCTCTGTTGCCAAGGTCTGGCATCGACAAATTTCCCAACCAGAGAGAGGGACTTTTGGAAGATTAGTGGCTTCATAACCTCACTTGGAAAAGATAAATTAGTGCTTATAACAGAGAAGGACAAAGGATTTTGGAAATAGAACGCTCCTATAAAAGTCCTAACTTTATCTGCAAAGGACAAAGACCAAGGTTGTCCTTTGGAAGGAGAGGAGGGTGAAACCCTAATGTTATTAGATGCCGATTTCACCATGCAGTTTGGGTCTTCACCACGATATTTGCTGAGTGGGCTTGTAGTAGGCCCAGCACCATCTGCAGGACCTGAGGACAAACCTACCAGACCAGCACCCTCCAGCGTCCCTCCAACATCACCATCGCCATCACCATCATCCACAGACACACCCGCTCCCATTCCTGCATTTTGTCCCTCCTCAGGGGCATCTGGGGGTCTCCTTTATTTGTGGGATCTGACAACTATTTAGGGGAGAGTTATTTTAGTTTCTGACAACCATCAAAATTTTGTTCACTAATAAAGTCACTAACCTCCAATGGATTGCCACCAATGTTTATGGACCAAACAAACCTATCAACAGAATATTGCTATGGGATAACATTTTCGTAATGCGCAATAACTTTCCTAACTTTCCATGGATGCTCTATGGCAATTTCAATACTCCCCTTCACCTATTTGACAAGCAAGGAGGCAACCCGGTCACTAGCAGCTACATTGAAGATTTCAGTGAATTTGTCAACCACAACGAGCTAATGGACATGCCACTCCAAGGATCCAACTACACTTGGAGCAACAGACAGGTGGGCATTCATCACATCCAAATTTGGCTTGACAGATTTCTCTTGTCCAAAGAACTCATTCCTATTTTTGGTGATGCCAGGCTTCATAGCCACCCAAAAATTGGATCCGTTCATAACCCCTTAATTCTAGATTGTTCCCACCCCCAAAAAATCTTCAAAACCTCTTTCAGGTTTGAAAAGATGTGGCTCACTCATCTAGATTTAGGTCGGTGTATTCTTCAATGGTGGCAGTAGAACCTTTGTCCAAACCCTCTCATGAATTTGTTCCTCAAACTCAAAGCGGTCAAGCTCAAGCTGAAATGCTGGAATAGGGATGTTTTCAGCAACCTCTTTACTGAAAAAAGCATCTAATGGATGAGCCCAAAAGGGTGGAAAATATGATTCATGGGGGGGATCATAGGGTCAAAACTTTCATGGAAGAAAAAAGCCTCCTTTCCAACTTTCACAATACCTTGGCTAAGGAAGAGTCCTATTGGAGGGAAAAATCCAGAAGCCTCTAGATTAAAGAAGGAGACACCAACATGAATTTTTTCCATGCTTCCACCATGCGCCACAGAGGCTCAAATAAAATCTTTGAGTTGACCAAGGCTGATGGAACCATTGTCTCTGACATCCATGCTATCAGACAGGAAGTTGTGCACCACTTCCAGGAAATCTTAGGTCCAAGTGTTGACTGCCACCCCCGCACAACAAGTTCTCTACTTTAGAACATACCAAAGTTGGTGTCTAACGATGATAATGGGAAATTCTTCCAATTCTTCACTGAGGAGGAGATCAAAGAAGCTCTGTTTGCAATGCAACCTGATAAGGCCCCTGGACCCGATGGCTTCCCACCCTGGTTTTTTCAACACTTTTGGGATATTGTGGGCCTTGATGTTGTTACTATGGTTAAATTATTTCAAAGAGCCAAAAATATGTTGAGAGAAGCCAATTCCACCTTCATTTTTTTAATTCCCAAGTTCAATGATCATGCTTCTCTCTTTGACTTCAGACCTATTAGTCTCTATAGTGTCATCTACAAACTTATCACCAAAGTTATGGAAAACAGGCTGAGAGACATCCTTCCCTCCATCATCGACCAGTTCCAAGGGAGATTGGTCAAAGGTAGATTCATTGCTGATGGAGTGATAACCATCCATGAATTGGCCCATTCAGCATCTAAAAATAAAAAACCCAGTATGTTCCTTAAGCTTGACATGAACAAGGCTTTTGATCGGGTTTCCTAGAAATTCCTGTTCAAGGTCCTAGAGAAGTTTGGGTTTCACAAAGAATGGATCAAGATTGTTCATGAATGTATCTCTACTACTTGGTTCTCTGTTCTTATCAATGGTTCACCCACTAGCTTCTTCCAAAGTTCCAAAGGCATCTGTCAAGGGGACCCTCTATCACCCTTCCTCTTCATAATTTTGGCCTAAACCCTTGGAAGAACCCTTACTGCTGCTTGTAATAGTGGACTCGTCTCTGGGATCAAACCAGCGTCAAAAACAAATGCCATTTCCCATCAACAATTTGTGGATGATACTATTCTATCCTCTCATGCTTCTGTTCCCGAAGCAAAAATCATTAAGAACATTCTTGATTCTTATGAAGAGGCGGCTGGCCAGAAAGTCAACTACCATAAAAGCAAGCTATACTTTCTCAATATTCCCATCCACAGGAAAAATAGGATTGCTGGGATCCTTGGGTGTATCATTGGGAGCCTTCCAACTACTTATCTTGGATTACCGCTTTTCCACGGCAAATCGGTCTCGGCTATGTGGAACCCTGTTTTAGATCGCCTCAAAAAGAAACTTGCAGGTTGGAAAAGTTCAATGCTTAGTCAGGTAGCCAAAGCCACTCTGGTCCAGGCTTGCCTACAAAGTATTCCTATTTTTTTCTTATCTATATTCAAAGCTCCAGCTTCCATCTACCAAATAATTGAGCAAATTCAACGCAGATTCCTTTGGGCGGGAAACGAAAACAAGAACAAATTTCCCCTTGTTGTCTGGGATAGGGTTTGTTCCAAGAAAAAGGATGGAGGACTCGGACTCAGGGACATCAAGCGGATGAACATGGACCTCATTGCCAAGCAGTCCTGGAGACTTACCACCAATGAAAAAGTCACTTGGATTGATATCATCAAAGCTAAGTACCTCCATCAGGTTCCCTTTCTTGGAGAGCACAACCTTCCAAGCGGATCTCATTTTTGGAATGGCATCACCAAAATAAGGAAGATCATCATGGAAGGCTTAAGGTGGTGTCTTGGAAATAGAATGACCATTCATTTTTGGGATGACCCTTGGATCCATGACAAACCTCTCAGCCAATATCCTCATCTTGCAGTGCTTAAGACGGTTACCGAAGCCACCTTTGGAGATAAGGTGTGTCATTTCATTAACCCAGGTATTACAAGACCTGAATGGAAACACCTGGCTATTAATGGGCCTAGGAATATCATAGAGGCACTCATGTGGTTACAAAACTTGCTGAGGACTTGCATCATCCCCAGCTCTCACAAAGATGATTCCATGGTCTAGAACCTTGAAGATTCAGGGAATTTCACTGTTAAATCAGCTTACTACAGTCAAGAAACTCCCAATGATGGTCAGGACTTATCTAATCAGGTTTGGGTTCCCAAGATCATTCCCAAGGTCAAATTCTTCTACTGGTTGGACATCCAAAACATAATCCTCACCACTGAAAACTTGATAATCAGAGGGTTACTCATCCCCAATTGGTGCATCCTATGTAAAAATGCCTAAGTCAAATTTGCATGTTTTTTTGGAATGTCCCTTCTCTCTTGCAGTGCTCAACTAGGTTCTTAACACCTTTGTCATCTCTGTAGCCCTCCCTCATTCCATTCCCCTCCTTTTTCAACAATGGCCCTGGCCTTTCAAGAACAATCAACTTAAATTCATGTGGCAAGCTTGCCTTCACATTTTCCTGTGGTAGATTTGGCTTGAGAGAAATGCCAAAATTTTCAAAAACCAAACCACTGATATGAATATTGTTGTTGCAAAAATATTGGCCCTTGTTACGGAGAATGCCTCTTTTGTATTGTCTTCCAAAACCCCCCCGCCTGGCATTGGATCAGACCTAACAAAACTTTTCAATCTTTCCAATTTCTCTGCCACACCCCGTACTTCTGTTGATAGGTCTGTCATCAAGTGGGTCTTACCTCCTACTAGGTGGCTCAAGATTAATTTCAATGGTGCGGCCAAAGGCAACCCAGGAGTGGCTAACAGAGGAGGAATTCTCAAAAATCATAGAGGAGAAATAATTTTGGCCTTTGCTCAGAACCTGGGAATTCAATCTAACAACTTGGCAGAGGCTCAGGCTCTGCTCCAAAGCTTGATTCTCTTGGAAGGCTTGACCATCAATAAAATTATCATAGAAGGAGACTCTCTGCACTGCATCAAATGGCTCAATGGGAATTCTATGCCTCCCTAGGCCCTTGTTTTGATCTTCCAAGAATGCAAGGCACTAATTGGCATCTACCCATAATTAGTCATTACACATCAGTATCGGGAAGGCAACAAAGCTACGGACTGGCTTGCTAACAAGGGAGTTGGCGAAATGGACATTCATGTTTGGAGAGACTCCTTTCCCATTGGCCTAAGGGACGCTTCTACAAGTTCCAATGTTTGCACAATGTGAGTGGTTAACAAGGGACCAGGTTTGTTTGCTCTTGGAACTGGTCGAGTTTTTGCGTCCTTTCTTCCTTCTTCTCCCCCTTCGGCTGTGTTTTGGCAACTTTTCGTGATATTGCGACACTTTTCACCGTTGGCCATGAAATTTTAGCATGTCATGATATCACGACATCCCTTTTTTTTCTGGCCACGAGGTTGCTACTTGTCACGATATCGCGACACTTTTTTCTCCTTCGAAAGCGGTCTTTCAACTTGTCGCGATATCGCGACACTTTTTCTCTCCGGCTGCGGTTTTACAACATGTCGCGATATCGCGACACTTTTTCTCGTTGGCCATGATTTTGCAACATGTCGCGATATCGCGACACCTTTTCTCTTTAGGTGCATTTTTGCAACATGTCGCGATATCACGACACTTTTTCTCTTAGGGTGCGTTTTTGCAACATGTCGCGATATCGTGACACTTTTTCTCTTCAGGTGCTTTCTTGCATCATGTCACGATTTCGCGACATTTTTTCTCTTCGACTACGGTCTTCCATTTTGTCGTGATTTCGCAACACTTTTTTTCCTTGGTAGCGGTATTCCATATTGTCATGATATCATGACACTTTTTCTCCTTCTTGCATCATGTCGCAATATCATGACACTTTTTCTCCTCGGCTGCGGTCATCCATATTGTCGCGATATCACGACACTTTTTCTCCTCGACTGTGGTCTTCCATATTGTCGCGATATCGTGACACTTTTTATCTTTGGCAACGGTCTTCCATATTGTCGTGATATCATGACACTTTTTCTCTTCGGCTGTGGTCTTCCATATTGTCACGATAACGCGACACCTTTTCTCTTTGGCAACGGTCTTCCATAATGTTGCGATATCGTGACACTTTTTCTCTTCGGCAGCGGTCTTCCATCTTGTTGCGATTTCATGACACCCTTTCTCTTTGGCAGCGGTCTTCCATAATTGTCGCGATATCGTGACACTTTTTCTCTTTGGCTGTGGTCTTCCTTCTTGTCATGATTTCATGACACATCTTCTCTTCGACAACATTCTTACTTCTTGTTGTGATTTTGCGACACATTTTCTGTCCGGTCATGATTTTCCTTCATGTCACGATTTCGTGACTCTTCTTCTCTTTCGGCTCCAACCTAGAAACTCGTCGTGATATCGTGACACTTCCTCTATTTTGGTAGAAACCTTGCAACATGTCGTGATATCGTTACTTCTTCCCTCCTTCGGCTCTGATGGCGTCTCTTGTCGCAATTTCGTGACATCCTTTCTTCTCTTGGCAGCAACGGTGCAACTTGTCACGATTTTGTGACATCACCAATTTGGTCACGATTTCGCGACACCTTTCCTCATGTGGAGGTTTGCTCACTCTTTGATCTTTATTTCTTGGACCACCTCGGTCGATCTGGAATTCATGTAATTTCTCTTGTACAAGGTTCAGGGACCTTTCAACACCCTTTCTACCAATAAAAAAAAAAACTATTCAATTTAGTTTTACTATCTATAGTGGAACAAGCTATGGTATGAACTATAAAAGTAAATATATAAGTAAATAAATAAATAAATAAATAAATATTTATCTTGTTGGTTGTATGCCTTGCTAGCATGAATCTCTCATATACTAGTTGTATCCAAAAGGTCTTATTCTAGTACTTGTTAGCTTTTGATACTCAATACTTAATAAAAATCAACTACAAGATCTAGAATAAGCATGCTATATCAAATATAAGCTAATGGTAATATTTAAATCATATAAAACTCATGAAATAATTCTACAATAACTTAGAAAACTACCATTAGCAAAAGCTCACAAAAATAGTATTTTGATGTAGAATGGAGATCTCAAAATCTCCATACTTCATGCATGCTCTACATTGTATATCTACCTTATTCTCTACTTATCCTCTATATTGTGTCACTCCATATTCTCACACAAAGGCCAATATATAATGGGATGTGACTCTTAACCTTCCATATTCTTGTGACTCTTCACCTTCCTATTCTATGGACTCATGTGCACATGGACTATTATTCACATTTATATTATTATATACTTTGCACATTACATTGCATAAATTAAATACTCACACCCTAATCTAAGACACTCCTAATCTAAATATGTACCCAAGGTGGTACATTACCATGTACCAAATAATGTTATATATGCCAACACCCTCATGTATTACATTATTTGGTTATTGAAGACTTTAGTCTTCAATATGGTCTTCATCCTAGTTCTAGAACTTGAGCTCTCCTTTTCTACTTCTTTCATTATGCTCCTTGTCTGTATTATTTTTGAAAGAGCTTTAAATTAATTTTATTCTATAGGTTCTTCTAGTTCTTGAATTTATTGAATCTCTTGAACTAAGTATCATTTTTATTTTCCTTCTATATATTGTTGTTGAGGTTGATTGTATTGATCTTGAGAAGTATATAGATGCTGAAATTGTTGCTAATGTAAATTGTATTTATTATGATATTATCTTGGTTGGAATGACCCATTTGATTGGCTTCCAAAATTTGTTTTATTCCCTTGATATTTATTTCTTGGATTGAATTTACAAAAAAATGTACTATGTCCTCTCTTTTTGCATACTTGAAAATATCTATTATTCCATTTTTATCTACCCCTTGAGAATGAAATAAAATTTCCTTGTGGATTATCTTTTGAGACTAAAGCATTGTTAGTCATTTCATATTTCACTAAAATTTCTACCTCATATTCTTGTAGTATATTGACTAACTCATCAAATGATGTATCTTTACTCAAAATTTGTAAATATGTGACTAGATTCTTGTAGCTTTCTAGAAGTACTCTTAGGATTACTTGAACAAGAAACTTGTCTTCAACACTTTCTCCTAAGGTTAAAAATTTTCCTTTTATATCTGCTACTTTTCTTAGAAATAGTTCTATACTTTATCCACTATTAACTTTTAGAGAATGCAAGGGTTTGAAGATTCAAAATAGTGGCTTTATTATTTCCTTCAAATATTTTGGCTAATGTATTCCAAGCTTCATAGAAGTTGTTTCTAAACTAATGTATGGTTGTATATCATATATAATTACAAATTTTATTGTCATAAGTGATTTTTCTTCATCTTATTCATACTTTTGAATCTCTTTAGCATCTTCATTAGGCTTAGTTTTAGCTCCTTTAACAATATCCCAAAGCTTTTCAACTATCAATATTGACCTCACTTTATTTTTTCATGAACTATAATTAGGTCCTTTAAGAAGCTGGGATTATGAAAGAAATTATTTATTTTTTGTCATGATAACACTTGTAGACTACCTTATGTATCCCTAGTGTTTTGAATATAAGATAGCTTTGATAAAATGCTTAGCTTTTTAAGTTTTCCTTTGAGTTGATCCCTTTTGTCTTCCTAATTATGACTACTTAGCTAAAGATAATCGATTCCTTATGTTTCATTAATTTGAGCAAGAGAATAATAGCAATGTAATTTTTCAACTTTTAAATAACTCTATGTTGTGTTTCTTATATCTTTCAATTTTAAATAATATGGTTTCTAAATTTCAAGAACCTAAGTTGGTGTTGAATTTGTTATAACTCCTTAATTAGAAATTTAGAAAATAATGATATTTTCAAATTTAATATTTCCTATTTCAATGTAGAAATCCTTATTCCTCCAAGTCAAATTATTTTCAAGTATTTCTATGCTTGAATTTCAAGTAATGTAGTTTCAAAATATTTCAAACTAGATTCTCCTTACTTCAAACTTTTTCTAAATCATTCATTACGTTTTATAAGGTTATAACTTGTCAATTCATTTCCTTATACCTCCATCCATTCAATTAATCTCAAGCATAATAGATTATTCAATATTAACCTTAGTAATAATATTACTTATGTCTCCCAAACCTTTGTAAAAAGTAAATTAATTTAAATATTTCATGTACCTCCTTAAATATGGTGCACTACTTTTTGACATGCTTCTTGTGAGCCTTCTCCACTCAAAAACCTATGCTCTAAAATAAATTTCCAAAAATATTTTATCTTTTTCCAATGTATTTAATGCTCCTTCTTGTGTATGGTTTTCATTAAATTCAGTCTTCAAGAATATAACTCTCCTTTGTGTGCTCTAACCATCAATTTCTTAATACCCATTCAAAAAATGTTTGGGCTCCTCCAAAGCTATTGATATTACTCTTCTTATATGCCACATGGATCTCAATGTATTCTACATATCCAGTTCACATGATGCTTAATGATTCATCTTCTTTAGGTGTTTCCATTCTCCAATATTCTCCTTACTATGTTACTTTACCTAGTTTTGTGATGTTATGATGAAATGGATGTTACTTTTGACAAGTGGCTTCCCTTAAATGTTCATATGATTCCTTGGTGCTTTGTTTTTGTTTTCCTTTACCCTAGCTCATTCTATTTCAACTTTAGTTTTCAGATATTCTTCACTCCCTCTTGCAAATGGATTTGATACTCTTCAAATACTCCATGTATAATATTCTAGAGCTCTCAATACTCTTCATGTGTACACTTTTATTTTGCTAATGGGATTTTACATCTCTATTGTTCCACGTTGCTCTTCAACATTTGAATTCAAAACTCAAACTATATCCTTTTCCCTCGAAGAATACCCATACATTAATATGCACCTTGGAAATTTTAATTCTCTTCAAGGTGGTTGGTTTTCTATTTCTAGAATACCAAGTGGAAAATGGCATCTATTCCTCTTCAGGTAAAAGCTCAAATCCTCCTTTGCACCTTCTTGCTATGTAACACTTAATAGTGAAATGTTCTTCAAGTGTTATGATCTCTTGGGTATTTTATCTAACATGTGTCATATTC
Source organism: Wollemia nobilis (assembly GCA_028583015.1). Classification (NCBI taxonomy): domain Eukaryota; kingdom Viridiplantae; phylum Streptophyta; class Pinopsida; order Araucariales; family Araucariaceae; genus Wollemia; species Wollemia nobilis. Next base: position 6,814,464 of record JAQPPZ010001844.1, read on the forward strand.
TACTCTCAAACTCCAATGTCCACTTGGATGGTATAAAATTTGACACTTGAATCGCCCTAATTCATCCCTCATAAACGTTCTAACTCCTATGCACTCGCCCTTTGAAGTTCCATGTTTTATACCTATTCGTATGTAATCGTCTCTCTTCCTTAATTGGTGCTTTTGATGGTGGTTATGTTTTGCTCCTTCACCTCAAGCTAGTTGCACAAATTTTATGGATCTTACAATTTTTAGTGGTGCTCCTTTACTCCTACATATGGTGAATCCACCTTTCCAAACTTGATGGTGGTTTTCAATGCTCTATGTTGATGCTCCTTTCCTCCTATGTATGGTGATTCCACCTTTCCAAACTTGATGGTAATTTCCAATGCTTTACATTGGCCGAATGGTGTAAATAGTTATCTACTTCATTATGGTGGTTTTTCCACTTATTTAGTGGTTTCTTCTTACCAATATCTTCTATAATATTTAGTTTATTTCTTGGTGTCTTTAGATACCTTAAATCTGCCTTGATTTTGATCACTATTAGATATCTTTCTCTTACTCAATAAGAATTATAAAAAATCTGCACTTTAATTATAATAATAGCATATGCTACTTCTTATCACTCCCTTTCAAGCAAGTTTTAAATTCAATATTTGTTGTTGTATTGTGCAGGTTTTGAGATGAAAATGCTACCTCCTCTCTTGGTTTGAATACTTTTAACTCAGACTTATTTTTGCTGATTCTAATAACTCTAATATGGTGCTAAACAAAATTGAATTAAATAAGATTTTTTGTGAAAATAAAATACTCTTTTAAGCACCTACTTTAAAACCTCTTTGGTTGTCTTTTGTAGCTTATCTCCTCTCCTTTCTTGCTACTCAAACTTTTTGTTCTATACCTTCAAATTTACAACTTTCTTTTCTACTAAAATTGCTGCCTCAATACTTGTTCTATCTCCTTCAACTTTCTGTTATAACTCTCTAAAATTTGCATCTGATTTTCTTCTCCCAATGCTGTCCAAATATCCTTATAATTTGCAGCAATTATCCTCCTTCAAATACTGCCTCATCACTGTCCAAACATTATACAATTTGTAGCTTTAATTAATACCAAATTTTTCTTCCCTTTGCTATCCAAAGCTCTCTCAAATATATCATGAACTTCTCCAAAAAAAAAAAATCTTTTCTCCTTCTAATTCTGCCTAAATTTACAACCAAAAACTCTTCAAATCCAAAAACTAATTTCTTATCCTTTACAAATCAGCCTTCAAAATTTTAATGGTAGTCAAAAAAATTTCAAATCAGTGGCCTCTTCTATATCCTTTATCCTCCTTAGATATCATTGAATTCTATCTTCAAATCTAACCTCTTTTTCTAGTCTCTTCCTCAAGAATTTGAATGTCTTGAGATATTCAAAAAATCCTTCCTAAAATTTGGCAAAATTCATACCAAATCCTTCTTTATTTTGGGCTTGTTTTTGGATGGTGACAATTATCTCAAATTCTTATTTTTAGGAGTTTCTCCTACTCATAATATTCTACCTCGAGCTTTCTTCAAATATTCTCCAATGACCACTTCTTCAACTTCTTCAATAGGGTTTCTCTAGCCTTATTATTTCTCCTTGTAAATTTTCTTGATACCTCTTCTCTTGTGTCTTTAAATTTTGCAACTCTTCAATATTTTATGGGGACCTCCTTCTTGGGTCTCCTCAATATTCAATAGAACTTCTCTAGATTATTTCTCCTTCTATAAATATTCAATCTATAGTATTAAATATTCTACGGAGATCTTCTTCTTGGGTCTCCTCAATCTTCTATATTAATCTCCAATGGGACCTTTTTCTTGGCCCTCCTTAATATTTAATATCTACTATTTTGCTGCAACCAAAAACTAATCCCTGCATAAGGAAAGAACATAGAATTTCAAGAAATCGAAGATGAAATTATTCTCTATCCATTTTAGGAAGCTTATAAATTTCCAATAATTATTTTTAAACCAAAACTTAGACAAAAACAATCAAATGCATCTAAATCTCTAGATCTTTAAAAATTAATAATCTTCACTAGTTATCCTTGAATCTAGTGGAAAGCAATATTTGTTGAGTCCTAGTATTCATGAGTTTTCATACAACCCTATGGAAATAAAGTTTTGAAAATGAAATCTCCCTATCTCCTCTCAATATATCTTATGGCTCTCCGTATATACTATCAATATCCCTTGTGGATTTGATACCATTGTTAGATTTTGATACTAAATACTTAATGAAAATCAACCGCAAGATTTAGAACAAGCATACTATATTAAATATAGTATAATGAAAATATTTAAAGCATATGAAACTCATGAAATACTTTTGCAATAAATAAAAAAACTACCATTAACAAAATCTCACAAAATTAGTATTTTGATGTGGAATGAAGATCTCAAACTCTCCATACTTAATACATGTTCTACATTGTATCTCTACCTTATTCTCTACTTCTCCTCTATATTGTGTCACTCTATATGCTCATGCAAAGGCTAATATATAATGGGATGTGACTCTTGACCTTCCATATTCCTATGACTTTTCACCTTCCTATTCTATAGACTTATGTGCACATGGACTATTATGCACATTTACATTATTAAATACTTTGCACATTACATTGGATAAATCAAATACTCACACCCTAATCTAAGACACTCCTAATATAAATATATATCCAAGGTGGTACATTAGCATGTACCAAATAATGTAATATATTCAAAAAATACTAATATCAAAAAGGTAAGTTAATGCTTATTATTATAAATATAGGGGCTCTCTTTCTTGGATCTCTATAGTTTAGACAAGTTGTTTCAATGTTTAGTAGACTTGAGTCTCATAATAAACTAAGTACTCTTGTTATACTCACTCCCCTAGAACTTTAAGGTGATATCCCTTATTAATTTAAAATATCCTAATCTTTCTTATAATAATTTTGAAACTTAATGCTAAAATTTTTCTTTATCCTTATAACAACTTTAGAACTACCCAATCCTATTAGAGTAGGTTGTTTACCTTAGATCATGTTCACCTAGGTAATTTATTTTCCTTTTATTTAGTTATTCCATGTATTTTCCCCACCCACTTAAGTGTGGATATTTTATTTATCTTATTTTTTTTTTGGTAATTATTATAGTAGATTAAAAAAGGGTTTTTTAGAGGATCCCAAAACCTTATGTACAAAATCAGCCTTGCATCATGCCTCCTGGCTTTATGTATAAGCCTATTACAGAAATCGTAACCCCTAAAAAAACCTGATTACAAAAGCAATGGGCCTAGGGCATCAATCCCTTGAAACTGAACACCAAAATAGAAATCCCGCCCAGCGGTAACAGTTAGCATGAAACAATCCCTCTCAGCGGGAAACAGACAAAAAAAAAAGAAAGTAGTTTTGGAGATCCCGCCCAGCGGGGAGTAGCCAAAAACCACCATCGAGAAGATCCCGTCCAGTAGGAAGCAAAGAAAAACCGTTACAATAAAATCCTGCCTCGCGGGAAGCAGTCAAAACCACCACAAACAATCCTGCATAGTGGGAAGCAACAGGGAAATCCCGCCATCCGGGAAACCAGCAAAAAAGAAAGGATCCCGCTACGCGGGAAAACTGGCAGATTTGGCGGATCCCGCCCTGTGGATAAACCATCCCGCCCATCGGGAAAACATTCCGTTCAGTGAGAGCCATCCTGTAGGAAGCCGACAGCCAGCACAGAGAGGATCCAGCCCATCAGGAAGTGACCAAAGAGTTGCACCACAAGGAACCCACCCCGGGAAAATAGAAGAGGATCCCAGCAGCAGGGACCAAGAATCCCGTCCAAGCACAGAGCCCGCCGAGGATTCACAAGAAAAAGGGGGAAGCTGTCCAAACCCTAAACTGTCACCTCCACCGCACCAAGAAACGTAGGGGACCAGATCCATGCGAATAACCTACAAAAAACCCCAGGGGGAAGCCTGAGGGAAAAAGGGAAGGGATCCCCAACCAAACAGGGATCCCTGGGAAGCACCAGTCCAAAAAAACAACCAAGGAAACCCTAGCCGACCGAGAGGGGCACAGATAGTGGAGAAGGATCTCCCCCCGGAGATCATCTGCAAACAACCACTCCCCGGGAGGGATGACCTGGGTTGAGCCAGGGACTGGGCAGGAACCAGGAGCCATGGGAGGGGGAGCAGGGGAGGGACCAGAGCCCTCCCCTCTCTCATTTATTTATATTATTTAGATATTATGAGTATTACATATTTATTTCTTAGATATTATGGGGATATTTTTAGGTTTGACTATTCCTAGGTGTTATGGGGATATTTTTAGGTATATTTGGAGGGTTGAGATTCTTTCTCCCCATAGCGGTTATAGATCTATGGACCATATCACTTATTCCTTTTGTATGGTGGATATTTATCCTTATATTGATACTACTACTATGGTTGATCATCCTTTCCTATATAATAAAGGCACCTTCATTGTACTAAGAGAGAAATTTCATTGTTCATGTATAATATATGATATTGTTTCTCATTGTTTTACATATCCATTTGTAAGCTTATGCTATCAATTTGCTTTCAGATTCTTGTTTTGGTTGAATATGGTGTTTTTTTAACACTTGAAATCCTTGTAGCTTGGAATTATCTTATTATCATTCCTTTTATAGCATAAGATAAATAGGTATTGCAGTTATCCATTTGTGAGTGTTGTGCAGTTGTTTATCTTGCAGGTTCAAGTGTGGAAGCTTCAGTTTTTGTGATTGGGTACTTGGTGGAGTTTTTTGGCCAGTTTGTATCTCTCCTTCCATTTTTTGATTATCACTAGCCTCCTAAAATCTCTTCTATCCATACTACAATAGCTTCATTCCCTTGGATCTGTCCTAAGCATTTTTCTTCTTGAGCATTTCCTTTTTACGTAGGGTCACCAACCCAACCCATTTTTATATTTTGTATCTATATCATCATAGAAATGCAAATTTTCCATGATTCTTTTTGGAGGTCTGTAGATGCATTCATTTAAGTTGTGCCCAAACTTTCAACTCATTTGGATCAGTATTCTTCAAGATATCTTGATTTTATGAAAACCTACATTTGCATATATCTTCATCAAAGCTTATATGTTTTTGCATTTTTGTTTCTAGAATGTGTAAAGTCATATTATAGACATTTCCATGAAATTTTAGATAATTTGGAGCTGTATTCTAACAGTCACAACGATTTTACTATTTTTAGTAAACTTGTCATTTCAGGAAAAATATTGGGAGTTGCTTAGTAAAATTTTTGCCAAGCCTGTAAAATCATTTTTTTGATATGTCTGTAAAAGTTTATATTTTTGGATCTGTGTTTAGATATTTATAATGATTTTATTACTATAAACTCAACATTGCATTGTGAAAAAAGTTTTTGCACTTGAACCTTGTATATGGACTATTGTTATAAAGTCCCATCTTCCTTCATTTGTTGTTTTTCCACTTAGTTTTGAACTTTGTGATCAGATTACTTGGTATTAAGTATTTGTGGAGCCTACACATTGTTGTTATTGAGGAGTCATTTATCTTGGACTTCCCTTACTTTGTTGTGGTGCATATTCTTGTGTGCCAATCTTCCTCATTTAGACACTTGGTTTGAATGAGTGGATTCTTTTGGGAATTTATTTGGAGATTTTTTCAAATTTTAGAAGCTTCTTATGTGCATTGATGTGATTTTGTGGTATTTTGCACCACATTGTGATATCACACTAGATCTCTCATATTATAATGGCATTTTATTTTGGGGGGGCTCTTCTACTTTTGAGGACATCTTGGAAAATTCTTTTTTTAAACTTAGCATAGAGGCAAATGCTAAAATTTTTGAAGCATGGTTTAAGGTACTTTGTTTATTATGTCAAAGTGAAGGTTTGGATCCTTTGTTCATAACTCCAAAACCCAAACCAATGGTGAAGGATAAGGAGTATAGGACATGGTTCATTAACCATTTAAGGATCTCTAGCATGCTTTATTATTCATCTTGTGAGGAGCTTCAAAATTTTATTGGATTTCACAAGAACACGCCTCACCTTGCTTATCATATGTTGAAAATCATTTTTTTACCCAAGGCACCTTCTCTTACTATTGCTTGCATGGAGGACATAATTTATGACATTGCATATTTATTTTTGGAGTCACTATCTCATGATGTTTTGGATGATGAGGTTGATGCTATAGTACCTTCTTTAGATATTTTATAGGATACATATCCACACTTGTATTATGTGGATGATCATGTTGATGTTGTAGCATATACAACAAATATTTCATGGCATGTTACATCCTTACATACATATGACTTCTTGGATGGTGTTGCCTCTATTTTCATTGAGAGTCACACATGTTATTTTATTAACATGTATGAGGAGCTCACTCATTTATTTGATGATGATGTATATATTGTATCTCCTACATGTACTTCTTCCTTTGTGGACCATTTTTTGGTATGCCCTCCTTTGAGTGAGATACCTTGTCCACCATTTTATTCTCTTGTTTATTTCACATTGGATGGTGTACTCCTACAAGAGTTGGATACATAGATTTTATCTTCAGTTAGACTCTCACTTGGAGATCTTGAAGACCATGTTGATTGTTTTGAGGCTTCTAAGCCTCCACTTATTTATCTTACTGCTTCCACGGGCTCATTATCACTTATGTAGAAAGACATTGGTGATTCTTCCTTGATGGTTGATCTTCACACATCTCTTCCACTTTTGCACACTCATGGTTTTGTACATATTGATATTTTGGATGTTGATTGGGACTATATTATACCCTATTTTGGTGTTTATTTGGGCTTCTACATTCTTGGGATTCATTTCATAATTCATTGGTGATACCTTCTTCACTTTAGCTTAGTTTGAAGGATTCTACGTCATCATTCTACATTTTTTTCCCATATTCTCACACTCACTTGGAGTAGGAAGACATTTAGAGGATGCTTCATGGCTACTTTCTTCCTTGTGGGAGACACATTTTTCATTGTAGAGGTATCCACTTATTCATAGGATGTATTCATGGAGATAGTAGTCCTAGGGGGTGTTGGGAGCACTCCTTGACTCCATTCTTACTTCTTCTTCTCTCTTTCTAGCTGGATGGATTCTTCCACATGGTTTTCCACCTTATGGTTTAAGAGCTTCTGGATACACATTGTACATGAGTACTTAATCAAACCTTGTTGTCGAGACTCATATTATGGATATGCCACTTTATTTTTTGGCACCTAGCTTCACTTGAGGGGGGGTGTTAGAGTAGGTTGTTTACCTTAGCTCATGTTCACCTAGGTAATTTATTTTCCTTTTATTTAGTTATTCCATGTATTTTCCCCACCCACTTATGTGTGGATATTTTATTTATCTTATTTAGATATTATGAGATATTACATATTTATTTCTTAGATATTATGGGGATATTTTTAGGTTTGACTATACCTATGTGTTATGGGGATATCTTTAGGTATATTTGGAGGGTTGAGATTCTTTCTCCTCATAGAAGTTACAGATCTATGCACCATATCACTTATTCCTTTTGTATGGTGGATATTTGTCATTAGCTTGATCCTACCACTATGGTTGATCATCCTTGCCTATATAAGAAAGGTACCTTCATTTTACTAAGAGAGGAAGTTCATTATTCATGTATAATATATGATATTTTTGTTCATTGTTTTGCATATCTATTTGTAATCTTATGCTATAAATTTTCTTTTAGATTCTTATTTTTGTTGAATATGGTGTTCTATTAACACTTGAGATCCTTGCAACTTGGAATGATCTGATTATAATTACTTTCAAATCCTCTCTAGTCAAGTCCCTATCACATATTAAGAGTATCTATATCATTTTAATACTCTTGATGATGTATCTTAATATGTATATAAGAGAGGTTTAGTGGTGAAAATCATATTATATTAGAATGAATAGAATAGATGCCACCATAAAATATTTCTATCAACATTTCTCATGCATTCAAGGGAATACATGCATGAATCTCCATGTCTAAATAACCTAGGAGTGAAAGGCGTAGCTAGATCTAAAATGGTAAGGCTAAATTGAAAGGCCTATGTTGATAAAATAATTTGAGTGATTTAAAATAGAATGGATCAAATCAATTAGAATAGACTGGGAGTGTATACCCCAAAATGGAAATCCTGGCACTCTAAGCTATTTTAAAGGAAAATTATTGCATTAAAAATACCAAATATGAAGGAATTAGATTCATATCAAGGGACCAAGTGTAACTAATTAAATATCCCCCTAGCTACTTCTCATTAAAATAAGGAAATTCAAATAGATAACCCATTAAATCTAGGGGCTGGGGGAATGAATGCATAATAATAGTAGATGACACACATCCTTGTAGATAGAGGGACTAAAATATCTTGTTGATTCAAAATCAATAACTAAAATGGAAGGAGGATATGAGGAAAGCACTATAGTTTAATGAGAAAAGCAAGAGGATTTTTGTTTGTCTTTCTCATGAGTCATGAAATATGTAAAATAAATCCTTATTCATAATAGGATTTTTTTGGTTCCTCTAAGAGACCAATTAGGCCAAAGACATAAGGGAATTTATAAAATAATCAATAACTTTCTCCACTTTCAATTAATTATTATTCTAGCTTCTATGAGAGTTATTACTTCCTAGGTAGCTCAACAACCTTAATCAATCCTTGATTATTCTACTTCTATATCATTACCCAAAATTCAACTAGTTAGTCAGCTACTCTTACATGTATTTTTTACTTGCTTATGCAATCACAATACAATACTTCACTACTAATCTCCATTATATACTCATCATCAATAGATTACTAGATTCATTATGATAGTGGCATTTTCTCATGGACCTATATCCCTCCTTAGGGATTATAATCTATAATAAAATAAATATATAATATTAATAATAATATTTGAACATAAGGAAGATATAATATCACATATAAGTGGGGCTACTATATTCCTAGGTTTCCATGCCTTAAGGCTTTATGTTCATAATGATGTTATTATTTCTTTTGGCACTCCAAAAATAAAAATCTTGATTGAGTCTATTAAAATTGAATGGATACAATATACTCATGGTAAGGCATTATATGATTTTGATATACTCTTATCATGATTAAATGATCTAGCATTTTATGCTAGCAAAAGTATTTACCTAGTTAGTTGAATGCTATTAATGCTAATATAATTTCACTAATATTATTACTTAAAGTCCATTATCTTAGGTTCATCATCTTATTGCTCTAATTTTGCATACATCTATTTAATTAGGAAAATATGTTCACATATTTTTCTAATATAATGCCATATAAGAATGGTTTTGACTATAGTTTTCCTTTTGATGATCCAAGATAAGGTAGTACTTGTGATATCATGTCCTGATATGCTCTTTATATGGTAGTTTTCTAAATGTTGAATACCATTGGATGAGTAAATTTCTATTAAAATTGGAAGCATATACATAGGGTAATGTAGCACAATTTAATGAGTCTTCTACCTATTTAATAGGATGGTTAAGAGCTCTAGTTAATTTTTTCATGACTTATTAATGGATAAAATCCTTTTAGTATGAAAAATTTACCTATATGAGTATGGATGTTCTTTGGATGTTCTTATTTGGGCATCTTGTTTGGGCTACTGGATTTATGTGTATAATTACCTAGTGTAAATATTGGTAGGAATTAAATAAAACTCTCACATGGGCCCATAAATGTTGGACATTTTGAGCTCATTTAGTTGTCATTGATGTCAAGGTGAAAAGTTGTCATTGATGCCAAAGTGAACATATGAAGCTATCATTAACACCATGGAGTACATCATCATTAACACCAGGAAGCAATGCAAAGAGATGGAGAAAAGTTGTCCAAATATGTTTTTATAAGGGTTTTTGTTAAAACCATGATGGCACATTAAAAGGCTTTTTATTAAAACCATAATGATAGTTCTCTAATATTGTGATGGAAAAATTAAGGTTTTTATTAAAACCAAGGTGGCAAAATTATTTTTCATCAACCCAGTGAAGTGCAAATGATAATTTGATATTAAATCAATGAGGGATTTAATTTTTTATTAAATTCTAAAGTTTATAAATTAAATTTATAATATTTAAATTCTTTTGAATTTAAATTAATAATAAATTATAATTTATACAAGTTGACGTCATCAAATAGAATCATCCACCGATGTTGTATGCAAAGAAAATGAAAGATATTTAAATCCTAAGACAAACCTTAGGGAAGCAAGAGATCAAAATCTGAATTCAAGCATAAGCAAAAATCTGAAGCCTCCAAAATTTACGAGTGGTGTATTGTCAAAACAGGACATCACATTGTAATCAGGGTAGAGCATTGTGATCAAGGTAGCGCATGGTGTTCGAACAAGGGACAACGTAAAGGGAGAAGTGCTCATAGTCTAGCTTGGTGCTAGACATAGGAGAATTCCAAAGGCTTTGAAGCCTTTCTGAAAAGGCTTAAGCAATCTTAGGGCTTAAGCTAAGAACATGGAGCACTTAGTTCAAACAACTAGATTATCATAGCTAAGGCGCTAGTCGTGGAGAAGGCATAGGTTTGAAACTCCAAAAATCGTGAAAAGAGAATTCACCAAAGGTTTTTATAATTTAATTTTTGATTTTTGCATAATACTAAGGTTTAGGAGAAATAAGGGAATATTTGTGGTATTTGATTATTGTTCTAAGGTTTTAAGGATGTATGTAGAATTTTATTAGTTGTGCTAATGTTAGGGAGTTATAAGGTGATATTAATTTATTTACCTAAGTGGTAAATATGTGCTTTATTAAGGTAAATATTATTTTACCTTAGGATATATAAATTAAGTTGGAATATCAATTTTGTGAAATAGAAAAAAGGAAGAGGAAATTTTTGTGAAGATATTATTGTCAAATATTGCTATTAAGAAGGAGATATAAGGTGTATTATGAAATTGAGCTATTATTATATTTTGTGAAGTATAACACTTGTTATCTAACCCTTGGCACTTGGCAAAGAAAAAGATATTCTTGAAGGCAGTTTTTGAAGATCATCCTCCAATCAAGAAAAATGTATGAGCATATTCTTCCATAGTTGAATTGATTGATTGGTTTTCTGGAAAATAAGTTTGGCATGAAAATAACTTGGTTAGGGTTTCCTATTGAGTGTGTTTAGTGATTGCTTCAAGGTTTTCTGGAATAAGGAATTGTGGTTAAAATCTTGTTTGATAATCATTGTTGTTGAAGATATTGATGAGTGAATAACTTGAACTAGGGTTTGAAAAGAACATGAGTATCATTGTTATGTGAGAGTTTTTTTATAAGCATTATTGTTGAAGCCATTGATTGAGTGAAGAACTTGAACAAGGATTTGAAAAGAACATGAGTATCATTGTTATGTGAGAGTGGTTGTTGAGCATTGTTGGAAATATTTTGAGTAAGTGATCATATAATTGGACTAGGATTTGTGAGCAAGAATTATCTCATTGAGTGGTTGGTTAAGTAGAGTTGGTTGAGCCTAGTCAAGTGAATGTGTGAAATGATTGTTCAAGTTCCATAAAATAAACTATTCTATTTTATAAATTGAGTTGAGAAAGTAATGGAGCATTGAGTTGAAGCATACTAAGTCTTTAACAATTCTCCTTATATTTTTGAGAAAGTTATTGAAAGTATTTAAGAATATTTGAGGTAAGTCTTGATAAGACTTGTGGACTTGTTGAGAAGATTGGACAAGTTCTGTGTGGACTTGTTGAGCAGATTGGACAAGTTTTGTGTGGACTTGTTGAGCATATTTGAGTAATTCTATGTGGACTTGTTGAGCAGATTGGACAAGTTCTGTGTGGACTTGTTGATCATATTAGACAAGTTATGTGTGGACTTGTTAAGTAGATTTGAACAAGTTCTATGTGGACTTGTTGATAATATTTGAGAAAGTTCCATGTGGACTTGTTGATAATATTGGATAAGTTTTATGTAGACTTGCTGAGCATATTTGAGAAAGTTTTATGTGGACTTGTTGAGTAAATTGGACAATTTTTGTGTGGACTTGTTGAGAAAAATTGAGCAAGTTCTATGTGGAATTTTTGAAAAAATTTAAGCAAGTTCTGTATGGACTTGTTGAGCAGATTTAAGCAAGTTCTGTGTGGACTTGTTGAGTAGATTTTTGGTGCATATTTAAGGAAATATTTATACTAGAATAGAGATAAATATTGAGAAGATTTATACTAGACCAAAGGACTGTGTTTAGTACAAATTTAAGATAGATCTTTGTATGTGATAGAGTAGAGAGGACAAAAGTCTCTAGTGGATAGAGATACATCAGCCAGGGTAGTGAGGATAGGTCTTCTGAGTGAGGATAAGAGTCTATAGTGGAGAGAGATCTACAATATAGTGTAGTGGAGGTATTTGTCTTCAAGAGGATCACCAACCAGAGCATAGGAGAAGGATTTCTCTTATGGATAGATATCAATGAACTTGATTTAGGTTATTGGTGTCTCCTTTGGATAGAGATCCATAAACATTGTAATAGGGAATGGATTCCAAAGAGATTGATCGAGAATATTTTAGTGAAATATTTTCTCCATGGAATAACCCACATTGGTTGAACCACGTAAATTGTGGTGTCTCTATTTTTAAGTGGTGATTTATGCATTGCTTTGATTATTGCTATTGATATTGCTATCTTTACATTGCATAATATTGATTGGGAAAGAAAAAGTAAAAAGTGGTATTATACTATTCACCCCCCTCTCAGTATAAGCTTGTGTTCTTCAATTGGTATCATAGTTGGTTCCTTCATAAAAGGTTTAATAGATTGAAGTAAGATCTAACAAGAACACAATGGATTCTAAGAATGTATCCTCAAATAATTCAGCACCAATATTTTATGGAAGTGACTATATATTGGAGTTTGAGAATGAATATCTACCTTATGGATCTTGGCAATGAAATTTGGGAAGCATTTGAATTTGGATACGATCCCTTGATTAATCCTCCTACAAATAAGGAAGGTAAGATCCTACAAAATTATAATTCAAAAGCAATGAATGCACTTTTTAGAGGTTTGCATAGAAAAGAGTCTATGAAAGTTATGCATTGTCAAAATACAAAAGAAATATGGGATAAATTACAAAATATTTATGGAGATAAGAGTGTCAAGAAAGCAAATATGCAAAATATCAAAGGACAATTTGAAGAATTAAGAATTAAGGATGAGGAAATCATTAGTACTTATATACTTCAAATTGATGAGGTTGTTAATGATATGCAAAGACTTGGAATGGATATTGATGAATCAGATGTTTGTGATAAAGTCTTGTTGTGGTTGATCCACAACACACCCCAAAATTGGGGACCCACCTTTTTACAGGCTTGCAGAGAAGAATCTCGGTGACCCAGATGCTAAAATTGAAGAAAAGAAAAAAAATGCCTAAGTGTTGAAAGGTGTCGCGAAATCGCGACATGTCACGAAATTGCGACTGGTTGCGCCATCGCTGCCGGAAACAGGAAAGTTGTTGCGAAATCACGACATGTAGCTCCATCGCTACCAAAGAGGAGAGACGTCGCGATTTCGCGACCGATTGCAGCAAAGGTGTACGGACGAAGAAAATGGTCGCAATTTCGCGACGTGTTTTGGGGAGGCATACGGAAAGAAAAAGCGGTAGCGATATCATGATAGAAAGCTGCACGAAGGTCCGAGGGGGAAAAATGTCGTGATATCATGACAGGTTTTGCCAAGGCGTACGGAAGATAAAAGCGGTAGCGATATCACGACGATTTGTGGCAAGCAGGTTCAAAAATAAAAGCGGTAGTGATATCGCGATGGTTTGTCGAGAGAGGGCAAGAGAATGATAATGGTCGCAATGTCGCGATGTAAAATTTCCAAGGAGGCCCGA